>JBBCAQ010000008.1:557500-1977609 GCA_038050395.1 Parthenolecanium corni
TTATACATTTTTTTTCTTTTTTTAAACAAAATTTTCAGCCACGTCCACGAAGGACAAAGTTTTTCGCGAAAAACTGTCCCGAGATTTCGGTTATACGAAACGTCAGAAAAGAAGAGAGAAAAAAAGAAGAAGAAAAAACAACATTCGGCGTGGATAATAATTCGCTTTCGATGTGTGACGCTTACTGCATAACCATTTTGCCGTAAATAGCGCTTATTCGTCTATAGCCGCGATCGCGTATTTAATGAGGTAATTATAGTACCGTATTATTGTTACAACATACACCTGATGGGCAAAAAATGAGAAAATGATCCGGAAAATGAGAATTTTATCCGTTGTCAGTCCGTTTTTATTTTCGATCATCGGATCTGAAAATTTGCAGTTATTTTTGTCATCTTGATTATTTTTCCAAATCCGTTTGTAAAACGGATTTCCTGATTATAATCAGTGATAATTTTTGGGCAATTTTTCTAAATCCGTTTGTAAAACGGTTTCACGGATTATAACCCGGGCCAAAAAATATCATAAAACAGCCTTCACGGAAAATAATCCGGACTCATTTCCGGCAAGACTGATTACAATCCGTTCGAAATCCGTTTTAGAGGCCGGAAAACAGGAAAATTCCGGGTTATAATCCAGAAACGGATTATAACCCGGAATAAAACGAATCCGTTTTCAAAATATTTTGCCCATAGGGCATGTATAATGTGCGAACGTAATGCGACGTAGAAGTACGTTTCAAGTTTTATTCGTTTAACGAGTATTTTTGTACAAGTTTTTTGGGCTGTCGAAGATATACATATATACGTACTCGTACCTACCTACTCGTACGTATTTAGACGAATTTCACAAGTAGCTATACGAGTAGGCATACTGAAAAAAATTTCAACGGTAATTTTTGGATAGGAAAACTGGGACAATTCGAGATTTGTGCGGCCGAAATTACTAATAAAATAGTAATACGCGCGTGTATTATGTACCTAAAAGACGATAAAAAGTTGCAAAAAAATAAAAATGGAATGCCTATAATATTCGAACAGTAGCGATATACGAAAGCCACTTTTACGCCTCGATTTCGGAAGAATAAATTAAAATTATAATATTACTCGACTCGCGTATAATACTTATACGAGTATCGTTTCAATTTTTGTAGGAAAAATGCGCGTGGCGATAATATGCACTTACTCGTAATTACTCGCTGAATTTAGTGTCCGTCGAATACTGCGCGCGCGTATGTTATCAAAGTACACGCGTGCGTTTATACGAGTACTCGTATATGTCTCGAGGATGCTCGTGGTTTGGCGCAACGTCGATTCTTAATTTCATTGCCACCCGACATCGGAACTTACGCCAGGGCTAGTGAAATTTTCAAACTCGGCCCAACGAGCACCCAGGAGACATCCTTCGAGAGTACGAGTATACGCGCGCGTGTATTGCCAAGAATTTTCAATCGAATGGCGCCTAGTCGAGTGACAAAAATGCGTTTCGATTCCAACATTTTTTTCATACACGCGGCAACTAAACCACTGCACACTCTCGATAATATTACGTACGTGTAATTATATACGTATAAATATTATAATATAGCGAGGCCTATACACTGTACGCACGAGTACCGCATGTACCGACACGTAATTTGCTACCCGAGTCGAGGGGCCATAAATCTGGAAGCTCCGCGGGTGTGGCGTGGCGTGGCGTGGCGTGGCGTGTATTCTGCACTTTATCGCAGGAGGGTGTTACACGCAAGATGCGACTAAAATAATCGCGATCGATGCCTCGAGGAGTATCGATCAGCCGATGTAAATTTATACGGAACCTGCGCGCAGTGATAACGCGTACGGGTAGTTGCGGCGATCGCTGCCACACAGGGGCCATCGTTTATATCATTCGATTATACGCGAAAATCTACCCGCAAATGTCAGCCACTCGGTTCAAGCTTGCCAATGTGCGCGTGCGCGTACGTAGTACAGGTACTACGGCAAATACGAGTACCTATTTGTAGCCAAAAGGGCGAATTCGAAGGTAACAAAAATTTCGTCCACAACGTCGGCTCGTCAAATTTTCACGCTCGAAACACGCATTTTTTTTCACTTCGATTCTAACGAGTCGCCTTTATTTTTCTTCGACAAAAAAGTCGACGAATATTTTTCCTTCGAACCCTAGAGTGGCGTCCTGCGCGCGTATATAGAGTATCGAAGAAAAGGGCAAAAAAAAAAAGTCAGCTAGTAGGGACGGACGGGTAAAATTGTCGAGTACGCCATCTTTCACGCAAATTATTTCTTTATTATTATTATCGTTATTATTATTATTATTATTTTTTTTTTAATCATCGGAGGCTGCGTGAAGAACACTCGAACTATATTTCACTTCAGCCAGCGCGAGCGTGTCAAAGTTTGGTGGGTGTAGTCGTCGAAGAAGCAGCAGCAGCAGCAGTAGTAGCACTCGCGTCTTCGTATTTCAGTCATTTTTTTCGCTTACGAGTATACGCGTACGTAATATGATTTCTATACTAATTCGAGTTGAAATTTCTTTCGAGTCGGAATAATGCTACAACGTGCATCCGAGATTCTTCGTTTTTAATTCGTTTAAGTTGTTGGAAAAAATCGAGCGGAAGCGACTTTTTGCACAAATTTCAACTTGCTACGACTAGTTACGATCGGTATATAAAGCGAAGCGACTTTTGGTCGCCATAAAATAATACGAGTACGATATAGGCCTACTCGTATAGCTGCCGTTAGTCGGTTCGTTAGCCCATTCGATATTCGATTTAATACGTAAATAGGCCTACTCTCCGCCGCGCGCTACGAGCAATACACGTAATAAAGTTTTGTCGGAAGAGTTGAAAAATAAATATACAACTATCGTGCGAGTGGTATACTCTGTTCAACTTGAGCATGTCTAAAACGGAACGTCAAATTCACATTTATCAACGATATAAAAATCGGATGTGTGATAAAAAACGAGAAATTAGTAAAATCGGAAGCGTAGCTAAATATCGTTGCCGAATGCGAACGCGAGTACCTTTTCCTCTCCCCGTCCCCGGAGCCCTGCAAACTGCAATCCGTTTTAGGCATTCTCAAGTTGAACAGAGTATAGTTGGAGTCTCGGTTACTTAAATATGGGTATTAGTCACAGCCGCTTGGCCCACTATGTGCGTATACGCCGCCGCGCCGTATAATCGAGATCGAGTTTCAAAAGTATTGCTCGGCGCGATTGACAAATTTGGGGCGAAAATTGCTGCAAAACCGTCATCAGTACGCGGAAATTTCCATACGTAATTTAAAATGCGTCAATCGCCAACGATGTTTTGAAAATCACCCGTGTAACGACGACCCCCGCATATCTCGGCGAAATGACACACGCGGCGCGTAAATTTCGCAAGTCGATAGTCGATAGTCGATAGTCGATAGTCGATAGTCGATGGGTACTCGTCGGTTGATACTCGCGCATACTTGCTCACTCACCTTCGATAAATTTTAGGTTAAAATAAAATTATACTTTTTTCGCTTTCATTTTTCACGAATTTCTTTCACAACTACGAGTACATATTATATCGATCCTACGCTTTTAAACGAACATTTTTCGATTTTATACGTATAGGTATGTAGTATGTATACATGCATAGAGATGTTTTTGTCACTTGTGAGACCCAAAACAAATATTTCATAACACTTGCGAGACCCTTTTAGACAATGTGAGACCCTTTTGTGGGTCTCGCATGTCCACGAGGTGTATGTATAGTTTTTCTTACTCCCCCCCTCTCCGCAGACCCCAAATCTGCATTTTTTGTCTGGGACTCGCAAGTGCCCCAAATATCGATTGTATGTACCCTCGTGGTTCCCTCATTTCATTTTACTCCCTATAGACTGTGTGCTGTATGGTACACCTAACCAACAGCTGTGGGCTTCGTTACATATAGCCTAAGGCATCTACAGATAGTCACCAAGCCATGCGAAGACGAAGGTTTCATTTCTTAGTAATTATAAGGGGGGTCTATTGCGAGTGGTATACTTTTATCTTGAGTCTCACATGTGATGTAAAATAACAATATATATACTTAATTCGATATACAAGCGCAGCTAATGTCCCCATCCGTGAACGTACCGATATACTCGAGTAAGATAGATGCGCGGTACCTTGGAAATGTACAATATGTACATACGGTAGCTGTATATAGCATATGCCATGTAGATAGTCGCAATATTTTTCAACTGCGAAGATCTGCAGCAGCGGCGGCGGCGGCTAATTTAATTAATTAGTAAGATTCGAACGTCGTAATGAGTGCCAATTTTGGTAGCGGCCACGTTTTTCGTCGACTGCCATACCTGCGAGTAGGTATACGGCTATATGCTAGTACTGCTATGCTGTAGCTGTACGAGTAAATACTCGTGTATATACATATATATATATAATTATGCTCGCCTCTTGGCAGTCGCCATATTTTCGCTAGGCTACCTACGTCATCGCACGCGAGTCGACAAACGAACGTGATTTCTTATCGGCGATGGAACGCGAACCGCATGCGAAAATTCCAAGCAAATTCGCCACGGAGACTGAGGAATTTATAATGCCATTCGTTTCGTCGTCGTCGTCGACAACAGACAACAATCGTCCATCGACAATCGACAATCGACGAGACTCGACAGTCGACAGTCGACAGTCGACACCAACTCGTCAAACAGCGCAGCGATACAAAATCACAAAACGATCGATCAACAATAGGAGCTCGTATATACTCGTACACTATATAGGCTATATTAATATATCACATACATATAGTACAGGAATACGCGAGTATCTGTACGGCAAAATGTACGCCTTATATTCTTTTCCCTTTTTTTTTGTTTTCTCCAACCAAACACGTCGCTGTAAAGAATTCGGGGAATCGTCTAACGTTGATACCTATACGAGTAAGTATACTTACGTAGGTATCTGTAATAATATCGCACAAAATGTTGAAATACCAACGAATGATGAAATGATAAACGATTTCTCAAATCAACTGCAGTGGCGCTATTCTATAACAATCGCGTAATTTTGAATAGAACTTGAAAAATAATCTCAATTACGATGTATCAACGATTACATATCCGACCACATCGAGCTGCGCCTATGTACGTAAAGGCCGCACGCAAGTACTCATAGTACCTACCTCTATAAAAACAGGCTAATCGTCAAACTATACATAGGTATTTTAGTACTCGCGTTATGGACGAGTAATTCTCAATTTCTCAATTCTCATACGTAAACGAATGAAAAACCAGATGATAGACAGATAGATAGATAGATAGATAGATAGATAGATAGATAGATAGATAGATAGATAGATAGGTGCAGAGGTGGTATTGGCACCAACGCGATACTATAAAAAAGTACTCGATCTCGGAATTTATATTAAGATCGTATGAAATCTATAATAAAAGCCAAATTAGAAAAAATTAATCCAAGCCCGCTATTTACGAGCGAATGACACGCGTATAAAATCAAAGTACGAGGCACCGCATCGTCAAACTGGGTAAAATGTACGAGTACGTACATGTACGAGTATATGTATATAAATAGCGTCACTTTTAAACTTTGACAAATGTGCCGTATCACAAAGGCGAATACGCATAAAGGATACTGTAATTTGAACTAAATTATGGATTTTGGCTTACATTTTCTCTTAGTCTAATCTGCTAGCTATTCTCCATACTTCGTACAACGCGACTATTTTCCTCCAAAAATATGCGTATACTCGTACTCGGCCATCCTATTCGTTAGTGAGACGAGGTCGGCGAATAATTGCATCAGCCCGATAAAGTATAGCGCCGCCGCTTTTGCCTTTGCCTCGTCCTACTCGTACTTGTTTATATTTTCGATAGAATAGTCAATAGGCCGATCGGCGGTTATCGTCGTAATACTCGTATTATTATGTCGCTGGCCACCTACCAGTATAATTGCGCGGCTAAAAAGAAAAACTTTCTTTTTCCACGCTTTTTTTCATAATTTAAATTCGACGATTTTTTCCCTTTTTTCCTTTCTTCGAAAATTCTATGGAAAATTTCAAGTCTTTCGACGATAATGTCGATCCGAAGATTGAAAATGAATAATTTTGACTTGAAAAATTAAAAGCCGCCTCGTCATTCCACATTAGAAAATTCCATCGATTTTCCATTTAGGCGAATAGATCCAATTCACACAGGCGATTACCCTATATTCTCGCCTCGGTCGATATGATTTTTTCATCCGAATCATTACTTCTGTCGACACAAAAAGAGCGCTGTAAACTCGGACAATTTTGGGTCTCTGGGATCGTTCAAAACTAGGTAGGCCTACTTAATTGTTTGAGACAAGTTTCGACAACTAAGTTTTTCTTACGTTGGTTTTATGAAAATTCGAAACATTTTTATTGGTACGATCAGTATGTATATCGCCTTTTCCACGAATATGAAAAATAATACGACAAACCGACTTGTTATATGTGTAGGGTTCAAAATATAAGTTTCTCTCGTCGCTTAAAATATTTCTACACGATCTCCAGGAAGAGTTTCCACGACCCTACACTATAATAAGATAACCTATAGTACTTATATGTATATAAATATATATAGAGATGTTTTTGTCACTTGTGAGACCCAAAACAGATATTTCATAACACTTGCGAGACCCTTTTGTGGGTCTCACATGTCCACGAGGTGTATGTATAGTTTTTCTTACTCCCCCCACTCCGCAGACCCCAAATCTGCATTTTTTGTCTGGGACTCGCAAGTGCCTCAAATATCAATTGTATGTACACTTGTGGTTCCCTCATTTCATTTTACTCCCCATAAACTGTGTGCTGTATTGTACACCTAACCAACAGCTGTGGGCTTCGTTACATAGCCTAAGGCATCTACAGATAGTCACCAAGCCATGTGAAGACGAAGGTTTCATTTCTGAGTACTTATAAGGGGGGTCTCGCAAGTGTCATACTTTATCTTGGGTCTCACATGTGACGTAAAATAACTATATATATATATAGTTACATTATGACACATGCGAGACCCAAGATAAAGTATGACACTTGCGAGACCCCCCTTATAAATACTCGGAAATGAAACCTTCGTCTTCGCATGGCTTAGTGGCTATCTGTAGATGCCTTGGGCTATGTAATGAAGCCCACAGCTGTTGGCTAGGTGTACAGTACAGTTTGTAGGGAGTAAAATGAAATGAGGGGACCACGAGTGTACATACAATTGATATTTGAGGCACTTGCGAGTCCCAGACAAAAAATGCAGATTTGGGGTCTGCGGAGTGGGGGGAGTAAGAAAAACCATACATACACCTCATGCACATGCGAGACCCGCAAAAGGGTCTCGCATTGTCAAAAAGGGTCTCGCAAGTGTTATGATTTATCTGTTTTGGGTCTCACATGTGCCCAAAACATCTCTATATATATATATACTACATGTCGGCTGATGCGTAGAATAAACACAGAAATCTCTTCGATCGTCATCTTTCGAAAAGTTGACAAGCTGCATAAACATTTATGTTTTTTTTTTTTGTTTTTTTTTTCGAAAATGAAAAAGTTTTTATTTTTACATTTTTTTGAAAAAAAAAAAAAAAAAAAAATTCGGACGCGGCGTATAGAACATAGCTATATGGGAAGAAGCATTATAAGCATTTATATATTCTAACAGCTATAATAGGGTAAGCTGCTATATACGCGGAATAATGATTTGAAATTTTACTTGGTCAACATGACTCGTTGCGAGTAAAATCGTGTTTTCGCGTATCTATTGCACTCAAAATGTTGATCATTCGAAGGAAGCGGTTAATGTCCGGGGAGGGGGCTAGGGATGTTGTCACGAAGCGAGGTAATAAGTTGAAATTTACATTCTGTACACGTTTTAGAAAGACGCGATACACGTTCGGATTCGGTTACATTGGAAAAAAAGGAAGAGGAGTGGAGGGGTGCTTTTATCTCGGGGTACACTCGGAGGCCAAATGGGATGCGACTGGAAAACTCAAATTGAATTCCAACCCAAGTCTTCAAAAGTACTGCGATAAACGAAATATTTCACAACAGCGTCGGCGAATAGAAAACAATACGTAAAAATATGACACCAAGTTTTCTTTCGTTGCGAAAAAACTTGGTGAAACTTTTCAAGTTCTGCTAAGCCTCGCATTTCAATAGAAATTCGTAAAAAAATCATACGGCCATAAAATTCACTCGTTGCGAAAATTTTCAATTACATTTAATTAAATCGTCCGGTAAAAGTGTGAGAACATGAATAAAAATGACTATTGTAATTTTTACAACCATAGAACCATTTCGAGACTCGAGTAGTAAAAATTACGAGTAGGTAAAACAAAAATACGAGTAATATTAATATAGGTTACATATATATGTACTTGATATAACATCGTATAGTAACTAGTATTTCTACGAGTACGACAATCTTCCAATTGTCCCATTTTTTTCATTAAATAGTACTGGGTAAAAATTGAAAACAAATAAGAAGAATAAAGGCCGATTCGGCGACGAAAGTTCATTTGGACAATCAGACTGGACATTGGACACCTTCAACACCAGATCCACGATTCTCCTTGATTTATAGGTAATGAAATTTTATAGATGCGAGTATTTTTGGTTGAAATGGTTTTTGAAAAATTTGAAAAAATAAATGAAATTTGAAAATTTGGCACTTTAAAAATTCCAATAATTTTATTCGATTTGAAAATTTCACGAACGAATAGCACAAACTTTCGACTTTGAAAAATCATTAATTACCTTCGTCGCTCCACCAATACTATAGGGCCTTATTTACATATAAATTTCAAACATACGATAGTCTTCGGACGAAAGGGATGTACATGCATTTTTAAAGAAAAAAGCTTCTATCCAAGCAGACATTTCATCCGAACTAAAATCCGAATAAAAACTGTCATACAGGTGCCAAAAAGAGGTTCCTCAAAACCAAAAATTTTGGCGATGCAATCCGAAATCTAACTTCTGATTAGTCTAGTATGAATGACAAAAAACAGACGAAGGATGGATAAGATATTTCTGAAATAATATTATACAGAACGAGTCGACTATGAGTCAGAAAAATTAAGATAATGGAACGAGTCATCGATGATGCTAGTTAGAACTTGAGATTGAGAAAATGTTTATCGGCACACGTAAGTAAACGTATTAAGGTTCCAGCTTTAACAAGATAGAAATGATAAAAAAGTAAGACGACTATAAAAATAATGAAGCAACGAAAGAAGAAGACGGAACTTTGAACAGGTGTGCAGTCAAACAAAAGACGACATTAAGAACCGAATTCATACGACAAAAGTGAAAAGAAACGAAATCAGAAGTGATCCGAAATTAGGGAATTGGCTTCACTTTAATTTTATTGTTCAAAATGAGGACAAAGAAACGTGAATCAATGAAAACGATTTGAATAGAAAAAGTTGCCGGTGTTCGGGAAGATAAAGAAATGATACGAGTAAAAGACGACAAAAGAAATGAAAAGAATTAACGTGTGCATCAAGTGCAGATATGGGGTGATAAGGAATCAAAATGTTGCATCATTACAAACGTAGATTTCTTGAAACTTCTGGAATAATCTGAACCAAGTTCTTTTCAGCTCATAGAATTTTCAATGTTGGAAGAAGGAAAAACAAAGAAAAAAAAACAAATACTGTACCACGAAATCGGAAAACAAAAAGTTCGTCTGAAATACGTATACTCCGGAAATCGTTGAATAACAAATAGACCAAATTCGCAACATTCGGAGATAGTTCTAGAAATTATCAATCTCAATAAAAGTGGGTATAAAATAAATCGAAAAAATAATAATTTTCACCCGAGAAAATGATGGAAATAAACGCAACGTACACGTAAACTGCTTTAAGCGAAATTGATGAATAAATACGCGAGTATAATGCAATGTACGCATAATTTAAGACCATTATAAAGTAACGAAGAAATTAAGGCGGAAAAGTTACGCTTAAAATTGCACGATTTTACTGTCTACGCACATTTTTGCGGATTGTAGGCGGCGAATAGAACTCGTAAATTTCACCTCACAGACGCGACATTTAATAGTAAAAACCAGGTTGTTCAAAATGTTTGGAATATCTATCTTCTCCGAAGAAATTTCACCAACCAATTTCAAGGGGTTTCGGAAATTAAACGTGGCTGTAGTCAGTGGCGCCCACCTATGGGGTTAAGTGGTGCGGTCGCATCGGGCCTCACAATTTATGGGGCCCATCGGATGGGAATTTTGACCGCCCTTTACTACCAAATATGTTGAAAAACATGGAAGTGAACAAAATTATGAGGGGGCCTCTTTGCTGAAAAGGGCCTCACAAGTGATCTTGCACCACCTATTTCAAAATACGTGTGCGCCACTGGCTGTAGTAATAATTACATAACTTACGTATGTTTTCACCATATTAGAAGTGAACTATTCATCGATTACACTCGCGTAAGAAAAATGAATGCAGCCTGAATACTTTTCTGTCGAATCAGTTGCCTAACTTTGCGCCTTTTTCAAAATAGATCTTGGATTAATTTTTTTCACGTCAATTAACAGAATTATAGATCTCACTGATGGTACTATAACATATGTTGCTGGTGTGTGTGTATGTATTGTTATTTTACGTCACATGTGAGACCCAAGATAAAGTATGCGACACCTGCGAGACCCCCTTATAAATACTCGGAAATAAAACCTTCGTCTTCACACGGCTTAGTGGCTATCTGTAGATGCCTTAGGCTGTGTAATGAAGCCCACAACTGTTGGTTAGGTGTACCATACAGCACATAGTTTATAGGGAGTAAAATGAAATGAGGGAACCACGAGTGTACATACAATCGATATTTGGGGCACTTGCGAGTCCCAGACATAAAATTCAGATTTGGGGTCCGCGGAGTGGGGGGAGTAAGAAAAACTATACATACGCCTCGTGGACATGCGAGACCCGCAAAAGGGTCTCACATTGTCAAAAAGGGTCTCGCAAGTGTTGTGATTTATCTGTTTTGGGTCTCACATGCGCCCAAAACCTTCTCTATATAGTTACATAATATAATTATATTACAGTTTTAAAATTGAATAACGTGTTTAAATTTGATGGGCTAGAACTGGAATGCTTTTTGCCTCTATGTACACAATTCTGTAACCACCACGCTTATTAAATCTACAGGATATGGTCAGTATGTAAACGTTCGATTAAAAAAAAAAAAAATCTTCCTCTGTTAAAAATGAAGTCTTCCGGGGTAGCACGAGAAGACAAAACACAAATCGTCTTAAAAGGAACGCGTCTACTTGAATTTCGTCATTCACTCGTACTCGTAAATATACAGTGACGCCCCCGACGGGAGTCGGACGGAGGGCATCAAGGGCTCTTTATCTTCGACTGCGTACTTCACAAACGAAATTTGATATTAAACTCGGTTCCTTCACCAAATGAATATAACAGCTGAATTTAGGATTGTCTAATTCTCAGGACCTCCCTTTCGCAATAAGATTATCAAAAGTTACATGAATAGTCGCACGATCGTTATTTTCCGTTTCAATTTATTCGTAATTAGTACAAAAAACTAACTAATTCCCGAATGAGACACTTCGAGAATTGGATTTTTCACCTTTTCGCTGCCAAACTACCAATTAAATTTTGTTCGGAGTTTTGGACTAAATATCCGCATCCGACAAGTGGCGCTAATTAATTTGCGGAAACCGAAACTTTTTCCTGCCGTTCCGTTGTTCTTTTCACCTTTCGGATGTTTTAATTTCTGTAAAGCCGTTTACTAGGGAACGAGAGAGAAAATGAAATTCCTCGCAAAAGACAGACACCATTCGATTGAAATTTTACTCCCGCTTTTTGCAAATGACGTGAAAAGATCCTCGTTCGCCTTTTGGCGAATTGACGGATAAAAACAAAAGAGAAAACAATTTGAAAACTCTCTTCTTCGCCTTCGTTTTCAAATTGTCAAAAGGCTTTTTAATTAAATTGTAATTCTTTTTTTCTTTTTTTTTTCAATTTCTTCTCATTTTGTATCAGATTTTTTGTACTCTCATCAATTGACGACACCAGACACCGAACAAAAATTTACAAAAGTGGATGAAATATACAAACAGTAGAGGAAAAGTGGAGAGGAAAAAAAGCGAACGTTTTACGAAAATTATTTTTCAAAAGCAAGGTTACCGTATTCTGTATCCTTAGGATATTCCTTTTCTTCGTCTAGAAAATTTTTGATTTTTTCGCTCTTCTTTTTTTGAGAATACTCGACACGTAGAAAAGTTCTTATCACGTTCCTTCTGCATGTTTTTCGTTTCGCTCGAAGACACCGTGAAAGGATAAAAGGAAAACAACCCGACGTGAAAACAGACGAATTACCGCCAAACGAATATTAAGTTCTTCGCTTTAACGAAAGAATTGAAGCTTCTAGCTTCTGTTCTGTTTTGTTTTTCTTTCAAACCCTCTCGCCCATGCACAATTTTGATTAAAACCTCTCGAGTCATCGCGAATCAAGGCGCTGATCTTTCTGCCACACTATAAAACATTCCTTTCATTACGAGTACCTATACTTATACCTATATATATACACACACGAGAGAAGCTTCTCTCTTTCATCTCACTTTTCCAAATTCGACTATGAAAAAAAGGAAGGTATTCTGAATAACTTCAACTGCGAATAGCTTTAGGACTAAAAAATTTGGACTCGAATCCTTTCTGATCTCGGCTTCAAACACGATTAATAGTTTCTGTATCACGACGAAAATTATTTGCTATCAAACTCCATGGACCGAGTCCATAAATATTATAGCAGAGTACACGAAGAGCTCGTCGAATGTAAAACAAGGTAGACGTACGATACAAATTTACATATGTATCAACGTTAGCTCAAACCATTCGAATTTGGGCAACAAAATACGAATGTCATTTTATTTCTCAACAGCCACGATGAAGAGGACATGGGGCGGGGGCATCATATAGAATTCGCCCATTCACATTAAAAAATCGAAACGAGTATCGCAGTCGACCTTATGCGAGCCGGAAGAAAGATCTGCGAGACAAGAAGTGCGGACAGCACGTATCCACAGTTTCCTTTAAAACAATCGTCCATTATATTAATCTGCCGCCTCGACAGATAGTTTGTATTCTACGCGAAAAATCGACTAGAAGAATGTGCGCGAGAAATGTTCAACGCTGAACAAGGTAACGAGCAAAAATAAAAAATGCGTAAAATTAAAAATGTCGAGTAAAAAAAATAATGAAAAAACTGCTAAAAAGGAATAAATAAAATAACTAAATAACTAACCAAGTGTGAAAGAAGAAACAGCAGACGACATTAAGAGACAGAGAACAATATTTTAATGCTGCTAACTTGGAGATGTAGCTCTTCACATTATACGTCAAGGTTAGCCGGCAAATAGCTACTTGAACGTTTGTTATAAACTTATGACTAACGAGGACTGCGATCCCATCCGAGCCAAACAACTTTTCTCAATTCATTGGAAGATATTAATTTATTATGTCAACTACGCCGTAAACATATTGGTCCAACAATGTAATTATTAGAATCGAGCCGGAAGAATATATTTTACTATACGTATACGTATACGTATTTTATCGATGTTCGTACAAAATCCAATATAGGTATTGGTACACCTATATACTCGTATATATATATATATATATATTATCGCAGCCCTCTGAATTTTTTGCAAGTAGGTACTTACCTAATGAGGATCGTGGTTGAAGAATGCGTATCGCGCGTACCCTATGGCCCGATTAGATTATAGAGCTTTCATTCGGCGGCATTCTTCAGCAAAGGTCTGAAAAAAAAAAGATGAAAAAAAAGGTAAAAATACCAGTTAATTACCAGGCACGTACTCGCTTCAATTTCTAAAACTCGGATACGAAATAAATGGTTAGAATTTCAACGGAAGCTCGTTCTAATTTAAGTTAAATCACTATAATTATGCAAATTTGATCGAGAGTGATTTATCGGAGTTACGCGATAATTGTAAAGCCTATACCTACTTACGATACCGTGGTGACTTTATATAAGTGGGTACTTTTTTATACTTGTCAACTTTGTCCATTGATAACTTGGCCAATTTGAATAAGTATTCCAAGTTTTGGTCCAACATTTCTGAATATATATGCTTATGAAAACAAAGTCGACGAGTGTAAAAGCCTTCCTTCCATTTTTCGTGATTTTTCAAAGAATTGGTGTAAAGTTACGCCAATTTTTTTATATATGTATAATCGTATATGTAACTATAGTTGAATTAAAAGGTCAAAAGTCAAAATTTTACGAACCAAAACTTTCAGTCTTCGATCATGAATAATAGAACACGAACGCGAACGTTGACGATAAAATCGAATATTTCGTCTACTTCCACTCTATTCCATCGGTGGTTGCTAAAAGACGATTTAATTTGTTATATCGTGTTCTGCACCAGTATACCTAACCATTAATTTTTATTCTTACCTAGCGAGTATTCATCGGGCCAAAATATAATGATAAATAAAAAATGATACGTAACTTTAATTCATATTTGCATAGCGACCATAAATTTTTAATTTTCATTCTCGCTTGGCAAGTAATTTTATCAGGCCAAGATGATGCGTGATAAGTCATTACAAAGCAGACTTATCTTCGCTTTTACCTCGATTATAAAATGTTGAATTTTATTTCAACACGCCCGATTAAATAACTATAGGTACACCGCAGCCCAGCTGAAAGAGCCGAAAACTTTAGAATAAAATTGTACGATACTAGCTATTAGGATAAAACCGGTTAGAACTATCAATTAATTTCTACGGTGCAATATATTATTTTAGAAACAATACTAGGATGAGCATACGATATAATATCGCCTTTGCCACAAAAAACTATTCATTTTGAAGAATAAATTTGCTTCGGGATTTAGAAATACGTATACGTATTCTTAGTAAGTATCTCGTATCTGCCACCAATTTTGTTTTGGTATACGCAATACGAGTATACTTGAAATATTAATTTTTTCGAATATTGCTCCATTAATTTCCATAATTATTATTACGACAATATCTCGCATAAAAATATATACTCGTAGGCTATAATGTGCCAAGTTAGCAATTTGGGGGATACCTTGCGGCGCACCGGGACGAGAGAGGGTATTTTTCCACCCGGTGTTAATGGACCAAATCGCCGGGAGCATGGTTGAAAAATATTTAAAATTTCCAGCCTTACTCGTCGACCTTTACGAAAATCGAGTAACAATAATTCAAAATACTCGTACGTAATACAAATACGATGAGTATCTTTGCCACTGACTTCTTACGGCGCGGCGCGGCGCGCGCGACGGGTACTACCGAACCGACTAAATTCTAACCCGTAGGCAACATATATATATATACACACATACAAATACTTTTTGGGAGGTCGTATACTACGAGTACTATGGGTACTCTCATACTCGTAGCATGGAAGCGTTAAAAAAATAAAGTTTTGCAGCCTCGCTACACGGGCCCAAAAAAGATGGGCGCTATTCCGAATTTAAAACTACGAGATACGAGTATAAAAAGTTTTAAGGGCGCAAGAATTCGAGGTAGTTATACCAACACAAAGAATTTTCTCTTCACTCCATCTTTCGCGGCATCTACTTTGTATAGGTACGTATTTTTTTATACCTAATGAGGAAAATGGCTGCGAAAATATTTTCGGCATCTTTGGAAACGATCGACCGCAGCGCTGAAAGTAATCCGAGTTTATCGTCGCGTCGAGTAGGTAAATACTCGTAACGACGCAGGGACCAGGGAGGCGAGGCGACGACTTGTAATACGAAACTACGAGCATGCGATTTAAAAAGCGAAAGTTTCCAAAGTACTTAAGGAAATGGAGTTTTGATAGGTGAGAGCAAGAGCAGCAACAGCTGCGAGAAAAGGTTTCGCAAATAACGAGCATAGTTCTTCCACGGAACTGAAACTATTAAGGTGACTCTACACTCTACACGAGACAAGACCAGCAGTTCAATGTGCGAACGTTAAACACGGATGAAATTATAGGCCTGTTCGATAACGCATTCGCTGCGACTGCTGCAACGCATCGAAAAATTCTCATTTTCACAAAAAATTATAATACGATCGTACGTACTCGTATTAACACGCGGCGATACCTTAATCATACTCGTATTTTGCTTCGTTATATATACGTACTTATATGCGTACTGTAGCTGCAATCTGTATCAAATCAAATTATGGGTATACTCGTACGTATGTGTGCATCGATTGCATTGCAATTTGCAAGCGAAACACCGATCGCCGTAGCCTAAATGAGAATACGCGAGTAGAGGTGAGTATAGAGGTACGAGTATAGCCTACACGTACACATAGGTGGTGGTACTGCAGTATACGTAGGTACATACTCGTACATGCGCGTACCTACGATTAACGCGAGCGATGAAAAATTAACGAGCACAATTTTATCGCCAATACGAATTCTTAATTCAAAAGTACGTATCTTTTTGAACAACAAAAATACTCGTACATTATATTCTCTTCGTCGAGGAGAAGGAGATAACATTTTCGTTCTTCAGACGTGCACTGACGAAAAGAAATGGCTAATCGAGCCAATGACTGCGGCGCCTGCGAATTTCAATGTCGTTCGCAGTAAGTTTTACTACATTATAAAACTATTTTTAAAGCGATGTTTCTAATCGAATCTTCAAATTGTCCCATTTTTCTCATAAGCGCAAAAAAAATTAAAAAATTAATGAAAAATAAAAAATAAAGTAAATATTACTACACCGAATAAAAAGATTTATACCCGAGTAGTACTCGCGTAGTTTTTAAAATATTTGAATTGCAAAACTGGGACCATTCGAGATTTGTGGCAGAAACTACGACAAAAATGGTAAAATATGTATACGTATTATACTTATTATATTATTTAAGATAGTAAAAAGTACTACACACATTAAGAATGTTTGATATATCCTGTTTACAATACGTCTATTCATTTCTCTCATTATAAATTTTTTACTGCGTTCGCGGTCGCAAAAGAAAAAATAACGATCAAGTATACGCAGGAGCCTAATATAGACAAATTTGTAAGTTGATGCATGCGTGCGCGTCGCCCTTACCATATGAAAATAACATCGATATTCGACAAAAAGCGAAAACTAATTCCGAGTCGGAATATCGAAACATTTTTCTTACGCTACGCAGATGTATATTTCTGTATTTCACTGGTAGGTACACTAGGAATCTCATGTTTTCCAAACGCAAATCAACAAAAATTAGAAGCCCGGCATCATCGTCTCTAAAAATTATTTCAATGTTGAGGCACCTTTTCGGTAAACTTTTATATGAAGGAAATATGATGGGAACGTTGCTCCAATATCCTAGAGCAACTATAGGTAAAGTCGGCTGTTTCTTTAAAACGAAATGTCGCAAAAAAAAAAAAAAAAAAAAAAAACCTGGAGAAAGATAAAAATGGGGAGAAAAAGAAGAGAAGAATGAAAGGAAGAATGAAGTTGCAGTGAAGTAACGAAAAAGTATCATTTTTCAACGATAGTCTTCGCTTTATACCTCCATAATATTATTTTTATGTTATATTGGTTAGAGCGTTAGACGAATAATATTCCGTTGAGTGGAAATGAAGAACAAAAAAGTAAAGAGAGGCGAGAGAAGAGAGAAGAGAGAAGAGAATGACAGAGTGAAAATGAAAAAGAGCGTCTTTTCAAAGCACAACGAAAGAAAATCAGGATTTTTTTAATCTTTGATTTACTTCTTTGTTTCGATCCATACTCCTTTTCAAGTTGCATTCTTTTGAGAGGACGAGGCAAAAAACGAAACGACAAAAAAAAAGCCTTTTTTGTCCAAATTACGGTACAAAAATTACTTTTTCTTCCGCTTTCCTCGATATTTTTTTTTCATTTTATTGTATTATATAGATATAATAATACGTATAGCAAGTACAGGACTACGGGTGTATATTTTTTCGAGTGTTCCTCCCTTCTGTCGACGTTCTTTATTTCTCTACCATAATCAAATAAACGAATACACTAGTTTACTTACGTTTCTTCTGCTGTATTTTATAATAGATACAAAATTACTTTACAAAATAAAAAGAATATATTTTCGACATGAAGAAAAAAAAAATGTGGAAAAACCGAAAAAAAAATTGATTATTGAAAATAGGAGGGAAAAAAGTAGAGAAATTTGTTGTACCCTTCGACGATCGTTATCACCAAGTTTGCGAAAGAAACTATTAAAATTGGTTTCATTGCGACGAAATTAGAATTTTCACTGTGTCTACAAATTGTTATCTTACAATAGATTTCAAACAACCCCCAACCATCATCTCACAATAATGTTTGCGCGTCTGTCTGAAATTCTCTGTTCACCCCATTCCTCTAGCTTTCTCGTTATTCCTTAAATTTTTTTAAATACAACTCCATCCCTCCTTACATTAACGATTGCTCGCCTAGCTGCTATATAGATTTTCCTTTTATTCATTCTACCGTACCGTACCTCTTTTTATTAAACCCCACCCCTCACTCGCCATTTTTTCTCGTTATTCCTCAATTTTTTTCATACGACTCAATTCCACTTCACCAGAACCCACCACTCAGAAATAGCGGCGGCAGTTCGACTATCTTTTCTTTTTTTCAACCCCTCCCCCAACCCTCCAACCTCCAACTACAAATCCAATACTGACAGATTCTCAGCACTAAAAGCGTCAATTGACTAATTTTAATGAGTTAAAACGTGCTAAAACATTTGAAATTTAACTTGGTAAAAGTGGATCGTTTCTATGGGAAGGGAGGACAAAAATCAAATCACTTTTGCGCTTCGCAAATGGAATATATATATATACTCGTAGATTCCTTACTTTTGATTTATATTTTGTCCGACTCGCAAACGAGAAAGCCTTAAGTAATACGCGTACGAAGAAGACGAAGGTAAAAAGGAAAACTGAGCCTGAGGTATAAACGAAGTTAATAATAATAATTTGAAAGTTCTCGTCGAAGCCCACATTCGGGGTCGGTGAACTAAGAAGTAAAGTTTTATCAAACGAAAACTCGGCCAATTCTTGCCAATTATTCGAATCGCTCGCCCTTCCCCAGAGAGACTTGGAGAACTTTTGGCTTCGTATAATTTTGCCCCATTAACGTGTAAATGGCGAAAATGTAGCACCGTAGGCACAATGCGCATGAATCTTGAAATCCCGTCGCTGAGGACTCGAAATTTTCGTACATATCGGTTAAAAAGTGTGCTCCACCAGAAGCTCGAACTGCGCAACTCAGTCATACATACCCATAGGTACAAAATTTCTCTACGAAGGTGTACTTGCGAGAATCAAGGCCGGCGACTTTTGTTTTCCCTGTGTGATGCAGAGTTCATCTTATCTCTTTCATTCGCAAACTCGCCCGCCCCCCACCCCCTCAGTAAAAAAATTTGAAATTAATAGATAACGAATTACGAAAAGGAAAGAAAAGTGAAAACGAATACGAACAGATGGCGCTGTGAATCTGCGAAAATTCGTAATTCGTATAGAGAAAATTTTCTGGCTTCATCTTCCTCTTTCGACTTTTTTCTGGACGGTGCATTTTGTGCTTTGCACCACACGTTTCACCAACCATGGCGAGGATGAAATATGAAAACCATAAAGAAGCTCGAATTTCGAATAGAAAAAAATTTTGACTTTTGGATACGATGTAAGTATACCTATACAGTATCCACTCAAATGCTGTTATGAACTTACGTACGTGGTATACACGCGAGTAGAACCTAATCGAATTTTCGGTCAAGTATATAAGCGTCTATTACCTACTATACTATATTCTAGACAGACGCAACAGACCTTTCAACTTTTCAAACTGACTGATTAAATTTTTGTTTCAAAAGAGTGAAAATTGAAAATGAGAATAATATCCGCGGTAGGATACATACATATACACATAGAGATGTTTTTGTCACTTGTGAGATCCAAAACAGATATTTCATAACACTTGCGAGACCCTTTTTGACAATGTGAGACCCTTTTGCGGATCTCGCATGTCCACGAGGTGTATGTATAGTTTTTCTTACTCCCCCCACTCCGCAGACCCCAAATCTGCATTTTTTGTCTGGGACTCGCAAGTGCCCCAAATATTAATTGTATGTACACTCGTGGTTCCCTCATTTCATTTTACTCCCTATAGACTGTACTGTACACCTAGCCAACAGCAGTGGGCTTCATTACAAAGCCTAAGGCATCTACAGATAGCCACCAAGCCATGTGAAGACGAAGGTTTGATTTCTAAGTATTTATAAGGGGGGTCTCGCAAGTGTCATACTTTATCTTGGGTCTCACATGTGACGTAATATAACAATATATACATATACGTGTATATATAAGTCGTAACTCCGACGAATAAAAATGAAAATAATTTCACGAATATCGAAATGTGGAAATTTCAAGAATTTTGAAGAAATATATCCCCATGAAGTCGGAAGATACTACAAAGTTGAATGATCATTCATCCGTGCGGTAGGCTATACGAGTAGGTATACATAAGAAAAGTTTAAACGAGAAAAAAAAAAACAACATTTTTTGGGCTTTTTCCACAAATCGCTTCTAATTTGACGACCAATCGTGACGTGGTTGTAGCTATTGTACGTAAAGCGGATGTTTTGAGAATCTGTGGCAGGCTAAGATAACAAATTTTCATTCGAACGGGTCTATACATAATAAATCGGAATATTTAAAGGAAGAAAATGCGGAGAAAACAGAGAGGGTCGACGCTATTCGCGATTATGCAAAAACACGAGCTTGCAAAAATAAGTTTCGTTTCGAACATTTCGACTGCTAGACGATAATAGCAACGACGCGAGTCGCGAAGGAGAGGGCACGAAGAGAGCGACTTCCAAATCCAATAGCAAATATACATATTATGTACAAAATACAAGTACGAGTACGTCAATGACGAATAACGGATGAAAAATATTGAAATCGAATCGAATAAAAGCATTCGTCGCATCTGTAGTCCGTATAGTGTCGTCTGTGTACACCCTCTGCGTGCATAGTACCAACCCCAGAGTAAAACTAAAAATATAACGTCGTGTCGAGAAGATTTGGTATAGGCCTGCTCGTATTCTGCCACCACTAACAAAATAGCCCGAGAGTAATCTCAAAGTCGATAAAAGTTGGTAAAATGGAAAAATAAAGAAAAAGGTAGGTGGTATTGGCGAAGCAGCCTAATACTAAAAATCCCGTCGATGATTTATTTACGTTTGGTCGATGCGGAGTTGGAGTTGGACTATACGAGCAGATACTCGTATTATACGGTAGCAGCAGTGCGAACTGCGAACATCGTATTTAAAATAAGTTATAAATACTCCGCTAAGAAGTATTTATTTATCTTCTATCGATTCTCTTTTCTCTTCTCCGTCTTTTATTCGCCTTTTCTTATTCTCAATCTCGCTCTGTTTTTTTTTCTCTCGTTTTTTGCCTTTCATTCTACGGCCATTTGCAAGACGCACGTAAATGGAAGTATTTTTCTTATTCAAATCGAAATTACTGACAAATGCCAAAATGGCGGTATTAAAAGCGACGAGTACGTACACAGCTGCGGATCAAGAAAAAAGAAAAAAAGATTCCAAAGTCAATAAACTCCTTATTTATTCAAATTTTTAACGCTTTCAAACCTTCTTAAGGGTGCCATTTTTTTACCCACCGAATCACCCTTCCCCTTTTTGCGACTTGGTCTTAGTTTGCGGATACAATTCCGATCTTGATCGATATAAATATGATATATACTTACCTATACATAAATCTACATTCGATTAAGTCAATTTCATTTTCAATTTCATCGCTACGAGTATATGTATGTTAATAATATGACGACTCAGTCTGTCAAGAGAGATTATCTTTAGGAAGGGTAGAAAATGAATTTCAGGTTTTATTTAGAAAAGATGCGAGTATCCGAAAAAATACGTGCCCACGATTTAGGAAAACCAGTAATACATAATTATACTGTACATAGCCTCGACAGAGAAGAAAAATGATGATCGATATTTCATTGGAACATTGATATTTCACAACACTGCAATATTCTTATCGTCTGGGTCTACATACAAATATTCGTAATTTCTGCTAAAAATGGTCAATTTTAAATTCAATTTTGTCGGTGAAAAATTAATAAATACTTATCGGTGAAATTTGATTTAAAATTCATCCGCATACTGCGAATAGCGAATATTTATCACAAGATTTGCCATCTACATAGTTTTTTAGGTAAGATACATGTCCGACACTTTGTACAACTTCAGTTTTTACATAAATAGGTAGTCTATGTGTATATAGGGCGCCAGCCTGCGATAGCGAACAAGTGCGCATCAATCTTCAGTAACGAATGGATAAAGTTTTTTGTTCGGGTCGGCGAAATATTAATGGAAAGGATTTTTCAAATTTAAGCATCTTGGAAAAAGTAAAATCACCGAATTGGAAAACCCAAATTTCAACCTTCCTCAACATTCGCAACCGAGGATTATTATAGTTTTTTTAGAAAAAAGAATAAGTGGAAATAAGACTTACAAAGAAACGATCGATATTCCGCATTCGACGGTAAAAATTAAATACTCGTAACAAACCGAATATGCGGGAAAACATAATATCGATGCCTACTCGTATATACGCGTGGATAGTTTGAATAAAAATAAAAAACGCCTCTTTGAAAAATAATACAAAAGGACGCCGAGTTTTTAGGTGGAAAGGCGAGAAAAAAAAAATTTTGAAATGTGATTTTTAACGCATGAAATTGTGACAGTTTTTTCATTGCAAAGTAATTTGAGTTTTTAATCTTGCACTCGATCATTTTTTTAGAAACAAGGCCAAGTTCAAAACTAAACAAAATATCAGTTTTAGGAAGTGCCTTTAAAATAAATTAAATTAAAATGGAGAATGTAACGAAATTTCAAATTTTAGAAGGCTAAATAAGTACGACAAAGGGAGAAAAGATCGTAGGTACGTAACTTAGCCCTAAAGGTTTATACGAGAACTTATTTCGTTGACACCACACAATTCCTCGTCAGATTTTGTGAAAAATGGACTTCTCAACGAGTTTATAGTAAATGGAAATCGAGTAAACTTTTGTCGCATATTTCTCAGCTGACAGAGAATATGTGATGTGAAAAATGTAGTTCTAATCTCTTAAGCCACACCAGCTTGGCTCTAAATTCAGAACATACGCGGGTGCGCAACTCGCTTTCACTATAATTAGCTTCAACGTTATGGAAAATTCGTACAGAAAAGAAAAGACGTTCCTCCGAAGGTAATTTTGCATATTACGTATAGTACCTAATCCACGATTTTAATTAAAAAAATCGAATGTTGGTTGCGTATCTACTTATGGCTATACACCATACCTAGTCGAGAAGACGAAAACTTTCGGTTTGAGAGAACTTTAGAGACGACGTTCAGCTACGAGCCCATCGCCCCGTATACGAGTATTACGAGTATTAACAGTAACTATACGAGCATAAATATTTTACTGACGCGATGGAATAAGAACATAATATAGAGTCAATACTGACGAAAACTCTGCCAACTGGTTTGAAAGAGCATGAAACGATCATATACCGCTCGTGTATTTAACATACTGTATAACAGCGATAATTCAATCAGCCTTTGCAACGAGTAACGACGATTACAGATAAAATAAGGATAAGAAAATTGAAAACTGTAATTGAACACTGCTACGCAAGAAGCGAATAAGTCCGCTTCTTTCGAAAGTCGAGTTCTGCTAAGGTTCGATCTTCAATCGTTCGTAACGAGTCCTACCTACGGTAATAGTAGATTACACGATTGGTGCGGAAAGTAAGCGATTACCGAGTGCCGTTATTTGCACGAGGCAATCGCGATTACTTTTCAGACTAATCGCGTATACTTTTTTAATTTATTACGAACGGAAACCGCCCTATTTTCGAGTTGGAAAACCGCAAATTATCATGATACCTAAACGAATTAATCAACGGCAATAACACAAATATAAAGGTGCGGAAAACAAAAAATCCCGCCGCGGAAAGCACAAAATCTCGCCGCGGAAAACGAAAAATCCCGCGTCTGATAATTTGCGGTTTTCCAACCCGAAAATAGGGCGGTACGGTGGTATTTTCCGTACGTAATAAATTAAAAATATTTATATTTAACGTCCCAAAACTCGAACCAATGCTGAGAAAAATATACAGACTTCAAATGTTGGTTCGCATATGCAAGAATAATGGGATAAGTCCATTCGCGTAACGATAACGAGAATGCGACGAGTGACTGCGAGCAATATTGTTGAAAAAACTCATTCCACACGTATCAGAGCAGTATATTACAGCCAACGACCTCGCATTATTTTTATTTTCTTACAAACTTTATAAATAGTAAAAATCGTAGGTAGCTGTTGGTAATTTTTTCAATAAAATCAGAAGCCCGAGAGGGGGTTTCTGCCCCCTAGCCTCATTGCGGTGCACCATTGGGTATATTATATTACACTAGTCGTGACTTTTAAGACTTTCGATACATCGTGTTGTACCTACTTCGCACCGCATCGTCCTAAAAATGTTGGACTCGTCCCCTTTTGAATTTCTCACTCGAAATTTCACTCGTAATTGCTATTCAATTGAAACGGATATAAGTCTTTCCAATCGAAGCATTGAAAAAAATTTTCCAGCTTCAGAAGTGACGAGATACGAACATGAAATATCGAGGATGTATTCCCAAGGGTTGTCCCTTCAACTTTATGTGTATACACCCAAACATGTGCTGGCTCAGTCCAGTGCAATGGGATTGAGGTGAAAGTGTTTTTTTTTCTTTGCTCTCACATATAAAATTCGAAAACGTGGACTAACCTTTTTCTCGCATAGCAGTGTTCGATAATTGTTTCGCGGATAAAAGATCTGGTAAATACGGCGGCGCGTCTCCATCACCACCTGATTTGCGTCTAAATATGTAGTCGATTCTCAGACTAAGGGGTGCGCTGTCTGAGGGGCCGATTCGGCATCATCGTCGATTATCAAAACATTCATTTAGGCGAGGATATAATTATCAACACTCGATTAAATGACTTATAATACGAGTATGCGGTACTCTTATACATACACTGGCAGTATACGTATAACTTGTAATAATTGCGGAATCCAATTATCAAAGGCGGCACACGCACGAATCTCACCCGATTCGTCTCATTTCGCACGGCAATGCGAAGATGAAACAAGACTTTTGGTTTCGAAGGCGAACCACTCTAGTCTAGCGCTATAGGTGTAACCTTCAGCTATACAGACTATAATATGCAGAGAGGCAAAAAATAAGAAAACAATCTCACACGTTCGCGCGATAGTTGCAAAGTTGCAAAGGTCGTTTCTTTCAAACAGATCGGTATTACCGCTAAGAACAAATTAAAGGTCGCATCCATTAGAGGAAATTGATACGTCGCGTCGCGTCGCAACGATCGAAAATGCTTCGGGTGAAATATACATTGGCCGGAGGGTGGGGGTGGGGGTGGGGGAACGACAGATGGAGAAATAAAAAATTGATTATAGAGATAAAGCGTAATAATAATAATAATAATAATGAAACCCGATATCGATTTGTTCCAAGCGCACGGAGACACAATCCAAGAGCAATGCAGATAAATACGTAGGTATACGGTATATTATATAGGTAGGTATACACAAAATTTAAGTACGAGTACAAATACGAGTACGTTGAGTAGGTATATAATATACTCGTATTAAATTAGTACGACGCGTCGTCATATTTTTCGCAGTGGGTAGGTGATTTTTTCGCCTCGATAATTCATACACATATTATTTTATTTTTTACATTTTCATTCGACGAGTATACGAGTATAATATAATTACCCGTAAAATACCGAAAGAGAATTGTCGTAGATGGGCAAAGTGAAGAAGAAAAAAAATTGTTTCGCACCATTGAGAGGATAGATTGAATGGTTCGCGTCTAGACGCAAGAACACGCAACCACCGATTCTGGTGTCGGAGGAAAAGTCAATAAAAACGTAGGTATATAAATAAAAATAAAAAGAATATAAAAAAAAGCAGGAACACGACGTTATATACATAGCCACCGGGATGTTTTTTTAATTCATTGTTCGTGATTTCAATTAATTGATCGCAATCGCAGAATGTAGGTCAGTGCTGACATAATTATTATCCACTCGACCTAGAGACGAATAGTAACTTTTTTCTTCTTTTTGCATACACTGCGCCAGCTATTGAGAAGTGGTTTTGTAGATATTCTGGTTCACCGGAAAGTGTGGACATTACGCCGAGACAAAAACGTTGAAATAATCGAGAGTGGAAATACGTATTATAATAACTACGAGTATATTACTAAAACGTATTGGTAGAGATCGCATAAATCAAAGTGATTCGAACTGCCGAGGTGACATTTGAATATTCCATTCGAAGAAGCGAAAACTGTTTGGTCGGATATCCTTAAAATTCTTACGATTCGTCGACTTCAGAAATGCTTACTTGCATCAAATTAACTCGTGAGAGATATATACACGCGGGCATATGTACGACCTATGCGACATTAATATACCTCTTCTCGTTAAAAATGGAGTTTCAAATAACTAAATATAAAAATATTAGCTAGATCGATATGATTATAAGCGTCGAGCGAGAGTAGATAGGTCGGTATCAATTCTAGACGCGAAATGAAAAAACTGCCAAGAAGAAAAAAGGCAATTTCCACCGATCTGATAAAATATAAGTACCTAGCTGCGGCTTAAACAGGAAGCTCTATTTATCGATGACGATTACTGGGAAGAGCTATTTGACACGTTGAAAAAATTTTTCTCAAATACCTATCATCGAGGAACAGCGGCTCCCAAAAAGCCGATCAGAGCTCTTAATTTTGAGGATGAAGAGCCAGGTGGTGAAAGATCACTAGTGAGGCCCTTTTCAGCAAAGAGGCGCTCCCTCATAATTCTGTATACTTGAATTATTTTCAACTTACTTGGTTGTAAGGGGGGATCATAATTTCCATCTGATGAGGCCCCTAAATTGCGAAGCCCGGTGCGATCGAACCACTAAACCCCTCGAAGGGCCGCCCTGGATTAACCAGTGTCAAATTAGACTAACCAGTGAAAAACTAGATTAACAAGCGGAGCCGAAAGCATTATAGCAACGTCTTCACACAGAAAAAGGAGCTATAAATATGCGTCCTGTATGGTACACCTAATACCAACAGTTGTGGGCTTCATTACACAGCCTAAGGCATCTACAGATAGCCACCAAGCCATGTGAAAACGAAGGTTTTATTTCCGAGTATTTATAAGGGGGTCTCGCAGGTGTCGCATACTTTATCTTGGGTCTCACATGTGACGTAAAATAACAAATGTTATACATATATGGGTAGTATGTACTATGGAAGGTATAAAAAATTCCTACAGACGTCAACATCGTCATCCTCTTCAGCATTAATTAATCCGGAGTCGAAAATACGTATGATAATCGAATTGGACCGTATAAAAATTGCTCTACTGACATGTATTTTCATTTCCGACATCGATGGCAACTGTTTTTTAAGGCGAAAAAAATCTTGGATGCGTGCGCAGTTATTTTAAATCTGTGAGCCGAATATGCGAGTCAGAATTGAACATCTGCTTGAATTTCATACCAAAATGAGAGGTAGAGCCAGGCTGTTTCAAGCTTGAAGCTGACACTGAGTTTTAGCTCCAACGAATTAGGAATCGAGCTAGCTTAGTTGAATTCTCTCGCATATAATTTAGAGAATTGAACAGCTCGTAAGGAGCTAAGCTGACTCGTGGCTCGGCTCTGCCTAATGAAAAATGGAAAACATCCTTCGAAGAGCTTCGGGCCCGAATTAAATTGGAACAAAAATAAAACAGAAAAATTGAAATGCGGATCGTTTTTGTGATTTTTTTATTAAAAATGTTTGTATATATTTTTTAGTTGGGCTTATTTTTCTCCGAAAATCTGATTATATAGGGAACCAGAGAAGTGAGTCGAATCGCTCGAAAAGAGCTGACGAGCTGGCCCGACGAGCTCTTGCAGTCTATAGGGAGTAAAAGGAAATGAGTGAACCACAAGTGTACTCGTACATACAATCGATATTTGGGGCACTGGCGAGTCCCAGACAAAAAATACAGATTTAAGGTCTGCGGAGTGGGGGAAGTAAGAAAAACTATACATACGCCTCGTGGACATGCGAGACCCACAAAAGGGTCTCGCAAGTGTTATGAAATATCTGTTTTGGGTCTCACAAGTGACAAAAACATCTCTACCCGCATACATATCAGTATGTACATACACGTACATGTACGAATCTTGTATTGTGTACCGCTTTCGGCTAACATTGCTCGCTCCTCACCAATCTCCTCCAAGTGAAAACGCAGAAATGAGGTCGGATTCGATGGTCCATCGGATATTTGTTCGGCAATTTTTAACGCAGAGGGTTTAACATACATCACGAAAAGGTCTAATTTCAGCAGGAATTTCATTATATCGGTACCGGGACTGGGAGAAAGGGATTTCGTACAAGACGAAGGCGTTCCAAAACTTTGAAGAAACCGCGCGGCAGTCCGATCAAATTCCAGCTTTTTCACAAAACTTTTTCGACGAGGAGATAATCTTTATGAAAAGGTTTGGGATTCGTCGACCAGGACACAATTTTAGCAGACTGCCTTTACTTTACGTTCGCTAAATAGAATAGACGAATCTCTATACTCGGCACACTCCGACCCAAGTGCTCCATGAAACGGACAAATATTCTCCTTTTTAGACACATCGAAGAACAAAAGACTAGAAAAACTCGCCGGACAGTGACAAAATTTTTTTTACATGAAAACGATTAATCTTCGATGTTACATATTTTCCCTTCGTCGTGGACGCGAATTGTGAAAAGGTCTAAAATAAAGCTTCGTTTCGATTATACTCGTATAACTACATCCATAAAACTTGTATCGAAGAAAACAACTGCGAGTACGTATACACATACGCGAGTACGTATATATAAACGGCGAGTCAAGTTTTTCTTTCTTTTACTCGTACCTAAACCCAGATTCGTATCGTCGTAGAAATTCATTTTCATAAAAAGTGACGAATAAAAAAAGCTCTTAGTCGAGAAAAAAAATTATTATCTCGATTTTCGTCGATCGATATAAAAACAAATTTTTGACGACACCTAGTATGGTTCGAAGAATTCGACGGATTCAAACACGAAAGCGAAAAAAATGAAATATAATGAAAAAGTAAACGGGACACTGCGATAATATACGAAATAAAGATTCGACCAATTTTTCAAATTACGAACGTACCTACATTTTAGTTCCGGCCGAAATAGAAAACACAAAATACGTATCGTCGAGCTGATAATTATAAATGTAATTATCATTTGTTAAAGCATTGAGAGAGAGGAAAAAATTCTATTCCTATATGATAATAGACAAGTGCGGAACAGAAAAGGGTAGCCTACGCGAATAATTATAAGCACGTGTACCTTAAAAATGTCGATTTAAATTAGCCGCGCACCGCCGTGTCGATAGTGGATCATTCAACTAGTTGATAATACCTTTAGTACTTACGATTATCGTGGAAATAGAAACGTTATAACGAGTATACGCAAGTAGGTATAGGTAGTGCAGTACTCGTATACGTACATAATATGTGTATAGTAATATATATGTTACCGTTAAAGTATTAATTCTAGTTAATGTATGAAATCACCAGTTAATTCATGCTTTAACGGGGTAGGTGTGTAATCAAAATACTTTTACACTTTAACTAGTTATTTCATACATAAACTAAGTGTGTTCCGTTGATGTTTGTAAATAGCCTGACTATCTTATCTTGACAATCAGACTTGTATTTGTTTCTTGTTGTTATGTGTATTTGACATAGCTTAGCCTACCTATATTATGTGCATTCAGTTGGTTCTTGCTCTTTTTTTAATACACACTATTTTTGTGACCGCTATTTGTTAAATCATGAAATTGACCGTTCATAAAAAATTTTATCATAAAAGTACGGTTACAAGTGTAAACAAAACTTAATTTAAAAGTACTAGATGCAAAATTAGAGAAGACAAACCAAACACGTTATTTATTGCAACAGCTGTTACTTCCATGGCATTTAGAGTTACATTTTATTCCGTTCTTGACGCACAAACCACGCTTATTTATGCAATTTTGCATGCAGTGACATCTCACTAAGCCTTGACCATTACCTGTAGTTTATGAGAAAGCCACTGATTGTAGCAAAATAGTGGCGGAGGTAATGGGTACTTCATCAAGCTGGACAAATCGTTTGTGGCTGAGATCAAACTGGGAGCAAGCATACAGAGAGTTTATGATTCCTTCTCTGGTTCCTAATTTGTAAAACCCATCTTCAGTTTTTTCAATTACGCATGCTAAAATGCTCCTCGCGGCTGTTTGCATCTAGTACTTTTAAATTAAATTTTTTTTACACTTGTAACTGTACTTTTGTGATGAAATTTATTATAAATGGTCCATTTCATGATTCAACTAATCATATCTCGTCAATTAATAGAATAACTAGGTATTTCATACATTATCTAGGTAGACTGAGAAAAATTTTCATACTTTAACTGTTTTGCTGTTAATTTATAAATTAACTAGTTATTTCATGCAATAACGACAGTAACACTTTAACGGTAACATATATACGTATATAGGCTATAGCTACGTAAATTTTTCACACTCGACCAACGTGTCGTACTCGTATACGTATAATTTATATACGAGTATAAGGTAATTAAATTCCTGGTCGAGCCCAAACGTGAAAGAATGAGTTGGGGGGTGGGGTGCGGGTGAGAGGGATGCGGACTGCGGACTGCGGAAGCTATAGTCGATATAGTCGAGACTCGAGACTCGAGACATTTGAATTTTACGAACCGAGGTCCGAGACGCGGAGACGAGACGATCGAAACTCGAGACTCGAGACTCGAGACTCGATCGGAGTAGCCATATCGTCGACACACGTCGTGATCGTACGTTTTATCCTTTACGATGATCGGCTTTTTTATTTTATTTTTCTTATTCTTTATCTTTTTCTTTTTCTTTTTCTTTTTCTTTTTCTATTTCTTTTCCTTTTCCTTGTTGACTCGAGCAAGCCTGCTTTTACAGTCCGTCGACACTTTTTCAAAAAGGAAAAAGGAAAAAACACAAAATGATGGGATGAGAAAAAACGGTTGGCATGGCCAACGTGCGAGTGAATACGTCGAGTAGTAGCTATAGTAGCTACATTATAGTAGCCATAGTAGCTACATTATAGTAGCCATAGTAGCTACATTATAGTAACTACGTAGCTACGTACAGTTTTTAATTCGCGCGCCTTTATTACCGTCGCGTCGTAATTTTCGATTACTCGTTTTCAACCGCGAAAATTACTCTCATACTCGTATTTGATCCTCGTCATCGCCATCGACGTCGTTTCTCGACGAAAACTTGGCAAACAAATCGCTTTTATGGCCGTTGCACACCTATAATGGCCGACCGAAGCGAGAGAAAAGGCGATTCGAAGCGTTACTTATTCGATACTCGCATCGAAATAACGATGACGCGGAAGTGAAAGGATTTAGCCATTTACACGACTTGCCGGCAATTAAGAGGTGAGTTTTTATTACCCTCGCTGAGATACGAGTATAGTGTAAAACAACCCTATAGGAACGAGAACGAGAAATATAATACACTCGTACATATAAGGAAAAAAGCACGACTATACACGTACACACACACACACACACACGCAGCACCTACGAGTATTACGCATTCGCAACTCTCAAGCCGAGGTGGCGTCTAAAAGCATTTTTCTGAGAGGAAAACGGTGAAAATTATTTCGCGCGCATTCGCTAAAAATGAAATAAAATTTTGGCGTACGTGAATGCAAGAGGTACACTCGATATGTACATACACATACAGCTATCTGATCGTATTTGTACGAATACCCGTGTGAACGAGGATATATATATAGGGTGGCCCAAAATGATCCGGACATTTTTACCCAGGGGCTCTAAATAATTCATTTATTCTTAATTTTTAACTAAATCGGGCTGCAACCCGAGAAATTGGTAGAAATTTCACGTTGCCGGCTCATTACTAGGCCACTTTCACGGATAAATTTTGCGAGTGGTTTTTCATTCTACCTCCGGAATTTTTACACGCGCAAAAATAATAAAAATTATTTCGCAACCAACAAACGAGTTTGACAAATTTAGAAGCATCTTGAGCGAGTGTAGCATCTACCGCAGTTAGTATTGCCAAGACGGTATATTCTCGATTATTTTAGTAGATAATACGTTAGTGGTATATGCTGCTAGTTATTAGTCATGGCCAGCTATTTCCACCCCTCCTTAAATCGCCTATTGGGAACGGGTTGTCTGGACCGATTACGTCGTCTATATTTGTATCTCGTGTCTCAGTGGGCTAAGGTGTGAAAAATATATACGAACAACACACCTCCATTCTTGCCGTAATGCAATTTGTATTTCAGCAATATCAAACTGCTAACCGTTTAAAAAAAACAATAATTTATAATACCTACCTATACCCGGCAAAAAAAAAAAGAAAAAAAAAGGTCAAATTCAAAACTCTGTTTTACAGCTAGGGCCTTATAACCACACGAGATTCTCGCGTTTTGCTGCTGTTGTTTTTTTTCATCATGCTCGAAGCCTGTAAATGCCGGTCGTGTTATTGGATTAACAAAAATCAGCGGTGCCTCTACGTGGGAGCGCTGAATTCCTCGAATGACCATTTTTCCGAGAGTGCTGCGCGCACCAAAAAGACCTCCGCAGTCCGCACATAATCAATCAGCCCTCCTTATGGGTGGCCTGATTGAGCAACCAACTTGAAATTCGCACCAGTTATGCGGAATACCTCGGTCCTCAACCCGATGTACCTACTCGAAAAGGGTCTAGCAGGATAAGATAGGTGAAATGACCTTTTTCGAATTTCGACCTGAAACTTGGGGGTCAGGTTAACCATGATGAAAAACTAATTCAGCCCAAATTTCAGCCCCCCACCTCAACTGGTCGCCCCCTGGGGAGTGAAAATGTGTTTTGGCCATTTTGAAGGTTTTTTGCCCATAACTTTTTTCATAATTGTTCATTTGATTTGAAATTTTTATGATAGTTAGTCCTCTATGAGCTCTATCTACCATCAAAATTTCGCGGTTCCAGCTCCAGTAGTTTTCCAGTAACTCCAGCTGGAAATTTTGGAGCTTTTTACCCTATGGAGTCTACAAGTTGAAATTTTCACTGATGATAGCTTATCTAGTCTACATTACACCCATATAAGTTGTTTTCCGAAATTCAGGGTGGACAAGGTAGTTTTTTGGCATTGAAAATATCAGTTTTTTTATATTTTCATAGTAAATCTCCCATTATATAACTACACCAAAGGCATTAATTGCATATCAGTGCACCAATTCCACTAAATGGTAGCTACTAAGCCTAATCTCCCACAAAGTGACAGTACAAGTACCAGGTGGCGTCGTGGCGTCATATATGACGCCATTTGAAATTTTGAGATGGACTTCTCCAAGGACCAATATTTTGAGAACCACTGACTTGTGTCAAACAATGCCACCTGGTCCTTTGAGGTTATTCTTGTGGTGTCATATATGACGCCACCTGTTACTTTGAGTAATCTAGTGAAACCTGGTTTTTCTAGTGTTAGAAAATGATTCTTTGTCCTCCTATAAGTTATTAATACTATTCCTCTGTTTGATTGCACCTACACATACATAGCTTAAGATATCTCAATATGCTATTTTTTAAATGACATATGTTGCTCTTGTTTGGCCCATCCGAAAAATTGTTCTGGTTACTGAGGTGGTCCTTATTTATAGAAGTAAAAAAAATTTTTTTTGCAATTTCTGCTCCCACCGCCCAGATTTGTTCCATTTCATGAAAAATAAATTCCATTAAAATTTCAGCCCCTTAGGTTGAAATTAAGTGGTGACTTAAGGGGGTTGAAAATTCATAAATGCAAATACTGGCATTATTTCACATTATCATCTATATCACATAGAAATAGACAAAAACATGCATTTTCTCCTTCAACTTACTAGTAAAATAAAGTGAGATGAATAGAAAATAGATCTGTGGGATTTGAGAGGGTTTGGACCTACCCTTAAGATTACTAAAAAAATCACTATAATATGTCTTTTTGTCAAAAAAATGTTTTTCTCATTATGGACCACCTCAGTAACCAGAACAATTTTTCGAATGGGCCAAACAAGAGCAACATATGTCATTTAAAAAATAGCATATTGAGATATCTTAAGCTATGTATGTGTAGGTGCAATCAAACAGAGGAATAGTATTAATAATTTATAGGAGGACAAAGAATCATTTTCTAACACTAGAAAAACCAGGTTTCACTAGATTACTCAAAGTAACAGGTGGCGTCATATATGACACCACAAGAATAACCTCAAAGGACCAGGTGGCATTGTTTGACACAAGTCAGTGGTTCTCAAAATATTGGTCCTTGGAGAAGTCCATCTCAAAATTTCAAATGGCGTCATATATGACGCCACGACGCCACCTGGTACTTGTACTGTCACTTTGTGGGAGATTAGGCTTAGTAGCTACCATTTAGTGGAATTGGTGCACTGATATGCAATTAATGCCTTTGGTGTAGTTATATAATGGGAGATTTACTATGAAAATATAAAAAAACTGATATTTTCAATGCCAAAAAACTACCTTGTCCACCCTGAATTTCGGAAAACAACTTATATGGGTGTAATGTAGACTAGATAAGCTATCATCAGTGAAAATTTCAACTTGTAGACTCCATAGGGTAAAAAGCTCCAAAATTTCCAGCTGGAGTTACTGGAAAACTACTGGAGCTGGAACCGCGAAATTTTGATGGTAGATAGAGCTCATAGAGGACTAACTATCATAAAAATTTCAAATCAAATGAACAATTATGAAAAAAGTTATGGGCAAAAAACCTTCAAAATGGCCAAAACACATTTTCACTCCCCAGGGGGCAACCAGTTGAGGTGGGGGGCTGAAATTTGGGCTGAATTAGTTTTTCATCATGGTTAACCTGACCCCCAAGTTTCAGGTCGAAATTCGAAAAAGGTCATTTCACCTATCTTATCCTGCTAGACCCTTTGGATAATAATAATTTAGAGCACCTAGGAATAAAAGTACGAGTTATTTTAAACCAACTTATGTAAAACTAATCAATTTTTTTTCACGAAAAAAAAAAGTGACGTCCGTGTATAATATTGATTTCACCTCGATTACATATATTTTTAATTTCTTTATTTGTGGTTGTATAGTTTATTCCCATTTCTACGCATAATATGCGCTTGGCGCTTCCTCTCGTCGATCGCCGATTATCCTCGAGAAATTTTACGATGAAATTTTCAATTCACGTATCCGCATATTATATGTATTATACGTCGTTATAGTTACCAATTAACGTAAAAAATTGCTCGGAGAGAAAATCTACTCGACTTTTTAAACGCTTCAAACAAACCTCGAAGTTTGACGTATTTTTTTCGCTTTTCACCGTACGTCATTTCGATCGAACGAAAAGAAATCAAAGTTCTATAGGCGGTGAAACTTATGAAGTGGTTATGTCTGCGATTTAGTACCAATACCTAAAGGCCCAAGCCCAGGCCCAGTATCAGTGAGATATAATTTACATATGGTACTCGTACTAACACTGAAGAGTACATATACGAGTATATACTCGTAAATGTTCTTCAATAAAGTCATAACGAGGATGATGACGTGTACGTATGTACGATTATCGTTTAGACTATTAATTGTCGACGATCGTACGAAAAATTTTACGAGTGCCAATTTTTTAATTCACTTTATTCGATTGTACGAGTATGTCTATCTTCCTTCCGAACATCTATATTTAAACGAATGACACGCGATTCTATCAAGACACGAAAGCAAAGCACTCGATTGTGACGGTCGCGGTCTTTTCAGTTTCTTATTCCTTTTATTTATTATTATTATTATTAATACTTATTATTATTATTATATATATATTTTTTTTTTGTTGAAATATTTCAAGTCCAGACAGCGAAATTTTTGGAACCAAGATTAGAGGGGTTATATACGGGCAAGAAAAACAATAACTAACAACAGTATCGATTTTGAGCACTGCGATTCAAATAACACCATTTTTCTGACTCCAACAATCGATCGAGCGAGTTAATACTTTATATCGAGGGTAGAAGAATTTTCAAATCCAGTTTGAAGTGCCACGAGTCCTTTGACAAAGAAAAGAAAATACGAACGTATTCGGTATTCTCATTTCACTGCGTCTTTTAGTTTGACACGTTGGAAAAAAACGGAAAAAAAAAAGTGGCAAAAAACGTCCAGTTTCGATGAATTAGAAGAGCTCGAAAAAAGAAGGAAGCCCGAAGAATTACTTCAAGACGGTTGCAAATCTTCCGATTCTTTATTTCACGCCGTAATCCCTCGAGATGGCTTAAATTAAGGACTTAGTATTTTGGCTTTAAAGCTGGATTTCATTCCGGAAAATCGTAATTATTTTGTGGTTTTTTTTTTGTCCTCCTTTCTTTCCCTCTCAACTCAGGTTTGGTTCTTCTAGTATTGTAAGTGACAAGAGAATGTGGAATTTCGTAATTTCGCGTTACAAAATCAATCTCAATTCCAGCTGTGGGTCATCGTTTTTCACCTTTCGTTATCCATCTCCAGACAAGTAAATTCATCTCACGCAAATCCACCTTCGACCTTTTCAAATACTTTCAACAGTTTTCAATTGCAATTTACACTCGATTTCAGATTAAGCTCGAGAAAATGAATTCTTTCTAGCATACAATCACGCATATATATATATATATTGTTATTTTACGTCACATGTGAGACCCAAGATAAAGTATGACACCCCCCTCATAAATACTCACAAATGAAATCTTCGTCTTCACATGGCTTGGTGACTATTTGTGGATGCCTTAGGCTATGTAATGAAGCCCACAGCTCTTAGTTAGGTGTATAATACAGTTTGTAGGGAGTAAAATGAAATGAGGGGACCACGAGTGTACATACAATTGATATTTGGGGCACTTGCGAGTCCCAGACAAAAAATGCAGATTTGGGGTCTGCGGAGAGGGGGGGAGTAAGAAAAACTATACATACACCTCGTGGACATGCGAGACCCACAAAAGGGTCTCGCATTGTCAAAAAGGGTCTCGCAAGTGTTATGAAATATCTGTTTTGGGTCTCACAAGTGACAAAAACATCTCTATGTATGTACATACATATATGTATATATAATACGAATTTCCCATTCGACTGTTCTAGTTTGGATAGACAACAACACAAAATTTGAGTGGAATCTCTGCAGCAGAAAAAAAAATTCACTCGTTCTTGATTTCTGGTCAACACTTTGAACTCTTCACTCCATAACTCAGGCACAATTGAAGATAGCTTATTTGAGACTAGAAAGCATTTGAAGCTATTTATTGTAGGGTCTCTATTCCAATTTCCATTTCCGAGTACGGTAAAATTGGAAATACATATTATAGGCCTACGTACCACTTCTGAAAAAAACTTTTGAGAATTAAAATTTCAGCGCGTCGCTATTCAAATGTTTTTACCAACGAAGGAAAGTTACATGTATAATCAATTTGGTGTTACCTATTCTGCACTACGCAGGACGAAGGTTTCAGGCAACCATTAGGCCTACTTTCCAATACCATAAAAATGCTGAAATTTTTATTTTCCCAATTCCCTATTAAATAATCAAAAATCCGCCATATTACCTACCCTTCGTTTTCTGAAACAGATGTCTTTCCCTCCGATATTATCGAGACGACAACGAGTCCGGGCCCGATGGGCAAAAAATGAGAAAATGATCCGGAAAATGAGAATTTTATCTGTTGTCAGTCCGTTTTTATTTTCGACCATCGGATCTGAAAATTTGCAGATATTTTTGTCATCTTGATTATTTTTCCAAATCCGTTTGTAAAACGGATTTCCTGATTATAATCGGTGATAATTTTTGGGAAATTTTTCTAAATCCGTTTGTAAAACGGTTTCACGGATTATAACCCGGGCTAACAAATATGATGAAACAGCCTTCACGGAAAATAATCCAGACTCATTTCAGAACAAAACCGGCAAGACTGATTACAATCCGTTCGAAATCCGTTTTAGAAGTCGGAAAACAGGAAAATTCCGGGTTATAATCCAGAAACGGATTATAACCCGGAATAAAACGGATCCGTTTTCAAAATATTTTGCCCATAGGGACAGTTTATTAGATTGTCATATTATGTAGATTACCAAGTCTGTTTAATGTGGGGGTAGGGGAGGTGGGTTGTGACAATTTAATAACGTCTAGGTATTATTAAAATATTCTAGATAGTCTACATAATATCGTCTATTTTGTCTAGGTATTATTCAATTGATGGTCTATAGTCTACATAATGATGACTAAGTTTACATCCGATTTTAGATGTCTCATGTAAATGTATTTTGCCTAACTCTTTCTTTAAGTAAAATGTATATTATCTTAGGTATTTTCCATTTCCGATTTTTTAATCTATTTTGTCGTCCGGTTCCGGCAGGTTCCGGCAGGCATTATTAATATGGCGTTGAAAATCGGATCATTCTTTGTTTGGCCTAGGCAATACTGAGAAAAAATCGTAAATATAGAAAATCCTGGTAAAATAAAAAATGACGAGGAATTATCTATAATATCTGGTTATTAATATTACCTACGACATATACATGTATGTCCGTACGTATACTCGCGCAGTTGATAACCTGGTTCCACGTAGTATAGGTTTCGATACTTTGATTACTTTATATATTGAAAATTTTCTTGCATAACATTAATGAGAACTGGCTCGTTATCTTTCTGTTCAATATAACTTTGTTGTAAAAACAGAAAAACAACTCTTTAATATTGTACCGTCTCGTCGTTTCATCGTACTCGTAATAAATCTTTTAGAAAAACAAAAGAAAAATGTCGCTGGCATACGTACTTCGTATAGCACCCAATTCTGGAGAAAATAATTAATTTTCCTAAATATTCCTACAACCTTTCCGAATAACTTTTTCCGAGGAAATTGGAAGGTTATCCGTGAATTTTCCAAGGTGATGCGAAATTTTCCAGAAAAATATCGAGTTATTTTCTGATTTAATGCCTATTTGAAGTTATCGAATCATCCAGAAACTTACAGTTAAATTCCAATGAGGTAAGTATATAGCCTATATATATGACTCATTTTTGACTTGTTCCAACTTGCCCTTGTCGAAGCCCCTTGAAATTGCAAAATTTTGAGCACGTGCCTGCATTGTTAAATGTCACCCCCTTCAGCGGGTTTTCGCATAGATCCGATGGGTGTGGTGTTGAAACTATTTGTATACGATCACCATTTTTCTTTTCGTATGAAAATGTGAATTTCACCTTGGAAATCCCCCTATGGGCAAAATATTTTGAAAACGGATCCGTTTTATTCCGGGTTATAATCCGTTTCTGGATTATAACCCGGAATTTTCCTGTTTTCTGGCTTCTAAAACGGATTTCGAACGGATTGTAATCAGTCTTGCCGGAAATAAGTCCGGATTATTTTCCGTGAAAGCTGTTTTATCATATTTGTTGGCCCGGGTTATAATCCGTGAAACCGTTTTACAAACGGATTTAGAAAAATTGCCCAAAAATTATCACTGATTATAATCAGGAAATACGTTTTACAAACGGATTTGGAAAATTAATCAAGATGACAAAAATAACTGCAAATTTTCAGATCCGATTGTTGAAAATAAAAACGGACTGACAACGGATAAAATTCTCATTTTGCGGATCATTTTCTCATTTTTTGCCCATCGGGATCTTTCGGTTGGCAATATGTATAATGGCTAGACAATCACGACCTTCCGATTTATTATGAATTTTGACCACCGGTTCTGGCAGGCATTGTGAATATGGCTAGGCAAAACATGTGGTAATTCACTTTGACTAGTCAACTTTGAAAAAAATACGTAAATAACAATAATGCCGGCAAATTAAAAAACTGGCCAAAATTATATATTCTGACTAGAAATCAAAATTGAATGCGACATATACATACCCATAGGTAGTTATAATTATATTATGAAAAACCAGCGAGAAAAAATCGGGTTGGAAAATTGGCATACTTGCGAGGAAAAGTGCCAATACATCAAAAAGTAGCGTATGTAAAATTTATGTGAGAACGAAAAAGAAAGGTATCGAACGAAATTAGAAGCGAATGTAAAAAAAATTAATTCCAAAAAATAACCCGCGTTTATGACTCGATAGCGAAAAGAATCATAAATATGTTTTGTTAAGAAATTGCCAATTACGAGTATATGTTTTTCTCCTTCAAATCGGTACCTACGCGAGTATACTGTATGTACGAGTATATCTACACATAATTCATTTTATGAACGCATCCAGTCACAGTGAAAATTCCAGAAAATATGGACAAAAATTAGACGGATAATTCGGAAACAGTACACCCAGATGCAGCACGAATAAAATAGTATACAGTCATGTACGAACGTATAATACTGCAGTACTGTAAAATTGTTATTTACAACCTTGGTCGCATTTTTCATTTTTACCTTCCCTGTCACCAAGCGGCCGTTTTCTATACGCAGTATAATCTCCAAAACGAACCTACGAGTACCTACGTTAAAGCTTAAATGGGAGAGGAGTACTAACGAAGCAGCAGAAATCAAATTCTATAAGTTTGGTTTAAAAATTTTCCATAGGTACCCGCAGATACATGTAATTCATACGCGGAAATGGGTGGGTTAAAATGATCAACTCTTACGTGTATTTACGATCGTCGTAGGTACGCGAGTACATAGCTAGAGTCGAAGGTTTCATTGGGAAAAATCTTGAAATAAGTACATTTTCTCAACGAGACGATGAGATACGACTACGAGTACGAGTATACCATTTTAAAGGTACGTTTTATGAACAACTTTTTCCGTACGTTCCATCTGAATTCTTCATACCTCCACTCTTATACGAGTAAGAACTTAATGATACGAGTACATACTCGTTCATTTTTCGACCAATATTTTCCAACAGGTGCACATTGACATTCGTTCCGAAATTTAAGATTTCAAAAGACATTACGGAAAGGAAACCCAAAAGATTTTCAAAACTCACATTTTTTTCCCCGCTACAGTCTTAAACGTAGGTACGATCGTAGTATATCTTCTATAAAATAAATTTTTTCCATTCAAATATTTTTTTGGAACTAAATAGTTATACTCGTAATTCCCGAATACGAGCCTTCTTAAAATTTATATCAATATTAACAAAACGTTGCCTAACCCGATTAATCGCCGATAAACTAATTACATGATCGATGAAACATGGAATTTTTTTTTTGTAATACAGGTAATTTATCACTGATAAACAGTTTCCTGTAAATTGTGAATTTGTGAATGGGAAGCGATATACGTGACTAATAAAGATACGCACAAACATTTAGTTACGGTAAATAGAAGCACCTAAATTAAATCGTCGATCGATGAGTAGGTAATTACAGATAATTTTAGCGCTGCTGTAAAAAGATTTTCTGAAAAAGAGAATTCAAAACGATTTTAGGGGGCTGAATTCTTTTTACGATGAAGCGTCAGGTATGGTTAAACGGGGTCACATATTTTTTCAACGAGTAGATCAGGGGTTTCTCTCACCAAGTCCAGGTGGATCACAGCGCTACTGGGTGATAATCGCGATAACTAACACGTTATTTGTCCAAAATGGAAAAATACAGAATAGACTTTAATCTGTATCTATAGACGGTCGGGTGGGTTTTTAGACCGTCCGTACATAGAACGTTCACAAATTACGTCAAATTATTGTTTACTACGTAGTACCTACTCGCTGGTGGGAATTTACTCGTATTTTCAAAATGATTGGTGGATAGCTATTCAATCTGCTCGTCGAGGAGACGAGTCTATTTTAATAGTAAATCATAATCCGATCACTCTCACGACACGCATGAACTGTATAGAGACGTATACAAACTTTAGGAAAAAACATTAAACCATATTCCTCAAATTTCCTCCAACCGTTGACCAGCTCAATGTATCGTTTCGGATGAAAATCTATTAGTTCGGACTCGAAAGGATGCGGTTCAAGATTGCAAAACCAAACCAGTTATACCAAGTTACGAACAGCCCAACATGTTTCCGTATATTTTTTTATCGTTGCGTCGCATCATTTATAGTTTAACCTGATATGATTTTTTTAAACATATTTCTTCTCCGTAACTCTTTCCATAAATTTTCAATAAACCAATTTCTGGTCCTACTCTTTACAGACTTGGATCAACAATCCGTTATTGTAATCCCCGCAAACCTCCTTCAGAATTTTAGCAGACTTTCATCCTCCTACTGACTCCTCGAGTTATCCATCAGTTAGTAAAGAAGTACGACGATAAAAGAACCTATACAAATCCTATCAAGGAACGAAAATTTTCGTTAATGCCCAGTGCAGAAGAACTCGACTATATAAATATTTTTGAAATTACAATTTTAAAAGTGAACTCGGATCCTCTATATATGTATTTAATCGAGACTGGTAACTGTACCAATTATCAACCTTTTTGAGCAATCGCGTCAATTTTATAAAGATTTAATTACGCGAATTGAATTCTTGTCATTGAAGATTTGTAAAAATCGACCAATATTGAAACAAGTTCTATTTAGACGTACTTTCTCCATTACTGGTAAGAATTTTACATTTTTACGTATTACTGATACTGTATAGTTTCACTACGCGTAAATGGAACGCCTCGAGAAACTGAATATTCAGCAATTTGAAGCATAATACTTAGAAGAAACTACAAAATTTCACTTCTATAACATTTCAATTTGGGTGAAAAAAAGAATACAATAACAATAAAAACAACAACAATGTCAACACCACCGAATCACAACGAAAGGTATGTAGGTAAGGTATAAGTAGGTACGTATATTAATATATGTGACTAAAAACAAGGTTGCGGTAAATCAAAAACAGAATCAATCTAAACGCATAACGTTACCGACGGCAGAAGACAAAAACGAACGCGAATGAAAATTAAATTATGCGAGAGAATTTGAAAGGACAGGATTAGAGAACAGTTGACAGCGAGATTAAGCCAAAGAAAAAACAACCTTTCGACGATCGCGACAGCGACAATGTAAAAATGGCCGGAGGTACGACCAGGACCAGCAGTTGATGAATTTGTAAAGGCAAAATAATGGCCTCGTCCGAGACGCAACCTTCGAAGGCAGCTATATACGCCTTTTGCTTTCGCAAAAAGAAGAGAAACGAAACGAAGAAACGAACGAGGAGTGAGGAGGCGAGGGGGGAAAAAGCCTGTGGCAGCAAGCTGCTTGCACCAGACCAGCACCAGCACCAGACAGACACTCGATTAACTCTCGGCACTCGGCGCTTCGGAATTAGGCCTGCCAATCTTTTTGCTTTTTGCTTTCTTCGAGTAGGTACTCGTACTCGAGCGAGTAATTTTGAAATACGGCTCGAAGGCGATAGCAGAACAGCAAAACAATTGTCTGCTCGCGGTCCAACAATTTGCTTAAATCTACGCCTTGTTCGACGATTACGAACATTCGGGTTATGGTTATACTCGTATTTACACGTACGAGTAAGGCCGTATAGGTATATTTACATAATCGCCGGCAGAGAACCGAGTTAAAGGGAATTGACCTGTAAAGCGAATTTGGAAAGAAAAAAAGAAAAAAAAAAGAAACTGACATCACGCCACGTTCCAAACAAATTCAGCTTCACTGCTATGACAGCACCACATGCTTGATTTAGCTCAAGTGCGACGAGAAAACGTAAAAATAATAACGCAAATTACATACGATGCCCTCGCAAGGAACTGATACGATGGCAAATGGCAATAGATTCTGGTAATTTCCTATTTTCGGTCAAACATTTTACTCGAATATAAATTCGTCGGGTTGATTTTAAGAACGACCATACTATTATAGTCCATTTTTACAACTTTTTCAAAAACAGCTAGAAAAAAATAGCTGTAGTTGAACCGACCGAAAGTATAATTATTCTAAAAACATTAACTTATTCCAATCGAATACGGTGTTCGAGCTTCAATTCGACAATCCGACCTAAATCAATATACGCATATATTATTATTATTATAACGTTCGTCATCTACCCGCTCGCGTATACATATATATGGCTACACTAAGAGAAATGGATACGGTATTGGTATTAAGTAGAAACAGAATAATAATATAGGTATATGTCGCAATTCAATTTTGATTTCTGGTCAGAATATATAATTTTGGCCAGTTTTTTAATTTGCCGGCATTATTGTTATTTACGTATTTTTTTCAAAGTTGACTAGTCAAAGTGAATTACCACATGTTTTGCCTAGCCATATTCACAATGCCTGCCAGAACCGGTGGTCAAAATTCATAATAAATCGGAAGGTCGTGATTGTCTAGCCATTATACATATTGCCAACCGAAAGATATAGTCCAAATGAAAAATGTAGAAAATAAAAAAACCTGATGTAAATTTACAAATGAATATGTAGACTATCTAGACCATGTTAATATTACCTACCCAGATAAAATTCATAAAATGGATTATACAAATTTTTTATGTAGAGTATCTAGTCAATTTCAATTACACCTAGTCGAAAATTATGTTGCCTAGTCAAAATTCAGAAGACAGTTTATTAGATTGTCATATTATGTAGATTACCTAGTCTGTTTAATGTGGGGGTAGGGGAGGTGGGTGGTGACAATTTAATAACGTCTAGGTATTATTAAAATAGTCTAGATAGTCTACATAATATCGAGTACTTTGTCTAGGTATTATTAAATTGGTCTAGATAGTCTACATAATGATGACTAAGTTTACATCCGATTTTAGATGTCTCATGTAAATGTATTTTGCCTAACTCTTTCTTCAAGTAAAATGTATATTATCTTATGTATTTTCCATTTCCGTTTTTGAAGATGAATTCTTTGTACTGGGCGTTATACTCTGTTCAACTTAAGAATGCCTAAAACGGAATGTCAAATTCACATTTATCAACAATGTAAAAATCGGATGTGTGATAAGAAACAAGAAATTAAAATCGGAAGCGTAGCCAAATATTGTTGCTGAATGTGAACGAGTACCTTTTCCTCTCCCCGGAGCCCTGCAAACTGCAATCCGTTTTAGGCATTCTTAAGTTGAACAGAGTATAGTTAATTTCAAAACATAATGTCCGGTCCTTCCGAGAAGATAATGTCCTGTCCTTCCGAGATAGTCCAATTTTACGATGACGTTATCATAATTATACCTACCTACATCAAAGAATACAGAGATCAAGATTGCATCAATCATACTTATGTCAATGACGTCATCATACATACTTATAACATAGGATACACAGATGATGACGTCATCATACTTACGTATAACATAGGATCTGCAGATGGTGATACCTATGAATAACGTAGGAAACGCAGATGATGACGTCATCATACCTAGATATATCATATAACATATTGCTTAATGTTATACTTATAGTTATAACAGTTAGAAAGCTGTTGATGACGTCATCATACACTTATAAGATTTATTTATAGCTCAATGTTATAACTGAGTAGATGACGTCATCATATCTATATATAACATAGAATACTAGGTATAACATTTCAAAAGATGTTGATGACGTCATTATACATTTACTCATAAGATTGGAAAAGTAACCAAGTAAAATTTTTCAGGAAAGAATTATGAAGAAATATTTATAAGTCCCTATGCGCTTCATATTCAAACAATTTTGTTTTTATGAGAAACAGTTTTGGATACTTTTTATAATCTCTTGTTGTAAAAGAGAATTCATCTTTCGCCTTCACAAAACTTCAGTGAAGGCTGCAGCTGTTTTATCTATTTTGTTCTCCCGTTCCGACAGGTTCCAACAGGCATTATTATTAACATGGCGTTAAAAATCGGATCATTCTTTGTTTGGCCTAGGCAATACTGAGAAAAAATCGTAAATATAGAAAATCCGGGGCAAAATAAAAAATTCAGGAATTATCTATAATATCTGGTTATTAATATTACCTACGACATATACATACAATACATACATACGTATAGTAACTTTTCTCATCCAGTTGTGAAAATTACGTACTATTTGTTTTAAATATCTATTCTAATACAAGCTTTGTATAGTATGTACTTGGCACTATTTTGGATAGCATATTTTACTATTTTTATGCACTAATTTCTATTACAAATGTTGAATTGTCCCGGTGTTCCTATATCCAAATTGTAAAAATTACCATTGACATTTTTCTCAGTGTACGTAAAAATACGAGTAGAGTATTATGGATAAGTGCGCCGGCAAAGAAATATAAATGAGTTTACTCGTAGGTACTCTGTACGAGTATATTTAAGCAGCCAGTTTTTAATGTTGCGAGAAGAAAAGTGCGAATAAAAAATGAAAAGGAAAAATGTCAGTTTCTGCACCCAAAACTGGCACGTTTTCCCTGAATTTTTGTGTTCACTTTTCTACTATCGTAGACGATCAACAGTAAAAATAGGGGAATAATAGACTGCACGCAAGAAAAAAGAGGTTTGCACGAAATGTATGGCCACAAAAAATCAGTATAAGATAAAATAAATAGTGGAAATCACGAAATAACTTGCTCATGCAATATAAATAGGTTTGAACGGAAATTTTAAATGCTTCTCACAAAATTTGAGCGCCAAGAGGGGAAGTGGAAATCATTTGAAGAATTTAAAACAAGGCGCACAGAAATATGAAGAATATACGTATCAGAGGGCCAGGTAATGTGCAATTGTCCATTTTTTGTTTAAAAAAATCAATGCAAGCATTCAGTTGGTATGCTGATCAGGCACAAAGATGTTCAAGTGCCACCGGATGCAAAAACTGCTCCGTTGGGCCAGAAGAGAAAGCAAGGACGACCATCGAAGGCAACCAAAACCCTTCTTGTCCAATAATTTCAAAATTTTAAACTTCAACTAAAACTGAATTTTTAAAAAAATAATTTTTTAACAATTGTGTGTCCAATAATTTCAAAATCTTAAGCTTCAATTAAAGCTGAATTGTTTTTTTTTAAATAATTTTTTGAAAATTGTGAAAATCACTTTTTTTCCCGGGGTATAGATTTTTTGGGCATTTTTTTCCCGTGCAAATGTCATTTATTTTACGTGATTTATTTGTTCCATAGTTATAAGACATTATTATTGCGTTTTATCTCTTTTTTTTATGGGCGACATACTATTTTTTTGTGAAATACTTGAGCTTTTGTGCCTTATATTTATTACTGTTCATATGCATTATTTTTTCCGTGCATTCCTCTTTTTTTTTGCAGGCTGAAAAATTACACCCAAGAGCGCGATGCGACTTGCTAAGTTATTGCAGCTCGGAGTACTTAATTCAATATGCAACCAGTTTAAGAAATTCGGGGCTGACAAAATGATTTTTTCTACCGTATCTGCTCCAGCCATCGCAGCAAATTAAAATTAAACTAAAGGACGAACATTTATGTACTATACGACTATTTCAAATACTTTTAGTAGGAAAACTTGGAATCAAGGTGCGCAAGAATTTTAAATGGGTAAGATGCACGAAAATGATTGCGAGAAGACGTGATTGCACTATCACTATCACATATTGCGGTTCCTTTCAAAAGAGAAAGAACAAATTTGAAAATAATAATAATAATAATAATAGAACTAACAATTTATCGGGTGTACGGCAATAAGAGGGCGACGTCATCGCACCAATCACGAACGGTAAAATTGAAATGAACGATAATATAGCCTACTTTTTCGCAGAACTAAAAATCAAATACCAAAAATTAGGAAAAACATTAAAATCCCGCTTTTGATATTACTCGTACTATACAAATACGGACAAGAATATCGAGAAAATATTAGTCCACCACTGCGCAATAAATTCGGAGTAGGTATGGGAATGCTAATTTTTAACGACAGATATAGCGAGATATACTCGTACCTATTAAAATAATGGGTTATCGAACTCGCACGAAAAGTATATTGAACTATGAGAACGCGAGTATGCAGCAGCACGCGTAGTTTTAATATTACGAGTAATTATAGAATGATGAAGTTTGAGACGATTATACCTATATATTAATTCGCATTTGCAAACCATCATAAACGAATGTACGTACGTATAATGTAACTCGTGTTGCTCTATATCTACGTTTGGTTTAGAGGTCAACTCGAGACGGAGCACCCTGTATAGAGTGCATATAACGAAGAATTTTTTATAAAATTATTTCATTAAAGGTGACACGTGAAAAACAATTTACGCACGACACGAATGTATTAGCACGGGTCGCGAGTAATTTTTTACACGAGTAATTTTCAACGAATAGATATATACACATATCTGATATCGTATCGATTGTTTGGCAAGTACCGCTGACATACCTATACGGCACAACTAGATGACTTAATACACGTTTCGAATGTCGGAGATGTTTTTCAATTTTATTCGGGTGAATTATATTCGCACTGCGCTGCGGTCTGCGTTGCGTTCGAAATAAGAAACTCACAGGCGCGGCTGAGCGTTTCACAGTCACACCGACGCAACGCCAAGTATTTGTTCGAGCAGCCACAGCCGATAATATAATATTTTCTTTTACACTCGGACAAAACGGATACACCTTATAACTTTTTCGAAAAAAACTACGAGTAGCCGAGTAAAAAAAAAAAATAACTGCGCGGCGAGTATTGCGGTATGAGTTTGTTATGTATTTTGAACGGAGTATAGGTATATAGATAGTGTATTATATACCCATACAGGATTTGAAATTTTTAATCGACCGTTTCAACAGTAGGTAAGCGTATAATTTTCTACACACGTTATACCTATATATAAGATGGAAGAACTGAAAAATCTAGCCGGTAAGTGGTGCCGCTGCCGCAAATACGTATTTGTTGAAAATTAGCTAGAAAATTTCATTTCAGCGAGTGTTATACTCGTAGCAAGCTCCGTTTACAACGGGTACTCACCGGATAATATACTCGTATTTTGAAAAGCAAAATTATGGAAATAAGCGCCGCGGTAGTGTGGTGGCGAAATTCTCGGTATGTCATTCGGTTATACGCGCGTAGTTATGATATTATACAGTTGTCTGGCGAATGAGGAAATCTGCCAACGAATGGACGAGTGAGCTCGACTGCTCGAGTGACGAGTCGAACACCTCACTCGCGACCGCGCGCACTTCACTCGCGATTCGGAGCGGAAAATATTTACAAAAGGCGGGCTAACCGATCGAGTCCTCGCACGGATTCGAGAGCAGGACCGTAACGGGCTTGTCGGCGCAGCGGAGGATCCAAGTCGAGCTTGCCGACTTCGCACAGCACCCGAAACACACGCTTCGGAGGTGACAAATAAAAATTCGTTAACGCCGAAGACGGACGGACGGACGGACGCGACGACTGAATTCGCAAGTTGGACTTTCTACGATTGGCCAATACGAGAGCGTGACGCACGCAGGTACAGTCGATAGATTATCATTAATCTTTATCTTTCATCTCCGAAGACGCGAGTAGAAGGACCAGCGAGTGCACTTAATTGTGTCGCAAAGACGTCCGAATGACGGCGAGTTAAATTCTCAACTGACTTACCGAATGGCGAATGGCGAATGGCGAATGGCGAACACCGATTACCGATTACCGACAGTCCGACACCGAGAGTAGCGAGTAGCGAGTAGCGAGTAGCGAGTACCTACTGACGGCTGACGCTGACGCCACGACCATCGAGAAAAAATGAAACGATCGAGGAGAAAAAACATTCCGAACAGAATGGAAACGAAGACGAATGGCGACGAGGGGGCCGAGGGGGCGCATCGGGGTCAGCGGGTGGAGGAAGGGAAGGTGGTAAGGAAGACGAGATACGGCCGCGCGAATGGGCGCACTTGGCGGTGGCGGGGGAGGAGGGTGTGTGTGGGTTGGTGGTCAGGCAAAAGTAGGGACACAAAGAGAGAGATACGATGAATTTTATAAAAGAATTTTTGCACTCTCGATAGGTACGTAGTACGTACATACACTGTACACACTCACACACACACACACACACACACACACGCGCGCACACACACTACACGCCACACAGTGAATAAAGAGACAGAGAGCGACTGAAGCAACGAGGAACGCAGATGGAATGATAATTTATTCGACGCAATGAGAGAGAAAAAAGTGAGAGTGAGAGAGAGCGAGAGAGCGGAGCGACAAAGCGGTTAACCTTATCTTAATGACTCGACGATGATAAGGAAAAACGTACGCGGGTATCGTCTACACTCTGCAGTGTGTTATGTGTAATGTGTAATGTGTAATGTGTAATGTGTATTTATAATGCCACTGCCGCTGTACCGCGTACTCCACATCTTCACCCTTCTGTCTCAAATAAAGGGCACGGGCACATATACACGCATGGGCCACCGGTTGGTGGGTTGGTGTTGATAAGCTTAATCAAATATCGTCAGCGAATGCCTCGATAAAACGTGTTTTAAAATCGGTGAGGAAAGGAAACTGATTCTCGACTAGCGACGTTGTTAGGCGAAAATAAAGAGACGAGAGTACGAAAAAAAAAAAAACCTGCGTAAAGAAAGAAACCTTTGGACCCTTTGAAAGACGACGACGTTGCCGATCGTGATTCGATGATCGATATTCGATACACGAACGACCGTACGCGTACCTTGATACTCGTAAATCGTAAATCGTAAATCGTAAATCGTCAAACGCGAGTAACAATAACCGATTTATAAATTCCGTTTTCGAGTACCTGCAGTTGCCGCCACTTGGAAGATGCAGAGAACTGCGGGAGGAAGAGTACGAGCATATCGCTATATGTTAGAAATTCCGGAGCATTTGGCACAGCAAATTTTCCTGGCATTCCAAAAAATTTTCAAATTTTTTCAAATTTTCAAACTGACTACGCGCGTATATTTCTATAGCGCGTTAAGATGTACCTAATTAAATCGGGGCGATAGGCTAGGGGTGCGGGGTACTCGTGCGAGGCTAGAAAAATTTTGGCACCATCTGAAAAAATTGAATCGAAAGGGAGCTAAGAAAGTGCAACTCGAATAATCATAAAATAGGAATGTCGCTGAAACGTGTCTAACGAGTAGACTATAAATTGAGGAAATATTTTCAGAGTACCTGCGAAAACAATTCAAAATATCCGTCCTTTTTCCTCGTAGATTTAGATACGAATTCGCGAGACGCGAAAATTACCAACGCGCAGATCGAAGGATCTGCTGGCAAGCAAAATACGAGTAATAAAAGAAAATGATAACGACGAACGTTCGAGAAAAATGCGGAAACGCTCGCTTTTTTTTCATTCCTAAGCAGCGGCAGCATTCGAAAAAGCTTCGACGAGGAAGCTGGCGTATTCGCATTTTTCCGGAATAGCGTAAATTTTCACTTCGAGCCGAACGTCCGAGTGGCAGCCGAAAGGAAGAATTTATCGCACATAATGGCTTAAATATGAAAAAAAAAATGCAAAATGACAACTTTCGACTTCCTACGCCGAGCTTTATATCGCTAAATCTGCTTTTTAAGAATCAAAAATGGCACGAGGAAAAAATGAAGCGTTCCTAAATCTTATGTAGGTACGAATATACGGGTATAGGTACTCGTACTCGTACTCGTACGATGTACTTTCGTTTCCCCTTCGTATAAATCTCTTCCCACGCGTTCCTCTGTTCCACCAAACTTGACCTCTTATGGTTCATTCTCACTATCGAGAATTAGCTCATTTTCTTACACCTAGACCCGTCGTACCTATACCAGCAATTTTCGCGATAGAAAAATCAAAAATAAATAGGTAAAAGAAAAAAAAAAACGTTCCAGTTTTAAACGCAATGACGTACCTAATAAGAATACGGAAAAAAATGACTGTCCAAAATGAAGATGCGGATCTATTATTTCTATAGATTGTCGATTTTTGTTTGTGTTTCGTACCTGTAAAAAGCACGCGCGTGCGTAGGTAAATTATAATCGATGATTTTACGCGGCATCATTCGCAGGTAAAAATTAACTTTTGATTTCTACCTATTCTACATTTATTAGATGACCTATTTAACGTTCAAAATAAGTACGAGTACATAATACGTACTCGCATTTATTAATTTATCTAGCCGGTACGTACATATTTTGGGTGCCAACGCTAACATCTATATACGATTACGATACAATAAGCGCAGGTATACATACGTATACATACGTATACATATATACATATCTACTATACGTACAACCGATTCCGTCAACTTTTTCTCAATACTTGGGCATAGAAGTGAGAGAAACGCGGAGGCGGAGAGCAGATAGAATGGACAGCGAGTCAATCGGAGACCAAAATAAGGCCGAACCGATTTTCGATTCGTTTTAAATTGAAAACGCAGCTTCCAACCGACAGGCTATTACACGCGTAGTACATATCCATACGAGTATAAGCTACGTTCAAATTCACGCGCCAACGAATAAAAAGAAAATGGCCGAGAAAAAAATAAAACGATATCGGTGATACGAGAATTACATGTAAGCTCGACGAAATCGGAGCCCGAAGGGCAAAAAAAAAAACAAAAGAAGAAGAAAAAAGGTCGCGATGCGAGCGAATGTGAAACTGAAGTGGACAAAGCGGCGCTCTGTCACTGACATATGTAGGAGGCGAACATTTCACCTATACTTGTACGAGTCGTCGAAAACATACTCGTACATGTACACATACTCGTAGGTGTACGTACACACAAGTCGAAAAATTCGTTCGAAAATTCATCTGCGGTAGCTTTACACGTACTTAAGAGACTTATTGAGAGATGTACACATATACGAACGAGTATGTGTACGCGGCTCTCCTCGCTTTCGTGTTCGGTCCTTCTTTTTTTCGTATCGGCAATCGGCATTTTTCAACTTGCCTCGTGCCCCAGCACGATCTACGATCCGATTCGATTCCAATCAGGTATTCATATCTATTCACGCAGTTAGCTGTTGTTCTGTTCTTCACGTTTTTATTGAACCGAAGAGGGGCAATTATCTCAACCTTTCCAAATTCGATAAACAAAACATCATTTTCTACGTAGGCTATAGGCATATATTTTGTAAAAAGTCAGACTGCGATTATTCGCTGTACCTACTCTAAATACTGCACGAACGCGGATGTATAGCTGCAGCACTAAAAGCCGTTTGTATACTCGAATAAAATACGAGTACGTCATTCCAGCCTTTCTCGTATCGACGATATTACGAGTATAAAATAATACCTTACCGCGCGTTAATACGTTGGTACAAATATTAATTTTATAACAGCTACGAGTATAACGCGGCCGCGTTTTTTACAATTAATTTTTACGTATTTTTTCATACAATCGCCAAACATGAAACATATATAGTCTGTAAATGCGTTATAATCGCGGGTTCTTTTAAGAAATTTCATACATTTATATCTATATAACTATTACAACACTATATAACGTGCCTACTATTAATTCTATAAAATCTCCGGTTATTCTCCATAGTTACTCGCACTCGCACACATTAACGCTAGAATTTTATTCGATTGCTGCGAGGAGGCCAGGTGGCGTCATATTCGACTTCTCGACAGTAAAATAATCTCCGAGGAACGGAGAATGTCATATTAAATGACGCCACCTGGTCCTTTGAGGAATGGCGCGTCCAAATTTAAATGACGTCGTATACGACACTACCTGGTCTTTCTAGCATTAACCGCGGTAACATACGAGTACCACATAGTATTCGATTTCGACTTGGACTTCACCACCGAGCAACTGTAGATAAAGCAACACGAGTTACATTCATTTATGATGGTTTGCCTACTCTCCGAGTAGTATATACGCGTAGGTACATACGTGTAATCATTTTTTTCCCTTCGAACCAATTCGGGTGATTATTTTGTACAATTCGTACGTGCGAAACATACGATGGTGAAAAAACTCCAGTTTGCGTCATTTAGCAAATACGATATAGTTTTTTAGTTAAAAAAATTGAAGCGATCGAAGCGAGCACAGAAGAACGACGAATGAAAATGTGAAAATTTTGAGGTAAAAAAAGTCATCAATTTGTTATTTATCGATACTTATATAATACGTGTTTATTATATAGATACCGTAATTATATTAAGTTTACTATAGTGGTGTTAAGGTTCGGTTAACTGATCCGGTTCTACCGGTTTTTAACTGAAAACGGGCTCCGGATTTTACTTCATCCGTTTTTGTTTGCTCCGGTTTTTTTTTCAGGTTAACCGGACTTTTAACCGGTTAACCTGCAGTCGAAAATCGTATCAAGTTTCAACCACTGAATCAAACACTGAACTCAATTAAGAGTTCAGTGGCTTCAAAGGAAGCTCGATAGAATTTCCGACAAACTTTAAATATAGTACTAAATAACAAAATTATAATTCTTTCCGAGGTTTTTCGTTTCATGATCTACAGAATCCAGAAATACCCATCTCACATTCTTTATTTACGAGTATTTTATTATTATTATTCTGTCTCCTTCCGCGCCCATATACTTCTTTTGAACACGAGAACAGACAAACGACCAAACCAATAGGGCTGAAATTTGTACCAGAGGTCAATCTCAGCCAGATCTAAGTCTGATAGAAATTTCAAGTCAATCGGTTCAGCGGTTAAGTAGATATTAGCGAAAATTTAGTCAAAAATCAATGCTTTTGTTGTGGTTCATAACACCTCTGTACTATCAGTCGAAAACCTGCCTTTCTAGCGGGGCTTGCAGTGCTAGAATTTTGGATTTTACTGGAAATTTTGAACATTGTTGTTGGTTGTTGCCTCAAGCAATTAGTACACCTAAATGCTCCACCAGGTACGTAGATAACTTTTTTGGATGTTAAATGGAACAGTTGACCAGTTAAACTCCGATTAACCGGAATAAAAAACCGGAGCAAAAAAAAATGGTGAAAAAAAACTCCGCTCCTTTTCAAACGGTTAAAAACTGTTTTTTTAAAAAAACTGAACCTCAACATCACTAAGTTTACCGAATGAAAAAATGTTGCTAAAGTCGAATGAATGAATAAATAAATAAATAAATAAATAAATAAATAAATAAATAAATAAATAAATAAATAAATAATTCGCATCGGCATTACTCCTTGTCCTGCAGATCCGGATAGGAATAGAACTCGCAGCACCCACAATTCACCCGTAACAAATACGCACCTCCTCTTTTTCGATAGATCGTGTATAAATATTACTCGTAAGTAACTATAATCGCGCGTGAAAATTTTTCAAATTCAATTTTTGGTGAATTTTAAAAAAATACGAGTAATGAAAAATACATCGCGTTATAGCAGCTATATGGGAGAAAGAATTCGTACACCCATTCGACATTTTCAGCGCGCGATTCACGCAGGGCTGCCAACATTCGAATTTCAACTTGGAGTCCCTATACCAACGACCTTTATTGTTCGAAATCTTCTCTCCGCCGAGTGAATTTCAAGTTTAAATCTACCAGTACCCGCAGTCGCTATAGGTATTCGTATTTCCGTTTATGATCGTAGAATGGAAAAAATGAACGCACGAAACAAAATAGCGAAAAAGAAAAAGAAAGAAAAAAAAAGAAAAACAGAAAAGTTCACACCAAAGCGTATTCGAACAATGTATATCTGCCAACCGAACCTACTTTTTTTATTAGCCAACTCGAACGGAAGCTACAAAATGACTCCCTTGAAAATGCTAAAAGATGGCAACAAGTTTCTCGTTAATCAAATAGAAAAAAACATTTGGCACTAGTGTAGCACCTATATATAATATACCTACAACGGAGCAATGTGAGCGAGAGAATAGGAAATTGCGACTCTTCAGAGCAAATATAATGCGACGAAAATTTAAAAAGAAAAAATTTTTTTTTTTGGGGGGGCAGCGATGGCGCGAAAGGATATCGAGGAGGGGGCGAAGAGAAAAATACGTGTGGCGAGGAAAAATGCCGTTTAAACCTGTGGCTGTAGGATCGAGTGCCGGCGAGTGGCAAAGCAAGCTGACAGTCGAGAAATGAAAGATAAAAAGGAGGCGGTTCGAGAATACCCGTGAATTCTTTTCGCAACTTGGACAGTCGTCTTTCTAACTTCCACTGATAACGTACTCGGAAGAAAAATAGCCTAGAATTTTTTCTAACCAGTCCAAATTCGAATCGCAATTTAAAAGTTTCGAGATTAGCTAATAAACATTTCGACCTTATATGGAACCGCAGCGTCGCTATAACACGTTTCAAGTTTGCAAATCTATATTAGGCCTGTACAGTTGTTCATTTCGGGCAAAAACGTATGTTTTCTATCTGCGCGGTCGCTGTGGAAGAATTTGTGGGCAGGACTTTCCAAAAAAAAAAAAAAAAAAAAAAAAAAAAAACTACTGAAAAGCAAATTTTGGGCGCGGTAACGAATTTTTCAAAAGGAATTTCATAAAGAAAAATCAAGAACCAGGAAGAATGTTTGCGAAGAGACTGTAAAACCTACGTAGGTTACGTAGGTACATATTCGAGCCTCCGCATCGCATCGCATCGCATCGCATCGCTTGAAATCGAAAACATCCCTTTCTAAAAAGATACGAAACTTGAAAAAAGGAGAAAGCTTTTATAATTTTTCATTTCGTGTTTTCCGCATTTCCTTTACCCGCGTACGTCTTTTCCTTTCTTTTCGCTTTGGAAAATAAAAAACGTTGAAAGTTGGCATTTTCGCCGTTATTTGCTGTCATTTGCAATGCCGCCGACATACACTCGAGGTTCAACGCCCGCGTCGCTACTCGCTACTCGCTACCAACCGATCCGATTGAAGCCTCATATAATTCGGTAGCCGTCTTAATAATGGCATCAATTTTTATATTTTTTCATTTTCGCCATTAACTTTTTTACTATAAGAGGTACCGTACCTACGAGTATATACGACTCTACGAGTATAATAAAAAAAAAGTGCCGTATACGAGAAATAAATTGAAATTAACATAATTATTAAATAAAAAACCGAATGAGAACGACGAACGAAAAAATATGCGTCATCGCGAGGGGCCGGGGCCATTCGCTGCCGCGCCGCGAAAAGAGTTGAAACAGAAGGCGAAATGTGAAAATTGAAAAATAGACGGGGCGGCGCGGCGGTGGAATGTCGAATCGATCAAGATGGTAGGCATTTTATTCGCTCGCTCTTTTATCACCTGTTCTGCTCTGCTCTGCTCTGCTCTGCTCCGAAAAAGTCGATATGCGACGACAAACGAACGAACGAACGAACGAACGAACGAATAATGAAAAATACGACGAGTACCTATGAGTATAAAGTATTAACAAAGACATTTGGTATCAAAGTATTAACTACGTGTATATAAATACGAGTACGACTGACGACTCTATAAATACGAGTACCGTAGTCCGTAACGACGAAAAGGCAGCGCAGCGGTGAAAAGAGAAAATTACGCGAAAAACGAACGTCGAATATTAATTTTGCCTTTTGGTGTCGACTGTCGACTGTCGTGACTCGTGAGTGAGAGTCGAGACTCGAGACTCGCGTGTCTGCTAGATACTGCGTCGACTGTCGAGTAGATACTCGTATAGCACGCATTTAGCGCAGCACAGCGATCATACTCGTACTTCTTAATTAAGAGTACGCGGTAGATACCCACATAAGGATGATAACTACCGACACGCTGAGGTAGTCTTGCAGCTGCAGGAGGTCGGGCTTGGGGGTGAGAACGGTTGAAAGGTGCACGAGAGATACGCGTGTGCGTATGGCGAAAGGTGACGGCGACGGAGGGTACGACTGAGGGTCAGAGGTGAAATACACGTATCTGAGTGGTAGAGTGGTTGCGGATTTGCGAGCAACGCTATATATTTTATATATATATATAAACTAGATGGGTATATTATAGTATCCGAGAATACGTACGTACGAGACTGAGACTACGGGTAGGTACATTGTACTCGTACTGTACGGTCGCCTCTTTTAAATGGAATAAGAAATTAGATTTTTGCCGCTTGAAAATCAACGTTCCACAGCGTAGCGTCGTCGTCGACTTTGAAATTATACACGCGAGTAGGTAGTTACTCGTATATACTCGTATGTGTATGTGTATGGTACACGCCGACGTACGAGAGTTTGTTTTTTTAAATTTTAGCGCGGCTGATAATATTATTGAAAAAGATTATAGCTGCCGCGCATCTGACAAGCGTCATCTTGGTGCGGCTAAATTAGCTAAATACTACACGGTATAGAGTATATTATACTGTATATAGTGTAGGCTATATAGACTATGCGTGTAGAATCACGTGAAAAAGCTGCCACGTAATTCCAGCAGAGATTGCGCCAACAAGTGCTGGTCCGTAAAAAAGAATCAAAATATTACGTCGACGCTGAGAGAAAACTGCGTACTAAATTTTAATATCCGCGTGCTACCTCGAGGACAATTCGGGTTTAATATAAATCTATTAAGCGTTAATTATAGTAACAAAATGTTAAAAATTAATGCCGAATATTGAAAACTATAAGCGTAGATATAATTATGTTAAAAACTAATAAACGCTGCAAACTAAAATTTTATAATTATACTAGAATTTTATATCAAGTTTTCGCATGCAACCCGAATTGTTCTCGAGTCAGAACGCGGCAAACTCGATTTTTTCAAATATTTTTTCTCCGAGTGAACTTGTAAAGAGAATCTATATAAGATTAACTTATGCCTAGGTATAGTCGATAGAATTTTTTTATTTCACTTTTCATCGTTAAAATCGATCGAAACATTATAACGACCCGCGTACACCGAAATGAAACATTCGACGTAATTATTTAGCCAGAATAAAACGTACCCGGGTACTGGCAAAAGGACCCCGCCTTTGTTCGCCGTAATGTGAGAAATCAGGCGATGCCTAATATAAACTATACGACGCGCAAAAAATATTTTCTAATTATTTAATTTATACGCTTCTACACGAGAAGAAGAAAATTGAGAAAATCGTCGTTCAAAATGAACAGCATGAACAGCATGAACAGCATGATCAGCGTCGAAACTCGATGCGCGGGGCGGGGAAAGGAGGGGCATACCGTATACGAACCGGTACGAGCAGGAATTATGGAACCGCGGCAGATGTACCAGCTCTGCGAGGACGAATACGGTAGAATTTTTCAGAATACGATCGCGAGGTACTGTTTTCCAATTAATTGTGAAATTTTCTTCGCGCATTTTAGTATACCCGTAGATACTCGCGCGTACATCGAGAATCGTAATAAGAAAACTATTTTAAAAAACTCGACATTTTTATCGATATTAAAAGATCCGCTCGTGTCTACCGCTATATAAGCGCTCCTATAAAAAGTATATGCCGCTTCGCGATAATTCTAATTCCCAATTGGCCCACGACTTTTCTTCCCGCTACCTCTACCCCGCAGTCTGCCGCATCACTCGACCATTCTATCCGTAATCCATTATTACCGCGGCGGTGTCTTTCGAGTGAAAAGACAAGGTCGCGTCGTCGACGATATCCTATACATAGAGCGAATGGCAACAACGGCTTTCTTTGGCCGTTCTCCACGAAACTTTTCGTCGACAGCATTAAATTAAGTTGTTTTAACTGGAGAACCGAGTCGGGGGAGCCGTGGAACGGATTATAAGGCGCGCGAGTAGTGTGTGTGTGTGTGTGTGTGTGTGTGTGTGTGTGTGTGTGTGTGTGTGTGTGTGTGTGTGTGTGTGTGTGTGTGTGTGTATATATATCTGTACGCTATATACGCTAAATTGTGACTCAAAAGATGGCGAACGACGACGAGAGGAGAGCAAATCAACAGCCCCTCGCCGCTAATGGCGTGTGGTGCGCGGGTGAGGAGGAGTGGGTGGAAATCTCGCGTCGCGTTTTACGTTCGAAAAGTTTCACAGCACCGCCAAAGGATTATCAAAATTATTCGCTAAACTATTTAGCGCGAATCCCTTTTTGCACGCTGCGTCACCATCGCCCAAAAGTTTCTGCCACACGATGGCGGGAAGAAGGCAATTTAAGCGAGAAATAGGGGAAAAAATTGACGAAGGAAGAGAAAAAATTACGGCGAAAAAAAAGCAAGTCGGGCGCTAATTCAATTTAAAAGGGCCAAAAGTGCCACTCGTCCATTTCGCATCATTTCCTCACTCGCCGCTCCATTATATTTTGTTGACAAAATGTCGCGTAGTTATTCGCCGCTAATCCGAGACATGACGAACAAAATGAAGCGAAAATTTATGGTGGTAACTCGACGAGAGCAGAGCAGAGCAGAGCAGAGAGATTCCACTCCTTACCTCGCCGTCATTTGTCTTATTCGCCACACTATAAATGAGGTATAGCGCCTATACCCACGACACGATCGTATATATATATATATAAGAATTTCGTGGCTACCCGATAACAGCGATTATTTTACACAAGTTTTTATCGACATTCTTTTAAACCGCTTTTCCCCCACCCCACCCACCCCACCCACCCGAAAGGCATCCGCTTACGAAGCAATATACCGCACGACCGGCATGATGATCCTTTCGCGCCGCTATCCGTCCGCAGTTTACATTTTGAAAATCTGCCGCGACCTTGGTGCGGAAAAGTTCGCCTCGCAGATATTCGATTAGCGAAGCGCCGAGTTTGGCCGATCTAATCAATCTTCTAGAAACGCGCTATATATACCTACCCATAGTCTATAACTCTAGCTATAGCAACTGTACTTATACACCTCCGATATTTTTATCAAATGAACTTAAGCGTCACCATCTTGGTGACGAAGAAGTCAAAACCGGAGGTAAAAAAGTTTTCTGGGTATAATACCGCCTAAATAGACTTAGAAAATGTTGAGCTCGATCAACATAACCATTCTAGCCTACACTTTAAGGACCACTGACTCTCTTTGCCAAGAAAAAATATGAAAGCTGAACATACCCATTCCAATTTTTCTTTTATCGGTGACGTAGAGGTATAATTCATATAAATCTATATACATGTTAATTTCACCCCCTCTTGGAAGGATTGATTCCAAGTTATATAAACATGATGATTGCGCCTCCGGCATAAAGATGGTTTTATACACATCCAAAATTTAGCAGAAATTTGGCAACGTTTGGCGGAGGCTAATAAGTAGTATCATTATATAATAGATGTATGTGTATCTACAGTACTTGTCAATTTGGCTCATAAGAAGAAAAAGTTTTCACGGGAAGTCGTTTCATCTTAATCAGTCAGTAATTGAACTCATAAATAACTATAAATGATGATGATTTTTTCACTCGAGTAGTATAATCTATAATAATAAAATCCAATTTCCAGATGTCTGTCCATACTCGAAATTCATAGAAATAGTAGATTACACGATTGGTGCGGAAAATAATCGCCATTACTTTTCAAACTAATCGTGTATACTATTTTAATTTATCACAAACGGAAACCGTCCTATTTTCAAGTTGGAAAACCGCAAATTATCATGATAAACGAATTAATCAACAGCAAACAGAAATAAATAGGTGCGGAAAACAGAAAATCCCGTCGCGGAAAACAAAAAATCCCGCTTCTGATAATTTGCGGTTTTCCAACCCGAAAATAGGGTGGTATGGTGGTATTTTCCGTACGTAATAAATTAAAGTTCTTTTCATTTCGAAATTAACCTGGAAAGCTGCAGAATTTTGTCTCGTTAGAAAGAGGAAAATTTCAGGATTATGATGATGCATAAACCTTCTTTATTAGATATTTTATTTTGCTGTTTATGATGAAAACATTTTCAAAAACTGTGAATTCTATTCTACACTTCTACGCAACATTTCAAAACGGAGCGATTTTCTTTCATTCATTTCACGATAACTCAAGTTCTTTTTATCCTAAAAAGCTAAACTTTTTGAAAAAAGAAGCTTTGAGGATTACGTTTATGTACATTATATAGATTGAGCGAGTTTGACTGTTTTCTTAGCCCTTGTAGTTATTATGAAAAATGAAAACTTATACTTAAAAAAAAAGTTTTACATAACACATTTATGGAAACAGCAATTTTCTTTCATCTATCAAATGATAACTAAGCTTCTATACGAGATTCAAAGTTGAAATTGGTTCAATGTGTAAGAAGAAATTTTGGAGGTCATTTAGAGAAGTGGTAGTTGAACCATTTTATCATATCTATTTGAAGAAACAAAATAACAACCGATTCTTTAGGATTTTTGAGATTTCAATAAAGTTGTTATATTTATTCTACAATTACTCGAGATCTGTTCAAGTTGAATAGTTGAACTCAAACTAATTGAAAAAAAGATGAAATGGCGGTTCTATCGATGTATAAAAATTTTAATTCTCTTTTTATGTTTCTCAAAAACTAATGACCAAAAAAAAAAACCGTTTTAAAGGAAAATTAATAACATTTTCAAAATGATGAAGTGTTTTCATTTGTTTTGAAGTTACTTGGGTTCTATTAAAGTTGAAAAATTAAACTAGAAACCATTACAAAGTAATGGAAACTATGATTTTAAAATTATATAATAATATTGTTTTAAAATAATTATATGAAAATTGACAATGCCTTCTGAATATTTAAAAAAAAAAATTATCTGTATTCTTATCAGCTCTTCAGAAAAAAAAGAGAAAAAATAAGACTATCTTTAAGGAAAATAAGTAGTGAAATTCTCTAGATGTATAACATGGCATTAGTGTAAATTTAAACTTTGAAGTTGAATTTTCACCAAAGTTCTAAAACAACTTGCATCCAGTTCTCGGGCAATATCAGAGGAATAAGAAAGTTCGGACAGCGACAATAATTATGACAGTCACAAGTTACCCGCATAGTGACAAGATGAACCCAATTTACCATATTTTTAGTAAACTATTTCTTCTTACATTGATTATAAACATAAGCTTTTATCATCTTCCAGGTTCGCCCCTGGAAGATATCTGGGTGTTCTTTTAAAAGTGCTTCGCATTCTTCTTTTTTAGCTGGCTGCTTATTCTGTATTTTTCTGTGAAAGGTCTTTTTGACGATATCTCCCTCTTCTTTCGACCATCTGTTTCTCCTGCAAAGTAATGTTTTCTGAGCCATTTGCCCTGTTGAAAAAAAAATTATTAATTCAAAACCTGAAGAAAAATGCTTGTTCAAATCAAAATTCTATATTTATTTACGGTTCTTTTGCTTCGTGAGAATTGGTCTGTTGTAATCATCGTCGCTATCCGACGTTTCGGATGGTGCATCCAGAAATTCGTCCTCCTCCTCTTCTTCCTCTGCAGTGTCAATATTTGGGTCGATATCTATTTCAGACAAAGATTTACCCTTATATTTATCGCCTTGGCCATTTTCCATCAAGATCAATAGCTTACTGACCTTGGCCGTTTGGTATAAATCTTGAGGTAATCTAAAAAAAAAATTCAATTAATTATCAGCTATTGCAGTGGCGGAACTAGCTTTTTTTTGGGCGGGAAGGCCAGTACAAGCTAAAAAAAAAAAAAAATCAGGATGAAAGGTCAACATCCATAACATTGATACTAAACTTGATTTTTTCTCAATTTTAAGTAATTCATTGTTTTAGTGGATTTTAGTTTATTTTGGAAAATTTTTGGGGTCCAAATTTTTTTTGGAGAGCTCTATCCTCGCCTGGCCACCCCTCAATTTTGCCACAGGGCTATTGCATCCTGCCATAGCAAATTAAATCTATGTTATTTAGTACAAAATCAACTGCGTCAGCATTTTCACTCGTACTAGAAAAACTGGTGTAGACTTTCACCATTTTGGATAAAAAATTGAACAATTTAAGATTATATATAGCAGAAATTTGTGCGAAAATTGCAAAATAATAAATCTAATGTGAAAAATAAAATAAGTGCTGAGAATATCAACATAATAAATCTCGAATAGTCCATATTAAAATGCTTATCTTAGCATATACCTATAATTACAGTATCTAAAAAATTTTGAAATGTACCTACTAAGTTCAACAAATTTTTGGATTGGAAATTTTTGTTTGTTTTCGAAAGTTTGAAGTGTTTTAAAAGATGGTGAAGTTTGTTTTAACCAAATCTATCTATTCTATCACACCTTAATTTAATGTGTATGTTGAATTTCTTACTTGTAGAAGTCATTGTGGACTTTTTCAGTATGTCCCATAAACTGAGCAAACTGGGCAGATGCTTCTTCATCTAAATTCAAAATTTGCATGATACTGGCGATCTGTTTCCTCAATTTGTTGCTCGTAATAGTACTTGGATTTTCCAAATCAGCATTCTTGGCAAATTTGGAAAGTACTTTTTGTGCAGGTATCCAACGATCGGCTGCTTTAGGAAGGGCAAACAGATATGGGTTCTCAGAAGGAACCATTCCAGTTTTACGAATTTTTATCATAAAATCAACATATCTCTGCAAATTTTTGGGCAGAAGAATGACAACTGGTCTGCTGCCCTTCCCTCCAGTGACTATCCTTTTATAGTATTTTGTCAATGCTTTTTCAGTTGGTGATAGGGCTTTCAAGCACTCCTCAGCATTATTGGTGGAAAAGTTCTTATAATACGATTCTAAGTGTACATATTGTACATCCCCAATTCTTCTTCTGTTGAACAAAATAATTAATGCCAGAGTGCCTTCCACCAAGTTGCGATAAGCTTTTTCATCGGATTCATTTGTTTTCAAGAGCTGAATACTTTCTTCCACAACTTGAATAACATGAATCCGAAACTTGTTAACATCGCTAGTTAGGGGTAAAATTACCGGTTTATTCCATTTTTTCTCATTCACTGATTTTAATGCCAAACTAGCAACTTCTCCGGTCCAATTCTCTGTAACCAAACAACGAAATCGTTTGACATCTTTCAACTTCTTTTCATAATCTGAGACCCGAGCGAATGAATCTTTCTTGTATAGAACCCTTGTAAGAAGACTGGCAGCTTGTTTCAAAGAGGTTCCTAGGTGCGCTGCCAGACTACCAGCCCGATATGATTTATTCTCTTCATCGTAACCAGCAATTTTTCTCGAACAGTGTGCAACCAGATCAAACATTTCCGGATCTATGGCATCTATGAAAGTGAATTTCTCATTGTTCAAGACTGTGCGAATTTCCATTAACAATCGCGCTAACTCTCTCATTTTATTGGAGCAGCAATACTTCATTTGTGGACGAGAATGCTTCTTTAAATATGAATCCCCAAAAAATCGAATTAAAGGGTCACTTTTGGCAATAAAAGAAATCTTATCTGGTTTCATTATTGAGAAAACTTCATTTCTCAGTCGCACAAAAGATGCACTATTGTTCACATCTGATATGCAGGCAATCATTGTTTGAGAACCAGCAAGATGATTTGTTCGAATGCTAGGGCTGCTGTCCTCTTTTTTTACTGGACAAAATTTCTTATGTCTGCATAAGTAGTTTCTCGCAAATAGACCTTTGCAGTAACAGCATGCATACCTTGTGTCATCTTCATATGACGAGCTTTGGATGAAATTATTGAACTTGACTTCATTACGCAACAGTTTCAAAAGTTTTCGGCGATCATTAGAACCTTTTTTCAAGGCTAAAAACTCTTTCACTTGTTTTTCATCACTGTGCTTTCTTTGAAGGTGGCGTTCGTAATTTGTTACATCGCTAGAACAAAATTTGCAAGTTGCAGTATCCTTCTTCTTCCGCGTATGGTTCTATCAGGAAAAAAATAAGGCCAAGTGTTTAAATTTACTCGTGGCCCAGTTAAATCAGTCTAAAAAAATTATCATGTGGTGATCGAATTTGGTACTTGAGATTTTTACGAGCTATACAAAAGGTCCTCTTCTTGAATTGTATGGGTCTCATATCGTAGAAACTTTCTCAATAAAAATAGTGAATTTCTTGAGTTCCTAATCAAATTTAAATTAAATGTTGAATAGTGAAGTAGCCAATTAAGTGAAAAACAAACTTACTGAATACAAATTTTTATAAGGAACATCAATATTTAGTTTGGATATTATGAAAAAATGTATCAAAATTTATCATTAATTACATTTTTATTGGGATCGCTTCATAACATGAGACCTAGGCCTATGCACTAAGAAGAAGGTCTTTTTCGTAGCAAATAAAAATCTCCATCGTGTTTGATTATCTGCTGCTCAATAGGTTACGTTACCAATCAGTATTTCGTGCTAATTCATTGAAAAAAATTTCAAATTTATCATTTTTATTGGGATAGGTAACTCCATCCGTAAGTATTTGAGATGAGACAAGAGTATTGGGGTAATTGAAACAGTCAAAAAACAAGTTTTGAATTTTTATTAAAAATCATAAGAAATGTACGTCCGGAGCATATTAATTTATAAGCAAAGGGTATGAAAATGAAAATCCTTGTAAAAATTGAAGAAAATGAAAAATAATTGAATTGAAAACACCTATTTCGAAATATTTTTTGAATTTGATCATAGTAGCTAGCCTGAAAAAAATAAAATAGTAATTTTTACTATTTTTTATAGGAAAACAGATACAATTCACGAGTTATTCTGTTTGCTCTCGCACTTTTTTGTCAAATATTATTTTGAAAAGTCAATTCATTAAAAAAAATATTTTTCTTTGGGAGCTGAAATAAAATGGAAAAGCGAAAAATTTACAGCCTACATATTCAATATGCCCTATATTATTCAATTAAAACTATCACAGTGTCCAAAATCAGAAATAATAGACCTAATGAAAAATAGCTTGCTAAAAGATGGAGAAAGTAATCTGACAAAATTCTTTGCTACAGCATTCAACAATTGGGTTGAATTGAATGCTCTTAAGGAAGTTATATTAAAAGTTGAAAACCAAAGAAAATGAAACCCTTACTTCTGTAGTAACCGTGTTGAATACTGCATTTAAATCAGCCTCATCCAGTTGGACATCAGCTAGTGTATTTGTCAGGGAATGATCTCTCTCGGTCTCTGTGGAGGTGTGTTCAACATGTTCTTGAGAAATATGGATTGCTTCATTAGAATCAATAATTTTTTCTTTGTCAGCTTTCTCAGAAGTATTCACAAATTCTTGAGAATTATGAATTCCTTCACCGGATGTTTGATGAGATGAGTCTTTCACTGACAAAATTAAAGGGTTGGTTTCGAGATTTTCAGAAGATTTTTGAAAATCATTTATATCAGGATTGTGGCTTTCTACTCTACAGCTCTGATCCATTTGTGAATCCTTTTCAGAAAATTGAAACTCCTCTCCCTTTCCTTTGATTTCTTCATTATTATTTGAAGAAATATCTTCATTTTTTTTGTCAGAAAGCTGAGCCAGCTCCAACTCGCCATGAAGAAATTCATTTTTCTCGACGGATTCACTTTCAGGAGAATTATAGTTGCTGGGTTTAGCCATATGATTGTTACGAGCTTTTATTTGTGCCAACCACAGAGCTTCCTTGACTTTAATTTTATCTTTTAAAGCAGATGGCTTCGGAATTTTCTTGAACCATTCCTACACAGCAGCAAAAGAAAATAGGAATTAATTTTACTGTATAACCACAAGTATTATACCTACTCATATTCTCACTCTCGTCTCAAATATTAAATTGGGCTAAAGACACTTCATGAAAACAGGTAGCTGGGAGTTAAAACCATCCATTACCCAAATTTTTTTTTACCCAATAGGAGGAATGTAAGACAAATAAAACTGTATCAGTCAATTAGCAATCAGTTCAACTTAAATCATATTTTCTGCTGAGAAAATCTTAACTTTGGTCTCAACAATCTGCTTTGTTTTTTGTAGATGCATCATTAATATTTATTGCTCAGAAGCAGGAATTTGGTACTACTAACCTCTAATTTATTTTTAGATGTTTCTTTTCGTTGGTCTTCTACTACAAACGTAGGGTCATCTTCTGAATTTGAGGAACTATCGTCACTGTCATCAAAACCTGTTGAATAAAGTGTTATGTTTATTATTGCTCTATTTTGAAAAACCACATGTACAAAAAAGTCATTTCTAACTGAGAACTTTATTGTTTTCGTACAGACTGAACAAACTTTCAATCCAATATTATCACGTAAAATTTATGGAAGCAACCAGAAAATTTAAAAAAAAAAAAAATCAATTTACTTATGTAAAAACTTTACATATTTACTTTACGGGAATACAGAAATGGACATAGTATGTAGTAATTAAATGAACCTATATTTTTACCTATAATAATTTCATTTTCTTCAAAATTTGACCATTCAAGATTTGAAAGAGTAACAGAATATTTTTCAGATTAGTATTTCTTTATTTTTTTTTCAAATAGGTGAACCATACTAAAGACAATGAGATCCCCTTTTTAAAATAAGCATTTCATACGAATATTAACATCTCTGATAAGTACGTTAAAATGGCTCGAATATTTATCAAAAAAAGTGATCAATTTTCAAACAAAGAATTTCATTTTTCTGGTGAAGGGAATTACGAACTAGATACCACACTCAGAACAATTTTCCTAACGAAGCAACTTTTCCATAAGAAACACTCACACCTGTGGTAGGGCCTTTGCCTATGTTTAAAAAATTGAATAGAAATGTACCTATCGGTTGTTTACTTCCAGTTGGTTTAAAAAATGATATTATGGTGTTATAGAGAATTTTTTAGTTTTTATTCATACAATAAGTGTGGCGAAACAACGCAGCTGATGATAATTCCACCTACAATATATCGATATACTGTGCGGATGAAACATCGCAACTTTTTTTCAATGAGGTCACTAAACTTGTAACTTGCATATTCAGAATTCAGATAGTATGAGTGAAGAGAGCGGGAAAAACGATCTTTGAATACCTAGTACAGAGTTGTATAAAGTACAAGTTAGGCTGGAGGTCGCTGGATCGAATCCAGGTAGAGACATAAATTTTTTAAATTTTTTTCTATTTTTTTCGATTTATTTGGGCGTAATGTAGTATAATGACATTTAGAGTTTTCAGACTGATGAAAACGATGACAGCTATAAATTTTTTGTATCTTTACAATGACCAGTTGTTCTCAATCTACAAAAAATGCCTGGTCATCATTTTTATCGATCTAAATGTCATTATACTCCAAACTATGCCCCAACAAAACAAAAAAAAAATTGAAAAAAAATTAAAAAATTTTCGTCTCCACCTGGATTTGATCCAGCGACCTCCGGCTTGCGAACCTATTACTCCTTAGCTGACATTAGGTTTCTTTGAAAACAGCCGAGAATTTATCCACGTAAGACGTAACCCGTATAGCGCTTTGGTGGATTAGTTTCGCGAGAACGGATTTTGTACTACAAAATTTTATATAGGCTTTATGGGAAGCTGACTAACTTGTACTTTATACAACTCTGATCTAGTATATTACAGAACGAACTTCCCTGTTCTTTAAATCCTTATCAGCTTCGTCAACATAGGGCGAGACACATCGACCGCACCTTCAGTATGGGTGTTTGTAAAAGCGGTACACTTGTAGCAAGCCAGAGGTCGCGTGATCAAATTCAGGTGGAGGCAGAAAGTTTTTAATTTTTTTTCAATTTTTTTACTTATTTGTTTAGGCATAATTGGTAGCATAATCTGCATATTGACACGTAGACTGATAATAATGATGACCCGTAAATTTTTTGTAGCTTGAAAACAACTCGTCATTGTAAAGCTACGAAAAATATAATGGTAATCATTTTCATCAGTCAACTCGTACGTGTCATTATACTCAAAATTATGCCTAAACAAATCGAAAATTTTTTTTTTCAAATTAAAAAATTTCTGCCTCCATCTGGATTTGATCACGCGACCTCCGGCTTTCTACAGGTGTACCGCTTTTACAAACATCCATCCTGAAAGTGCGGTCGATGTTTCTCGCCTATTTTGACGACCGTTTCTTATAGAAACCGATTAGCCCTTAGGCTAATCATCGGTGAAGTGCGTTTAGGGGTAGCACTGGCAGAAATAACGTGAAGAGGAAGAGAGTAAAACAAAAATAATGACGCAACTGAAGCCACCACCTGACTGCACACGAACTAAACACAAGACAGACGTCACCAGAATAAGGGAAAATCATAAGGTGCGCGAGCGGCGAGACTGCTTAAGCCGTGCTCACAGTAAAAATCGCGCGACATTGTAATGCGTTTCCATGAAAAACTAGTCGCTTACTAAATACTTTTTTTTCACGAGTACCTTGGTAAAATAAGTTTTCATGACAGTGTAGGCCTCCTAGAACATCTTTTTTAGAGTTTTCTTATATCTTAAGAAACGATGTTTGATAGAAAATTTGTCAAGAGGTGATTTTCCTAAACTTCACTAGATTGTTGTATAAAATAAAACTATTGTTTCAAAATTGGTTTTTTATGCTGAAAACCATAACGAAGTTTAAAAACTTGAACATTCAACCGAATTTTAGCAAAACTGACTGTATACTTCCATAAGTTTTTTGGTTTGTTGATATAATCAAATAACCCAGGTTCCTCAAAAGCTCATTCCAAATTTGTATTTTCAGACGAGAATTTTTAAAGAATTTTTTGTAGCTTACTTTCTATGTTATTTGACTTCGCTGACAAATCTCCATCATTTTTTGTTCGTAATCTGAAAGCAGAATTAAATTCAATCAAAACCTGCTTCAAACAAAATAATATGATATCATGACCTCCGTTTGAAAACTAATTTCGTAACTATATTTAGTGGAGATGAAGCTGACATTGGGAGGTAAGATATTTTTTCCATATGGTATAACAATTTTTTCAGTTTCATAGCTTTGCATTTAGTCTAATAGAGATACACATTTCAGACTGAAGAAAATTCTGCAAAAAATTTTTATGAAGAAATATCAGGACTTATCACCAGAATCGACCGGTACATTTTCTCGAAAAATGCATCCCATAAAAAATAATTCCCATTAATTTATCTATCACTTTTGTATTGAGAAAATTTTCCGTATCTATCATAGGAACAAAGATAAAGAGTGTCATAGATAGACAATTTACAGATGTTTACTGAAAATTGCATTTTTTGAAATTTCAACATCAAACTTTTTTAACTTAGCTATTTTCATAGCCAGAGACTTCTAGTATGCTTTATTTGATTTCTCATAGTTTCTAGTACACCCTCATAAACCGGACAAATGGGCTCCTACCTACGTAATATCACAAATTTGAAATTTTTAATTTAATTTTTTGGTCAAACTAAAACTTGATGCAATTCTAATGGGAAAATCCAAAGAGAGGTAAAAGCGTTAACATTTTTCAATTGGTACAACTTTCATTCAAAACGTCTATTATTGAGAATTAATAATGAACCCAGTTATGATCGCTAACATGACAAATATTGCAGATTTTCATACACAGAAAAGCGCTAATCTTTATACCTATTTATCTTTGCTTCTTTGATAGATATAGAAAAATGCAAAAAACAAAAATTAGATGGAGAGTATGTAGAATTTACTTTCAATTTCCTTAGGGAGGTATTGCGGCAGGTAGATTTTCAGCGACTTTGAGGGGGATTCAGGAGACGATTTTTGATATTTTCACAGAAAAACAATTTTTGTAGGATTTTTTGCATTCAGTATAATTTTAGCCCAGTCGAATAAAACAAAATAAAAAATGATTAAAACACAATTTCTAGTCTCCGGGATTGTTGGATGGATCGCCACGAATAACATAATGAAAGTCTCCAGATTTTAATTTTTCTGGACTAATTATATGGAAATTAAGTGTGAACGTTTTTCCGTCTTGTATAATTATTACTATTTAATCAGTACAGAGACTTCATTATTTTCCCTGAAATAAGTTCTAGAACTGAATTTTAATGAGTCGAAATAAAATACCTAATCACAGTTGTATGCCAACCTCAAAAGTCAATACAAAAAGTAACTTCATGCTTCATGAAAATTGTAAGTAAAAGCATAACTATGTACTTTTTCGTGTATTTTTAATCTCTTTCTAAAGAGCATAGTTTGATTTTGTATATGAGTAATATCGTCCCAAAAAATGTCACTTCACCCTAAAGCAAATTTAAGCTAAATTTAAAAATCATAAAATACATTAGTGAATAAAGATGAACTTACTTTTTCCTCGTCGGCCAAGTTCTCTTCATAGTGAAAAACAACAGTTTCTATTTGAAAAACAACAGTTTCAATTTGAAAAACACTCAAAACCACGATCGCACTGCTAGGTTTTTTTGAGAAAGATTAACACTTCATGAGTAGAGAACTAGAAATCATATGGAATTCTGAAAAAGACCAATCGAACCTTTTTCCAAATTCATTTTTTATAGACCTTTTTTTATCTTCCACATTCTGATGAAAATGTTGTTTATAAATGATTCGTCGTACGTGACTTTTCTCCTTTCCAACAGATTAGAAAATACAACTCTTTCATCAAGTCTTTCAATGAACCAGTCCAAAACATATGATTCTCAGTAAATGACGAGAAAAAAATGTGAACCATTTGAAAGGGCTCTGTTCTTAGTTTGTCTGTTTTGTGTTTTGTCAATATCCCATAATAAAATCGAAAAAACGAGGATGTCGATGATTTTGACTGAAAGAATAATGTGTAGCAACCTGCAGGTAGAAATTGACAACGCATGTTCGTCTCAAACTTTTTTTTAAATAAAATTCATTCATTATATTTTCCAGGCTAATTGAGATGTAATAAGTTTCTCACATTTTTATCCCATGCAGCGTGGCCTGAGTGGGCTACGCTCCCCTCCCAGGACCACTGCTGTGGTAATTCGGCTTCAAAGTGGAAATTTACGATAACGCAAGTTACGTCTTGAGAATTTCACCCCTTATTTTTCTTTCATTTCAGCCCTACAATTCTCTAATTTTGATTGAAATATTTAATTTTGGAATAACAGAAAAGATAATATGTCATCATTTTTCTTCAAAAAGACTTTTTTTTTATCGTTAGTTTTAGAGAAACATATCACAGAAATAAAATTATTTTATACATTAGTATAATCGCTATTTCATGTTCTATTCAATGAGTTAAAGTTCAACTCTCTAACTCAAGTCTAGAATAAAATATTAAGTTACTTTTTGAACATTGAAAAAGTTTTAAAAAACGAGTGTTATTTTATTTTTTCTATTAGACAGAGATAAGATGCTTCCACTGCTATTTTGTTTTCATCTAAATGACCGCCAAACCTTCTTCTTTTTGATAAAAACAATTTCAACTTTGTATCTTACATATAGAAGCTGAGTTAGTACTTGATTAAAGCGAGAAAATTGAAATATTGTGTAAGACTTTTTCAAAAAGTGAGTTAAAGTTTTTCGTAAGTAACCAAATTTGGAAATTTTATAATAATTGTATAAACGTAATCCTGAAAGTTTCGTTTTTCATATGATACCATACCAGTTCTACCATTTTAGGTTGAAAAGAAATTGAGTTGTCACAAATAAATGAAAGAAAATTGCTCTATTTTGAAATGTTGTGCAGAAGTGCGCAGTTGTAACAAATTCTTGGTTCTCGAAGATGTTTTCGTTATTAGCATCAAAATGGAAAATTAAACTAAAAATATTTTATACATTAACGAATTTACGAGATTTTTTTCTTTCCAATGAGACGCATTTCTTGCTTTCTATATTAAATAGAAACTGAGTAACTATAAAATGAAAATATTATGTTTATGAATCTAGAGTATTGAGTCATTAGGACAATTAGATTTTAATATAATTATGCCTAGATCCCATTTTTCTCCTCCCAGAAAGCCTAAAAAGTAAAATAAGTTAAGCAAATTTAAGCCTGCAGGTTCCTAATGTGTTTCTTCTTTTATCCATTGCTTTTGCTCTAACCAATCAGCGTGAAGAAAAATTAATCGAAAATACAATTACTTCGTATACATACCTTATTGGTAAAAGCAAAAGACAAAAGAAACAGTACATATTGAATCAGGATATAGGTATTATCAAAATGAAATTAATTAGATGATTTTCTTCTGTTTTGTTAAGCTTACTTTGGCCCTACTTTTGAATTAATTTCGTATCAACGTCTGTTGGTGAAACATTTCATATTAAAACGCTTCGCATAATTCTAGGAACAATTTGTAGAATTTACAATCTTGCAGCTTCCAGTAACTGATTCCTAATCATGCTCGGTACATATTGAATAATCTGTAAACTTAAAAGTTATTTTTCTACTGTATTTTATTGCACCGCATCAAGTAAATTATAATTATTAATCTTTGATTCCTTTTTCTTTCAGCTAGTGTACGTCCATAGTAGGTAACTAGTCATACCCTTATCAATTCATAACTTACTATTTTTTAATTATCTTTTATCAGAGACAAATGAAAACGTACCCTATCAATACTTAGAAAGTATTAAGAAGGGTGACAGAAATTTTTTACGTAAATTATTTGGCAACATTGTTGGTGACACATAATACCATTCCTTAAATTTTTATATACATTTGGTGACGCAAAGGTCAGGTACATATGCGGAGTTGTGAACACACTGTGTATCAACACTAATTACGTATATACAAACCGGTTCGTATATTTTACCCCTCTCAGTTTGCCTAAACTACGATAACTTTTTCGTGTTCAGGGGTACTTAAAATATTCCTCTCACTATATTACGAAGGGTGGTGACGCTGACGTCTGTTTCATATACTGGAGGCGAAAAAGTACAGTTGCCATGTATATATAAATATATATATATACACGTATAGGAGACACGTCATCGAGTACACGACTAGCTACACGTATATAAAAGATCCTGCGAGAAGATTTCGCGGGTAAAAAATGGTCGGAAAGGAGAGAAGCTTGACGATCGAGGCTACTTTGGGCAGGGTATTACGGGTTTGACGTTACGTCGCATAATCCTTCATCCTTCGAATTAATTTCGAATCGAATTTACGACGCCGCGCCGCCGTATAATTAGTTGCGACGAGTTTGAAAAGTAATTATTCGTCCGTCGAACGACCATCGTGATCGTGTCTCGTTCGGTGCCTCATTTTATTTATGCAAATAGCCAAATACCTCATCTCCATTAAACGATAATAGAGAGTTTATACTTTTTTTTCCCTTTTCCTTTAATTTCCTTTTTTTCCCGCTTATTTTCGCCCCAACCTGCGCTAGTGTAGCGCCAGCGCGGTTACGACGCGACGTACGAGTACATTGTGTAGGCCTATACGAGTATACGAGTATCGTAAACGTAAAACGTGTACGGTGGTGCAGTGTAGGTACAGAAATTTCTATGTACCACAATTTCGACCTTTTTTTAAAGCGCGCATTTCGAGTCAACCGACGACGTCGCTCGAATAATTTATTTTTAATCGACGCTATTTTTGCTCCATCACATTTCCTCGTCTCAAGTATACAGCCGTACAGGTAATGGGTTGCGGCAACTAATTGTACCGAAGACTCTATAACTATAGTATGTATACATTACATAGTCTACCTGTACCGTAAACAGTGCACGAGTGAAAAAAAAAGAAATTCGACGAACAAAAACGAAGAAAAATTTGACGTTATGCGGCGAATAGAAAAGCGAGAAAAGTCATTCGGTTGAAATAACATACCCAGCTTAGCGTGCGAAATACTGTAACACTAAAAACAGATCATGACGGGCAGATACGCGTACCTATATCGACAAAATAAAAACTACGCGGGAAAAAATTGAAAATTAAATCAGAAATAAGAAAAAAAAACGACAATTTTTCATAAAAAAACGTGTAAACTAAAATTTCAACTTTCGAGTATCAATTCTAAAAATTTTAAGAAATAAGAATGGATAAATGCCGAAAATCAAAAGCAAAAAACAGGAAAAACAAATAAACGAATTAATTAAATAATTACGTAGGTAATTTAAAAGTAATAAAGAAAGAAAAACAAAACGAGCTGAAAGAATTTAAAAAAAAACAACACGAAAATTGCCAGTTTTTCTAAAAAATCAAAATCAATTAATAATAAAAACTAGGTAATTAAATAAAAAGAAGAAGATCGGCGAATCGAACCAGTTTTTACTCTCACTTCGTTTTTGAAAATATATTTTGTTACTTTTTTTTTCATTTTGTTTCTCTTTGGTTTCTTTAAAAAGGTGGTAAATTTTAGTTTTGCAATTTATGGCTTATTGCAGGTAACCTTTATTGTGGCAACGAATATTGGTTTAAAAAAATAAATAAATTTTATGAAATAATCGATTCGGTTTTCGAAAGAAATAGGTACTCGTACGAGTGGAATAACGAAACGATTAATAACCATATATAACGATACAAAAATTTCTAAATCATCTACGAGTAAAAAGAACCGTCAGTACAGATCGAAGCGTTGCGTTGGTTAGGAAATCCTTCGCCCATTCGAAAAAATGAATCGCTGAGAGAGGAAATTTTAATTTGAATAGAACGCGCGGAACGCGGCTCGGTTAGAAGCGTCCATCCGCAGGGCGAGAATTTCCGGCGAACGCACCTACCACTAATTTCATTTAATTTCGTTTAATTTCGTTCAATTTCATTTACTTCGGATGGCTCCGTCAAAGGCGCGCCTTTATTTTACACGAAAATACAGTACGCACGTATCAATTTCCGCACTTTCTGTTTCTATTGGCATTGCGCCTTTGCCTATTCACGCAGCTATTGGATTAGGTCAACGCAGCACACGATGAGGTCGCGTTTTTCTTCCGCAGAGAATGCGGTGTACGACGACGAAATTCCACCAAAAGATTAAAGATATCTCCAGCATTTAGTCCTGCGGTCCGGCAGAAAATGCAGTCGCTTTTTGAATCGGCTACGTGAAACATATTCGCCACCGGCCACGACCGTTACAAATAAAATCTTATCTTTCGCTCGAAAAGAAATGAAATAAAGGCACCGAAAAATTGGACATTTGCGAATAGGCGAGCGAAAAGGGAATGAGACCGAATCCCAATAACGATTTTTAATTTCAACATTTCACAGCAGAAAAGTTGAAAAGTAAACCTATCGCAACTGCAAGCAAATTTGATCACCGTTAAATCAGCGCCAGATCAACATTTCACGAGCTCCGAGACGCATTACTTGCGCGCTTGCCCTCCGCCCATTGAGAAACTTTGCTCGTTAAATTTCATTTTAGATTAGTAAAATTATTTACAAGTCTACTTTGAACTTTCACGAGATATCGATTTCTATTATACCTAATAAGAAAAAAAAATTATAAAATTTTGAGACAATACGCGCAGCAAGCGTCTGGAGCCGTAGGAGGAGCAGGATCCAGAGAAGGAGCCATTTGATGACGTCATAAAGCCTATATAATATAGCCTGTTGGTAAACTTTTCCGACTTTTTGAGAGAGGATTGCGATTGGATCAGGATCTGGACGATGACGTCATCGAGCCTATATATGTATACACATTTTTAAAATTTTTTCGACTTTTCGGAACGTGAAAAAATACTCGTAATTTGAAGACATTTTAGAGCAGGATTGGGAGTAGTAGGAGGAGAGGCAGAATCGGGAGAAGGACTTTTGCGATTCGAAGTCGCATAAGGCTAAACGTATACGAGCACTGCACTCCAATTAGACGATAATATATTTCGTAGATTGTCGATAAGATTTGTCCGTTTACATTAATCATTCTCGGAGTAGACAATAGCTCCATCCCCATCGGATGCTTAGAATATTGTCAAATTTAAAATAGGCGCGATCGTCGTTTTAAGGGCTTTTAGAAAAAAAAAAAAAAAAAAAACCCTTCGACCACATAATGGGTCTAATACGATGGATTTTTGTGCGAGGACAACGACAGGCGAAATGTCGAAAATATTGCTCACCCCTCGCCCCAACAGTCGACACCAATAGAGTAACGATTGCTGTCGAGAAATTGCAGATTGCTTTATCCCAAGTCCGAACAAAGATGAGACAATCAACAATCAACAATCAACAATCAACATGGCAAAAGCACCATGCCGATGGCGAAAAAGCTGCGAAAAAGAAATAAGATTAAGATGGAGATAAAGGCGAATGAAAAAGAATGAGAAAGACGAGGGAAGGTGAAGGAGAAAAGGCGATAAATGGGGCGAAGGTTTTAATTAATTCGCGTTCGGTGAACGACGACGTTCGCAATTGATTCACTCCGTTAAGTAATTATCCGGCCGAGCCTTTTTTTTTTATTTATTTTTTTTTATTTTTTGGAAAGGCAACCGCGGCCCCGATACCCACTCCAGACGATTAACGATCGAACGTTTATTCTTGCCCCCACACCGCCCTCCCAACCACGCCATTCACTCAGCCCCTACAGTCGGGCTTTTCACTTCATTCGCCTTCGCTCGATCTAATCGCAGAAAAAATATGTTTTCGAGAGGGCGGCTTTTCCGGAGCGGTCACTCCACCTCTCCGGCCTCCGCTCTCAATACTCTGTTTTTTCTCTTAATACTCGCTACTCTTTTTTCGGCCAACGGCCCGCACTAACTGTTGTCTCATCTCTTTTCGAAGAATAAAGCTCGCCAGTCGCGCCAACATTCTAGATTTCTTATTTTGATAAAAAGATCGACCGGGTTGTCGCTGAATGAAAATTCAAAAGATGAAAGAGAAACGATTCGATGCGAATACTCCGTATCGAAAAATACGGCTCAACGAAGCCAGCGACTATAACAGAAAACAGAAAAAAGAAAAGCAAAACGGCTACCCATTCGGCTGGAATAGCCGAGTGGCAAGCTGCACATGGGATGTCGCATGTGGTTTTCTAGTCCATTTGTAGAATCATATCATACCTAATAGTAAAAGACACAAAATCTCAAAATCCGTATACTTTCTTCCGAAGAGACAGTCGTTATACACATCCGATCCAAAACATGAATTAGTTCAGGTTCAAATAAAAACGATATGGGATAGGGCCGCGCCGAAGCTTATCGTTAATTGAAATCACAAAATTAAAACGTGCCTCACGGCGAAAAAGTTTTTATATTACGTACTCGTAATATACGAGGGCTATCCCAAAAGTGAATTCGTCACCTTGATAAAATCCCAAAAGAACTAATGCGGAATGCTGGCACCAGTCAGCTTTATTTGAAAAAGGAGGTTATGCACCTCTTGCGTTCATACAGTTGCCCAAAAGATTTGGGCATTCATTTTTAATTGTATCCTCGGTTCGAAGAAAAAAAACCCTCAAATTATAAAATAATATTTTTATACGCACCCCGCAGCCTACTTCATCACTCAGGGCCGCCAAGTTGAGGGAGCAAAGGTGCGAGTGCAGCCTTTGAAAGATATCTTACACTGCTGTAACTCTCTTCAGCGCAAAATAGAAGGGCTATATAATTATACTCGTATTTATCTTGACAATATTCGAACTTGCGCGTAAAACGAAAATGGTTCACAGTGGTGGAGGCATGAAAAGTGTGCAATGTGCATGGTCAGGTTGGGTAATACGAGTATGTATAGCGCTGTACGCGTGCCGTGAAAATCTTCTTCCTAGTGTTACCAGGTGGCAAAATAGAAAAAAGGTAAAATTACTTTTGGACAACCTGATCGTATGTATACGCGTATTACTTAAATTCGTCATTGTCACGTAGCTGTATTTTATTACTACTTCCATAGTCCGTTCCAGATATGAATTCCACGACGCGACGTCACAAAGCTTCAACGAATGAGGAGAAACTATAGGGTACCTATTTATAATTTCTTTCAACCGATCGCCATCTTCGAATTCTTACGACGCGACGTCGCGTCGTGGAAATCTGAATTGGAACAGACTATACCCATATACCGCACAGTCATTTCTATGCCGCTTCCAAAAGCTTTGTCGGAACTTTTTTCCACAACTTCGCAGCAGCAAAGGGAGAAGGACGCATGCTAACTATAATCAGCGACCACAAATGTTGCCACTTTCGCTTAAAATACCTACCCGTAACACCGAGGTAAAATATATTCATTTCATGAGAAATTAGAGATTTAAACATTTATCACTTTCATCGCACGTATTCAAAAATCAGAAATCGGTATCGGAACAGTTTTCCAAGAATCTAGACTCATCAGGACTATCGAGACTCGGTAAATATCCTGTAAAATGTCAATAAGTTGGAAATATTATATCGCTGTATGAAGGACACATCGAGTTAACAACCGTCGAAAGTGTATCGCTGAAATATGCGACATGTCATGGTTTCTACAGCTACGTCACGTGTAGGTACTTTTTTTAATGATATTCGGCACGAGCGGTGAGACTTGAGAGAAGTGAATGCCACCGACGAAAATGGAATTCGATCATCGTAGAGGGTTTCGGACAAAAAAATTAGCGGGTCGAGTGGAAGAAAAAAAAGGTAATTGCTCGGAAAAAGGAAACGTGATGGCCAAGCCAAGCGAACCGTAAAAATGCGAGAAACCCGAAAGAGAAAAAAAAATGAGGAAGAAAAAAAAGAAACATCTCTTGTAAAATTGCTCCGTCACAAAATCGGACATCTCGAAATGACGGCAATAATTTACCACGTGGCTATGGACGAGTGAAAGGGTGCGGGGCTAAAGGGCCGAATAAGCAGCACCGGGTTACTGGTGACATTCGCGGTATAAAAAAAAATTGAAAAAAAATAACTTTGGTTACGAACGAAGGACGTCGTCTTCTTCGTTTCCACTCCACCACCACCACCTCCACCACCAGTCCAAATAAAATTATATACTCCAACATGTACCTAAGCCTTTCGCATCGAGGTCACTGCATGTCTGACTGAGGAAAATCGCGTTAAATCGGCCATGAAATAAACGCCGGCCTTTGAGTAGATCACATGACATGACAGTTCTCTCGCTTCTTTTTCAATCAATTGGTAAACGACAGAGACGAACGAAATACCCATACACTAGAAAGAGACGAAGAAAGGCGAAAATTGCGATACTCGACATTTTCCAAAACTTTCAAGTTTTATTCAAGGTGAAACTTGAACCGTGTGTTTTGTGGTCAACGCGTTCTTTATTTTTTTTTCGTTTCTATATTTCTTCTTATTGCGGATGAGAGAAAAAGTTGCAGTATGAAACTAATGTACATATGTACATTAGTGCATATATATATATATGCGGCGACTCATTTGCAGTATACCTAACACATATAGGTGCGAGTACTGCACACATGCCTCGCATTACCTCGAACGCAGTTTAACCCTCGTAACGACTTCTCAACCCTTTCGACGTACGCGTAATACTCGCACTTTTCTTATTCTAATTTTCACAGATGCTTGCCCGTTCGTTTTTTGGACGACAATTTTTGCGTTTTCGAATCGATCCGTAGTCACGTGCCAAGACACGAACGCATTCTTTACCTCCACTGAAAACGTTTTCAATATCTACCTGGTAATATTTCGCTACATCGGATGAGAAAACAGAGACAATTCGAGATTTACAGTAGAAATTATACCTATCAAAGTAGTAGAAGATATTTTTTGAAATAGTAGATAATACTATACAAATATCGTCTAAAACCAATAATTAAAACCAGATCTCTTTAAACAATTTTAGAAGAATCGTACGGGCAAAAAAAAAAGTAGCTATAAGGACACATAGTCTAGCTAGATACGTGCAGTAGCCAAAGTATCGCCGACAATAATTACCTCGACCATCAGTCGACCGATGCTATACGAACATTGAAACTAGAATAACGTACAATTAGCATAAAAAATTTAGAATTGCGACATTAAAAGCTATATAAGTAATACGAAATGTAAAAACGAGTCGCATTAAATGAATTTCATTCGTTCCCTTTATGTCAAAAAATTTAGAAATCTCACTCGACCGTTTGAAAGACATTTGAATTCAAAATTTCTAAATTTATCTGATTTTCATTTCACGGTGACGGTCGAGAAATAGGTAAGTAAAATAGCAAAGATGAAATGAAATATCATTTCGATTACTATAGTTACTCGAATTACAACATATTTAGTCGTTAATTTATTCAGATTTATCCTCGAATTAATATATAATCGTACCGTACCTCGCATAACACTAATTACGAATGTACGGGGAAATGTGTGGAAAAATTTTAATCACAAACTCGGAGCGTCGTTCGTACTCGGACAGAATTATTTCTGAACAAAAATCATAGCAACATTCGGTACTTTCACTCCTCTTCACACCTGATTAAAAAAACGGAACAATATACGTATGAAGGTACTCCCGTACTCGTATAGAAGCACTTCGTTGCCATAATTTGAATAATAGCATGTATATATAGGTACTATACACTCGTACAAGATTTTAAATTCCACTAATTGCAATTAATCATTTTTCCGAAATAGTTTGGAAATTCGGGAACTATAATATTATGTACTCGTATGTGCGACTGTACGCGTACACCCTTAGCAACGGAGTATAATTATTCAACTCGGGCACAAAAATATACAAGTTTTACTATAACAGCATTAACATTGCACGATCACTGTCACATTCGAATCTGTCAACATTTTTATACGTAGAAGCTTCGAAGCAACAGACCAAAGAAGAAAATGACTATTATAGCGAAAATGAACATTCGTAAAGGGTTTCTTCATCAGTCATCTCCGAGCTCGATTAAGCTTTTTATTTTACAACATACCGTCCTTCAAAAAAGAGCACATCGCTGTGCCGTAAAAAGAGTACTTATAATTAATTATTTCAGCAAATATACGAGTAACGGAGGAATAACATTAATTTTACTTATAAGCGCAAAAATATAGAAACGTATAAACCAAATTGAGTCCTCAGTGATACATATATCACTGCTTCTGTTCATGTATTTTCAACCTCAGACCGGGATTTCGGCTCAAAATATCTTAATTCAATACGTTCGAGGCTTTTAATCATTTAGTCGTAAACAAATATAATTTGCATTTTTTCCTCAGATTCTTCGGATTCTCGTCGTCAACCATGAAAGTACGATACAATATTAGTAAGAAGAACCTATAGCTATATTCTAGTCCTCGAGAAGACTTTTTTTGTTCTCACAAGCGCGTATATTTTCTGCTAAAAACTCTTCAACTTTGGCTAAAGAACAGATACGTACTACATACATTATAACGAAGCGCGCTGTCTTCAAAATTTTCTCTCTCGCATTTTCCATGCGACAACGCAGCCAACCGTTTTCCCACGACGCGACGGTGTTTTTAGTCGCAGAATTATAAATAAATCGAGCATTTCGAATAATAAATTACCGAGTACTTTTCCGTACATTTCGTTTAAAGTCGAAAATCGTGAAAAATTTCGCTGTAAATTTGAAACGGCTCGTCTCTAATTTTCCGAGCCGAGCTGAATATCAACGCAAAAAGAACTGACAAAAAGAAATTCAGAAAAAAAAAACAAAAAACCAAAAAACGAAAAGCGGGGGGGGGGAGAGAGAGATCTCTAAAACTGTTTCAACTTTTTGAGCGCTGCCGTCACGATATACGTACAGAATAAGAGCAACTCTTGCAGAAACAGTCGAAAAATTTCCCGGCAAAACTTTTCTCATCTTAATCTGAAATTCACAGCGTCGACGAAAAGAGGAAATGTCTTTTTACTTCCCCTCTTCACGCCCTCCTAATTAATAGTGTTAATGGATTCTCCTTTTTAGCGTCGCGTCGTTCGTTTTATTAGCCGCCGCGGGTCTATAACTTTGAAAAATGCCGCAATTACTTTTTTTCATACTTTTGCTCCAACAGAGAATAAAATATGGAACGAATTTGATGATGTTTGTTGGAAATGTGAAGAATATTCGTGCTCTGTTTGGACATGAAAATATGATAAAATACCATGTTCGACAAAAAAATTAGAAACTCGGCAGTTTATTTCGTGATTTTGATCAAGTTATTGACCATAACTTAAAAGTTGAAAATCACAAGTACGATTAAACTGACCAATAGTTTGAAATCACTGGGTGAAACATGGGTAAAATTTTGAAGATGTAAATGGTCCATTTTATTCAAAATACTGTAACACTGTTTTCGAAGTCTGAATTTGGGCAAAAATGTTCGTTCGCCGTGTTCGGCGAAAAAAAGGTCAAGTGTGGACCCGGCATTATATTTTATTCATTTATTCATTTTTTTATTTTTCATTTTTTGGAACCGCTGCGATAATTTTGCTGCTGGGTAATTTGTGATATAGGTGCCACTTGTCACGTTCGATAAAGCGATGTGACTTAAGTCACCTTGGAACTACATACAATCACCTCTCGAGGGTTAATCGCCTAACTGTTTCCATAAATATACGAATTTTCTCTTTATTTCAAACAATATAGCTGGACGAAGGATCGAGTGGTTTCTCACGGTAGACAGGATAACGCACCAGACCCAACAATGGAAGAATATTAATTGCGCCAGCAAATAAAATTCCGAAGGGATAAAATGGACCACCTCCGCAGCGATAAGAATCATTACAAGGAAATGTCAATGCCGTTCTCACCCCTCCGAGACTACAACCCTTTAACGCGCGTGTACTGTACACATACCTACTGTACATTATACACATAGGCCTATATAATTCGTGGGGGACCCTATCATCAACTTGGCCGGTATTTTACCTTTTCCTAGCGAGGAATAGCTCGAATAATATGTTGAAAAATGTTCGTCTCAAATTCTCTCAATACGCGTAGAAATCGATAACGAATTTCTAATATTATACTTAATGAAAACCGAGTCGACAGCCTCGAAAAATGTCAATATCAGAAAATTAATTTCCAACACTTTTAAACGACAACTTATATATGTAGGTACGTATATACCTAACCTACAGACAAATAAAAACTATACTGCATGAGATAATCGATCTCGCTTTCGGTTCATTATTTAGTTATAATTTAAAGAAATGTAGCCGAGCTTATTTTTCTTTTTGAGGGATACTACGCACACGATGCCCCTTTTCTTAATTTTAAAACAATCATTTTACAGGTAACATAAAGCAAATATAGATTTAAAAAACTACGATAACCTCGTTGTATCGTGGAATTATCACAAAAATATCATCAATCTGGTACGAGTAAAACATTTGAAAATACTTTCACTGGTAATTTTTCAAGTTACTCGTATTATCGCTCACTTTTGAGAAACCCATTGAAAAGAAAAAAGGAAGTAGTACTGCACGTCTCTGTTCTACCAAATCTTTCGAACCACGCATTTATACAACAAATACCTTTCCATAAGCGTATGCTAAGAAACAACAGCTGAGCAACTTACCGTTCGATGAAATTTGTCACGATGCATCATACTCGACAATCCTGCAAAAAATATAAATAAATAAATAAATAAATAAATAAATAAATAAATAGATAAATCTTTATACGATACGTTATTTTGCAAAATCGATAAGTTTACGCGCATAAAAACACCTGTTCGTTTGGGAAAAAAATGAAAAAACACCCCAAAGAGCCGTTGATTTTTTCCTGGCACCTATACGAATATTTACCCCCTTTTATCCATTTTTTTTACGGTCGCAATAAATTTGGGAACCGTTTACACGCATAAAAGTAGTTGCAAAAAAAAATACACACGCACACCTTTGAAGGAGAGAAAAAAGAAGGAAACCGATATATCGGATAACTGACTTTGCAACGGCTCTATTTAGGCCGCAGTATAGAAGTATAGGGGCCATTGCCATTCCTCTCGCAGGGCTCGTCAAATATTTCGCACGTTTACACCGAGTGATGCGGAGCCCGAGAGCTTTCGCATATTATTGGGGGAAAAAACGAGCTTTTTAATAACGGCGCGGTGTATTTTCATCATTATATAGAACAAAGGATCCGCTGCAAAAGATAGGAAAGGAGGGGAAATGGAGTAAAATAAAAGAAGGAAAAAAAAGGGGGGAAAAAAGAAAAAAAGAGGTAAAAAGGTTGACCCAGCAACAACATTCTTAGCCATAAAATATTCACTGACGTTTAATTCGTGTAAACAAAACGTTGTGCTCGCATACCTCGTAGGTACGAGTACTTTCATTTAGTATCTTGGAATATTAAGGCACGTACGTACACGATCACTCGGAAATGGCGGCCATTCGCTCCTCTAAAACGTATAATTCCGCTGTCAAGCCGTGCTCTTATTACTTTTAGCACATAGCGGCAGCTCGCAGCCCGTCTCCGAGATGAAACTCAATGAGATGTACAAGCAAAACTAACGATGGCCCACGGCTTTATTCGAATTTAAAAATAAATTTTCCGTTAATTACGTCGGGTCACTTTTTAGAATTCCAATACCATCAACGTCGTATTAGCTGCGGGTATTCGAAAGTTGCCAGAGAAAAGGTTTCCCTCAAAGAAATGTCCTTCCTTATAATAAAAACTATACTATAATCCTAAGGAGGGCGAAGTAGGTATCTACGAGAAAATACGAGTATGACTAAACTTGGACGCCAAAAACAGTCATATATCTATCCCTGTTTAGATCGCTGCAAATACGTAGCTTGGTTTTAATTTTATGTATAATTTTTATTCGTGTTTTATCCGTTTCTGCTCGTCACCTCATCTTTTTCTTGTTCGAGTTGGTTTAGTTTGTATTGTGTTTTAGCGGGTCTTATCTGTGTTGTTGCGTATGTCTTTGATTTGTACCATTTTTCTCGTCGCATTCTGGTCTAATTTTCTACGTTTAATTGCTTACTCTAAATTCAGTTTGAGAAGTATAGTCGTCGTGTTATGTTTTTAGCATTCGAATGCTCCATATTTTTACCTTGTTATTTTTATACGTAATTTTTACCTCGTTTTTATATTTTGGCTTTTCTTTTTACCTAGTGTATTCGATTCGTCTAAATTTTAATTAAAAGTGCAATATATTTTCAACTTTATTATTTTCTCGTCCCATTTTCAATCCCAAATAATTACCAAGTAATGTATGAAATAGTGATAAGGGCATAGTGAAAAGAAATGGGTAGAGTTTATATATTAGTATAAATAAATCGAAATTTCATCAATTTGTATTGAAGGGGGAGGGGACTAACTCGATTTTTTCTGGAAAAGCTGATTTCAGTTCTGGATGGGAGCCTAGCCCCCGCGCTGTCTTCACTCAAAGTCCGCCTATGAAGTTCCAAATACGACTACGAGTCGAGTTTCCCAACTTGGTAACATTCAATAATTACTCGTGACTTATGGGGTACCCACCCGGAGATAGCCATGGAAATCCTCTGACCGGAGTAATTAACGCAGTCTTGCGACGCGCTGAAACGATGTCGCGCCTGCGCAAAAAGACAGCCGAATGAAAGAAAGTTACTCGTCGACGTCGTCGTCGTCGAAGCAGCTGCTTTTGATTCTTTCGACCGGGGAGAAGCGGATTGTCAAAAGTTTTCATTAACTCCCATTTTGAAAAGTACCTCTCGTGTCAATTGAGCCGTTCATTTTACGACGCTGTCTCATCTCCGATTTACAGAATGAAACGCTAACTTTTGCCGATTTTCCCAGGGGTTCTGGATTTGCCAAGATGAACATTTTGCAAGACTAAAATTCAGACAAACGAGCGTTGTTTTCATTTCTTCTCGAGAACAAAAAACGACAGAAAACCGAAACATAATTTTCAACAAACACGTCTATCGTGCATTCGTGCTTCGTCGCCGACAGCCCGTCATCCCCTCCCCCCCTCGACATGGTCGTTATACTCGTATAAGTCGTATACTCGTATAGTCGTATTGGCATCTTGTCTAGCTACTGCCGCAGATAGGGTATACAGTAGGACTACATAGCATTATAGCTATACACCTTCGTAGGCGTGTTCTCCTATAAAATTGTGTTTACTTTTTCCACCCATACCTCCTCCGGGTCTTTTTACTTTTCCTTTACAACCAACTGAAAATTCTTCCAAACTTTCGAAAAAGAAAGACGAGAGGAAGTACTCGTAATCGATCCACCGCCGAATTTTTCCACCGACGACGTCGAAAACAAAAATCGCAATTTACATACGGCGGAGAGGCGAGTGGCCTATAGGTAGACGGCGGTGAAGCGGGTCAGAGGGGGATGTCGATCAGAAAGGAAGAAAAAGGAGAGGGGGGCAGAGAGAGAAACAAAGAGTAAAAGAGGAGAATGCGCTATATATACACGTTCCGAATCGTTTTATTTATATTTTTCCATTTTTATCTTTTCTTTTTCCAACCACAAATACATATACGAAATTTTTCGACGAAGATCCGAGGAAACGGGATTATTGAAAGTACAGCCAGCATACGGCAGGCGACTTTTCATCCGAGATAAGCTTCGAGCACGGAAAACAGAAAAAGAGAGCCTCGTGGAATTGCGGCACAGCTGCGGGGAGCCGAGGGGCTACAATGGACCTAAACAAATAAATGACTTTTCAAACGGTCGCCATCGCAAGACCAGCGCCAGCACCCTGCCATTTGGCCAAGGTGTCCACCCCCTCCACCCCCACCCGTCCTGCCCGCTCGCCCGTATTATTTTTTCCTTTTTCACTCGCTCTTTATTTACAAATCGAAAAGGTATCAAACGCCGCACCCTGATGCCTTTTCCCTATTTTTCTTCGTTCTTATACCAACGCCCCCCTCCACTTCCCTCGCATCACGCGCCACCTTTTTCATCTTGCTACGATATATTTTGACAAAAGTCGATTCCATATTTCCACACCTTTAACTTGGCATTTGGAATTCGGAACGTGTATATGTACATGTACGAGTATGTACTCTACCTATGTTTTATACCGACACACGTCAAATTTGGCGGTCGTATTCGATTCGAGGATTAAACCGCCGCTTGTCGAACCAATTCTCACACTCGCCACCCTCGCCACCCTCGCCATCACTCGCCATCACTCGCACTCGCGGTATACCGAAAAATGAAAATGTTCTGCCATCTCATATTGGCGTACGCGCGCGTCAATACGGAGAGCCAAAATCACTTTTACAAATAGGTAGCCTACAGCTATCTACACAAATACAAAAGTACGAAGACTCGGTTTTACATTACGTAGGCCCATATACGAGTACGAGTATATACAAGTACGAGACCGAGTGCGACTTACGAAGTGCGACTACAAATGTACGTATGTATATATACTCGTATACGACGCGTGGTCGCGTTTCCATAAGTAAAATATAGTTTTTTATTCCTCGCATTTCTTCGCTTGGCCTTTCGACGCCGCGCCAACGGATGAAGAATACGAGCGCGCGAATCAAATGAAAATACTAGCTACTCGGTAATATTTTCGAAAATGTTTCACAGGCCCGCATATTCCCACAATCGACGGTTCAATCGGCAGCTTGGAAATTTTTCAACACATCGATGAATGTATGTATTCAAGGTTTGGAATGGTAGAACAGTGCTTTTAAATGTTTGTGATAATTTTCAGGGCCATTGGTTGTTCTAAGCTCTTCTGAAGGAATATCTGCCCACAAATCTGGTGGAAAAGAACAGCCAACCTCGATATAATTTTTGAGGATGTAATCGCTGAAAGCGGTGATATTGTTTGGATCTATTGAGAAGAGCTCGATGAAACCATCTCAAACCTCATGTCGATAAATATTACGAACGAGACAAAACGCATTTGTGCTTTCAACCTGTCGCATTTTTCTAATCAATTTGCGCTTATGTCCTACTCCGCTCACAAGTGAGAAAAAATTTCTCTCTCTATATATATATGTAGTAGTGTAGTGTGAAGAAATCACTTTTATAATAACAACATACCATAATGTTATAACTATGCGAGTACCTATTTGTTCATATAAATCAGAGTATTCTTCGCATTCTGGTCACGGAGTGTATGGGTATTTGGTTGCAAAATGCGACAAATAGGTACCTATATATATCTAGTGTTAACTTGACAAAAATTCAATTGCCCTCCACTCCATGTACCATCGACAACCAGCCAGTTGATAAAATGGAGTAAGGTAGGTACTATATACTCGTAGGTATTAAGGTACGCGTTTTCATCTTTTTTTCTTTTGTAATCGTTCTCATTCCTACAGTCTTTTCCTTTCAGGTTTTCAACCCTTTTGTAATTATCATTGTTCGATTAACGTAGAATAGGTACATTTCATACATATAGTTAGTTACCTATCTTTTTTCTAATTTACTTTTTTTCTTCTTTTTTTTTTTTTGCATTGCGGTAAAAGGATGGAACTTACATATTGGTCGAGAAAATCGTTTAAAGAAAACTGATTACAGAAATTACCATTTATGCTCTAATTTAGGCGATTAGTTGTCGTTTATAGCTGATGTCTCGTCGCCCACATTATTTTGCCCTCCACTTATTTCCTTTATTGGTCTTTATCGTAGAAACGGAGTTGAGGAAAAAGGATACCAAAATCTCATTACAGTTTTTCAGCGTTTAAAAACTTCATGCTGTGTGTGTGTGTGTGCGCGCGCGCGCGCGTGCGTGTGTCTGTGTGTGTACACCTATTAACAAAATGCAATCGTACGCTGAGAAGTTTAATTTTCAGAAAATAATTATATCGATAAGATCTTCTCGAAGGTTGGTTCATAGATGGACTTTTTCAAATTATTGTGTAGTTATACTTCCTAGACTTTGTGAATTGTGACACCATACGTCGGGAGTCATTGTAGCACTAGTATTATCACTTTTGTACGAAGCCTTTGAAAAAGGTCTTGAAAATTTTTTACTCGAAAAACGAGTTCCATGGGCATATTGCGTACACTGAAAGAAATTATTTCAATAGTACTTTTTACTATTTTGGGATAGGAAAAGTGCGACGATTCAAAATTGTAGCAGAAATTGTTGGAAAAAAAAAGTAGAATATAGGTACGTGCCTTATCTTTGTAGTACATTTTACTCTCGTGTAATAATTAATTACTACAAAATAATACTTTTTATAATTTATTACAAACGGAAAATACCACCATACCGCCCTATTTTCGAGTTGGAAAACAGCAAATTATCGAGATAAACGTGAAGCGGAATTTTTTGTTTTCTGCACCCGTATATTTGTATATTTGTGTTTGCCGTCGATTAATTCGTTTATCATGATAATTTGCGGTTTTCCAAGTCGACAATAGGGCGGTTTCCGTTCGTAATAAATTAAAATAGTTTACGCGATTAGTTTGAAAAGTAATCGCATACTTTCCGCACCAATCGTGTAATCTACTATTAAGCGCGCGGTAACTTTTTTCTTGCGATTTTCACGAGCAATCGATGTAAAATTAGGTATATTATTATGCTGAAATTTTAAAATAGGTACAGGTTTTCCTATTTAAATTACGCGTGCGATTGCGACGTACACTCGTACGTTGTTAGGTGTATAAGGTAGGCGTAGGCAGCGAACAATTCAACCGATTTTGAAACGATCGCGACTGCTTGATACCAATAACCAAGATGTTGTAAAATAAACGAAATCCTACGGGAAGAGCTAAAGACCGCAGCAGCGGGACAAACATCCGCGAGCAGCGGAAGCGATTCTTTAGTTTTTTCGTTTTTCGCCCATTTCTCTCTCCCCGCCGCCGCCCCAATTATGTGGGAAGAACGCGCGTGTGGTATTAGAAACGCTAACTAGAGTCGTCGTGAACGGGTGGTGATGGGTGGGTAGGGCGAGGGGCGGGGGCGGGGGCGGGCGGGGAATGTCGAAAGACGATGCTCTCGATATTCACCGTTGTCCCATTGTCCCATTGTCTCTCAAATTCGGGTTGGCAGCGAAGGGACGAGGCGGGAGGGAGGGAGGGAGGGCGGGCGGGCGGGAACCGCGATAATAATGCGAAATACTGACTCGTATGAAGTATTGGGCGCGCCGGCTTTCATCATCTTCCAGCGATCGCGCGCGCCATTATTAATTAACGGTTAAGCAGCCCGCCTAACGAATAACAAGATGCCCCTCACCTCCGTAGAAGCGAAAGATTCGCGAGGCGACGAAAAAGGCGCCCTGCTCCGGCCGAGTGCCCGATTTGTGGCTGTGGCCATCGCGTCGGGCACTCTCCGGCTTATGCAAAAATACGAGTACGAGTTCGAGTGTTATAATAATATTATATAAATTCTATACAGCTGCAGGGTAGCGGCTACGGCTACGGCTCTCCGCGCGTGTTTTGCAAACGGCTCGAGTGCTTTGTACAGCTGCCAACGTCTCCCCTCGTTCCTCCCCTCCCCCCACACCACGCGAAAACATTTTGAAATTTCTCGAGCCGGTGCACAGCAAACGTACGACGACGCGGTAGTTCGGGCCGGAGAGTGGCTTGGGAAGGGGGGGGGGGGCGCCGCTTTCGCGTAATTAATTTTCAACAATGGCTGGCGGCTATGCCGCGGGACCGGGGAGAGTTCGGCGAGAGAGTGCAGTATAGCGGAATGAAGGTAAAAATTAAACGAAAAAAACGGCGGCGGCGGCGGCGACAATTTGTCATCGTGCGGACCTTTGGCGAGAAACGTAAGTTTTGCGGAATTGGAGGGTGCGGACGAGGAGAGTAGCGGATGCGGTGCTCTGTTATTCGTTTTCTCGTCGTCGCCGCTCGCTGCTGCCTCGTCGCCCCCTGTGTTTAGGAATAGCTAAAGAAATTGTATAGAAGACGAAAAATTCCAGCTTAATTCGCTAACGCAAAATTAACTATCCGTGACGCGACGCTCGATATTTTGGTCGGCGTTCTTTCCAAGGGTTCGAGAAAGGCTACAAACAGTTTTCCTCACATGGACTCGGTGGGCCAAATTTGGGCGAGCGGATATACACGTACTCGTAGACGTATAATACATACACGTACCTACATATATGTGTATACCGTCGCGTCGGTATAATACGAGTATGTAAAATAGCGATTACCATGGGAAATGCGTCGACAGCTTACGGTATATACCGTACCGTACCGTACCGTACCGTACCGTACCGGCCCGGCCCTTCTCATCTCATCTCATATAAATGCGTTGCTGCAGCAGCGTTTCTGCGATAGTCGTAGCGAACTCAGCCCGCCAAGTTGGTCGCAATTGCCTAGTAATTCTGCCGGTGCCGTAGCTATCTTTTTTGTAAGTCGGTATTTCCCATAAATTACTCGCACGTATCGATAATAATACGTATAAATAGGTAGGCGTATAGCGTATACGCGATTACGCGCATACGGAGACGGACTCACGGAGGTGCAATTCACGCCGAATCGATGATCTCTAGGTACATACGAGTATACGAGTATGGAGTATGTGTAGGATACGCGTATATTGTACGAGTATAATTGTGCGAGTAAAATGCTGTAATCCTATAAATTAGCTACTCGCGTATTTCGTACAGTTTTACAGCTACCTTCTCTCCCTTTACGAATTCGGTAGCCTACTTGGATCGCAAACTTTTTGGAAATACGTTCGCGTAGACGTAGGTATTAATTACGTAGCTAAATTTTGAAATAGTTATATGTACCATATAACTCGAGAGTACATTATAGGATGGTACACCATTATTCGACGATAATTTATCGTTTCCAACTTGCGATTACTTTTACAACCTTTGAAATGTTACAGCTGGTATAGTTTTAGTAGCCTACCTACCGAATCGCAGAAATTCGTATGCCAACAGTGCAGGCGAGGTCGCTGTCGGTTTAAGTTTTCGTTGCGAATAAACGGCGAGTAAAGAGGCTTAAAATTCGTGTTCGTGTCGAAACGAACGTAAACTGCCGGAGAAATGTTGGAAAATTTGACGAATGGCCGATGGCCGATGGCCGATGGCCGATCGAAATACGTCGCGTCGCGTCGCGTCGCGTCGGCTTTATCCAACGACTCGGACGGCCATCGGGCATGAGCGATATCGCGAGTTATTGTAAATAATTCGCCGTGTTGGCAGTACGTTTCATCATCTTATAGATGCTAATTTTATGATAATTTTTACCATAAATCTCGAATCGTTCCAGTTTTGTCAGTAAAAATTACTGCCGAAATGTTTTCAAGTGTAGATTGTACGGGTCCTAAGATATTCGATAAATTTCGAGGATAATTTTGAAAAATCTGACGGCTGACCGAGGCTTTCGCTTTTGTTAGACCACCTATAATTTCTTCTCGCTTCTTTCAATTTATTTTCTAGCAGGTTTTCCCTCGAAAACCTGCTTATTTTTATTTCTCCATTCTTGCGCGCAGCTCGAGTAATACTCGTAGATTTGGTTGGCGAATTATCGAATTATAAAGGTTGGAAAAATAAAGTAAACGACGATTTAATCGTTCGAATCTAAAACTTTTTTCCGTAATATCCTATTTCAATTTAATTTTGGTTTTTCATTCGACCATCTTTTTTCGGGAAAAGGAAAAGAAGGGGGCGAAATTAGATGAAAAGGAAGAAGTCATTTTTATTTCAATTACCGCATCGAACAGCCTGACAAAAATGAGATTACCAACGAAAGCCAAAGAAACAGTGAAAAAAAAAAAATGAACTCGAATGTAACCGCTTTGGAAGATAGCTTGAAATTTCTTTTCAAGAAGGTTTTCATGTCGGTAAATAGGTACACGGGTTCGTGTTATTTTTATTCCCAACTTCCAGAATTCAATTTCTAACATTCCTTTACCTTTGCTGAGAAAGAACTGCGTATTAAATTTTAATATCTACATCAATTATGTACTAAGATTAGAGGACAATTCGGATTTAATTTGAAAAATTGATATAAATCTATCGAGAGTTAGTAGAAAAACATGTATAAATATGTTCTATGTTGGAAATTAGCATGCCGCCCTATGGGCAAAATATTTTGAAAACGGATCCGTTTTATTCCGGGTTATAATCCAGAAACGGATTATAACCCGGAATTTTCCTGTTTTCCGGCTTTTAAAATGGATTTCGAACGGATTGTAATCAGTCTTGCCGGAAATGAGTCCGGATTATTTTCCGTGAAGGCTGTTTTGGCCCGGGTTATAATCCGTGAAACCTTTTTACAAACGAATTTAGAAAAATTGCCCAAAAATTATCACCGATTATAATCAGGAAGTCCGTTTTACAAACGGATTTGGAAAAATAATCAAGATGACAAAAATATCTGCAAATTTTCAGATCCGATGGTCGAAAATAAAAACGGACTGACAACGGATAAAATTCTCATTTTCCGGATCATTTTCTCATTTTTTGCCCATCGGGCGACTACTAAAATTTTATGTATTTTATGAAGTACCCGTATATTATAATTTTGCACATAAAACCCGAATTGTCCCAATGTTAGTGTAGTCATATGTAGCGTAACTAACGTTGCACAGTGTTACGCAAAGGTCCAAAAATGGCTCATAATTCAAGTTCAAGAAGACAGTAACTGAATGTTAAATACAAAAGTAATATTTCTATATAATTTTTCGCGTAGATTTCAAATTCGTGGTTATTTTTTTGATAGAGGTAGTTAGAAGGGAGGGAGAGGGTGGGAAAGAAAAAATTTAATTTCGTGGTTGGTTCTCTTACTTTTTTTCTCCCCTTCACCTTACAAGACTATTTTTCTTTAGGTTACATTCTAGTCGGATACTTACAAAGACTTTTTTATATTTTCATGATGCAATTTTAGGTGGACAAGAAAACGTAAAAATGTTTTCTAACTGAACAACCTATCTACTCTGACTTGTCCAACTCGAAATAGATAACTTAAATATGGCAAAAATGTCAAGTTTTATTTGAAACGAGCATCGCTAGCTATTACAGTTATACTTCACCGACAACTGAAAACGGGACCAAAATTCAAAATAAAAATAAATCAATCGTGAAAGTCGAAAGAAGAAACAAAATCGAATGACGCGCCGATTGCGAAAGAATTGGAAATCGCTTTGAAATGGAGAATCCAAATCCTATATGTATATATATACAATATACCATTAGTTACTACTCGTATTATACCGAACTACACTCGCAGGAGGCTGGCCTTGGGACAGTTTTTTCCGGCTTTTTATTTGCCGAGCGAGTGACAGGGGCAATTGTAATCAAATCCAAGTTCCAACTGATTCGCAAAACGCATTTGGCGTTTTTCTGTAGAATTAAATTTCCCCTCTCATTCGATCCTTTTTGCAAATGCTGTAAAAAGGAAGGAAGGGACGAGTAAGGTGATAGAATGAGAGCGATTGCTTTTAATAGAGCCTCGTCAAAGAATTTTGCACTTTCATCCGCACCGTTTTCCACCAGAAACACCCTGCTGTTTCAGTTACAAAAGCGTCGAGCCTAATTTTGTGAATGAAGCATAGCAGCCCAGGTGGAGGGGGACCGAGTGGTTTTCTTCTCAAAATACGAAACATTCGAAAACAGATGGAATAAATCTCGTGCTAAGCGCCAAAGTGACGTAACCGCGCCAGCGAATGTGGGTCAGTGGTTGAAAAGCTTTCCGATCGTATTTAATATTATGGTGATGCTGGGGTTCGTAACCTCAGGTCCTCACCTCTAATTCTTTCTCTTTCCTACAACGACTAGCAACGTACTCTGACGTGTTCGTCAAAGAATCAAATTTTACAAGATGAAAGCATTCGATATGATGTCGGTCACCTTGAGAAGGAAAAATGGCATCGCGTCCAAAGTGATTTTGATTTTTTTAATTTTTTTTTTTTTTTTTGTTGCAATGGTAAAATTAATTTTTGGTCGACACTGGGAAAATGTTTATCAATTATTTATAAGTACTGTAACTATATTATTTATAATTATACTCGTAGCTATCGTATGGGATAACTTGAAAAGCTTTCAAGTTGGTTTTTTTCAAAATCTACGAGTACCTCTGTTTTAAACCTACCACCTAAGTAAAAATATGCTTTAAGCAAGAGAATCGAGCTATTTTTACTTAGGTACTAAAAGCATAATTATGGAAAAGTTCAAAGTGAGAAAATTGAAATAGGAAGTATTCGCGTACTATAGGAATTACGATAATATAAAACTAAGAACGTATAACAATTGATCGTTATAGTTACTACTTAGCCTCTGAGTCTGACCTCTTAGGTTAGCGATAAGTTCATTTTTTTTCTTCTGTAAAGTTACAGCTATTATAGCTATGAAACTTGTCACATTGTTTTATACGAGCAAGTATAGCTGTTTGACTCTATATACTTGCTCCACTTTCCATCGTTTAAACTAGCTGGCTTGAAACTGTAATTTGAAAACGGCTATATATATACATATGTATTGTTATTTTACGTCACATGTGCAGAGACCCAAGATGAAGTATGACACTTGCGTGACCCCCCCCCCCCCTTATATTACTCGAAAATGAAACCTTCGTTTTCACATAGCTTGGTGGCTATCTGTAGATACCTTAGGCTGTGTAATGAAGCCCACAACTGTTGGCTAGGTGTACCATACAGCACGCAGTTTATAGGGAGTAAAAGAAAATGAGTGAACCACAAGTTTACGTACATTAGATATTTGGGGCACTTGCGAGTCCATGCCAGAAAGTATAATAGTCTAGATAGGGTTCGAAGAAAATATCGTTCGGACATAGCTCCGTTAGTGATCGATGAAAAATTTGTTGCAGAGCGACTTTTCGCCTCCTTTCCGCAGAAGGATATTCCTCAAGTTATTTCTAGTTTGAAACAATTCTTTATAACGATCCAAATATAGTAAGGCAAACGCTTATAGTTGTATGCGGTGATTGGTGAAAGTGTTATATAATGGTACATAATATTTTTTCAGTCGAGCGAATGATTTTTCGCGGCCAAGCGGGGACCAAATCTCTTTTTTATCCGGGTTTGTATAGATAATAATATACGAGTATACTCGTATTACGCCACAAGCGACGAAAATAGCAAATATATAAGCTATAATCGTACAAACTAATTTTACAGGTAAGCTCTGCTATAATATGCGGAGCTTCCTAACAATTCGTACTTGGTTTTATTCCGATTAAGGCTGGCTATAGCTTGGGTTACATATTCGTACAATAAGTGCTACTCTTATTTGTACGTGGACTTGGTTCCGCCACGGCCGTTTCGTACGCTCGACGATAAAATAGATGTATGTACCCAAAGATGTACCCACAGTCGAGAGATCCTACATAAAGGTAAATGAGGTCTATTAAAAATAACATCCGCCACGAGGATGACGCGGTTATTTTCGCTCATTCCGGATGCAACGCGGCTAATTTTGGGGGATAAAGCCAGCAGGCGGCGAGGCCCGGGGGGGAACAATACCAAGTGACAATCGACGATGCGGCACAAACAAAAAAAGTTATTCGTCTTCGTTTCAAACGCGACGTACGATTTAAGTCGAGATATAAATAATACCTATTTGTAAATGCGCGAAAATGCGAAATTTAAGAAAAATGGCAAGCCGCGAGAGATACGCGCGTGAACGCGGTTTACAGTCCGCATCAAGAAAATGACGTAATCATTGGGAAAAATCCCCTTCAGGAAAATCTGACCACCATCGTAGCGCTGTCAAACGCACACCGAAAGTCCCAACCAAAACCAGTAAAAACCGCGAAAAAATCCATTAAACGAAGCCATAAACGAAAATCAAAAAAAAATTATAGCCAGTGATTGATACACGACGAGTAGTACAGGATTGTCAAGAAACGCATATTATACATACTCGTATTTCGTATTTTCGGATTCAGTAAAAGGATATTAGGCCGGGACAGTTTATCCAATTTTTTGACAGCAAAAAGTCACAAAAAAAAATCATCTCTCAACGACCATTTTGTAATTGGCTGCCGGGAAATGCAATCAAAAATTTTTTTAAATTCGAAAAATTGTTGGGAACAGTCCCTAATCAGAATTCATCGGTTTTTGACTATATACTCGTATGTTAGCTAATATCTAGACAGCTGCGAAACAGATCGTCGTGAAATTTCTATTAGATTTAAAATCCATCAGGATTGACCTCTAGTGCAAATTTCAGCCCTTAAATTTTTCAGGTCGAAGGACCCAACTCGCTCCTGCAACACTGTAGGCCGCGTCCCACTTACACAGCATTAGGTATATGTATTGTACCTATAATGTGTTGCATTTTTCGCAAATTGCCAAGCGTGTTCTTACAACGCGGTACGGAATGAAGTTTAGTGGAATGTTTTATCCTCGAAGAACGAGCAAGAGCAAGAGCAAGATTCGCGTATAATAAGTACGAGTAGGTACACGGGGCATTCAGGACGACGTAGAATGCGAATGCGAGGTGTTTTGAAAAAGGAACGAGCGTGGAATAGAATTGACAGCGACGCTACTTTTCTCTCATTAAATCACCGCTCGAGGATCCTCTCTTTTCCAGTAATGCGTACTCGACTCCGTCATGTTTTGTTTTTAGCCCTCGAGCTATTATTCCTTCTACGATTTTTTCTCTCTTTCGAATACATTCTTATTTCCTCTCGTATACATTTGTTTTTCATCCGCCGCGTCTTCGCATTCGCGTTTTCTCCTTAAAAAGAAAAAAGATTTCCGCTAGAAAAGCAGGTTTTCAATGCGGGGCATAAAGGTGTCGTGAGCCCTAAAAAAAACTACTAAACGTTCATGCCGTTCGTCTGTTCTCGTTTCCCAGAAATACACATATTATACATACGCGTACGAGTATATATTATAGCCTCTAAAAATTACCATTTTTAGCTACATTTTAGCTACATTCTCGCAACTATCTCCGAACCCGCAGAACCGATCGACTCCCAATTTCTATTTGCACTTCCTCGCACCGAAACTGACCATTAGTGCAAATTTTAGCCCTATTGGTTCGGCCGTTCGTCCATTCTCGTATTCAAAAGAAATATGAAAATGCGAGATGCGTATTTTTGGAATCTGGAGATCATAAAACGAAAAGTTACGATGGAGTCTCGTGCCTATTTGTGAAAGTCGGACCAAAATGAATAGCAGGTTTTACGTTGAAAACCTGCTAAAAAACGCAAACATAACGACGAGGAATTACAACAATGTTCCCCCGAAGTCCACATCAAAACCGGGTAAAATGTTCGGAGGAAAAAATAAACGAAAAAACAAAAATAATAAACTGGAAAAATTCAAATTAAACGATCGCGCACAGACCCGACGGTTGCAAATTTTTTCTTTCGCAAAATGACAGCGAGCAGCCCTCAATTTCTACGAAGAAGAAATATAGAGCTTCTTCTATGAGATTTGAGCTTTGACTTACTGATCGTACATTCGTATATACATAGCTGCTCGGAGCCAGCAATGCGGTTATCTCAAACAACCAATATAGTGAGTTTGAAAAAACTGAACAAACTGCATTATCCTCCAATAGGCGTATTTGTAAGAGATGAAAAATTTCAGTTTTCATATTCTCGTTATTCAAAAGAAAAAAATACGGAAAATGGATTTGTTAATCGACAGATCATGTTTATCTCCATCATTAAAAAACTGGAACTATATACTATTTTTTCAGCCAAACAACAGTAAAAATCCGACAAATTCTAACGTCCATTTTTCCAGCCCCTCTAATTTCGAATTTCAAGTTGAAACTTTGCACCCTAATTGCCCTCAATTTGTGCTAGACTAAGAGGAATGATCGACGAATAGTATTATAATTATCAACGGAATAGTAAATTTTCTCGGCACATTTGTGAAAATTACTATACTGTAAATAATCTGATATTCTTAGAACTTTTTATCATCTTCAGATAATACATAATCATTACCATTTTTTTTTTAGTAATTTCGGCTACGAATCTCAATTCTCAAATTATACCTATCCTCTCACTCTCATGTTGACCATTTTGCCTAACACATTTCTGAAGGCGTAAAATCCAATATTCTAAGTTTTCAACTTCGCTACGCAATGGTTACATTATTTTGCAATTTCTTCCGCTAACTAAATGCTACCAGTGATGGATAAAATTGACCCGCCCCGCGAGGGAAATGCCGCACGTGAGGCATTCTTCATGGTTAGCGCATGGAGGTAAATTCCCAACCGGCTGAACATGTAAGAAATTAGTGTAACAATATGACTATTGCTTAGCAAAGTCTTAAAAAATTGATTTTTACACCTTCGCAAATGTGCTAGGCAAAATGATCAACATGCGAGTGAGATTTCATTTCACATGCAATCATACATGGCCAATGTTGCAAACCCTGGTTATTAGTTTAACGCACCATTATAGGGGCAAATTCCATGGAATTTCTGTTATTACGGGCTGTTAAACGAATAATTAGTGTTTTTAATATCCAGCCTTCGAGAATGAATTTCAATTTCAATTAAAACCAACCGCATGTCTCTATCTCTTGTATCACGCATACACTCGTAATAATTGGAAAAACGAATGTAGCCGGTCATTTTGCCGCACCCTGTACAGTGTACATGTACATATGTGATCCACGGATTAAGGCGCGGCAAGTTGAAATTGATTTTTTTGAAAAATTTGATGCACGCAGAGGTAATAACAAAATAATACGCGCGTCCAAAAAGAAAGAGTACCTACGTATAAATTCCATTTTCATATTTTGGAATTTTAAACACAAATAACTCTCACTATAACCCCTTTTAAAAGGCGTTAGCCAACCATTCCGGCATCCATGCTGGTCAAATATTTTCCTCAGAACGTGTACAAGGAACAAATTTCAATTTTGCCCTACCAAACCTATTTTCGACTCGACTGAAGAAGAAAATTGTTTTTCTCCTTGAGGTGCATTTTCTCAGCTTTCGTCACATAGCCTATGTGATTTTAAAAGTAATCAAAAGATATTTTATGAGCTGAGAAAATATTTTTCAAATGGAAATAGAATGAAAAACATGAAAAAGCACAAATGAAATGTCGATGGGACCGATGCAGGAAAAAACCAACTGTATAATATTATGATTAAGATTATACGAATATCCGACAAATTAAGCACCGCCGGAGTGGGGGGAGAGAGAGGGAAAGAGAGAGAAATGGAATAATTGCGTTCTTCTTGCCGCTTTTTAATTCGATTAACTTTCCTAAAGCCAGTAAAAAATACGAACCTCGTTACTAGGCGTTATTTTACTCTTTTTTTTTTATCATTTTCATTTTATTACTTATTTATTTATTTGAACGCCTTTTCACCGGCCGTTTCTCCGCAGCCGGGCGGAAAAACATGGCGAGAAATGCAAAATAAATAAGGGCAGACCTATTTTGGAAAATGAATTTCACCAGATTGAATACGCTTTTAGTCTGTGAAAGAAATTAACGAAAACTCGATTTAGTATCTTCATTTTTTTTTTTGTCGTTTTTTCTCTCAACCCTTTCTTCCACTCAGATAGCTATATAGCTACCTTGATACTTGCCAACAAGCGAAAAAAAAAAGTGTTCTTTTCAAAACAGACGAAATTTTCAAGGAAATCGTTTATTTCGTAAATTTTATCGCGTATAAAATTACATCTTAACGATTCGACGAGAAAAAAGTTTTTCTTTTCTTTTCGCTTTTCATTTCACCCCGAAGGCGCTATTTATAAAGAAAAATTTGTACAAAAAATATTTTCCTTTGGTTCTCCACGCAACGATTTTTTTTTTTTATTTTTTTTTTATTACGTCAAAAGGGTTTTCCATTAACGGGCCTACAGTATTTCAAAAAAAGATTCTTGTTCGCTTTTCTTTATCTTTTTACTATATACTGTATGTGTAATAAAGTAATATAAAGTCGAATCTAAAATCGTAATTTGCAGTTTTTTGCGAGGATAATAAATAATTCGGAGAGTATTAATATTTTTTTACAGATAAGGAGAGGCCGAGGGAGTAAGAAATATTGTATGAAAACGTATGTTCGACGAATAAATTAACCAGAATCAGATTTCTAATCGAACGTTTGCACGTTCGCGCAGGGAGAAGTCTACGGTTCTGCACACAAAACCAATTTGTGTTACAAATTTCAGAATTATCGACAATTATAATACGTATTAGGCTATTATTTTCAACACTGCTATGCAAGATGGTGTTAAGTCCACTTTTTTTAAATTCGAGTTCTGCTTTGGTTTAATTGCTCATATCGAGCCCTACCTAACGTGAAAATATGACGTCCTGAAACTCAACGATTGCTGAGAAAATGAACTCCAGTTGGGTTGCTCTGCAAGAAGGGGTAAGTCCATTTACTTAATGATAAATGCAGCGAAATGATTGGTAATTACTGTAAACACGTTCTACACATGTCAGAATTTTCCTGCAAACTTTATAAACTGTAAAAACCATATATATGTATAGTTACATTATGACACATGCGAGACCCAAGATAAAGTAAGACACTTGCGAGACCCCCCTTATAAATACTCGGAAATGAAACCTTCGTCTTCGCATGGCTTAGTGGCTATCTGTAGATGCCTTGGGCTATGTAATGCAGCCCACAGCTGTTGGTTAGGTGTACAGTACAGTTTATAGGGAGTAAAAGGAAATGAGTGAACCACAAGTGTACATACAATTGATATTTGGGGCACTTGCGAGTCCCAGACAAAAAATTCAGATTTGGGGTCTGCGGAGTGGGGGGAGTAAGAAAAACCATACATACACCTCATGCACATGCGAGACCCGCAAAAGGGTCTCGCATTGTCAAAAAGGGTCTCGCAAGTGTTATGATTTATCTGTTTTGGGTCTCACATGTGCCCAAAACATCTCTATATATATATATATACATATATATTGTTATTTTACGTCACATGTGAGACCCAAGATAAAGTATGACACTTGCGAGACCTCCCCTTATAAATACTCACAAATGAAACCTTCGTCTACACATGGCTTGGTGACTATCTGTAGATGCCTTAGGCTATGTAATGAAGCCCACAGCTGTTGGCTAGGTGCACAGTACAGTCTATAGGGAGTAAAATGAAATGAGGGAACCACGAGTGTACATACAATTGATATTTGGGGCAGTTGCGAGTCCCAGACAAAAAATGCAGATTTGGGGTCTGCGGAGTGGGGGGAGTAAGAAAAACTATACATACACCTCGTGGACATGCGAGACCCACAAAAGGGTCTCACATTGTCAAAAATGGTCTCTAATCGAAAACCGCGATGAATTCGATGCCACAAAATTAGTATGTACTCGTAATAAGTGTTTTTTGCACTTGCGTAGAATTTACGAAAATTGTAGTTGCATAGCGTTGGCGGAAATTAAGAGACGCGTATAACGATGCAACTGTATTCGGTTTAGGGTAAGCTTCATTAGCTGGACCGTCTTTATTATTCGACATGAAAATTTCAACTTTCCCCGAGGTTCGGGCGACCAAGTAATACGACGAAGAGAAAATTTAACCGGAATTTAGTGCGCGTCTTTTTAATTAAATTTCCGATCGCGTTAATTCCGTGTCCCTCATCTTGACGAACACATCCGCACAGTTTCATTACCGTACACTTTGAATAAACTCAAAGTTCGTCGTCCCTCTTGGCCACCTTATACAAAACTGAAAAACATAAATTATGTCGATATAGGTAGGCCTACATGTATACATACGTATTCATTCCAGTCCCACTCGTCATAACTCACAATCTTTGTTCTTTTATTTACGAGTATGCGCAGAATGGAGAACACGGAGTGAATTTGTTATTGTTTCGAAATCGCGATCTTTCTTTTCTTTTATCAGTCGTGTGTCGTCTCGGCCGTTGGCCGCACTACCGTCTAATAATCGAACGAAAATTTTTTCAAATCCAAGGCGATAATTTCGCCAATTTTCCCTCGACATTAATCGTGTAGGTACGAGTACAAGTATACTCGTATTCGACCGAGTTCGGAAAAAAATAAGCAGGGTTTTCAAGCGAGAACTCGCTAAAAATAAGAAAACGGAAAAAGTTTGAAACACATTTGTGCGCGCACAAGAGTCGAGACAAGAGTCCACGTGCTGCTCCGAGTGACGACGAGTACCTATCTGAACTGAAATCTGCAGAATTCAACGATGAAAGGATAAGAACGAATCCAGAGTGGGCTATCGCAGCTATATACTTACAACTGGACTCGACAGTCGACATACTACGAGTACCTATTATAGATATAAGCTGTCTAAAAGTGCGAAAGAATAAATATAGCGACGAGCGACGTATACCTACGAGTACGTGAATTATTTATATGTATTTTATACGGATTACCCGGTATATACTCTGCTCAACTTAAGAATGCCTAAAACGGAACGTCAAATTCACATTTATCAACGATATAAAAATCGGATGTGTGATAAGAAACGAGAAAGTAAAATCGGAAGCGTAGCCAAATATCGTTGCCGAATGCGAACGAGTACCTTTTCCTCTCCCCGGAGCCCTGCAAACTGCAATCCGTTTTAGGCATTCTTAAGTTGAACAGAGTATAGTAAGTTTCAAGAATCGAAATTCGCTGTTTAATGGCTCCGCTCGCTTTTTCGTTCCATCTTTACACCCATCGCCTTTTCAGTTTACAATACAAACATACTCGTATTACTCGTACTAAAGAAATGAAAAACTTTTCCGCAATACCGGCACTCGACTCTCTACAGTATAGGTAGTTGATAACTCGACTATACCTATATATGTACATAAATATGCCTCGACGAGATGAGGAATTTAGTCGCGAGAAGCCAGCGATTAAATTTTAATGGCAAAGTCGATTCGCAATTTTCTTTTCTCAGATACTTCCTCCCGCAACCTTCTCTTCCCAGCATCCTGGTTCACCTTTTGTTCACCTTTTATTTTCAGTGTTGCCTTTTGTCGTCATCGCGTCATCGGTGCTCGTCCTCGCCCTCGACTTTACACTTCTTATGGCAATTATTATTTTCTATTTTGTCGCTGCTCGTCGCGTCGCGTCGTTCCTACTCGTATTAATGAGACGTACTTAATAATCGTCGTCCCTTGGCAATGAATTAAGATTTTACGTAGAAAATTTTCAAGCAACGCAACAAGAGTCGAGCTCAAAGAAAACTGTTGGATGCGTCGAGGACGAGCAGCTACGTAGCTGGTATAGCTACTCGTAAATACATACTGTATGTACCGCTATACCAACCCTACACACTTCCCACAATGTAAGTGTAATAAATTTTCATAGCGAATCCATTAAAAATGTCGGAGATAGGCGTCGAGTAAGCGGCGCAGCCATTCGCGACGATAGAATAATTTCATTATAGCTACACCCAAGTCGATCACCTTATTCCAAGAAATTGTACCATCGTCTATTTCATTCCACGAACCGAATTTCATTATCTCGAAATGAAATAATTATTTTATTCGTAAATCTCTTTCAAATTAAAAGGGTTCGGCATAAAATTGTGACGTAACAGAAATGTGATGGATTTTCTCATAGGTGCTTGAAAGATGTTTTTCCTCAACTCCAACACGCGAAAGCACTATAGTGTCATAGCGAGTCACGAATATATTACGAGTTAATAATTTAAGACACCGAATTTCCAACCGAGTTTCGGACTCGCACGAAAATTTTATTATTAATAAAAATGAAGAATCAGCAGTTGTCTTCCTCCAACAGTTGATATAGGTCCCTGTACGTAAGTGGTCAGATAAAAAATTAGGAATACGGAAGTAGAAACTGTTATGTTACAACCGCAAGATAACCTGGGTTCAAATCCCACCAAATGCCTGGAGAGAATGTTTTTTTTCAACGATGAGCAGCAAAGAATATTGGCAGGGAAGAAAATACGAATACATACAATCCGAAAAACTTTTCAACTTGATTCAAGTTTTATTTTGAGGTCCTTATTTGAAATACAGGGTCTTTCACAATAAACGCTCACGAGAAATATGTGGTTAGCAAGGGTTTAAAACTATCATTTTCTTTTGCTATCGCCACCAATGCATTCTCCCAACCATGACAATTACTCTGACGATTTCATAATGGGGTATCCATACCAAAAAGGGACCTTGAGGTGAAAAATAATTTTTTCAATTTTTTATGGTTTAGAGCACAAAAAAATTTTTTTTTTCACCCTAAGATCCTATTTCCGTAGTGGAACCCCCGTGTATTTATGATTGGTATGTTTGTGCGGATACAGTGGTATCATTTTTTTATGAAAAAATTCTTCCACGTAATCATAAAATTCGTTTTTTATTGTTTAGAGCATAAAAAAAGGAAAAAGAAATTTTTTTTCACCCTAAGATCTCATTTCCGTAGTGGAACCCCCGTGTATTTATGATTGCATTGATTGGTATGTTTGTGCGGATACAGTGGTATCATTTTTTGAGTAAAAAATTCATCCACGTAATCATAAAATTTGTTTTTCTGATGAGCCCTATTTAAAAAAATACTCTGTATTTTATATTATAAATAAATACTTTTCCGGAAGAATACATTTATCCTCGATAAATCAAACCGAATTAAGTCATTCCATAGCACGTGAGAATTGTCATGGTTGGGAGAAAGCAGTGGTGGCGATAACAAAAGAAAATAATAATTTTAGACCCTTGCTAACCACATATTTCTCATGAGCGTTTATTGTGAAAGACCCTGTACACATACTCGTACATAGCACCAAAATGATTTATCAATGTGCTACGAGTACATATGTTGTTAATGCGTGTAATTGGTGATTCTACAGAATAATCTAGGGTGGTTGGTGAATGTATAAAAAAATACCAGCAAATGCATTTTAAGATAGCATAATTATTATTACAAAATTAATACCAACTTACTCGCAGTTTGGACAATTGGTAAAACTTTGAGAAAGAATGTATTATGCCTTTGCAAGCTAGTCTGATGAAAAGCCTTGGGAATTGAGGAGAGAGGGTGAGTGGTGATGCCATTTTATGTTCAGTCTTCAAATTCTGTATAGATAGATCTGACTCTCTACCAAACACACAAAACGATACTCAGTTGTAAGACTGGTCTGCTTATCTTTCAAGACAGGTATAACTATGAAAATGTCCCGACTACATACATTCACCAAGACATACAGGCGATTCTATAGAATAACCGGTTAATGCGTGAAATTTTTCTTCTTTTCATACATTCACCAAAACGCTAGGTGATTCTATAGAATCGCCGGTGAGATGCGAGGAGTTGAATTTTCATTTTTCACGTCAATTTGTAACATTATTTTCAAACTATTTTTCGATGGTAAACCGAGAAAGTAGCTTTGAAATTTCTTTCAGAATGATTTCTATCAAAGTTGAAGAATTAAACTTGGTAACATCGAAAAGTAGAAGAAATGGTGATTTCAAATGATACATATAATAACATGCTATTGTGATCATCAGTTCTTCAGAAATTGAAGAGGAAATGATACGTTTTGAAAGGGAGAAGATGATAAAATTTCCAAGATACATAATAATATAAAAAGTACGCTGGCTTACTCTTTAATCACTCGAGTTTTATTCAAGTTAGAGAATAGAACTTGAGTCCTTTAAAAAGAGGAAAAACTGGAATTTCTTTTAATATACAAAAAAATGTCTGTATTTCCATCAAATCCTCAGAAAATGAAGCGAAAACAATGGCCGTCTTCGAGGAAAATAAGTTGAAAATTTCTCAGATGTAATGTAACTTGTATTATTGAAAACTTCAACTTTGAAGCCGAATTACTATTAAAATTCCGAAATAACGGATCCCTGGGACTAGGTGGGCAAAAGGGGGCATAGCCCATTCGGCCCAGGCTAGTTTACTATAGAATTTCAAATTCCAGTTATTTTAGGTGAGAACTTTTCTAGTTATTCCATTACGGATTTCAACCGAATTGTACATATGTACAGTAACTACGCCGAAAAAAAAAACTAACGAATCAGCCAACAATCCGTTTTTAAACACATTAATTTTCGCAAACAGCAGGCAAATCACTGACGGAATTTTCCTTTTGTTTCCACGATATGCAACTTGTGTTACACACATGCACGAAGTATTGCAGACGGATTTCGCAGCGTCAAATGCATCAATTTTAGACCATTTAGAGGACTTGTAAAATTCATGGTATGATTTTTAACTTTTCTTTCTAGAAGTGACCCCTGATATATAATGTGCAGAATTAAAATTAGTTTCGCGGGCCTCTGGCAAACACCCTCCATAATACCACATATTGGTAGGCGTAACCTCAGCTGACAGCTTCATCAGCTCATGAAGCATTAAAAGAAAGTCAAAAATTAAGAGATTAAAATAAATATAGACTATTTCAAACAAGAACGTACCCGCCAGATTTTTATAGTAATAAGTTAAAAAGCCATTTCTGCATTCATATCTCGAATGTTATCAGTTAATGCCAGCTACCTACATCAGAACTAAACCTACAGAGCATTCGGAAAAGACCAGACAACGTTCTCAAAATTGAATGCCGAATAATTTTATTTTCCCAGCAAGCTGACAGCAATGACGCGAACTAAAAATCGAGAAAAAGAAGGAGAATAATAGGGGGGAGGAAGAAAAAAAAGTATTTTGTTTCATCATTTGAGAAAACAAACAGGAGAAACTTTATAATATACACATATGTACGTACGTATAGGTACCGTATATTTCTTCAATTTTATAAAAACAGCACCCAGAATGTAATTAAGGGACTATTTTAAAGATACAAAAATAGAATTTCAAACGATGGGACAAGGAAAGCAGCAGCAAATGTTCGCTGAAATCGTACCGCGTGTTTAAAAAAAATTTACGTCGCTCCGAAGTTGACAAAAAATAATAAAGAAAATGAATAAATAAAAACAAATGATAAACTGAGAAACTTCTCCTTTCGAACGCTTGCCAAGAAAGAAGAAAGGTTCAGGTTAAAAGACTCGATCTTCAGAGCGTAATATAAAAGTCTGCTGATAACCGCGATGTTAAATAATTCTAACCGACTGTATATACGGACCGGCCAACACGCGATTGAAGAGTAGGTATAAAAAAATACCGAGCCTCACTCAAGACGCCTAGTAAGTACTAGCCTACTACTATACACAAGTCCACATAGTACACACACAATATCGCGATCTTAGCTATTCACATAAATTATAAATTATAATAAATAACCGACAGTATTGAACAAATAATTCAGTATTGATACTCGCAATTAAAATAATAAAAAAAAGAACAAGTTGATCTTTGGTCATACTATGTACCCACATATGCGTTTGGGTGTTCGCACTTTGCATTGATCAATCTCTTGTTTCATTCTTACACGTATAATGATATGCGAAATCAACAATTATCTTGTGAAAGTTTTTCTTTTCATGGCGCTTTTTGCCAAAATATCACAACGTTTTGGACAATATTTTTATACATTCTTCATCCAACAAAACTCGCAAATTTGTGATACAACGTGGAATAGCACAGCTAGGTATATATATATATACTCGTATTAATAATTTATTTCGAAAACCGTAAGAATACAGAATAGTTGAAAATTGTCAAGCTGAAAAGGACAAACGTTGGTTCTGATAATGTCATTTCTTGCAAGATGGATTGACCATGACAGCTTAAATCGATAAGGGCTTAAAAATTCTCGACACAAAATTGATCAGTTTAGCTGAATGATATTCAACTAGGTGACTTACACGCCCGCATCTTTCTCACTCGTTTTATGTTTTCAATCCTCTTCTAAGTGAAGATGAAGATCGTCCAAGTTCCAGACGCTTTCACTTTTCAAAATCAATCGAACGAGTTATAGCCTGTGCCTCGAGATTCAATCAATATCGACATTCTTTCTTCGTACTTGTAAGCGTTCATTGCTCAACAGCTACACTGGGCGATTGTAAATAAACTTTAATAAGTCACATTCTTGGTAGTGCTAATCTGACCCAGTAACTATATAGGTATACTGTATACGATTCCCGCAGTTATCACTCTCATTACTATAATCCCTTGTCAGACCAAAAGTGTAACAAAAAAATTACGAAACAAAATAAAGGCGTATGGAAAGGCGAGCATTTTACTAGAATTACTTATCTATTTTACTCTTTGCCATCTCTGAGAAAACTTACGAAAAATTTGCATCCTATCGATTTGCTCGATGGTTTTTCTTCTCAATTTTTTTTCTTTCTCTTTTCATTTTTATTCTTTCATAGACGTGTTCTGTTTGTTCAAAATGGTGACGGCACTGTAGGAAAGCTTTTCCGTCCCCTCCACCAACATTAAGCTTTTTTTATTTTACATTTTAAAAAGTTTTTGCCATCGAACCCGATATAAATTGTGGTCTGTAAAAAAAAAGAGAGAAAAATACTATCCGAGAATCGAAGATGTTGACTAGAGTGAAGATAAAAATTGAAAATAGGTCGGTTCAGGTCTTGTAATGGATCAGTTTATACAAGTTTTTGAAAAATTTGGATTCACTAGGTACTTTTTAGCAAAGGATATGCATTCAAGATTTTTCCCCAATTAGGAGATTCTTTCACTCACTTTCAATTTTTACAAGACTGCATTACCAACAATAAAATTGGCTTCCCACCTCCCACACCCCCTCAAGCTAGATCCTCGCCGATAATAAGCAAATTTGATAGACCATATTATACTCTTAAATTGATTTTTTACACAGATTCAAAGAATACGCTTTCAACATCTACGTGTATACTCGTAATAATTATTTTACTTTCCAATAGCAACAATAGGTATTCGTATCTGCTATTCTTGTCCGCAAAACTTACTGACAATTCATACGAACACTATAGCTTTCAGTTGTGAAATCGGCTAGAATAGCTATGCGATTTCATGAGATTTTGTTAGAAGCACCGAAGCCAGCCCAGGTCGTACTGCGTTCGCTTTCTCATCCGAAGGTGATTACCTATTTCGTCGTATAATTTTCAAATCCTTTTCTACTCCAACCCCAAAATAATGACTTCTCACATAAGTAAAAGGTTATAGTTGAGTATTGCTTCGTTCAACCTCATCGCCCTCATCGCATCCACATGTCTGGGTCTTCCTTCGCAGCATCGATTTTTGTCGCGTTATTTTAGCGATTCAAACAACAAATTTAATTTCATCGTGCCAGGTATAGACTTCGGACCTGTGCCGCGCAGCCGGCAATCCGGCAATCCGGCAATCCGGCAATCCGGCATTAGTAATCCCGAAACTCGCGCGGTTGCGGTCAAATACAAATTTCGCGTCGAAAAACGAAATTGCTACGCAAATATTTAGCGCTAATCCTCGAATATTCTTTAAATTAGCCGTGCTCGCTCGTACACACCAAGATCACCATTTTTCCCGGGCTGGTGGAGGGCGAGGAGGAGGAGGAGAAGGAGGAGGAGACGAAAAAAAATCATCGACGTCTACTAAAATTGGACGCAGGTACACGAGCTGCTGTTTAATTAAAATTTCAACTTCGTCGCGTCTTTATGGCCCCACTTTATGATGCAGCTATAGGATGAGCTAACCTTTCGTTCGCCTAAGCTCGTTTGGATGGGGGAAAAAATTGAATTTCAATCCGTTCAGGTTGGATGGGGCGTGTAGTCTACCATCTTCCAAAGGTTTCTACGTTCGTCTAGGGTCCGGGAAAATAAAATGGTTTACGAAAAATCAAAATCGTATAAGAATGAAACAATTGACCAATAAAAAATGACGTCACAGGGGTTTGTTCACTTTTCGCTAGGAGATTTTCATCGATAAGGATAGCGCAGTAAAATATATGAAAATATAGGAAACGAAAAATGCAGCTATTTTCGACAATATTGTTGCATAAAATTGAAATAATACTTTGTGTAAATGTGATGCGATCTAAGAAACCATACACAAACCGGGGATTTTTGGTTTTGATTTTTTGATTATATTCGATGACCCTTTATATCGCTGTAACGCGTTTTCAATTTTCCCGGGTTTGTGTATGGTTTCTCAGATCGCATCACAAATTGTTTTTTTAATAACGCGCTTTGATAGTTTACTGAAAAGTCTGAATAATACAGTACTAGTCCTACACTATTCATTATTCGGTGAGTGTGTATAATTTTTGCACACTTTATCACTTATAAGTAGAGACCGGATTCCTCGGCATTTGTCACTTTTGTTCCTGAAGGGGCGGGAGGGTAATTTTAACATATGAGCACGAATTGGGGGGAATAGAACCCAAGAAAAAATTTTATTTTGCCGAAAAATGCCAAAAATGAGAAAAATGCCGAAAATGAGAAAAATGCCAAAAATGGGGAAAATGCCGGAAAATGCCAAAAATGGCAGATTTTGTTACTGCATAGTGATAAATTTTTATAAAAATTTATTTTTTTTTAATCTCTGAAATAGAATTTCATTACTTTTTTACTTTTTTGTTGCTTTTGAGGGGTTTTTGTAGGTTAATGCCGAATAATGCCGAAAATAAAGTTTTCAATGCCGATTTTTTCACTTTTCTGTGCCGAGGAATCCGGTCTCTACTTATAAGTTATACGGGTCAAGTAACAAGAAATGACTATGTACTTCTAAAAAAGAGAAAGTACACTCAAATTTATAGGTATATTTTAGCCCTGTCGGTTTCAAGAGTTCAGCTATAAGCTTCGAAGTTGAAATTAATAATTTACATCGTAAATATAAACTTGTCAATAAATACCTTATACAAAACTCATCACAAAAATCTTGCCATATACACCAGGATTACGCCTTCCGCTCTTAACTCGAAAATGCTTACGTACTTTTTATCTGCAGATTTGATTTATTTTAAATTTTAAACAATTTTCCAATCCTATTTTAATAGGCAAACGAAAAGAGTTATCGACATTTCCCATTGATGACGTCGAAAATGTGGCCTCATTTACTCACCCCATAGTAAAAAAATAAATAAAACAAATGCACGCATAAAACTGTAACTGCGATAGATGTGTTCCTAAAATTTCAAGATGGGGGAACAAAAAACAAATGACATCCGATGTCTCTATATTTCCATAACCGAGTCAACTCGCGAAATAGACGTGTGTATTTTAGCAAAAACTCCCCCCCCCCCCCCCCGCCCATTCCAAAAAAATCCAATCAATTATTCTGAATTCCTTTCCATAAAATCAATCACATTTTATACAAATATAAGTAAAGGATATTGATTATACCGTCACAATATTATCTACATGTAAAATAGTTAAAATCAAACGGTAAGTTTGAGAGATGCTGGAAATTCAAATATTATCGTGTGCGAAAACAAAATATAAGTATAGTTAAAAAATATTCGCAGGACCATCCGACTATCGCCACCATATTCGAATGAAACCGAATTGGAGATACAATTTGGTACTTTCCACCCTCATTCTCTACAGTTTCACTTCAAAGAGACGAAATTCGAAAAATTTTGTTGTAACGCGCCGAAAGCGCCAAATTATTAAAAAAGTTACCCGTTTTATTTCTTGCAGATGTTAAAGGCCCTCGAGCAATGGTTTGGAAAAAGAAAAAACATAATAGGCCTAGATACAGCTACTCCTGATAGAAGAGACAGAAAGGATCGACGCCAAGAAAAAAAAACGAAGAAAGGAAAAATGGAAGAGTGCAATGATGATAAAAATTATGAGTTGATGAACAGGCTAACCCTGAAAGAATAGTTGAAAATAAAAGTAGAGAGGCAGGAAAATGAAGAAGGGTTGAGTAGGTATACTCTTATCTTAAGGAAGCAAAAGAAAATCGAAAAAGATCAGGAAAAGAACGGCTGATGGAGTGAGAATTAAATAGCGAAAATCGAGTGTGAAGTGTGAACTGTGAGATGATGAGGATGAATATAATAAGTTACAGCGAAGGCAAACTTTCATACAATGTAAATTAAGGTGTTTAACGTTTTGAAAGAACAATATACTTTTTCTATGCACACTAGAAATAGACAACTAGGTATAACATAACTTTGTGTACATCACAAAGTGAAAACATTACAACACTGCCAAATGTGAGAAAAAGCTCGAAACGGAGCTAAACCGAACTGTTGTTATGCACAATAACATTTTCATACTTTTATGAAATTGTGTCCAGTTGAAACCTCATTATTCTCTGATCAGCTTCATGCAAGTATGCTTTTTAGTTTTGACTAGACCTACGGAATTTCAACTTCGAAGGATAATTTTTCAAAGATTTTCATTAGCTTAGCTCGGGCGGTTGAAAATTTTGATGATTCCAATATTCAGGTTCGAAAACAACTGGAGCTGTGCCAGAACTCGAGCTGAAATTCACACCTTCTACGTATATCATCAAGTTTTTTCTTATTCGAGAGAAATAAATTGGAAGAAGTAAAACCACCAAGTCTCGAAGACATTTTTGCTACTTGGCGCTTTTGGAGAAAGGGCCACTCAACTCCAAAAACTAAAATTTGACTAAGCCCTATCAGGTAAGCAGTTTCTCTTTGAAATTGAGTGGCAAAAAAACATTCACCAAGTGAACATTCATCCATTAAAGTCAACTTACATTCTTCAACTGTCCAAGCCGGACTTTTATCATTCCACATCACACTAGAGGCATAAATTTCCAACAATGGAGGGGGAGCGGGGGAAGAAACATGAATTTTTACCTCCGAGTTGAACGTAATTTCGGACGGACGAAGGTCAAAAATTGTTGAAAATCAATTAAAACTTAATATATTGCCTTTTTTTCCTTCTTCACCGAAATGAGCTGTAAACTACAGTACTATACCATATAATATATATATATATACTCGTAAGTTTAGCGATCGTAAATATATGCCGAATAACGATCATAATCCTTTAGTGCTATTTATAAACAAAAATTAACAAATTAAAATTTCGCCTTCACGGAGACTTATTCAAAAGCCCTCAACATTTTTTGCACGACAGTTCTCAGTGAAATAACAAGCACGCAGGATAAACTACAGACCAAAAAAAGTAGAGTTGAAAACTCGTTTCAGTCTCTCAAATACCTATAGGGCCAGTACTCTCAGAAACATCTCAAGAATACTCTTCTCACCGAATACCCTATCACACTCCCCTATTTTGAAATGAAAAAGCCAGAGGCGCACCTAGAAATTTGCAAGTGACGGGGCTGAGTCATTATTTTATCGCCATAGAAGACAGAAATGCAATGAAATATCAGCGCTGGAAAAATCTTTAATCAGTTTTTTTTTTCCATAAAATTTAATGCCTCTTGTTCCTCCTCCACCCCCCCCCCTTGTGCACCACTGGTCGACGTATAGGAGAAAAGTAAGATAAGACTAATTTTTGTACATATAGTCGAGAATAGCTTTGTTCGCCAAACCACTGTATTCAGCAACATTCAAACTGGGAAAGAAGTAGATAGGTACGAAAAGAATGATCAATAAAAACTATAATAGTTGATGTAAAAACAAATACACTGAATCTCGCTGTTAATTAAATACTTTTGCAAGAATAATAAATAGATGCCCTAAAAAAAAAAAACAAGAATTGTTATGGTGATCAAAACATTTAACTCTACCGAATTTATTTGAGTAAAAGAACGTTTCTCAAAAGCTTATTTGAACAAATTATATGATTACTAGGAATGATAATTTATAGGATGGAAAAAGAAGATGGTAATGACTTGGACTCGTTTTGGAAATAAACAAAAAGTAAGATTCGTTCGAAAGTGCTTAAATAATAGGCTTAGCCTCCTATATTAAACTGGTACTTTTTTTCTCACCCCTTTTTAAATATTTTGTAATGAATAATAGAAATAATGTAATTAAAATTAATCGGTAAGAAGCGTCATATGTACCTACGCCTGTTTCTCCTTATAGTTTTGACCTATGGGCACCTTTTGCGAGAGGAAACATAAATATGTATGTAAAATTAATACACCTATAAAATAAATAAAATATACAAAATATTTGAATAAGGAGAAAAAAAAAGATAAGAAATTATGTATTAGTAAGAGTATAATACTTTTTTTAGGCAATTGAAAAGAAAAATAAGAGAATTATTTGCTCATTTTATTCGTATTTTTATTTTCGCCATAAAATTCGACAAGATGGTCTTCACTAATAACGAAACACCACGTGACAAGGACCAATGGAATACTGTAAAGTAAGAACCTTTGTGCTGGCTGACAGTGAACGGGGCGGGGGGAAAAATGAATATCAATTTCATTATAATTCGTACATTTATTCAACGTACCTAGTGATACTTCTGATCGTATCTACACCGGTAATTATCGCCTCGCCCATAATTTTACGCCCTAGCAACGCTCAATAAAACGACGGACCTTATCGATTTTTTTCTCCTTTTTGTTTTTTCGCCCCTAAATTAATTAATTTAATCAACCATCCTCGAAGGAATAATTTTTTGCCTTCCGTCGCCTCTATTCGAGTTTATTAAAATAAAGGAACATCTTTAGAAGAAAGTTGACTGAAAAATATGTCTAAAACGGTATTTCAAAATTGCGAGGATGAAATTTTAAAAAACTATCATCGGCTGTCGACAAGTAAAAGTCTTCCTCAAAACAACGTTCAAAGTACTTGTAACTACGGCCGACACGTCGAAAGCACTTCTGGTAAAAAAAGAAAAGAAAAAAACCGAACGAGCTTCCGCAAAATCCGGGACCCGTAAATTCACGCAACACAGAAAAAAGTGTCGATATTGGTTGAAATAAAATAGAACGCGAGTTTCTTCAGTTAATCACTGTTACATCTCTAATTGTAGCTACTCGCATCTTTCACGATAATACGTAAAAAATACCGAACTACGATAATATAGTAGGTAATGAAAATTGGAAAATTAAAAACAATAGACGAACCGACAAACGAATCGAACTTTTTCTTGTAGAGAATCAATATTGTATGAGAACAATATTCAACTCACAAATTATGCAGCTAGCTTAACTATCAAAGAGAATAAGAAAAATGAAAATTCAACGACATAAGCGTAAGGCTTTCAGAACAATAAACATTGAACCATCATAAAGGAAAGAATAAGACAATATGAATTCGGCCCAGTCAAATTTCGACACCTTTATTAGCTCGAGAGAAAATTAGAAAAAAAGAATTTTCTAATTGAAGAAATGTTATGCGTGAAGCTTTGGGAAAAAGTTATATTTCTCTGGCGGAGCTAGCCGTGCCAGCGTATCAATATTTCTGGAAATAAAGAAACGATTAATTCGAATTGTTTTACGCAGTAAAGCGACAGTTCGAAATCTTTTCTGATAATTCGTTGTAATAATGCGCTGCGAGGTTCGTACCAACCTAATTACCGCAGTCAATTAACGAACGTTTGAACGCTAAAAAAATTCTATTTAAATTACAGTCAGATACAAAATTGCTTGCAAGTGGCGACGCGATGCTAGATTCAAATTAGACTATATTATTGTTATTACACTGCAGACGGAAGAAAAAGAAGTTTGTAATGAACATCAGATACTCGTAGATACACTACACCTGTGATGTGAAGATGGTGATTATCCGAAATATCGGATGGGATTTCAAAATTTCGAAACTTAAAAACCGAATGATTTATGAGATTTTTGTTGGTCAAATTTTCATTATGAAATCAGTTCCAAAATTACCTATATTGCATAATTATACATATAGGTAAATAGCTCTGCCTCGAAATCATTTCCAAGCAACTGCACGAAGAGCAACATAAATTACAGTCGTTTACGATGGTTTGCATATTCTCTAGCTGATAGGGGTTGTAGAAACTTTGAATCATTATTCCCACAATAGGTGCCGACAATTTTCAACAGTTTCATACATTTGAAACTGTGACAATAATTGAAAATGCCAGTCCGTGCCTTGGACAATACAACTTTTACAAAAGAGGGTGTTTGAGGGGCGCATCATCTTTCAGAAAGATTTTCCTCAAATTCATCGAAAACTGGTAGTTCATGTACAGTAGCTGAAAGTAGCGATATCTGTAAATGCCACTGGACACTCATTCTGTTGTTTTCTCTTTGTTTTTTGCACTCGCATGAATTTACGTTTCAAGCGCTTCGCCCTTCATGCAATGTAGCTTTTCTCATAGTCTATTCTACATTAGAAAGAAATTCGACTAACCGCGACATAATGTACTTTAGCCAATTATATTTCCTAATCAGCGGAGAGGGGAAATGAAAATGGTGGGCTGTTCCTTGGGTGCATTTCACGCAGTTCTTTTCTGTAATTAGGAAATGAGTATATCCTTAAGTCGTGGTACTCAAATAAATACTTTACAACCAACTAAAATATGAGCCAAAAATTAATATACGCTTAGAGACTGAGATGAAAATACGATAGGTACAGTACAGTCAGTTAAAACTGCCACTTATCGAAATTAATGACAAACCTTCCAATAGAACAGAAATATGTATATAAATAAACAACAGCATAACCGAAGCATGCACCAAATATCAGGTAATTATTTTGTAAGATGAATATCTTCGAGGGAAGACCGGAGGCCCATTCATAAACTATTGAAAAAGTATTATTTTTAATGCAGGTATACCTATATGTATTATCCTCAGCTTATGTTACGGCTGCCAAACATGAACACTAAAGTGCAAATAACGGCACTCGGTAATCGCTTACTTTCCGTACCAATCGCGTATACTATTTTAATTTATTAGGAACAGAAACCGCCTATTTTCGAGTTGGAAACCCGCAAATTATCAAGATAAACGAATTAATCGACGACAATCAGAAATATTATACAGATGCGGAAAACAAAAAATCCCGCTTCGGAAAACAAAACCAACTCGAAAATAGGGCGGTATGGTGGTATTTTCCGTTCGTAATAAATTAAAATATGTAAACCCACTATGCGAAATTCAATGAAACGTTCAAGACTTGATTTAAAACTAAAAGGCATAGTTAATACAAATTTCCCGTTATCGAAAATATCACAACCAGTACAAAAAGATGGAAATGGAATTTGATTTCATTGAATTATATTGCCGGTGTAAGTATGTGGCTGGTTCTTAAACAAACGTTCACTCGATTCGATTGAGGATCTGATACATGATGAAAATAAATGAGCCAAAAAATGCGCGATATTTTCGTAGGAGTAGGAAGTTTTTGTTTGGATTAAGACCAACAATACGGTCTGCAGTGCCTTTTGACAAAACCTGTGACTATTGTGTGAGCATGCCTGATAACAAAATACACAAGAACAAAAACTAAAAACTACTTTGATTAAGAATAAAATATCATGTATTAATCAAAAATGCAACATCCAATTCACTCTGTCCGAATTGAAAAGAACGAGATCTCGCATGAACGGTCAAATACAACTTATGGGGTTCTGAGAAGGTATCAAAGATTTGGATTGATTACTGTATCAACAAACAACAGCTACCAATCGACTTTACATTCTCGACGACTCGAATTTGTACTTTTACGGGTTCGGAAACTCAGGTAGTAAGGAGGTATACGTCAGAAATACAATAATAATTGTATTGTTATAGGTATGTTATATAGTAGGTGCAGTCGACTACTCGGAGGTCTGCAGTCGAGAAATTAAGTTACCGAGGGTAGGGTGAGGGTTGGAAAGGCGATGGCTAGCTATAACACACGAGGCTGGCAATATCGTAATAATTTTCATAGTTTCATCGCTAGGCAGTGGGACTGCAATCAACAAAAGGAAATCGATAATCTACCCGTATTATTTCATTATATATTTCCCATTCCCAAGTTCCAACAGTATGCTGGCTCGGCTGCGATTAGTCTCGTGGATATTATTTGCGAATACAACTAACACGGACCAAAGCAACAGTTCAGAGAATCATTTTTTCAACGATTCCAGATTCGAGAAGAAGAAATACGCAATTATGAAAATAAAACGTTGGACTTACGGTCAAGAATCGCATCAATAAATGGATGACAGCGAAAGACACAGCAGTAGAACAGACGTCGATTGACCGCCCAACTTGGTGTAGCAACGAGCCCGAGTCACTAAATTATGTTCAGTCTGACGATGTCGCACACGAAATTTCGTTAATTGACACTCGAACCGTAATTTTTATAATTACTTTCGAATCTATTTCAATCGAATTAGCTAGCCGAAAACTAAATGACTGCGCGCCGAGTTTCACTATCGAGAAACGAGAAACAAAGACGTCTCTACTATCAACGACTACGCGATTCGATTTGACGAAAAACAGTTAACACCGACGAGAGTAAACAAAACGTTTTGTACTTGGAAGTTAGAACTTGGAACAAATCTGGGTATCAAGTCGACAGCGAAAATATAGGATCGTCTCGTATACGTGAGCAGCACTTATGAAAGCGTAAGCGAGCAAAGGCTTTCGAATTCATGCACTTCGGTTGTTCGCATCGCATCGCGTCACATCGCAGCAGCGGACAGACGTCCAGTCGAGTGCGCATGCGCATAAGGCGGATCACTACGCCGCACCGCGCCGATGCGATCGCCTTCGCTTTTCCAGCTAAATCGCTACGTTACGACTTCCGACTTCCCGAGTATTCTGAATCCAATTTACCATTACTTCAACATGGATTTTTTTTTTTATAACCCATGCTCGTAGAGTAGGGGAAAACATGCTAGTGTTTAGTGCAGAATTTTCAAAATACTATCTATTATGTGACTGTATTTGAGAAAAGTATGGTTCGTGTGAAAATGAAAAATATAAATTTTCAGTATGGCAAAAAATTTAGTAGTAACCTAAAAAATTTTAAAAATGTTTTCACAATTTCTTTTGGTTTAAGTTTAAGGTCCTAATTTTCATTTCCCTTGCGATTTAGAGGTTACTACCATTTTATTTGAATTATTTATGCGGTAGGTAAAATAATACGCAAAATTATAAACATTTTTCTTTTCAATTCAAGCGGAATATATTAGGTTATATACCTAATAGAAAAAATCCTACAGCATTTCAGATAGGAGTCTTTTTATATGACTTTTCAGAGGTGCAGTGACGAGGTATTTTTGAAAAGCAACTCTTCAAACAGAAATTTGGGAGGTAAATTACTATCTTAAATTTTTTTTTCACCTGATTCAATAATTCGCCCCCTGAATTTTCACCTTGCCTAACAAAATTTAATTCTTTCAGTAGCCGTCCTCCTCAATTTCAACATTGACTCCCCCACATCCCCTCAACACTTCCACCATGAGTGATTGGGTAATCGTAGGAAAAAAAATTTTAGAGGGTAGACGAAGTGAGAAAATAGCTGGGTTAACTCTTCAAACAGTGGATCACAGCAATCCTGCGACTTTTTGCTTTTAAAATATTTTTAAACACTATATTACACTACCATTCTTGCAAAAAGTTTATTTTAAATGATACATAATGATTTTATCAATCTGAAATATTATGTAAATACTTTTATTAGACTAAACAAATTAAACAATACTCAAAAAAAGAGTAAAAATGGCTGATATTACCCATATTTATGGCATAGCTCCCCCAGGTAAACCGATACACAATTTTTGAGCCCACCATTAAATTTAGCATCAAATCTGACTTATGAGTTCATACTTGTAGTTTAATGAAAGATTTTTTTTGTAAAGAAAAACAAAGTTCGAACTTTCAAGGCCGTTTTCTTGACCTTCTAAGAAAATTGATTTTAAACTTTTTTCAACTTCAAGTTGCAATAACCTGGTCAGTTTTAGAGCTACAAAGATGGCGAATCTATCAATGTATTTAAAATTAAATTCTCTTTCAGAAATACGAAGAATATCATTTTTGGCATCCTTCACCTCCCTTTCACAGATACGATCACATATATAGTTTAAATGCAAGGGTGAAGGATGTAACCCAGTGTTGGCACTGGGCCGGGGTGGAACACGACTCATTAAAAAAATTTTCTGGATCACAAAAAAAAATTTTGATAAGGAAAAAATCTTATTCCTCGAGCATTGAAAAACGAAAGTGTAGAGGACGTATAAAAAATATTTTTTCGTATCCGAGGAAACCTCGTTCAAATCTCAATTCCTCCGAGGTAACTCATATTAAGCATTTTTGATCCATGTGCGCTAAACTAGAAGAGTAAAAGAATTTTCTAAGCCCTCAAATATGAAAATCAACCCATTCTGAGCTGAATGCGAGAAACGAGCTTATATCAATGATGATTTTCTTTAAATTCTTACTTGTAAACAAAATCACAAATTATCATAGAAAAACTTAATATTCCGTGCAGAAGTGCTGCATTTAGATGAAGTTGTTTTGTAATTTATCTTTGATTTTCAAAATATTACATTGTTACGAATATTGTTTGGCAAAAATTTTGACTGCGATGTAATATATTCACAATCAAAAAGTATATAAAACTGGATAAATATATTATGAAAAAATAAGCTGAATTAAAAAATTTATTTCACATGTGATCCCAGAGAACGGATACAAAATATTCATTTCTTTGAAAAATTCAAGTACAGAACGATAACACACTTCAGGGCGGCATATATTAATCGAACAGAATATTTACGAAATGGAAAAACCAAGTATCAGGAACACCGAACAAATAATATCGAAAATTTCTCATTACCAACCAGAAACAAAATGAAAACCACGCTGCTGAATCTTCAAAATTGAGACCTTACTCAACTAGCGCAAGTCAATCCAGTGTCAGTGTTACCTTAACAATGGAGAAAAAACATTAAATCACATTATTAAAAAAAGGGAGCTGAAATCGAAAATAAATTTCCTTGTCCACTCATATTTTAATTTTCTTGAGTGATTCTTTCACACAGACACCCACTCACACTAAATAAAGCTCTATACTATAATAATACACCTATGCTTTATTTTAAAGTAAATATTTAGCAAAAGCCAGCGTGTTACTCACAAAAACAGAATTCAAATCAATATTGTAGGCTTCGTTTCGTTTGAATTTCATCCAAAACTTGTTGCAGATCTTCATCTTCAAAACGACATTCCAAACTGAAAGTATACGATGAATACATCAATTACGATTTGATATTGAAAAAAAAAAATTAACAAATTCGAATTAATACCTCGGTATCAGAGCTTTGGCTTCTTCGGCAGTTTCTGGACAAAGATTAGCAATCGAGGCTATTTCAAATTTATGCAACTTCTTTCGTTCCAATAATCTGAAAGAGGAGGAAATAACGATTATTGATTTGAAGTGAAAATGTAAATACCGAGTCCGTAGTTGAAAATATTTTGATTTGGCAGCTATCACAACAAAACTTTTTACTGGAAGAGCGAGTTTCTAGAAGAAATTAAATAAGTTCGAAGAAGCTAATGACGAATCAAAAATTACAAGCAGAGCAAATAATATTAATCCGAATTACAATCTAATGGATTGAATCGTTTCTCGATTTTTGAATTTCCTGAAGTGATCGGTATAAGCAAACGTTTTGACAAATACTTCAGACAATTCCTGTTCTTCTTCAGCTTTCTCGTTTTGAGCTTTACGATGAGCGAGTAGCATATGCACTTCCGAAATGAGGAGCGTTTCAGCATTAGCAAATTCTGTAATAATATCAATGTGATAGTAAATGACGCTCAATGAATACGGGGATTAATAGAATAGACTAAAACCGCTTACCTTTAGGAAATTGCAAATCTGCTGCATCTTCTTCGACAACATCGGCTTGATTAATAGCTGCCATGATTCAAGAAAAGTAGTCAGCGAAAATGATGACTTTGCAAAAGAATAACGTTGAAAATTCAACTAATAACTAATAAAACGATTGATAATTAAACGTAATAGAATTTCTTTTTCTAAACTTTAACTCAATTCTTTAGCTTCGTATATCATCAAACCTGCAAGAAAAAATATAGTCAGGGTGTGAGGGACGAGGGTACACTTACACTTTAACTTGCAGCTCTCTGTCCAAAGGACAGAGAGAGCCAAATTACCAGAAATTCATATTTCCAAAGTTTCACTGAAAGTGAAAGTGAAAGTGAAGATGCCCAGATTCTGATTCCTCTCAAATTCATTATACACAAATATAAGTTTAATAAAGACTGACTTGTTTCTCGTTCTGGAGCTCATCTGAACCCATGATCATTAACTTCACAAAATAACGTTGAAAATTAAAAGTTAAATTTATTATTAAAGTTGAAACTTCAAGAAATTGTACGAAAATGTATGAGCCACAGTGCAGCCACATCTTAAAAATATATATGGGTTACTGGATAATTAAAGCAGCAGTGCTGCCAAGCCAAGTAGTAAAATTTGAAAAAATTTACCGGCGTGGCAGTGTGGCAACGGCGCGTACACCATACGCAGTGCACACACTAGCCTACACGGCTACACCACACCGACACCAAAATATAATCTACGCGTGTTTGGTCAGTGTTTGGTTATGTCTGTGTGCTTGTGTATTGTGCAAAGGAATAAAAGATTAAAAGAGAGGAATGATGATAAAACTTAAAAGTGAACGTTGAATTGAATGGAACCACTGCAGTTGCGGTTGCACCTGAAGAGACCTGAAGTCCTGATCTCGCTTGAATCTTGATTGTTCTTCTTATTCCTTATGTATTTTGAATTTGATATCATATTATTTTTCATTTTCATTGAGAGAATGCGAGTGTGACTATTAGTGATTAATTTCAAGTTTTAGGAAATAATTTCATTAGAACTGTTCAACTGTGTTCCGAATCCGAAACGAACGTGAAACGTCTCTCATTCTCATGGTTATTCAACTTTCATCAACTTGATTTGAGTTTCTAGTAAGTTTTACGACGTGGCGCCTGTTTCTAATTTCTATTAACTAATCAAATATTAGGTACCCAGCTATGATATATATTTTATTCACTTTACAGTCTCGTGTCAGTGCTTAGGTTTTTGTTGATGCCATGGGCGATTCGTTGGAGAGTAATAATTTGGAACCAAGTTCCGATGATCATTCTACTTCCATCGTCGATATCGGTATCTTCTTATCTTATCTGAAAAGAGTCGTTACTTTGTTATTGCAAGAAGAAGGTGAAGATATAAACGTAGCTTTATCGACTGCTATTGAAGATCGTACTCATTTAGAAGCTATTAAAAAGTTCATTTCCGATACGCAAGTATCTTCGTTATTCATTCAGCGAGGAATTACTAAAGGTAAAATATGATTAGTGTGCTAAATTCAATATTTTTGAATTTGTTTAACGTTTGTATCATCTAGCAGATGAAGAAGCAGAACAAGGAGGTGAATCAGAAGAAGAAAAAGAGGTTACCGCATTCTACATTTCAAATGCCGTTCATTTCTCCACACCAAAAATGACAAGGTGTGAATATTAATGTTGATCTATCCAATGGAAGCTATACCGTTATTAACATTGTGTGATGTTCTAGTATGGCGTTAATAAAACGTGGCGCCATTGTTGAGGCTGATAAATCGATTAACTCTCAGCTTAGAGTGATAAATTTCAGCGAAGGATCACCTTACGAAACTTTGCACTCATTTATTAGCAAAACTATGGCTCCTTATTTCAAGAGTTATGTGAGAGAAACTGGAAGAGTCGACCGGTAAGTGAAAACAAAAATACTACTTCGATCTATTAAATGTAAGGAAATGTATTTCAGCGAAGACTTGCATCCGAAAATCGTCATTAATTCAGCTTTTGTCCTTCACTCTATTATTAAGGTGAATTTTTGAAAATATTTTCCTTACACCCATTCTGAATTATTTCTTTTCTACTCGTATGACTGAGATTGTAAGGGCTCGTTAGACGAACTTTGCTCCACTGCCATAATGGTAGCCATAACAGCTCCCGAATATATTGTGATTTACTTTTGTTCCTTGACAAGAATTACTCATAAAGCTAGGCGAACTAGATAATACTTGTCAAGTGAATGGAAGTTGTACTGTAGTTATATGTTTTTAGATGTATATTTGTTTTTCAGCGATGGTGACAAAATGGCCCCATCAGTGGAGAAGAAAATGGTGGAACTAGAAATGGGTCTCTTACATTTGCAGCAAAACATTGACATTCCTGAAATTTCCTTACCAGTCCATCCTCTAGTGGCCTCGGTTATTAAAAAATGTGGCGAAGAAAATCGTAAGCCTAAAGTAGCCGATTTTGGTGATCGTGTTGAAGATTCCACTTTCTTAAATCAGTTGCAGAACGGAGTTAATCGATGGATCAAAGAAATTCAGAAAGTGAATAATTTTGTTCGTTCTACGTTTTCTTATAGTGATATTCTTTACTGAATAATCAATATGATCTCAGGTAACAAAATTGGACCGAGATCCATCGAATGGAACGGCGCTTCAAGAAATTAGTTTTTGGCTGAATTTAGAACGAGCCCTGCATCGTATTCAAGAAAAACGAGAAAGCATCGAGGTTGCATTAACATTGGATATATTGAAACATGGCAAACGATTTCATGCTACCGTTAGTTTCGATACAGATACGGGTGAGTGAGATAGTTTTTCTATCGTTATCCATTTTTACTCAGGTTCAGATTGTTGCAGTCTGTAGTTTTATTTTACTTTCAAGCATTCTTTAATCTGCGAATCACAGGAAAAATACTTAGAATTGCCGCTAAAATGTCTTTCAATGAATCTGCGACGATAGTATTTTCTCTGATTCACTAAAATGTGAAGAACTTTTTTGATTTTTTTTTAAACATTTTTCTGTGCGCTATATTTTCAATCAACCATACTTTTCGTTTTTTTTTTTTTTTTTAGGATCGAGTGTGTAAGATGCACCACTCGGTCTATTAAATACATGGCTCAGTTTTGAATAAAAATTATTACACACCCTTCGGAGCAAGAAAAATTTGCGAGGAATATTTTTTAATGTTGTGATTGTTACACTTTCTCAGTACCTATTATAATATTTTACATCGCATGAACTGATCGACCCAAGTTGAATTGAAAATCTATTCCTATATTCTCTTGTATTTCAGTATGAATTTTCTCTTAAATTAACAAATTCCAAACTTAAATTTGCTGCTTCTTCTTTTGTTTTTAGGCTTAAAACAAGCTTTAGCGACCGTCAATGACTACAATCCTCTCATGAAAGATTTCCCCATCAACGATTTATTGTCAGCTACAGAACTGGATCGAATTAGAATCGCCGTGCAGCAAATTTTCGGTCATTTGCGTAAGATTCGTAGTACGAAGTATCCAATGCAACGTGCTCTAAGATTAGTCGAAGCCATCTCTCGTGATCTGAATACGCAGTTATTGAAAGTGAGTTATTATAATGAAGCGAATTACCTCAAGTGCGCATAACTGAAATTTCCTTCACACGCAACGATGTTGTGTGGCGTGAAGGAAAACTTCCTAATAAGTATTGAGAAAACTGAATTGTATTTCAAAATACGTTGTGCAATAATAAAACTTGGCCTATCTAGGTTCTAGGCACACGCAGACTCATGCACATTCCTTTCGACGAATTTGAAAAAGTCATGGTTCAATGTTACAACGTATTTTCCTCTTGGGATGATGAATACGATAAACTACAAGCTCTGTTACGGTAATTAATCGATCCCAAATCATTAATTCGTTTTGGCGATATTGTTTTATCATATCTCTTATTAATTTTAGCGACGTTGTCAAGAAGAAGCGTGATGAGCAATTGAAAATGGTTTGGCGTATGTCACCTATCCACAAACGCTTACAAACTCGTATGGAGCACATGCGGCGCTTCAGACACCAACATGAGCAACTTAGAACTGTAATCGTCCGTGTTTTGCGCCCAAATGTTAGTAATGCTACTGTTAGAAGTGTAGAGAACGAACAAGCGGCTACTATTGAAACTCCGGATGATACCTCATTTGACGCCGCTGATTCCAGTGCTATAGAGGTAAGTTGAGACTCGTTTCTCCGACTTGAAAAAAAGTAATTCTCAGATAATGCATTGGTGTAAATTGGCTAGATGCTAGATGGTTATGTCACAGAGTGTCCAACCTCGTTTTAAACTAGGAATTTGTTGTAAGTGCGATAGCGCTACAGTTTCTATTCATCAGAGCTAAAAATTTGTTGAGTGATAGTCATGTATGGAGTTTCAAACTCATTGCGGTTGATGTAGATTGGATTCTAGGTTAAGCTAAGAAAACTGACGAAACTTCCAAGTGTTGGTGATTTTTTCATTCTGGTGAAAACTGCTTCTCTTACCGCAGCTCGCCGATGTAGCGCTAATAACTTTGCTGTGCTGCTAATTCTCAGTAATCTTATTTTTAATTGCTTTTATTCAACTACAACTCAGAGCAGAAAGTAGACTTGTCATACTTAAAACAAACTATAGCGCGCAGGAGAAAAAAGTTGAATTCTTAAGACTTTGAAAACAGTAAACCAAAGTGCGCATAAAGATAAAATCATTTACTTGAAAACTTTTTGAATTTATATTGTTTATTCACTCCGCATTTATGTAAATGGCTAATTTAAATTGCCCACTACGCATACAATCCTATTGCCAATAGTATTCTTTAGCGGATCGCATATTATGTTAATAATTTTATAATGTATTTTCATTATTATTATTATTATTTTTTTTTTTTTTTGGCAGGAAGTAAATCTCGCTTATGAAAATGTAAAAGAAGTAAACTGCTTGGATATGACCCGCGAGGGTCAAGAAGCATGGGATGCTGCCGTTGCACGGTATGAAGAACGCATTGACCGTGTTGAAGCGCGTATCACTGCTCATTTGCGAGACCAGCTCGGAACAGCTAAAAATGCCAACGAAATGTTTCGAATTTTTTCTCGATTCAATGCGTTGTTTGTCAGACCTCACATTCGTGGGGCCATTCGCGAGTATCAGACTCAGTTAATTCAGCGCGTAAAGGATGATATTGAAGCTTTACATGAAAAATTTAAGGTATTGAGAACTCTAGCTGATCAAATTTAGCTTTTTGAATCCCTTTATTGTATTTTTTCCCTCGTAATTTCAATTTACAGATTCAGTATCCGTCCAGTAAATCATTTCGTATGAGCCAAGCACGTGATCTGCCGCCCGTTTCCAGTTCAATAATTTGGGCTAAACAAATTGATCGTCAATTAACAATGTATTTGAATCGCGTTGAAGCTGTTTTAGGTTCGTAGCTTTCAGAATTCGTCTCGACGCCATTAGTTTTACTCGCAGTAACCTGTTATCTTCGAATTCGTGAAACTGAGTGTAGATATCTCAATGAATTGATTTTTGTTGCAGGTAAAGGCTGGGAGAATCATATCGAAGGACAAAAGCTGAAAGGAGATGGAGATAGTTTCCGTCTGAAGTTGAATACGCAGGAAATATTTGATGACTGGGCTAGAAATGTGCAACAAAGGAATTTAGGTGTTTCTGGGCGTATTTTTACGGTTGAAAGTACACGTTCACGTACAGGTCGTGGCAACATCATGAAACTGAAAGTGAGTTGTCCATCTTTCTGAAGTGTTATTTTGTTATTTTTAGCCCACAAACTGAAAATTTGCTCTGTGCTTACTGTGCTGAACGTGAAAATGATTTGCGCTGTATTTAGGAAATTGATAAAGTTTGTGTAACTTTAAATCTTGTTTGTATAAATCAATGACTTGCATTGGTAGCTTATGTGAATACAGAATGCAGATAATTGAGTTTGATTTTGGTTGATTGAAAATTGTATAATAAGTGTATTACTTTCTTATTGTTTACTTAGGTCAATTTTTTACCTGAAATTATTACGTTGTCCAAAGAGGTGCGTAATCTTAAGAACTTGGGATTTAGAGTACCATTAGCTATTGTTAACAAAGCTCATCAAGCCAATCAATTATATCCATTTGCCATATCACTTATAGAAAGCATAAGAACATATGAAAGAACTTTGGAAAAAGTGAGTATTTGTTCCTTCGTTTTTATTTTACTTGTAATTATATCGGTCGATGTATGAATACGTCCGTCGTCAATATCAAAAGGGTTTAAGTCAAAATGAAGTTAATATTAGACTAGGGTGATTATTATAAACGTACGTCAACCTACGATTTTTCCACGAATGCTCTCGTCCATCGACCCCAGCACAGTAGAGCCAGCTTAGAATGATGATTTTTAATACAGTCATGTCTGGTAGTACATATATTTTTTATTGCGGAGCATATATTTTCATAAGAAAAGCACCAATGAAAGGAAAAATTTATCAAATTTCCTTTTGAAACAATAATTTTTCAATTTTTTTTTCTCAATAAGAGCTCCTACGCCTGAAAATATCATTCTGGATCTCCCTTGATGTTTTCACTTCAAATCTCCAATTTAGCCATGAAGTACATAAGTATATGAACATGTTTCAGAAGTAAACTGGAATCTTTTTATTTTTTTTTCAAATTTAGAATGAACCTACATATTTTTTAATGGTTTTATTTAATTTCGTTGGATCAGAAAATAGGCGTTAGCTATGCAATTCGCATTCTTCCACTTCACTCGAAAATGAAAACGCTCTATAACGAACTATAGTGCGGGGGAGAAAAAAGTTGGATACTAAGCTCGTGAAGATAAAAGAATTTTCATTTGGAAATTCTGAATTCGTAGAGTGATATCTCGCAAATTTTGAAACGAAAGAGCTAAGTTAGTAAGTTTGGTCTTATCTTGTTATAAATGCTATGAATTGTTTGCTAACTTCATTTTGACATCGATGACCCTTATATATAGACGTATATATACATATTTTACTTGTATGTTGTCTCATGATTGTGTCTTGGAATTTTTCGCATTAAATTTTTTTTTATAATTTGCTCGTAGCTCTCACAACGGAGTTATACTCCAAATTCTTCCGGAAAGGTATTAATCTTTTGTCAATTTTGCTTTTTCTTCTACAGCCTTTTTTTATTTTTCCAATATTCCACGATTTCTATTGCTATTTGGCTGTGCGCAGGTTTTATTTTTTCCAAGTCCTGCGGGTAATTTTGTTTCACTTTTGCCAAATGAGCATGAGACTTTTATCACGATTCGAGTTATAACCCTTCAAAACAAAGCTTTGGCAGTTAATTTTAACTCTGCCACGAAATCCGGTACCTTCGAAATCATAATCATATCTTCGCAAGAGCAATAATTATAAAAATATTTTAAAAAGGCTATTTTGGGCATATCCCGTTCTGGAACGCGGACGTTTAATTTCATAGATTATTATTGTACGGTAAGTATTTGGATTCTTCTGCGGCTATTAGGAAGAGAGATGTCAGCTGATTAAAATAATTTTTTTTCATCTCGAAAGATTAATTTTTTTTTTCCGGTCTGTCGAGAACATTTTTTTCCAACTGGACTTGCGTTAGATTTGTAAAAAAATACGTTTTATATTTAGTTTTGTAGTTTTCTTTTCGATATATCTTCGATTGATTCTGCATTAACTTTATTCAGCTTCATCATAAACTTGACTGTCATCTTACTTTTCCAGATGGAAGACAAAACCAGTATTATACCCTTAGTCGCAGGATTACGTAAAGAAGTTCAGTCATTAATTGCTGAGGTTAGTAATTTACTGTTCTGTGATTGTAAAGTCGAATAATATGCTTCATCCATCATTCCCATAGTCGCAATGAGCGCTATAGTCAACCGTTCGAGTCATCCTATTCCTTGAAATTCATACATTGAGAAGAAATGAATAATAACTACAATTGGTCTCTCTCTCGTGACAATTTTAGGGTATACAGCTAGTGTGGGAAAGTTACAAACTTGATCAGTATGTGCAGCGTTTAGCCGAACAAGTCTTTAATTTCCAAGAAAAAGTCGAAGATCTGTTGGTTGTTGAGGAGCAACTGGACGTTGACGTTCGTTCTTTGGAAACGTGTCCTTATTCAGCAAACACATTGGCCGATATTTTGGCAAAAATACAACATGCAATCGACGATCTTTCATTGCGACAGTATTCAAATCTGCACGTTTGGGTTAATCGACTTGATCAAGAAGTAATTTGCGTTTAGAAATTCTCATAAACCTTGTTTGATCTCGAAACATTCATTCTTCTATTTGCATTTTCGTCAGGTTGAAAAAAATTTGGCTGCCCGCCTTCAGTCTGGTGTTCAAGCTTGGACGGACGCGTTAGAAGGTAAAAAGAAAGATATTGATCTAAGTATGGATACTGATGCTCCTGCACTACCTACTCATAAGCCTGGTGGTGAACCACAGGTAAACTTGAATCACTTATTTCTCTTTTTGATTTTAAGTATTCATTCATTCATCGTATTTTAATTTCGTCTGGCAGATTTTGATTCTCGTACATGAAGTACGTATAACAAATCAAATTATGTATCTGTACCCCAGCGTTGATGAAGCTCGCGTGCATATTTTACAACAGTTATACGCATGGCAGGCAATCGTTACAACTCAAACGAGATTACAAAGCACAAGATATCAAGTAATTGAACTTTTTCTTTCCGCGAAGGTTTTAGTATCGATCTAAATTCTGATAGAACTCTTATTTACATTCTGCATTTGAAATGTTTCTATTAGATAAAAGAGATAGAAAAAGAGAATATTCGAATTAACTTATAGAGTTTACTTGACTTCAATGAACTTTCATTTAATTTGTTTCAACTTTGAAATTTATATTCTAAGAAATTGCTTTAACTCGTTTTATTGTAGGTTGGGTGGGACTGTCCGACCCACGAAACATACAGAAATCTCATAACAAAATTACCTCTCGGAAGTACGGTGTTGGAAAATGCTTATGAAGCCATTGATCGTAAAATCAAACAGGTAAATTATTGTTATTTTGTATTATGCGTGTGTATTTCATCTAATTGTAAGTACGTATGTTGCTCTTTTGTTTCTTCATAGATTAGAGAATACGAACAAGAGTGGCTGCAATATCAAGCTTTATGGGATCTACAAACTGATATGTTATATAGCAGACTGGGAGAAGAAATTAATTCATGGATGAAATGCCTGAAAGATGTTAAGTACGTTGTTCTTCTCGCATTTTTTGGTTGTCTTAGCCGGGTTCAGTATTGTTATTTATTTCCTCTTGAAATTTGTTTTTTCGTTCAACCTTATAGCCAAACGGACGATATGAATATGTAACGAAATTTAGTTGAAATTATTTTTTATCATCTTATTCGAATTTCCAAAGTAACTTATGAGAGAGAAAGGAACAAACTGATAATACTAAATTTATTGATCACATTTAAAAATGTACCCGTAAAATATTTCACTATACCTTTTCATTCTGTCATGATAGTAACTCGTATTGACTAAGCAATACCTTACACATTAATTCACCTACAAATATGTAGTAAAGAAAAGAGATTCGATGAAAGAGTATTTATTAACTGAGCACTCAAATTACACTGAATCCACGCTTCGTTTTTATCATACATATATCTTCTTAGTACCGTCTCTAAACTTACGAAATCTGGAAAAATTTTTAATGAGTTGAGTAGGAAAATTTGAAGTCGATCGATTGCTTTTATTTTAATCTGTAGTTGACCCAACGTTTTAAAATACCACTAGTCAGTTTGAGTTAGTTATGAGCTAGCGTTGCTTATCACAAAAAACATTTGTATTTTACCTCAATAATGTGGAATTGTCATTGAACGCAGAGTGAAAGCACAGAAAAAAATGTGTGTTAGACAAATTATTTATTTTTCCATTAGGCATCGTAATTACTGTATTTTAAATTCTGAATTTCCTTACAATATTATAGGAAATCACGAACCACTTTTGATACTACTGAGACAAAACGGGAAATTGGTCCATTTGTTGTTGATTATGCTAAAGTACAGAGTAAAGTGTCCCTTAAATACGACTCTTGGCATAAAGATATTTTAACCAAATTCGGAGCGTTGTTGGGAAATGAAATGATTCAGTTCCACTCTCAAATTGCTAAAGTAAGTGAGCCTGCTGATTTGATGGCATTTATTGTTCTTAAATTGATTTTTCTGCCCATGTATATTTCGTGACTCGTGACTGTGTGATCTTGAACCATGTTGTTGACTAAACCATATGTAGCGGGAGGTTGAAGGTTCCTTTTTTATTGGAAACAATACCGAGTCTTTTGGGGGTGAGGCACGGTGGTGGCAAAACTTGGCGCGGATGAGTTTCATATTTGTCTCGGAAGTTGACATGCAGCATGTCACCTTGGTGAGTTAGTGACATAGGTGTATTCATTCAAATAAACCAACATCCAGAAAATCGTGCCATTCGCGGGTGTTTCAAGATCACACACCCCTCTATCGATGTACACATTTTTTGACTATTTTTATTATCATTTTGAACAGTCGAGGAGTGAATTGGAGTTGCAAAATATCGAAGTTGCCAGCACTTCTGATGCTGTTTCTTTCATAACATATGTTCAGTCCTTGAAAAGAAATCTTAAAATTTGGGAAAGTCAGGTTCGTATTTTTTTTTCTTCCGAATTTTAGATCTTGATTTTCGAACTGTGTCAAGTACGAATGCTTTACTCGTTATCTTCAGGTCGAAATTTATCGAGAAGGCCAAAAAATTCTTGAACGGCAAAGATTTCATTTCCCGAATAGTTGGCTTCACGTCGACAATATCGAGGGAGAGTGGGGAGCCTTCAATGAAATCATGAAACGTAAAGATTCTGCCATTCAAGCTCAAGTAAAGTTTAGTTATATATTACTACTCTTACTAGTTTTGGCATTTTTACATTCAAGTTTTTCCTCGTAGGTTCAAAGTCTTCAAATGAAAATTGTTGCTGAAGATAAGGCCGTAGAATCTCGCACCAATGATTTTCTCAACGACTGGGAAAACAGTAAGCCAGTGGAGGGTAGTACTCGGCCAGAAGACGCTCTCCAACAATTGCAAATTTTTGAAAGTAAATTTTCGCGCTTAAAAGAAGAGCGAGACAACGTTGCCAAAGCGAAAGAAGCTCTCGAGTTACAAGAGCCGGGTGAGTTGATGAAACGTTAATGCGGAGAAATTCGGCCTTTTTACGAAGATTTTATCGACTTTGTCAATTTCAGGTGGCATTAGCACGAACGACGATCGCATGACTGTTGTTTTCGAAGAATTACAAGATCTACGCGGGGTGTGGTCGGAATTGAGTCGGATTTGGACGCAAATCGATGAAATACGCGAGAAGCCGTGGCTGTCTATTCAGCCTCGGAAATTACGGCAGCAACTTGACACCCTTACAAATCAATTGAAGGAATTGCCAGCAAGATTACGGCAATATTCTTCATACGAATACGTCAAGAAGTTATTGCAGGGTTATAGCAAGGTACAAGAATACGAAGTTTTCCATCCCTGTTTTCTTTCATGTATCCGTTTAATCTTTTCATTTAAACTTATTTATTTTCAAAATTCGAATTTCTTCTAGGTCAATCTGATGGTCATTGAATTGAAATCGGATGCTCTTAAAGAACGGCACTGGAAGCAGTTAATGCGTAAACTTCGAGTAAATTGGGTTTTGTCCGATTTAACGCTTGGTCAAGTCTGGGATGTAGACTTACAGGCCAACGAGGCTGTGGTGAACGAAATCATATTAACCGCCCAAGGTGAAAAGTGTTTGGAAGAATTTTTACGGCAAGTTCGCGAATCGTGGATGTCATACGAGTTAGATTTGATCAACTATCAGAATAAATGTCGTTTGATTCGCGGTTGGGATGATCTGTTTAACAAAGTTAAGGAGCACATCAACTCGGTCGCAGCTATGAAAATTTCACCTTATTATAAGGCATGTGAAAGCATTTTCTCTATTCTCGGAACATGAATTGCGATAAGCTATTATACCCGCGTTCTTTAGGTATTCGAGGAAGAAACACTGTCATGGGAAGAGAAACTTAATCGAATCAACGCATTGTTCGATGTGTGGATTGATGTTCAACGTCGGTGGGTTTACTTGGAAGGTATATTCTCCGGCAGCGCAGATATCAAAACTTTATTGCCTGTAGAAACTTCGCGTTTCCAAAGTATAAGGTAAACTTGAAATTCAACCGTACTTTTTTTTTTCTTTACAGTTGCGTTTTGGCACTTCAAGTCTGACGTTTGTTTTCAATTTCAGCTCCGACTTTCTCGGTCTTATGAAAAAAGTTTCCAAATCGCCGAAAGTAATGGATATCCTGAATATTCAGGGTGTTCAACGATCTTTAGAGCGCTTAGCCGATCTTTTGGGCAAAATTCAAAAAGCTTTGGGCGAGTATTTGGAGCGTGAACGAACATCATTTCCAAGGTAAATTTATGTTTCTCGCGCAATAATACATCCTCAAAAAATAATAAGTTGATTGAGTATCAACTATCAATTCACGTAAAAATGTTTCGCATAGGTTTTACTTTGTTGGAGATGAAGATTTGTTGGAGATTATTGGTAATACGAAAAATGTGGCTCGTCTTCAAAAGCATTTCAAAAAAATGTTTGCCGGCGTATCTTCTATATTATTAAACGAAGACAATACCATCATCACTGGAATCTCTTCTAGAGAGGGAGAAGAAGTGAGTTTTTCCGAACAGCTCGTATTACTTGAAATGCAAATTTAGATAACTTGTAACTAACGTCCTCTGCGTCATAAGGTCAAGTTTATAACTCCGGTTTCTATCATCGAGCACCCAAAAATTAACGAATGGCTGAGTTTGGTGGAAAAGGAAATGCGTGTTACATTGGCGTCCTACCTAGCCCAGGCTGTTCAAGAAATGAAAATTTTCAAAGACGTTCCGATCGATACGAGCATGTATATGAATTGTTGTGACAAATTTCAAGTAAATATCAACTACTTACTTAAGATTGTCGATTGCAAGAATCCTGACGAATTGATTTTAATATAATTTGTTCGTAGGCTCAAATCGTTGTGTTAGCCGCTCAAATATTGTGGAGTGAAGATGTGGAAGCTGCTTTGCACGCCATCAGTACTAACGGCGATGGCTCTAATAAATTGGGGCCTTTAGAAAAAGTCCTTGCTCAAGTAGAAAGTACCTTGAACATGTTGGCTGATTCTGTTCTTCAGGAACAACCTGCTTTGCGAAGAAAAAAACTTGAACATTTAGTTAGTCGAATTTATTCTTTTTTTGCGAGTATGAATTTTTTCTTTCTTTCGCAATCATTATTTATCTGCGTTTTAGATTAATGAATTTGTTCATAAACGAACGGTTACTCGACGACTTCTCTCAAGTAAAGTGAATAATCCTCGATCCTTCGAATGGTTGAGTGAAATGCGATTTTACTTTGATCCAAGACAGAGTGAAGTGCTTCGACAGCTTACAATTCATATGGCGAATGCGAAATTTTACTACGGTTTCGAATACTTGGGTGTGCAAGATAGACTTGTACAAACTCCTCTTACCGATCGCTGCTATTTGACTATGACGCAGGCACTGGAAGCCAGACTTGGAGGATCGCCATTTGGTAATTATATTTCATTTTTTTGACACATCGACGTCTTTGTCACTGTGGAAGTTGAATCGAAAATATTGAAATCGTTTGTTTGTCCAAAGATGCAAAGCATTTCTTTGTTGGCAAAATTTCGCGCGAATTGAAGAAAAGCTGCTAAATATGTATATTATTGTGAAGAAGAAACTTATTTGTCCCCAAAATTTTGATGAAAATTTTTCTGTCACAATTTTTAGGACCGGCTGGTACAGGAAAAACAGAATCCGTGAAAGCTTTAGGCCACCAACTTGGCAGATTTGTCCTTGTATTTAACTGCGACGAAACATTCGACTTTCAAGCTATGGGTAGAATATTTGTCGGACTGTGCCAGGTATGATTTTTTTATTACTTGTTTGAAACGGGTGGCGATACTTTGCCGAATACTGGTTACGAGTATAATGTTGTGAGAGACTGGATATTTGAAATTCATACGGTTCTCGTTCAGGTCGGAGCATGGGGCTGTTTCGACGAATTCAATCGACTGGAAGAAAGAATGCTTTCGGCTGTTTCACAACAAATTCAAACTATTCAAGAGACACTCAAATCGCAAATTGATGTCAAAAAAGAAGGAGGTTCGTTACAAATAATCGCAGTGTTCGAATTGTCTTATGAAAATATTGAGTATACGTTTCTGTGTTATAGGTCTTACCGTAGAACTAGTGGGAAAACAAGTAAAAGTCAACCCCGACATGGCCGTATTCATTACTATGAATCCAGGGTACGCTGGAAGATCTAATTTACCGGATAATCTGAAAAAATTATTCCGATCATTGGCAATGACCACTCCAGATCGACAGTTGATTGCTGAGGTCATGTTATTTTCTCAAGGATTTAGATCAGCTGAAAAACTAGCCTGTAAAATAGTTCCCTTTTTCAAGTAAGTTCAGTGTAACGTAAAAAAGTTGAGAAATTTTCAATAATGTTGCCTGTGTCTTCTCAGTACTACATCCAGTTGCTTATTCTAATCAAAATCTATTTCAACTGAGGATCGTACCAAGAATATGCCTGATGATGGTCGGATCGAAGCGCACGCGCATTCATCTCAAAATTGTGTTTTGTTTTACATAATCATTGTTAGCGTATGTTATTGGCGATATTCTACTCATTCATCCTGAAGAAAGCAAAAGTTGTGCATTCGATTTTAAATAGTGCTTGACAATTTTTCGTTGTGTTCCCGAACATTTATTTTCTCAGTATAAGGCTTAGTTCATATTTTCAAGTCATATTTTAGACAGTGGAAGAATGAAAATTCAATAGTTAGATTATTTTCGTTGTATTGTTGAAAAGATTTCGATGGTGTTGCGGAAGAAGGGCCAATCTGCTGTAGAAAAGAATAGGAGATTGGCCCTTCTTCCGCAACACCATCGATTTATTTAGCGAAAAGATGTATGAAACTTATTTTTTCAATGAACGTTATATTTTTCAGACTATGTAGCGAACAACTGTCGAACCAGTCACATTACGATTTTGGCCTTCGAGCTCTTAAATCAGTTCTAGTGTCTGCTGGAAATGTGAAACGTGATCGAATTCAACGTATTAAAGAGTATAAAAAGAGTTCGGGAGATTCAAATGTAGATGAAACGTCCATTGCCGAAAATTTGCCCGAACAAGAGGTAAAACTGATGTACATATGTACATACATTTTGTAATTTTTGGTGTGTTCGTATCTCAGCTCTCTCTTCGTGGGTTAGTTTGGAAATTCTGCAGTTGATTATTGCAGAAAACAGTTGATCGATGGCAAAATTTTGTTGATAAAAGGATTTTAAATATTCTTAATGAACATAGGTTAATACTGTGTATGATGTCTTTGTTGGACGTCTTCAAGAGCATAGTTTGATTACCATAAAGCTGTTTAGGAATCTAAACTTGAGTTGTTTCTCTAAATCGTCTGTCATTCGACGTGTTATTTTTTTCAGATTCTTATTCAATCAGTTTGTGAAACCATGGTGCCGAAACTAGTTGCAGAAGATATTCCTCTGCTATTTTCATTGCTTAATGACGTCTTCCCTCAAGTCAGTTATTCCCGCGCAGAAATGACAGGTAATTTTCAACTATCTGCTTTTGGAATTTTGATTATTTTTCCTCAACTCGATTGCAATAATTTTTTTTCGAAGGCCTCAAAGAGCAAATTAAAAAAGTTTGCCAAGAAGAATATCTTGTGTGCGGTGAAGGAGACGAACAAGGTGGCCCTTGGATGGAAAAGGTAAAGTGATATTTGATTTTTTTTTTGTTGTCCTCATTTTTTCTGTAGTTTCTTTATTCGAGCACATTTGATCATTCACTGCAAATCTGAGCAACACGTACCTATTTAAACTTATCTTTTTTTAATGCTGCATTAGCACTATATGGGAATCACGTGGATAGAAAAGGTTTGTTTCTCACATATTCTTACATTTTTCAGTGCATGCTGCGTTGAATAGTAATATTATGTTGCCTTTTCTTAAATAATTATAATTATCGTGTATCTTCTATATTGTATGTTTTATTTTTCTGAAATTTGAGTTTGGAATTACACTACTACGAGCTTCCCGGATTATGAAAAGATATTCAGGTTTTGTTGTTGTATTTTCAGGTACTACAGTTGTACCAAATTTGCAGCCTGAACCACGGACTCATGATGGTTGGACCCAGTGGTTCTGGCAAATCAACAGCTTGGAGAGTGCTCCTGAAAGCTTTAGAAAGATACGAAGGAATCGAAGGTATAGCTCATGTCATCGATCCCAAAGCCATATCGAAAGAAGCTTTGTATGGTGTGCTTGATCCTAATACGCGAGAATGGACGGATGGATTGTTCACTCACATTCTAAGGTAAGTTATTTCCTTTTGAGACTTGTAGTCCTAATGTTCGTTAGCTCGGAGGTGCGTAATGTATACTTTGATTTGCAGAAAAATCATCGATAATGTTCGAGGAGAAATCAATAAACGCCAATGGATTATATTTGACGGAGACGTCGATCCCGAATGGGTCGAAAATTTAAATTCTGTTTTGGATGACAACAAGCTTTTAACTTTACCCAATGGAGAACGCTTGTCATTACCGCCAAATGTTCGAATAATGTTTGAGGTAATCTGCAGGAATGCTCTGTTAGATTTAATTTTCCTCGAGTTGCTGATTTGTATGGAAGTAATTTTTTACTTGCAGGTTCAAGACCTGAAATATGCTACTTTAGCTACTGTGTCACGCTGTGGCATGGTCTGGTTTAGTGAAGATGTTCTATCTACTGAAATGATATTTGAAAATTACTTGGCTAGGCTTCGAAATATTCCGTTGGAAGAGACCGATGATGATACCTCATTCACATCGTTTGTTGTTAAAAAAGCCACCGCTGAAGCTTCTCTAAATGACGTAGAAATTTCACCGTCTATGCAGGTTCTCAATTTATCTCGAATACTGATTTTTAATTTGAGAAACGTTCGTTAACAATTGAAGATTTTTCAGGTCCAGCTGGACGTGGCAGCCATTCTTCAAACTCATTTTTCGCCCGATGGCATTGTGGTCAAAAGTTTAGAGTACGCAATGAGTCAAGAACACATTATGGACTTTACAAGATTGCGTGCCCTCAGTTCGTTATTCTCCATGCTTAATCAGAGTGTCCGGTAATTTTCTCGTTTCGAGTTTTTCCTCAATTTCTGTAAAGCAGTAGTTAATCAGTGTTGAAATTAATTTCCCAGTAATATACTACTATACAATCATAGTCACGGTGATTTCCCATTAAGAAGTGAACAGCTTGAACAATACATTCCGAAAAGCCTAGTCTACGCTTTATTGTGGAGTTTTGCGGGTGACGCCAAGTTGAAGGTTCGATCAGATTTAGGTGACTTCCTCCGCTCTATTACCACTATTCCACTTCCTCCGCATATGCCCAATGTTCCAATTATAGATTACGAAGTGAGTATTTCTTATTTATTTTTCGTACGGTCATTGTTTCGCTCGTTTTCTGTTACCTTCAGCCATTTTCTTAATATTTTATCAGGTTAATATAACTGGAGATTGGAATCCGTGGTTTAATCGAGTGCCTCAAATCGAAGTTGAAACTCACAAGGTGGCTGCCCCAGACGTTGTTGTTCCAACATTAGACACCGTTCGTCACGAATCATTATTATATACTTGGTTAGCAGAACATAAACCCATTGGTAGGTCTCCCATCTTTTTGATGTTTTAGGCCCACTTTCACCTGGCTCCGTTACAGCTTAATCCGTGAGCAGTCTCACTGATTTTTCTTAAATAATCGGGCTTGATTTCTGGTTGAAAATTAATCGAGTTTCGTGAAACTGGCCAGTAACTATTTTATTTTCCCAGTAAGATTAATTTGAAAATATTAATTTTGAAAAAAAACTAATTTCTTATTTTGGTCTTTGAGGTTTTTGCATATCAGTGAGCTATAACTTCTTTATTGTTTCTTAAATGTCCCAACTTTCGATTATTTTATGTATTTTTCAGAAAGTTTTTTGACACTTTTTGTTTCTTTATTCTGCAGTGCTGTGTGGACCTCCTGGTTCTGGTAAAACCATGACCTTATTTTCGGCCCTACGAGCCCTACCTGACATGGAAGTGGTTGGTTTGAATTTCTCATCTGCTACTACGCCCGAATTGTTATTAAAAACCTTTGATCACTATTGCGAGTATCGAAAAACTCCTAATGGCGTTCTTTTATCGCCTCGCCAGGTAAAAGATTTAAGTAGAATCTATCCGAAGCTAGTGAATAATAATATTGGTAAATTTGACTGTCCATAAATTTTTTCCTCTTTAGTTAGGGAAATGGCTGGTCCTATTCTGTGACGAAATAAACTTGCCTGATATGGACCAATATGGGACCCAACGCGTTATTTCATTTTTAAGGCAACTGGTTGAACATCGTGGATTTTTCAGGCCTTCGGATCAACAGTGGGTGACGCTCGAACGCATTCAGTTTGTGGGTGCTTGTAATCCACCGACTGACCCTGGTCGGAAACCTTTATCGCATCGATTCTTACGTCACGTACCTGTTATTTATGTCGATTATCCAGGAGAGACATCATTAAAACAGGTAAAATTGAAATAAACCACATTATAATATTAACTTTTTTTTCAGTTTTACATAGTCGATTAACTGCTTAGGTTTCACAAATTTCTTACAGAGAAAAAATATTCATCGTAATTATTTAAATTTTTTAGTACATCGACCCCTGAATTCTGCTTAAAATTACCGATTTCTAATTTTATTTTTTAACAAAAATTATGTGACCTGTTAATCGAAGCGTCTCCTGGAGTTTGAAAATATTAGGCTTATTATTACCAGTATTATTAAACGAATTTTCCAAAATTCCCATAATATATTTTTAAGGAAATTGAATATAATAAGAAAGTCGAAGAATTTGTTCAAAGTCTTCACTTTTAAGGATTAAATATTATTGAAAGAATTTTCCTCGATTAAATCCATTGAATTGAAAGCTAATATTTGTCTTTTGTTTCAAAAGTTTATAAGCTATAGACATATTATGTAGGTACATTGGAAAAAAAACAAACTATATTCTGATTAATGTCGAGAATGCGTTCCTTTTCTTTGATCAGCCGACAATTTATTTATTTTTTCATCTCAGATTTATGGCACATTTAATCGAGCCATGCTGCGATTGATTTCTTCTCTGAGGACTTTCGCGGAGCCTTTGACTAATGCTATGGTCGAGTTTTATTTGGTTTCGCAAGAGCGTTTCACCCAAGACATGCAGCCACATTATGTTTATTCCCCTCGTGAAATGACCAGATGGGTTCGTGGCATTTGTGAGGCGTTGAGGTAGTATAAGTTTATCAATTCAAAGTAACTATCTGTTCTACTTAAAAATTTAGAGGGAACATGTTCTATACCTGTCGAAGTTTTACGTTGATTCGTTTGTTATTTATCGCCGAGATGGTTGATAGAAGTTTTTTTTTAATACCTAATTGAATATTAATCGTCATTGTTTCAAAAGTATTGTCTGACAAATTTAAATCTATTCTTTTGTCTTTTCGTAGTACATGTAATTATGCGTCAATAAGAGGATAATTTTCGATTCATTAAAAACACCACAAATTCGAGCAACGAAATCGAAAATACTAAATTAAATTTGACAGGCCATAAACTACTGAATCTACTGAGGCGCTTGTAGACCAAGAGATGTCAGTTATTTTTTTTTAAAGAACAAAAATGTCATCTCCGTACATTTCATTAAAAATGTTATTTACACCTCTTGGCGTCTTGGGTTTCCATTATCATGAAAATTTAGAGGGGATTTCATTATTACCATTATTATTAATATTTTTATTTTATTTTACCACGTTTTGATTGGTCCGCAGGCCTCTTGAAAATCTCTCCGTAGAAGGTTTGGTTCGATTATGGGCGCATGAAGCTCTACGTTTGTTCCAAGATCGGTTAGTAGATGATTCAGAACGCCGATGGACAAACGAAAATATCGATATGGTTGCCATCAAACACTTCCCAACAGCGGATAAAGAAGTAGCATTAAGTCGTCCGATTCTCTACAGTAATTGGTTGTCAAAAGATTATGTTCCTGTAGATCGAAAAGAACTGAAGGAATACGTAAAAGCAAGATTAAAAGTAAAAGAATAAAACTCGTTTTTTTTTTCAGCACTCAAAAATTTGCTATGATTTTTCGACATTTACTCTATTTTTTTTCTTGTACAGGTATTTTATGACGAAGAATTGGATGTTCCCTTAGTACTCTTTGATGAGGTGCTCGATCACGTTTTACGTATTGATCGAATATTTCGTCAGCCGCAAGGTCATTTACTTCTCATTGGAGTATCTGGTGCTGGTAAAACTACGCTTTCAAGATTCGTAGCCTTCATGAATGGTCTTTCTGTTTTTCAAATCCGAGTTAGTTTATTCTTAATTTTCGTTCGATAGAATTATAATTTCTTCTTAAGAACTGCATTATCGTACTGTCTAGGTCCACAACAAATACACGAGTGATGATTTTGATGAAGATCTCCGGTCAGTGCTACGTCGCGCCGGTTGTAAAAATGAAAAAATCGCATTTATTTTGGACGAATCGAATGTACTCGAGTCAGGTTTTCTTGAACGAATGAACACATTGTTAGCTAACGGCGAAGTTCCGGGTCTATTTGAAGGTAAACAACGAGTCGGTGAAGGTCTTCAAAATTTTCGAAATTTCAAACCATGTGACCATGTACATAGGTGATGAATATACCACGCTGATGACTCAGTGCAAAGAAGGTGCACAGAAAGAAGGCCTTATGCTCGACTCCAATGAAGAGCTGTACAAATGGTTTACTGGGCAGATTATGAAAAATTTACACGTTGTTTTCACCATGAATCCATCATCCGAAGGTCTAAAAGACAGAGCTGCCACATCGCCAGCTTTGTTCAACAGATGCGTTCTCAACTGGTTCGGAGACTGGTCTGATACTGCTCTCTTTCAGGTGTGTGTGTGTAGTTGAATTTCAAATATCCTTGCCAAATAACAATCCACCATAAAATTCATTATTTTCCAATTATTGAATACTTGAAAGCAGGCTTCTAGTTAACCCCGTGGCAAACGCGTTCGGGCTGGTTCCTAAAAAAAGTCGATAGAATGTTAGCATTTTAAAATCATGGGGTTCCGTTGCCTTCCATAAAATATCATTTGCTCTGGCACCCATAAGGGTTCAACTTAGGGCTTGAATCTTGAATATGTGGGATTTTGGATTCTATCCCTGATCGTTTTAACCTTCTATATTATTATTATTATACGTTGTATCGGATTATGATCAATGTTTTTCCCTCTTTCTTTGAAAATACTTACTCTTATAGGTCGGAAAAGAGTTCACTTGCCGACTTGACTTGGATGGTCCACATACGTGGAGGGTACCGGATTTCTTTCCTGCTGCGTGTAGTATGGTTTCTTCGACGCCTTCCTATCGAGATGCAGTCATTAATGCGTTTGTCTACGTTCATCAGACGTTACATAAAGCAAACGCTAGGCTAGTGAAACGAGCTAGTCGGACAATGGCTATTACACCTCGGTAAATGTTTTTATATTTTACTCGTATGCGGTGGTAAACTTTTAATAATGAAGATTTTGATGTGTAAAACTATCCTTCTATGATGGCATATAAGTATTACTTTTCATTCGCACATTTCTTCATTCAGGATTTTCAAGTTATTTCAACTTCATTTTGAATAGTACAAAAAATTATCAACGTGTTCTTTATTATTTTATTTTAAATCGTTGAGCAATAGGTACATGTACCTATGTATGTTTGGCCGTTAAGAACTAATTCAAAAGTTCAGAACTATCGTATTGAAAATTAATCCCATTTAATCGTTATTTTTAGGCACTATTTAGATTTCATCAATCACTTTGTCAAGTTACATAGAGAAAAATGCTCAGAGTTGGAGGAACAACAACTGCATTTGAACGTCGGCTTGAGTAAAATCGCCGAAACTGTAGAGCAGGTGGAAGAAATGCAAAAATCATTAGCTGTGAAGTCACTGGTACAGCATGAGTTCTTGAAAAATTTTTGAGTTGTACATACGTACCTGTTTCTGAATCTTACCATGATTTAGGAATTGCAAGCGAAAAATGAAGCGGCCAATGCGAAACTGAAGCAAATGGTGAAAGACCAACAAGAGGCAGAAAAGAAAAAAGTGCAATCGCAAGAAATTCAAACGGAGATCGAAAAACAAACCATACAGATTTCTCAAAAACAGGAACATGTCAAAGCTGATTTGGCTCAAGTTGAGCCTGCTGTCATTGAGGCCCAACAAGGTACAGCGGAATTTGATATTTCGACCTTCTTCGTCTTGAAACTTTTTTTCAAACATTCTTTCTTAGTTCGTATTATACTCGTATTTTATGCTTATTTTATTTTCATTCGCTTATTATTGATTGCAGCCGTGAAGGAAATTAAGAAACAGCAGCTAGTTGAGGTGAGATCTATGGCAAATCCGCCAGCAGTCGTTAAATTGGCGTTAGAGTCAATTTGTTTATTGCTGGGAGAGGCGGCTACGGATTGGAAATCTATCAGAGCCGTTGTCATGCGAGAAAATTTCATTAATTCGATCGTATACTTCGATACGGAAAATATTTCGTAAGTATGGACGTAAAATACTTTGAATGATCCTAAAAAATTAGTTATAAAGTGGATTGACTACTACGAAGAATAGAAACTGTCTTACTGAAATTGGTGCGCGGTACATTCGTATTCGTAGTACATTTTATGAGAATGTCTCCTACTTACAGTACTGAAAAAATCCTCCAAAGTCGGAAATTTTTTTTTTTTCATCTTCAAGAAACCCATTTTCAATCAACTAAAACTTATTATCTCCTCTTCGAAATGAAGTTATTGAAACCTCTTAAGAAAGAAAAGAAAAACGAAAAAAGAATTCCAAATTAACATATTCGTTAGTTAATTGGAAAAAGAAAGTTAGTGAAGCGATGATATGAGGTTTGAAAGGTAGGCAACGTATACCTCGTATTCAAGAAATAGATGCATTAGCTGGGCATCATTAAGGTTTCTCAGAGGTGCCAATCGTAATAACTTGTATAATCATCGAGGTTACTTGGAGTTCATCCAAATTTAACCAGAAGTTAGTTCACACCTCTAGGTTTGGTTTTCCATTAAAACTTGCTGAAAATAATAATTTGTTAACTACTGACGTATTAAAACGAATGTGATCGCGAGTTACTGAAATTTGAGATTTTTTTTATCTTGAAATGTTTCAGTGACGAAGTTCGTGAAAAGATGCATTCAAAGTATTTGAGTAATCCTGATTATTCTTTCGAAAAAGTAAATCGAGCTAGTATGGCGTGCGGGCCTATGGTGAAATGGGCTGTGGCACAGGTTTGATATTTTGCTTACTTTTGCATCGTTTTCAAAATCTATCAGTTTTAATCGAGTAATTAGTCACTCTTTTCATTATTATTTTCCGGAACAGAGTGTTATAACGTTTCAAGTATCATCGGTGAAACATTCAATTGTCAAATCTTATTGATGTTTTCCTATTTCAATTTTCAGATAAGCTACGCTGACATGTTGAAAAAAGTCGAACCTCTTCGCGAAGAGTTGAAATCGTTGGAATTACAGGCTGAAGAGAACAAATCCAAAGGAGAGGAGACTAAAGCACTCATTGCACAGCTTGAAAAAAGTATTTCAGCATACAAGGAAGAATATGCTTTGTTAATTTCACAAGCAACTGCTATTAAAGCGGATTTAGAGAATGTGCAAGCCAAGGTACGTTCTACAATGAATTTATGACTTTTTATTTGAGATTTTCCAAGACCCACTGTACGATCACTTGTTAATTTTTGGCGGTGAGGAGGAGGAAAAACGAAAAAACAATGTTTTTCTTCACATGAAGCAGATGGGGAGTGAAATAAAAATGCGATAGTTTATTATTTAAGTGAGGTCGTCTCCAACTGATGCCTCCGTGTAACTTTTTTTTCGCTGTGTGGATTATTGGGCCATCAAAATTAATGCTGTCATTCTTTTGAAAAGGTGGACCGTTCGATCGCTTTGCTAAAATCATTGGGTATCGAGCGTGAGCGGTGGGAGGCAACTAGTGAAACTTTCAAATCACAAATGGCTACCATCATCGGAGACGTCTTACTATCTTCTGCTTATCTGGCCTATGCTGGATACTTTGACCAACACGTGAGTTCCAACGTTGTTCATTGTACGAGTATTAAAACTGATTGACTCGAGATTTCAAGATTTTTTTCTCGTTTTTCTTTCCGCTCAGTACCGAACAAACCTCTTTTCTGCTTGGTGTCATCATTTAACTCAAGCCGGAATTCAATATCGATCCGACATTGCTTTAACAGAATACTTGTCCAATCCTGACGAACGTCTGAGGTGGCAAGCTAACGCTTTACCTTCTGATGACTTGTGCACAGAGAATGCCATTATGTTGAAGGTAGCGTATAATGTAGTTCATAAGATATGTTGTCGTGTATTTTAGTTTTTATTTTTATTTTTTATTTTTTCGTGTCACAGCGTTTCAATCGATATCCTTTGATAATTGATCCGTCTGGTCAAGCCACCGAATTCATACTGAATGAATTCCGCGATAGGAAGATCACGAAAACTAGCTTTCTTGATGACTCATTTAGAAAGAATTTGGAATCCGCTCTACGATTTGGAAATCCATTATTGGTGCAGGTATTCTTTTCATACGTTATTATGATATTCTTGATTAATTCGAGTCGCAATTTTGGAAATTTTACTAGCATCTATGGTAGATGGTTGAGTGATGGAATTAAGTAACTTATGACTGGACAAAAACGTGGTTAGTTCCACCAGTGTATCAATAATAACTTTTCAAACATTTGTACGTTTTGATTATATTTGTTTTAGGATGTTGAGAATTACGATCCGATCTTGAACCCAGTTCTTAATCGGGAACTCCGACGTACCGGCGGCCGAGTACTCATCACACTGGGTGATCAGGACATTGATCTGTCTCCATCTTTCGTTATATTTCTGTCCACTCGTGATCCGACTGTTGAATTTCCGCCCGACATTTGCTCTCGAGTGACATTTGTTAACTTTACCGTCACTCGATCTTCGTTGCAAAGTCAGTGTTTGAACAAAGTGCTGAAGGCTGAGAGACCCGACATCGATGCTAAACGCTCGGATTTATTAAAATTGCAAGGTACCAATTACGATGTTTAGTTTAGCTTCACTAGAACTCTGCAGGGGCAGGTGTTATGGTCCGCCGTTAATGATTAGATACGCGTATTGTATTTTTATTTGGTTACTGCTGCTGATGATGATGATGATGAGAGTATTTATGTGAAAGTATTCTAGAGCTAGCTTTTCTTTTCACTCTTTCTACCTTTTAAAATCTTTTTCGCAATAAAAGAAGGTTGTGAACATGATCAGCAAGGTTGAATTATTGAAATGTATTGAAATTCAGTAGGTGATTAAGTCGGGTTCTAAAATTTTTTTTATTGTATGTATAAGTAGATAAATGGGTACTGAGACATTTTCAGTCTTTAATGACGGCATATCAGCTCTCCTTCGTCTATGTATTAACTTGGCTTCATATTATCGTACAAACCAAAATAATTATTTCTTTGCAGGCGAATTTCATCTTCGGCTGCGACAACTGGAGAAATGCTTGTTACAAGCGCTGAATGAAGCGAAAGGTAAGATTTTGGATGATGACTCGGTGATTACTACTTTGGAAACGCTGAAACAAGAAGCTGCCGACATCAGTAAGAAAGTGGAAGAAACTGACAAAGTAATGGGAGAAATCGAAACTGTGTCGCAGCAATATAAGCCATTGTCGCAAGCATGCAGTAACATGTACTTTACCATGGATACGCTAAACCAGATCCATTTTTTGTATCAATATTCGCTAAAATTCTTCTTAGATATATTTAGCTCTGCTCTGCTGTCTAATGAAAAGCTGAAGACGGTCATCGATTACGCTTCTCGACTCAACATCATCACTAAAGATCTCTTTATTGTGAGTCTCCGGCAATGATCGTTTTTAAATTCTTGTTCGTCTATTTTTGTTTCGAAATGTCGATGATTTTTCTTTCACATACTCAGATTTGCTACGAACGTGTCGCAAGGGGTATGCTCCATAACGACCGTCTAACTCTGGCCTTATTATTGTGCAAAATTCATCTCAAAGGCGTGCACAACGAACCCGGTTTGGATTCGGAATTCCAGTTTTTCTTACGTGGCAAGGATGGCATGCTTAACGCTAGAGCTCCGACCATCGAGGGTCTGAATCAGGATCAACTGGAGGCCTTATCTCGCCTCGCCACTCGGTGAGAGCTCGTTTAAATTAATTTCTTCGAATATTTTCGTTAGTTTTTGATATTTTGAGGTGACATCTCTCGAAGAATTGGTATGCAATAAGCGCATGCGAATAATGAAGGTACTCGTGACAAAAATGAAAATGCGCTACCGAATATACGAGTAATGTTGTTGCGTGCGAATGTTCTTTTTTTTTCTCTTTTTTTTTTTTTACTTTTATAACTAAGTCTGTACGCTTGCGAGTACTGACGGAGCTTGAAACGTACTAATTATGAACATTTGTTTAGGTTACCGGCTTTCAAAAACTTGGAACTGAAAATTCAAGAAATGCCGGAGTTCAGTGCGTGGCTGCAGCAAGGCACACCCGAACAGTGCGTTCCCCAATTATGGGATGAAAAAAAATCATTAACCACTATCGGTACTGCCATGTATCAACTTCTCATTATACAGGTACGTTTTCGATTTCATTTTTTTTCTCTGTCGAAATACGCGCGCAAAGTGAAAGCTCACAATGGAAAAACGGTTGTATAGGCATTTAGACCAGATCGCGCAATCGCTGCGGCGCACATTTTCGTGGACGCTGTGCTCGGAGAAGAGTTCATGATGTCAGCAGAACGCGAGTTGAATCTAAGTTTGATAGTTGAGACTGAAATCCGAGCGAGTGTACCGGTTTTGCTGTGCTCGGTGCCCGGATACGACGCTTCTGGTCGCGTCGACGATTTAGCCGCAGAACTGGGCAAACAAATCGCTTCGATTGCCATCGGTTCAGCCGAAGGTTTCAATCAAGCCGGTAATGTGATTAACGCTGCTGTGAGGACCGGAAAGTGAGTCGACGTTTTCATTGAGACGGATGAAGCGTTCGGACAATCTCGGAAATGCGATTCGATACTGAGGAAAATTATATTTTGGTCGTTACAGATGGGTGCTGCTGAAAAACGTGCACTTGGCGCCTCAGTGGTTGGTTCAGCTGGAAAAAAAATTACACAGTTTGCAACCTCATTCCAACTTTCGTTTGTTCTTGACGATGGAAATGAATCCGAAAGTGCCCGTGAATTTGCTTCGTGCCGGACGTATTTTCGTATTTGAACCGCCACCTGGCATAAAAGCGAATCTCTTGCGAACATTCACCACTGTACGTATTTCTTTTTATAAAGGAATCGATTGAGCTGAAATTCATACGGTGTACGAATACCAGACATACGAGTCCCCGAATTTATTATTTGACATTCGAGTCAGTCAGATGTTGAGTTTGTCCGTAAAGCTCTTAAGAGACGTTCACAAGAAATAGGTGCGAGAAATTATTATTTGTAGAATGAATTATTTTGCAATTGTGCGATTATTCAGAAACGTGTTTTTCTAGCAGGGCTTAGTCTGCTTCGATTAAGTTTTCATTCCTCAACATCTGTAGGCAGACGAAATCCAATTTTTAGGCAAATGTAAATGTAACTTCGGGTAAATTTCAAATTTTATTCTTCGAATCTTACGCTATTCTTTAAATTTTTTTCTTTTTTTTTCTTTAGGTGTCTGCTCAACGTATGATGCGACCACCAAATGAAAGAGCACGTCTTTACTTCTTATTAGCCTGGTTCCACGCAATCGTTCAGGAGCGATTACGATATGTGCCATTGGGTTGGTCCAAGTATTACGAATTTAATGAATCCGATCTGCGAGTTGCTTGCGATACGTTGGATACGTGGATTGATGCTACAGCTATGGTATCTTAGATATTTGATACGAAAAAAAAGCTGATTCACTTTCCCTGATTTTTTTATCATGCGTGCGCGTTTTTTTTTTTTTTTTTTTTCCAGGGTCGTACAAATCTACCGCCAGAAAAAGTTCCGTGGGATGCGATAGTTACTTTGCTGTCGCAGTGCATTTACGGTGGTAAAATAGATAACGATTTCGATCAACGGCTATTGTCTTCATTTTTGTCAAAACTGTTCACTTCGCGGAGCTTTGAGACTGATTTTGCTCTGGTTGCCAATGTCGATGGCGTGGCAGGTGGTCCCGGCGGTAATCGGTTAGTCTAGCAAATTTATCGTTTTTGTTCGTGGAATTTCAAATTTAAGCGTATTACCCCCTTATCGCTACTTCGATCTCACCGTTGTGCTCGCTTTGTCTATAACTCGATACTTTAGAAAAGTTACGAAGTATATTCCCAATTCATATTTCTCTTTTCAGTCACATTACCATGCCCGACGGTTCTCGTCGAGATCATTTTCTCAGCTGGATCGAAACACTGTCCGACCGCCAAACACCATCTTGGTTGGGACTGCCAAATAATGCCGAAAAAGTACTTCTCACAAATCGAGGTAACGCAGTTTTTCCTCGCATATGTGGGAACTATTTTTGTTTACCTCCGTGAATTTCGGGCATCTCGGGTTGATCGTTTTTTTTTTTGTTTTTTGTTTTTGTTTATTTTCAGGTACTGACTTGGTGAGCAAACTGTTGAAAATGCAGCAGCTTGAAGATGAAGATGAGCTGGCATATTCGGCGGAGGACACTACACGGATCCACACGGATGGTGAGAAGCACGAAGATGGACGACCGTCTTGGATGAAAACGCTTCATAACTCGGCCTCCACTTGGTTGGAGTTGCTTCCGCAATCGTTACAGGTATTATTGAATCCACTGTCGGGTGAAGATTTGATAGTTAACGTTGTTTTCTCTCGAATTCCGTCTTCAGGAAAATTTCGAACCTGAAGAATGTTTATATAAATATATGTATATATATATATATATTTTTTTTTTTTTCAGACCTTGAAACGCACGGCCGACAACATCAAAGATCCGCTTTACCGATATTTCGAACGCGAAGTTAATTCCGGTTCACGTTTGCTTAAAGACGTGATTCGCGATTTGGAGGATGTTGTTCTAATTTGTCAGGTGCTTATTATTATCCCGCCTTCCGTCCCATTTTACAACATTGAAAATTGAACTGGAATTGATTTTTGCGTAGGGTGACAAAAAACAAACCAACTACCATCGTGCCATGCTGAGCGACCTGGTTAAAGGTATAATACCCAGTAGTTGGAGAAGATATACGGTACCTCGAGGTTGTACCGTTATTCAGTGGATTACTGATTTCAGCGAGCGCATTAAACAACTGCAGCAAGTGTCGCAGTTAGTATGTCGCGGCGCTCAACAAATCAAAGTACGTAAATTCATGGTACCTACCATATTTTCATCATTCGTTTTTACGGTCATTTATTATGATTATTAATTTTCGCCGTCGGTAGACTTTCCCCGTCTGGCTTGGAGGATTACTCAACCCCGAGGCATATATAACGGCCACGAGGCAGTGTATCGCGCAGGCTAATAATTGGTCGCTCGAGGAATTGGTATTGGACGTCACAATCACCGATACTAGTAATTTGGATAAAGTCTCGCTAGACGATTGCAGCTTTGGAGTGACAGGTACGAATGTCATTGGTAAAACAGTTGAACAGTCTAGATCAATACTTTGGTGAACAGAATGATTGTTCTGTCCTCGGTCATGGACCAAAGGGCCTTCTTTTCTGGGCAATAGCCGTAGAAAATTCTGCACCTCTTCCTAAAAGTCTCGCGCATGCCCGATGTTTCCAAAATATCGTATGGGCTACGTAATAATGCCGAGAGAAAATTTCGAGAGTTGCCGTCGTAAAATTTTTCTGAAAATTCGGTCAAATATCGACATTCTTGTACTCGTATAAACTTGAAAATATTGTCAAAGTGGTGCCATCGCTTCTTTTTATAAGCACTCGTAGGTACCTATCTGCTTTATAAATGAACCGTGTAAATCGATTTGCCTTATTTCTATTTATAAAAACCTGGTGGAGGCGTCTTAATTCTTTATCTAGGTATATCTGCACGAATACGTGAATATCGATTAATCCGATTTTTGAAATTTTTCTTAGGTCTTAAACTTCAAGGAGCACAGTGTCGTAATAATCAGTTATTTTTAACCTCGACCATAATGACTGATCTGCCCTTAATTTTGTTGCGCTGGGCGCCGGTGTAAGTATGGAGGATTTGATTTTTTATTTTTTCGAGTTCGGAAACTTATTGTTATTTCTGGCTTTGGCAGGACAAATTTGAATGTAGATGTGGCTAAACGTGGTAAACTGTCATTGCCCGTTTACTTGAATTCCACTCGCACCGAGTTGCTCTTTACCATCGATTTGAATATCGCTACCGGCCAAGAATATCACAGCTTTTATGAACGCGGTGTGGCCATACTCACTTCTACTGCGCTCAATTGATACAATTTCTCATTAGCTTTCCTCTGTTTTCATTCGTATTTTTAATAATTTTTCATTAGCTAAATTATATTAAGTAATAATGCATTTTTATTTGATAAGGACGGAGAGAAAAATAATATTTTTCCTTTTTTAACCAATGTAATTCGTGTAAGAAATTTTCCATTTTGTATCTGAAATCCACCATACAATTTGAAATTCGATCCTTCGTTTCTGGAGTTTAAACGAAAAAAAGGAATAAAAAAAAAAACGATTTTACCATAATATTATATTTATTATTCGTTTGTTCTGATGTAATTTATTCGCGTGAATTAAATACGAGTAATTATCTATTGTTATGTATTCACTATCAGTTCAAGAACTTGATTCAGTTGATGCTCTCTGCGTCTATTCAGTGATTGTTCGATAAAATTTTGGAGGTCTTAATTAAAAGCCAATTGATAGCCACCTTCTCGTTTCCTCCTTTCCTGATAAATGAAAAACGCAGAAAACCATTATAGCATTCGACTAGTTTACCAGAGAATAATGGCTAGGCTTTATCAGTATTGTCAACTGCGGTACCGTTCTAATGAAATAGGTGAAACAAATTCGAACATGAGCATGTTTTGGAGTAAATTTTCAAAAAAACAAAAATCTTACATTAAATTCACTTTTTTTTTTTTTCAACGTAGCATGTATTGACGAGAAGAGTTTTCAGAATGATTATAAAAATTCTGTTCGATGAGATGGAGACAGTAAAAATTCTACATTTTTGTGTGGGACAGGTCCAGGATGCCAAGTCGAGCAAGTAATTTACGATGACTACAAAAATACTAAAACCACTTACGAAGGCAACAAACTTGAGAGAGGATGCGAACGAGTATTAGTTCAAAAAGTCAACAACCTTTAATCCAATCGTTTGTATTACATTAGATAAACGAAATTACAGATACCTTAATAAATGAAATAAAAAATACAAATTTCGTAATAAAGATCATAGAGATCCAAACTTATCTTCACAAATTACTCTACGTTCTATCTCGGGAGATTTACCGTCGATTACTCCGATGCGAATAACACCACCACTAGATCCATCACGATCCATAGCCAATGAAACAGCTGGAATAAAATTCAAAACCACTAACATCAGAGACTACAATCAACCAGGCGATACAAATTAAAGAATGTAACTTTCTTAACTGTACTGTCTACAAGTACAATAATTATTGAAATGTTATTTTGAAAAAATAAAAATTGAAAAACAAAGAAAATATTCCAAATTAAATTATCTTCGGAAGAGGATATCTGCGTTATCTTCGGTTGCGTCGGTTAGCGAAGGAACACACAAACTAGACATTTACAATTAGTATTGAATTTAAAAAAAGGGCTTAATAATTTGCAGAATACGGACTACGAACAGAGAGTTCAAAGAGGTTTAGTTGTTCCATGACTTGAATGAACACTTTTTTACATTTTAATTCGAACAATTCTGAAAAATACTCCTCTGTTGCGCTAAATTCATTGAAAACAATAAACAGAAGAACGAGGATCGAATAAATTTGAAGACTTACCTTTAGAAACAAATTTAATGCACTCTTCTTTGCTCATATTTTCTTTGTAACCTGAATCGACGAATCCATAAATAAAACCACTGCCAGAGCCACCGATAGTAATTTTTTCTCTGACGCACATTCCACCCAAAGGAACGCAGTAAACCTAAAGCATGGGAAATAATTAACTGAATGCGTCCATTATCGAATTCTCTCGTCTCTGTTAATTATTGATGATGCGTGTGTGGTAGGATGAAAAGGGTGTTTTGTAAAAAATGGAGAGTTTAAATTAAGTCGTTAAATGCTTGTAACTTACTTGTCCTCCTTTTCTACGATCCCAGCCAGCCACAATGATACCGGCCGTTAAAGAGGATCTGTAAGAGTAAACCAATTCCTGGAATATTTTAGCGGCGGTTTCAACAAGCGGTTCTTCGTTCATTTCGACTCTAAAGATATATTTGAAATTAATAAAAAGATCAAACTTATTAAAGTACCAGTTTTAAAGTGAATCTACTTTTGAAACTCTAAATGATAGTTAACGATATCGGCTATAGCCTGAGTATCGGCCGCAGAACCCGATCGACAGCAATAAATATGATCGGTCACACGAGTCAACTTGTCAGTAACCCGATTAGCGATGTAAGATCTATGGAAAATAATGCAAAATTATCGTGAAAATCAATGGAATCAAACGCATGAGAATAATACATGTTCGAAAATTACCCAGTGGTAGTACGAGAATCGGCACCAATCACGACACCTCCATTATATTCGGCTGCCATAATAGTTGTCTGGAAGATAATTGCTAAATAGAGTAAAGATAAAGCTATCGGCGTGAGAAATAGTAAAATTTACTTACACCGGTAGAAAGTTCAGCATTTAACCAGTCCATTCCAGATAATTGCGAATTACCTAGAACGTCAACGAACGCCATTTTTCGTTACGAACTCTACAGATAAAATCAAAAAATCAGAGATAAATGCTAATATGGATACTAGTAAGATTTTCAAAGCTAATTATTCTCTTGAAGTTAACAAGTCAACTATATAAATGGTATAAGGTTAGTAATTAGTGTAAGGTATTACTCTTCAACAGAAGAAAGAATGCAATTCATTTAATGCTATCACAGTTCTACCGTTATCACGATGATTGTGTGAAAGTGAAACCTTTATGAAACTCCACAAGGGAAGGCCGCGAAGTGTTCCACCGATTCCGGTGCCCCCTTTACGTCATTCGATAACTCTCCACCAACTTCCACGGAAACGAACTTGATCGAGCTATGATTATTCTATGAGGGATGGTCCCTTGCATATATCATGAAAAAAATGCCAAATATCGAAGAAAAAAAATTTCCGAATTTTTGACTTTCCCCAAATTTTTTACTTTGTCCGTCCCTGAAAAATCTGTTTTCGGCCATCGGCATGTTGAGGTTGCACGTAAAGTTGCACGAATAACTACGATGAATGACGTTTTTTTGGGTGGAGAGTTATCGAATGATGTGAAGGGGGCACCGGAATCGGTGGAACACTTCGCGGCCTTCCCTTGTAACACTATAATAATTAACAACTATTATAACAAAGCACTTTAGATAATATAGCGCAAAGCACGCACGCACAGGACGCAGCTCGAAGGGAAGGGAAGGGCACTATGCTAGTATGCAATCCTTTTCCTTTTTTTTTATGTTCTTCAGTGGTTCTTCAATCTTCTCTTTTCCGCATAAGTTTCGTTTCGCTTTTTATTTTAATTTTAATAATTTTCATTTTTTTAGTTTTAATTTTATGGTTTTTTATGTAACAGTGAAAGTTCGCGTATGTCGTTCAGTGCCATTAGTCCTGTTTACATCAAACATCCACTTCATCGTAAAAAATTTACAAAGAAAAGAAAAACTTTCTATATAGCAATTTTAGTCTCATAATTCGATGTTAGTTTTGTGCTTATATGAATGAAAAAACCGATGTCACGGAAGCATTGTGATTTCGAGAAGTAAGATATAATTCTTTTCCGCAGGGTTGAACTGACAGCTCGATCGTTCATCAAGCATCGATCATCGTGTGGTAAGGATCACGAAAAGGTCGTTGAACTTGAATGTTATAAGTCTACTTCGTCAATATCTGCATGAATGGTTGATTAACTACGATTGAAAGCGTGTATTTTCGCATCTTAACAGATTGGTAAAATTTCAAACCACAATTCGTTTTGGTAACGTCATTTTGGTGCCTGTGTATATGTCAATGAAGAATGTGTTTTGGTGTTTCTCTTCAGGTTTTTTGTAGAATGGCGAATAGTTCGAAAGATGATCCCAAAGAAGAGGATGACGATGATGACGTTGAAGACCTCGTATCAGCCATCAACTACAATACCATCACGTCGATGACAGCGTTGAAAGAGATTTTTGGCCACGACAGTGGAAATAGCAGCGAAGATGTGTCCTGGTTCCAGCATTGCTTTCTGAGGCATGTAAATCGACTGCCATCGCGAAATCAGTATCCCGGACGTCGACTTTCAGAGTGTAAAGAAGAGGACGAGGGTGCTGATAATGATGTGAAAGGCGAATCACCTCTTGAATCTTGTAAAATTGTGACTGATACTCAACCTTCCGAGTCAAGGTAGTGTAATAATTCAATTTCCTAGAATTAGTGGTTAGACTCTTATCATTGATAATATAATTCTATCGAAAATTCATTTAATGGGCTACATTGTGAGATGCGCTCAGTGCCGTTTTCACGAAAATGATTATTGTAGTGATCTTACTTATTGGTCCTTTCTGAAATTGTTTACCCCTATTCGACCGAGAACGGGATTCATTAGGCTTTATTTATGATGAAAATGACCTTATAATTTGGAAGGGTTAAAACTTCGGATTCAAGGCATTCCGATAAAGAATTTCTCGTCGATTTCTGTAATTCAAACCGTAGCTTTCTATTTCCAGAATTGTCAGGATATTGATGAAACTTAGAATTTCAATTTTATATCCAAGAAAGTTTGATCAAGAGGTGTACCGAGTTGTAAAATGTTTTTCAGAGTATGAGAAAAACATATTCATTTGATGCTCAACTTTCAAGTCATAACTCTGATACCTCACTACTGATTTTTCGATTCTTGAATACCAATTTGTTTTTCGACCAATCTGTCAACCTTCGTTCATTTATTTTTGATTATTTTTTCGAGTCCTCCGATAAGTAAATTTTCAAAATTGAAACGTTGATAAATTATGTAATATCCTTTACTTAAAAAAAATTTCATTGCTTCATATATTTTCTCCGATGGTTGAAAATATTTACTGCGTAAATACGTGAAATGTGTTGTGGGATCGCAAGAGAAATATTATGCTCGTCAGTATTTTTTTTTCTCGAACTATCTTGTCTAAATTATTGCAGAGAAGAGATTCAATTGGGTATGTATATTGTTCACTGCCATAAATTCAAGCAAAATAATAAATCAATAAAGTAGACGACATTAATTGTGAGGGGATGGCTAAATGTTAGCCGAAGGAAACGATGATTATCTGTTTTCTAAAAATAATATTACGTTCTGCTTCCCTCGAATATTTTTTTTTTGTTCAGTTTTAGTCATTATTTTATCATATTTATCAAAAACAAAAAGTGTAATGATAATTATTGTCATTTACTTTTGCTATCAAAATGAATGAAGGATAAAAAATATGTAAATTCAGAAGCGCTAACATTTCAAAAAACTCATATTTGCATTAGTGGAAGGATATTTGCATTAGTGGAAGGAATTAAGTCAGTAAGGCCGTGAACGTTTCTTAGGTGTTTTAAAAAATATAAAAATTTTCAGTCGTCAGATTTTACACTTATTGTCACAAAAAATTGACGAGGAAATTGAGAAATGTAATTTTTTTTCGAACAGTATGTTCAATTTACTATTGTTGTAATTCTCTGATAGGTAATTTTTTTTTTACTGTTTTATTTTGTTTGCAGCAAACAACTTTCGAGCCCATTACGTAAATCATCGAGTTCATCAACGCCAACATCTCCATCCTCATCGATACCTTCTAGTCCTCGCAAAAATCATTCTTACGAAACGCCCCCCACATCACCTAAATTTGGTCGTGGAACCTCGCCGCATTTTGACAAACGATTCTTCGAAGCCGGACTAATTGAAATGAAGTCTCAAGCGTCATCCACATCCACGCTGGACGACTCATCGGCTGACGACGTGTGGGTCAAGAGAATTGATCCCAAAGATATTGCCAGACGTAAAAAGGTGAGTTCATATTGTATTTCTGAAAGTTTCAAAATAGCTATATTCTTCTCTTCATTTTGCGTCTGGAGTTAATATTATGATTTCTTATTTACTTCGCTTCCTGGTTCCATTTATTGTGGAATCAGTTTTTTTTATAAAGTGAGTTTACATTTTTACATTCCTTCTTTTTCCGTCAAGTTTTTCGGTAACATTCATTCAAACCTTGATTCCAGAACTTGACCATCTATTGGTTGGACTTCACGTTAGTTCAACTTTGAAGCTTCAATTACTAACACTTACATAAGCGATGACCACTTACGGTTAATTGCGATTGTGACAGCAAGTACCATCTCCCTCTGGGCTTTGAGAAAGAGTTGAGTTGAAATTAAACTTGGTGATAGACTTCCCATTCAATTTTAAATGGAAATAAACTTTTCGATATTGAAAAGATCAGTAGAGCCTGTCTTTGGAAGGAGGAGAAGGAGGGAATGAGTTTTTATTTGGCTTCTGATCTTCCACCTCTTTCTCAGTTAATTTTTTATGTTTAGATGTATTCTCCTTTTTTTTCATTTGAATAGCGTCAATTACATAAGATTTTTACTCACTATGGAGATGCAAAGATCGAGTTGTTGAGAACTTAATTTTTGGTTATTTATATAAAGGTTTCTTCTAGTGAAAAAGTCTATAATCTTCTCGTCTTTACGAGTGCTGTGCTGTGCTGTGAAAGTATTCTCTTGATTATTTTAGTTTGAAAGAAAGTTGTATTCTGAAAATTCGTAAATTTTCCCATTTTCCCATCATTAACGAGCTGCAAATGATACTCGGGGTGCTGTTGACCTTTACGAGATTTTTCAGCTTATTTTGTTGATTGATGCGACTTCATTCTATAAATTTTATTGAAAATTTTGCAAATCTACATTATACTACTCGTAATTTCAAATAGTACATAATTTGAACAGCCTTAAACTTAAAATACAGAAAACGACTTGATTTTACTCTAAATACTGCATTATTTCGAATATTATATATTAATCTAGTTTCATGACTGTGGTGTTGCTTGTTGAGTTATCGTCGTTCTACTGTATGAGTTAACAATCCAGTTCTCAATTTTATTACCAGACAGACGTGACTAGATTAAATTAGTCGTTTTATTCGTTCTTCAAATGAAATGTTTTCACTTCTTTTCGCTTAAAAATTCATTCACTGTGAAAACGTGAGCTGTCCCTGTATTATGATTGGCGACAAATTCATCTGTGATCTCTGTGGTACGTGTCGAGTACTGTTTGTATATGTTTTTATTCGATTCACCCAATTTTTAGAGAAACTGATATGTTGCTTTAATTTTAATCGGATAACAAGAGCGTTGCCTGTGTTGCCTGTTGAAGGCCGTGACTGAAAAGAACACACACACGCACACAACAGAAGCGTATTTTAAACGCGTGGACGCGTTTTTCGTTATTATAGATTATTTTAAAAATTGAGTTATTGGGACGCTCCACGGCTGTGGCGCGCTAGTGTGTTGTTTATGATTTACGTAATCAGAATGGGATATCCCGAAAAAGCACGAAAATTACGTTGATTGGTAATGATCAACTGATTTACAAATTAATGTTAGAGGACCCAGGTCGTTTTGTTATTTGAAAATCCACCAGATGTCAGCCAATTCGTTGGCGTGTCCCAATTGTATTTTAATCATATGGGGGTGTGGCCGTATCTAATGTTCATCATTTATCACGAAAATTGCAAGACATTATTTACACATTCAATAAAAATAGTGCTCCTACATTATGTACAACTGATGAAAATGATGAAAATTTTAAAAACCAACTAACATTTCAAAATTAAAGTCGATCTACAGGTGCATGATTGTTATAGATTCGATTCTCAAACTTTGCGCCCTCTATACTTATACTGGTGTATAGCGACTAGCGAGCTATCTGACTGCGCATTTTTTTAAAAACAGTATATTATTTTTTTCTTCGCCTTCATAAGTGTACTGCAAATAAAATATTTCGTTTTTAATTTTCTCTACCCCTTGCCTTCATACTTTCCCTTAAAAAGTAGGGAAGAAGTCAGAAATGACAGTTGCCATTTTTCTCTTAAATTTTTAACAACGCTGAATGGTCTCAAAATCGATTATGTGGTATCTAGCAATAATTGCCCAAGTTACTTTTCATTCATTTGACGTTATCAACTTCCAAATACTGTGAAGTACTACCATAAAAGGTGCGCAAAAAGTAGTTTTCTTTAACAAGCGCGTACCTAAGCACTCTTTCCAGCCAAATATCATTTCTACCTAGGCTAGGCGATCCATTATCTCATTGACAGCTCTGAAAGGGTGAGCATGTAGTTGTCAAACACGAGAAATCGCTTGTCTCTGTCACTTTAAAAAAAATTAGTTATGATCAGTTAAATTTAAATAGTACTGTATTTCAACAGTTGAATATTTCAAATCCATTTTTTTCAAAACCACTGTTTTTTATACATACGCCCTTCTTGAAAAAAAAGAACTCGATTAGCATACACGAATTATTTATTATTTCACTTTGGCTTCAGCGTTCAGAATGATAGTATTATTAATATTGTCTTACCGTGTAAAAATTTTTTAATTATCAAACTGGAGGACTCATCTAGATTATTGTGATCGGACTTTGTAGTACACGAAATAACTTCTCAATTTCAACGCGCCAAACTAACCCGCGAGTCTAAGAATACTGTAAATCAAAATAAATCTCAGTTTACTCATTTTCTCAGATCTGTTAACGTTCTGTTAACGTTATTTCAAACAAATGTTGTTAAATTAGAAGACCATGAAAATTTAAGTTCTTAGAATAATTTTTCACTCCATTCTCTTATTCCATTTTATTTTTACTCATCAGGTAGATATTCATTTTAGCGTAAATAATCCAGTTGAGTAATGTGAAAAAAATTCATGTGGGCTATTCTAAGAACAAATGAAATTTAGTAATAAGAAGTTTTGAATGAAATTCGACGATTATGAATTACAATTTTATTTATTAGACTCGACGGTTTAAACTCTTCTATATGAGTTGAGGTGTGATTGATACTGGTTCGTAAACTGTCAAAGTCTGTAATATACTAGTATTTGTGGAATCTGGATTATGGCTAGCTTCTAAATTCGCAATTATGAATGTTTAATCAAACATTTTCTCAGCATGGTCATAATTCATGTCGATACTGCTCTGCTCTCTTATTAAGGACCACATTTCTATTCGATCGTTTAGATTTTCTAGAACAGGTATTATGTTCGTGAACCAGTTCAAAATGCAAGTGTTCTGCATTTCATAATTTCGATTAATTTACATTAATTTTTTGTTGGAAAAAAAAAAATTAGTCTCGCCGGGTATTTACTCGTTCTTCTCGAGATCGTAATTATCGTTTATCTGAAATACGGTTTCGCCCTAAATTCGGTAGGTAGAGCTCGTAACCATCATATACCTGTTTCTGAATATTCGGTTGAATGAAAAAAACCTCAGAAGAAATTAAATGGATGGTGACCGGTCGCCCAGAATTCACTCTAAAATGTCATTCCGTTCAAACTTCAGTCTCTGTATCTGGATGACGAACTGCTCGATCTGAATCGACTAATGTAAGCAGGAAAGTGGTCAGCAAGTTTTTACCCCTTCTCGTATGTTCTCTTTTTCTTCTCCCATTTTTTATGATTCTCGTAAGATAAAACGATCGTCTTGAATAATTCTTTTGCATCTGGCCAGTCAATTGTAGAAGAGTGACGGAACGGTTTCGAAACCTTCAGCAAATACTCATTTCCGTAAATTTTTTTTCTTCAATATTTCGTTTCTCTATTGCCGGAAAGTTGCGACTTGACTCGAGCGTATTTCGCGTTTAATTTAGACTTTTAGTGTTTTTCAAAGACAAGGGTGAATTTGGAGTTGATTGATTGCATTGTGAACTGGACGTATCCTTAGATATCGGCTTGTTATGCGTCGATTTCTCGTCGAACTGCCTAAGGTAAATTTTTATATTACAGGTGTGTGCGCGAATTAACGAGTTTTTTGGATATTTTAAAACAGACTACACACGATATCAATCTTTTTAATCATAAACATTCTCACATTTTGAAATTAAAATATTTAGGCCTTGTAAATAGAAGTATCGGGGACGGAACGAATTTTACCCTTTCAATTCAGAAATATTATTTTTATTTTCAATATTGAAATGTACGGACCAATAACTCGTTCTCTCGTTTTATTTATTCTATTAGTTATTAATCTTAATAATCATCGAGAAAGATTTATATTATGTATGTACTATCGGCTTCATTCATAATTAAAAATTATGAAATCAAAACTGACCACTTTTATACGAAGGGAAAGTACCTACGTACGCGTATGTTCTTCATTTTCTTAATGACTTTCGCTCGTAGGCTTTTTATGCACAAATTTGAATCCACAATCAGTCAGTTTTGATTTTGGACTTCTCAGTGAGTTGTTGGCTATTCTCAGTGAGTTGTTGGCTATTTTAGACTATATGCACTATAACTTGTTCTAACTCTAACGTAACTCATCTAAGTACTCGTTATTTTATACGCGTGTTTGAATTAAGATTTAGGGTTGAATTAGACATGATGAAGCTTTCCAAAATTGTATAATAAGTACTGTAATATTTTTGAATCGTCTGATACTAGAGGAGGAACCCACAATTTTTGGACGTTTTGCAATATGAATTTAATATTTTATTTTGAAAGTGTATCGGTGCACGTATACCTATGTTCCATGTCCAAGGGTTAGTAGTGCGTATGTATTAAACTTTAATTTCGCTCCAATAAACTCTATAGTTGAATAATTTTTCTCGTTCTGACGAGTCATTTTTCATCACTAACCATTGTCTTATTTTAAAAGAAACTTGATAAGTCTGAAGAATCAAGAATGATATGCAAGGAGTAAAAACTTATTGACCACTTTTCTGCTATTCAACTCATGCTGTTTGTCATCTAATTGCGAGACTAAAGTTTGAACGGAAAGACATTTGTGAGTTGTATTGGATACGATTATTATCCAAGTTTTTGGATAACAGTGGTTTTGATAAATCGATTACGTGGGTTTTTCCAAGATATTCTTTTGAAGGTTCCTTAGATTATAGCGCATACACGGATAAATAGATTTTCGAATCGTATGGTAGGCTTTCTGTGATATGATTTCGACAGACTAGTTGGATTTTAAATGGAGCGTTTTAACAATTCATTCGTGAACGCGTATCTGTACGTTAGGTTCGTTAGGATTTTTTTGGTTTTTGGAAACTGTTTCATATTAATTGTTTGGATCTCAGTAAGATGTCAATTTGTGTTCCATTTGTGCGTTTAATTCTGTTTCATATCCGTCGATATTTCTTAAGATTGCGAAATTGTATTCAGCTGGATAAGTCTTCGCCGGTTCAGGTAAAATATTGTTTCCTTTTCAGTCAGGATTTGACTATTTCGGTTGTTGCTCGTTCTGCGAAGTGGACCTCTGGCAATGGGTAGAATTGTAGATAATTCTTGTATCGAGTTTCCTTGAAAATTTCACTTTACCTGCAGCTCCTTGACCAGAATATTCTGTAAGAGGGGTATAGGAGCTGGAGGATAATATGCTACATTTTGGGATATCAGTGTGTGTTTCTTTTTTTCGAGAGTGAAGGGGGCACATGGCTAGAGAAGAGCTCTCTGACCCTGTATCTCTCGTCCTCGAGTCCGGGCCTGTTAATTTGTTTAGTTGATGTTGAGACAACGAATAAATGAAACCCCTTCGAGTCGCATTTGGCCAAATAAATCTTGTGGCAAATCATCAGCGATGGAAATTGCAGGTAGTTGATTGCGTGAGAAATCAGTATGGAAGTCCTAGAATAATCTCTCATTTTCCAAGTCGATTACGACAAATGTTGAGATGCAAGAATAAATCTGTGATATAAAAAAAGTTTTTAAAACGAGACTCAAAAGTCGAGAATTTGTCTTATTTTCATTTTTACGCTGGTAAAAATATTGTTTTTAATTTTGCCGGGAACTGTAAAAAAAGGTTCAACACCTCATACTCATTTTGGTTGTATCTGTCGAGTCCAATTTGTCATATTTTTTCAGCGATGTATTGAAATTATTTGCCCCATAAAATATTTGACCTTGGTTTCGGTTCTCCTTTTCGATTTATCCTCGTCTTATGTCTTATCAAATATTAGTACTTGGCTCAAAGCGAAAAATATTTAACTACATTGTGCTAAAATTGCAGCGGAATTTTCAAATGCTTTCGAATGGGCAGTACGAATTTTTTTTTCTAATGGGAAAAATATCGTCATTCTTGACAAAGAAAAATGACTGTTTCGAATTTTTTCCAATTTGTTTTAAATTTCAAATCGTATTACGAATATTCGATATGTAGATTTATTATTCGAATCGTATTTTTACTGTTTGATGTAGAGATTGTTAGTATTCTTCGGATTTAAATGCGAGTTAAAAAATAAATGTAAAGTTTGAAAGAAGCTTTGTTTTTTGAATTTCCATCGACCTAAAACACGAAAGAACTACCTAGGATTAGGTATTCTCATTTTTATCGTCGTATATTAAATAGTACGCTACTTTTTATGCGAGCAGGTATGTGTTGTGTGTGCTCAGCTGACCTTACACTGTTAACTGTCGGTTTCAATGAAGATTGTAGAGGCTATAGTTCTGTACACGTAGTTCCGAAGTTAGTTTACCTGATTTTTCTCTAAATCACTCATAAAATTTTGCTATGATGTAGATGCGATTCATATTGCTGCTGTGATTATCCGAGCATTTATCGAGAAGTTTCACCTATTTGGTTCCAATGGGTAATACGAAGGCACTTTTTTTAAATATAAAAACTAAGTTTCTAGTACTAGTCAATGTCCGTTTTGAGGAAAAAAATGGATTGTTTTTGCTTTACGCTGTTTGTTGTTACGCTATTTATACCAAATTATACCAACTAACTGCAAACTAATTGAAAAAACCGGTAAATATACGTTTGACATAGTAGCCCCCCTTTCAAATTTCAAATTTTTTCATGAAGAGGAAAATCTCATGAATATGATAATGTGTAAATCGTTTTGATTAGATATTTTATTTCACTGCAATTGATGAAAACATTTTCGAAAACTGTGAATTCTATTCTGCTCTTCAACACATTTCAAAATGTGGCGATTTTCTTTCATTCATTTCATAACAACTCTTTTCTATTCATCCTAGAAAGCTGAACCTGGTCTCATTGGAAAGGAAGCTTTGAGGATCACGTGACACGTTTACATATTATATAAGCTATTCGAATTTCGAATCTGATTATTTTAAAAATTTCATAAAGAAATTATTGAAGATGGGCCAGAGATGAGCACGTCATTTTGTGAGAATTTTTTAAATTTCTATCTGGAAACAATGCAACACTGACAATTGAATTTGAAATAAATTTGAATCATCTGATCTGACGATCTACTAACATCCGAGTCTGACAGTGAAACAGGAAATTGAAACATAGAAGCCATCTTGTTTTTTTCAATTTTCACTTCAGTTCTCACTTCGCAGTAGTCTGTTGTGGTAAAGTAGATTGTTCCTTGTCGTTGAGTTGAATCAAATTACGAATCGTCGTCCGTCGATAGGTACTAAATTAGTTGATTTATTAATTTTATTGTTTCCCTTGTTTCGTTAATTGTTTTTTAGTCAACTTACGAATATCTACGATTTTCCAAATTCAGTCGATGAAAATCTCTCGTTTTACTTGTGATGTTCTGTGCTGTGCTTAGTGTCTACAAAGTTTGTGTTATCTTCGAGCATGCAAGCATTCTTTCTATTCACCATAATTATCTTAAATTAGTATCGTGTTAGATAGTTTTAGCAGAATGAAGGAAATATAAGTGATTCCTATAACGATTAGTCTGATACCTAATTCTCTAGTGTTGGTTGGATCAGTGTTTCGAGATACGATGTGAGTAGGTATCACGAATCGACAGATTTTCAAGAATCGTTCTTGCATTCGTGATTCCGCTCTGAGCTCTCTAAATGTTGTGTTTGATTCGGTTTTGTTGAACAGTCTATAAGTTTTTTGTGAAGTTATTATTCGTGATTGCCTCGTTTTGTGCTTCCTTCATCTATCTGTGATTTTGTTACCTGCTGATCGTTATTGGGTGAGTGTCTAGTTTGCTAATTCTCCTTACTGATGATTCTAAATTTTGGTCTCAACATGTAAAATTGTAAACTTATTAGCATTGCTATACATCTACTATTTTAAAGCTCATTCATGATTCATCCATATTTTTTAATGAAACTGTGAAACCGTATTCTGTTTTCAATGAAAGTTAAATAGATCTCTGTCGAGTAGGTATATGATCTCAAATGACGCCTTGAGTCGATTCGGTTTTTTAATTCTCACCGAAAGATGCATGGAACTTATAAATACACTGTTCCATGATGACCGATGATTCTGCTACAATGTTGCCTTAGAACTCATCTTTTATGATTTTGATCCAGAATGATCCTTATTTGATCGTTATCATGAACACGAAGCATAAATTTATTGTATTTGGCAGTATCTCGTAACATAATATGTATCGATGTGATCGATTAATGCCGATTCTTTCATTATTTTTTAAGGCACGATGAATATCAAATCTGTAGCTGAGAATCGAAGTGATTGGTTTTGAAAATAATACAGTTCAAGTTTTGAAAATATACTTACCCAAGTATTTCTCATTGTTTTAAGTAGCGCACTCACTGGTTTTCATTTTTAAGATATTTGAAGGTGATTTTGAAACACTGCAGTTTACAGGATGAAAATGCCAGTAAACTACATCAAAAGTTGTCAAAATCTCTGTATGACTGAAATCACTCTGGTTTTCAGCCGCGGGTATCATTCAAATCATGTTATTGAAGGTAACATACGTGTGTCAAAATCAAAAATTACCAGAGGTTTCAAAACATTTTTTTTTTTTTTGAGAATCATTCAAAAAAGTTTTCCAGCCTTTATTCAGATTTGCAAGAGTGAGTATGTTCGACAGTTACTTGTTACCAATGACGATTTTGTAATAGTAAATTAATACAAATAATTAAAAAATTAGTTCCTAGACTGAAAATTCAAGGTATAATTTCACCGATTTTTCAGAAATAGCTGAACGAGACTAGATAGTGTGCAGCACACTATTTTTGATTTTTTTTTTTTTTGCCAGTGTATCGCATTATTTTTAGAACCATTCCGAGTCCTCGCCAAAATTTTTCTCGCATCCTTGAGAAAGGTTTTGTGTCGAAAAATATCCTCCGCTTATTATTTTGCATTCGGTTGTTAAATTTCGACGTGTTTCGCTTCTCTTTGCGCATTCAGCCAAAAAAAAATTTGTTCGATCTTTTTCTAAACCACTAATTTGTTTTCGTCAAAATTAACTTTTTTTTAAATAATATTAAAACGTTCACTTATTGAGTATCCTGTCCGATTTTGTTTACTGGGGGCATCTAAAAAATTACTTGTTTATGGCGTTCGCCTCGCCTCACACGCACACACAGTCACACACACTCTCTATCTCTCTCTCTCTCTCTCGCATCACACACACCTACATTTTGACTTCTCAAGTGACTCGCTATCTGTTTGCGTTATCGGCACCATGTAACAGCAAATACAGCGTACAAGCTCATCGAGTCATCGGGACCCTCTATCTATACAATTACGTTGGCCGGTTTGCTTCGTTATTACTTTATTTTCTACGCGTTATTTACTCTTCTACCTGTGTAAGAACGTCACATTTTTCGTTTGCTGCCCTGTCCGTTAATAATCGTCTAATCCAATCAGTTAATTGTGAAAAGAATTCTGCTTCGGATTCTTCGAATATTGTATGATCGAGACTCCCTGTGATGCGCTGATTAATTTACTAACTGATGATAGTTTCTTTACACGGGTCATCCCTGGCGGCGCCTTACGTTCTTGCCGAAATTTCGGAGTGCCATTCCACTCAACTGGTTCGTTTCCTTAACTTCAGCTCAGTATTTCCGACTAATTTCATGCGATTTTATCAGATTTTCTTCTACCCGTATTTCGATAATGAGTGGAATGAAATTCAATTTCAATTCAAACTCGAATATTTATCGCAGCAATTATTACTTCCGCGAATTGTTTCATAACATTTGGATGCCTTCGACTCGATATTAAATTAATTATTCGACTCTTTCGCGATTTATCTGGAAGCAAGGGTCAACCCGTCAGTCGTCAGCATTTAGTTTACGAAATAAACCCCGAGTAAATGGCGCCCTCGTTTATTTTTGAATTACATTCTGACCTTTTAATACGTGGTATAAGGCTGAATAATTATTGCTCAATGCTCAGTCTTACAATCTTAACCTTTGAAAGACAACATGTTTCATTAGCTTTGATGCGATGAATGCCAAATTATTTCATCGAAAGTAACATGTGTAAAACATTAAACACTACTAAATAAGAGCTTTGCTCTTACATAATTTTTCAATCATATTGGTGGGTACAAGTATTAACACTAGAAATACCAGGTTTTACTCGATTACTCAAAGGACCCGGTGGTGTCATATATGACACCATAAGAGTAACCGCAAAAGACCAGGTGACGTCGTATGGCACAGGTCAGGGGTTCTCAAAATATTAGTTCTTCGAGAAGTCCATCTCAAAATGTTGAGTGGTGTCATATATGACACTACCTGGTACTTCTAGTGTTGATGGATGTTCTTTTCCTCTGATGACTGATAATTTATGTTACCCTAAATTTTAAAAATAGAATGTACGTGTATCTAAATCTACGTTGTTTTATAACAATACGAATTACGTAGAATTTTTTTCTTTATTAAATAAGATTCGCATCCGAATTAGCAAATTTGATATCCCTTTAAAAAGTCAAGTTCTGCCTACCCTACACTTGAAAAAAAAAAGGTTTACCTAGTACGGAGAAAAAAAATGAAAAAAGCATACCATTGAGGGAAAACATTAGAACAATCTTGTAGGTACTTTCTAAGAAAGCAAAAGAGAAACATTGTGTAATGGAAATGTAAGTACGTAACATGATGTAGGCCATCCACTTTTCATCTAGCGACCACTGTGCACGAAAAATGCGAAGCAGCGTACACAATGTACGTCGAATATGTATTAATTCATTTACGAGTACTTCCATTTACAGAGACGGGAGGCCATCATTTGAAGAATGTTTCATTCGGGGAGAGAATACGCGAATTTTATTAGCCAACCAGTTTTAAACCTCCCTTGTGGTTGAAAAAAACGTGCGGTAATTTTAAAATGGATAGGAATCGCCGAAATCGTCATTGGAAACTTTAATTAATGATTTCGGCGCATTCCACCGTGTATTTTTCGAGTTGGTGGAATTGCAAATGTTTTTTTAATAATGCGTAGAACAGAATGGTTCGCGTTTTCCCTCTCGCAAGTCACAATAAACTTCGAGGCGGAATTGCGTTTGAAAAACGATATAGGTACCTCCCTACCTACCTACTCGTATATTATTTGCCAATTATACGAGTAAGAAGATGCATGGGACTTTGTTTTTTACAATTGTGTAGTGTGATAGGACTGCCGTAGTATGTAATAATAGTCAGTCCTAAATAAGAAAGGACAAAATTTGAAATGCTCCATGAGGTGCATCGACCCTAAGAAAATATTTATGCGTTTGTTGATTCGTATAGATTCCCTATCAGTATCAGTCATAATTTGTAACGCCTGAACCATTAACAGTTATCCCAAACGCGAACCCCATTTGCAAAACTCCCTGTATGTTCAAGTCTTTCATGTTCGGGACAAAATTCGCGTTATGCAGATTGCGGTTCTCCCTTCTCATTTGGGACGGACAATACACGATTACAAGTCATAAAAACGCGAATAAGGAAATCCCGAATGCCAACCAAAGTTTGACCTACAGAAACTTTAATCTTGACTGGGTAGGAACGGTATGAAAAGTACGAAAACCTTGGGCTATCCGCTATAGTTGCTAGTCGAATCAAATTAAGCCTTTAATATCGGATTACTTCTCAATTCTTGTGACAAGGCGTCCTTCTCATCGACCCTCAAATTTAAAATCGAAATGCTCGCGTAACTCGTCGCAGGCCTCCGTCTACATACTGCGAGTCTTCGGCGCTCGTCAGCACTTTCGTTGGTTTCCTTTCAAATCTTTTTATTGGCAGCTTAGCAATGGGAAACTTGCAGTAAATTTTGGTTTTACTGCGGGAAATAGTGTTATATGGCACCCGTAGTTTTTCGTTTCACGATCACAGAATTTCAAAAATACCCATCTCGTAATTTCATATTTATTTATGTATTCATTTATCTCTGTATAAATGATTGGTCTGTAGTGGGGTGGAGGGCAATATCGCATATTTCATCTGTGAAGCCTAATTACGGGGAAATTATCGATCCGATCGAGCTGAAATTCATACAATGTATGAGTGAAAAGCTCTAGAATGTACCTATCAACGGTTTCAAGTAAAATCCCATTCGTTGGGTTTTTTTTTGTGCAGAGCTTTTGGAAAGTTCAAAAGCACGTATTTCCCCTGCCTACGTGCGCACTCATTCAAAAATTTGCTTTTCTCGCGGATTTTACTGGGCTAGAGTAATTTTTACTACTCGTACTATTTTTTGTGCGTTAACATTGAAAGTAAAGAAATTAAGGAAAGAAAAAAGTCGTCCAGGTAGGGAACTGCGTGCGTTAGTGGCGGGGACCAAGCAGCCAGCGGGAATGTGGCGGTGTTGCGGTAGCAGTGGAGAGAGCCAAGGCAGAACGCGGTGCAGCTGGGAAGAAGAATCGCGTCGAAAGGTGGCGGTTTTGTGTCATAGGAGGGTTGCTGTGGGTGAGGGGTTGCCGAAGGGTTGGCGAATGGTGACCGAATTGGGGAGGCGAAATTCGGATGTTGTTATTTTGCGCCGTGCCGGGTACAAGGTCAACGGGTTAACCCCGTCGTCTTCCTATCCTGGCCATTTTTTCCTATCGCTTTGCACTCCTACCCCCCACACTGCCTGCCCGTTGGTGGCGCGCGGCCGCCTTGCACGCCGGCCCTCATTCGGCCCCCGGTTTTTCGACTGCCGCGGTCGTCGCTTTTTCGATCGTCGTCGTCGTCGTCGTCGTCGTTCTCGCGTCGCGTCAGTTGTTTTGTTTTTGTTTACTTTCGCTTTCGCTGGTCGTCGCGGGGGGTTGTGAAATTTGTGCAAATTCGAACATCGAGAGACTATTCGTTATGTCGTCGTTTTTGTTTTTGCGTTCCAAGTTCGGATCATTGTTTCATTCGCCGGTTATCGCTAATTCGGGCCGGTCTCGGTGTGACTGCGTTACGCTGTGGTGAGTCTGGCGACCGACGAGTGCGACCGCCAGTCTGCAATTCTGTAAGACTGTAACCTCGTTCGAACATTTTCGGAGTGCCGAGGGGGCTGGTGGCGAACGAGGTGAGAGCTCGTATTTCCGAATACGAAGCGGTGGAAAGTGTCGAGGTAAGCGAATCGCAGAAAAGCTGTCTCAGCTGACCATCGTGCTTCGTCGTTTTGCGTAATTTTTCGCGGTAAAAAGTTGAAACACGAGAAGCAGATCGGTCACGCCGTGGCGGGACGGGCAGTGTGGAAGGGGCGCGAACGTCGAATCGGCAAAAGTAAATCTACGTCGCACTCGAACTCCGTTCCACCCTTCTTCTCGTGCCATCGTCGTCGCTTCGGTAAACGCAATGCGATTGAGTAGTCACTGGTGAAAAAGAATATACCTACTTATCATATGTTATACTTTTTTCCTTTTTTTTTTTTTTACCTTCATCTTTCCAGAATATCGTCATGGTAAAAGGTGTTGATCCGACCTAACCTCGCAGATTATCGATAACAAGGTTGGGTTACCGGGTTTGAATGGATATGCAACTCGATTGCAAATGGATTATGTTGAACAAAATGCGAAAAATCGACTTGTCGATGTTCAGGGCATCTATAGCGCTAAATGTTGCTCTGTAATGAGTATAATCGAATGATGATTCATCATGACGCCTGTGCTCGGGATTCAGGAATAACTTTTAAATTCGTATATCTATTTTTGTTATACCTAGCGCCTGCGGTCTAATAGCGGTGGTCGCTTTTACGGAAACGTTTTTAAATTGTTTGAATTTTCAGCAGGTTTTATTTTATTTATTTTAGTTGCGCGTATACCCGCTGAGTGCACGCATAAAATACGCGGATGGGTACTCGCACAGGTTTCTTTGTTGTGTACTCGCGGTTCCCGAACCGAACGATATACGAGTAGGTGGATTTCGACGATCCACATATTCGCTGTAGGTGTAGGCACTACGTATATAGTCTGTCCCAAATAAGAAATGCGTTCTGACAAAAGGCTCCTATAAATAAAATAAGAAGACGGTATTTTTGATTTCGACCAATTGCCTTCTTCAAATCTTTGTGACGTCACGCTCTTCTTATTTGGGACAGACTATAGAACAGTATACTACTCGGCGAGTACGTCATGTAGGCGAAGGTTGGGATAAAGGAACGAGTTGAGTCGTGCTGCTCCGAGGCGGCAATTTCCCGTTTCTCGTCTCTGGGAAAAATTATTTCGAACATTTCTCACAGACCGTTGTCACTCGTATAGGTTTGGTAGGCTAATTGTTTTCGCCGCAAAACACTCGCGCTTGTTAAATGGCTGCGTTTATCGGCGATAAATACGAACATATTTTTTTATCGTTCTCTACTCGTACTTGGTTGGCAAAACAAAATACGAGTAGTATTGGTCGACACGCTGAAACAATCGCCAAATCGGTATACGGTATCTCGTCTCGTCTGGCTAAAAGGTCGTGGAGTGGACTGAAAAAAGTAAGAACAAAATCGAGTGAAGTGAAGAAAATCCGCAAAAACAAAAACAACGTGCGGTGAGGACGGGGAGCCGAATGGCGAGTCATTTGGACTGGTTGGGAGGAGGGCCAGGGGGTTTGTAGTAATAGCGAGCACCCGTACCAAACCAACGCCGGAGAATATCATACCATACCTACATATTTTTATATTTTTATTGGTCGCACGTACATAATCGCCTACGATAAAGTTTTTTTATCGCTTTTTCGCTACACATTGACGTAAGTTCGAGGGCAGAAACGCTAGAATCGTACTTATCCAGAAAACTGCGAAAAATCAAGTGGACGAAGACCGTGATCGTTTGTTTTTGTCGGTAGAATTTTTGCGCGCGCGATGGCACTCGTCTTGGCGAAGAGCCGGTTGTGTCACCTCAGCAAACGCTATTTCTGCGCACAGGCACAGCTTATCTCGATTCTCATAGGTTCCGCGGTCCCCTTCCAATCGCGACACTAATACGAAATTACGAACTGACATAATTATTTCATTAGTTCGCCTGTGATCACTGATGAGTGATGTGCGCGCGTGTCTGTACGTGCGAGTTTGGTTAATAGATATTCCATATTCGGTTAGTTTTTGCATCGTTTTTTTCGGTTTCCAACACTTCTCAGTAAGCTCTTCTTACTTTAGAATATTAACGTGTTCAATTTGTCGACTCATTGTCGGTATCGAAAGATGTTGGTATCTGATTCCGCAGGAGGGCAGGAGTAAAGTGAAATTATATCTACACCAATAGTGCAGGGAAAAAATTTCAATATTCACCCCAAATCTTGCGTACTCTACCAGCGAGTTGGATATGAATTTTTGAATCCGATATCAACATCTAGCTGACTAGTTGAGGGTTGACCCGGGTCAAACCAAACGCCAATACAGACAAAACGTACGCTCTAACTCACCCAGTATAATATCGTGGTCAAAAAGTGTCGAATGTTTGTGGAAAATCGGACAAATTTAATTTATTGTCGGACCAAGAGTTTATTTTAGTCTTTGAGATTATTCTCAATTATTTCATCATCTTGGATGATTGAATCGATTTTTTTGCCGCATTATTCGACCCAAAATTGGTAATTTTTCCTTTTAATTTGTAAATACATACGTAGAAACTACTTTTATGAAGCAAGACAAATGACAATACGAAAATAACGAGAGCTAGAGCTCCTAAAACGTTATAGCAGATTACTCTCCAAGAAAGATAACTACCTACGAGAAAAAATACACGAAGGCACATTTGAATACGAAAAATTCCAAAATTCCGCTATAACTATTATTGAATCAAGTTTAGAAGATAATTGTAACTGCTGAATAATGAAGTTTGCTCACGCTTTTATTTCGTATCATGAGCGACAAGAGAATTATATTTCTTTACTTTTTAGAAAAGTACCTACTATTTGAGTTGAATAAAAGCGTATCATTGAAATTAAAAAAAAAAGTTTACATTTAACTACGACTTTTGGAGCAGAATGTAAACTTTATACAATAAACTGAAGTAAGCAGGAGAAAAAAGATGGATTCTTATTCTTGGACTTTGGAAATAGGTAAACTGGAGTTAGCATGAAGATGGAAACATTAACCTGGAAATTTTTCTGAATTTATAATATGATTTAGGTATTTATTATAATTATTTTTACATACCAGCTTCAATTTGGCACCGGTGCGAAAACATACTCGTATTCCGTTGCCCTATTTAATCTAATACGGAACGTATTTTATTATAACATTTGAATTGCTGCGAAACGTCAAAATAACGTTTCATTTTACTTATCTTATCGAAATTAAACAGTTTTGATTGGAGAGCGAACGAATTACACCTCCTATATGCTATTAGCTTACTGTTGTTACTTTCGTACTTTTTATATAATATAGACTATAGATTATTTACCATCGTCGTTAGCTAGTATTTTATTCGAGTAGGTATATTTCTACCTGATTCTAACAATTTTTTTTTTTTTTGTGTGTACAGGAACTGGGCTCACAGCCACTGCCAACTTTTACACCGCACGAAGAAAGTGAAACAGCCAAAGAGTATCGATTAAGAGCTGGTAAGAAACCGTTTCGCCCTTTGGTAAAAAAAGTTTATCGTTGAATCATTTATAATTTCTGTAACATGAAGTCAATTTCGGACCTGAAAGTCAGCATGCCGAGCTCATAATTAGTGATTCGAAATTATTGTTTTGGACGTACGAGTAATACACATAAGTATAGGTATGTTTTTTTTCAAGTTTCATTCAGTGAACTCAATCAGTTTCGCAAAATAACCCTAATTATTTTGAAAATGAATATCACGAAAGCTCAAGTTAAGGGAAGTTTGTGTTACTGAATATCTCCCACAGCCAATTAAGCTAAAAACATAATTAGGTTCATTTTGCTCGCTCCGGCTCTCAGGTCCAGAATTGATTACGACTGAATTTTGTGTAAGTGTATATAATCTTCAGCTCCTATGCACTCGATGATTTATCGAATTCTGAATCCTGAAATATTGTGAAATAATTATTAGCTCAAGTCGAGCTTTCCAATTTGAAAATAATTCTTTTTGGTCTTGGAGAATTCTGATAGTGTGAAAAATGTTTCCTACCCTTTTGTGGGGAATAGGTTTTAGGCAGTGAGATTAAATTAAAACAGTCGATCCTGAGAGAATATACCTCTAACTAATGGCTACATCTGTACTAAGCTGCCCAATAGCGGTCCAAATACAATTATATGCTGCTAACGAAGTTTCAAAAGAGTCATTAGGCTGTAGTAGTCAATCAGGGCCACTCGTAGAATTAAATATTGAGAGTGAGGAGGCAAATAAAGTTTCAAGGAGACAAAACAAGACTCTTTACTTCGGCAACCAGTCAACCATTTTCAAAAGAATTGAAATTCAAAAAGAAACAAATTCTTCTGACTTTGTTTCCTCAGAAATGAGTTTTCTGTTCCTGAAAAAATCTCTCAGTAATGAGTTATTTCTGTTAGCTACAGCGATAAGTGTGACTCCCATAATCTACAAATTGAACGTGTTCTCGTGTTACTGCGTTGTCTTTTTACACTGCCAGTTTAATTTTATGGTTTCTCGTATTGCAGGCACATGGATCGACTCGCGGCACACCATTCATACGAATACAGTTCCGCCACAGCTCCTCAAAGCAGTTAGAGGGAAGACTTTATCGCGCGAGAGGCGGAAATCGGACGAGGAGTTATCGCCGCGTAATAACAAGACAAAGGTGTCGCAGTCGCCGTCCCGAAAATCGGCCGCCCTTTTTTTTGACGCGTTCAGACCGCGTTCAAAATCCGATGCCACGTCAAAAAGCAAAAAGCCGACGAATCTGATTTCACAAATGAAGAACGCCGTTCAGGTATGGAACTGTCGTTCAAAAATATCGTAGGAAATAGGATTTCAAATTATGAACTAGTAGACTGTATAGCTGTTATAGAACAAATGAGGAAGTTGACGCCTTTTCTACGACTTTTTGACCGAACTTTATTACAGTAACTCATACAGGGCTCATGTCTTTTATACATATAAGGATCATAAAAGTGATTAGTTCAGCAAAAATGTGTCAAATGAGTCACATCATGCATCTTTTGCACACTGGCGCAGGTTTAATGAGGCTCGATTTTGCTATACGTAGTTCGTTCACGTTAAGACTGCATTTGTATTTCGTATAATCCATCACAAATTCTTTTGTACCTACAATATAGTTTATCGAGGGGAAAGGTATAATTATATAATTATAAAAGTATTCACGGTGAACGTGCTTTGTGTGAAGAAGTTCAACCACTTAGATTGTATACTGATGAGAACTGTCATGTGTTTCGTTGCCATGGTAGCACCTTTTTGCGTTTAAAAAAATCTCGGTATTCTGAACGTGAACGGACTGTACTTACAACTTACAGTTCGTTCCATTCGAGAAACGCCACAATGTTAGTGGTAACAGACGATAAAATATATTGTTAGGGTATATTTTTCAATACTTGCCAAAATTAATGCTCATCTATTAATATTAGTAACGTGTGAAAAATTACCCATGTTTTTACGCCTTTTATTTTTCATGAAACGATCATTTCTTTTTTAAATACTTCGTTTTAAAACCTTTCGCACTATTGCTGATGTGTAGTTTTTCACACATTTTGCCTATGATGAAATGATTTGATTTTTGTCATCTAAATATCAGTGAAACATGTTACATTTTATGCTTTAACGAATCTCTTATTTTTAGTGATTGGAGGTATTTAACATAAGATACAATAATTACATGAAGGGCGTTCAATTCTTTCCCGTTATTTTCCTCTACAAACCTCAATACGTCCTACGTAATCATTCTTCAAAAAGAAATCAGGCAGTATAGTTATGTCATCCTAATGCGTATACTGTGAGCCGATTCTAACTCCCATCACTGCACTGCGTGCTAAAGATGTTGAACCAACTAATTTTTATACTTACCTTTTTAACTATATCTTGCAAGTACTGAGTGCAGTAACATAATATATAATTCACTCTATTCTATTGACGAATTGACCTCAAAATTAAATTTAATGTGACTAATTGCGTGAATAATTTGTGAGGCTGTAAAATTCCTTCATTCGTGTGTTGCGTTGCAAAAAAATTGATTTCAAAGTGGTCTATATCTTGAACTTTTGGACCAGTCAGTGATACAACTCTATAATATTTCTGAGCATAATTCAGAGAAACGTACCAAATATTCAACTGTATGGTGTTAGATGTTTTTTCCTGCTTTCTCTAACGCATTCGTTGCTGCAGAAGGCTACCTACCATTTCAAACGTTTTTGATGTGTTAACATCTTCATTTTTGTTACACGAAGATAAATTCAGAAAAATATGTAATATTAATATTTATTATTATTATTATGCAATATTGAATTCGATAGTCGAAAATCGAAATCGATTCGTATGGCAAAACGGCATAATGATACTAAATGATACTAGAGTTCTATAATAGCGCTGTGATGATACGCGCGCCGTTATCAGTTGTCGTCGAAAAGTTCTTCTGAATAATCTCTCGATGTCTCAATTAATTTTCTCAGCGATCCGTTGTTAGTTCGTCAGTCAATTGCTTTTATAATTTTGTAATTTTCATTATTGTATGAATGTACATAGTTATTTTTTATGCATCATCGTGAAAGATGTTGAAGCATTGAAGGCGTAACATTGATTAACTAAAACTTGCTTTTTATTTCCTGAATTTTTCTTTCTGCAGAAGGTATGTTGGAATACCAACTGCAGTGTGAGTTGTTTATTCGGATAAAGTGGGATTTTATCGGTAAAATTGACATGTATTACTAAAATATCTGTTTGCAGATGATGTCACCGAGCTCCAGTGGCCGAAGTAGTGCTAGCGGATCTACATCCTCTTCTGAAGCTGATCAAAGTGGTCGTCAGAGGCTGTTATCCGAGAGTTCCAGTAGTAAAGGGCCGGTCTCAAAAGTCATAGATCTCTTTCGACACCGCTCAAACAGCGCCGTCAGCTCCGAGGAAAAACGTCGTTCGGTGAGTCTTTTTTTTATTGGATTATTTCGGAGAATTGAATTTATTGCTGTCGATGATATTATATTATCCCGGTATCTCGAATGCAAAATGGAAATAAGATTTTGTCATTTGAGAAAAGGTAGGTATTACCTACTCCCCGATTCCCGTAGTAGGAAATTAACAGATCTTAGGATTTAGGAAGTCTTGCATTGTTCTTATAACCTCTAATTTGAGCCGATCATCAAAGTTAGTTCATTGGGAAGGCATAAGATCATGTGTACAGCGTTGCGATTATTAAGTGCATAGATGAAGAATTTACTATGTCTTTTATTTTATTTGTAAACTTGGTTCGTCGCGCTGGAGCATTTTCGATGCTTAGGCAGGCACGTAGTCATGGGGCGACGTTCTTTATGTCCTCCTGGCAAAATTTACAAATTATCCTCTTCAGTTGTGAAAGAAGGAAGGAAGCTCATTTACGAGTAACAATGTTTTTTAAATTTTGATTGAAATTTTCAATCTAAATAAAATTATTCTAGAAAAATTTTCAATTTAAAAGAAAATTTTGGCCCTCGCTGGTCTGCACTCTGCAGTTTGTCCTTAATCCCTTGAAATTTTTAGTCTACCTACAGGCTCGTACTTATTCGTGGGACTACATTCCGTACTGGTGGCTTCCTAGTTGAGTTTTAATGACATTGTGTGTTTAAAATGCGTTCGAATTTATTTGGGCGAGATGAGTTCAGATTCAAGCACTCTAGTTTCTGAAGATTGTTACGAATTTCAACGATGAAAGTAATTTATTTATTCGTGTCCAGGTGAAATGAATTACACTCTTGAAAATTATGCTTTAAAATCTAGCATTCAAGTTCAACGCTGAATTATTGGCGCGGCAAAATTGTATTTTTACTCTAAATCGGGTCATGCTAGAACGGCATGCCATTTATAATGTGTCCTCAAGGATGCCAGTAGTGTTGGGTTTATTGTGGAACGCATCTACTCCCTCGAAAAACCAGTAAACTTTTTTTAAACGCATTGGATGCAGCCCTCCTTACTTATATTGGAGTAGCTTTGTAGCGAATCTGAGTTTTGGTGCATGGCGTTGTCTTTCGAAGTGCAACAAAAAGCAGGCCCCCGCAGAGCTAACATTCGAGGTAATTTGGGTATACTTACTTACCTACGCATTTTTAGAAACGAAAGTAGATTGAAAATTTTCCTCCTTACGATAACTCGAATGAAAGAAAACCTTGATTGAACGTTTTAATTTTTTTTTCAAATATGGTTTTTCATTTTGATTCTACTCGTAAACGATCCGCGTGTACAGTTTTCTGGTGTAATGTGTAAAGACGATAAGTACACGCAGCCGGAATGTATCAGTCGAAGCGCACCCATCACCCATCAGCGGCCACGGGAACACTTCCTCTCGCACTACGAAGTCGCGTGTCTTTGGTTTTTGTACTCTGCCCCACCACTTTGCGAATGGTGAAGCGGGGTGGGGAACGTCGTGTTGACGACGATTTTTCAAGGTCGTTCGAATTTCGTTTCCCGCGTAGCCGCCAGTTCGGGCCGGGCTCGTTTAGGCTCAGAGGCTCCGAAAACGGCGCAGTGGCGCACATGCCTTCGATGGGTGACGGTGGTCGCGGTCGGAGTCGGACTCGAACCTCGAAGTGAGCTCGCGGCTCGCGCTCCTCGTACCTGTTGCTGCCTGCCTGCATCACATTCGGGATCTCCTTGCCCCACTCCACTACGTCCCCACCGCGGACTCACCTGCTGCCGTCTCCGTCTCACCCGCGCGACAATCCTCCTCTAATTTCTCGTCTGCGTCTCCTTCTCCGACTCTGCTTTGCTACCGTGTATGTACCCTGCTCCCTCCACCGCTGTCTAATAGTTGCATCGCATATTGTGATCCTAGAGTTTTTGGGGTACGTGCGGTGTGTCGGTGGTTAGGACTTCTCAATTCTCATCACAGGCAGCTCCTCTTCTCCTCCATAAAAAAATATCGTAACGGCGATACGCCGCTATACGACCTCAAAGAGTGCGGAGGGCGTTCTGATTGTTTACGCTTCTTGTTTTGGCGTGTGTACGTATGTGTGGGGACTCTCTTCACCTCCGGTGTCTATTTGTCGGCGGGTGCTGCGACGGTGTGCGTGTGCCTGTGCGAATGTTTTCATTTTGATCTCCGTTTTAATTTGAAGTCGCCGAATCACTCTCGCTGTTGGTCAAAGTGTTCGCCGCATCCGATTCCTCCGCCGGTGTAGAAATTGTGTTTGCTCGTCGCGGCTGCGCGCTTTTTGCCGTCTCGGCGTCGTTCTTCTGGCGCGATTGGTCTCGTATTCTGGCCTTTGGGCTTCCCTGCGAAGGGATTTTGCGCCGTGTGACCTTACCGAGTAGGCGGTATTCGGTGTGTCGCGAGGTGTCTCCGTGCAGTGCATTCTCCTCGTCGGATGGTCGTCGTGATTTTTTGTTCGCCCTCTCATCCCCTCGTGTGCGCCCCTGCAAGTGGTAACTAACTGGCCTTGCCGGAGTTGAAGCGGGGCTCGCAGAGCTTCGCACTCGTTGACGATGCAGCCATGTCTTCGTATCTGAAATGGCTGTTCAAGTCTGGACTCGGACCCCCGCCCATCGAGAATGAGCAGAACCATCGGCCCCATCACCACCATCGCCTCAATCAGGCTCACTACACCTTCACCATACCCGAGTATTTGCTGCCGGTCAAGCAGCGCAGTCGTTCGTTAGATCCGAAAAGTTTCGAAAGGACGGGAATACGACTTTTTCAAGTAGGCGTTTTTTTTGGAAACCATTTTTCAAGCTCGATCGCGTCGCAGAGCCCTACTTCAAATTGAGCGTATAAAGTCACATCCTGTGACTCTTTTTCTGAAAGAATTTCAATTCTGAGAGAATTTGAGTGTGTAGGTACCTACTGTACACGTTTCATCGATATACATGTAACGTTCAGTTCGGGTGAACAGGGCCAGTGAGGCTGAAGAAACTCTCATAGTTTATAATAATCTAAAGGCGATCATTGAATTAACTTAGTACATGATCGAGCGAGCAAAGCAATAGTTGTAGCTACAGAGAGAGTGAGCTTTTTGATCAACCCTTTACCCTCGTATACTTGTGCGAGTAAGTGTACCTACAACCTACTGTTTTGATTTCAAACGACCAATTTGGACTTGCTCGTTTTTTTTGGTCTTTATGACGTGAAATTGCTTTTACGAAGGATTACTTTGAAACTCTATTATTTATTATATTTTTTCGTCAAGTACTTATTGAAAATAATTCGTAAAAGTTGAGCATTTAATTAATTAATAGTCATTGCCAAAACCAAAATAGATGAGAAGGAAGGTACCAGGAATTATGTTGACGATTATTTTTTTTTTTTAATCGTCTACCGAGACTTGAATATGGGCTATGTATTATTTTATTTCTGTAGCTTGTTCGCTTTAATTGATGAAGGGGGCATTTAATTAGCATCGTGGGTAGTATTATTCTTTGTGAAAGTTGGTCATTATTTTTTATGAAAGTACAGTGGTCCCCTTAATAAAGCCATTTTAAATAAATAATAAAATTCGTGTACGTAATTTACCATTGTGTTTCTCTATCGAATTTCTACGATAAAGTCGGTAACCCTGATGAAAGTTCATACAGACTTGTCAGTGCATTAAAAGTTCATGAGTTTGAATGACTCGAGTAATATCCCAAAATTTTCAAATCGCAGTCTCTGTTGTTTGCTAGTACCTACGTGGGCAGTGTCCAATATTCGTTTGCTCGAATTGAATTTCTTCGGGTCTTTACAGGTCAATATTACAATATTACATCTGTTCAATGAGATCTCAATTCTCTCAATTTTTCAATCAACTTGTAATAGAAATTTTCTTAGTAATTAATAAAAATCCAGTTTATTTGTTCGAAAGTGAAAAAATACGAAAAGGTCGAGTTTCAGTTTATCAGTGTTACATTTTCGTAGTATTTGATTAACAGAACAACAAAGCCTCATCGATGTTAGTGCATCGTATTCTGTCAGTCATCGTGAATCATGTTCAGCATTAAGTTTTTGGTTGCGGTAAATCTCATCAATTTCTAAATTTAGTCAGTTCAATTATAAGAAAAAAAGATGAAATTTGTGTAAAAAATCAAGTAGCCTACCTACGTAATAACTACAAATTCAATAACGTAATAATGTAGTTCGGTATTGACTAAAATACTTTCTTAATGATATTTGTTGATTTGTGCTCGAATAACGTTGGGTATGGTCTTTCTTGAAACTGAAAATTCATTTCTCATATTTCCTAATTACTAAGATACTATTTTCCTAAATCTGACTTTGATTTCTTTGAAAAATTCAAATTTTAATTTTATCCGATTATAAACATTTCAACAATTTTAAGAATTTTTTATACTGACATAATATTATTTTTTTATTTTAATTATAATAAACTGATTCATTTATTAACTTGGAGATCCAAGATTGAGCGAAATTTTCAGTTTTCATGCGATTATAATAGTGAACGAAAAAATAACTGACGTACCTATCTCCTAGACGAAAAAGTCTGCAATGTTTAGGACAGATGAAACCTTAGCCTCTACCTATTATAAAACTAGAGAATATGTCGTTTCATCACGTTTTGCTTGTAATTGATAAAACATCATACTTACTTCTTTATGATGACATTTTGGTTGTACGTAGTATAAAGGTATCTATAGATTATGAGAGGTCGTAATTTTTCATTAAAAATCATTTAAGTCATGAAAACTGAAGAAAGGAACCTTCTTATATGTACCTATTTCAAATTTGCGAATTTTCTGCATTTGTTATTTGTTAATTTGAACGAAGGAGGAACAAATGAAAAACGATATTATGTTGTGAATTGTTTTTGAGATTGATAATGTTTATGTATCACTGCCATCAACTTTCTCTTCTTCGCTCAAGACTTGAAAAAATGGTCATGAAGAGATACAATTTTTAATTAGTATTTTTCTGTGCATGTCCAATGTATCATTAATTTTGTCATCTCACCTTTTCTGATAATCCAGATTCTCTATGCTCGCACCATTAATATATTTACCGTTGATTATTTCGACAAATTTAATTGCAACGGAGATAAATGGGAAATTCCATTTTATATTTATGGTTTGATTTATGTTTTCAATTTTTTTTCTTTTTAGAAAACAGAATCAACCGAGAAACATTTGCTTTGAGATAAAATCCCATTTTTAATGAATGTATCCGATACAAATTAATTTTTTGATAACAAGTAACGTTGAAACGTAGCAAATTTTAATTTTTTTTATGATGAACAAATGAAAATTATTTTCTTAAAATTCAATAAAAACGTAACATAACATATTTTAAAAATTTATCAATACTATAGTACCTTCTACCTACCTATTCAATTTTCAAAATAATTAGCAATGACGAGTTTTTTAAATTATTTGTCGAAATTATTGCGATGAACTGTAATATTTCTGTCTTAATCCTTGATCAAGTGATGGTTACACACCTATCGAATCATTCTTCCAAAATTTACAATACCTACATTATATTTCGTGTTAATATGTACTTGCGTTTCGAACCCTTCTGCAGCCAGCTACCTACTTGGCATATGACAGTGATGGTATTTCCATATTGTCGTGAAATTATTATTTTTTACCATAGAGTTGGCCAAAGAGAGGCTACAATTTTTTTTTTGTAAGTTGTTGATAAACGAGTGATTGGAAGAAGAAGAAGAAGAAGAAGAAGAAGAAGAAGAAGATGGGTTATACCTCTAGAATGTTTTCGTCTTAATTAGTCGAAAAATCCATAGACCATAGCTGCTGCAAAATAATGCACCTCGCTTGTCTTACGGCTATATATCAGCAAGGTCGTTGGTGTCGTCGAAACGAAATCGAGGAACTGAGGAAAATTCTGTAAACTATTCGTTATAGGTAATATGTAAAACAAAAAAAATAATAATAACCGCAACAACCAATTGAGAATGCGAGGAGAAAATATTAATTAACCTGAACGATGCTAGTCGGTAGATCTTGTTTGATCACGCGATTACAAATTACTTAGTTGATACTTGGTTGACTGCTGATTAATCGGACAAAAGCAACTCCTCCTTACTACCATATTATTCAGCTTTACCTTCCCTGATCCCTTCTGCAATCTTCTATTATTCGTATTGATAATATTTCGAAGTCTACTTTTTTCTCTCAAAATTCCCCCCTCTTTCGTAGCTGGTTGCGGATAATGTTATAAATTTGATCCAAGATTCTAGGAGAGTAGATTTTGAATCGCTAATACGAATAACGAACAGCCGAACATATTGTTAGGTTTTTTATCGATTTTCTTATGTAATTTTTGGTTGCCTTGATTCGTGGATAAGAAATAACGTCGACTGAGAAGTGAGAAGTGATGAGAAAATTTGTTACTTCTCGTTAAGGCGGTAAAATATTTGCGTATTTTGTTTCGTCCGTTTGAAATTCCCCTCCTTACTTCGCATTTTTGTCAGGTATAGGTACTTCAAACATTCTTATCTCACATTTCATAATCGAAAATTAATTTGTAGGTAGACGGATTAAAATTTTTCGGATTTTGATGAAAATCGTATGTTAACAAAATTATTTTGCCCAAGTCGATATTAATTGGCTTTTCAACCCTGCCGTTTCAAACCAAGAGATATCAGATAGGTTACGAAAAGAACTAGCATACTTACTCAACTACAAAAATTAGTTCTCAGCTAAAAAAATTGAAATTATTTTGAACCAATGAAGAGTGATATTCCAAAATGACACGAGTAAAAGAAATTGAAATAGCAGTAAAGTGAAAAACTGTAGGTAAGTAAAAAAAAACATGAGAGAAAAAAGGCAGTATGATGGTTCGCAGAGATTTCCTTTATGAAGATGTATCTGAGAAGCGTGATTGACGCCTGAGGAACACTGACAAATAATTCTTTGTCATTACAGTGCTGCATGTCTGATTTAGCAAAGTTCTAATTCCTCATTTTGAAAAAGTTGGTTTTTGTTATTTTTGCAATATAAATGCGAGTGAAGAGTATTTTTGCAAGTTTCAGTGATCATATGTGAGAGGTAGTTGTACAAAATATTATTAAGAAAAAATTATAATTTTCAATAAATGAGAAACACATTTTGATTTTTGAACAAGTTAGTTTTTAATGCAAGGAGGAGCGCTGCCAATCGATTTGAACAGGTACCGTATTTCGGCAGGTCTTTCCCGCTTATCGAATACTAATCTGATTTGAACTGAGCCTTGGATTTGTGGATTAGATTACGAAATAAAAAATTAATGTTTCCGGATTTTGCAAAACTGTTAGACTACCGTGTGAACCGACAGCTTGTAAAATGTCATCTATAAGACTTCTTATCGTGATAAAAGAAAGCTACTGTTGAGACTTTGTTATCAGCGTGAATTAGAAAAATAATTTCTCGTAAATTCTCATATTTTATCGCATCAAAATCATAATTGCAGTTTACTTTGGAACTACTCGATTACACTTTACCTATTTGTATAACTTATAAGTAGGCTGCATCTTTATTATGAGATATTGCCTTTACCTGAAAGAAAATTTGAATTTGTGTGCAGCCACCTAGTGTGGATAGTCATGTGAGTTGAATTATTCTCATCGTAGATTTACTCTTATTTCCAACCTTACGTAGTCTCTGTTTTATATTTCTGATAATTCGATATTTTTTTATTTTTTTATTTCTCATCTTTTAAAAAGGCCGTTTTTCCTCTTGTGACCTAAGCTTCTAAAGTTGAACCTCGTAGTCTTGCCGTGTAGAAAATGAATACGTGTTCATCCTTGATTTTTGCTTTATTCTCCGGCTCCGCCTGTATAATGTTGACGAATTGACAGTTAACTAATGAGTTTATGTATAAATTGAACAGCCGAATGAATACAGGTTTCTAAGTAAATTAACGAGAAATAATTTACATTTAAATGCAGCAGTAACGAGAACTTACTATCGTATTATTTATTATATATTTTTATTGTTTGGTTGTCGGTGATGAGAAGTCCAAATTTCCAATTTTCCTTTAATTACATGCTTTTATCCTAATCCTAATACATATCATATAAAAGTGAGAAGATGGCGTATTTTGAAAGAACTCGTTTGGTTTTTTTATGAACTTAGTGCTGAGATTTGAATTGTAAAGTAAAATATGACTAATTCGGTAGTGTTTGTTTATAACTAGCGAGATTTAAATACTACCGTCAGCATGTAACCTTTTTTGATTAGATATAATAATTAAAATTTTGAGTGTAGGATTTCAAGTCGACAATGTCCATGTTTAAGTAACTAAGCTTATATGTATAAAAAAACGGCTAATTGTAATTTTTTTTTTCTTTTTTTTTTTTTGATTTTCAGAGAGTTGCAGCGTACCAACAGCACGACATTTCTACTCCTGGTAAGTTTTTCTTAGTTTCTATAATTTAGTCAATTATATTTCAGCAGTTTTTTGACGGATAACCAACCGTAGATAACTATTGGATTTGGTCCAACTTTGTACTTTATGCATAGAAGATAAGTTGTACAGTTTTTCTAGTTAGAATATTGAAGATAAATACCTAAGTGACTGAATTTTGGTGTGAATCGGATGTGTAGTCCGCCTGTGAATAGCTAAAATATGGATTTAGGTATAGGTACTGCAGGAGCGTAGTTTTATATATTACTGTCTGACCTCGTGAGAAAGGGAGATTCCTCTGCTGACCCCGACTATACATGTAGAGGTACATATTAATATTCATAATAAATTAGAACAAATCATGAAAATTTACCAGCTGCATAGAAGTGAATTTGAAGGTTGGAAAGATGTTCCTCACTCGGTGCGATATGTGACTATATGCCCAACTCGACTTACGACTTCTTCGAACGACCTTGAAAGGTGAATAATTTTTTTTGTATTCAATCGCTCGGTGACTCGGCCATTATTGGTATGATGGTCTGGCGACCATCTATTTTGGTATGTTCAGCAGTTCACCGAGAGTGGCTCGTAGACGGAGGCGTGTGCCGTAACTTAAGTATGCAAAAACAATGCAAAGCCATTTGGGTGGAAGTTGGTCTCGAATGAACCGACTCGAACCGGTAACCTTAACCCAATTATTTCAGCGCTTGAAGTACCTACGGTGAAATGAAAGAGGAAAACGAACGTTGTAGCCCGCCCGCATATTGCTCTTCCATATGGCATTGTCCGGTTGTACATATTTTGCTGCTCGAACAGACGAGCACTGTGTTAACAGAGAACAAATAAATAAAAATTAAATTAATGAAGAAAAAAAACACGGAAACATGCAACTGATCTACAAACAGTTTTAGAAGAAAATTAATTTAGAGGAAGTACGATGAAGATGAGAAAAATGCGTGACCTAATGACAGCTGAAAATCAGCCGTTTATGTGAGAAAAAATTGTATAAAAGTGTGGTCAAAGGTTGCCACTTCTATCGGGACAGCTGTTGTTATTAAAAGTCTCCGAATTCGTTTTACGTGTTAACGTTATTTACTCTTGCCGTGCTCTCCGTTCAGCCCCTTCAAATGGGCAACTTGTAGCTATTCCCTCGCTCCTCATTTTCGTTATTTTTGTTCTGCTTATTTCCTACGTTTATTTTGTCGCCATTTCTCTTTGCACGCATCGTTAAGCCTAATGTGACCTTGAAAGGCAATTTCTGCGACGGTTGATAAATTTTTTACATAATTATCGTTTTTTTCCTTGATATTTCTCACGCCAGGCCCGTAGCTAAGCCTGCGTGAGACGGGCTTATGATATTTCAGGAAGGGAAATTTTTCCTAGTCAGTAAGTTTTTTTCCTTGCTGGGGGTCGATGCTAAGAATAACTAACATTATAATTATCTTTCTAAAAAATGCTAACCAAGGCGGCGCTTCTGGTCAGCCAGAGCTTTGCCCTGGCGTTAGCTAAGGGCCTGTCTCACGTCCAATTATACTATATTTTTATTCGCTATTTTATCGGTGTTGTTTACTTGTTAAAAATTTTCTAATACTCACTCGTTTCTTTTACGAACGATGTCTTTAGGTTGTGTTTTGTAGATTATGGTAATTTATTTATCCGAATTTTCCATTCCAATCGATTGACATACAAAAAAATTTCCTAGTTGTAGAAGGGTCAATTTTGAGGAAATGAATGAGTAACATTGCGGTAAGAGAAGGCCTCAGCCCTCAATTTTCGACGAGGGTGAAAAAACTTTCTCAAATTAAACCTACGGACTTACTCGAGTCTTTGATTATTTTCTGGATGCACTTTTACAAAATTTCACGTTGCGATCGCAAATTACCGAATTGTGAACGAAAACTGTAAAACTGTCGCGTAGTAACGAATAATAATCAGCCTCAACACCCACAAGTAGGTACTTTCAGAACTGAATGCACCTCTACAAAAAATTGAGGAGACTTATAAATCGCGAATGAAAAGAATCATGCGTTCGTTTATTCACAACGTATGATCCAAAAGCTACCTACCTACCAATTACATTCTTGTTCCATAGTAAGATGGTAACCACCCAAGGCGCAGTAATAGTCAAGCTGAAACACCTCTTCGGGTATTCCTTCAAAAGTTTACTTCAATTTTTTAATGGATTTCTGTCTTGGGCAAGTAAATTCAAGATCGTATCCTCTCTGTGCGTTCATGAGATCCGACGTCTTTGAATTTAACCGCCGCATTCGATCATTTTGAGGTGCACTACTGAAGTAATGAGTGAAAAATGTGTTATTATTTGATTGGTAGCTAAGAATTCAAAGTTGACGTTTATGAAATTGAGGTCAAATTTTTAATTCTATTAACATTTCCCAGGCTAATAATTGACATTTTGTGAGTTCATTTTCTATATTATTCTGTCTTACACTATCATAACAAAAATTTTCAATCAGTTTCACTCGAAGTGTGCGAATTTTTATTATGCATTTTTCACCTTCCCTCCTCCCTCCACAATCATTCTGTTGTCTGTCTAATCGTCTGAACCTGATAACAAAAATAATTACTGTCAATATGCATATAGGTAATCGTATTATTGGTAGGTAGAAATATATTTTTAAACATCCCATGTCGTACCTATTCGTCTCACTCGTGACCATAATTGAATTTGATATTCGTCCAGAAATTCAGCTACCTACGACGATTAACAAAAATGATACATAAATTCCGGATGAACGTCCACGTAGAATAAGCCGCTGGCGATTCGAATTTACTGAAAGCCGGATGTTTTTTTTAAATTCTCTGTTGAACTAACGTTTCTACTTTTTTTAAATTTGAATTTGAAAAAATACTCGCACTCCACGCTTCCCCTTCGTTTGGTGACCGTCACCAAAGTAAGAGAATATTATTTTGTTTCTCTTTTCTACTTCATTTTTCCTACGATTGTGAAGCACGTTTGAAGCATTTTATTCAGATGTAAATACTCGTACCTACTTGCGTGATAGTATTTCTAGTGGAAATTTCTTAAAATGGAAGTGTGCGGACGACCGCCTTGAGATAGACTGTCGAGGTGCGAGAGAGGAGATCGACAAGAAAATAGGAATGGAAAATCCTAATTTTAATTTCGAGTACCTATTCGATTTATTTTTCACGTGAATTGTGATTTTATTTTCTTCTATGGTCAGTTTATAATGCGTATCTAGTTCTTATTTCTTTGTTTCTCTTTTTTGATGGGTCAACATAATATTTTTTCATGGCGAAGGTTGAATCGGAAATTCTGAAGTCTATAAATTGTTGTTGAAAATATGATATCAATGGTGAAATTTGTTGTGAAGGTAAATTTGAACCTATTTACTACATATAAAGTACATAATAATTCGGTATAGTCTGTCCAAAATACGAGTAAGAAAGGATGAACATGTGATTATTGAATACTCGAACGAACGAACGTTAACTACTTCAACAACTAAACGATAGTGAGTAATTAGTCGCTTTTTTTTTTTTTTTTATAATTATTATTGCTCGTATTATTATTATTCATTTTCCTACCAGTTGAAAATATTGAAAATTTTTTGGTATGCTTGTTCTGCCTCTAATCATGAATCAAATTCATGAATCTGTATCAAAGAGAACTTCTTATGAATATCATCATGATTTAAACTCGATTTCTGAAGATGACTTGAATGTTCGAAATGTTACATGTTTCGGAGCATCAAATTGAGATAAATTTAAACCTACTTACCTCTCAGTTTGAATAATTAATAATAAAAAATTATTTAAAACCGGCTTGTACGTATTTCTTATGGAGAATTGATAACAGTTACCTACCACTTCGAGTGTAAACAACCTACCGTTCTTCGATACCTAGGTAAACAAAGTCAAAGATTTATTCGAAACTAGACCCACTTTCCAGGTCTATTGTGTGTGACGTTGGTCCACCCTAAATTTCCTCAAAACGGCGTTATAGTAGTGGAAGGGTTGATATAAAGAAGTATAATATATGTAGTTAGTTTATGCGTAGTTAAAAGTACCTATATCTTTCAACTCCTTGACAGTCTGCGTCATTATATTTTGTTAATTCGTGTTGCAAAAATTACCGCAGAAAAATTCGTAACTCGGGTCGTTAGAACCAATTCAACGACCTTTTAATTTTTCTTTGACGTAGAATAGAATAATTCTTTGGCGGTGGGGGGGATATTGCAAATGACAGAGAAAATTGTTTAGAATCTGGCGCTTTGAAGAAAATTTATCATTCAAAATAAACAACTTGAAAAGTAAAACGAAATATTTTTTCGTAAAATGAATGTAGCGCTTTATAAATTACCCCTAAAACAAGTCTCTTATTTCAAAAGTTATGGAACCATAGTTATTTGGAAGTTGAAAATTGATTTCTTTGTCGTCTTTTGTCATTTTTTTGTGTACGCCTCAATTATTTCAAATTGAAGTTTATTAAAACTTGATTTTTTATGAATTTACTGATCTGTGACATGACGTTTATTTTCGCAATGGCTGTTGTCAACTTTTTTCTAGAAAATTGATTTCACCAATATTCTCTTAATGTAGGGCGTAAATAACCTATATCCAGCATGTTTTGATGTAACACAAACAGTTCCAGTTTGAAATCATGGTATCATGGTATCATTTTCATGAGAAGTTTTTTTATGTTAGAAAAAACTGGTGTGATTTGAATAATTTTTGCCACTTGAAGAATATTACAAGAATTTCAATACCTGTTTAGAATTTTAAAGATGCTCCCAAAGTATCGAGAGCAACAGAAAGCTACGTCAACATAAATTATAATATATAATTTGGCAAAATATAAATTTTGTCTTCGCTGTTACTTTATGGCACGCTATGTACATAATATTATGTCTAAATTTCCCTTAACGCGTTGTTCACTTATCGTAGAAGCATTTGACGTTTTTCAAACATTAATTTTTCTGCCCTTTATAATATTTTGGATTACTCGTATTAATTTTATTACAAATTCGGATAATTATTTGACCGGCTTAGTTTTTCCTTTCTTTTTCTCTTCGGTCAATTTGTTTATTGGCCCAAAAATTGTGCGTGTATATTCTAAGAAATCTTTTTCTTTTGCTAGGTTTGTTACATTTTTGTGTAACTCTTTCAAATAGGTTGAATCTGAATCATGCTTTCTCTACTTTTGTTGAAATTTGTTTCATTTTCGAACATATCAACGTTTTGGTAGAGAATTCTTAAAATTTTTCTCTTCATACTGTTTTCTTATTGCACTTCTCACACAATAACTCCGAAGTCGGGCTGAACCTTGTTATGTACTCGTACCTTAGAAACGGACTTTTTTTCTTAAGCCGGCTACACACTATTCCATTTTTCCTGTTTCCAGTTTCGTGTTTCCTTGTTTCCCCCTGTTTTCACGATAGTGTGTAGACGTTTTTCGCCGATAAATGTTTCGTGGAAACAAGCTTTTTCGTGTTTCGTCATCTTTTTCGCCAAGAGCGGTTTTTTGACGAAACACAAAGGGTTTTTTCGTGGAAAAAGTTTTTTTCCACATATAGTGTGGAGCGTTTCGCCTTTATTTCGCCTTGTTTCGTCCTTTTCACTCTGTTTCGCTGGTCTTTCTCCACTGGTTTACTTGAATACTTTCTTTTGGAATTGCATTTCAAGCCGGCATGAGCTGTTTTGTCATTTGTGCGACTTCCCGATGGGCAAAAAATGAGAAAATGATCCGAAAAATGAGAATTTTATCCGTTGTCAGTCCGTTTTTATTTTCGACCATCGGATCTGAAAATTTGCAGATATTTTTGTCATCTTGATTATTTTTCCAAATCCGTTTGTAAAACGGTTTCACGGATTGTAACCCGGGCCAACAAATATCATAAAACAGCCTTCACGGAAAATAATCCGGACTCATTTCCGGCAAGACTGATTACAATCCGTTCGAAATCCGTTTTAGAAGCCGGAAAACAGGAAAATTCCGGGTTATAATCCAGAAACGGATTATAACCCGGAATAAAACGGATCAGTTTTCAAAATATTTTGCCCATAGGGTTGAAGCATTGAGAATACTCTTCAACACCCTGAAAACCACATCCAGCAGTCAACACTCCGTTTCCTCAACTGAAAAGATGGAAAATGGTAATTGGTGAAACAGTATTGAGGAAACATGAAACAGAGTGAAACAAGAATAGTGTGGACAGCCCTGTTTCATCAATTTAGAGGAAACAGGAAACAGATTTTGGAAACAGTTGGAAACAAGGAAACAGCGAAACAGGAAAATGGAAACAGGAAAAATGGAATAGTGTGTAGCCGGCTTTACGGTTCTCTCATCTTAGTTTTTCCTTTTTTCGGTTATTTATTTTCAAACTCGCCCAGGATACTCATCTTGATTTCTTTGATTTTTTGGTTCTGGTGTAGATTTCCACGCTGTTTGCCGAACCATTATCTGTGTTATAAAAATGTCTGAGACATTTTCTGTCATCGTCTGCAGTTATTCAGTGGCATTTTCGAATAGATGAGAAGTTATTTTCAAAACGTGTGGCTGTTTTTAGGAGTGCAAATCAGTCTGGCTTGTATTATGTATGTTGAGGTGAGTTTATTCTTTGTTTTATTACAATCAACAACTCAATCATCGTAAACGAGGACTTTTGAATCGAGAATAGAATTTGGCCGGTGCTTATATTTTCCTTCCTTGCTCGTCTAATTCTCATTTTTATGGTTTCCCGGCAATAGTGAAAAAAATTATTATTATTATTGTTTTTTTTTTTTTAAGAAAATTTATTATTTATTTGCATACACCACCGATGATTGAGAAAATTTTTTCAAGGTTACTCTCGGTATGCTCGAGCTAATCAAATCGTTTTTCATCCTTCAATGTCATTCTGGTCTGCCATAGTCGCTGCATTTGAACATTTTTTCTTTCATTTTAATCGCTAATTTGAATTTTAAATTAATTAATCTACGTGGCAGAATTTGTTTCTCAGTTTCTTGGCCACGAAAAGGAAAAGAGGGGAGATATTTTTTGCCATTTATTTGGCGCAAAATGTTTCAATAATTCAAGGGAGTGAAAAACTAGTTATAAGCTAAAATATGAAAAACCTTGAGAATGACGACGGGTAGTTTATTTCAAACGTTGGTCGTTATATTAATGAGACAGAAGTATGGATTGCGAGTTTATGCTTATCAAATTTTCACACTTTTACCTCGTTGTTTCTTAAATTAACGAGAAAATGAATTGACTGTGAGACGCGCGCGGTAAGCTTACACGTACTTGAGGTTAAGCTGAGGGGCTACTTTTCTCGAAAAGTTGCATCATGTGGCTTCGGAGGAGGAGGTTATTTCTGGCGTGAACGTCGTTTTTGCTCGTTAACTCGAAGAATGGGTCACTTTTATGCGTGGATAATGTAAATCAAGAGATCAGAAACTTCGATTCTCATTCAATCTATTTCCAACCATCGCAATAGATATAATTACTCGTAATAAACGGTATGGTCGAGCTATGAGTGTGATACATTCTCCGGTCTGGTATAGAGAAGACAGAAAAATGAAACTGGTGCTGTTATCAAGTTTAGATAGAGGTATAGGAGAATAATAGATAGGTGGAAGACCATGCAGTTCTCAAGCCCTAGCGATGACGGCAGCGGTTTGCTGTGCATTATAGTTATGTGAACCCTTTGGCAAAAGTTAGAATATTGCGCTTTCTTTCTTATATGTGTCTAATACCTACTGCCGATGAAATGAATCGAAAAATGAAAAGGAGAAAATCGTATTAAGTGTTTAAAAAAAATCACATCCTTGTAAAATCTCTCACTGTTGAATCTAGTTGAGTTGTAGGGAAATGAGTACTCGTTCGTTATTTTTCAGCCTTCAGTATCACTTCAGATTAGTCCGATACCCAAAAGCTAAAAGAAGATCCTGTATCCCCTTTTATTCTATTTCTTTGTTTTTGAGAAAGTATTATTGGTACTTAGTAGTAACAGAAAAGTCATTTATGTTCATTTTTTGCCAGTCACAACCCTAATCTGATTGCACGATTGCCTCTATCTACTGGGAAAATTAAAAAAAAAAAATTATGTCTTTATTGTTTGATATTTTTACAGCATAGAAGAGTTCTTCATCTATGTACTGTTTGATTCTCATTAGAACGTTTTCAAATGACTCAAATTATCGTTCACTTTTCAATGGTGGGAATTCATCTTCTAAATGATCGGTGGATAACTCGATATGCGATAATTTTGGTAATAGCTGATTGTTGAATGAAAGATTCCCCCGCAAGTGAGGTGTAAACAAAGAAAGTTTCTATATACAGGGTCTTTCACAATAAACGCTCACGAAAAATATGTGGTTAGCAAGGGTTTAAAACAATTTTTTTCTTTTGTTATCGCCACCACTATAGTCTATAATATTCTCCCAAGTCCCAACTCCCAACCATGACAATTACTCTGCCGATTTCATAATGGGGTATTCATACAAAAAAGAGACCTTAGAGTGAAAAATAATTTTTTCAATTTTTTATTGTTTAGACTTTATAGAGCATGAAAAAAGAAAAAAAAATTTTTTTTTAGACTTCGTATTTTATTATTATAAAAAAATACTTTTTCGGAAGAATACATTTATCCTCGACAAATCAAACCGAATTAAGTGATTCCATAGCACGTGAGAATTTTCATGGTTGGGAGAATACAGTGGTGGCGATAACAAAAGAAATAAAAAATGGTTTTAAACCCTTGCTAACCACATATTTTTCGTGAGCGTTTATTGTGAAAGACTGTTGGACCCTATAATATTATTTTCATTTTAATTTCTTATCATTATCAATCTCCTTGCTACACTGCTATTTTAAAGAAATTATGTTAAAATACTCGATTGAAATAAGTTTTTCCACCTTTTACTTCTTTTAGCTGTTCTGCGAAAACAAGGTTTTGGAATGAAGGACTTTTCGGCTCTTACGAGTAGATGTACCGATCATGAAACTTGATCGTTTCTTGATATAAATTCTACCGCCCTAAAACAGATCACACCTAGCTCGCGAATATTATGTAAATTTAACGAATGTTCAAATTCAGTCCTAATCGAACATCTTTCTCAATAAGTCGTTTTCTTTAATCACCTAAAGGTATGTACGAATATAATCAAAAGTTTTCAGTTTCCTAAACAGGCACTCTTCGGAGAGTTTAGGGATCAGTTGGGGAGAAAATAAAAATGTTATCGCATTAAAAAAACAGTTATTTTAAGCCGAGTGAAAGCGAAGGGGAGCTAGTTGAGCAGCAGTGGAGATGTTTGAGATGGCATTCGTAGGAGTTATACGATTGGCACACGTTCTTCGCAACGAGTTCACGTCTGAGAGAGCTTAAATATCGAAACGTGACTCGAAATAAACGAGTCGATTTGCATTTCTAATTAACCTCTTCGCCGGTCTCTTCCTTACAATTTAATTTCGGGGCTCTTCAGTCTTTCCTTACATAAATTCGTTTTTTCAGTACCTACTTAATATCCTCTGCGCGCTTTCGAACAGACTTACCCTGGTCTTTAGCCTTTTCGACACCTGCTCTGTATAGTTGAGTTGAGTACCTAGTACCTACTTGTGTATCGCCAATTCACGTGATCTACCTATTAAAGCTACCTTTTTCTTTTTATATTGGCTAGGAAAAGGAGTTGACATTGTATTTTCACCAAGTTTTTATGCATGTCTTCCCGAAAGGTATGGTGGATTTGTGGCTGTATGGAATCTGGATACAGCTACAAGTATATTGAAAAATATTTTTATGAATAAAATGAACCACTAATTTCAAATCAAACCTTTTACGTACCAATTTGAACTAAAACCTCCATTATTGCGCAAAAGCTCGCGAAAAGTAGTGCAATAAAAATGCTTTTTCATTCTCACACAATATAGCTTTGTTCGGACGCTACCAGGACTGGTAATCCTGGGCCAGTACTGGGCGAAATATGCCAGGAAACTGTTCGGACGCTTTTTCTGGTAAACAATTTGTCTGTTCGGGCGCTAGCAGGAAGGTTACAGGAAACAGTTCCTGGTAATAATTCGCCAGGAGCTTAAACGTCCGGGTAACGGACCAGGAAAAATTGTTTCACCTTTAATTCGTTTATCTAGAAAATTTTCATCACTTATCAGTGTAAGTATTTTGACTATTGTCAAAAGTTTTATATGAAATCAAGGAGTTGACTAATTTTGTTAATTAATAATCAAATATGTAAGGAAGTATTTTGTATTTATGGGAAACATTGAAGACGTTACTTTGTTTGATTTTTAGTACATTCTAGAAAAGAAGAGTAAGATATTTTTATTCTTCACAAATATTTGAAAAAAATTTTGCTTGGTTAATTTGGTAGAGAGTGTTGAATCTGCCAGAAAATTGTTCGTACGCTTTCATTTTCCTGGCCTGTACTTGGGCCAGTTTACAGACCAGGAAAACTGTACTTACAGGTTGCCTGGTAGCGTCCGAACAAAGCTTATATACTCTGTTCAACTTATGAATGCCTAAAACGGAACGTCAAATTCACGTTTATCAACGATATAAAAATTGGATGTGAACGAGTACCTTTTCCTCTCCCCGGAGCCCTGCAAACTGCAATCCGTTTTAGGCATTCTTAAGTTGAACAGAGTATTCAGTTTTTATATAGTGCTAGGCAAAAAAAAAAAGTGCAACTAGCATGTCGTGCGCATATTGTTTTCCCTTACTTTTCGTGCATATTTTGTGAAAATAATATTTTGTGGGTTGCATAATTATTTAATATAACGTGTATACTCTGTTCAACTTAAGAATGCCTAAAACGGAACGTCAAATTCACATTTATCAACAATGTAAAAATCGGATGTGTGATAAGAAACAAGAAATTAAAATCGGAAGTGTAGCCAAATATTGTTGCTGAATGTGAACGAGTACCTTTTCCTCTCCCCGGAGCCCTGCAAACTGCGTTCCGTTTTAGGCATTCTTAAGTTGAACAGAGTATAGTGATGTTAAGGTTCAGTTTTTTTAAAAACCGGAGCAGTTTTTAACCGTTTGAAAAGAACCGGAGTTTTTTCTCACCGGTTTTTCTTGCTCCGGTTCTTTTTTTTTTTTCAGGTTAACCGGAGTTTAACCGGTTACCGTTCCATTTAACAACAAAAGAAAATTATCTACGTACCTGGTGTAGCATTTATGTGTATTATTATTCTTTTTTTTCAAATAGGGCAGGTTAACCGGCTAAAGTCCGGTTAACTTGAATAAAAAACCGTAGCAATAAAAACCGAACCGTTCCCGGTTAAAAATCGGTAGAACCGGATCAGTTAACCGAACCTTAACACCACTAATAACGTGAACAGTCACAGAGTATAGTTATTTATTTGAGCCGTAGTTTTTGTATGAAATATTTCACTTTAGTAGCATGAGAAGAGTGTTTGTGTTATGTGGTTGGAAAAAAATTTGAAAATTGAGAAATGAAAAAAAAAACGTACAGAAAATCAAGAAAAAATTTATTGTAATGCCGAAATTGGAGAAGTAATTTTCATTTTTTTAGTTTTTCGTACGTACCGCAAACCGCTGTGAATTCTGCATACTCCGAGTATATTTGACAAAAATACGCCTTGAATTAGAATGAATGCAATCTTGTTTAAATGGAAGTTATTGTAGTTGCGGCCTTAGTACGCGTAAGGTAAAAAATTCGTTACCGAAGTCTTCATGTAACCTGCTTTCGAGGTTATTAATTTCGTTCAGATTCATTTTCTGTCATCGTGACATGGTATTATTTTGGAAAAGTGCAGTAAATTTTCCATCATATGGAGTAGTATTTTCTGTTTATTAGAATTTCACTATTAATTAAGGTTTTTCGAAAACTTTCTTTTCTCCCAGATTGTAGGTAATCGTTTGATTTATTCATTTTTTTAAAATCAACTTGCCATGTGCAGCCACTATATTATGTAGTTAGTCTGTATTTTTTTTTTTAATGAAAAGCTTGAATGACGTCGTATGACCCAACATTAATCAGCTAAGTGTTGCTTGGCCTCTACCTTCGATAGTCTCTAAACAATCACCAAAAGGTATTTTTGGTTAAATTTATGTTATTTTCCTCTTCCGTTTGATATCGCATTGTTTGCGCGATACATCTATCATTTGGACTTGGGTTTATGCCTTGGACTGTAATACTCTTATTCCTCAACTGGCATAAATTTTTTTTTTCATTTAGTACACCTTTTTATTATTATTGCTGAGCTTTATTCCAAATTCAGTTCGCTGTTCGGGTCAGCAACAATAATAAGAAAAAAATTACGAGCATAACCTTAACAGATATTAACCTAACCATTGTTTTCTTGGAAAACTTGTGAACCCAATAGAATGTAACCAATCTCGTTGCTCTGGTCTGTAACTTCAACTTACGTAGATTGCCAAAATAATACGATGCGAGAACCGCAACGCAACGCAACGCAACACGAACACGCTAACCGCGATTAAGATTATTTTGGTACTGCTAATGCGAGTCGAGAACTCGAAGAATATTAAAAATTCGGTAATTCTATAATAATCCTTGGAAATTTTGCCGCGTGGTCAAAACGGAAACGTAAGGATGTCATAAATGAAACAAGTAAAAAAGAATTAAGTATATTAAACAACCAAAATAATTTAATCTAGTTTCGGCTTTGGTTATTGCCCGGAGGACTTATTCGGAGGATTTTACTGGTTCCAGTTTTCAATTTGGTTAACAGTAGGTGCTGCCTTTTCGTAATTGAAATACTGGTTGCCCAGTAAGGATTGATAAAAACAAAAGCCTGAGAGACAGCTTTCGCGAACTTGCGAACTTGGACCAAGTTACGGCTGCAGCACTGTTGCATGCACCCGACGTTCGCTTATATCGAAGAAAAAAAAGAAATCAAAGACGACTAGGCGATTAGAAACTTGATCCCCTCCCCTCGTCTCTCGGCCTTTCGCAAACGTACCTATCGTGCTATAATTATTACGCGTATCATATTATTATAATATTTTACTATTATTATTTTTATTTTATTTTATTTTATTTTATTTTATTTTATTTTACTTGGCCATTCCCCTCTTGGTTTTGTTACGTTTGCCCGCTTCTGCCCTACGACGCGACGCCTGTTCGTGGCTCGTCTCATTCGTCGGTTCTCCGCGTTTCCTTCTTTCGCTACTACCACCCCTCCTCCCGCCGCCGCCGCCGCCGCCCGCCTCCTACGATCCTTAACCCGAACCCCATTCCCTTCCGCCGTAAGCCGTGTGCACGGCACGCCACTCGTTCGGCGGTTTCCACGCCGTGTGGAGACTCGGCTGCGACTCCGTCTTCGCGTGTTTCGCAGTGACCGAGTGCCGCCGCCGACTCGCGACTCTCCTCGGGCCCCCCCGTCGGCCGCCTCTCCTCGGCTCAGTCAGCCGCTCGGCTCATCCGCGCCTCGGACGCATTTGGCCGCGTGTTTCGCGTCGCGTCGCGTCGTCTTGCGACGTCCGCCTGTTGCGCATCGGTCGCCGCGTGTGCCGCACGTTGGTGCCTTTTCCGTCGCGTCGTTAGCCTTTGGCCTTTTTTTTTTACGCGCGCCTTAGTCGCGACTCGCGAGTGCCATTTTTTCTTTCAGTCGCCACGTTTGCGAGTGTGTCGCGCGCGCGGTTCTTCGCGTTCGTCACTATTCTCTATTTGGAAGCTCTTGCGACTCGGACGTCTACTTATTGTCGAATTTCAACCGACACGACCTAGCGGGCGAAAGTGCAGCCGACTCGGCGTATGATTTTATTGTTAGCCACCTGGGCGCATTGTGCGTGTCGTGTGCTGTTTGAAGGTGACGTGCTGGTCAACAGCGTGTTCAGTTCGCGAGTGCTACCGATATGTGCACGTATACTCGTATTATCAGCTAATACTCGTATCGACGTTTTTATTCTGCTCGCTCGATTGCCGCGTCCCGTCGGCCAACTTGCTGCTTCTTGTTCCAATATCAAAAATACTCGCTCGGACGAAGACGTATCGCAATCGCCGTACATTCTCTCCGATTGTTTTCATACTTGTTCCGTTATCGAGGTGACCAAAGGTCGAGCGTTTCGTTTTTTCTACGCTGCGAATTATTGTGCGGTGGTTTTTCTCGCCGTTCTTCGACCGTTCGACGCGCAAGGTCTTGAAAATAAGCTCGGCGAGAACTGGTTCCGATTCTTCTTCCGTACAGCGGACCGAACTTTTTAGGTCGTTCGCAGATTTGGCCATTTGAGCGCTGCGCCGATCCTCGATGACCGCCGTCCGCCATGGACTCGTCGTCGCCGTCGCCGAAAATCCTTCGACCGCCGCCATCGGCGGCCATTTACATAACGCCGCCGCCCAATTCGGACCGCCTGTCGCCCATCGTCAACCTGTACCGGCGGTCGCAGTCGCCGTCCGGCAGCGGCGGCGGCGGCGGCAGTAGGCCGCATTCGCCGCTCAGCTGCGCCTCCGGCAGTCGCACTCCGACGCCCGGCAACTCGAGGTCCGGCAGCCCGGTGCCGCGCTCCGGCTCCTCCGCGTCCAAGCACAACCACTCGATCCAGGACCTGGTCAAGCTGATCACGAAGAAGGTGCAGGGCGCCGGCCGCAAGCCCAAAGAGTCGCTGTCTCCGACTCCGTCGCCGGATGCGCGGCGCACCTCTTGCTTTTTGGAGGTGCCCAAGGACGCGTCGCAGTTCCGCAGCCGATCCAAGTCGCTGGACGACGGGACGACGCGCAAGCAGCCCCCCAGCGTCGATTCGGCCACGGCTTACAAGATCTACGATCAAATTCTCCAAGAAGGTAGGCGCCCGCCTTTTTTCATCGCAGTACGTGCTCGCGAGTCGTGCGGGCTGCGCGACTACTCTCGTTGATTTTACTATTCGAATCCGTAATCCGTTTGTTCATTGACCCATTATAAACTCATCGTCGCGTCGCCCAGAAGTGGAAAGATGCCAATAGTCCATAATTTTCAAATACGAGGTTGGCGTATTTGATTTTTTAACGACGCGACGATACGAATATAATAAAATGGGTACCTTATCTCTATGATCGATAGCAGCCGAAAGCGGAAAAAAATTTCAACACTAGAAGTGCCTACCAGGCGGTGTCATAATAATTATATGTACATATTACGACACCGTTCAAAATTTTGAGATGGACTGCTCAAAGGAACAATATTTTGAGAACCCCGACTTGTGTCATACGACGCCACCTGGTCCTTGGAGATTACTCTTGTGGTGTGATATATGACACCACCTTGTCCTTTGAGTAATCGAGTAAAACCTGATATTTCTAGGGATTGCAAACTTTTAAATTAGTTTTCGTTGAAAACTTATTTCTTGGACGGACTACCTTTTCACTCGAAGATGATAGTACGTTTATACCTACGATCAGTTCTACTCGTACGAGTATTACGAACGAGATCGGTTTGTAATCCGTAGTACATGTTTGCCAATCATGTTGATATTCTCATGGTTAATCGTACCGATGATTTTTCGAATTTCTTGTCGCAAATGTTCCCACTTTTCACTGAACAAAATAATATGAAATCTGTCACATACATGTACTCGTACATTACGATGATTCCAAAGGTCATTTATTCTTCTTGTAAACTATAAATCCAAAAAAATCATTCGGCCAAATTGATTTTTTTTTTGTCTTTCTTATGCGTATATTAGGTACTATAGGTACATACGTAGGGACAGTAACATATTGGATGGGTGGGTTTTCACGTGTGACTTTATACAGCCAGGTCTAGACGAGGGTTTGTCGTTCGTCCGCTTTTGCGGAATTTCGATGATTCTACGGTTTTTTTTTTTCATTTACTTTTACTTTATAAACGTGTAATATTTATTCAAATTCCCTTCGTAAACAAACTTGACCAAGTTTCTTGGAAGTGGGCTGAGTCGCGGAATGGGTAGAAAGAAATTGAGGAAAAATTTACCGTGTTACCAATAATTTACGCAAAGCAGTTACTCGTATATCGTATCTAGTATCCTCCGAATACTTGACTGCTACCAAAATCTTGACAAAGAAGACTGAATTTGGTTCAGTATGTACGTATATACCCAGGTAGGCCTACCGTACCTGTTTAATTTCTAATTTATTTATCGACTACGAAAAATACTGAGGGGGAGGCATTAGCCATGAGAAATATTAACGGTGAAGATTTTGTAGAAACAAACTCGAACAAAAGTTTCTGCGGCTTTCTATAATTTTAACGAATCCTTCTAGTTGAGCGTCAATATCAATTATATCTAATATCTGTTTGAATCGTATTTGAAATTGTCATGGAACAAACGAATTGTGACATTTTCCGAAAAATTTCCCGAATGTCGCAATATCCGGTAGATACGAGTACAGAACAGTCGCAGTGGTTTGCGATTTTTTGTGTAAAAGTACGTATCAACACCGTGTTGATAGAATATATACCTACTATGTGGTCAAGGGCGTATGCGAAGGGGGCTGAAGGCTGTCTTCATCAAAACAGACTAAATTGGAAAAATTTTCCTTGAAATTTATAATTTTTCGCGATAAATTTGAAGCTCAGCCCCTCTTTTGGGACATTTCTGGGCGCGTCCCTGTATATTTTAGTATTGAATTTACACGCGAGACATTTTCGTCTATCGGTTGTACAGTCAGTTCTAACGTTTCGTTTTCATTTTTTGTTGAAAGCAGAAAATTTTCTGCAATATTTTTATTTTTTGATTCGCAAATGATGGTTTTAATCGAGTTACTCGAATCGTTGAAACTTTTTACTAATTTGAATTTGACACGCCTGATCCAACTTAATGCTTGTATTATCATCTCCAGATAATTAGTGCCTAAACTTTCTAATGGAATTTTTGTTGCAGTATTATAGGTATGTGATCCGTGAAAAGAGCCATTCATTTCTCAGAATATTTAATAAAGAGATTTGCGAATGTCGATTGTGGCACTTGAAAATATTATTGGGGGGGGGGGATGCAAAATTCTCACTAAATAGTCATTTCCAAAATTCTGAAATTGACATTGGTGAAAAGCAAGAACCAGTTTTTTGTGTATGATATTTTGTTGAAAATTTCACTTACACCCCTTGGCTTCTGAGCACCTCAACCAAACGATAAAAAATTAATCGTAACCACTCCCAAATATTCTCGATGGCGTCGTCCGCGGAATGGAGTAAAATAAAAAAATGAGAGAAAAAAGAACTAAAATTAACGTATTTTTTTCTATTCCACTCGCTCGCAAGAATGTACTTTATTATCCGTGAAAAATTATTACCGAATAATTTCTTCTCTGATCTGTTCTCTAGCTCTTTTTAAGAAATTCGACGAGCTTGCGCGATGAAAATCTATATTTGTTGGTACTTCGAGGCTCTGAACTGTGTGTAGTTCGGTGAGATAAGAATTATAGCAATTTTCATAGCCTGGGCCGTATTACAAATTTACTATTGAAAATAGATTCCTTCGTTTTCCAAACCGGATTTTTGCTTTTAAATATGTTGAAAATGTATTATCGACTTTCTTTTGTGGGTAATCACCATTCATCCTCGCTCTGTTTTCTGATATTTGTTGACAATTTTTTTTTTCTGATTTTCTACCGTAAAAATAAAATACTCGACTACATTGAAAAAATCGTGTCCTCTTCTCAATTCTCTTTCGTTGTTTTGTTATAGTATTTTACATAAAATAATAAATAGTCCATATACGTATTAGATGGAAGTCAATACTACACGAACATGCGGGAATAGTAATAATCTTCTACGCATGTAACCCTGGTTGGTAACTTCTTCTTCTTCTTCTTCTTCTTCTTTTACCTCTTTTTTCTTACTGTAATTACCTAGTCCTCAAATGGAAATAAATCCGGTTGAAAGATTCCACTTTGTATCGATTGAATGGTTGTTCACATTGAAAGCTGTGGTTTATTTTTCATATTATTGAATTCGGATTCGAAAAAGAAGCTGTCGTTGCCTCATCCGCTTTGAGCTCTTTTTTTTTTCGTTAGTACCTGAATGTAGTAAAAAGAAAATTATTCGAATTGATCGAGTTTTAAACGATATTGCTTATTGAATCGTTGAAAATACTCGTATTGTATAGGTACTCGAATATATCTCTTCTTTTAAAACTTTGTACCATTGATAAATTTTTTTTTGCTCTGAATCATGCTCTCTTGACTAAAATTCTAGATTGCTTATCTAATCATTCGGAATAACTAGTTTTATAATTATATAATATGAGAGAAGATCTCATACTTTTTTTTAAACGTAATCAAACGGATACGGTTATTGTATTCGAAGCCTCTTCAATAAGACATGAATTACATCATATCTGAAATTATACTCAAATTTGGAAGATTTACAAACAATGGTGTACAGGCATGTCTGGAAATTCAGAATTATCTGCAGTTATTACAAACTGCGGTGTTGCAATAGGTAGTTTGATTGTGAAATTTCACGCGGATTGGGCATTTGCTGAAATGTTATGCAGGCTTTTTTTTTTTTTTTTTTTTTGTTAAATACGAGTAGTAGCCTAGCGTCAACGTATCTTCGACTTTGGAGAGGAATACGAACTTGCTGAAATCTATCTTTCACCCTTCGTAACAACAGCTGTAGAATTGTAAGTGCGAAACACGTTCGCATCGAAAGCTGCCTGATTTTGGTTCACCGAGCTCTACGTATTTTTTGCCCTTCACCTTCGCCTTTTTGCGATTACGACTCGACTTGCGTGATTTCGGATATTTCACGCGTTCTTCGTCGTAAATCGGCGGCGGACTGAAGTATACACATACACGTATGTAGTCCATTTGGATTCGAGAAAAACAAGTTACTCCGTACTATACTGAAGTAAATATGGAAAAAGCCCGTGTAACTTGGCGTACTGACGTGTACGTCATCTATAATGGGATTAAAAAATGCCAAGGTTTTTATTTTTATTTATTTTTATTCTTAATAGTCCCGACGAGATGAGATCCAGTTTTCTGGTTGTAAGGAGCTGCGAACGATTTTTCGTATTCGAGGACGTTATTTCACGGTTTATCGTATCGGGCAATGTAAAAATGTAGAGGGAAAAAATGAAACTGGTTACACGCGTGTGGGGCGAAGGGGAGAAGAGAGAAGTAAAGATATGTAGAGCGAAAAAAAATGACCGATAAGGTAAGTGACGCACCCGCTTACTTTTATTCGCCGCTAAATAGGTATCGACGATGAAATTCTTTACCAATAATATCCGAGCACAAATGTATTTTTTCATAAGCTTTTTAAATGTACCTACACTGTGCGGTAAGACCGAAAATAGCAAGTGCCCGCTGAGAAAACGAGCCGCTGTTCTACCTTGAACCGAAGTTTCTTCTGCTTTTGAGATTACCACTTGTCAGTTGTCATCATATTTTGACAATTATTATAATAGTCGTTTTCCTTAGAAAATCAATCTTATTTCGATTAAAACTGTGCTCCTCCAGTCTCATTTCACTGTAAAAAATGGATTATTTTTCCCGACTGGTTGTGGATCGAGTTTTCGACTGAAAGTCGTGATTTTTATTTACCTAATAATTATGCTGTTCGTAAATGTTGAGCTCGAGGGTCTGTTTGGATTATATTTTCAATTTTCAGTCCCGTAACTAAAATTTTAATCATTACGAGGGTCAAATTCAGGTCTGATAAATACATTGGTATGTAAAATCAAAAATGCTATACTAGATCGTGAATCGAAAATTAAATTTTCGGTCGAAAGTACCTCCTGGCTCCTCCATTAAGATATTATACTCGTAGTATTGTCAAGTTGCCAAGTTCGGGCTTCTATAGTGGAGCGAGCATACCCGTGAAACTAAAAATGATAACACGAAATTATTTCATGCGAAACAAACTTCAAGTTCCTCTCGTTTCAGTTCAATTTGAATCTTTTTTGTCGTAACTCGAACCTTCATAATATTAGATTTTGTCATAATGCTGGAAACTATTTTCTGTCAGACTTGAGTTAGCGCATGGGATTACGTTGCTTGTTTTTGTGTGGAGTGTGAACATGTACTACTACAATCGAAGAGTCCGATTCCAAAAAGGACCGAGTGCAATACTGAAAACAAGCGAAAAACAAACTAAAAAACAAACTAAAACCAATGAAAATACAACTCTGACCCGATTCCAAATGCTGCTAAACGTTACTTTTGGGTAGAAGAAACTATGACAAAATCAGCGAAACGTATACCATGTTTGTATGACAAATGGCGTAACACATTTTTACGGGCGTCATTTCTCACCACCAAAATACACTCGGCACTTTTTGGAATCATGATTCTTTAATAAATTGTAATTAGCTATTTACACACTGCACACGCACACTCAACGAATTTAAATTCGCCTGATTATTTTGACAAACATTAATTAAAATGTTGAAAATCAGATTGTAACTCTTGGTTCGTCAGCTTGGTAGATTACTAGCCTTACAGGATTTATCAAAATTACAGTAACGCGAGTGATTTAGAATATGAAATTATGTTTATGCCACCGGAGTAGAAACACCAGTTCCAGGAAGGTGTCTACTTACGTTACTTATGTGAATGTTTTAAAACCTCAACCTTGTTACTGTATCCCTTTAGCCCCGTTTGCACATTAAATTGTAAGCTAATGAAGGAATTATTAAAAACGTGATCCGAAAACTTCTGTTTACGAGTAATTTTCGTGCACGTTTACTCCTTCAACCATGAATGATATAGACACGCCATATCGCATATAGGCTGTGTAACTAGCGTGAGGCTAACATAAAACTGGTTCTCTACCACCCGTAACGTCACATTTCACTCTAATTTCTCGGAGATTACAAATTTGAATGAATTGTGACGTCGACGGTGGGAGAAAACCACTTTTATGTTTGCTTCATTTTCTATCATATTTAGCGTGTCTATTTACTACGAGTATATTGGTCCAAGGTAGTAGCGAAGCGAAATTAAAATTATTTTCAAAACCTCCGAGTTGAGAGATGTAATTATTAATTAGTACTGTAGGTAATTAGTCCGACTTGAAAGAGATTCTCCTGTAAACATCAAATTTCTGTAGAAACTCCACGAACCGAGAAAATTTTTGTGGAGTGCGAGATCATAACTTTGCATTTTCACTGTTTTAAAAAACAGAAAATCACCTACTCCGATTCATTTTTAGTATTTTTCAAGGATTGGAATAATGGACGACGAGAATGAAACTGGCTACCCGATAAGCAACTTTGGGCTACCATTTGATTGAGAGTTCTGCTTACCTTTTATTGCCTTGTCTCGTTTTATACTTACGCGGAAAAGTCATTTTTGCTCGAACAGTATTATAATTTGAAATTGAAGTTGCCTTATCAAAATTCAAAATGTTTGAGAATCTTTGAAGTAGTCATGGTCCAAACTCCAAACGTTGAGAAATATAGAACTCTTTCGTCAGTATTTAATATTTATGCCAACGAGTAATTAGGTTTTTGCCTGATCTAGTGAGCGCGTTGAGTAAAGGCCTGTGAAAAGATTGAAATGAAACCAGGTATAATCGCACATAGAAATGGTTGTAAAAAATATTGCCATAAACCACGCGTATTATAAAACATTGTAAATAACCATCATTTTAGAGTGTTATAATTACTCGCTCCATTCAGTCTTTAATGTAATAGTTATTTCTTAATATGTTTTTTTTTCATTGTTTGTTGCAGGTAAGTTTATCCAAGATCATAGTATTTATGATTTTAAAAACGAAATTATCAGCATTGCTCTAGAGTACCATACGAAGAACTCGATTTTGTGAGTAATTTTGCGAATATTACCCTCATAAAAATCTCCAACAATTTCATAATTTTCGGATTACAATTATTTAGGTAGGTACCTACTCAAGTATGGGAATTCGGGTAAAAAATTTAAATTCTTTATCTAACGCTACATTCTTACTTATGGAAACTGAAAAATTATCGATCTTTAATTATCCTTGTTTTCCTACCGGAAATAGGGAAAATTACCTCTGAAACTTGTGTCACTTTGTGAGACTGAACCTGAAAAATTTCTGGTTGATTGCGTAGCAAATTTTTCATCTACGAATTATTTCAGTTCAGTTTCAGTCTTCATCCTCCATCTACCTATTTGGTTTATTCTCGTAGCAATTTCAGGAAAAAACAAACCGATCGAAATCGATCTGGCCACGATTGGCTTATGTTGATGTACTCGTATTTACTTTTCAAGGTGACGAGATCTGTTTTTTTATGTCGTTTGTCCGAAATATTTTTGTCGCTCCTAGTCATTTTTCCTCCACAAATATTGTAGACTTGTACAGTTTCCATATTACACATATTATTGGTGACTGATGAGTTGTAGGTAACCAATATAATGTCGTCGAACACTTTTCTAAATGCGCGCCTAATTTAAGTGGATATGTCCGTTCGTATCAGTAATTATTTCTGGTTGCGAATGAATTGGAATTTTAAATCCTATTCACCCGATCTTGAACTTGAAAATTATAAAATAGTGCTCCGAAACGTGTTTCTCGCCCTTCAAACTACGCCATCGACCTTAAACTTTAGGTTGATTCGGTCGGCTACAGGTTTTTTCCATATTTTTGACCCAGTGTATTATAAAATGACGCCGAAAAATTTAGAACAGTCAAGAAATCGACGCGCGATGATGATTGGTCTACGAATCGTCGAATCGAGAGAGCTACTCTCCTCGAAAACTCCATTTATGGTACCGGCACTAGAAAATGATTACCTAACAATCTAAAAATGGTACCCATCTCGTCGTCGAAATGAGGTTCTTGAATGAGGAAAATAATGAAAGAGACAACTTGTATGAGGTGTGTGACTGAAGAGTAAAGAGAAGAGATTGAAAATAAAAAGAGGCAATTGTTTGTACGACCTCTGAAGTGACGTTGGACTCGAGGTGCTCGAATGGCAGGAACACTTTTTCGGGAGTAAAATACAGTGAGATGTTGAGTTGTTTGCGTAAGGACGCTCTGTTGAATTCGAATATCGAATATCTTACCTTAATTATTACAGCTGAGACCCGGTCGGAAAACCAACAAAAATTGACATTGACGTAGGTACTTACAACTGGAAACAATTGTTCCATTCGAAACTCAGACTTGAAATTTCTTTATTTCGTTGAATTCGATCAGGCTAGTGGAAAAAGGTATGAGCTGGTTCGAAAGACGAATGGTAGAGTAATTTGTTTATAGAGAAGAAAAAAATCAAGAGAATATTATTTCAAACTATTTGTTTTAAAGGAGGGGTTTATGAAAGCTTCTCTGCTCCAGACAAATCCAACGAGCCTAAACACATTATAATTTTTTATTTCTTAATTTTCTTGACAATTTTATTTTACTCGGCCAGTGTGTGTACTCACCGAGTCGAACGACGAATGTGTGGTTGAACTTGAACCTTTACGAAGAACAGATCGTAGATTTATACGAGTACAGTCAGTACACTTTGCTCTACCTTCGAGTATATTATTCTCACGTTTCTTTGATTTATTAAAAACTTGCAATTTCTAATTTTATTAACTTGAATTTTTCTTCGACCTTCTTGCTTCTTATCAGCGGTCATTTCGCCTCTTTCTCTTGTTTCTGCTCCTAAAAAATGAAAAACAATTGCGCTAATGTTAAGTACGAATAACTTTGTTCAAATGGAATGACTTGTTTACTGATAGGATTTCTCTGAGAAAATTATGGCTCATATTTTTGAAATAAATTCGCAAACAAGAAATAAAAAAATGAGTGAATTTATCGCATGCAAATAAAAACGAGTGAATGAAATTCAGCGCAGGATTTTTTTTTTTTTTCTGACTCGATCATAAAAATACCATCGTAATTCTCGGTGAGTCGAAATAATCTTTAATAATTTGATGTAACTTATTTCATTTTATGAAATATATGATCGGGTTTTTTTTTCTGAGGCTCTTGTCGATGAGTAAGTTGCAAAAACAAAGATTAGATTCGTTTCGATTAATATAACTTTTCATTTAGGATATTTTTTAGAACTTGCTTTTACAAACGCTGCGGGCTTGGAGAATCGATGCCATCAAAATGATAATCGTATTTCAGTGTTTCTTGCATAAATGTGCTGTGAAAACTAGAACTTGAAATCTCATTAATCTAAAAATTGTTTTCACAGCGAATCAAAGTGGGTCGTACTTTTGTGAACAGATTTGGACTCGTACTGTGGAGAGTGAGGGAGACGTTTGTTTTTCATATGGCTGAAGAGCTTTCCCGCTGTCTTTTTTATATTCGTTATTTCGTAATCTTTTGTTGTCATTTTCGAGTTTCTGTCTTCTATGTATAGGAATGACGACTAGCCAACTTTTCGAAGGGAGACAGGTACTTTGAATTTATGAGGGTGTATTGTATTATTCGTATAGAGTTGCATAAAGAAAGAGTTTTATAAAATTATAATTTTAATAGTTACCTACTAATAAGAATAATTTGGATTGGTGCGGTGGTAGAAAATAAAAAGAATATATTTTAGGTGTATTAGGTGGGTACGTGACTAACGGACCATTCATGTAAAAACACTTTTTATGAGTAAAATTGCGAACTTCTATCAATTAATTTTAACCTAAAAGGTGTTCTTGTCGTAATATATTATGTACCCGGCAGTATTTCTGTTGAGAACCACGTTAGGTATCATTTATGTGATTTTGGAATTTAAAGTAACTTTTTTTTCCCCCCAGTTTATTCCGAAAAATGAAACCTTTTTTGTTTAGAAGTACGAAGTCTTCCTAATGGCCAAAATTCTCTAGAAAAAATAATTGTCTCATTTATCTAACTTTTTTTAATCCATTCGCCCGTCGCTTACATTTACATTACGCGACTAAAAAAGCCCTCAAAAAAATTCGACAAAAAATAACGAAGAGTAAAGTTAATCAAATTTGAAGGGGTTTCCCTCTCAATTTTTTTTCGTTAGGATGTTTTAATTTTGAAAAAATCCGGTGTTGTTTGTCATCATCGATCTTCGTTATCATCGGCTGCTTTTTCTTTCCTCAGCTTTTTCCCGTTTTTCGCTATATTACGAGTATTAGCCGTTTGGTGCTTCAACGGCGAAGTTTATTTGCTTATTGTCGTTTTTATTACGTTTTTTTTTTTTTTTTCCCATCTTACCCTTTTGGCTGGTTGTTTTTCTTCCTCTTCTCGGTGGCTGAAAATTACCTATTTCTAATTGACGTACCTGGTCTAGACAGAATGTTGAATATACTGTATTTTTTCGCTACCAAATGTAAAGTAGTTTGTAGATAGCGAAGCGTACGTACTCGGTGAACTGTTGGAGCCTATGAATATTTAATAATTATTCTTCGATTTTCCCAGAGTCACCTATCCATTTCTAGTCGTATTTTTTTCTCCAATTAACCCGCCTTTGTGACCGGTGGCAGACCTTGCCATTAGAAATGAATTTTTTCATCAGAGCTCATGAAGGACTATATTATACTCGTACGAGTATAATGGTGAAACAACAGATTTTTCGTTTAGTGCTAAATAATGAAGGAAATGCCATAGTAAAGAATGGAAATCGGTATGCACGGGTGAGTCAGTTTAACTCGTACCGCAGCATTGGCCATTGGGAAACTCCATTTTTTGAGGGTCAAACTGATTCAGTGTAGAAAGTAATATGTACTAACGTGTCACTTATCGACGCACTTACGCGAAAAATTTTTGCGAGATGGAAAAAAAATGAATAAAATAATATAATTTTTTTTTTAACGAGTAAATATAAAATAACAGAATGTAACAAAACAAAAAGAAGTGTAGAAAATTGAGATTGAATTAAATCTAAAAAAAATTGATAATCAACGGGGTGAAACAAAATAAAATAATATTTTAGATTAAAAAGAAAAACAAAAATAAGAACGATAATGTCTCATGACAAATTAAGATTACTTTTTCCACTTTTCCACCTAAAAAAAATTTTTAATTAAAAAAAATAGAAACCAGTTTCAATTTTTTAATATTTTATCTCATTTCATGAAATTAATTTTTTTATATTTTTTCAATTTCAGTTTTTTTTTTTCTTTTTTGGTTTTTTAGTTTTTCGAGTTTTAATTTCATATCTTACTTTCTGAAAGTTTTTTTTTTTTTATAAATTTTAAATGCTTTTATTCAAATACGACTGACGTGACGTGAAGCAGAAAATAGACTTTATATAACAAACTGGAGCGGGCGGGAGAAAAAAGTTGGGTTTTGGAATTTTGAAAACAGTAAACGGGAGTGTGTGTGAAGATGAAAGCTTTTACCTAAAATTCTCTTAAAACTTATAAAATTATTCATTAATACTTCTCTTTCTGTGAACACCCTGATTATTAGGGAAGGGTCCATTTTTGAATAGCCTGTATTCGGCTGTTTTGAAAATTAAAACTCGAAGAAAATGAAAGTAATCTTTAAGCAAACTTGACCATATACCTAATAGGTACGCAAATACATTTAAGTCGTGTTTTCGAAATATTACGAGTATGTCGAAAAATTAATGAAAAATAATTTTCGAGCGGTATCGTTTCGCTTAATCTGAACAGTTAATGGAAATTTTTGGCTCATATTTTTTCCCTTACCTCTTTATCGTACGTCACTGACTTGCAGTCGCAAATTTTAATTGCTATATTTCCCGAGCTAATGATATGCGGTCTTGGAAACCGAATATTTTTTTGTTGATTTTATCGAGGCAGATATTTATTTTTATTTAAGTATTATTTTCTGCGCTAAAATGCAACGCGAACAATGTGCGCGTGCTCGTCAAAAATCGTGGAATTTCATTTTTGATCGCATTCCCAATGACATTTTTTTGAAGGCGAACAGACATTTTATACTGCGGAAGAAGAGAGCGAAAGGGCAAAGGAAATTTTTCGATTTTGTTTTTCTCGTCTCGCGGATGAAAGGTAAAGAATAACCGGTTTCGTTTTCGTCGCCTTAAGGTTACCGAATGAGACAATATGAATTTCGATTCGTATGGAGTAGGCCATAAAAATTTAATTTATCTACGTCTTATACTGCTCTACTTGTCAATGTCGAATAATCGATTGATAAAAGGAGAGAAATTACCATAAAACAACTCAATTCACTCGGTGATCAAGTTTGTACCGTAATTGTCCTATGTCTGCGCTCGCTCGAAATTTTTTTATCAGGTGATAAATAGATTCTTTGTAACGATTTACGAAGACCTTAGTTCAATGAAAGCCGTTCAAACGCGACTAGTCCAGTATTAAATGTGGTGCAGTGGACAAACTGCACCGCACAGAGCCATGTGTATGTACAGAAAAATTTGAGAAAATTAACGCAAGTTTCAGTTAATTAATTACTGTTAGTTTTTTTCATTTATTTGTAACCGTAAGAAAAAAACGCCCATTGGTTGACTGACAAGGGAACCACCAAAACTGTCCGACGTCAATCCCAATGAAACCCCCTCATAAATTATGCCCTCATCCAAGTATCTTAACGCTAACGTATATTTCATTTATCTGAAATAAGCCTTTCAACATTTTTCAGGTGTGAGTAAAGTTAAGTTGAAAATTTACTTGTAATGGCGTAGGTAGGTAGGTATATGAAAAAAAAATTTCGACTCGAGAATTTTTTCAGTGGAGTAAGTGGGAGACCATCGCATAAATGCACGTAAAAACAATCAGCTTGATCGGATTATTAGAAGTTACTGTAGAAGAATTTTTGATTTTCAGAAAATCCTTAATTCTATAGAATGTTCAAAAAACGAAATTTCTCCTTCAGCCATTTCTAATGATTCGATCAAGCTGATTTTTTTATGCGCATTTGTGTGATCTTATTCTACTTACTCCGCAGAAAAAATCCCCCAAAGTGGAAATTTTTTTTATTGTATGCTGCTACGAGTACATGCAAAGTTTCAACTTTACCCATACCTGAAAAATTTTGACAGTATTATTTCAGGTAAACGGAGTGTGGCGTTAAGGTACTTGGGTGAGGACATATTACTTTATGTGGGGGGTTTCAATTGGAATGGTTTCGGTGGTTTCCTTATAAGTGAGCCAATTTTGTTTTCAAGAATCAAAGAAATAGCTAGAATAGAAGCCAGAACAATAACCATTGAAAAAGCTGACAACTACATATAGTTGAATATAATTATAGATGTAATTTTTAATGTGGTACACATTACTACTATCAGTTTTGAAAATGTGTTTTATTTCTACCCACCCCTCATTTTTTTATTTATTTTTTTTTTCATTTTAAAATTTTTTTTACTACAAGAAAGAACGTTTGAAAGTCAATTAAACCTAGGAAAATTTCCATCGTGTTAGGATAGTTTTATTTGATCATTTCGAACTGGTTATGCTGGCAGTTTATTCGCTCTTCGTTCCTCCCCATCAGTGTATTAGTTGAGTACCTCTTAGTTATTTCATCTTCTTTCCTCTGCTGATGTGTCTGTCGAAGTTGGCAAAAAGTTGATAGTTTCGCAAATTTCGCCATGTGTTTTGATTCAAATGTAGTACAAGTATGGTTATAAGTGTCATATTTTTGTGTTAATGTATTTTTTCATCATTACATTCATAGCCGGTGAGTAAAGTATCAAAAATTTAAATCACTTTTCATATTTTTCTATGCGGCCAGTTTCTTTCTGATTTTATTGTTTTTTCAAAACTTGGGGGCGAATCCTGATGCCCTCGCTTCGCTCGAGCCTCCAACCCCTCCTTCTCAAGGCGGGGGGTACAATACTCACTTAAGTGGAGTTCAAAGATGAACCTGGTTCGAGCTTGAACCTCACTTAAGCCAGTATTGTACCCCTCGCCCTCAGACGACGCTGTACATTTGGACAGCGCCACAAATAAGGGTTCTCAACTCGGTGTAGATTTGTTGGTGTATTACCGTGTAAGTAAAAATTAATAACTCGAATATTTTACACGAAGTGGTCAGTTTGGTCTAAAACACTGACGAAACACATGAAAATGCAAGAAAACATTTTTTTGAAAAATGCTCCTGATATACCTTCGAGTTCTAAATTGCGCCGAGAGTATTATTTATGCATATATCTAATGATGTGAAATAGTTGAAAGAAATACGCAAAAGCGAACCAATTTTCGTGCTGGAAGAATCGCTTAAATTCCCGATAGCCTAATCAAAAATGCGCAATAGAAGAGATAAAATAACTGCGGGCCATTTATGGCTCATCATGCAGTCAAAGGTCACGAAGGTGCAGCGTAACCTGGGCTCATTTTACTTGCTGGGCATCGGAAATCGGAATCGGAATCGTAATCGGAATCGGAATCGTAATCGAATGTCTTTGCGGTATTCGAAAATTCGTATTTATTGGCTTAATTATTACGGTATAAAGGTTAATAAGAGCGTTTGTTGGTCGAAGTGGTGAGCGGTAGAGGCTGCGAGGGGAGCCGATGGGTTCGGGACGCGTTCCATCCGAAGATCAAAATCTGGCCGCGAACGGAAAAGGTCGTTCTCCGACGGAGAAGAGAACGGCGTGCATGTCCGGCAGCGTGGACTTGATGGCCGGACACAGGCAGGCCAGGTACCAACGTCTGCCGAGGGTGCAAATCAGATTCTTTTTCAGGCCACGATCGTAGTTGGCCGGCTGGCCGGCGGAGCGCGTCTCGTGCTTCATTTTGCCGGTGATGACGATCTCGGTCTCGATGGTCAGCAGGATGATGGTGAATATGAGGACGAAGAAGTTGACGAAGGCCGAGACGAAGAAGAACATGAGCAACGAGCAGTCCTCGTATTCCTCGAAGGGCGGGTAGTGCTCTATGGGGATGGGGCTGTGCTCGCAGTTGCGCAGCACCCTGTTGTAGAATATGGCGCTGACGGCGACGGCGTTCGCCGAATAGAATAACGTGTACACCGCCGCCATAAAATAATACCGATGATTGAAATATCCGATGCAAGTGCCAAGAATGTGTGAATGACCCCGTCGCCGCGGTATGCATTCGTTGCAGTGGTCGCAATGGGTGCATCTGTCAGAAGAAATGAAGAAATAAAAAAAGAGAAAATCAACGAAAATCGTGTCGAGGGAGAGAAATAAAAGGGAAAAAAGGCAAGTGTGAACCGTGGTGCTACGCTTAACGCTGTTCTTACAAAGCTTCAAGTTGGGTGCCATTAGAGGAAATATTATACTCATACTCGTACTTAGGGACACGAACGGATTACAAAAAGTGATCGGGTATCGGTATAATATGGTGGCCTCGTGGACCGTAATACCATGATAGGTGTACAGGGTTATTCACGTTGCCACCTGTCTCGGTTCTGTAAGGCTCGAGCTTAATTTCTGTGGAAAAATTCTTGGTCCAATACGACGCTACTTGGAGAGAAATGATAAGTATGGAAGTAATATGAGGTATGATTTACTCTATATGGATACTCTCGATTGGAAAACAAGGTCGATGGAAATTTTTTTGTTAATACCTTTCAATATTAGGAATGCCGATTGTCCACCCTTTCAGATTATATAGGTATTTTACTACTTTTTTAGTAATAATTTGTACTATAAATCTGGAATAGTCGCAACTTTCCTATATTTTAGAATGGTGAAAATTACTTGGAAAATGTGTCCAGTGTAATTAGACTTTGCTAGAAAAGAAAATTGAAGAGCATACCGTGGTGGTACATTACGATCGCACATGGTACACAGTTTCACATTCAGTTCTGGTTCCATACAGCTATCCATTAGTATGGAGGTATCTGTTAGAACGAACGTTACGATATTAGCAATTACATTTACGACGACGAATCCTAAAAATATCAGATACACGCAATAAGCCCATCCGATTCCGTACACGACGGGTGCGATTATAAAAATGTGTAAGTAGAGTTCTCCGACCAGGCAAGTGGGTATGATCATCCGAGCACAGATTATAGCGTATTGTGTTAATCTAGATCTCGATGCCACCATAATAATTCATCTGTCCTGTAAAAAAATCGTGTATTAAACGCATTGCCCGGGCGGTAAGGAAGTACAGATGAGCACAGCGCCAGCCTTTTCGTCCACAAGTATCGCATATCTCTTTACACTAGACACGAGACACGAGCTACTGCCAAGAGTGCTACAATCTTATACGATCATAAATTAGTAAAAAGTGACTTTCCAAAGTGTTTGAAATTGTAACAAGAATAAACTGCCCGTTTTTGTTCGCCCATTTTCTGGGCGTTTATGGTTTTGGAACGTTAAAAAAGACGTTCCTGGGATTGCAATTTTTTTAGCTCAGTTTTGCACCAACAGCTCTAAAATTTTCACCATTGTTTCTAAAGGATTTTCTAGGTGGTTTGGAGGTTTGCAAATTGTGGCGATAATGCGCGTACTTACGAAAAATGGGTTTGGGTTCACATCGGTTCGTCCTGGTATTTTTCGCGCAGTTCACCAAATTGAAATGATAAAACTTCTAATCTATTTCTAAGTTACACAAACGATCATTTTACTCGTTGAACGCATTTTATCATAGGTACATTTTTTCAATCTACCATCGAACATGGTTGTACTTCGTCAGCTATGTCGAATAAAATGAAACATTTTCTCGGTTTATTATTGACCTCGTAATCTAGAAGATGTGAGAATTTAGAGGTTGCTAAAAGCCAAAAATTGCACTAAACCTTGTTCGCACTTGACCAGATTTGCACCAGCTGGCTAAGTTTGTGCAATTTATCGACAACTTTTTCACTGTTTACCAAAATCATAACACAGTTATGCAGTGACGTGGAAAAATATTAATAAATTGGTAATCGAAGGGCATTTTTTTAGCAGCTTTATACTATTCTCGAAGAAATTATTTTCATTTACTTATTTCCAAACGAAAATGTCGAATGCGAAATCGAAAAAAACTAAAAGTCTGAAGCGTCGTAAAAGTTTCCCAGCAACACTGGAATTTTTTGCAATTGGTGAAAAGTTAAATCGAAAATTCGCTACAAATGGTCTATATTTTGTTTTATGCCATGAAAATACCGATGAGAAAATGTGAAATTATTACCTATACGTACTTGCATTAGAACGGATCATGGTATCGATGGACGTTGACAGATTGATGGGTCCGATAATGGGGAGGGAAGATGGGTTTACTCGATTCGAAAAGATTTATGCACTTGTTCGTTTGTTTATGTAGCCTTTGCTACGAAATCTGAATGGTTCAGTGTTTAGTCCTACTCGAGTAAATGTTTTGGCCGTAGACATTGAGGAAAATGAGTCGAAGCGAAAAAGTAAAACGAAAGATTACGTTTTTTTTTTTTAAATACCTATATTTCTATTATCAAAAAATATGTAATATGTCGAGTGCGAGACTTTTAACTTGCCGCATCATATCTCAATTCTCAAGAATGAGAGCAGATATCGAGGTGCGGTAAAAAAGGCCATAACACCAAAAAGGGGTGATTTGCGTCGAAATTCGCTTCTTGCCTTTCACTACTCAATTGGTTGAAATGCGCTGGTGAAAAATGGAGTTACGTTGCATTGTATGGGCATTTATACGATCGTAATCGTTTAAGATACTGCTGCATAATTGATTAGCTGATATCGAATACTCGTAATTTACCTATATTGATAGGGTTTTATATTTTGCAGTCGCAGTGTTCGTACGGTTACTTTATTCGATGAAAGTTTGTGCATGTATTGTTCTTCATTCGTAACCACATAATTATGATTTTTAGACGTTATATCCTCGTTCTTCCTTTTAATCGGGTTTCTGATTTTCTTTTATTTGTCAGATTGTTGACCTGGAGCTGATATGCGGTATATGTCACTTCTCTATTTTTTGTACAGCCACTCGAAACAAGAATTCCATGCCCCTATAGCTTATCATAAATCTGCAATCCCCTAGGTATGAAACTCAGTCATACACACTTTCTCCCTTCCTTTCCTTCACCCGACAATGATTTCAAGGTTTGATACAGAAATGTTTTGATGTTCGTGTTGAATAATCAGCAAAAATTTGATTATTGTCTGGTACTCGATTCGATTTTGTTTTTGTTTTTTTCTTAATAGAAATTTGAACCGCATTTCTAAAATGTTGGATGACTCGCGGCATTTCCAATCCGATTTGCGAGTAGGTATTATGGCTTTTTGATTGCCGAATGATTTTCACCGCAACTGTGTAGTTATGAAAATTCTGAACTCGACATTTGTGGAAAGAGAAAATGCAAATTAGGCTAGATGATTTTAAATGAAACGTTTGAACGGAGACAGTATCAAACCATTTTAGTGCTTCATTTTCAGAACAAGCGATTATAAAATTTTCGAAACAAACTATTCTTCAATTTCTTAGAGAGAAATGCATTTATACGAGAACGCACCTCAGTCGCTTAATGATGCACAGATTGATCTGAAATTCTCACCAATCTATATTCTCTAAGGATGTCGCGCTCTATAGGTTGCTCGTTTGGAGCAATTTTGATTTTTAAGTTTGTTCACGATCTTGGCGTAATATACCGCAAAACGTTAATTTTTACGCAAAATTGCATTAGGCTACTGCGAATGCATTTTTTCAACTATTACGTGTACAGAAACTACTCACGTTCGACTATTCTATACGATATTATTTCAAGTTATGTGGCGATGTCAAACAACGAACCCCAGAATCGATGTTTGTTTATATCCGCTTGGTGCCCACGAACAAGTACTTTCTTCGTGTTGTCTTCTCCCTCGCTCCTCCACCCTCCCAAGGAAGAAATGACTTACGATATTTTGCATCGGGGCGAGGGAATTATTTGGCGCCACCTATTAATGCTCCCCATACAGCTAGCCACGCTGTTAGCTCATTATTTTTCTTCTTCGTTCTCTCAGAATTTATGTTAGAGGATTTTACCTATGGTTGGAATGGATGGAGGGGGAGAGGTTAGAGTTAATAGGAACATTACGGTGAGGAAATTCCACGAATATGAAACCCATTGGCCATTAAAAATGTCCTATTCACGAGATCACGAAGAAACAAATTCACCTATGCGAGATTGCGAGGACGCCTTTTTGCTCGAGACATTTTCGACCTTTACCTTATGCCGAAGAGGAAAATAATGCGAGCACTTTTGCACTTTACTCACCCATAACTCGTTCCCGCACCACATTTTTTTTTTTCTATTTAGCGACTAGAGAATATAATCGAAAAAGTCGATTTCATTTTCGTCGTTAGCATTTTCCCGGCTGTCTGTTACGTCTACGTACCGTACTATCATCTACGCTTTTGAGAAAATGAGCTGCAGGGAAAAAGGCTGTGGAAAAAATTTTGCGTCGAAAAATTTTTCCATTCCCAATACCAGAGACATAATACGTGCATAGAAATCAATATGAACGGTTAACGATTCGGAAAGTACAATTTGGAATGAGTGAAGTCTTTTGAAAACTGTTCCAGTCTAATTTTGGCTGGCTATAATGATCTTCAAGAAATGTCGAGGAAAAAAATCACTTGTGACATTTCAACTGGTTTTAGATAGGTACTTGCGGCAATTTGGGGGAAAAAAGTGGTTCATCTGCGTGCATTCGAGTGTAGTAGTACATCGTCATAGAATTTTTGTCTTTGTCGTTTGGAACCCTATAAGTTTTTGTTTTGTTGCGATTCGATAAACTCTACCCAATTATTATCCCCAATTAAAAATATTAAACGAGACGAAAATGTGGCATGTACGAAATTATTTGGATTCGGTGATCGAGGAAGCGTCCGCGGTAATACTCGTAATTACCCGTTTTGAATGATGTACGAGTAGGTACGTAGGTAGAGATGTTTTTGTCACTTGTGAGATCCAAAACAGATATTTCATAACACTTGCGAGACCCTTTTTGACAAAGTGAGACCCTTTTGTGTGTCTCGCATGTCCACGAGGTGTATGTCTAGTTTTTCTCACTCCCCCCACTCCGCAGACCCTAAATCTGCATTTTTTGTCTGCGACTCGCAAGTTCCCCAAATATCAATTGTATGTACACTCGTGGTTCTCTCATTTCATTTTACTCCCTATAGACTGTACTTCATTACATAGCCTAAGGCATCTACAGATAGTCACCAAGCCATGTGAAGACGAAGGTTTCATTTCTGAGTATTTATAAGGGGGGGTCTCGCAAGTATCATACTTTATCTTGGGTCTCACATGTGACGTAAAATAACTATTTTTTATGTCAGTATTTCAATCACTTCGCCCTTTGTTTTATTGGCTTCATCCTGTAGATAACTTACGCGAATGTTACTTCTTTTTGTTCAAATTCAAAATTCGAGGGAAAATTTAAAAAATAGCATCTCATGATTTTTCGACCTTCCTCTATTTATATAAAGACACTAGTATAATCATCAACGATGCGATGTATTATTTTGCCAAAAATAGATCCGCGACGAGCGCATGATTGCTTGTCTTTAACTTTGTACTTGGTTTGTCTTTCCTCCTTTTTATTTATTTATTTTTATTTTGGACGCGTTTGTAGAAATTTTCATGTTATAAGCATTTAGGCTACATGTTTGCTTCTTGGAAGAGTGCAAATTCAGCCATCCGACGTACGTACGAAGGAGAACATTATCATTTCTGATAGATACACGTATACCGACAGCGAGGGTTAATATGGAAATTGTGAAATTGATAGTTGGTTGACGATACAATCATATACTCGTATTACATATTATATGTAATGCATCGATGAAGAGAATTTTGACATAGAAAAGGACGGATTGTATGTACGAGTAATACGAGTACATAATTCATACTCGTAGTAGAACGCGTGGATTGTAGTCGGTATTTCACCTTTCCTATAACTATTTCCCAGAGTATAATGATTCGAGTGTGCAGTCTGCGCTGCATATGTAGAGGACCCATATCCTTTTTCGAAGGCGTTGCAAAACTCTCGAGTAGGACTTGAATTATACCTGTTTACAGCGCTGTAAAGCATATTGGCTGGATTTTGTAATCGTGTGACATTCTTACGCTACATTTTAGATTAAAAAAATTAAAATAATAGAGAAAATTAAAGTATCGTCGTCCTCGTCTGCAGTCTGTACTCGCGTATTGTTCGAACAACTTGGAAAAGTGGTAAAGCCCTCGTGCTTTTTAGCCTCTACTACATGTACATCGTACCATATGTTGGATGTTGGTACATACGAGTATACGAGTATTATAGGTGTACATAGTTTTATCACTCCGTTGCTGATTTTTCGCAACACCATTCCCAGAAAATACATACGTAAAGTTATGTGAAAATTTGCTGCGTTTTGTAAATACGAGCATGTACATACACATACGAGTACACATATGTACTACCCATAATAATAAATATACGAGTACGAGTACGAGTACGATCTCGAGATAGTGCCTCCTTTATCTGTTAATCTCGGCGGATTACGAGTATTCGCTCGATAATTCTGCCTTCGTTATACTCGTAGGTGATAGCTATAACCCTGATAATTGACTAATTGTTGCCTGACGAACTCGAAGCAAAATCTAATCTTGCTGGTTGGTACGTTCGCCGTTCACGCTCGTAATTAGTGGCGCACATCTACCTGGTCGAGTGGCTTTCGATTTTTTCAAGACGCAGCGAGTCGTTCGAAGCAGATAGAAGCGAATGAAAACGGGAAAGCAAAGTCGTGGATTAGGTAAATTGGAATTTTCCAATCGTCGAGTACGATGAGGAGAGCGAATTGAAATGGTGGCGGATGCGTCGACGAGTGCACGCGGACGAATTTTATTCTCAAACCAGAAGCGCGCCGTTGTTTGAAAAAAATTTCCGTTCGAGTGGCTATAAGAAGGGCGATCGGTCAAAGTACCAGAATCTTTAGAGTTCGCTCTTTTTACTTTTACGGGTAGTTATTTTTGAAGGATCGAGAATTTGCCATCCCAGCTGTCGAGGAAGCGAAAACGACACCTTTATTTCGATTCGGGGAATCCTTAGGGTGGTGGTTGGAGGCGGAATTCTCGAGTTTCCTCGCAAATATTTTTTGATGCGCGAACATATTCGTGTTCTCACTGCGAGGGTTGATTCCGAAATTCTAATATAGATAAAATTTTGGAATGGTAGCGATTTACGTACGTACGTGAAAAGTGAGGATTAAGTACATATCGAAATTTGATGCAACCCTGCTTTCCATATGAGTTTATCTTGAGCCGATTGTGGTAGTATGGCCCATTTTTACCGCTCCTAATGGGCTAGACCCTTCTTTACCTAGAAACGATGTTGATAGTCGAGTATTAATTGTGAAACTGATGCGCAGCGAGAAATTTGGCCCAAATTATTGAAAATTTTATGTCGGCCTACCGTACCCACGTTGATTACCATTTATATTCGGCCATTTTTGCTCATTTTTTGCTATCTGTCCTCTCCGCCCTTGCCAAAAATTTATGATTTATTAATCCGACGTCCCTTCTTCCCGGCGATATTTTTCTCTTCGCATTCCTCCTCTTTCTTGTCCATGTGCCTTGTACGTAATATGTCACTTTTTCGCTCGAGGTGAGTATGTCCGTTTTTGTAGCTCGAGTTCTCAACAGAAAGTCGGTACTGATTTTTAGATAGATATTTCGTACGAGTATTAATGTCAAACTTGAAGATCTGAAGGATTATAGTTTTGATTTTCACTCTCCCAAGGCTGAAATTTTAGTTACTATAGGAGAACTTGATCGATCAATTTATTTCTAGAAGGAATACCAAACGAAATATCAAAAATCCAATTTTGTAGAACCTTAAATTCGACATTTGTGTCCAACGTATCTACGAATAATGCCGCGGCTTACGAATTATGCCTGCTTAAAAATTGCGTGAAAGCAGCTCCCACCCTCTCCCAACCGTCTCGTATAGAAAAATGAAATCGAATCGACATTTGTAAAACCCAGCAAAAAATATTAAAAAACCACAATTATCGATATTGCCGGATTATCTATTTAGCCGCCGACATACTGTAAATCAATATAATTATCCTACATATTATTTTAATATCATTTCATCGTACAATTTGATGACGAAAACCTTAAATTTTGCATAGTTTTGGCTAATTAAAAAGTTGCATCCCTGTTGTTCCGTTATTCACCATCATTCCATCAGAAATGCCACCCTCGAGATATTAGTATTGCTGAGTTGCGCAGTTGAAGCTTCCAATGTAGCATACCTACCCTTATTTCCAAATTTCATGATAAATGTCGTAAATGTGATACTGGTAGATCGTTATTACAATTTGGGTGTAGGTATTTTTTAATCGACCTATGTACAAACTTGTGTCGAAATTCACATTACGATATTTGGAGTTGTTGGCACCTATCTTTCAGATTGCAAAAAAAAGAAGAAAAAAAAAAGCTGGGTTCAAAATCGCTTATTTACTATAATTAATTTTCATCGAACGATAGTGAAATTCTGTCGATGTTTTTATGCTTTTTTTTAAAATAAATATATAAATTAATTTTTTTTAGTAAACATTGTTGAATGTGTATTCGCTTTGTAATCGCATTATTGATATCGCTTGATACCCTATAAATACAGTCAACAGTACCTCAATACCTGTTCGGCTCTCGAAGAAGTTTAAGAAAAAAAAAACAACGAAGAAATCGTACGACGTGAAAAAGAAAAAGATAGAAACAAACGTTGCTTTCCTCGTTAAACCGTCACTAAACAGAAAACTATAGAAAAATATATTTTACTAACCACCTGTAGTCGATATACGTCTTGTACGAGTATGTATATAGAAAGACGACTTTTCTTATCGCCCCCCTCTCCACCCTCGTGAAAATGCTTTTTTTTTTGTCATCCCATCGCGTCGCACTGAAACGATTATTATCGAAGCTCGTATGAAAATTCGTTCCCCTCTTAAACTTCCCTCGCCCTCGAATAAACTAAATAATGTGACTTTCATCAGCCCTTTCTACTTTTCAACATTTTACCTTATCGTTTACGGCGGAAAATGTTGATATTTTTAGTTTTGTCGGAAAAACCCAATTAGGTACCAATTGTAATTATATAATATGTGTCCAGCTCCAAAATTGGTGAATCCATTCAAATGTAGCCTACTCGTACTTAAGTACCTACTTGGAATTAAAATCACGAGTAAATAATATCAAGTTTTCAAAATTAATAATATATTTTGGTCCTAGTATAATAGGGTACTTACGTATTTATCTGTAATGAAAAGTCACGAATATTATGAATATTATTTTTCTTCTTTTGAGATGTGCATAGTGCATACTAATGACTTAGTCGATCGTTATTTCATAAAAAATATGAAAACCGTGAAATTTGAAAAGAAAAAAATTCGTCCGATTACTTCTGCCGATCTCAAGTCTTTTATTTTAATATGTATGGGTACACATAGGTACGCTACACTCGTTATTATTTTTTATTTAAAGCGGGGGGGGGGGGGGAATTGGAAAAATTGAAAAAAAATACCGAACAATTGTGTAATCAATGGTTAGGTATAGAGCCGTGATATTTTCTTTGCATTTTTCCGTAGACACCTCGCTATAGCCGATATTTATGATTTTTGTTTCAGGTGCGCTCATTCGAAGAGGATCGCTTGATCCAGATCGAAGAAGGTTATCGCTGGGTACGGTGCCTCATCGTGGCTCAGATGTTGGTCTCGACCCTAATCACGCGGCCATACTATTCCGTGATTCCAGGGGGGTAAGTTGGCCGTTTATTTATCGCATACCCTTTCAGGTGCGAGTAGCTATAATTAATGTTGCAAAAGAGAACCGCCAAAATTGACTCGAGAGGGAGGGAAGGAGTGGTGGGGGTTCTCTTTGTGAAAATTTGTATTCGTATTTCTGTTGCGGTTTATGGCGCTTCAGCGCTTTGAATTATTGTTCGCCGATTTATGGGCGACCGACCGACCGACCGATTGACCTCGAAAATGAATTGCAAACAAAAGCGCCCTGACGCCCTCGCGTCATTCGCCCAGTCTTCGCCATTCTACAGACAACAATGCACCGCGACCTTAATTACTAATATTGTATGTCTTTCAAAGTCGACGATCGCGATTACTTACTCGTTTCTTTTATCTTCGAATTTATTCCCATAATAATAATAATAATAATAATAATATACTTACATTATACGTGTCCGGTATTACGAGTATTTCTCTCTCGATTTTGTTATTTTGCCACTGCGCACGCTGCGTCGCACTTTGCCTATATTGTTCGCCATATTTCACCATTCTCGCCTTGTTTACACTTATAGGCCTACATGTAGTTGATTGTTGCTCGTCGAAAGCCTCAATTTTCTGCCAATAATAGTACTATTTAACCATTATTAGATGGATTATCGTATCAAATTCGCACCCAGGCTTCGTTGCCAGCTGGGCCAAATTAGTATTCTGCAATTCTCGATTTTCTCGGGAAAGAAGCATCGCCGAAGGAATATTAGGTGGATTGGAAATTCGCGGGTCGGACGTGCGATGTTTTTAGAATACTCGATTCAAAAATTACACGTATATTTTACTTTGATATTTCACGGGTGAAAAGAAAACGATCGTACATCTGGGAGTTGGAAAGTGTACTATGTACTTATTGAGAGATATAGTAGCTGAAATCAACACGGAATGAAGATACAAATCTAACAAAAGTACCTACCTGCGAGTTTCGAGTTGATCCAACCAGACGTTTATCTATCAAAACGAAGGAAATTTTCTTGGCCGGCGCCGGTTTTGATCGAATTAATCTAAAAATTTTGTTAGATGTTGAATTCGTATTGTTTAGCCGGAAGCTGATTGAATTTTAGTGTTCACGGGTTTTAGTAGTTCATCTCCGATAAGCTATAAGAGGTGGTCTAGAAGTGGGTCTCACCGCTTCGATTAAAAAAGTGGGTAAAATTATTAATTTTTCAATTCGATAATTTTAATTAAACTGCAATAGTTAGACTAGCTATCTCAAGTCTTCTTTAGTCAATCTTACAGGATAATACGATTTCGTGGAATAGAAAATGAACTCGATATAATATAACAAACTAGAGTGCGTGGGAGAAAAAAATTTGATTCTTGGACTTTGAAAACAGTAAACTGGAGTGCGCACGAAGACGAAAGCATTTATCCGAAAAAATATTTTTAATTTATATCGATTTTATTTACCTAATTATACGTGCACGTGTACCTAGTTACTTTTATTAAGATTCGTTTTCTTTTGTTTATTTCAGCTGCCCGTCGCTGATCCTTTCCTAGAAAAAGTGAACCTTTCCGATCTCGGTAAATATCCGATATGTATTTTATTTTAATCTGTCCGCTTCGCCTGATTGAATTTTTCAGATGAAAATAATACTGTATTTTTTTCTCTCGCTAGAAGAAGACGAAAGCCAAATATTTGTCAAGTTTTTCAAATTCCATAAATGCTACGATTTAATTCCTACGAGTGCCAAATTGGTTGTTTTTGATACGCAACTTTTGGTGAAAAAAGCTTTTTTCGCCCTCGTCGATAATGGTCAGTATTTGCCACCCTTCTACTAGGTAAAATAATTTTTCAATACGTATATCGAATGGATTTTTACTTCACCGAGATGGTGATGGAGAAACCAATATCAAAGGGTTTTGCAGCCCTCGTTTAGGAGACGTAAGAGCGAAATATAATTATAAGACCGCGTATCTCCTCTAAATGTTACGAGTATAATTGAGTGGCGCGAATAATAAGTACTAAGTAGGCCCCCGAATCCATTTATCGAATGGACGATCTACATAGTACGTAGTATACTTACTTTATTTACGTTATGTCGTTGATTTTGCAGGAGTGAGAGCTGCGCCGTTGTGGGACAGCGTTCATCAGCAGTTTGTTGGTATGTTAACCATTACGGATTTTATAAAAATCCTTCAAAAGTATTATACTTCGTCGAATGTAACGATGGATGAGTTGGAAGAACATAAACTGGAAACGTGGAAAAGTGAGTCGTTATAATAATCTCATCGGCGAGAAATGTGCTTTAAAAATCGATAAAGAGCTTCGCTGAAATTTTTTCGAGTATTTGAGATTAAATCGATGGAATTACTTTTTTCTCTCGATAGTCTGGGCTTGGAAAAAGGAGAAAACGCGTATAGTTTGACTGGTAAATATTGATGTTTTAGTAAACGCGCGTTTTTGATGCGTCAACGTCTGGGTTTTCACTATGGGGTTAATCGAAAAAACGTTGGAATCCGATTGTTTCCAAAAACAGTACCTATATGAGCTATATCCGCTGTATTTGACGCTAAAAAAAAAAAGAGTAGAGTCGAAAATGCTGGACTGCTGGACAGTATAACCTCTTTGCTCGTAGGTATGTGACTTATTCGGTCGTAGTTTTGTTTTTTTTACTGCGCCGTCATTAAGGTAGTATTCTCACCTCTCGACCATCCAGCCGCCTCCGCATAGATATTTCGTCAAAATATTACGGTTGTTAATATTATTTTTAAATTGACCGATTTGTTGAATTTTCAGGTGCGTTACCCGGTCAACATTCCGCCATGATAAGCATCGGTCCGGATGTTTCATTGTACGAAGCTATTAAAGTACTCATTCACAATAGGATTCACAGGTTACCAGTCATCGATCCTTACACGGGAAACGTACTCTATATTCTCACACATAAGCGTATCCTGCGATTTTTATTTTTATACGTAAGTAAACGATTTAATTCGTCCTGCGAATCAAGTGTAGGCTACCGCCTACCTATCGTTTGGTTTTCTTCCGCGGCTCGTGCTACACGTTGGTGTAACTACGAGTAGCTTTTTTTCAGCGGTACGCCAGGAAGACCGAAAGAAATTTATCGATAAAACGGTGTAATCGGAAACGCGCTAAATTTTATACGCTTTAATTTATTAATTAGGTACCTACGTGTATTTGCTTATTGTCGAGCAAATTTATTCTACTCGGCCAGTATACTCCCCCCGCCTCGAGTAGACGAATGTATGGTCGGGTCGCACCTTTGAACTCGCTTTTTTTTGTATTCGAAAAAAGTTTCAAGTTGTAAGATTCAGCGATGGGGGCGGTATTCAAATATTTCTTTATTCTAATCATTTTTTTTTTTTTTTGCGATTCGTCCCCATCGCTGGTAAAATTTTATTTATCATCGATGTATATTCCTGCTTCGCATTTTATTAGAAGTATTTTTTAATCGAAACTTATCTTTAACCGATGATTTTTCAATTTTTTTTTTTTTGCGCAGATAAACGACTTACCAAAGCCCAGTTATATGAATAAGACGATAAGTGATCTCAAAATAGGTACGTACGAGAATGTGGAAACGGTCGTGGAAGATACCACTATTATTTTGGCCTTAAAAAAATTCGTCGAAAGAAGAGTATCAGCGTTGCCGGTGGTTGACGAAAAAGGACGCCTCGTCGATATCTTTGCCAAGTTCGACGTTATTGTAAGTACACATATACTGTATAGGCCCTGCTAGCCGACTCTGCGCACACGTACTTTTATTTTTCAAATTCCGTACTTGTAATTTTAAATCGTAACGAAGATTTTGACCTTGGTGCACGGGTTTTTAGTTATTTCTTCGAATACGCAAAACTCTGTCATGTACGCGATTTTTCTAACGCTCGTTTCTGTGCGAACCAAAAAAATGCCATCGTCTACTAAAAGGATAAATTCGCAAAAATTGCAAGTCGCAATATTCCTAAAATCGTCATTTGCTCTAATATCATTTCGTTTGAGCGTTTACGAAAATGAATTTAACGAGGAATTGATTTTCTAAAAATTGGAACCTCAAAGCCCGAAACTATTTTTCTCGTTATTGGCAATAAATTCGATCTCGAATAAACTAAAATTATAATATAAAATTGTAAAATCGGAGCAGATTGGTAATAATTTTTTGAACTTATTACGAAATTACTCGAAGAATTAATTTCTGATGGTGGAATTATTATTATTATTTTTCATTGTTTTTTCTATTTTTTTTTTCTCTGTCTTCTTGAAATTCAGTTAGTTGAATGATCGAATTTTGACACGTAAAGAGCTAAAAATTGCCTTATTTCGAGCAGTACGTATGTTGACTTTCACCGAAGATTTTTATATTCAACTTGTATTCCAACGTAACGATTAGGTTCGGATGAACAGTCGAAAGTATATTTTTGAATATCCTGCGAGTGCCTCCTTACAGATATTGATTTCAGAGGAAAAAAGACAAAAAAAAACAATAAACAAACAAACGTCCGAGTAGAAAATATATTTGAGTTACGTTTTGTCGATAGTTATTAAATTTTTCCACGTCCTTAAAATAATATAGAAGTTATGCCAATGCCACTTCTCCTCATTGAATGGTAATTTATTACTATTGTTCAATTTCCTCGGTTGGTTGTCGAGTAAATCTTTATAGGTATGTTTAATTTTGCTGAAATTTTTAAGTATCTTCGAACATCGTCGACGCATTTACGAATGTTTTTTAGTTCTAACATTCTGTGTGCGGTTTTGAGATTATTTCTGTTAGAATCGTTATTCGACGTCAGTATTTGTGAAACGTTCGAAGCTTTGATTTTGCCAACTATAAGCCCAAGTCTAAATGAAATTCATTCGCCGATATTAGCATAATAAACGAGTGTTGGTTTGTTTGTAGAATCTGGCTGCCGAACGAACATACAACAACTTGGATATCACTTTGAAAAAAGCCAACGAACATCGCAACGAATGGTTCGAAGGTGTACATCGATGTCATCTCACTGATACGTTGTTCTCCGTCCTCGAAAAAATAGTCAAAGCTGAAGTAAGTCATTCTTCTACGAGTCTACATCGAACCCTTTATTTTCCAATCCTCTGGAACTGTGGTTCATTCGATCCTCCAGTTATACGCCTAATTATTCGCTCAACGCGCTGCCATCACCAGTGGGCTCGAATACCCAGAACATATGTTCCATGATTAGTCTCGAAACTATCGTCTCATTTTCACGGGTTCCTTTCAGATATTTGCTTTCGTCTATTCGAGTAGGTAATTTATCGATTCTTTAAATTTTGTTTGTTTCAGGTTCACAGATTGGTTGTCGTCGATAAAGATGAAAAAGTGATCGGCATCATCTCACTTTCGGATCTGCTCGTATTCCTCGTTCTGCGACCTTGTGGTGAGTTCTTGCTTTTTGATTTTCCATTTTATCCCGTTACCTGCTTGCTATAGAAGATTTCCCAGTGGAAAAGTTCAGATGCCCAACCATCGCGTTTATTTACTTATATATTTTTTTAAATAATTTTCGTCAATTTTACTGTCTTTCTTTTTCATTTCTTCAACCACATTTTTCTTCTTTCGTAAGTAGGTACTTATTACTCATATTTTTTTTTTTTTTAATTATTATTAAGTATTTTCTTTTCTCCTATTTCTCTTTTTTTCTCACGTTTTTTCAAATCGTAGTTTTTCTCTTTTTTCTTTCCGTCTCATTCGTCTTTTTTTCTTCGTTTTATTAAAAATGCTGTTATTTTTTAACTACGACGTGGAGCAGAAAATAGACTTCGTAATAATAAACTGGAATGCACGGGAGAAGAAATAGTAATAATAATATACCTACTTAATTAATAGAATAAATTTTTAGTTGAAAATTCTTTCATCTTGGTGCGCACTACGTTATTTTTCTTTCTATTTTGCATATTACACATGATTGTTGTATGTTTCATCTTATGTACTCGTAGCACGGTTTCTATTAAATTTTGACGTGTTTTTGTTGGGCGTCAGGTGATCATAAAATCAAGAACGGAAGCGCGGAGGAAGCTGCCGATCGCGTCGACGAGTCGGAGTCAGAGTCAGCGTCGGCGTCGACGTCGACGCCGGCCGATGTTTTGGCGATGGTCGACGTCACGGACTCGTCGTCTTCTAGTCAGTTGGTCGCCTCGGCCGAAGAGTCGACGTGTTGGCGAGAGGTTACCGTCTCCGGCGGCGAATGATGGCCTCTTATTCGTCTTTCGGCTGCTCGCGTTTTTCTGATTCGCCTTCACCTACGGGCGACCGATGCGGCCATTTTTGCGAACCAGTTGTCCGCATTTCAAAATTAACCACACCCGCGCGGCCGGACGCTTTTTGCTTCAACGAGGATCGGATCGTGTTTTCGTTAACTCCCTCTCTCGCAAACAATGCGTTCGTCGTGACCGGTCGATGAAGGGTTAAGGGTAAGAAGTTGAAGAAAGATAATCAACTGGAAAAAAATTAAATATTATAAATCAACAAAAAGGAAGATTGATTTCGTGTCCGAAGAAAAATGTTACTTTTGTGCCGGAACGAACGAGACGCGTTCCATATTCTAATTTATTGTGATACATTCTTGCGATTTTTGTTTCGTTTTCTCTCGTTTTTATTTTATTTTTATTTTTATTTTTATCGTACGAAAATAATAATTAGCGTACCTACCGTAAAACAATTTTGAAGGACGATGCGTGAAAGGTACGATTTTCATCCGACTTTCATCGTGTGCGATCTTTATATTACGTGGATATTATTAGCTATTACTTTCGTTTATAAGCAATTTGCAATTTCCAGGCATTTCTCGGTATTTTTTTATCATCGCTCGACACCTTCAAACTGGAAAAAGGTTCATTCCGATCCAGTTTTTTCTCACGCGAAACAACTCGACCGTTTTGAAAATTAATATGTAACCTCCTCCCCCTCTCCCATTTATCATCTCGCCTCTCTGTTCTCAAAATGGTTGTATTCGAATTTCGAATATTTACGTTTCAAGTATAATTATATGTATACTGTATTACGAAAATGATCGCTTCTTGCTGCAGCATCGTTCGAAGTAAAGATTCTTGAGAAGAAAATACACTCGCACTCTAGACCTAACAGGATGAAAATCGTCAACTTGGTAGCTAATGAAATTAGGAATTCAGTTTTGAACGAATGATAATGCAAATGAGACATTTTTATTTCATTCGCAGCACTCCGACTTTAATTGTAAATTATCGCGTACCACGCAAATTTGATCTTCATATTGCTAATAATCGTTTTCAAATAATATTTTATAGGTACCTACGTTACTTCGTAGGTTCTCGTACTGAAATCGCTTGAAACATTTCTTGCATTCTTCCGATAAGTTACCTAACTTAAACTTAGATTTGCGTGCATTGAGGTTTCAATTATTTTGATGAGAAGGGGAGAGTCTGAAAAAGTTTTTTTTTCCTTTTTGAGGTCGGCCGTTAATTTAAATTGAAATTAATTCTTCGTTTCTTGCAGTTTTGAAGAAAGTACACTCACACTTCCTTGAAAAAGTAGCGTAACTTGAAAATTTATTGAATTGCGATCGTATTTATCGGTTAAAGATCTTGAATCCCTACAGTTAATTTTTTTATTGATACCCAAATGTAGGCCCGCGATTCTTTTTATCGAATGAAAGTACGAGTTCGATGAAATTAAAATTCAGTCTTGACGAATGCAGTCCTTTAGTGAAGAGAACATTTCTTTCTCAAAATTATTGCCCAAGTCATGTTGATTTCCGTATGAATTCGTCGTTTCTGTTGGTGTATTGTTTTTTTTTCCTCTAAAACTCATGTTTCGAGCGAATGATTTGTTTCTTTCCGAAAAATTCGTTTTTTACATATCTTGAGAATTATTCCGATTCAGTTTTTCCTAGTCCCCCTTTTATTTTTCACCGGCTCGTCGGGTGTAGGTATCGAATAATTATTATGATTGTATGCTGGTGTGATGATACTGAGGAGAAACCGTGCGCCTTGACTTTCGAGAAAATTCATGATTCGATCTTGAGAATTAAAAAAAAATTATGTGGTCAATTCTTACTTAAGGACTAGAGCTCACGTTTGAGGTGGTCCGTGTAAGTATTTTATTAATTATTGTTTTTACTGTATTGTTCGCAGACCACTTACTGGACACTGGACTCTCCTGTGTTGATTAGTCAAACACTGCTACAAATTATCATTTAACGTAAATTAATGTATTTGGTATTCTTTTAAATTTGAGCATCCCAATTGTTGGAAAATTTATCTGCTTCTCATGAATCTCCCTGGCCCGCTTCAATATTCTGTGGGGGAACAAAGAAATAAAGAAATCATCTAAATAATGGGAACATCTGAAAGCAACACGAAGATTTTTTCATCAACTCGTGATTTTGCCAAAGTTCATTGACAACCTAAATTCTGAAGCAGCTTTCAAAGTTCTATTTTTCCATATGGAAGAGACTTAAAATTTAAATGTTTCTGTTTAAAAATTGAATCGAAAATAAATAGACCTATTCGAGAGCTTATATTATGAATTTATGATGAAACTTTTTATGACGTAGAAAACGGAGAACAAATGACGCAGGATATCTCGTTGTCTAGTATTGTCGTCTAAATTGTTGATTTATTTTATTATTTTTTTGTAATGTACCTATTCTATTTTATTTTTTTGTTCATTCATTTTTCGTTTAGTACGTATTGACGCACTAGCTTAATTTGTAAGGCTTTTTAAAAATGTTACATATTTTTGTATGAATGTAAAACTTTATAACATTTTGCCCTAAAAAATCGAGTTTAAAGTACAAACTTGAATGCGTAATTTTAAAAATATATCATGTTTACGTTAATATTTGTCGAGTATTCATTATTTATGTAGAAAATATGCCCTTTCAAGATACGCAGCAATTGCAATACAGTCTTCCTCAGGATGGTTTAGAAGGTGTGAAAATTGTGATCATTTTTCAGCGATTCACACAAACACACTACAGTACGTGAAACAGTAAATCAATATGCTAATAATTAACATCGTCAATAAAATTATATTAAAACTTTATACATTCTTGTACCTAGTACGTACGTCGATATAAATCCGAAACAAAATACATATAACGCATTCTACCATTCGATATTTCTGTACAAGAACTCTGTATAAAAAAAAAAAAAAACAAACTACGAATAAGAAAAAATGTAAAATTTGACGAATAAATAGTAATTGTGTGATCCAATTTTGTGTTTTAATGGAGGGTCTAAAAGTTGAGATACCTATGGTATGAATTAAGTACAATTTCATCGCCAAATGCGGTGAATTCATTACATTACATTCCATAGAAACCAATAATACTACAAGAATTAAGGTTCCCATTAATTTCGATATCATGTAATTTCAATTTATAAAAAATATCAAGCTCCAAAATAAAGTTGAGCTTACACACGATAAATTTATGAACTTCCTAATCCAACAAGCTTACTCAACAGCTTCGGCTTCGGGGCTTCGGCCATATCACGAATCAATTAAGGATCCAATTCTTTCAAAATAGGAATTGTAAAGCAATGCCGGACGAGATTTCAACTGGTGCGTCGTCATTATGAAACGCTTTACAAGAATTACATTTCCAATTAACTATCACAGATAATATTACACACGCAGAAAAACTTAATCGACATATTACATTACACACAAAGAACATGAACAAAAAAAAAAAAAAAAGTCAAAAACTTCGAAATGGGACTAAAAATCTGCAACATTGTCCAATGTTCTCGGGGTTCGGGGTACGACATATAATTTACTTAAGTACATTTAAAAAAACACTTGAGCGACAGATGGAGAAGAAGTTTTTAGAGAACTAAGAAAAAAGGGGTTCAAACACCGAAAAGGCTCTCACGTCCCCACAAAGTTAACGAATGTACAGCAATAAGTTCACAAATAGAGTAAAAACTGAAGAAAAAAAAAGAGATAATAAATTAATAAAAATACGTCAACGTAACATTAACTAACAGCCTTTTTGAGAATTATTAAAATTCGTCATTGCGTAACACGTTCCTTCGACAAATTAGGAAACAAAGGATGAATAATACGATTGTCCTAGTCACATATCGAGAGGAGAAGTGATCGGTATATCGGGGATCGTTGCTTGTAAATAAATTTAACGCATTGCACGCTCATCAAGAGGCGTACAAACGATTAAGCTCGTGCTGATATTTATCTTGGATTTCTTTTCTCTTAAGCTTGAAGGCGGCTGTAGTCAATCCTGTTTCCGGCGTCCATACCTCTTTACATAATTTCACTTTGCCAGGAATCTCGAATTTTTGCAGTTTACCTGCAATCATCGGAGTATAAAAATTAGCGAATGCGCGATCCCAGTTTCTGGACGGAAAATTATTTCAAGAGCGAATCAAAATAAAACTCGGATCGAATCGAATTACTTCCTACGTTATTTTCCATATGAAGAGCTACGTGCGAGAAATGTTCGAGGGCGTTTTCGACGAGAATGAGTCGAAATATGATTCATAAAATAAATAATACGATATATATATATACTTTTTTTTTTAATTTAGGGAATTAATGCTTCTGTCTTCACGCGCACTTCAATATTTTACTGTTTTCAAAGTCTGAGAATCCAACTTTTTTCTCACGCCAGTTTCGTCGTACAAAGTCTATAATTATGTTCCGCTTCACGTCGTAATTATAAATAAAAGCATTTTGTAAGAAAACTACGCGTTCTTTTCCACGATGATGATCGATGACATTCATTTTTTCAGAAATCCAAGTGACCCAAGTTCTAACTATTATTTAAAAAAAAAACATTTCATTTTATTTTCTTTCCTCTTCGCCCATCGAAAACTTACATTTTTTAGCGTGAAGAGCGATCTGATGCTGAACTTCTCGTTCAACACGCGTATCTTCGCACAGGATGTCGATGCTCGTGTCTTTGTTGAAGCCGTACTTCTCGCCGATTTCTTGCAGCGCAGCCTGATTGGGGACTATCAGCGCTATACAATAATCGTGTCTGGCGTCCGCGTACACGCAAATGTTGTCGACGACCGGACACGTTTTTAGCTGCGTTTCCACCTTGCCCAAAGACACGTACTCGCCACCTTGCAATTTGACTAAATCCTTTTTACGATCTGAAAAACAAAATACAAAATGAAGCGCGCGTTAGCGCAACACGGATTTGCAACCGAATTCATTTAAACGAATTTTCATCGATGCCCGATTGCCTACCGATAATTCTTATAACGCCGTCTGGATGGTATTCGCCAATATCTCCGGTTTTGAACCACCTTTTACCATCTTCGGTGAAAAAGTCCTCCTTAGTTTTTTCCTCCAGCTTGTAATAACCGGGGGATACGTTATTGCCGCCTAAAAATGAGTAAATAAATCGTCAGAATAGCGTAAACGACTTCGATTCGTGAGTTAACAATCGCAAATCACTTTCAACGAATGTTTCATTCATTAAACGAAAACGTTACCACAGAATTTTAAAAACTCTTTACAAATCCGATCGTTATCTCAGGGTATTTACCTATAATGATCTCTCCACGAGGGAACGGTTTGTCAGACACGCGATAATTTCCTTCTTCCCAATCGATTAATCGTATGTCGCAGACGGTTAACGGCGTTCCCGCTCGACCCAAAGTCATATCATCCACTGAAAATTAGGGAAACAAAAGTTTACGAGCGCACAGGAAATGGCGAATGTAGGAAACGCTGACGATTTCAAAGAATCGTGAGCGAAAAACTGAAACAGCCTGGAGAGAGGACATACGATGTAGCTGACTCGTCGTAGATTTAGTTTCATGCAGTAGAAAAATGTCTTGAAAACAGCCAACATATTATAGGTACAGACATAGTATCTGTCGAATAAGACTTGGCACACGATGTTTTATCGCGCCTGTTTCTTTGGTATACACGTACATATAATTATTAATAACACACAATTACAATCATCAGCGCTGTGTAAAAGGCCCCGTCCAAACGCAAAACGCGCTAGCATCGATTCGAATTCGACTGATGAGACTGTAAAAATTCACTTCAATTCAATTCAATTCGATTGAAATTTGTTATCGGTAAATATTTAATCTTTTGTACGCAAATCATAAATAAAACAATTTTTGGCCCGATTTACATGCGTGACATTTATCACAGCTAGATATACACATAGACTCTTTCGTCAGACTGTTCCAATTCCACACCACACAAATAAGCGCAATAAATTGCTACACTCCGTTCGCCGTAAGAATATAAAATAAATGATTTTTCAGGCGCATGAAGGTACGCCCCCATGGTAGCCAGGTTCAATGTCTCATCACTATCTAATTAGATTGGTTCTGCGTATTCGAATCTTATAACGCAAAACGTTTCGACTGCGACTACTCTCCCGTTACCTTTCCCCTCGACATACCAAAATGTCTACAAAAAAATTGCTCGCGCTAAGAATATAAATAGGTATGCAACTCGCTACTAGACTATAGGAACTTTCTCTTTGATTAAACGTAATAATCAAAAAATACACGCATAGCCTAGAAATAACCATCGAACGAGCGTACGTTATTCTGATCGAAGGAAATTTGCGCAGTTGATTACGAGTATACACGCATAATTCAGTGCTTTTTTGACGAGATACTAATACTCACAGTCCATTGCTGTGGCAGCAGCGCATGTTTCAGTCAGTCCGTATCCTTGAATGACGGAATTACACAAACACGTTTTGATAAATTCGTGCGTATCCGGAGACAGAGGAGCACCACCGGAGACGACAAGTCGGACTCGTCCACCGAGAGCTTGTTTAACGTGGCTAAATATCAGACTGAGGGACAAACGAGTAAAATAATGATTTTTAAAAAATGTAACCGGGAAATAATTAGGATAAGTTCAGAGTTTACCCATATAATAACACATACCTGTCGACCAGAGGCGTTGTAAATCCTTTTCTCACCCATTTTTTTTTGTAATTGAAAGCGAAATTGAATAATGATTTCTTCACTGCACTTCCGTGACTCAGTTTGTCGTTAATTCCTTTGTATATACGATCTAAAATTAACTGCGAACAGCGAAAAAATAAATAAATAAAATAAAATAAAGGTCGGATGTGCAGCAATCATAAAAGAAGCATCTATCATCGTTAAATATACTCGTAAATTACACTTTAAAGCTGGCCTCTTCAAGTAGATACAACTACGAGTATAAGCTCTTATGTTTCAAAAAATCTTCTAAACTTGCTTCAACAGTTTGATCGAAAAAGTGCGCGTATGATTCGTACGATGGACCTACCGATGTTCACAGAAAGCTAGCAACAACAGTCATTTTCCTACTTCAATATGAAATTCAAATGGTAAATAATACATTTCAATACTACGAACAGTGAACACCATAAATAATTAGCATTTTACAGCACGAATGAGCAACTCTCTCAGCTTTATTTGAACTTTATAACAAAAGAAATAAAGCGATATAATTTTTCCAACAGTTTTGAAAGATAATATCTGATCTGATAATGAAAAAGACCAGCAACGATAATTTGAACGATAATTTGAACGTATACGTTATCTGAATAGCAAAACGTAAGAAATACGATGAGTGATTCTTACTGGTACAGCGGTTATAATCGTTGGCTTGAGGACGGATGCATCGCCTTTAGTTCCGCGCATTATTTTGCTGGACGTGTCCACCATGGTTAATGGCGTAGAATAACCAATAGGAACTCCACAAAACAAACACATGTATTCTACATACGAGAAAAATCATAAAATAATTCAGATTCGTCACATCTCTTAGATCTAAAATTTCATTTAAGCTGTTGAAGACTTCAGTCTGATTCAAACATCGCGAGAACGAAATTGATGCCAAAAAACTTCATCTGTTTAGGAAGCAGGGGAGGTGTAGAACACCCACTTGGGTTATCAGTCGGAAGAAAGAAATAGATACTTCGGTATGTACTCGAAATAAAACTCAAATAATGACAGACCTAACTAGATAACTACAGTACAAACTTAACATTTAACAAACAAATGGTACCTATATAACAAAAAACATTACCAAAGGAATAGTAAAATGCCTAACTGTAAATAGGCGAATGGCCAAAAAACAAAAACTTATAGAAAAGCAAAAGACCCTTCAACTCGGTATTTTCCAATACGAATGTTGTAATTTCAATTTCATTGGCATTTAAAAGAAAAGTACCCGACATCTGGTGGCGAACGAAGAACTATATTAAACTTTGGCGGACTTTGAGGGAGTGACACGGAGACTATGCCTTCTCAGAGCTGAAATTAACCCTCCTAGTTCGATGAAAACGAATAAAATTTCAATTTATTTGAACCAAGTTCCGATAAATTGAAGAAATATAAACGGATATAATGATGCCAATTTTTCGATCAAATAATCTAAGAATTTGAAAAAAATTTTACCACGTAGCCTCGTCGATTCTTTTTTGCAGTCTGAGTATAATACGAGTAATAAAACTTCCAAAGAACCTACAGTCTACATATAAAATTTTTCGATCGCATTCAATTTTTTATTTTAATACAAAGAAAAAAAAAAAGTTGTTACCTACATGAATGTTTGTACTCGTATGTATGGACTCGTACATGTACGAGTAATTCAAAGTAGAGGCGCGTTAAGATGAAAATCAATAAGTACCTAAACTAGATTTTGTTTCATCGAATTAAGAATTTTTTTAGCCGACAAAGTGTACTCGTATCCAATAGAAATCGTGTGCAATAGTATTGAACAGTATAGTACGAGTGACAAAGTTAGAGACACTCTGATACAGAGCTAGGAGTAAAGAATGACAACTTTTAATTCGTTCGTTTCATTTTAAAGGAAGTTCTTAAACTGCTCTAAACAGAAACCTTAATTAACATAAATTCGTGCACTCACCCGATAATAGTTCATAAACGTGAGCTAAGGGTAAGTAAGCCATGTACATATCGTTTGCCTTCATAAGCACGGTGTCTGAAAAGCCTTTCAAAGTGCTGACAATATTCTCGTGAGTAAGAATAACACCTTTAGGAATTCCTGTCGAACCGCTCGTGTACATAATTATAGCTACATCAGAAGATTTCGGAGGAGAATTATCTAAAATACGAATATCGATTTAAAAAAAGTATTAAAAACAATACTAAAGAAACCGAAGAACAACATGAGAGTACAAAAAATGTAAATACCAATTTGCAAAGCTTCGCCTTTTTTCACGACTTCTTTGAATGCGATAATGTTGACGTCATCGCGTAATCCACTAGTATCAGTTTCTGACAGCTGATCTTCCATGTAGATGATGGTCTTTACTTTTGGCGTAGATTTTAGAATCGTTTTGAATTTGGGTAGAAGATCGTGCGTCGTGATCACGAATGAAACTTCAGTTTCGTTGATACCGTGAGCGATTGCTTCTTCGCCAAGGGTTGCATAAATGGTGACAACTGGAACAAATTCAAAATCGATTAACCACACAGGCCGAAACAAAATATTTTAAGAATAATTAACCCAAACGAATTGTTAGGAGCAATTTGTTTTCACACTTATTTCCTAATTATCAGTAAGTATCTATACTCTGTTCAAATCAGTTCAAATTAAGAGTTTCATGACGTCACAACACCAAATTTGTTTATTTGAATGTGAATTGGAGACCCCTCTCTTCCCCTTACATGAAAACTTGCCCTATTTCAATTTTGACGTCATGTAACTCTTTACCTCGAGCAGAGTCGAATACTGTAAACTAAGTTCGGTTTTTCTACACGAATGACTGATAACTCGTAATAACATTCGTTGAATTTGAAATAAATTTGGGGAAAATTTTAATATCGACGAAATTTCATACATCTACTCGTATATCAATGGTCTTTGGTGTTACAGGTTTCAAAATTCAAAATCATTCGACGTTAAAATCAAAAAGTAAAACCAATTAGGTATAAAATAGTTCGTCTCGAGTAACTGTCATTGGAACGATTCTTAGACAATTTCCTAGAAAAAGAGACTCTTCATAATATGTATTTTATTCAGAACTTTCGGCGCCTACTTGGTGAAAAATCAACATTAAAACCACTTAATTCCAATGCTGCTGCACTTAATTGAAAAACCGTAACAAATTACGAGGAAAATAATTCCTGATTTAGTAAACGGAAGACAATGATAAGGCTTTTCTCAGTATCATCGACGGTGAAATGTTGGTGACAGTGAATAAATAATACGTCAAGTTAGAAATCGAAAACCGCCATAAAATTATTGCTTTTTTTCATTGGATTATAGATAGAATGAGTTATTTCAACTCCTGAAAGCCATACGTACGATCTCATTCAAACAAATATCAGTAATTGGTGATAAATTTGATAGAATAATGACCAAATTTTATAGATATGTACTTCATCGAGCGGATAAAATATTTAGGTACCGTCGAATGGGGCGACTTTACACACTTTTTTCATGTTTTTCAATTTTGTCCTTTAATAACTCCTTCAATTTTGAAGCTATTGAAGTGAATTTGGTTTTAAAATTTAGGTCTAACATTTCTCAACACAATTGTAAAAAAAGTTTGAGTTTGCAGCCTTCCTTCAATTTTTTATGATTTTTCAAAAAATTTGTGTAAAGTCATCCCTCAATGGGGCGACTTTATCCATCAATTTGTTATTGACGGGTTATTGATGGGTGGGGAGGCAAAATTTGAGGATGTTTGTACTCAACCCGATCTTATATGTATTTTTCAAATTTTTAAATTAACTTCAATGTAGGTACTTAGAAATGGTTCGTTTGGAGCCATCTTTACTTAGCTAAGCTACAAATTTATTTGAGTAGATGTCTTTGTGACTCACTGAAAGTAAATGCTATTGTGGCACCCATGTATATGCATTAATAAATGTCATTGTGACTCCCTGAAAGGTAGATATTTGGCAACGCCTCAGGGTGCTATAATGACATTCACTAATCTAGACATACGATTGAAAAGAAACTAGTTAAGTACCAACTTCAATCGTGTGAAACCGAACTGAATAATTTTGAGTGTCTGTGGTTAAAAAAAAAAGACGAATAAGAAAAAAGGAAAAAACCATATCGCTGCTTTATTTTCTTGTTCTGTTACTGGGTGAAGTGAGGTAGGAGCGGCGATCTTTTTTTCTTTTTCCTCCTTCTACTTGCTTCGATCCAAATCGTATTTCGGTTTTAATTTTTGCCTGGCAATTTATTTATTAGGCTAAAACGAAGTGGGTAAAGTCGCCCCTTGAATGTAAAGTCACCCCGTTCGACGGTACCCATTCAACTTTTGAATTAGTTTTCGAGCATGTATTTTACCATTCAATTCATTTCTCGAAAAAATAATTTTCATTCAACTAATTGTAAGTACCTGTACAAAAGTTTGTATTCCAATTAAAGACAGATAAAACAAAAATATTCAAAATAACGATAAAACGAATGGGGCTGAATATTTTTGTATGTCTAAGGTCCGATTTCAGAGTATCATACACTGGAAAGGAACCAAAAAAAGCAAGTTTTCTTTTACTTCGATTAATAATGAGAGGTAGATTTTTCAATTTTCATTCCATAATTATAAAGTAAACGATAATTATAAAAAAATATGAACGATTTGTTTCTATTTAGCAGCATTTACGACTGTATAATATTTCTTTTTCGTGCGGATGCGAGTTCCAACTTTTTTTTTTAACCAACGAGAGAGACCAGGAAGCAACTGCGCTAATTAGCACTTGAAATATAAAAGATATTCATCAATTAACCTGGAAAATTCTGTTTGAAGCATGCTTGGGCAGAAATCAGCCACTGAGCTCTTGTTTCGCCAAAGATGACAATATTCTTATACCGTTCTTGTCCCAACGCAACGAGCCCTTTGCCGAAATTCGTAGCTATTACGTCTGTTTCAGCAAATGTAGTCCATAAATAGTCACCCATTTTGTACTAAAATAAATTACAAAACGAAACACATTAAAACTGTATGGAAAATAAAGAATTTTGCGGAGTAAAGTGATCCTCCACTGTTCATGGATTTTGTTTACAAATTTTTATTAATTTATTCTTTTCATCCTCAACTCGAAGGAAACCTGTACCAAAAATTAGAAATTGAAAATTAGCCATGAATTCGGTTTACCTTCTTGAATATTCTGCCATCTGGTTGCTCCTCGTCTTCTTCGGCCAGGATCTGTCGGGTGCCAAGACATTTCTTGTCGGAATACTTTTTCGTCGTAAATCGTATCACTTTTTCCATGGTATCGATATCATTTTTCACTAGCGAAGTGTGACTTTCTTGTGGGGAGGTTAAGGTACGGATGGTAATAGTTTTTTGATCAGAGGACACTACTTTGCCCTAAAAAAAAATAAATAAATCAAGAAAACGTTGTTAGGTACCTCGCCATTAGAATGGCAGCCGATCGTACAAAACGTCTAATGGACACACGAATTAACCTTAGGCTTAGAGGATAATCGACGTTTTTCCCATGGACGTTGCAGAAGCAGGTACACAGGATACGTGATGACATCGCATATAAAAGTGATGGCTTTAACAGCGCCAATAGCGCCATCTACCCAAGCTGCGTTTGATCCTTGTTCCATCGAGTCTGAAAAATCGAACAAGATAACAATATTTAAAGGAATTAAAATAATCAAATATATCGAGACGACAACGAAATAAACGCCAGATTTAGAATGTTAGAGCTCTGGACATTTCGACCATCGTGTAAATAGCGCATTTGACTCGAAGGATCTTGCTATCAAGTTACCATTCAGTGTATATCTACATGCAAGATGCAATGAATATTTGAATTTGGTAATCGATGTTGACGTTCACAATTTGATTTGACGTACGTCCGAAAAATAATCTATTTTGGGCACGTATTGGTAAACGTGAGAAAAGTCTTTCTCATTACAATCGAACGATATTTTTTCAAAGAGGCGGCTCGAGTTTAATTTTTACATATGGGTAGTTCTGACGAATACTTTTTTTCCGACAATTTTAGGTGCTTCAAATACCTGCCAAACAAAATTGGTCGAAAAATATAACTACCAGATTTTTATGAGAAGCTATTCGAATAACGATTTTAGCGGAATAAATAACTGGACCTGAGAATCAGAGTGATCCAAGGCCGAAGTTAAAGATGAAGAGATTTTGACCGTTATCGATGAAGTGTACTTTGAATTTTCATCTTATGAAATCAGTTTTACTCACTATATTAAAAATGAAAATCATAAGCACGCAAAACAAGGAAAATGGGTGTCTTTTAAAAGTAATCTTTTCAAATCAGAAATAAATCTAGAACTCGAAAAATTATTTCTTAAAACTTATGTCTAGAGTGTAGGTAGCCTTGTATAAGAAAACCAGAGAAGAGAAGGATAGACGAAGCTTTTGAGCTGTAGTACTATACGTAAGTGGATACTTGGTATCGAATGGACCGATTAAGTAAGAAATGAGCGAGTACTCGACAGAGTAGGAGGTAAAATAGACATTTGGAATTGTTTGAAAAGGAGGAGGGATAAATTAATAGGGCAGGAATAATATCACTGCTGCTAGGAGAGCTAGAAGGAAAGAACTGGGTAAGTTGGCAAAGATTCCAGTATGTTGAATAGATTATTGAGGATGTCAAATGTAAGAGTCATTTGGAAATGAAAGAACTTGCAAAAGATAGGGGAAAATGGAGAGCTGCAATCTTGCATCAAACTGGTCGTAAGACTGATGTTGGTAGGTTTAAATTTTTTTTAATTCGTAGCTCCAAGACAAACGTAACAGTGCAAAATCTCATTCAACTGATCGTCTATATCTTCAGAAATTTCGAGTACTATATACTCGTAGATGATTTTCGTAAAAGCTACGTTCTTGTTGACACATATTCGTGAATTTTATTCATAATTACTAATTAGGGGAAAACCGAACATGCCATAAAATTCCAACTAGTAGGAAAATGCGTTGCATATTGCATACCTACTCAAGGTGGCTTTTTCCAGGTCTACTGAAAGACTTGAGGTTATTTAAAATCATTTTTCACCCGTACTTTTTCCAACACAAGCGTAACACGTTTTTTTAGTAAAACAAAATTTGACTATTCACCACGAACACCTTGTATGACTATGTAACTCTATAGGAATTTATTATGAACAATATTTTCGGTCACCAAATTAACCGAAAAAAAAAAAAATGCCACGATAGTACAGCGTACGTATTAAGATAAAATGAAGCGTCACAACGCTAGCCTTGGAAGTACGTGTTATGATATGGTCGAGAATGGAGAATGGTCGTAGTCGTAGTCGTAGTCGTAGTCGTGTCGTACCATGATTAGATATGACTTACGAGAAGTGTAGACAGAACGACGGCATAGTAATGACCAGACCAGAGTAAAGGCAGGTCAGTGCAGACTGCAGATCAATACCTACGTCGTCGAATTAATTCCAAGTTGAACGACACACACACACACACACACACCATGATTTCCACGCTCAAGCTCAACCTGATTTTTGCGCGCACATCTGGTTCACAGACGTTGACCCACATTATTTCATCATTATCAGAAATAGGAAAGCAAATATACGCCCAAGGAAAAACCGTTCGACCGTACAACGAATAGGTATGAAAGGTTTATAACTGACAGCTGACGTCATTTTAAATTTAAAATAAAACTGGAGGGTGGCAATAATTCGTTGTTTAGAAAAATGCTTTCACAAATTAGGTAATGATAACGTGTAATAGCAAGTTCCAGGAGCCCCATTTTGACAGTAAACCTATACCTATTCTTTTCAGAGAACGTTGTCAAAGTTCTTTTCACAAATACCAACATTTTTTGCAAAGGTGATCTACTCGTACATAGCACTAACTAGAATATATCACGTTCTTTTCGCATAAAGCAATAACTATATAAGGTTCAAAGTTCACACTTCACACGCGGTCTCAAGTTCAACGAAAGTCGTCGTTCTTTCCTGTTACCTTGATTATGTTGATACATTCTCGATCAAAGTTGATATAAAAATCGTTTCCAGTTTATCAAGACGTAATACAACAAGATTTCTTGTTTATTAAATTTCCGATGGAATTTTAAACAAAATTCTTTACACAGCAAAAACCTCACCTTTTACGTTTCTCCTTCTTTTTTTAACGAATTGAAAATTAAAAATCTACAGACATTTATGAGTTACTATAGCTGTTGCATTTGAAAGAAACAGAATAAATTTTCAGCATCAATTTTTCGGATAAATCTTACACGGCAAGTGAAAACTAAAAAGTATTTTATCTTTCTCATCAAATCAGTCGAAACAAACGTTACTATCATAAACTTGGGTCGCCAAAAATCATTTTTCATTCCCCATATCAAACAAAAATACTTATTCCAGTCGTGCTATTGAACGATTTTTGGAATCTGCAAAATTGGAAAGCCACCGATTTAGCTCCATCTCCTTAGGAGAAAAAAAAGAACTACAGTAATGAAACATACACTATTGGTAGGCTACGTTAAGAAAATTGATCGAAGCTCCAGACAAAACCTCATTGTTAACTGATAATAATTTTATGCTGAAGTGGACAAAGCCTTACCATTTGCGTCATAAAAAAAAAAAACTGCAGTCCACCGATAAACCGCGAAACAGAATTCGTAAACATGAATTGAAAGAATACGAAAATTACGCGGAGCATCCCAGAATATTGTAGAAAAATATATTGTTCAACAATCGTCAGCGCAGCAAATAAGAAACGTAAACCGGTTTTTTAGACGAAGGCCGCCCAAGGGAAAGTGCGAAAAGCGTGGAAAACTCGATGGCAAGGTAATTTCTAGTTATGCGTGGACAGCGAAAAAACGCGGCTTAAAATTTTAATGCGGGCACAGAGGAAGGTGATAAGAAAAGGAAAATTGAAAAATAAAAATCTCAAATGACGATTAAGTATTGAGAGAAAAAGATCAACCTATAATATGTATTTAAAATTTTTTTAAAGTTACCCAGAACAGTAAATACCTAACTAAAGGTGTGCTTCACCAGACGCCCCAACTCGCCTTGTGAATATCTCATGGGAGGAACTTCTGAGGATGAAATATGGAAAATATGAATCAAACTTGTCAATTAACTCAACCAATACGAAATTAACGATTTTTGCTATCAAACTGTCCAATAAAACGATATTTAAAAAAAAATATTTTTATAAAATGAGGGAATTTTCCCGACTGTTTTCTGGCTGAGTTTTTATCTAAGAGATACGATTTTTGGATATGTTATATTTATATGATGAACTTACAGATGTGCGAGTATACTCGTAGAGTTGGATTTTTATTTAAAATGAAATGACGGCTTCTACGGACACGCAAAGTTGATGTAACTTTGACATCTAATTTTAGCAACCAGAAAATGTAAATTCAAAATTAAACTCTATACTTACATCCGTAAGTTCATCATATAACTATAACATATTCAAAATTCGTATCTTCAAGTTGAAAACTCAGGCAGAAATCAGTCGAGAGAATGTTTCTGTTTTTTACATTTTTTTCGCGTGGTAAAGCATACCCTTAAGACTAGAAAAAAAAAAATATTGGAAAAGGATTTCAAAGCAGATGAAATGATAATATTCAAACTAGGCTATTATCAGAAGATTTCAAAAAAGATTCCGAGGATACGTGGAATATGCACAGACCCCATTCCCCGCACGCCCCTGCTTATTACATCATTCGTCAATTTACAAATTTTGACTGCACCCAGAACATATTTTCCTTATTAAATAAATATTTTTAGCAAGGAAACGAACAAATAAATACAAATAAAAGTCGAATTCGTACGAAATTTTCCAATATTACTAACACTTTCTTTGAATCCCTCACCTATCGGATCGAAATACGAGTGTAACTATAATTATATTAATTATCTAACGATTATTTCGCCATTCGATTTTCACTTTATGCTTTCTCTCTATCGACGTTTCATTTCAAAACTAAGTTTCGGAACGACTAATCAATGGGTGCCGAAGTCAAGTTCATCAACAATTGGTTCGCTTCCTGATAATTTCCAAAATATTTTGAAAAGAACCTAGAACCGCCAGAAAGAGAATAAGAGAAATACGAGCACGTGCATCAGACGGCCAGACGCTATTCGAAATACGAGTGCCTATTAATGAGCAACCTTCAAAGTATTCTGCTTCGCAAGTTATGATTACGTGGCTGGTTTTCAAAACAACAGATTATCAGATACCGGACTCCGAAAGCAATAATTATTGCATTTTAGACAAATTATAGTTTTTTACAATTTCCAAGTAAGTAGGTAGTTATTCAATTTTTTTATGTAAATAGCGAAATCACGATAGGTATATTTCGCAAAATGTTCATCAAAAGTAGGAAAACTAGTTAACCAGCGAAGTCGATTAAAATGTTGCTGAAACTTTCGAGAAAGTTGCAAAAACTTCAGAGAGATTCGACGTCGTTTAGCTTGGGAGTAGTTTCTATGTTGCATAATTATGTACTTAAACAATTAGAAAAATATCCTGCGCAGGTTCTTTGAATTAACGTCTCTGGATATTGTTGGTTATTAAGATAAAAATAACACTGCGATTGAAAACTCGAAATAAAATGGGTGACCAAGCTAAAAATCGTTTATTATTTATATTTCATCGGGTCTAGTAATTCAAGATAATTAGAAGATAATCAAACAAAATGAAGACCCAGAACTCAGAACCAAGAACTTACACATCAGGTGAGTTCAAAAAGTGCAGAATTATGAAATTGAGAAGCCGAGTTCTTTTCAAGTTCTGAACTTGCAAATACTCGTAGAACAGCTCGAATCAAAAATACTAGATCTGCACTTCCTCATATAGAACAACCATTGAAAACTTTTTTGAAAAAGTGCAAAAAGTGCAGAGATTTTTTACAAATATAACCAATCTACTAGATAAATAATACGACTCGAGCTTTGCTGTTAGAGCTTCGCATTCCTATTAGAGGAAGGTGAGAGTGAACAAGCCCACATTTCAGTCAATTACTAATAAAATAAAAATTGAGAGAAAAAAGAATAGAGTAATTCGATCCAAAATGAATGAACGAAACAGGGCCATTCAACCAGTAATATTTCTTCGAGGCTTGACCAGCTTTATACTCGCGCATATCTGGAAAAACCTTTTAGAATTATTAATACAAATATTATATCGTATTAATTTAGGTAGTAGAAGGTAAAAGGTCTAGCGCTATTTCAACACATTAAAGATGTAACAGTGAAAAACTGATGGTTCATTCCATTGCAGTCTCGACTGATGAAAATACGTATGCGTATTGCACATAGCATAACCAATTTGAGTACGACAACTTTCCTAATAAATCTTTCACGGAGTAAATCAAGGAGACATCCACAATTTCAAGCTTTGACTCGAAAAACGCGACAATCAATTACATTTGTCACAACTCACAATACAGAATCACACGAATGGTCTGCACTTTTCACTTCTTGAGCTTCGTTCACCGAAGGTCGAAATTGATAACTTATTTCCCATATCGCTCATTTAATACAACAACGTCACATCTCAAAATTTTCAATTTTTTTAAAAAGTTATATAAGTACCATCTTGAAGCGGACATAAAAAAAAGATTTTTCGTATATTTAATTCAAAAATTATGATTGTTTGAGTTGTGACGTTGCTGAATTAAATGAGCGATACGAGCCCATTGACAAATAGACAATTCGCGTAAATAAGCGTCAACTATTTTTCAACAGATCGTCCAACTTTGGCAAAGGAAAAAATTATTTGGCAAAATATCGCGCCATTGTTGGAACAATTTTTTTTTCGCCGACTGTTTTTATTTACGATTTCTCCCTTCTTCCGCGAGCATCTCAATATTTTGTTCGACTTTTTTTTTCTTTTTTTTGTTTTTTTCGTTCTTTTCTATACTCGGGTAGCAAAGAAATACTATCCAACGAGGAAGAGATGAAAAAAGTAAAGGTCGCGACAGCGCCAAGGTAGTTTACGTTTAGAAGGTGATCGACGGGACAAAAAATAATTATTTATTAATATTTTTAAAATTTGACTCGCAAAATATACACACACGCAAACACACATACGACTAACGATCGACGTGAAAATAAATATAATAATTTATAACGTCATTCGAGAAATATTTTCAAATATTGAAGTAGGTACAGCTACCTATTGAGAAAAAAGAAATACTTTTACGCGGAATTTTTGCGGACAATGTGGAGAAAAAAAAACTGGTTGTCGTCCTCGAAAATTAGTTTTTCGAGCGAGGGAGAAAAAAAAAACTTCCAAAAAATGAGGTGAAAATTAATTTCGAGAAATTCCACTTTCTGCTAACGACTGTTTTCCAACACGACATTATTTTCCATTCATGCACACTCGAAAACCTGTTGAAGGATGAAAATAATTCCGTCGCCTCGACGAAGTACGCGGTTAACTACTCGAAAAATTCGAGGAGCCAACGCCTTCTTTCCGACTAAATTTTCAACAGTTTCGCATTTTCGAAGAAAAACAGTACTATGCCAGTGTTTTGGGACAGTAGGTGCGAATTTATCATCATCGCAGCGTCATAAGCCGAATAAGTTCAACTGAAAATGTGAATCGCACAGTTTTAATCGACTAACTTACTAAATTTTATGACGTACAAAAAGAAACGTCACACGCCGTTTCCAAGTTTTCACCCACCACTGCTCGCCATTTTTTATTTTTTATTCCTCAAGGGTATGGTGGCGCGCCGTGGCAAAATAAATTTCAATTAAGCGCCGCCAATCTTAGGGAGCAAGGGTGGTAACTCCAGTTTCTATAAGATACTCCTCTGCCTTTATAATAAACTCGTCAAAATAAATTCGTAAGTTGATGCTTGCTTTATAAATCGAAAATAATATTCTGCGGATTCGCGAGCACTAATCAACTTTTAGGCTACAATAGAAACTGCGAGCCAAAAACAATAACTCGTTATTAAATTATACGGCCTTTCTCTTACCACTTTTTCTTGTTTCCTCCACACTTACAGGGTATCCCAAGTACTACCACTTGAAAAAATTACGAAAGATGTTTTTTATTTTGAAAAACTGATCAAAAATCATCGTTTTTCTAAATCTCAAGTAATACATAATAATGTCGGCTCAAGTCTGAAACCGGTCTAGTTCCAAAATATTATATTTCCCAAATAAGATTCATTTCAGTATTGCATTATTGCATTCTGCAACAGAAAAACAATATAAACGCGAAGCTCAGCGAATGAAAAATGCGAAACAAAATAATTATGGGGAAATATTTTTTAGCTACGAATGCATCCATATTCCTCGTACCTACGAGTATTTCCATCTTCTCGCATATTAACGTGTTTTTTCAAACCAACGCATTCTACATATACCACCGCTAGCGAGCACGTGGCTAGGCATGAATCATTAATGTAAGTCAGTTAAATAAATGACGGGATTACGACGCAATCGCTATAATACGAGTACAGATGAAGAGTTTTGCCGCAAAACGCAACAAACGCCATTGAAAAAATGCTAAAAAATCACCAAAAAACTATCCATTAAAGAAGAAGCAGTTGCTCCATTTTAATTCATAATGACTCTATCTTTTCCTTAGAGTTGACCGAATCACTATTCCATCATAGTGATACTCCGCTTTCCTCTGATAGTCATTTGTGGAGGTTGGAACTAATTACTATGAAAATAGCGTTTTGTCTGCGTTTTGCGGCAAAACTCCTCGCATATTTTACCATTCAAGGGCCACTTGACACAAGCCAGTGATTTCAAAATTCACGAGCACGACCTCAAAACTTGCTATAATAAAATGGTCTGATGGAAATGAATTTTCCAATACTAGGGTCTAGCTTGTGATTAATGAGCTCCGATGATTTGGAAAGAAACATTTTAGCCTTTTAAATCATTCATAGAAGTAGTTATTGGTGACTTCGGTCTCGAGCTTTTTATAATAGTAAAGGCGGTACCACACTATCGTCTTAACACGAGCCAAGTAACCAAACAATACACGTAAAATTAGGTAAATTTATTAAATTGCTAAGCAAATTAATAAATGGTCGGGTACTTGGCTCGGGTCAAGACGAAAGTGTGGTCCAACCTTAAAGCAAAGCTCGAATAACATTCGAGAATAGAAAAGGCGAAATAAATATTTCATCATGCGGACTGATGAAAATATAATCAGTACTATCTCAAGAACTTACGTTTTCATTAGATATGCCAACATTTTTCAGCTATTTTTTAGCGCATTTTGGCCTAACGACCTTTCGACACACTTATCAAAGACAAAATATCGCAAACAAAAACTTTGCCCCTATCGAGATGGTTTGCCCGAGTTATTTTTCACCACAATACCAGTATTACGTATGAAAAAAAAAAAAACATCGATTAAGCGATAAATCGTTAATAATTTAATACATATGTTTGTCTTTGTACCTATTGATTTTCGAATAATAATTACTGTACTTGGAAAATTATTAATATGTGCCTCACTTCAATTGGGGAAAAATGGACAATTGCACAATCAGATAGAAGTCGCAATCAGCTTTCTGCCATTTAAAAATTATTTTTGAGATGACTTCGTTAGACCCGAATGGATAAAAGTTTTTCAATTAAGTAAATCTGCACCCTAAGTAAACTCGACCCATTCGATGAGTAACGCCTGGTAAAGCAGCTCTAAATTACAGATTTTCAAATTAGTAGGTATTTTACAAATATCAAATAAGCTTACATCGAGTAATATTTTTTTAATACTCTGTACACCTATCCAAATACTTTTCCCGTCGTTCAATCCTTTATTTTAAAGTTTTTAACCGCTTTATATCGGCTAAAATTCCACGAAATTACAATTTAAGATACATTGCAATCATCGACTAGTCTAGGAATAATGAAACAATGAAAAGTAATTGAATATTGAAGTCATAATGTACGCTGATTTCGCCGAGAAAAAAAAAGTAAAGAACTAAGAACTAAGTCAAAATTTAAATATTGCGTTTTAAATTACAGTATTTCAGAAGCTCCACCGGATTGTTAATTTTTGAAAGGGAATCGTATTTCAGACTATTTTAGCCACCAAATAAAGCAGAAATGAACTTCAAAGGACGAATGGTCAAAAATATATTTTGCAGTGACGGGAGTTTGTTTTTTAAAACACAGAATTTTCAAACGATTATCTCCTATTCAGTTTTTTTGTTCTGCAGTAAAATTCGCCATTACAGACATGTTTTCCTTTAGAAATTAACGAGTTAATTATTGCATTATTTGCAGTCATCAGAGTAACTTATCCACAAATCGAGTATAGGTATGTGAAACTGGTAAATATTTTCTAAAAATGATATAATTGTACTTTTCAATAATTTTCATCTTATAAAAATTCAAGGAAAATTTTAAAAATATAAACATGAAATAAAATAACAATTATTAAAGAAATTACCAACTGGGAAATTTGCACTTTTAAGAGAAGAAGATAGCACAATTATTATGCAGGCTGAACAAAATATTTTTCAGACTACCATCTTTGGCTTTTTTTTTAACCTTATAAAGGAAAACAAAAAATTATTTGCATACTTGTAGAATAAAAACAATTTTGTAATATTGGCAGAAAACACTCAAAATTGCCATCACAAACAGCCGATCTAAACCCAGGGCAAAAATTCAATATCGTCAGGAAAACGTTGAAAAAGTTTATTCATTTTTACCTTTTTTTTTCCCGCAACTTATCACATCATTGAATTCGAAGTATAGAAATTGTGAAATAGAATAAAAAATAACGGCAAAATAAGAAATTTTTTCAGTTTTTTCACTCTTTTTCACACACTTTTTGTCCATTTTACATTCTACGCGTATTTTATGAAAAATTTGAAATGAATGATTTTATACGTAAAATCCAAACTAATTAATACCCCTCCCCCCCAAAAAAATTAAACTGCAAAAGAAATTTGGAGCAGCAGGTCACAATTTGTTCTTACTTCGTATGTATAAAAAATAAAAACTGCAATGAGTAAAAGACGATATTCGTATCTGTAGTAAATAAAACATCGAAAAGATCGACCAGAAACAGGTGTATATGTAAAGTGAGCAAAGAGAGGTGAACAACAGCGAAGAAAATGTCGAGAACAAGAAAATACACATAAATAAACCAAAAAATGAATAAATAAACGAGAAATAAAAAGAAAGAACAGATGCGAACGACGACAGAAAGTTGAAGAGAGAAGGGAATGAGAGAGAAATAGACTACGAATGGGGTCAGCGATTCTAATCAATCGATTTCTTTTTGGCTCCTAACAAACATACTTTACAATTTAATGCCATTAATGTAGAAAAGAAGTTAATATTAAAAAAAAAAAAAAAAAAAATGATGGTCAGTGACCACCTACCTTCCCTCGGTATAGGTCGACCTATTGCCACAAGAGAATCCGACAAGTGTCATCGAATTGTCGATAGCAGCGGGAAACTCCATTAAAAATGGAAAACGGAGAATGCTTGGAAACAGTAATTATATTTGTACTAGGAGAAACGGATAAATTAATCTGTTTCACAGTTTGCAAAATTTTTTTAATTGCACAGAGAAAGAAAGTGAAAACTCCCTTGGACAACAAAAATGTCGATATTTTATACCTACAGTTCCTTACCGTCGTGATCTAAACGAATGAACGGACGATTCGTCATGAAATGAACCAACTTCACAAAGTAATTAAATCGTTCAAAACTTTGAAGAACAATGGCGAAAATTGGTTTTAGATTAATTGTTATATTTTCTGAAATATGTTTTGGATAGAAATTACCTCATCACTATAACTTTTAGTCCACACATACTCCTCTGAATGTTGCCGTTCAAAATTTTTAATTTCCAATGATACTTTTGAGACCCTCATTTTTGGAAGCTGCAATCATCAATAACAATTTCGAGTAGTTCACAGTAAATGTTGTTAGACCCTCTGGACTAAAATTTTCAAGCTTTAGAATTAGAGTTTGAAAATTAACAACGTAAATTAAAGATGAATGTCTTTCAATACGGGTATATTAATCCTCAAAATGGTTGAATCGAGATATTCATATACTTACCTATAGTTAATAATATGGACATTATTTTAAAATACGATTTTATAAAAATCATCAGGGGTTTGAATTTAGTACTATTTCAAAGTTGAATCTTGTTGAATCTCCTCACACCTTTCAGTTTCAAGCAAATAACGTCAAGAATCAAATTCATATTTCCTTCCTATAAATCTATCACACTTTCCCGACTTCTCACAACTTTCGCACCAAACTAGCTAACAAAATATTGCAATTTAAAAAGACAAGGAAATGTCCGAAAGAATGATCTTACCGGATGTTAGGTCGTAATCCGCAAAGGCAACCTTTAAAAAACACGCGAATTCAACGAGCGAACAATACAAGTCACTTACGGCGCCCGTTCAGCGTTTTTCTAAACTTTTCCTCGCAACTTGCCCCCTTCCTCCAACGCACTTATATACGTAATGATGTTTCCCAGATAAGAATGATGAGCGAAATCGCGGGGGTTAAAGTTTCGAATCGAGTCGTCGATACGATTAAAGTTCTCTCACTTACTTAGGCGAAAAAATCGAGTATGCATCGAATGACGCAAGGGCAAAGTTTCTCTTCAATTTCCACAATGCATTAGTTTTTTTCCAATAACAATCAAGCTCTGACCCTTAGATACACTTCTGTTTGTTCTAAAACAGTTTTCCATTCTTCCGATAACTGAATCAGGGACATCATTTAGAAAGAAAAAAGATAGAACAAAAAAGGAATCATCCGAATTGAGTAAACAAAATTATAATTGCTCGTCGATTAACTATTCATAAGAAAAAAATTAGCTATACCGAATGTAATTATACTAAGCACTTGCCATTATGCAAATTGGACTCTTTGAAGAAAAAAAAAAATCCATGATAAAATTTGTATAATATGCCATCAAAATCCTGACCATCAAGACATTAGAATGATGAATGTCAAAAAATACTCTTACTTGATCTAAATTTCTATTCCAAGTTAAAATGAATCTTCAATAATGTTTTCCATGCACATTGTATTACCGAGATTATGACAGCAATTTGAAATTAATCCGGATGTCCTCAAGAACGTTTTTTGAAATTTGCTTTTTCAAAAAACCTTACATTAAGAAAAACACCGAATAAAAATATTCAAAAAACTGCAACAATAAAGACGACGCTTTTACACTCTCAGCTATCTAGAAACGGATTAAATATCTCTCAACTGTGAACAATCACCTTGAATATACACTTAAGATAAAATGAAAGTCAAAATAAGTTGGTTAAAATTAAGGACTAATTAAAGATGAACAACTCAACTCGTGACAAAAGAGATAATTTTTCACACAGAAGATAACAACAGACGAGAAAAACTAGTGTCAAATAAAAAAAATATGAAACATTGAGGGGACAGAACGCTATATGCACGCACCAGCTATCATTCAGAACTGCAAATGTCTACAGGTCAAAAAATACCTTTTAGAATTAAAGGACCCATTAGAAATGAAACAGAACGCAATGGACAATGCTAATCAAGAATGTACATAGGACACGCTTACAATTTGGTGACAACCCGCATCTTCACACAAGTACACTGTCAATTGATATAATCAACCATTAAGTAAAATCTATCAGACAGATTAATTCGATTAAACGAGTGAAATGAAGAATTTTGACTATTCCAGCTCAAATTTTTATTCCCCTATGTATAGTGTTCCGGTGTTACCGAATAGTGTCTTGCATGAAAAATTTTAATACTTCGAAATTAATGCCGCAAACAAGATGAACTAGACTTTAATTGTAAGCAGCTGAAATGCATTTCACAAGCATTTTTGTTTATAAAATACTGTCTATTATAAAAATCACGTTATGCCTAGCATTTCAAAATCACAAGAAATAAAAATTGTCAAAAATTTTTAAGGAAACAAGAAAAAATTAATACCTACTTCACTTGTAAAAGTAAAACTTGAAATAAAATATATAATGTGTACGAAAATTCAAAGATACGATTTTATTTAACCCTATAATACTGAAGAAAAAAAAAGAAAGAATATGGGTAACAGTTATTTCCATCATGAAATTTCTCATCAAAGGAATAATAACCGATCAATTAAACAAAAAAAAAAGGCTATAAGCTGCCGTTTTGAAAGCACTAATTTTCTACAATTCTGGAATTATCAAACATACAATTACAGGAATAAAGAAACCGGCTTTTATGAATTTCTCACACTTCAAGGAAGATTAACCTCTTAAGAAAAGCGAAGCTAACACTAACACACACATTTTCATGTTGAAAGATGAGAGAGGTTCAGGCTCAGAAAACAGCACTTTACAGAATCCAGATTAACGAGTCCTCATTCTTCAACGTCGCAAGATCACGCATCGCAAATTTATGTGCAAAACTCGCTAGTCCAATCAACAAGCATGATATTAGTAGTGAATAGTGAGAGACAATTCGGGTTTACACACAAACACAGAACCACTGTCAATGCCAGTGCACTGAAACAGGAATTCCGAATTCAGGAAGTGAAAACATAAACTAAACTGGCAACTATACGTGTGCCCATTCTCCAACTGTGTCACTGCCTTGGACATACAGGAATACATTGTTCGATTCATACAGAATTAAGACGGAGTAGTCAACATTTTCAGTGTTACCCCTATATGGAGTATGGAGGAGACTTGCGAGTTGCGAGTAGACAATTGGTTAATACGTTTACCAAAATGATGGTTAATGTAAAGTTTGCATGAAATGTTCTACTTCTATGATTAATTTCAAAATTTTAGATCTTCACAAATCGATTACTGTGATCGGTTAGAAAAATTGTTAACAGTATTCTTCAACCAATCATATTATCGTGTAGATAACGTCACTACGCATTAAGAATATTCAAAATACCTATATTATCATTATATTTATACAACGTCAGTTAGTTATACCGGATTCCGAACTAAATTACCGACAGGATTTTAAAAATAAGGGGCAGAAAAACTTGAAAAGAAAAACGGATGATGCAAACTGAAGCAGGTAATCTCTGGGTTAGAATAGAAAAAATTTATCCGTCAAAATCTGTATCCAATCTCATTCGATTCGATTTCACAAGCTAATATTTAATCCAATGTAGAAAAATCGTAGTGCTGAAAGAAATTAGAAGATAACTTATAGGTTGTACAGCACTAATGCAAGTATGGAATATAACCCTTAGCCATTTCTCAACTTTCTGTCTCAACTAACGTCTAGAATTCAACGAAGAAACTTCTCATGTCTCTACCAAACTTTCTCAACCTCTGATAACGTTTTCCGATAACCATATTACAGAATATTTCATTACAGAATATCGCTATTAGAAAATAGAAAGAAAGGTTCCAAAATTTGGTCTTACCGGCACTTCCTAATCCGTTGAGAGAACCTTAAAAACACAAGCGAATTCAACGAACTACACAATTCACTTACAGCGCCCTTTCAGCGTTCTTCTGAGTTTTTCCACTTCTTGTCAAGAATTTTACCACGGAAATATACATAAACCTTCATTATACGAAATAAAATTACCCATTTTAAAATTACAGTACGAGATACTCAACGAAGCTCAGCAGCAACATAACACGATTTCACGTACTGAATTCCATTTGGTGAACTCACCAATCAACAAAACTTTCAACGAGTGGCGTGATATTCTGTGATGTCATCATTGGCCTTCCATTGATTTCTTTTTCCCGCCACGTTATTTTTTATTTCCAAGATTGCTATATAAAAGAGAATAATTATTAAGAATTTCTGTCGGTCTTTCAACGATCAGTAACTAGCGCTTTCGCTATATTGAGACCATAAATAAGAACTATTGTACTTTAGCGAACCTAGTCTGAATTGAACGAAACTCAAAAATCAAAATTCTGTGACCGCGACAGCGAAAATAGTCATTCGGGTGAAGGGTGATAAAATTGAGGTTTCTCGGTTTTTTTAGAGAATTTAATTTTGAATCCATTACATTTCCATCAATACGAAATATCGCTCATTTAATTCAACAACGTCACGACTCAAAAACTCATAATTTTTTGAGTGTAATATATGAAATTTTTTTTTTATGACTGCTTTAAGATGGTATAACTTTTTTAAAAAATTGAAAATTTTGAGATGTGACGTTGTTGTATTAAATGAGCTATATGATCATTTTCGCTGTCAATAAAACACGAGGGCCGCCCGCAAGGGTCTGCACAGCTGCACAGTGGGACAGTGCACATGCACTCTTGCACTTGTGGGCGATGGTAGGGCGTTGACTTGACGTTGAGCTATTGTCAAAGTCAACTGTGCAACACAATAAACCAACTCATAACCAGTCGACGTTTCCACCATTCATACCTGCTGTATGGTCGAAGAGTCCACTTACTCCACGTACGTGTCATGTATTAACCGGCATTTCTCGCGTCAATAATTATCAGGATTTATTAGGATTAATTATGAGTATTAAAATTTGACTGATTTATCAAATTCAAATAATGTGATTCACAGGAAAGAAACTATACCTTGACTGGACTGTTATAATTTTATTTTGGTAAGTATCCGCCATCCATCAATTTTCGGTTTTGAAAATATGAACTTACTGATCTAATATACAACAAATTTTTCCTCTCAAATTTCATTGTGTCAGATTTTCCTTCGCTTCAGTTATTAAAACTAAAAATGTTATTTACTTCTCTAAATGTCATGATATAGAGGTCATGGCAAATAATAGCTTTTACAAAAATGGTCAGCAGGAAAGAAAGAAGGTATATTAAAATTTAGACTTCTTTCAAACATGCTGCCTCTGAAAAGAGACAAGTTGACGTAGCATAATAGGAGACAAGAGAAAAATGAAGCGAATTTGTGATGTTAAGCTAGACAAGTGGTGTACCTCAGAGGGGGTTAGTGGGCCCAAGCCTCTTTTAAGCATTTTACGTCACAAAAAAATCAATTCAATTCGAAGAACTGAATTTACGTCTTCGTACTAATAAATTTTATACTTACAACCTCTATTTAAAAGGATCGTTCACAACGAACTTTTGCTTTTGCTCCAACCAATCAGCATTAAGCGATTCAGCGTGAAGAACAAGTACTTAATCAAAAATAAAATTTTTTCGTATGATTGGTTCAAGTAAAAGCAAAAGGCAAAAAGTACATTATGAAAGATCCTTTAGAAAAACTTTCGGACGCGCTATTGCGAGTTGCACGTATCACGCAAGTCCGCAACTAGAAAAGTAAGCAGGAAAATTTTCGATAATATGAAACTGCGGAAAAGTAAGCTGTTTTTAGGATGAAAACTGAAAACCTGCTGAAAAGCATAGTCGAAGAAATACGGCGCCATCGTAAATTTCATGGGTACAGCGTTGAGGGCGTAACGATGACGACCGACAGACGCTTTTACATGTATGCCATGTATGCTGTGATCAGTTCAGTAGATTCAGTACCCATATCTCATATCCAAGTGCGATTTGTTTTTCAACCAACAGCCATAGAATAGAACAATTCGACTTCGTGCTCTTAGTTTGCGTGTTGGGTTGACTGTTGACTGGTGACGACAGTTTACATCTCGTATCCGTTGACAGCGGACTGTGTATAGGGAAGCTAATTTTGCAAATATCACGACATCGTAAATTTTTGGACGTTATTAATATTATATAACCTTGAACAGAGCCTCGAATAATTAGATTGGCAGTCAATCTTTTTGTTTTGTTTTTTCACCTCCTCGGATAATTCATTTTTCGTTCTGAAGTCTGAACACCTTTTTTACTGGCTTATATGTAATAACTAAAAATTCGTTTTGTTAAAAATAACCTCAGTCGCACGAAATTTGTTACTGTGAAGTGTAAATGTTGGTCGTAGGTGGTCATAGTCGTTAAATCGGGATTTCTGTTAATATTGCTTTTGATTTGTCAGTCTCTTCGATTCACCTGTTTTTCATTGGCAGTCGCGGTAAGTATTTTGTCGGGTTTTTGGAGTTAGATTCGTTAACTTCTCCTGAGCAGACGACCTTGCTCTATTTTTTTTTTTCTTATTCGCAAGAAGGTCTAAAAAGTAATAAAGACGTCGGCTCCTATTTTGTTGTTTGTTAACCGTTACGGGTAAGTGTGCTCCAGCAGGTCCATTGTAGTGTAAAAAATGAAACATCCCCCTCGACTGATTGTGGCATACGTTGTGAATTTTTTATATTACCTATGTATACAAGAACTTTAGTTTCTACAGCACCGTTTTACATTTTTGATTTTCACTCCCCTAAAACTGATATTTCAGTTACTGTGAGAGTGAGGGTTACATTTTGGTCTACTGTGTGCACTTGTGAAGGTAATACTTGATTAGAATTTAAAAAATTGAATTCTATAGAAATCCAAGTTGAATGATCGCGCAACAGTCAACACCTATCTAAAAATCACTCCTTTTTTTCAGAACTTAATTCCGTAACAGTCAAAAATTCCTAATTTCCACAATTTAATTCAAACTGGTAATTTAATATGTACCTACCGAAAGTTGTTAATGCGGGATGGTTTTAACAAACTGAGAAGTCGTTAATAAATTTTTCCATACTTCATCTTCAGAAGTAGATACGTCTATTTTCAGATATCGACATTGCTAAGTTCAAGGAAGTATAGGGTTCCTGATGAAGCAAATCCTTAAGCCTCAATCCTGAACTGAGTGGCTTACAATCCGCCTATTGAAAACAAAAAATATGTGAGAATGACGAATACATTCAGTCGAATTTTTTACAAATAATATTGTATTAAAATGAAATGAAAATAACCCTGTTTTCGCTCGTCCAGAGGACTATGGTCAGTTTTTCGTTTTCCATCTTATGGTTTCACATTGCGTTTAAATGCCTCTAAAGCTTCCCGCCTTTCAACCATTAGGTGGTACCCTTGGACTTGTGGCATGCCGAAAACTCGGATAGAATGAGTATATTTCAACATTTTCTAATTACATTGTAAAAATAAAAACTATTCCAAAATAAAGAGTAAAATAGTTTTGAATAAAAAAATATTTGAAAAAGACAACAGTAAAAATAATTTTTAATAAAACAAAAAGAACACAAACTTCCTTAAAGAATTTTCCATAGATGCAAACCTGTTTTTTTTAAATTTTTTTTATAATGGTTTTTTCCCTCCTTTGCTCTCTAGTTATAATTATTTTAGCTAAAATAAAACGGTTTGCGTTGTGTAAAGAATTTCAAAGAAATTTTTTCAGATTGTACGACCAAGAAGGGCCGAAAGTTGAGCCAAAATTTTTTCCCTTATGCCTTTAGCCTTGGAATGACATTTATTTGCATTAATGATTAAAAAAATGATTTCTTTCGACCGAAACTCTTCATGTAGGTACTCGTACTCGTAAAAGCTGAATACGTGAACAGAAGTGAAAGTTGGCATTTTGATTTCTACTTTTCGACCGTAAAAAAAAATAAATAAATAAATAATCTATTTATACTACTTCGAACGAAGCTGGGACTTGGTTATTGGCCAACTATGCGTTACAAAATATTATCTTTTTTACAAGTTCCGGAAACTTCGGCGACCATGACCATACTTTCGGGTGAAGGAAACGGGTAAATATTTGGAAACGAGGGTGTAGCAGTACTGTCCTTGAACTGGAGCAAAAATTCTTTTTCGACGGGAGTTGGTCACAATCTCCCTTGTATTTTCTTCGCGTATTGCCGTATTCACCTAAAACTAATCGATTTTTCCGACTCATATTTTCAGATGAATTACATACTTTGTCTCTATCATCCTCGAAAAACATTATCCTTGATTGTATAAATCCCATGAAAAATATTAGTATAGCCAGTTTTAGCGCATAACATGTTTTTCTATTTGGATTATGGGTATAAATACGAAACAGAAGTCCTAGAGGAAGGCGGGAAGTTAAGTCCGCCCAAGCCTGATAGATTTATAATGAAATCAAAAGGGAACAAAAAATAGGAGGAAAATGAAATAAGACATAACATTATATTATTATGTATCATAAACCCGAGAAATTGAAAGATGAATTGTTGACCCAATTTTGTGGTCAAGTTTCTTCAAGTAAATTATTTTTTGGTTATAATGTTGTAGGTAACCAGTCTAATAATTTTGCAATGTAATTAATGAAATAAATAACCAGCGATTAATCGAGTTTCATTCAACTTTCAAGAATTCGTCTAAATTTAACCAACTGAACATTTTCTGATGTAAAAAAACGTTAAATTAATTCTATCGTATTTTGCTTCTCACAGTAAGATTCCCAAATCATAGAAAATGGCGCCTATTGACAATCGAGCGTTGAAGGAATCTGGTTTACCAATCATTTGGATTTTGGGTAAGTTTGGTCATTAATACTATAAGATCAATTTTACAAAGTACGATATCTTTCTACAGTGAGAAAGTTCATTCTACATGAACGACGTCAGTGTTTTTTCGTCAAATAAAAGTGAAATAAATCATTATTTTATACTTGAAGGTCATAATATAACACCCGATAAGCATTTGTTATAAATTAAAAATGCTAAATGCAAAAGACTGTTAAACACGACTTCATATTACCATTCTATTTTTTCTTAATTAAATGTTTAGGTGGCCCAGGTAGTGGAAAAGGCACATTATGCAATAAAATCGTGGCTAAATACGGATTCACTCATATTTCCACTGGAGATTTGCTAAGAGATGAAGTTCAGTCGGGTTCAGAACGTGGCCAAGAAGCAGCTAATATTATGAAGGAAGGAGGTCTCGTCCCTACGGTATACATGTTTTTTTCTCACTGTTGAGACCTCTGTCTTAAATGTTGAAATGTTTTTTTGGCCAATGAATGTTGTGAAATAACATGAATTTTACTTTTTTATAATGTAGGAATTTGTTTTAACCTTGCTGGCTGAGAAAATGGTAAACGAACTCTCAAATTCCAAAGGATTTCTCATCGATGGATATCCACGTGAAAAAGCTCAAGGAGAATTATTTGAACAAAATGTAAGTTTCTTGGATAAAATTATACAGGACGGAGAAAGTATTTTTTTCGCGCGGTGTTTGTGTCAACTCTCTCAACTAACCTCCAGGAGTCAAACTTCTTTTGAAGATTCAAAAATTGTTTCCGTTCCAATATTTTGAATAGTGCTCGCCCTTTTACCTTTTCTAGCCCCGAATTAAACCCATATTTTTGGTAGATGATAAGGCCACCCACTGAATATTTACGAGTTCTCAACATGATTACAAATTAATTAAATCAGAACTTCTCTAATTAATATTTAGATTGGCGAAGCAACTGTGATAATATATCTCGAAGCCGATGATAACATAATGATTCAGCGTCTTTTGGGTAGAGCTAAAACTTCCGGCCGCAGTGATGACAACGAAGAAACGATAAAAAAACGTTTGGATACTTTTCATGCCAATAACGATCCCATCATAGAGAGATTCGCAGCCAAAACGAAGAAGGTATAACTATACAGTTTTTTTTATATTAACACAATGCCGGTGCAATATTATTATTTTACTGAAATCTTCTAAATTCGTTTAATTTTCATCATTTTGTCATTATACCTGGACTTTCAAACGTACTTAATTAATGCTGTCGGTAAAAATTTGGGCACTTAGATCTTAACATGATTATGTTTGTGTGAGGTTGCTGTTCGGGTAGTTACTTGGAAAAGCAATTTCAAAGAAAACTGTAATTCATAGCTTCACACCCAAGTCCAAGATTTTCGTTTGAGTAGCATTTTTATAATTGTATAGGAAGGAGTTGGAAATAATTTACTTTGAAAATCATCAGCGGTTTTTTAGGGTTCTGAATCCACGGGAAAAATACGATTTATACTCAATTCACTCGCATGAATAGATAACAAAGTTGATTATAAAATCAACAGCATGTAGCTATTCTTCAGTATGTCAGAAAAGAAAATTCACTTAACGTCTTAACAAAATTACAACTGAAGAGTTTGATTCAAAAAAGTGCCAAGTGCAAAATTTAGAACTGTTGGCTGACACAGAACAAAATTAATTCAATAAAAATACGAATACAATACAACAATATCCTGGTTCCAAAAGGTATTAAATGCAACTTTTGGTTGGATAAAATTATGACAAAACCAACAAAACGTACACCATGTTTGTAAGACAAATTCCATAACACATTTTTACATGCGTCATTTCTCACCACCAGAATACACTTAGCCCTTCATGGAATCATACTCTTCAATTATTTTTGATTATGGTCATGTACAATTTCATGACTTCTGAGTATATCAAGTCTTATATTTTTGTTGGCAGATCAACGGCGTTCAAACCCCGGAAGCAGTATTTACCGAAGTCGAAACCATAATTGATTCAATTTTACAACAAAAATAAATTTAACTCACCCTTAATTTTCATTACCACTCCAGATTGTGCACCGGACTAGTCGAATTCTGTTTTTTGCAACACTCTTTTTGGATGACGCAGGGATATCTAACTTTTTGCTTGCAACATTCTAATAACCAAAGAATGTTCATTATATTATGTTGTTTATTTTTAATTCCAGACAATATTTAATGGAAAAAAATTTTGTTCAATTATACTCACTTGTTTATTGATTGTTACAAATAGTTGCTCATTCCAATTTTTATTCTTGTTCATTCATTTTTTCGATTGGGTTAAATTTTTACAGAAATACCGCTTTTTAATACCGAAAAGTAAACAATTTCACCAATCCTTCATTTACATCAGATAGAGATAGCGTCTTGAATCGAATGACTTACGGTACCCAGGATTTTCAGGAACAGCATAATCGTAGTTTTTTTTTACTAGGTATTTGAAAAAAACAACAAAAAAAAAACCGAATAATGATACTCAAAATGTGGCAAAAATAGCATAAAGAGTACATGCAGATTGAACTTTTGAATTAAAAATGTTATTGCAGTCACACTTACTATCTTCCAGTACTTACTCCAGTTCGTATTAGAATTTTCATTTTACAGGATGACGTTGAAAAATTCAATAGGAATGCTCCACGTCTTTCATGGAGTTACACTAACTACAACAAAATCGTGCAGGACAAACGAAATGATTATTTTTCAACTTCTCCAGCCATTTCAATTAGTTTAGCATTCGTCGCCCAACACTCGTGGTAGTTCGATGTCAAATGAGACGTTTTTGAAACAATCGAGTGGCGGCGAGTCTCTCGACGTTGACGAAAATGAAAGTTACGGTCGAAGGTTGTACAATTCTTGAAATAATGCTTACTTGATTTTCATGTAACATAATTGGGATTTCGAAATCAAAATATTGGTCAGTGAAGAAACTACGAGTACTCCGCAGTAATTATGGAAATGTCATGCAACACCTTCCAAGCCGGGTTAACCTGGGAATAAGTCAATAGTCTTAAGCTTACTTTCACCAATCAGCATAAAGCAATTCAATTTCCGTATATTCATGCTGATAGGTTGATTCCACAAGAATAAATTAAAAGAGATATTGATTCTACATCTACAAAAATAAAGTAAATGAAAAACTGCTATTATTAACCAGGCTTTAGAAAAAGTTACGAATAAATTTAAGGAATCAACGTAAGTAATTTTCAATATTGACAGCTGATTTTCTTTATAAATTGTCTAGCACTCATAACTGACATAATCAATTATCAATATCCCGACTCCATCGAGATTTAAGCGACGCTCCATCTTTCGCTCCAAAGAGTGGGGCAATAGCTCACACGTCAAATTCAATCATGAAGATTGATACAGATACAGACTGCTTTGTCTTGAAAAAGATGACAATTCAACGTTGAAATTAGACTTATATATTAACAAAGTATACAGTTCAACTTTGATTACGCACGTTCTAACGTTTTCTGTGTAACTGTAGAGAATTATTCCTAAGCCAAGCAGCTCGTCTCGATCCTCCCTTAGTATGCGAATATCCATGTCCTTTACCAAGACCACGAGATTTGCGTCCCGCTGATGTTTTACCACGAAGTTCACGATGTTTATGAACAGAATCACAAATCCAGTTTGCTTTTGCATCAGTTCTTATAGCCTGCAGAAAAACATCCAATATTCAACATGAACAGGTATCAAACTTGAATGTAATAGTACGGTTCATGATGATTATAATCAGAATTAATTGGAAGAGGAAAAGTTTTCATGAAGCATCATACCAATGTTTGACACAACAATTACTCGCCACAAACTATGCGAGAAAAAATTCGATATTATACGATAAAATTACGTAGGAGTGTCTATTAAATGGAGAAAATAATACAGCACACTACGCATAAGTAAACGTAGTAAAAGTAATTTTCAACTTATTTTCAGTGTACACTCACCACTTTGTTACATTCTCTTTCAGTGGGGAAAAAAAAAACCTCCGCATCGAAGCCTTGAATTATTAACTATTCGCTCAATGAGTAAGATACGACACGTGGCTTTAAATTAAAGTTTACGAATAATGCACTAATAAAACACGTCTTCAAATTCCTATTTTATTGATATTTCAAATCAAAAACGTAAGTTTGTATTAGCAGTAGAAGAAATCATTTCTTGATCCTTCGCCTCCCTTCAAAAGTTATTAGAAAAGACGAGAAAAAGTTGATAATTTTTCACCAAGTACGACTCTCAATTTTCACAGAGAACTATGTTAGTAATGATTAAAATTCTGAAGCCAAAGCATTCATGCAACAATGGAAAACAAATAGTACTTATTTAAGGGACTTTATAAAATTCAAATATTTCTATTAATATCGTGTAGAATAATAAATAAATACAAATGCCATCAGATCAATTTAAGGTGAAATTCAACTTCATAAAGTATCAGAAGGGTGCATGGCAAAATAATCATCATAGGCAATATATCCTAACTAGTAAGATAATGACTGAGAAGACTGAACGTACTTTATGGGAAGGATCCACAGTAATTATTTCGAAAAATTTATAAACAGCATCTTGTCCGACCCAATATGAATTCAATACTCTTAAGCCGCCACAGCGTCTCCCGACACGTTCCTGAAAATACATTTTCAAAGAATATGAAATTATTTATATTTTTGATATGTGAAAACACAAAAGCGAATTCCACAAATGATAACATTCATCAGACAGCCAAGGGAACATAAAAATTCAACAGAATACATTCTGAAGTATCGAAAAATATGATCATCATCAATTAAAGAAAATAAGAAATCGAAAGAGAGTTTCTCATGAAATGATACAATACTCTACCTCGATTAGAAACATTGTATACCAACAGTCTTTAAAGCTTTTCTCCTATATCACATTACATATTTTCAACTTCAACCAATTCAAATATGTTTCACAAGAAAATTTTTTATTCAGAAGTTACGTGTTCAAACTTTAACGACGTGTTCAAACTCTCACGACGTATGAATTTCTCTCTCCTAAGGCAGAAATTATTCCGAATGTTCTACGAAAATGGGCCAGAGTAAAAATAAAAATAAAAATTCACGCACTTCGGCAATCGATTGTAGACAACGCTTTGGTTTCAGTTTGTTGACACCATGACTTTTTGGTTTACCATAGGTGGCACCTTTAGGGACTGGTCGTTTACGTCCACCACGTCGAACACGAACTCGGAAGATTGCATACCCTGGAAAAATAGAAAGGAACAATGATAATTGACAATCAAGATTGGCGATGTTGATCATGAAAGTAAAACACTCGCCCAAGTCAAGTCTGAGAACTCATACCTTGTTTAGCTCTGTATCCCAATCTTCGGGCTTTATCAGGTCGAGAAGGTCTAGGAGCACGGTGGAACCGAGTCATCTGCCTGTACTGCCACACGCGGATACGAAGCAAGTAGCGCATAACATCGCTTTGCTTCTTTCTGTAGAGTTCTTGCATATACTTATACGCACCCATTTTCAATTATAAACTGAAATGAAAATTCATAATGTAACGCGAGAAATCATTGGCATAGCTTCGACTCGTTTGGAAGCGGGAGGGAGGAATAGTAGATAATAAACGAAAAAGAAATATCACAACAGTAAAACTAGAATATTTGTATTTTGTGCAGTGTCAAATTTGGAGTATGAAATTGTGGTAGTTGGCGGTGAAGTAGGTACTGAAACATACTGATATTGCAAAACCAAACATTTTTCTTTCTCATCTTCAAACTGTGTTGGATTACACGCAGCACGCTACTGCTTTCCGACAGATTAATATAAGATTAAGTTTTGACATAAGATGATGAAAGAGCAGATTCCATAATTCACAATAAGATGTTGCGAATGCTTGGAGATCCTGAAAAGAACGGGCAAAACATTTGTCAAACCCTATGGAAGGGAATCAAGAACGAAGATTCATCCGAAGAACACGAAGTGTGATTTGAAAGACTGGAGGCAATAGGAGAAATATTAAGGAAGTGAAAAAGGGGTAAAGTTTGCAGTTATTACGACCATTACTTACCTCGATCAAATTTGAATAGAAAACTTTACGATGAGTAAGAAACTGGAAATTACATACTCGAGACGAAATATTGTACTATAAACTCAACTGTTCGCGGGTTTATGCGAACAGAACACAACTGAAATAAAACTTTTCACATGCATGTGGCGAAGTCGAAGTGGCGAACGGTCATTATTCTTGCTGCAAAACAAGGTTCGGCATTGGGTTCAAAATTAAATACTACCGGTAAATTACTTTCTTGAAAAACTTGATTTTTAATTTTTGATCTTCGAATACGTTAAATACCACGGACACGCGGTCGAAATCTTCGAAGGTCGAAATGTGGAGAATTCAGAATTTCTCGTTCTCGTCGATTATATAATTGTACAGGTTTTAACGCCTAGTGAGTTCCGTCCGAATATTCCGTCGATAGCTCACTCTTAATTTTAGAACGGCAACTATCGCCGTCACGTGGTCGTCGAGATCTTTAGCGTCGGTGACGCTATATAGCCGTTGTTTGTTTATATAGACTGATGATGTATTGTTCGTGTTCATCGTAATGTTCGTATTCTTTTTAATAAAGTTTTAAAAGTAATTCTGTAGATGTTTCCTACATATCGATGAATTACGTTTATTGAATATTGACGACATTGATTTGATTTTGAAATTTTGAACGAAAAAGACACCGCCGACAACGAATTGCAAAAGGGCATGTTCCGCTTCCGCCACGGGTTCACCACCAAGCAATTGTGGATAGAGCAACATGAGTTACATTCATTTATGATGGTTTGCCTACTCTCCATTCGGTGGGAGTTAAAATTATTTTCTCCTCCAGACCAATTTAGCTACTCATTTTTTTTAATTTATAGATTCAAAACTATGATGGTTGTCAGTTGAAAAACTTGGATTTGCACCATTACCCGGTAAATATTATACCTACAGTTTTTTACTTTCAAAAATTCGAAAAAACAAAGCAAGCTGAGATAAATGATGAATAAAAATTGAGATAAATAAGTCTTCAAATTTTCATTTTTTCAAAAAATGTTATTTCAAAGGGAAAGGGTACATGAAAAATTTTTTTTGAAAAAGAATCAACTGCCGTATCATATGGTACAAAAATAATTTTTAGGGGACAGTTGACAGTACCTCTAATTTTTCACATTTATTCATCATTTTCCTTCGACTACTTCGATTGGTTTAATTTTTAAAACTAACAAACTACATCATAGCTCCTATCAACTAGAGAGTATGCAAATTATCAAATATAAATGTAACTTGTATTGCTCTGTCTACAGTTGATCGGTGGTGAACTCGAGGCGGAACACCTTTGTAACGTGAATGGCAATAGCATGAATGCTGTAGTTGGTTTGTTAATTTTACATTTTCGAATCATTTCTCCGCAATAATAATAGGAAATTAATATTTCAAAATAAACGAATTGAAATCTAAGTTACGTAGTCGGTCAAAATGGGTTTTATTTTCGAAATGGCACTACGTTAACAAACTAATCGATCTTACTATGGTAGGTAGTTTCAATTACGCCAAGTGGATGTACATAATATTTTACAAGATTTTCACGGCTATTGTGGAGCTATCGCCAGCCGCGCAGACAATACATAACGTACGATGTACACATACTCGTAATTGAAATAAAATAATCTAAAACAAAGGTACTAATTATAAAATGACAGGGGAAAAAAACAAATTAACAACGAAACAAAGATAACAACATTGTACAAAAATAAGATCGGGCGAAAAATATACTCGTATTTTTACTAAAAATTTTTCAAATCGATCGGCTTCTATTCTCGACTTTAATAAATTCAAGGAGGCTAATGAGAACCTATTCGAAGTTACAAACTCTTTCGATAAAAAAATAGGTAAGGCGACATTATAATGTAGTTTAGTCGTATTTCTAACTTACTAGGCCTACGAGTATTTCGAAACTACTCGTATCTGGAGATTTCGTGCGATGAAATAAATGGCGTCGCCGGTAGGCAAACTTGCAATTTCCGGTTGGTGCGAGTGATTGCGCCCGCAGCTGCGACTAACGATGCGGTCCATTGTGTCTGACATCGGACAATACGGTTTTATGCGGCGCATTGGCGATATGACTGGACGAGAGAAAATTCATTTTTCCATTCTCCAACGCTGCCTCGTATTTTTTTGCTTTGGTCGGCGAATCGTCTTTGTTGGACAAGGACACCTTTAGCGATGGCTCCGTATTGGCCCGGACCGGAATGCGGGAGCCTGCTGCCCGGACAGGCGACACGGACTGCGACAATTTATGCGACTTGACGGTCGCATTCGGCGATTTGATTCTCGCCTCGACGCCAATTCCGCCTCCGCTAGAGAATCGTCTGGGCGAAGTTCGCGCCGAACCGTTTACGCTGAAGGCGTTATTGGCACTACGGGCTCTAGTGCTGCTCGTACTACTGGCGTTGCTGCTGCTGCTGCTGCTGCTGCTGCTACTGCTGCGGCTGTTATTCGTCTTCGGCTTTGATAATTCTTCGGCGGAGGAAGCTACGTCGAGTTTGGGTGCGGCGCAAATAAGAGATTCGGATTTAGCCGAGCTCGAGGTAGTGGGAGTGGAGCTAATATCTTGGCTTTTAGCCGCAGCGCTAGCGATGCTAGAGCTTCCTTCGGCGGCAGCTGAACTCGTCGATGACGACGTAGAGTCGGTGAGCGATGGTGTGGAAACGAGTGTGAAATTTGGCGCAGCTGCTGGCGATGCTCGCGCGGTTGGGGGAGAGTCAGCAACCGCGGGTGGAGAGTCAGAAATTACGGATGGGGAATGGGCCACAGTCGTCTCCTCTCGGCTCATCTCCTTGACGGTATCCATGGAGGAGCATTCGTCGCGGGAATCGTCGTCGATGTTGCCACTGCCACCAACGTGGGTGGTGCGGTCCTCGTTCACACTGCTCGCCGGTTCATCGTCGGAGAAGCGGCTGAAATTCAGTTCGGCAGCTGTGGTAAAAAGAGTGCCATCGTGGACGTTTTCGTCATCGGATGGGGCTGGAATGATGGCGGCAGCGAAAGCTGCGCTAGTGCAAGTGGAAGGCGCCACTTGCACGTCGATTTCAGCGACGAAAGTGGCTGGCGACAACGTGGGCATGGGAGAAGTGGGCAACGCTGGCGCAGTCTCGTTATCACTATCGTCGTCGTCGTCGTCGTCGTCGTCGGCGCATTCTCCATTTTGCCGACGCCAGTTGTCCGCATAAACTCGAGCCTTGAACGGCGTCGACGATACCATGGAGTAATGGCTACTGCCGGGCTGCTCGTCGCTATCCGACGCGTTAGACGTCTTTAGCGCCTCCTCCATGGTGCCATAGAGCGACGACTTTTTGAGCTTCGGTGCCGTCATAGGCGCCACGTCCGCCGTCGGCGCAAAAGCGGACGGCGCTTCCAAAGTGCCAAAGGTGGACGATTTTTTCAGTTTGGCGGCACCCGGTTCGGCGCCAACCGAGTCGCACTGCTCGTTGGCCCCATCGCCGGCGGCGCTCTCTTCGGGTGGACAAGGAGCTTTGCGTTTTTTGGTGGCGCGAGGCGTGTGCTCGGCCAGCTCGAGGGAGACGGCGCGCTCGAGGGGCTGCGCACGGGGTCCGTCGCCTTCGATTTTGGAGAGGTCGCCCAGCGAGGCGGCTTTGCGACTGACGTCGTCGGCGCCATGGTGGACAGTGACGTGGGAGGCGTTCAGCTGGATGGTGGTGCCGGGGACGCGATCCCTGTCTCCGCTTTCGGAGTCGCTATCGCCCTCGGCGCTGTGCTTTTTCACCTCGTCGTCGATTTCGTTGAGCAAATTAAAATCGCCGCTGGCAACTTGTACCGCGCTGCGCTCGTCGCTGCTGCTCGTGTCCGCAGACGCTTCCGGCGGACGAGGCGCTTTGCGTTTGGCCGCTTTCGGCGCCAACGGGTCGTCGGCGTCGGTGGAGCTGACGCTGCCGGAGCGCAGGCGCAGGTCGATGTGTTCGGCTTTCGAGTCGTCTACTTGGTCGCCCGCTGCTGGCGACTGCGGCGCATGCCTTTCTGCTTTCGGCGAAGCCGTCGAATTCGATTTGTGCACACGCTGGCTGATCTTTTCTTTGAGATTTTGGTAGCCCATGACCAGAGCTTTCTTCACGTTGGTGTCTTTGAGCGAGGACACCAGGTTCGAGGCTGAATTCGTTTTATCGGCTGCGGTTCGCGGGCTGCCCGTCTCGTCGACTAAATTACTTCTCGGTAATGGCAGGTCCACCTCGTCGAAGCTGGCTTCTTGCGCATCATCGACGACGACGACGACCGTCGAGCAGTTGGCGGAGACGGGGGCAGAGGTGGCTACTGCGGCAGTTTGTTTTTCGCTGCTAACCGGCTGGCTTTGGCTAATGCTAGTGGCGTTTGCGTTTGCGTTTGCTCGGCTGGTGATATCCGGTAGCACTTTGACGCCGTATTTCGACATCTTATCGGACACTTCGGAAACGACTTGGAGAACTGCTGGTTTCGACGATACCAAATCATTCTTGGTGGCCGTACCATTAGCGTAGGTTAAATTATTGGTAACCTGAAGAAAACAAAAAAAATGAACGTTTAAACATATTTTACTCGTATATCGGTACCTACTCGAGTACGAGTACACGTATACATAATATGCAGGTACTCGTATTATACCAAGTGAAATCTACATCAGTGACCCGCCGTGAGTTTAACAGCAGATAGTTACCTAAGTTTATAAGAGTTAAAAAGACGTATATTCTTTAAAAACGGTTTTCCAACATTAAAGAAACAAAGTTCATACTTGAGATCGGTTGGTTGTCTGCGATTGGTCTCTGAAAAATGAACGTTTTGTAGCGCCACGATTTTCTTCGATTTCGATTTCGATTTCATAAGGCGACGCCGAACGCAGAATATCCTCCGCATCTTTCAGTTCTATGTCGCCAAAATTTATTCGTACCGCCATAATGCGATCGCCTATAAAATCAGTAAATCAAAATTGTCGGAAAAAATATTTCACGCGGTTAATGCCTCGTGCGTGAGTCTACGAGTATAGTTTATTTCTACAAAGGTGCCTTCTTTATTTCCTCGATTGTATATACCTACAGGTACTTTTACTTTCGTAGCGATATTAGAAATTTTATTCGTTCCACTTAATGCGTCACACATATTCCCTGCCAGTATTTTTCACTTTACGTTTACTCGTATTTAAAAGCCTGCTTTACAAATGGAATGCCTATGCCTTTTGCAAAATTGTTTTTTTTTTTTTTTGCTCTTTGTACAGAGCAGTTTAGTTTTGTTCACTGCCTCTTCATATTATATTGATTACTCGAATGTAAAAGAATTGAGCGAAAGAAAAATAATTATATATTATACTCGTAAGCCAGGCCTTAGGTTTGTCTAGTACTATACACCTTTTGGCTTTTACTATCGAAGAAATCTCGGAAAATTTTTTTAGGCTTATGAATAAGAAAATTTCAAGCTGAATCGTTTTTATTCGCCCTTTCGCGAGTACGATAAATGCTTACCTGTTTTAATTCGACCACTTTCGGAAGCTGGACCATGGTGCAACAAATCTTTTACAAAAATTCCTTCTCGCTTAGAACCACAAATGCCAAATCCAAGACCTGCGAAGTCTCGTCCTTTCAGCGGAACGACCGTCGAAGATGCCTGAAAATCAAATGAGAGAGGTAATTATTAGTCGGTACTGTACGTACGAGTGTAAGTGAAATTGAAATTGTATTACGAGTATACGGGTATATTAATTTTCTAACCCAAATGGAGTTTTAGACCAACAGTTTTCTTGAAAATCCTTTTAGCACATTTGACAACTTACCCCATTCGGAATACGCGAATCATCCCACGTGTGATTTCGGTGCTCGTCTTTTAATTTTGGTACATTCGAATCATCACGAGCAGAATTTTCCTAGAATTACATAAAATTAATAATAGCTACTGATCAAAGAATACGCGACAGCCGGTATTGTTAATCCTCGAATAAATAGGTTTGGTCGGGGATCGAAGAAAATTCGTAATAGCGGTCCGATATTTTTACATATCTGGAATTTTTCCCTGCAGAATGGAATGAGCTAATATATCTAATAACAAAAAGTTATAATTACTTATCCTAAAATATAGGTAAATAGGATAAATTAAAATTATTCTTTAAATTTCTGCGAATGAAATTTTAACAATTCGGTCGTATCAGTTTAAAAAAAATAAAAAAACTATTCGTAATAATGACTGAAAAATCCTAAAAATCCTAAGAATCGTAACTATATATTTTCCCAAAACTCCTGGAGTGCATACTTGTTTTTTCAATTAAAAGAAAATACAATTTAATTGGGAACTATGGCAGTTCTTTGGTTCATAGAACAATTAGCTAACTATATGTCTCTGTAAGTTATATTCATTAGGTAATTATTTTAATAGCGAATGAAATCCCAGACCACTGAAAAATGAAAATTATTCCGGATAAGAAAACATACTTTGGTATCAGTTGTCTGTTTTTTGGCGCGAATGACAGGAGTACCTTCTGTAAAAGATTGAAGAATTATAATACGGGAACTCTTTGATTTAAAATCTGCAGAGTATCTATATCTACTGCAATAAATATAAATTTGTTCGAAACTCACCCCGAAAACCTGGATTATCAAAAGCAAATTCCGGATCCGCTTTCTCTATGTCCGTAACCAGTACCAAATGTTTACCTGCAAACGTAGAATACACACCAAATTTTACGATCATTTTGTACAATTTTCTGAAAACTAAGCTTGGCAGAATTACGGAATTTAGCTGTTGTCTTACACATTCCGTTAAATTATAATATAATTTCAAAATAAATGAAAGAACGACTAGGGAAGTCCAACGTCTTAATTAATTACAACCACAGCCCTTGTACCATATAGCCCCCAATTATTGTAGCTTAGAGACAAAGCCGCTCGAAGCTAGAAAACTTTTTTTTTTCTTCGGTGTTAAATTTCTTCGCCTATTCTATAAAGCCTCGTTTACAATGTCTTTGTGCTTTTGATTTTATTAATCCAACCAATCAGCGCGAAGAAAAAGTAATCAAAAATAAAATTTCTCCGCATTGATAAGTTTACTTGAAAAGGCAAATAAAAAAGAAAAAAGGAAAAGGTCAGTTGTAAACGAGGCTCTAGTAGGGAATTGAGAAAAGATAGCATGCGAAGTCTTCCTTTGGTTTTGGACACTTTGTCGCCGATGATTGAAAACTAAATAGGTAGCAATAGAAAAATACGAACAAACCTTATATTTTGACAAAAAATAACGCCAAGACGTTGCAGAAGCAGTTAGGTGAGTCTATTTAAGTTTCTATCGAAGACCATTTCTGGAAAACAAACCCGAACCTGCATAGTTATAATTTGTTCTGGTGATGATGGTATTAGTCCAGTAGGCTATTTTTGTCGTGTTACTTTTTTTATCTGTTATATTCAATTGTAAGACAAAAAAAAAATGCATACTCATTTCTTTATATTAAGGTATTAATACGAGTTCATTACAATTTTCTACTTGAAGCTATCATCTATATGTATCATCACTAGTGACGTATTTGGAGAGGGAAAAATTTTGACGAAATTGTAAGTAGAAAAAACGTGATAATCTCATTCATGGAAATGCAGTAGCCAGTATAGGTACTTCAGATCTTTAATATCCACCAAGCAGAATGTGTTTTCTTTATCTTTAATCTCGAAAATATTTCACTTATCGTTGTGCAATAAATTTGAGAATTTGTTTGCTTTTCAGTTTCTTATGAAAAAGTCATAACCTAATAGGTATAGTACGTGTTTACATAAAATGCATAAAATTGCCTATCAACACGAAAATGCAGATCAATTTCTGTACTGCTATACCAACTGTCTAAAAATTCTAAATTTATGTGTTTTTAATTTACTTAACTCTTTCCTCCAAAAAATCGATACGAATAATTATTCAAATGAAAATTCTCAGGGTGATGAAAAAATTTTCTATTTCAAACTATAAATTTCAAGGTGGATAGCATTTCATAAATTTACAGAATTTGAAGAAAGCTTATCGGTAAATAATAATCTGACATATCTGAGAAAAATTCTTTCGAGTCTAGTGGCAAGGACATACTGAGAGTGACCCATGTTACTTATTTTATAAGCCAAAAAATTCAAATAATAATTTTTTCTGGATTATTTTTCAATGGATTGAAATTTTTTTCTTCAATTTGCAGCTAAATTTTCAAGTTTTCAAAGCTGTTGAGAAATAGACTATAGTATGTAGACCCATGAACTTCACCACTGATTTAAACGTAAATCAGTTTTAAAGATATCTGCCTCCAACGTTTCCTACACATCCACTCAAGAAAAAAAAACGGACTCGAAAAAATTGCCTTATTCATTTATTTGAATAGATGAGCCTACTTTCTAATTGTTGGTGTTCTCTAACATTCAGAATAGTGCTACGACATGAAAGATAAATCATACGAGTAGATGAATATATTGGTACAGATAGATAATTTATTTTTCATTCGTGACTAGCTAACCTTGAAACAGATTTTCTATATCTCTTAAAATTTACCTAAAATACGTAGGTACTCGTACTTTACAATCCCTTTTCTACCACCGTCCTCCATAGTAAAAATAAAAAAAATTAATGAAACAGATCAAAAAGACAAGAGACGAGATGGTTTAAAATGTCTCGACCCACTTTCTCTGGGCCGGTTTTCGTTTTCAAGGTCTTGTCCTTCCGGTTGAAGCACCATACTGTAATTTTTTTACGTATTTTCAAGTTCAATTTTCAATGACAAAGCTTAAAAAACACTATGGGCCAATCGTATTTTTGATTCAGCCCCTTGAAATAATTAAATGAATATTACTTTTAGGATAAAAATCAAACTTGTGACATTGGCCAACCTCGGTATCATTCTTAATTTAGTCGAACACGATCAAGATCCTAAAAACATTGAATCAGCTGCAGGCCAGCTAGCAACTGATTGTGAGAGCTAAAAGCTTCCTAAGCATTCCTATTACTTACTCCTAGTCGTCAGCTCATACTATATCGGCTATACCTACCTAACCTACCAATTCGTAAAATACCATTCGCAAAATTCTCAATCTGTCATAATGGATCCTTATGTAAACTCGCATACCAGTTTGTCTTTTCAAACAGATTATTTCGAATTTACTAAAAATGCTTTAAATCCCCTCCTCCTTCTCATCCTCTCTAATCTCAACGTTGAAAAATATAATTTTTTCAATCTCAAGAATGGCATCACAAGTGTTTTTTATTTGAGGTACATTCGTAACCAAAGATTTTTTTTTCTTCATTGTTGCTTGCTGCAACAACTTTCACATGAAAATACTTTAGACGAATTTCCGAAATTGCTTTTGTAGGAATCAGGTAAGTCGGTAGGTACACATAAAGTAAGTAAGTAGCTTATTTAATAATTAAACTATACTTAATTCCCTCATCTTACGGTCAGGATGAAATTATTCTTGAAATTTTGTATGTTTTTCTAATTTTTACTCAAAATGAATTAAAGAACGTGCTAATTTTACAGACATTGCTAATGGTGTGAAGATCATCTAATTGTTGAGTACACTTAGGTACCTGAGAAATGGGCAAACAGACCAACCGGCAGTAATTAAATTAGCGACTTTAGCGAAAGCGATTCTCCATCTCTATTTATGAGAAACGTAGCTACTAAAACAAGTCTATCAGCGTTATACAAGTTCAAAAAGTTGTTTATACTCATTAGCAAGAAAGCCACAACGGGGACAAAAATAATCATTTCTTTTTTTGACAAGCTACCCTGCGCTCCAAATCTCGTATCAAACATTGTGGATTTTTAATGGGTAAAGGTAAAATATGTTGGCTTATTATTACAAGTTCAAAACTGATCCCCTAAAAATTAATCTAATAATTTAGTCGATTATTAGAAATATTGTCCAACAATAAAATCAAAATTTAGTCGATTAAAACTGAAGGTTGAAGAATGTTCACCCATGCAACACTCGAAGGCACTCACTTAGCTGATTTTTTATTCTTTTTTTATCTTAATTGATTTTTTTTTCACGTGGTGAAGGGTGAGAGGAAATTTCTATTAATTTTTTAGAATGATGCGACCATCGACAGACTCTTCCACTTTTTGACATAATCGTCAACTATATTAGGAATCCAATATGCACCCACAATTAATATACGAGTAAATAACCATTATACATTTCTAGTAATCAAAGGCCTGTTCCGAATGCGTATCTATATATTAAAAGAATTATCAATGAAATTTTTCGTCTCAAGTTAGGCTGCCAAACAGATAGTGGCTTGCGGTACTTGCTAGTTGCTCGTTGAAAATGAAACGCGAAATGTGAATAATAATTTCAAAAAAATATAAACACCGAGGGTAAATGAACGTTTATCGTTCGACTGGACGCGGACGTGTCTGTATTTGGTGGAAGAAGAAGGGAGAAGAGAGGAAAAAAGGAAGAAGTGTCCGTAGAATGAGAATGAGTTAGCGATGAGGAGAGAGTAGGATTGGATTAAGGGCAAGGGCGTTAATAGTTACCAGTTTTTGACGATGATTGGAATGTTCAGAAATGGAGAGAAAGAGCAATGAGAAATGAGAAGAGATTGAGAGAGAGAGAGAGAGAGAGAGAGAGAGAGAGAGAGAAAGAGAGAGTTAGTGAGGCACTGTGAAAGAGCCACAGCGGAGAGACAGAAAATGATAAGAACGAAGGTCGTTAAAGCTGCGAATGGCGCCGACGGTGAAAGTTGAAAAACACGAAAAGGACAGGTGCTCATTCGCTTTCCATAAAATGTTGCCTTTATTTGCCTTTACCTATGCCTTTTTGCGGCAGCCTTCGTCTTGAACGCAGATGCTCGACAACTGATGCGATGGCTCTTCGGTCGTAAAAAGATTATTGGCCGATAGAATACGTAAGCGCTAAGAAAATCGTTAAAAAAATGCCATACACTTAAAAAGGAGATGAGCAAACACGGTAATCACACTCTGTCAACGAGCACCGAGAGATTAAAATGAGAGCAATACGTTTTCTTCGTTGCCATGAAAATGCCTCTGATATTCCATTTTTTTCACTTTTGCTGATCTACTAGTATTATTGGATGGGTAGTCACTATAAATATGTAAGAATACATCTTTGTAACAACCTACGCTTCTATTCCGAACAATTCGAGACAAAATTATTAGGTATATGTATTTGAAGAGTACCTTTTTTTTTAATGACTTAGATCGCTATATGACGTAAGTAATTGTTCTTTTCCGACTTGGCAATTTTTCTTCACCTCTCGGAGCTGGCCGAATTCTTCAATTATGGCGTTAAGCGTGACTAGGTACTAGATTTGCACTTTTTTTTTTTTCTTCAAGTCATTAGCTAAAGTGAACTACAAGCGTGTATCTCTTCTTCTAGTTAAAATTATATTTATGTAAGAATTATATTCCTCTTAGAAGACGTTTCCCGACCACCGAAATTAGCCGATTATGGGGGTGGACCGTTACGTAAGGCAAAAAAAGTGTGTAATGAAGTGAAAAAAAGAAAGAAAATATACATACACTAATCCATCATTGTTCGAGACAAAGACATAAAAATGAAGGAGCATCTTCTAGCGGTTACTTATGGAAATACTCGACGACCTTCTGAATTCTAAGGTTTGTTCGAAGTGGGAGCGTCCAGAATATTGCGAAGAAAAGTAAATCGGGTACGAGAGGCGCGGGAAAAATGGGCGAGGAATGCAAATTAAAAAAAATTATTACATTTTACTCTAAATGTGAAAATGAAAGTTCTTCTAAGGAAATCAAACGACAACACTCGATCTTAATTTAATACCAAACCCATTTTACTCGATCGAGTATGTAACAGTGTGTTTTAGAAAAGCAACATTAATGGAGGTATAGTTTATAGCTATAGGTACCTGCACGCTTATCGTACGGTTGTACTTGTACCAACAGAGCTTATATATGTCAACCATTCTCATTAGATTTCTGACGGAAATTGGGCTACGGCCGTACGTACTGCGGGATTTAAGGTGAGAAGCATAGTGCGTATATATATAATATATAATTTGAAAACTTACAATTAAAATCATTTAGACCGATTATGGATTTGAAAATTTAAAATACGAGTACATCCTGTAAGTTGAAAAACTTTCGTGTTACCTGGGAAGCACGAACATAATTATGATATCCGGACCTGAGAACCAGGGAGATTAAGTTCATATTTTACGATATATATTGGCACTTTCAGTTTTCAAAATACTTATACACCTTTACCATATTTTTGGTAAGTTACTTACAATTATCATTTTAAATACGATAGGGGGTTATTTCGGAGCACCGAGTTTACATAATCAAAAGTATAAAGTGAGCCAAATCAAAAATATGCCGTCAAAATCTCTATATCCCTAAATTTGGACTCGGATTACTCTAGTTCCCAGGTTCCGAGTGACTGGTAAAAATTCGACCGAGTGAGAAAGTACATACGTGTATTTTTCAACTACTGGCCATATTTCGAGGTATTTTATCAATTTTTATTTTTTAATCATTCTTATTAGAGATATTTTCTTCAGCTATTTTTCTTCGCTTCCATAAAATATTAATGTTACAAGCTGAACGAATTATTTAGGGGTAAGTACGTCAGCGCAGGCTATAAACGATCGCAGCTTGTAGGTTGTTAGCCTTTGTAAAGATCATTTTCATTTCACCGACCGTTCATTCTTGCTAATTAGCTGTATCGTTAATTAACGCAAACTCTAATTGTTTTCCGTTGACTACGAGTTGCATTGGCACTGGGTGACCCTGACGTGTGTTCCGTAGGTACCTCAAAATCCACCAAACTTACTCCGTCAGTCGTTCTTGATTTTCTGACGTTACTTTGCAAGAAATAAAGAAAAAACGCGCAGCAAGGCGAGTAAGTACGGGTATACCAGATGGAAAGTTTTTCGTTTTTTTAAAAACAATATTTCACTGGTAGTCTCTGTTTTGCAATAATTCGTGTCTCATTAGATCTACCGAGTCAAAAATCAGGCTCATCAAAACAGTACAGATAGCTTGACGAAAGCCTTCCAAACCAGAGGAGAATACTTTGGACGACCATTTTATTTAAAGGAGAATATCGGAAAAAGACAAGTTTGGTTCGAAATACGAGTAAAATTTTTAATTGCGTCGGATTGTACCGAGTAAATAAAAAATTCTCGGATGTATATGCAAGTGTAATTCGACGAAAGTATTGAAATTTCGGTTTGATCTTCGGAAATAATATCGTAGAAAATTGAAAATAAATTTTCAAGTCTAAATGCTAACGCACTTGAGAAAAAGGCTTGGAATTTTTATTTGCTATTGCCTACGAAAAAAAAGCTCTTTGGCCCCGACGAAAGATGAAAAAAATCATTCGCATGACTACTGAAAAGTCATTCGGTGCTTTGCTCTCAACTCTGGTTGGCGAAAATTTCCTAAAATGTATGTTTTAAAACATCAATAAATAGTGTCCGAAGAAGTGACACGCGTAATGTACCCATATTGGCTTTTTCTTTCGATTCAAATGTTTTTTAATATACGAGTAGGCCCTTTTCACGGCTACAATGGATGAAAATAGACCCCCCAATACATCAAAAAGAGGCTCGTCACACCGGAAGAATATTCGGGGGATGAAAACGCGGATAGTATGAGCTATACTTATTACATTATTAACTCTGCTAGGCCTAGAATATTGCTTTTTGGCTGTTTAGAAACTAGCCACGCTCGTAGGCAAAAAGAAATCGGGTGCATTATAAATTTTCCGGAGTCGAGTCAGAATTAACGGCAGATTTTCTGTTGAAAACCAGAAAACCTACTGCTCTGCGAAAAGTGGCGCATAGCTCGCAATATTCAATAAAGTATGGTAGGTCGGGTCAGCACGATGGGCCACCCGATGAGTTCTCGTCTGAATAAAAAAATCGTCGAAAGAATTTTCCGGCAAATGGAAGAAGCGATAAAAATGGTGAACAAAAAAAATTAAGGAAGGGCGGTGGCAAGCGCGTGATTTGGTAAAACTGTCTTTGCTGGGCGCGATACGAGCATACGAGTCCGTTATGGGTACGCGAAGAAGTGCTCAGATTAAGAATAAGCCCATGTTTACACTCGCAGACGCACCACTGGATGAGCAGACAAAATTACAAATCGAAATCACAAATGGTACACAGACTGGTGTACATGACTAGGTACATATACTCGACCAAGACCAAGCCAAGGTCGGGTGAACGGCGATTTTTCCTGTGAGGCTATCGTTTGGGTTATTGCAGACAATTTGAAAATCTCTGCCTACGCGACGCGATCGAGGAACGTGAACGTGCTTTTGGTATTTTCCTATTTTTGCTCGAGCCACAATAGCCAACCCCGTCCCCATATCGCACAGACGCGACGCGACGCGACGCCTCGTTTTTTTCAAGCTAAACTTAAGTAAGGCATCGTCGTAACGTTCGCGTTCTACAAACCCAGTTTTTCATTCCTCTTCCTCTTTCAAAAAAAAGTCTAACTAACAACGAGTACATATACCTAAAGAATTTAATTCATCGTCGGTTCTTTAATATTTACGGACGTGCGCAGTGCGCAGTGCCCGTATACACATACACTACACGAGTAGGCCTACACATATATTGCAGCGCTTGTGCGATAAGTGACTATAGGTATGTTTTTTGTCTGGCTACCGGTTTCGCGGCTGTAGGTATAGAGTCTATGGACCAATTCTCTTATATTCTTACGAGTATATTTCGACAAGTTCTTTATTCATTTTTATAGGGACGGGACGAGTTTATAATTTGTTTCATTCGAAAATACTGATAAGAAACGATACTTTGCTTTTATTGTTTGGGGAAAATTCAAAATTTTCAATACTCTCGTCACTCGACGACGAATAAACTATTCGTACGGGCATAAGATCAGAATTAATTCAGTTTTCTAGTCGCAACTTTCTTATTTCTGGCGTTTTTTCGTAAAAAAATATCGAATTTGACTTGGAAATTTTCCAAGAAAAGACTAAAAATTCGTTATATTTAATTACTTATTATACGTTCGCAGCTAAATTTATCCGAGTCTCGTATTGGCGACCCGCAAGTGACCCGTTTTCTACGCATTTTTGACCTTGCAACCCTGCTTCTGAATCTGAGGTAAAGGGAAAAACCGAGTATTTTTGCTTCGTGAAAATCCACCCTGCGAAAATGTTGGTCTGGGTACGCCACTGATGCGGTGTGGTATCGAGTCGAAAAAACCAACTTACCATGTCGTATGCTCCAATAGTACTTCCAGAAGAAATAGCCGCAAAGCGCAACCATCAGCACGACCAACAGGGTGAGGAAGACGGGCCAGAAGACGTTTGCGCCGGATTCGGCGCACTGTGGAATGTCCGCATTAGCGGATCGGTCGTCAGGCGCTGGCGCCATCGTAATGGCGACGGTCGTCACTTCCGCAGCCGCTGCGGACGATGCAAACCAACCGCAAGCGCAAAAAAGTAACGCGCAAAGCGTTGCCCGAAGGGATGAACGCATGACCGGTTGCGGCCACAAATCCGGTTCGTCCGGGTGGCACAGTTGGGCAATTCGTTTTCTCGAATAAGCGGCTTTCACACGAGTGCACGAAGTGAGAAGCTTTTCGCGCTGCTGCTGTCGAAGACGGACAGGCGCAGTTTTACACCCGCCATCGAGAACGCGACGGAGGCGTTACGGGCACCGACTGAAAAATGAAACGGTAAAGGTCGGATTAGTGCGGAATAGCAGTTCATTGTCGTCGCAGATGGCGGCATTAAAATTACGCAATGGCACCGCAGCAGAGCTCGGCGCGAATTGCAAGATGGCTGCGCCATGATTCTTGTGGAAACTGCCGACGCGGCTATTGTGTTTGCGCCGAACAATGAGCGGCTGCGCGGCCGTTGCGAAAGTAAAATTCCGTAGTGTAATAAAAACAAAAAAAAGTGAGGCGAAATTGTGCGCTGCATGGGCGAGAAGAGAAGCGATAAAATGACGCGAACGCGTAGGCAGGTGCGGGCGTTCGGAATAAAAACTTTTTCTTTTGCCGATGCTGCGATGCCGCAGGAATTACCAATTCGAGTACGTATAATATTATGTACTGTGCAACTCGCATTTTCACCCATTTCCTTGGGTTCGACTTGCAATCGAATCGAATCGGGTGCGGTGCGGTGGTGCCAAGAAAGTGGAAAGTAGGGAGGCCTACGGGCTACGACTACCAGCGATGATTGTAAAAGGCCCGCGCTTACTCGAAAATTCTAATCTAATCAAATAACTTCCTACAGTCCACGTCTACACTCCGCGGTTCGATAGGAGAATGCGATAATAAACCTTCCTTTTTCGGTCGTCGATGACAGTTAAAAAAAAAAAAAAAAAACATCTAATTCGCAAGTACATAATATACATAATATACCGAGTACTGATCAACTTTCAGCTTACACTCGAACAATGCTACATACGAGTACATAAAGGGGATGTTTTTTTTTTTTACTTGGCCGTAAAATTTGAGGAACTGGGCTTATCTTCCTCTTGCATAACACTGTTCACTTATTACCTTCAAAAATAAAAATCTGATTTTGGCTTTGAGTTTCAAAATTTCTAATTTTTGGCTTTTAGCTTGCGGCTATTTTTGTATGACATTTTTTTAAAAACTGAGAGCAGAATTCAAAGTCAGAAATTATCATATCTATTTATAAAGAAATAAGTTATTATGTAATTATTTTTCACAGTCACTAAGCAGTATGCTTGTATAGCAGAAAAAATAAACAAAAAGGTGAGAAAACTTAGAAAAGCTAAGAAAATGGCCAAAAATATTCGGAATCAGAATTATTGCTTCTCAACTTTTGCCTTTTGAAGCTAAAACTCCGTAAAGGAACTTCTGCTGGCATTTGCAGTCCTCTTGTATTATTGTAAAAGTAATCGTCGTTTTACTTGAATTGTAGAACATGACCAAACAGTGTAAGTGGCTACTGAAGGGGTTTAAGAATGTTTTGCTTGAGACATGTGCGCCGATTGATCTGAAATTGTTACTACTCTTTTCTCAAACTATATCTTCAGAGGGCTCGTTTGCTCGACTTTATCGACATTATTGTTAGTTTTGCTACGCTTCTGAACCAAAGTAAAATTAAAAATTTTTTCGTCAAAAACGGTGCAAAATTATGCTTCATTTCTTCTTACTTTCAAAACAACGTTAGTAAAATGACGCATAAATTATAAGTGGCGGAAAAATGAGTGTACGTGTTAGGAAAAACGATTCAAAACATTCTCATTTTCGTTTGTTTTCGGTTTGTTTTTTAATTGGTGAAATAATAGAGCAAGTTATAACCAATTATACCTATGCTTTCTGTTTTACTTTTTCAAACGAGCATTTATAGTAGTAAGTGAATAACGAGTTGGAAATGTACCTACGTATTATGACATCTACGTCAGTCTAACTAAAATTGCAGACATTCAAGGTGCTTAGCTGTTAGGGGTAAGTTGAAGCTTATTTTTTCGAAATAATTATTAGAAACAGTTCATCACAATCACGTCAAACTTTTCAGTTTTTTTATGCCTATACCCATGATTTGTAATTTAAGAGCGAAACAAAAAAAAAAAAAAAAAAAAAGAGGAAGAAAACGAGAATTTTCGTAGAGCGACTTTCTCTCGAGCCATTGCATCCGCGACGCGTTCCTTTTCTTCACTTCGATCTCTAGAATGCTCGTCGCCATAGCAGAAATATGAAGAAAAAAAAAATGTGTACCGTGCCTACACTATCCGACGAATCTGTAACTGAACTCACAACAGGTTTCGAGAATATAAGTGAATATGGAATAAGGGAAAAAACCAGCTAAAAATCACATTGTAAAGGAAAGAAATATACCGGTACAGCAATGCGGTTGAAAACGGGCTACGAGGGCCAAGTTCGATATACGCCTTTCGCTGGCAACAGGTTGACCTGCCTCCCAACTTCTTATTCGAATGCACATTTCGCATTTGTACATTAATATGTCAATTTCATTTTTCTTTCTTCTTCTTTATGGAATACTCACGAGTCGCAGAATTGTAGAAAAGAAAACATATAATTATCGTAAGATTTTTTCACAAAAAATAAGGTCCTTCGATTTATTTAAAATACTAAGTTCAGGGACTAGCGAGTCATTGCCCGTTATAATGTGACTCGCACTTACGGTATCACGGGTGTTTCAAAGTCGAGCTTAAAGATTGGGGTCTCTGCCACCAGTGAATCTCAATTATGACTCATAGACCTGGACAACCCAAAAGATCACGAACAGCGACATTTCAAGATGACTCGCCATTGCCAAGAAAAAAAAAGGAACAAAAAAAAGAGAAAAAAACTGCGCTACCGTAAATTAGGGATTAATATACTATAGGTAACTGGAAAGTACATCAGATTTCTGGGCAGAGAGGAAAAGGTGGGGTCAACTCTTCATACTTCCTCGAATCCGCCCATCGTGTCGTGTTTATTCATCTGCGTGTAGATGCACCTTCTGTACGAAAACATATAGAAGAACGAAAATTGACGAGCATAAACTTTAAATAACAAATTTTTTCGTCGGTATTTTCTGATTCTCGATATTTGACAAAACATTTTCCGTACGATGCATCGTTAAGACTAAAGCAGCAGTGGCAGAGGGCAGAGGGTAGAGAGGCAGCAGGGAAAACTAATTTTATGATTGTTTTTCGATGTCGACGCTTCGTCGTAATTGTTGCTAACCAGTCGTTTCGGTAAGTTTGAAGATAGTGCGTCAAATTATTATTTTGTTTTTTTCCTTTAAAAATACGTAAATGGTTCGTTGTTAGCCAAATAGTGTTTCAAAAATTTTTCACTGTAAAACTAATGTAGCATACGAACCCTACGGACACTCTTCTGGAAAAGGAGGATAAGTCACATCTTTTGATTGATTTTAAGAAATCCTTTTTTAAGACTAACAGAATGATAAAAATAGAATTTTTGTCACCGCTATTTTTCAAATTTGGACTTATCCTTTTTTCTGTCAGCTATCGGCGTTGTCAAGGTTTGCTATTGGAGGGTGCGCAATCGCAGAACCACATAATCACTGCGGAATCGGCTGATGGCTTGAAGAACCATATTATTGCGATGCCTCGGGAATCGTTAATTCTGGAAGTACATAATTCACCACAAGGCGTCCGGAAATGAACACCTATCATAAGAGTCGGTTAAACTATATTATGTTGACCCAATTAACTTTCAGGCTGCCCATTACGATAATGATTGAAAAGACGGTGCATCGAGAAAGGATCGATTTGGCTGACCCTAGGTTTTGTAATCGATTAAATTTAAGGTGTGGGCGTGAAAGTCTAAAACTTTCTCAAAATATTGGAAATGGACAGATGGCATGATAGGTATCGTCGAAGAATTTCAAATATCCAGCACATAGATACGCTAGCTGCATAGATGGACAAATGTTATGATCGAAATTTAAAACAAGTTTTCTTTTTCGAGTTTTATTCGTGATATTACTGTATTTATCAAAGTTAAGATTCCGTCTCTCCAAAATATATGAAAATAAAGTACATAGATCCAGGCCGAAAGATGCTTTGAATTATTAATTTAAAAAAATGATTTTTTCAACAGTGCCAGTTTCTTAGAATGGATCCCGAAAAATGTGGGCAATGAAAGTAGAAGAATTCCTAAAGTCAAATATTTTATAGTCGGCCCCTTATGTAAGAAAATGCATTTCAAGAAATCGAGAGACGTGTAAAAGTACATAAACTACAAAGTATCAAACAAAATAATACGATAAAAAATTTAAAAGAAATATAGGCTCTGACCAAAACGAATAATTAATAAAATGAAAAGAACATTTTAATACTTTGTAAAAGTTGAATTACAAATATGTATCATGTAAGTAGAATGTATAGATAACTAAATACGTCACGAATTCGGCCATTTTTATACTGGTTCCAATTTTTCATTCAGGGCCAGACATATCTTCAAAACGTTTTTGCCATACGCAAGTTATAAATTAGTACTAATCTAAAACTAGATAAGTTATAAAGTTACAAAGTATAAAACTCTTTCCCTGCGTGAAACCAAATAATAATTGTCGCCATTCCTATTCTAGAGAGAGGGGAAGAGGGGGTAAAGAAAAAACGTTGATTTCTTATTTATTTGCTTAATTTTAAGAATCAGTTACCTTTAAAGTAATCTATGTAAAAGGTTCGAACTTGAATCATAAAATACCGAGCTGCGACCAGCAAGCTAGATAATGGCTTTGATAGATCATATATTCATCGGAGGTAATTTTTGGGGCCACCATACGGCTTCTGTCGGCGGCAATTCAATTTTGAATTAAACCGCAATAGCTCCATTTGGGGCCTGTTCTATAAGTAGATATGGCCCTATTTTTCCTCATTCAGAGCTATTGGGGAAAGAGAATCTCTCACTCATGCAACTATTTGTAAATGTAGGATAGCCTCTTTCACTCAACAGATTATTACCTGCGCATACTCTATAACCAACGTTTTGCTCGTACAGTTTTCTAATATTATACCTTTTTACAAACTGAAAATCAGAATTAATGAAATTTCTGTCCTGTGACTCATACGAGCACATAAAACGAAGTATAAAGAAGTATTTTTTCCACGAATCTCAGTCACGAAAGATATCCTCACAGTTAGTGCTCTTAAACAATACTTTGTTTCCGAGAAAAGAATAGGTAATTAGGTGCCGTCGTCTATGTGGATAATCTTCTGACGAAGTTCTTTTGAGAGAAATAGAGTTACTGGTACCGCGCTTTGTTGTGAATGTGAAAATAATATACCTATCTACCATATCAACCCGAACTATCTATTTCCAGCCTTTGTTGCTAAAAATCAACCTGGAGCCCATTATCTTTTTTCCAGTCAATAATGTTGGCTCCATTCAATTCAAATGATTCCTTCTCAATGATACAGTCTAAAAAAGTTGTATCACTTCCTTTCTACAATTTTTAAGCTCTCTCCACATTCATTTGGGCAGATTTAGCAGAATCACATTGTCAGAGAATATTTAGGTATCTACAGTATCCTTAAAGCGATACAAGTTATATCAAAAATTCAAAAATCTGTAAAAATAGAAGTTTTTCTTAATTCAAATTTCACTTTGCCGGGAATAATAGAGGTACGTTCTACTAACAGACTAGATTGAGCCACAAAACGTTACTTCTATGAAACAAGAATAGATATAGACGAGCTTTATAGCAAAGAGCAATATCAGACTGATATAGAGTGAATGGAACTACCAAAACTTACCTGCTACACAGAAATAGCGACTATATTGACATAAAATCTCTCTTCAAATCGGACGTTGTTGTGATTCTTGGAACAAAATGCTTGGTATGTACCTCAGGTTTAACGTCATCGAAGGGTTGACTCACTAAAGGAAACAGGTTGTAATCGCGTGATCTGGAGGACGCGTTTGTATTTTTCGAATTATGCTTCCTTCGAGGAAAAAAAGTTGAACCCGCGACGCGTAATGAAGAAGAGCGAACAATATCGAAAATCTCGACGAAATTAAATTGAAAATTACGAGAAGAAAATTTGATCGCACTTCAGAACATCACAAAATATTGGAAATTTTTTTCAGGAACTCGATCACGCTCGAAGTATCGATAAATGAAACTTTGGGCGTCAGCACACGCAAATGCAAAAATCCGACTGACGAAGAGAACTGCGACGATTGGAAACTATTTTACGTTTTTTTTTTTTTTTTTTAATTTTCAACCTTTCATACAGGTATTTTGTTTTTAGTTCTTTCCTCTTCACTCTCATTCATACCACGGTTCTCTTTCTCGCTTCCTCACTCCCCCTCTCAACGAATAGTTAACTACGCGAAGGTAACCGCAGGGAGAGGAAAAGTGTGGATTGACAAAAACTCGAAGAACAACCGTCGCTTCCACCTGTGGTGCTGTCAAGGCGAGACTTACAAGGGGTGAGTACACTGGCAGCCAGGTGAGCCAGGTAAAGCTGGCGCGCACATTTCAAAACTTGGAATTCTACGAGAGTTACTGAGGTATGTTATTTCAAAACGATATACGAGTACCTAGTTCAAAAGAATTAAAATTGCAGAAAACGGCCTTGAAAATAAAAAACAAAGAGAACGAGATTTTTAGCTAAGGGTAGTTTTCATACCCCTGATAACTACACTAAAGGTTCTGCTTTCTCCGAGGTATATGCTAAATTCTCGGTAGTGGATCGAAGCAAGTCCGAACTGGTTTTCGCTAGTACTTTTTAGTTATCAATTTTACAAAAAAAATTTCATACAAAAGTTATTTCTCGTCATATTATAGCTTTAATTTGAGCTTTATTTTTGTGTCACCATCAGGAGCAGAGATAGATTATATTTACGTCGAAGAAAGAACTTTTACGCGCATGTATGTGTAACATAATTTTTTATCTCGCTGGGTTTTGATTTATGGAAAAAATCGTTCAAATAAGGGTGACTTTGAACGTAGCGATTAGGGGTAAAAAAGCTACCCTTAGCTAAAAGTCTTATTCTTTTTTTTTTTTTCATTTGGTTTCTTATTTTTCCTCGACTACTTATAGTCATTTTGGAAACCACGAATAAAATTTTGATACCCAGCTTGTGTGATCGAATAAGTGTTTTTGAGATGCGGTTGGTGGACGTTGGCAAGTATCTATACATCGTACGAGCTATAACCTGGCATTGCTAGCTCATTTTTGTTTTTTTTTTACTTATGTCTTTTTGGAATAAAACTATACTGCATGTACACCAACGATAGTGCGCTGCTTCTACCGGCACATGTGTACGTAAATACTAAATACTAAATACCACACATCAGCAACCGGTTGACTGGCCAAGTGGCCATGCTGCTTGTCGGTGCTTTAGGTACTACAACTTAAACTTACTCTTACTCCAGTCACTCGAATTTGGATGGAAATACGCTCTTTACTCGCGGCCAGCGCGCCGCCATGCCCTCCAAGCCAACTTGTATATAATATGTAGATGAACCTATACTCCCAGATTCAAGCTGCTGCTACATACCTGTAAACCAGAACTCACTCACACACACGCGCACCTATGCTAGTATTTCATCGTCTCATGTTTTAATGGGAAATCAACTACCAGCTATAGTAGGTACCTGCTATCGAAAGCCGAATTAACGACGTCTTTTACACGGACGCACCAAAACAATGACTTGGCGCATGGGTGCTTGTAGTCGATTTTCTGATCGGTCGGTACTCGGTAGCCAAAATTCTTCGAGTCAGAATTGAAAACTAATTCAGTCGAGTTCTCACAAACAAAACGAAGCTAGTCAGTGAATAGACTGAAGTCGTTTTAGTCTCTAAAATAAACATTAAACATCGGTAGTTGTGTCGTAGCCTTTGGAAGTGGAAACTATTTTCTAAATTGGTACCTGTAAGGCTGTAATCTGCCTGTTACCTGCAATAGTCAATAGATACACGTATAGTTCGCGTCTATAACTTAGCAGGAGGTTTCGTTTATCTCATTTGTCTAGCGAGGGGTCTGGATCTGTGTTTTCGGGACAAATCACATTTAGTAGCGGACTAAGAGACGACCAATCGGAGCCATTGCCGAATTCCAGCCCAATATCCGCCCGGTTTTACGACACGAAGGCCAAAATAGACGACGGGTCGCGTTATTCAAATGACTCTACGCCCTCGCGTTTCTAAATGCAGAGGGCAGACTGCAGACTGCAGACTGCAGTCTTGAGTCTTCTTAACTCTTAAGTCTGCAGAATCAGCCAGTGATCCGGAGAAGACAAAAAGATGCAAGCGGAAGGAATAGGTAATGAGACTACGAATTACGACGATCGGAGAGGGAGAAGAAAAAGCGGCGCCAGGGCGAAGGGTGAGGTAAAGGGGAGGCCAGAATGACGAATAAATGGGAGAGTCGGTGGTATGCGATCTTACGTGCTGGCAGCAGGGACGAACTACGAAGTGGAAGTACGAAGTACGAAGTAGTTTTTTGAGTTGAGAGTGGATCGGCATCGGCATACCTGTTTCCAAACACAATTTACAATAGGTAAAATAGTGAAGAATTCGTCTTCGTCTTCTCTTTATTATATTTTCTCATCGCGTTTCAGTGCCCGCGGTATCGTTTACACGTAGTGAGCAACGAGCATGCGCGGGACATCTACGTCTTTCACACAATTCGGGATAGCATAGGTATATGTCGAAGGTAGTGTCTTATAAAAAACCAAGTATTCGTCTGTTCAATTTCAAAATTTACTTTCTCAACGAAGTGACAATTGCATTTTGGGATATATCAATTTTTTACCGGAGGTTGTACTCCATCTCCACCCGTGCAGTAATTGAAATATAGAAAATTTTCATCGCTGAAAAAGGAGGACGTATCCCCATTTTGCAAATTAATGTTCGTACTCGTATTTTACGTAACCATGGGAGTTTGATACCAACATATTATACTTGAAACACCCTCGTTACGTAAAATACGATCGTATTGTATGAAAGTAGATGCATGATTATGTATTTAAGAGGGGCTAAAAATTCTTTTGCGTGTCACTAGAACAAAAAAAAAATCCAAAAAATCTGCAGGAATTAATATTTTAAAAAAACACTAGCGCAGCGCAGCTGAAATAATAATGCAGATTTCACACCCGCGAATGGATATTCCACCCTAAAAACCAATCACCATTTTTTATGTCAATCATTTTTCAGCCTCATCTAAGCCCCGAGGAAAGTAGATATAGCTAAAATTTGACTTGAAATTCGGATTTCAAACCCTCGAATTCATATCCTTCGACATACTCGTAATTAAAATTCAAAAAAATTTGCGACCCTGACTGGATTTGTATCAGAAACCTGAAGAATGCAAGCGTTGTCTTATAGGGCATATTATCGTGCTTTCAATTTCCGAACTCGTTGCGCATTTCGCATTTTGTACCCCCATACGATCGAAATGTTGAACATTTTCAATGTCAAAAATTCATCAGCAAAATCTTGGTAATTTTCTTTCAAGTGCGGCGGTTAGGGTAAATTGTTAATTTACAGCTCTGGAGGGCATTTCCCTTCTGTTACTCGCCCAGAGTCCACCAATGCCGGTGGACATTCCACTCAAGTACCCGTGAAATCTGCTTTGCAGGCGTCCATCGGGTCGTAGGGTTGCCCTAGGAAAGATGCTTCCCGCAGGATTATAATGTGATTTTCTCGAGCAGCCTTCAGTCTACGACAAAGTAGATACGGGCATGCATAATTATATTAAGCACTTGCGCATGACGGAGGGAATTCGTACTTTTCTTCCAAGAAGCGAGTAATGGCCGTCGGCTGATGAACGTGCCGCTGTAAGGGAGCCAGGCCCCACGCACAAAGGCGCATTCGTAGTGTAAAGGTGCACCTCGAGCACGCGGCACGCATCGGTATGCGGGGCTGCGGCAGCTCCACCGAAGGCTGCCATCAAAAGCTACGCATCTTTGCTCGACGCACGACCGGCATCCAGCATGTCGGCAGGGGGGCCCTGCCAAGAATGCGGTTAACCTCGGCAGCGACGTGCGCTCTGCCAACGGCGTGCGCCTCAACAAAAATATCGTATCAATAGCGGCGCACAGGCCATAGCCATAGCCATAGCCATAGTCATAGGTGTACCTGTACCGTACCTGCAGACCCGCTTCGTGGCTCGATGGAGAATGCGCAGATTGCATATAGAGATGGAGAAGCAGTATCGAGAAGACGTGATTAATGATGCTGGCTATACATACTCATATATATACGCGTACAGAACTCGACGTACGTGTATACGTACAATAATAATAATATGGCCCCCCTCCCTTTGTGCCGCGCCCGCAATCCATTATAGATGCCCTTAGCTGCGAAAAGTATGACGATAAAGCCTTTCTAAAGGTGCGCGCATTAGCCGCGGTGTCTACGCACTTTACATTCTCACCTCGTAATGAGGTTCTGATTTTGATTTTTGATCCGTTGCCGCGCTAATTATTGCGCCGATTCCGCTACTCGGCATTTATGGCCTACGCGTGTAAGAAGGTGACTATGCAAAAGCTCAACCGGTGGTATCTTTTAGTACTGCTCGTTCGTTTCCGGTTTCACTCTTATGACACTAGAGCGAGTTATGCGCTCTTATAATTTTTGGCTAGTTTTCTAATAACCTCGAAGTAATCCATGTAGGTACAGAAGTAAGCCGACATTTAAAATTTTATTAATTATTATTTTTAATTTTGAAGCAGCCATAACGATTCAGTTTTAAAATCTGTGTAAATTAATATCTAGTAGAAATTTTTACATTTTATTATCGTAATTACAAAAAAATCAGCTAAAAAAGCTGAAAATATTATTCTACGAGATAATATGAATATGAAAGTTGTAAATATAATACGATCATATTTATCTGTCATTATGACGGGACGTGCTCCGAGAAAAAGTACGATATTTTATGCCAATTGAAATAAAGTCTTACATCCGAGGGAAAACAAAAATCAGTTCCTTTACATCCGAGTAGGTAGTTAGGTACTCGTGTGAAACAGAATTGTTTTATAAAATGAAAGAAACAGAATCAGAAAAATTGGGCCTCAAATTGAACGTAAAATACATAAATTTTAAATGTTATCTAATGAATATTTTTGTGCCCGTTGACTATTTTTAAATTATACCTAAAACAAAGTTTGGGATGTACAGAAATTTTTCTCGGAGCGAGTCTCAATATTACCTATTTGTAATAAATTATGATTAGTAGAGGGGTGGGTATAGATTATAGATATAACAAATACCTACCGATGGAAAAATATAAATAAACGAATAAATAAATAAGTTAGTAAAGAAAACAAAAAAAAAAAAACTATTATCTATCATGGTACATATATTGGTAGTCTATAGAACTACTCACGTGGCAAGAATACAGTATTCAGGTCTCCTAATGAGATAAATATAGACTTGTTCAAAGTTAGAGAACAGTTAAAATAATTATTTAAAAGTAACTAAATTTTCAATACGTACTCGTAAGTAATCTTTCAAAATCTTACGGATTTTGTCGAGGTGAAAAAAAATTTGTTTTTAAGTTTGAAGCACTTGTCTACTAATTTTGACTAAATACATGAAAAAAATGTCAATTTCTAAAAGACGTGTTTCTTATCTAGATACTTTTATATTTATCTACTATTCGAAAATTTGATTATTCATTAAGAAATACACGGTAACTGCTCATATTTCAAACACATTCCCAGATTATCTTCTGGCGATTCATCTCTCAAGCCTGGTCCAAATTGTACTCGAATATGGAATGGCGTTGAACTGCCTACAAATAAATTAAATTTCGTTACCTTTCTATATTCATTCGTTAATTTTTTTAGTGCAACGCAGAAATTAAACATATTTTTTCGAAAGCGTTACAAACAAAATCTATCCTAGATTTAACGTGTCATCAATTCAGTCAAATATTGCATAGTATTTGAAAAAAAAGAAAAAAAGTTTTACCTTTATTAATTAACAATGTTATAAATTCAGTTCATAAATATTTTCGCAAAGCCTTAATCACCACAAATCGAATTAAAAATTTTTTCTCGAAGCAATTAAGGTAAGTTTATAAATAATAAAGTGAAGCTACTACGTTAATTGTAAGTAGACTCTCCTTAACAAAAAATGAAATTTGCCTAGAGGTGTGGAGAAGGAAAGTGCCAAGGAACTTGATACATGAAAGTGAGGGAAAGCTTCCACTTTTGTTTTTGAATAAAAACTACAGCAGTATAGCTTCCTTAAAATTACAACCAAAAGTAAAGTTATGGAAGAACTTACTCTCAATTCGACAGGGCTTCGGATCTGACGATGAGCAAAATGAATTCCCACAATGTAATAAGTCGCATACAGCTGGACTGCCTCCTGGCTAAAACATCAAATTAATAATGTATTCGACGATAGGAAACGGGGCGATTTGTTTTTTTGGGAAACTGTTTCAAAATAATACATAAACATAGGGTTTTTATGATATACTAGGATAATGTATGACAAACGAAAAATGGGACCAGCTCTTCGTTGCATTTGCTTATGTGAGCATCGCTTCGATACTTCTGGTTTTAAAGCAAGTATAAGTGATGAAATTAATTTAACTAATATCTTTTTTTAACATATAATAATACTTTTTATTGGACAGAATTGTAGAAATAAAAATTTTAAAATTTACTGTTATGAATTCTTCAGAATCACAAGGCATTAAAACACGATCTGCGCACTCTTTGTACAAATTTAATGAGGTACCATTTTCCGAGTCTCCGGAGCCAACATCTGTAAAGAATAACATATATTTTTGAGGATCCTTTTGGTTGAAAAGAGGCTGTTAAATTTTAGTCTGCTTCGCTGTAGCGAGAAAATAAACACCTAAATTCGGAGAATGAATTTTTTCTTCGATGGTATTTTAGTCTTAATTATAAAAAATGAATATGGGTATCAGTACCCAGGCCATTTAAGTTTGCACTCGAACAAACTATTCAACCTGTTGACATTTCAGTAGACAAATTATGAACCGTTGACAAGTTTGAAATATTTTATGCAAATTAAAAATAAAAAAATAAAAATTATTCGAATGTTTCCAAGTAAGCCATACACTTAATATTTAGCAGTGAATCGTTTATGCGATGGTATAATACGAGTACCTATCTGATGGAGCATTACCAAAAGGGCAATCATAAGGCATGAGAGACTTGCAAAGAGAATTGTGAGAGTACTTTGTGATCACCCATGCGCAGGGTCCACCAAGTTTTAGGATATTTTTTATAACAAGGGAGTTTCGGTTGTTTAAAATTAGTAAAAAAATTCCAAATGGTGTACCATATTAATAAAACCTACGCATACTCGTAATTATTATACTTATTCCTAATCCTATGAGGATTGAGAGTTCAAATCTCAGGGTTTTCCTTAGAAATTCTATCTGATGGTTCCAACGACTGTCAACTTACCTTCTTGTACTGGTGGTCCAATTTTGAATGAATTATCATCACATGGCTCATAGGCTATGGAACACATACCTGTTCAAAAATGATTTAAACATATTTTACTGTGGTATTTTTTAATCAATAAAACAATGACAGATCAAACAATTAGTTTTTGCTGATTTAAAAATTTTTAATTATTCACGGATTCAAAATAATTACTATTATTATACGTACTTATTGTAAAAGAAGAAGACAGGATTGCAAAGAAAATGGAGGGTGGGAAAAATTTTTTAAATTTATGTCGGGCTAGGTGAGTACTTGGATTACGTTTTGACCCTTGCACTTCGAAATTATTGAATTTTGAATTTTCTTACTTTTCAACATGAAATTCTTTCCACTAACCTGAAGCTTGTTTCATGCAAATTAAATAATCTTGGTCTGCTAAATGCCTTCCATTAATAGCGAAATTCATAGTTTGTATTATACCTGTAAATTAAAAAAATTAATAAAATTGTTAAAAATCAATAAAATTCAATATTCAGTACCGAGCTAGACAGAATTTTTCTACAATATTATTTAGTCACTTGTTTGTACAAATCTTTTTATAGAGTCTGCCAAATATGAACAATGAAATGAAGCTTTTCAAAATGTATAAATGTTGGAGCTTTACCCTTATTAGTAAAATATAAAAAATTATTTCACCTAAAATATGACAGCAGAAGGGGGGGGGGGGGTCCGTGAATTCGTACAAGTGCCGATTAAGACAAATGGGTCCCGAGGGGCAAAACCCATTATAGGATAATGATGTTTTGAAGTTGGGGCGACAACGATTTGTTCTAGCTCCAAATGTGGGGAAGCTACAAAAATGTACTATAAAAACTGTGTCACTTTCATATTTTTTTAACGCAACATTAAAATTTGTCCTCCATCGGTGTATTTATTTGATAGGAGAGTTGGAACTAATACTTCATTCCAATTGACATTTCTTCAGGTGGGGTGAATTTGCTGAGGTTTTTTTCTTTCTTATATTTTATGAATTTTTTGGTGTTTTAGTTTTTACTTTTTGTTGAGGTACGAGTATGTTGCAAGAATTCTGAAATCGTAATTATTACCTGGTTAAAAAGTGACACATAGCTAACATGAAGGTTTGGTATGTGAAATTGAAGCCCCTACCATGGATTACTAATACAATAGTAGGCTTACCTGTGGGCTCTGGAAAATACTGGGTGCAGCCAGCGGGTGCTCTGCGGTTAAATTCGATTTGCGATATCTAGGGGGTGGAAGGGGAAATTGAAAAGAATTAGAAATTAAGTTAATAGCATAATCATAGTGCAATCTTATTAAGACGTCCAATTTCGAGATATTATGCCTGGCTAAATAACAATTTTAAAATATTTTTAAACATAATTGGGCTATCCATTTACGTTGTCAAATTTTGAAAAATATCCGGTAAAATATCATAATTCATAAACTTATGCAGACCTGATAATTATTGCTGCAATTAATACAAAATATTTTCAAAACATATCCGTACTTATGTTAAATTATTTTCTGTTCCTCCTTGCAGTTTAATAAAAAAGCAAGACTTTGAAATTTATAAATAGGTACCCTCGTGCCTTTCACTTTTAGACTCGATAGTAATACGTATACAAACTTGTAACGTATACCCTCATTTACAACGTAAACACTGTTTTGTAAAATTCATACAACCAATCAGACGCGAAGCAATTTTATTTTTGATTGTTAGCATTTACACACATTCCTTCTCGAACTATATTTTTTCACCAATACTGATTACTGATACTGAACCATCCTCTCACTTTTTAATTTACCAAATTCTACGAGTAAATTAAATTTTGGTAGTCTTACCCAATTTTATTTGACAGGCTGCGAAAAAATACGAGTATTAGGCCTAAATATTATATGCCAGCAATGTAGGTACATTAAATCTACATTACCAGTAGTTACGCAGTTAATTTTGAGCAGTCGAAGTGAAAAATAATTTTTTGCTGACTTATTTCGGCCCCCATTAGTGAGTAAATAACTAACAATAAATATGTATACTACATAGGTACATTTCGCCTGTCCAACTATCTCCCGTTTCTCGACTAAATTGCTTTACCGTTCGTATTTTTTGCCCCACAAACACACTTCTTCTTATTCGTCATCAAATGAATGCAGACGGTGACGAGGAGCATACTCGTAGCTGAGTATCGGTACTCGTATATCGATTATCGACGATGAGATCTACCTCCGGCTGTTCGAAGTGAGTACCTTTCTATATCGTATCTACTCATATGGCATTCCCAACACCATGTTCAACTGTAGAATCTTGATGGATAACTACGTCTACAAGTTTAAATCTCAAATGTTTATTTTATGATACCTGGCCGGAAATACGGGTAGCTTGAATAACGTTGGGAAAATTTTTAATTACTCGTAGGTTGGGCAAAATCACGAGCCTGAAATATTTACAGTCAGAAAAAATTTTCAAAATATCCTTTAATCTTCCTTTTTTTTAAAATCTTCTATCGAATTTCTTAATGTTGATAGTATGAGGCAAAGTCGAATTGAAATATTAATTTTACCTTGATTTCCCAAAGTCGAGGTGTATTAGCCTGAGTCAGTAAAATGGTGACTGTGATGGGGCCATTTACGTTTTCTACGTCGTAATATACTGAAAAAAATTGAAAAATAGTGAAAATGGGCCAGTATTTTATTGATAAATTGAGAGGGAATATGACAATACAAAAATAGCCACTCAACTTACAATGCTGACCACTATTAATGCCGCACAGTTTTATGTCCTGAAAGGTGCCACCTCGCATTAGAAATACATCTGTTTCACAAACTCCAGTTCTTCTGTTTGGTTGCGCCTGTTGAAAAAAGAAAAAAGAAAAACCTTGTAATCATTACAAATAGGGCTTCGAACTTGTTTAAAATAATTTACAACCTGTTTTAAAAAGGAACATATATAATATTAGATCGCCATAAAAACTTATTGATATATGTATTTTCAATATTCAATATATTTACCCATATATGCGCTGGCTATCCACATTAAAGTAATGAGTTTCATTATACCCACTTCAAAATGTTTTCATGTTAAAATCTAGTTATTTGTGAGAAAATTTTAGAAAACATACAGGAGTGAGAAAATTTTTTCCAGAATAACCTTAAAGTTTTTAGCCCCGAAATCTCTATAACTACTTCAATAGATTTTTCCAGCAAACTTTTCAGCCCGGAGATTTCAAAAACTACTTCAAAAAATTTTTTAGCCAAGTTTTTAATGCGGAGACCTCTTAAATTGCTTTGAAAATTTTTCCAGCCCATTTTTCAGCACTAAGACCTCCGAAAATACTTGTGATTTCTCATGGAAAAAATATAGAAAAATGAATTTTGATTCCTTCACTAAAACGTATAATTTCTCGGATTTCGTCACAATCATTATAATTTCTGAAAATTGGACAATACATTTGCACATCCGGTTCTCAGTCATTCGGTGAAGCACCAATTTTATTTCTAGCAAATTATTCTCGAAAATATCTATACAGACTTGAGATGCTTAAATTTGTTTATGAATGGTGGAAGTAGGCAGAGGCAGGGCAGCAGTAGGCAAGTAGGCACTGTCAAATATAATCAAATGCTAAAATGAATTGGAAGCAAAATATTATACTTAACTGTGACTAATGGTTATAGATACTGTACTTGAAAGTATCTACATACTGGAACTTATGCAGCGTTAATAAAAATCTTTGGAAGTTTACTTACCAAATTAAAGTGCAGAAAGTCTAATCGGATTTGACTTATATCGGGGGCAGTTTTTTTAATAACGACCGAACATTCACCGATGTCATTTAGCAACCCCGGAAAATTTGGATTTGTGAAATACGTGATGTTATTATTGATTTCCGAGCCACATCCGGCTGTAACTATAACACAAAAAATAATATTTCACTATTCTTAGAATTTTGAACACGATTTGGAATCTAGAGCAATTCAATCTGTCTTTATATATGGACTGTAATACTTTCAGTCGATAAAAATAAAGGTACTAGCAGAGTAGACAGGCCCTTTATTTACTTACATACGCAGCAGACTCCAAAGCCGAGAGCGCACTGACCTTGTGAAATGCCATTTTGAATACGACATTCGTACGTATTCAAGCAAATACCTGTAAAAATATTAGTGAGAAATATACAATAGCTAACGACTGAAAAAAATTGTAAATGCAAAATTCAGTTTGATAGATATCTTCTATTACAAATAGATATCTTGGTTAGAACTCCGCACCTACCTCTACGTCTACCATCATTTGCCAGACATTCCTCTGTTACTGGAACCGGGAAAAAATTCAAAACTGAAAGAAATAAAACCGATGGAATTAATATAACATCGTTAGAAGGCTACCAGCTGCTAGAAACCAAACCACAACCAATGCCTTATTTTGTCACACAGCCCGATATTATTCTTACACTGTCCAAATCAGTGGAGATCTGGCGAGGTACCTTCTTGCTCAAGATTAAACTAAATTTCTTACGTCGTTGACCTTATTCGAATTTTGATCCAACTCGTTAAATCAGCATTATTTTTAATTCGACTTTAATTCGTCGAATAATAAATTACGTTTTGGTTCGAAAGAAAATAATAATGTTTTACGAATTTGTGACTCGCAAGTAGCATCACTTTACGTATTTACGGCACTGTGTATCGCAAATAGTATCCGAAACGTATTTACGGCATTAATACGTGATTTCAACTCGCGTATTGCAAATAGTATCTCGTATATATTTAAGGCACCAATATGTAATTTCAACGTACTTATCAGAAATTTTTTTTACAAAAACGGAAATTCTTCGACTTTCTTTTCACTGACCTCAAACACAAGATTTTTGTAATTACCATGTTACCGATTTTCTTGGGGGTATAAATTATTCAAGCATGGAAATAAAGAGAAAATGGGGTAAATGTAGAATATTCTGAAAATGTTATTTTTTATTTCAGGCATTTTAAAATAAAATACCGGTGGCGAGTTATAGACAAACAACCAAAAATAAGAATACATTTGCATCCTTTTGGAGGGAGCTTGCGGCGGCAGGGGGATTTTAGGGGACTTTTGGGGGTGGCGGCCTGATTCTGGAAGGGGTCTTTGACATTTCTGCGCAAAAAATTTCTTGAAAGAATTTTGAAATCTGAAACATCTATTTGCCCTGAACTAAGAATTGGCTCATGTGGGTCAAAATAAGCAAAAAATAGTTACAAAAAAAAATGATACTAACCACGAGACGAACGTTCCAAAGGAGTTGATTTGTTGAAGAAGAAATTTTTTCCGGAAAAGAAGTCGTTCCACGAGGGCAGCAGAGGCCATCCGAAGACGATCGGTGATACGGGCGCCAAATATAAAATGCACAAGGCCAGCCGCATCCATCGGCCGCACGGACCAGCCAGCTTCCTCGATCCCATTTGGATTACCGTTTCTCTCCAGTTTCTCTTATATTTCTAGCCATGTTCTAATTAGGGCGAGAATACCTACTGGCACATCGCAAAGCAACGCGGTCACAAGATTCCACACTAATAGCTCGTTTGACCGACTGCCGAGCCGACTGATGCTTTTTTATTTCACACAGCCGGTATTTCTCTCCGCTCTACCTTCATTTTTTCATTCTTTCTGCCTAGGTTAATGTCGCTTCCAGGAGGACGTTTGGTGTACGCATATTTCGTGGGGAGGGGAGGGGCGGGAGGAAGGCGGGAATTTGTCGTAAATGAAAGTATAAATTATTCGAATTTAAAATAGAGGCAATTTGAAGTAATTTTAAAGTTTCATTTTTAAAAAAATTATTCGAATTTTTGTTACTTGACGAATTATTTTTAAATTATTGAGATAGGTACGCCTCAGCCACTCGTGTTCTGAACTGATTCACGGGCAAAATGTGTAGCAGAGGAATGCCTCGAGGTAGTTCGTTTGGCAGAATTTGGGAATGTAAATCAAATTAGTTTTCGACTTACGGATTGCTAGAAAATAATATTTCTTGAGCAAACCACAATTTTTTTTCTCGTGCTAGTCAATTTTATTATTATTATTATTTTTTTTGTTGAAAAATCAAGACGATTTCCAGCTGTTTACCTGAACAGTTTGAACAGTTTCTTGCCTGATAGATGTTTCGTACTCATCTAGAAGTGGGTATACTGAATTTTTTTTTTTTGCCAAGTGTATATAACTTTAACCAATATTCCATAGTAAGTTTTAAATTTTCCTTGCTTCCACCATTAACAAATTTTCATTCGGCTGAACATTTTGAAACTTGAAGTTGAATTTTCTCGAAACATTTCTGGGAAATGGTCCTCGCACTATGTTTCAGGTATTGCATGCAGTATCCGTAAGAAATCGGAGAAAATGAAAAAATTGCAAAATAAGTTACACTGTTACAAAATCATTATGTATTCAGAAAAACATCTTATCGACTATACAACATACTCGACTCGTAAAAATTGCATCGGAAAACGGATGCATAAAAAACAAAAAGAATAGGAAAAAAAACACGTTATAAACAAGGAAACCCGATAAAAATGAGAACTGAAAACAGCATTCTACTCGTAATCAACGCCTTTTCCGTAAATTAAGTTTACCCTCGCCAAACAGCCATAAACAAAATCTGTCAAGAGCGTAAGCGCATAAGAAATCGGCGATCAATGTAATCAATAAAATCATTCGAAACTGAAACATAAACAGGAGAACAATTTAAAAGTCGAGTTAAAATAATGATAAATAAGTCGATAGTAAAAAAGGTGCACTAAATTAAATACTCACTTGGACATCAAATTCGACGATATCGAAACTCAGTGAAAATGACGGAGATAATCCTAGAGAAAGCGCTACCACAAGAAACGAACTCATGACTAAAGTGTACAACAATGCTTTATTATCTTGGAGACTCTCCATGAAAGGGCGACCCTGTAATAAAAGTTTAAGTTACAATTTTCAACAAAAAATTCAACACAATAAGATTTTTGGCAATCGTAAAATGTTTTTGTAAAATAGAATAAAATAATGGAATAGTGCAATTCAAAATCAACATTATAATTACAGATCTTCACTTCGGTTCCCAGCTACTAAAATTCTTTTTACATTTAAAATTGCGAAGACTTCCGAGTAATTTACCATATACCGTATCTCATAAACTCAGTTTTAAAAATTGACTACTCACTGTCCTCAAAGTCGAAAATCACAAGGATTTAGGATAGCTAATATCGAGTGTAAATAAAACTTCAACGGGAAATATCTCAGAAGAGATAAGTGAATACGTTTGCCCTATTCCGGGCCTGAAAAGCAGATTTTCTCTAAAAATAATACTCGATGTACCAGCAGAGTTGTAAAATAAAATAAAGGAAAATTTAATACTCACTCTATAATTAATAGCAAACGTAACAACTTGTAACGTAATGGATATTATGTAGACGGTACTATTAGTGACATTAGGTTCGAATTCACTTTCTTCATCTTCGTTACCAGTGCTGCTAGTCTCATCATCGCTATTCAAAAATTACAAACAATTCAAAATGCAATTCAAACCTTCTCTGATAATCGAAAATATAAGAGGTAAAATCTTTTCATACCAAATAATCAATTTTTCCAGGTTAGACAAAATAAACTATTACTTAAAAATATCATAACGAAATAATTATACGTTTTGAAATCCGAGTTTAGAAATAAATAGGTACGTACTCGTACATATATGATAACGAAAAAAAAAATAAGAAAATTCGACACAATCTTACCTGGCATACGAATAAATTCTAGACTGGTGAACCAAAAAAACTAAAGTGCAAAAATGCACAGCGAACTGTAACAGGACCGTTGATATCGTATAAATATTGAAGATATTAGGCAATGGTCTTTGGGGAGATAATGTTTTTAACGGCTGTAAACAGAAAAACATGAATCATCACGTGCACATAATCTTGTACCATCATTTTAATTTTTAGTGAAGCGATAGATAAGTAGAGATAATTTTTACCTGCGACCTAGAAATGAAAAGGAAACAAGCTGCTAGCAATAGACCTTGCAAAGTTGCTTGCGTATCGCTAAACTTAATGCCGTCAATATACAATACGGACTGTCCATAAGCGATTATTAATGCGTTAAGGGCTAAAATTTTGAACATCTGTAAGGTGGTGACTAACGTGCACCGACCTTGTTTTATGACATGACAAACTGAAAAACAAAAGAAAAAATGTTTTAAGTGAGTAATGATCTTTCCAAGCATACTTTGCCATTAAGTACAGGGTCGTCACACGGTAATTAAATTTTATCAATTCCAAAAATTAATTTAAACCGATGCAACATCAAATTTTGTATAGGATTTTACAGGAAAAGAGTTTTTATGATTTAATTACGCGTCTGATAAATTCGTGGGTAAATAAAATTACAACTGTTATAAATTAACTCAAATTTTAAACTATAAATCATGGCTTCGATTCGTAAAGTCTTTCGACTGTTTTAGTATTAATGTGCTTAAATAAAAGCGGCCACAAGGCATCAAATGCAAATAATTTTCAATACTCACTGCACTGAATAGAAGACAGTTTACTAGTAAATGGGGCTGCGATACTAGCATCGCCGAGTTTGACGATTTTCGGCATACCGTCGTCCATTTCTTTCAGCATTTTTTTCAAATGCTCCTATAAAATAAAATAACAAAAAATAAACCAGTGGCGAGTGAAAAAAAAAAATAGATAATAGTAATAATAATGTGAAACAAAGATAGGAATTTAATACAAACCGCTTTTTCATTAGGTGTTTTATTAGCTAACGACTTCAGCTTTTCACTTCTAGAATTCGGTTTAACCGATTCTGATTTTTTAATTTTTTCCGGAATTCTATCTGGTGCATTAGGTATAAGTGCAACACCTGCGAATAGCGTTATAAATTATAAATTAGAATTAAGACTAAGATGAATGGGATGCAACAAAAAAGTCGATTGAGGAATATGAAACTCCGACGGCCTTATTTGAGAGTTACAAACTCAATCACAGATTAAGCTTTAACTGAGCTTGGCATGGGAGAGTCCAGTATTACGAACCAACATCGGCGTGTTTCAAGGCTCCAACATCATTTGTTCCATCGCCACACATCAGCGTCACATAGCCAAGCGATTTTAGAAGCACGATGACCAACTCTTTTTGTTTGGGCGAAACACGCGCGAATACCGATACGTGTTGAATTATCGTCTTGACAAATCGAGGATAGTTTTCGTGTAGATACACTAATGCCTAAAATTAACACAGGATTATTTGGAAACATCGTCAACCACCAGTCAAGTGTTAATCAAAATGCTAAAATGAAATTGAAATATTTACATCGCCGGTAACACACAAATCGTACGTTTCAGTCAGTTTATCACAATTGTGCAAATTCTCCTCTAATGGTAAAATTTTTGTTTCATCGATACTCTGCCACGCCCACGAGTTTTCCTTCTCAAATTGACGAGTAAGGATAAGAGTGCCACCTTTCTTCTGCGTGAATAACAGTTCTTTCGCTACGTGGCATGCTGTAAGTGGATTGTCGCCAGTAATCATGACTACCTGCGAATTAATAATCACACAGTTGAAAATTATATTGAAATTCATAAAGGCTAGTAATCATTAGTAATCATATTATAATTTCTGATAAGAAAAAATACGTATAGCAATCGGGAACAAAACCACAAAACTGATTTCCAATTTCACGTAAACGATGAATAAATTACAGTACTAACCATATGGGTGGAGTTGAGCAATTCTTTCACCACTGATTTAGAATCTGGTTTCAAAGGGCAGGATATGGCGATAAAACCTCCGAAGTGTAATTCCGACTCGAGAGACTCGCGCGTCACATCCTTTGCTTGTTGATGGGACATACGACCAATTTCTTTCCAGCCGAGAGCTAGAACACGAGCGCCTCGACGCGACAGTCCCAAGTAAGTTTTATCATAGCTGTCGTCAATGTCCACAAACTGTAAAATTGAGATACTCGGATTATGAAAATACCACCGAGAACAAAAATAATTGAAAGGATTTGCATCAGTTACCATTGGCTTCAATGTTTCAGGAGCTCCTTTTACTGTGGCAATATAAAAAGTTTCGGTGGAACCAGGTGGTGTGTAACCTGCTAGCACCGACATTCTTTTTAATCCAGATGAAAAGTGAAAACGATGAAATATCTTCATTCCAGGGAATTTACCACGTTTCGGAATGACAGCGTCGCCTGAAATGCAGGTTTCAAAGTAAACATCGAGTTACTGAGAATAATTATTGGCATTAACCCCGTAAAATGGAACACATTTCGTTAGTTTTGAGGCGACAAAAATCAAATCATTTCATTAAACGTAGAATGTAATAGAAAATACGCGCCAGCAAATTTTAATCAGAAGGCAACATGAGTAAGAAAATTAAACATTAATAATCATTTACTCGTGTATAATTTTTTACACTAATTTTGCGACATATTCAAGAACGCCTAATTCTTTACACATGTTACCTTGAATGGAGAGAAGTGAGTGTGTCATCTTCAACAAACGTTACCCTTTACGGGTTATACAAAAACTCAATTTACCTTTAGTTAGATTCCAATCAACTGCTGAAAGAGTAGCTTTCTCGAGAGGATCACCAACAATGCCATCATCTAGCTGTACTAATGAATGACACGTAGCCAATACTTGTATACTTTCCCGAGGGGCTTCAGATACAGCTTGGACGACGTCTTTATTTGGCCTTTAAGGAATAAATTAAAAAATTAATTTCAAGCAGATAAACCTCCAAATGTTGGAGAGATAAGTAACAAAGAATTTTTCTCCACAAGTTTTCTAAAGCATATTCTCGCTAAAACGGGGACCAAATTTTTCAGGGCCTGTGTATTACGGTTATTGAAATCGGAGATTGCCTTGTTTTCGAAAACATTTTAATCAAAATGAAAATAAATTTCTTTAGAAACAATTATAGCTTCCATTGATTGAATGTGTTTAGAATAAGTTTAAAAAAAAAATGAAAACCTTAATTCGTATTATGAACGAATACTGCACTCTAGCAGTGATCCAGCAAGGAAATCTCTGCAGCTAACTAAGCTTTACCGAGGGAACGACCCTAGGATTTAGAAACTTACCCAACTCCTGCAATGCCTTCAACAACCAAATTATTACTGGTAAGAGTACCGGTTTTATCGAAACAGCAAACTTGTACTTTTCCGGCGAAAGGTATACGAAAGGGTTCTGTACAGTAAACATCTGAAATCATAACATTCTACTTCAAAAGGGAGAATTGGTCGTTATAAAAATATATTTGATACTCAACTTACATAGTTTGGCTAAAGACAGTAATGAAGAATTAACGGCTAGAGACAATTCCACCGGGAGTTCTGGTGGTATGACAGAAGTAAGAATGAGGATACACTCCAGAAACAATTTGTACTTATTACGTTTTGGATCCTCGGAACCTAATAAACCATTTATATTGAAAACATAGCGAAATAGTTGAAAAACCGTAATGATTAGAAAATAAACACAATTTCCTATTGACATTCCATTATATTAACCTTTTATCCACACATACGAAGACGCAGCGATTGCGAATATCAACAGGAATACAATAAAGGCCAAAGTTTCGAGATTATTAGCAGTCACCCGTTTAACACCAAATAATATCGTCCTCAATAGCTTTCCTTGAGACGTACTAAAACCAGTTCTCAATACATATGCCACACAACCATTATCTTGGGCTAGAAATATGAGGAGGTATTAAAACAAACTGAAATTAATTTGATAATGAAAACGCTTGTACTTTCGAACCTCGTATTCCAGCCGATGTTTTACTCGGAGGAGTATGCTGAACTACTTTTGTTCCTCCGAACAGCACATGTAATTTGCCGTCGGCTTCCAAATCTAATACCTTATTTTGGTCGAAATTTTCAATGGGTTCCTTCATTTGTGGTACAGCTTCACCTAAAATTGGAAAATTTCAAATGAAAAGTAAGCACAACCGTAAATTATTCAGTTGTTCAGCATGTGAACCTCTCGTAAGAAAAAGTCAAGCACGGTTGCATAAACGCAGTTACGTCCCCTCAGCAAAGAATGGGACTAAATTTTTCAATATCCGTGTATTTTAGAAGCTATTTCGAAGCTTCCAATCAATTACTGAACTACAGTCATTCAAATGACTTTAAGAGTGATGTTTATAGAATTAGTGAGTTCATTTACAGAGAAATATAGAATTAATCAAAATAATGTAAATTAAAAAAAGTTTTTGGAAAATGCCTGTTTTCAAAGTCTCAGAATCCAGCTTTTTTCACCTGGACACTCCAGTTTGCTATGTAAAGTTTACTTTCTGCTCCATGCTGTAGTTGAATAAAAGCATTTAAAAATGATGCAGATTCCTCCACCAAAGTAGAGTTCATGTCGTGAGTTGGAAATTTCGACAAAGGGACTGCTATACAGAGCATTTTAAAATAAGCTAACGGGAAGGTTTCGTAGCTGAATTAAAGAAATAATAAATTATAAAAAGTAAAGTAAGATACCAACCCGTCAGCATGCTTTCATCGACGATACATGGGCCGCGAATCAGGAGTAAATCACAAGGAACTGGATTATTATTATGAGATCGACCGATGGATACGATGTCACCCGGTAATAACTGATCACTTAAAATAGTTTTCCAACGTTTGTTACGGTAAACCTGAAAGTTGAATTATATTTTGAAAAATAATGGCAACGATTGAGTATTTAAAAAAATTCATACAGACCTGCATATTGTACGGTTTATTACCCATGTTTCGAATTTCAGCCATATTACGCATTTGCTGTTTTACTAACGTACATTCGAATACAACAAGCATCATCAAAGTAAATAATGAATAGTACCAATACCGATCTAAGCACCATAAAATTACACATAGAACTTGAAATACGAAAAATGGTGCAGTTGCTCGTTCAATAAATAATTCCATAAATTCAGGAACAACCATGTCCAATCTGTAAAACAGAAATTATTCCAATTTTCTTCCAAGAATTTTGACAAATTGTTAGTAAGCTTCAACACCCAATTCAAACCAAAACAAAAGCATTTAATGTAATACAATATGAGTGATTCGTTGATTACTAATGCAGCCGCAATCAAAAATTTTATTCAATAGAGTTTAAAATAATTGAAGATACGAATATAAAATTAAATCGAGTATAGAACTGAAAACTTCAAGATTTGATTTAAAAATATAATTTTATTAGAGGAATAGATGTAAATTTGAAATATCAACTGTAAAAAAGGTGTTGAACCAAATGCTTCATCTAATAAAATTTCAACAAAATAGGTATATTTTAGTCACGGTGCGTAGCAACTTACATATTTAGTCCGTATTTTTGGGTGGCTTCAAATAATTCCTCTTCTTCGACGTAACCCTTCCATCGCATATACTCACCGAATGAGTTATCAATGGGAAATTCCAAACTACGAAAAGTTTTTCGGTCGGAACACCAAACATATTTTGTTTTTTGAAAAACAAACCAAACGACGCCATCTCTGGTAGCTTCGTGCTGTAAAAGATCGTGGCACTTCATTGTAATAAATTCGGAGGTTCGAGAAACCAGTTCCACAAAAATAATTCTCGAATAATTTACCAAACAATGATTCAGTCTGACAAGTTCCGAGTGACCATTATTAGGGGTAGGAACCACCTTGGCGATTTCTCCTTCACTGGGTTTCTTGACCTAAAGAGAAAGCAGTAATTGTAATAGTGTTCAATAAGAAAATGAAGATGAAAAATTGATAATAATTACTTTTATACATGACAGAAAACATCGGATGTGAACAGACCAGAAACAACACAGGCAAGTCAATATTTGTAATAATGCTAATACCCCAACAACGAGCATAAAAATTTCACCATACTCTTCGTAATCATAAACGTATAAGCCCACGTACACTGTTAAAATGTATAATCCTAAAAAAGGAAATACTTCTCCATGAAAGTAAAGAGGTAGCGTTTTGTAGATCGTAACGCTATCCACTAAATCGTCGAGTGACATTATTCTTTTGAGGGAACTCTTAGAATCAAAATTTGGAGAATTCAGTAGATGAAACCATTCGGAAAATTAAATTCAATCCGATTTCCATATCATTTTGATTTTTGATGAGATCAAATTGGACACGAACACAAGACACGACAACTGATCCAAAAAATACCGACCCGATATCACTTCAGTATCAACTATCAATGCTACCACCTACCCCCTTTTCGTTGGTTTTCCCATTGGGTCCTATCCTATCCTATATAGCATAGGTCTTCCGAGTGCGTTCACAAATGAGCAACTAGTTGACAACCGAATCATTTTGAGCGTTCATAATGACTTGGTGGACCGGGTGGACCGTACCACCCAACACGGTTGTTGTATCCGAGTCGTTCAAAAATTTAGATCACTCGGTTGACATTTGACAATGGGCGCGGTTGACAGGTTGATACAACCAGAAACGTATTTTTTTGTTTGGTTGCTTCAGTGGGTTGCTTAGGATTTTCCCCTTCTACTTCCCTCCTCTAGCCATTAGTATTCTACTCATCATCTATCCAAGATTAGTAATCTTGCTCTCGTAATCTTTATATTATATTGAATTGAAATATTGAAAATTCTATTCAAAATTTGAAATTAATAAACATTAGTTCATTCATTTCTGAACAATATACAGTCCTCTTATTTCTGTTATTAATGTGGTAAGGTAAGTACGTTTTAGTTTTTAACCAAATTTTGTTTTCAGTCTCTGACTAAAAATTAATGAAAGTTTATTGATTAGAAGTTGAAAATATCCTGCACCGAAGGTACAATCTTCAAGATGAGCTACGCTACTCGTTCCAGTAAGAAACTTCTTCTTGATTCCAGTACTTGTCATTTCTCTTGTTTATGTTGCTTGTTGTGTTTTCAGTGCCCCAGCAGGGCGAGAACATCAATGCAAAAGAACAAACGCTGCTGTGGCAGCAAAATTCGTACCTTGGTGATTCTGGTATATCGACCGGAGTTGTTACTCAAGCCACATCATTATCTGGTAAAGAAGATGATCAACTCGATCGTGATCGAATTCTGTTCGATTTGGACCAAGGTTTCAATCCTGGTTTTACGCAGGAACAAGTTGACGGTATTAGTTCAAGTACCTAATGAGAGTTTCTCGTTTTTTCAAAGCACTAGTATTGCTACGATGTATTTTATGTTTTAGAAATGAATCAGCAGCTCAGCCAAACTCGCAGTCAACGGGTTCGTGCAGCTATGTTTCCCGAAACTTTGGAAGAAGGCATTGAAATACCTTCAACACAATTCACTCAAACACAGCCCACTGCCGTACAACGATTAGCTGAACCGAGTCAAATGCTCAAGCATGCTGTCGTTAACCTGATTAATTATCAAGTATAATAATTGAGTTTTTCTTCGATGGTAACAAGATTTTAGCCAGGGGGAACTAGAGGGCATTGCCCTCAAGAAATAATTTACTCGCCCCTCTGAAAAATTTACATCTAGCTTTAGAATTACGGGTGAGAGGGTCCATTTTGTCCCTCTGGATTATTCTGCAATTTATAATCGGCTAAAACACGAGTTCTATCTCTAATATTTTTGCATGCTTCTATGTCACTTCTAGCAGCCCGAAAAGTTGATTTTGTTTTCGAAGCTTTTTATTGCAGAATTTCCCAATTGTGTTAAGTCATATCTTGTAACAGAAAAAAAATCGATGGGTATTTGGGCATATTTCAACCAAGAAATGATACTAATGATTAAGAGTAGCCCACCGAAAAAAAGTTCTTGAATCGTAATTATTGTAAATTAAGCGAAGCAATGATAGTTAATTTTCTTTACGACATTTTAGCCTTCCATTTGTCATGTACATCCAACCAATGTCCTTTGGTAACCAGAAAAATCTTGAGCCAATTTTTTATTTTATTAGTCTAGCCCATTTATTTATCAATGAGCGTTATTCTGGTTTTCAAATTCGCCACTATTGTAATTTCCAATAGGACGATGCTGATTTGGCAACTCGTGCTATTCCCGAGATAATTGATTTACTGAACGATGAAGATCAAGTCATCGTTTCACAAGCCGCTATGATGGTACATCAGCTATCCAAAAAAGAAGCTTCTCGTCATGCCATAATGAATAGCCCCAAAGTAAATTTCATTGATATTAGTGCTCGTTGAATACCATCGTTTGGATTTTCTTCTGTATTAAAAGATCGTTCGTTTGAGTTCAGATGATTGCTGCACTCGTTCGTGCCATATCGAATAGTAATGATTTGGAGACAACTAAAGGCGCTGTCGGCACTTTACACAATTTGTCACATCATCGTCAAGGATTATTGGCCATTTTTAAAAGTGGTGGAATTCCTGCTTTAGTAAAGTTGCTAAGGTCGGTAACCATCGTCATAATTTTTTTATTTTTAAATGCTATTATGTAGATATTGATTTTCCTTATTCATTTCCTTAGTTCATCTGTAGAGTCTGTACTGTATTATGCCATAACAACGTTGCACAATCTTTTGCTTCATCAAGAAGGTTCGAAAATGGCGGTTCGTTTAGCAGGTGGACTTCAAAAGATGGTGGTACTTCTGCAGCGCAACAATGTAAAGTTTCTCACAATTATCACCGATTGTTTACAAATACTGGCCTATGGAAATCAAGAAAGTAAACTTATTATATTGGCTTCTCAAGGACCATCGGAATTAGTTCGAATAATGAAAACTTTCGACTATGAAAAATTATTATGGACAACATCTCGTTTATTGAAAGGTTTGTAATGGAAATATATCATTTTCTCACAGTTTCAAAATTCTGTCTCGTTCCTTTGGATATTGTATAATCCTGAATATGGGGTAGTGAAAGGCAACCCCAAACTGAAAAAAATTGAAAAGTAATACTTCATTCTTCGAAACCGAGAATTTTGGAATGGAATAATGATCAATAATGAAGGCAAAATAAAACTATTCAAAAGTTTATTTGAAAAAAATTTATTGGAAGTTTCAACCTTTTTTCCAGTTTTTTAAGTTAAAAATGAAATTACGTGTCTACTCTTAAGTGACTTTGTTTTGGACCAGTTTCACTAAAAACTTTTCCAAATGATGTACAGCGAGTTTATTAATTTGATTTGAAATCAATTATAAGATTTCGATATTTTCATTTCGAAAATAAAAACACTTTTTTTTTGTTGGACATCCTAAAAACGTGATTTGTGAAATTTTACTTTTTCGAATTAGGCATACATTTTTCACGATTTGGTCTTTATTTACTTTTTGTCAATTTCAGTGCTTTCCGTCTGTCCGAGTAATAAGCCTGCTATCGTGGAAGCTGGAGGAATGCATGCATTGGCTATGCACCTCAATTCTCAAAATCCAGCAAGCCCCCGTCTCGTTCAAAATATACTATGGACGTTACGTAATTTATCGGATGCAGCGACCAAAGTAGAAGGTCTCGAAGGATTATTGCAGTCGCTGGTGCATTTATTGTCGTCACCTGATATAAATGTGGTCACATGCGCTGCGGGTATTCTCTCCAATCTCACGTGCAATAATCAGAGGAACAAAGTAACTGTCTGTCAGGTTGGGGGTATTGATGCACTGGTACGCACGATCATGAACGCTGGAGATCGAGAAGAAATTACAGAACCAGCGGTAAGTTCTTGCTTTAGCTACTTTGAATTATTGGAAAAAGAGTCGATATAAAAGTTTTCTCTCCGCGGGAAATATTAATAAAAACACTAACGGTTATTGTGATGATAATTTCAGATGAAATTGACTTTTGAAATTCACTGCGAGTAATTTTATGTACTACTTTTGTTTTTTATTACAGGTATGCGCTCTCCGTCACCTTACTTCCAGACATGTGGAATCGGAAATGGCGCAAAATGCTGTTCGCCTGAATTATGGAATCCAAGTGATTGTAAAATTACTCCATCCGCCTTCCCGCTGGCCTTTAGTAAAAGCCGTTATTGGTCTGATTCGCAACTTGGCCCAATGCCAAGCTAATTATGCGCCTCTTCGGGAACACGGAGCCATACATCATCTTATACGTTTGTTAATTCGTGCCTTTCAAGATACTCAAAGGGTAAGCCTGAAACAAATTTTTTCAAACATCTAATACGATTGTAAACGTCTTATTAATTTTTTTTTTTCAATTTTCTGAAACAGCAACGCTCCAGTGTAGCTAGCACTGGAAGTCAACAAACTAGTGCTTACGCAGATGGAGTGCGTATGGAAGAAATTGTGGAAGGAGCGGTTGGAGCATTGCACATATTGGCGCGTGAATCGCATAATCGCACCATCATACGGTCTCAAAACGTCATTCCTGTTTTTGTACAATTGTTATTCAATGAAATCGAAAATATACAGCGTGTAGCTGCTGGTGTACTTTGCGAATTAGCCATCGACAAAGAGGGGGCTGAAGCTATAGAACAGGAAGGTGCCACTGCGCCCTTAACAGAATTGTTGCATTCCAGGAACGAAGGCGTTGGTATGTAGCTTTGAAACACTTGCGAAATTTTGTTTCCATTTAATTGAAAATTATGTCTATGATACGGCCGTCGTATCCGACGATATGAAGGACCATTTTCTAAAAGGTGATACTGTATGTGTAAGTCCAAAAAAAGTTGTGTAAGCAATTATAAAAATCTGTGCTTTCCTCCTTTCGATCATCGAATTGAAATTTATAATTTTATAGTTATGGGATTTAATTTTTCGGTCGAATAATTTGTTAATTTTTCACCTGGGTCTAAAGTTTTATCCAAAAAGTTATCATTTCCCTTTTAGTACCGAATCTAAATATCTGTTTCATTTTCAGCTACATACGCTGCAGCTGTATTATTCCGTATGTCTGAAGATAAACCTCAAGATTACAAGAAACGTTTATCAATGGAATTAACCAATTCTTTGTTCCGCGAAGATCAGAATATGTGGCCTCCTGGGGGTGATCTGGGGTTGGGACCTGACTTACAGGTTTGTTTATATTGAATTCTACTTTTTCGAGCATCAATTGATCAGTGAGCATAGTTGATTGTCCATGTAAAGCTTTTAGTTTGTGTATAAAATAGTCAGCTAAAATTTGAATTGAAATTAGTTACAGTTGTATTGAAAATTATCAAAGCAAAGTAAATACTCTTTGTTTCTCATCCACCGCATTTTGAATAATGCAAAAACGTGTCAACAAAATTTCGAGTGCTGTGATGTTCTGAGAAAAAATATTAATTGATTTGGTTTTTCAACAAATTACGACCCTTAGCGAGTATTTAAAACTTTATTGAATGCCAGAATAAAGATCTACTACGAGAAGAAAGTTTGTTTTCAAAGAGACTGAAATTTCCTAAATTTTTTGTAGAATATAAATGATACTCTCACAGTCGCAAAATGAAAATGAAATGCTAAAAACGGCCATTCAGGTTATAACATCCTCCAGAATTATTGAAAATTATAAGTATTTTGCTTCTTTGAGTTATTTGACTTTTTTTTTTTTTTTTTTTTGTTAAGAATATCTAAGTATATTCTAATTGATGATTTGGTCAGATTGAAAGTGATTCCTCTTTTTTTTCATTAAATTCGCAAGTGCTCTGTTCATTTAAGTTTTTATGATTTGGCAACCGGTTTTTATTTTTTTACTGTTATTTTGTTCGAGTGAATTTTTCTTTTCAGCTTGTAATTATTGCGTTGCTTTTATACCTAGTTTGTTTTTGCGCTTTTTTCATTTCTTAGGATATGTTAGGACCAGACGACTACAATTTGTATGGGCATGGGCCTCCAAGTAATTATCATCCAGGTAAGCTTTTAGTTTACTGCTGTTTTGGTATTGCTTCGTGTTTATAAATATGTATTAGATAATCGTCGAGCTTTACATAAATATAGCACAATAGGCTTCGAAAGACTAAAGTGAGTTATTTTGTTAAAATTCCTTTTGATCGATAAAATATTGAAATATTCGTCTCATTCGCAAGTAAGTTGTACAAATCGGCACAATTTTTTTTCAACAGTGATGTTGAATTAACTATAATAAAATCTAATTTCATATTTATAAACATAAAATCTTGGGAAAATGAGAAATCAAATCAGAGAGCCTTGGATTACTGTACCTTGTTTTTATTCACAATGCCACCAAAGAGTCCTCTTTACAAATTATGATTTGTTTTTACGTTATGTGCAGGGTATGACACGATACCCTTAGACTCGATGCAAGGTTTGGACATAAACTCTCAAGAGGGCGGTTCGCATTATGGCACTTCAATGGATATTTTGTCCAACAATCCATTAGATGAATTCAGCCATTTGGATGAATTGCCCCATCCGCCGACGGATAATAATCAAGTTGCAGCGTGGTACGATACCGACCTGTAGCGAAAACAATTCGAATAACTGTCTGTCTGTAGCTTATTCGTTATCATCGTGTATGTTTTGTTTCCCTTCCTTAAAGAAGCTGGTCCATCTTTCGTACAGCATAATACTCGTATTAGCGTAGGTTCTTTTGATTTGTTTTTTACAGCGAATATTGTCAGTTTTTCTTCTGTGTTTTTTAAAATTAATTATTTATATTAAGCTAATTAAGTGGTTGCGTCGTGTAATGTAGCGTCCTAGTTTTTATAGGTTTTCCACGCTCGGCGCATATTTTTCTCGCTATTTATGTCTCGGTAGTTAGTTTGGAATTCTGTTGTCAGCTCTCTTCCTTTGAATATTTCGGGACGCTCTAATGGATTAATAACTGCAATTCTGTGTCTAAGCGTTAATTATAAATGGTAAATTTTCGGCTAATAGCTTTGTTTGGTCGTTAATAATACCGAGTTCAATTATGAATATTAATTGCATCAAAAATTTTCATTTTCCCATAAAAATGACCGTAAAAAGTCACAAAAACATTTGAAAAAACCGTCCAACGAATGTGGCAAAAGTAATTTCAATTCAGAGCATCAATTGAAAAAATACTTCGAGAAGTTATATTTCTGAAATCACTCCCAAAATTTTGTCCGGTTCATTGGCAGTGTCTCATAAGCTATTGATATCTTTCTTATCAAATCTGAATTCTCGAAAAAACTGCCTGAGCAGCGTTATTCCCAAAGTAGATTTGGTAATAGTAGTAGTAGTAGCCAGAAGCGATTGATAAAGGCCAATGGAAAAATGCATTAATTATTCTTATTTTAATAATTTCATTTGCGCATTTTATATTGTGAATAGCTGATTGAAGGTTAAAATTATTTATTAGTTTGTATCCCTATTCTCAAGCTGAATACAAATATTTATTCGAGTTTTACTATTTACTTTTTTCGATTGGTTATAATTACATTATGTTCTATTTTGATGGCCAATTACTCGATGGTCAGTAATGCCAAAGTGAATGTACACGAATTTTGAGAAAACAGCAAAATAAGTCCGAATGAAGTAACATTGAAAAAATTTTTCTTCCAGTAAAAAGACAGGAAAAAGATCTTCCGTGATTGAAAAGGGGAGACTAGAGCTAGAGGAGTCGATTTTGTTCAAATGATCTAAAAAGTAGATGAAGTATTGGTTAAATTGTGAAGGGTCGCAGCTGATTTAGGTATATCTAGAAGATATGTGCACCTTGTAAACTGTAAAGGATTAAAAGGATGATTTACCTGAAGGCAAAAAAATAAAAAAGCGACGACCAAACCCAAACTTTGTACCAAACACAAGCTCTCCTCCAGCATATAATATTTAATTCATGTTAATGTTTGTTTACGTTGTGAACGTTGCATTGCATCTGCAATGAGCAATCTGCATTCTTTTGAGCTTTTGAGTTTTGTCTTTTGTGCTTCATGAGATGTTCGACAGAAAAATTATCAGTTTGCGCACTCCATATACCCATAGTCCATACCTGATGCCGGTCCATAACTCCAAACTCAAGGTTGTATAAATTACAAAACATGTGAGACGAAAATTGAGACGAATTTCAAAGATTATTATTTTTTTCAAAAATAAAAATAAAAAATTCAAATTCAATTTGAATAAAAAAACACCTTTTGCTTCTTCTTGTTTCTGCTTTCTGCTTTCAACATTTTATTAATCAATCATTTTTTCTAATTACTTTTCTTGGAAATATGGGTAAAAGGAAAAGATCGGTAAGTCTCACGTTCGTGCATTTCATAAGTTCGTTTAGGTTTAATTAATCCCTAAATAGTACTACAATAATTTGCATTTCAGAAACAGAAGCATAACAGTAATCAAGATAGACGTACGAACTATCTAGATATAGTGCGTGAGAATGAAGACTTCGAGAAATATTATAAGGTAAACGACTTCATATTATCCATTACGATCACTTTACGATTTCTCATTTTCGCTGTTCTCGTGTATTCAGACACAAAACATTTGTCCTCCGGAAGAATGGGACGAATTGAAGAAACATTTACAATTGAATTTGCCGACTGGTTTCCGAATCACCTCGTTTCCAAGATATGAAGCTCAGGCTCTGTTGTCATTAGTGAAAAGCACTTTTTTCAAAGATCTGTTCTCCGTTCAAAATGCCGAATCCGATTCAACGAAACCTCTTGCTTTACCTTGGTAAAATATTGTTATTAAACTTACATTATCGTAGTATTTTTAATTCGATATTTGCGGGAAAATGCAGGTATCCGGATCAGTACGGTTGGCAAATACAAATCACGCGTAATGATATTCGGAAGTCAGAAGTGTATTTTCGTTTGCACAATTTTCTCAATTCGGAAACTAAAAGCGGTAATATTAGTCGGCAGGAAGTTGTTAGCATGATACCTCCTATTTTGTTAAACGTCGAGTCCCATCATAAAGTGAGTTTTCTGAGATTATCGTGGTTAGTGCTTTAATTTGCTTATTTCAAGAAATGAGATTCATTATGGAATCGATGATCAGGTTTTAGATATGTGTGCTGCACCTGGATCAAAAACCGCACAACTCATTGAGCAGCTTCATTCTACTTGTGAAGATGCAGTTCCAAGTTCGTATTGAGCAGAATACAAAATTAATCATTTTCCACTAGCATATCAAACGTGTCCTAATTTTACAATTTTTCAGCTGGCATTGTCGTTGCTAATGATATTGATAATCAGAGATGTTATATGCTCGTGCATCAAGCGAAACGACTGAATAGTCCATGCGCTATTATTGTTAATCATGATGCTGCAGTCATGCCGAATTTCGTCGTCAATGAAAAAAGTAATTTACGCACCTGTAAATTATCGAAAAGTTGTACAAACTGATGAATAATTAACGTTTCCACTATGTTGTAGATGATCAAAGTTCCATTCTGAAGTTTGATAGAATCCTCTGTGATGTTCCGTGCTCTGGTGATGGTACTATGCGAAAAAATCCTGACATATGGACGAAATGGAATGCGGCTAATGGGAATAATTTACACGGGTATTTTCGAGTAGTAATTTTTATTGATTTTAACGAGTCAGTGGTTTTGGAAATCATTCAAACTTCGATGAAAACAAAAGAAATCATAGCGTAAATAGTCATTGATGCTTATTTTTTGTGACGTAGAAGTCATGATAAATTTTATTGGAAGAAATAAAACATTGGGAGTTAGGAAAAAAATTATTGCGATAAAAATATTAAATTACGTTTTTCAGTCAAACTGATTTAAGTATGGTTTATTGAATCATGTTTATAAAACTTGTACTAATTTTTCAACCCGGCAAAAAATTTGTAGAAATTAGTGTCAGCGTCATCATCGTTGCTTTATGGTAAGAATAAACCCCCCTTACTCTGCAGTTGATCGAAGGAGCTGTTTGGTATTTAATCCACGTTTCCGCGCGAAATAGATTCTTATTGCTAAATCAGTCCTTTGACAGCATATTTCGTTTCAAAGTGAAGAAAGTTTGCCAATGAGAAACTAAAATTTTGGGAGGAAAAAACTATCCTATTATTGTTATTTTTGTACCATCTCAATTACACAACCTTGAGATTTTTTTATTAATATCTTGGAAATCATTTTCAGCGTTTTAGGATTGTTAAAACTTAAAACTCTGTGTATATGGTTTTATAACTCGCCTCCTTCTAGTTATTTTACCACTTCTTGTAGATCTAATTAATTTTTCTTTCAACTTCTAAAAAACGTATTTTGTTCATATAGCTGAAGCTGTCTTAATGGTTATTTACTTGTTTAGAGTTCAGATTCGTATTTTAAAAAGAGGATTGGAAATGTTGGAAATCGGTGGTCGGTTAGTGTATTCAACTTGCTCTTTAAATCCTATTGAGAATGAAGCCGTTATTCATAGATTATTGGTCGATGCGGCTGGTAATTATTCTATTCATTTTTTATACAATTACAATATTCTTTGTCGCTCATTTGTGCTATCCATTTTAGATAGTGTCCAACTTGTCGATGTTTCGGCCTCTTTACCTGGCTTAAAATTCACTTCTGGGCTTTCACACTGGCGACCTGCCTCTAAAGATTTAGTATTTTATGATAAATATGAAGATGTACCAGAAAAGTGGAGAACAGTAGTTCGCCCTTTTATGTTTCCTCCGAGTCGCGAAGAAGCGTTTAAATTTAATTTAGACCGTTGGTGAGTCTTTTTTCTCTATATTATATTCCAATTTCTCTTTAATATGTAATTTTTGTCTTTACTGGAAAAAATTTTTCTTGTAGTATTAGAATTTTGCCTCACCAACAAAATACCGGTGGATTTTTTGTTGCTGTTCTTACGAAATCGAAACCTCTGCCTTGGGAAGCACAAATAACTCCGAAATCCGAATCGGAAACGATTGGTGATGTGGAGAGTAATTGTTTACAAGAAAAACGACGCCCTAAAAAGCGTGTAAAACTGGGTTATAAAGAAGATCCTTTTGTATTTTTTTCTGACGATGAAGACGTATGGAAGTCAATTAGGTAAATTGTGTTTAAAGAGCTTAATCTTGATTCATTTTGTTTGATTTTCGATATTTTTACGATTCAACGATGTTAATTTTTTTCTCCAAGAACGGAAGGTAATTTGTGAATCGTATCGCTTATCGATACTTCGTTTATGTTTCAGAGACTTTTACGATGCCCAAACTAATAACGTACTACCATCGTGTCTGTTTACCCGTTGCCTAACAGGAAAAAAGAAAAATATTTACGTATGCTCTCCATTGATGCAAAAAATACTTACCGATAACCAAAATAATATTAAAGTACCTGAAAATATTCTCATGCTCGTCTTTTCGTAGCTAACTAATATCGTTTTTTATTTATTAATACATTTCCTTTACGCAGATTATTAACAGCGGTGTGCGACTCTTTGTTCGGTGTGATAAAAAAACTATGGGATGTGCATTTCGATTAGCTCAAGAGGTAAGTTCTTTCAATTCACTCTTCTGTTTTCAGTCGATCAACAGTATTCATTTCTAATTACTGATTGTATTGTTCTAGGGAGTTTTGAATATGCAGTCATTTTTCGGGTCGAAAAGACTAATACGCGTGGCTCGTAAAGACTTCGTAAATATGTTGATGCACAGCGATCCGGCGCATCCGTTGGGCATTGAAGAACTGGACGAAGAAACGCAGGAAAAGTTGAAAAATTTCGGTGAGAAATGGTTGAAAAAAATTTCATTACAATTTTCATTCAAGTTATCTTTGAACCTATATGAACTCCACTCTCCGCTAACGAAAGTTCATCATTCCCTGACGTCAGCATCCCGAAAATACCAATACTTCAAATTCATATGAAGAGCTGCGTTGTGTAATGGTCTAATTTTCAAGCACCATGAACAAAAACACCAGTTTACGTTCATTCCTTATTGCTCGAACCCCACTAAAACAAAATGAGTTGAGTAGAAAATGTTTGAATCGAACGCCAACTATTTGAGATTTGATTCCAAAGAAAGAGAGGGTCTCCATTTTCGAGTAATTCGAAGATTGCGGCTTGCATAAGCATAACTGACGCCTATTTTCTGCTTTCAACGAAGTTAAATAAAAGCATTTAAAAGTGGCATTTTCTGGTTGGGGAGAAATCAGAAGTGATGCATTAAAATTGTGAGATTTGAGTTTAGAATCAAGTAATATTTCTTCGTGTTCCGACTAATACTTCGTACCAACGACCGTTGATCAAATTTTCTTTGGCATAAAATGAAATCGACATTTTGAGCTTCTGCCATGTCTCAACCAGTTTTGAAGATAACGCAGCAACGGTTTGCATCTTTAGAATGGGCATAGAATTTGAATTCCTCGAAAGTTAATTTTTGACTATCCTAAATCAGGAGGTTCATTTTTGCACGAGGCTTAATAAAAACAATTCTCGGTCGAATTATGTAAAATTCTGTCGTTTCAAGAATTCGTAGATAAAACCACGACACTTATGTTTTACATTAAAACGCTTTAGTTGCTCGTATTATGGCTGTTAACCCCTTTATTATAATAATGTAGCTCTTCGTATACCTTTCCTAAATAGAGTATCTTGTTAGATACCGTCACCACTTGAACGATTCTTTTCAAGTTGCTTGTTTTATATGTATGTACTTACTTTCTTCTTCAGATACCGGCAGTTGCATAATTCAGTTACTTGATGAAACATTACCCTTTTACATTGCGGGCTGGAGAGGAACCCGTTCTCTACGCGCCTATATCGCTCTTGACGATAGTATCCATTATTTAAGAATTTTGGGAGAGGATGTTTCAGCATTTGGTATGTAATGTATTTTTCGCTTGAGAAATTTGAATAGCGTTCTTCATGAGAGAACAATAATTTTCATGTCTCGCCTTTTTTCGTACAGACGTTAATAAATTCAAGAAAATAGAAAATGATCCTGAACCAAATGAAAATGGTGAGAATTCTAAGAAGAACTGTGAAGATGATGTCGATGATGAAACCAGTGATGCGTAATATTCATATTTTTATGAAACATTCATAAGTACTTTCACCTACTGTGTGATTCTAAACTGGAAACTATCTAATTTGCTACTCTGTGACTAACGTATGACTTGTTTACTTCTGCGGCTTATGTGTATAAGGATTGTTTCTCAGTTCCGATGTGATTTTTTGTATCATTTTTAATTTTATGTTTGTCACATTTACATCTGCGAATTAAAATTATAAATTTGGATCCATTCGCTTGCATTTCAGTTCAATCTTACGTATTCAGCCTGAAAGTAATGTAAATACTGACTATTTAAAAAATGGCACTAAAATTGCCTTCGTCACAATTAGTTTGGAAAATTTTACATACTCGAAAGTAGAAATTCATTCAGTTCACGAGCAAAGTGTAAAATTATAAGAGGGTTAATGGAACATTAGTTGATTGAATTAAAATTAAGAATTAAGGGCAAGTTACTTCTGTACATTGTCATCAAAAATGAAACAGCCAAACTGAATTTTTCTTTATCTGATTTAATAATTTAGGTATTTCAATACACTTGTATCCATTATGCGGCAACGACAAACAAGTTCTATAAATGAGGGATAAAACATTAGGGTTTAACGAAAATAATCTTTAATTTCATTACACACATACTGCGCTCAGAGCAACTTTTTAGTAGATAAGAGTAACTACTTAGGACAAAATAATACAAACTTTTTTTGTGGGAAATGCGTTTTGCCTGATCAGTTTAAGAATGCGCACAGGTATGGTACAATGTAATTTAAAATTCAAACATATCTATAAGGGTTCCATGATTTAACCGACAACTAATGTCGTCTCATCTTTGAAACTATAATTAGGTATTTCGAGATTTGTTGGCGCAGGTCCATTGGTGACACGTCCTGCGGCATCGTAATGTGAACCATGACAAGGACAGAAAAATCCACCCACATTTTCACCTAGAGAACACGGAATACTTGAGCGTAGGTAAATAAATTAACGTAGTACCCAAAATTAACTTTCATGTAAAATCATACCTTTATTATGAAGAGGAACGCAACCCAAGTGAGTGCACACACCCAAACAGATTAACCATTTTGGATTTTTACATCGACTTTCATCCGTTTCTGGATCTCTTAGAGATTCGACGGGCGTACTTTGAGCTGCTTCAATTTCCAAGGGTGTCCTAAAAATGATTTTCGATTTATAACATTTCAGACTAATTTTTACGAAAGTTAAGGAAGATTTTACCGATGCTTAATAAACAACGGTTTCCCCTGCCACTTGAACGTTATACTTTTTCCTTCAGCAATATTGGCTATGTTTATTTCGGAAACACCCAACGCGCAAACATCCTGATTCCAATCGAAGTATTTGATTCCTTTAACAACTACTGTTTTAGCCGCGAGTGCAGTAAATAACAGACCACCTACGACAAATACAATATACTCGTAAGTTGAAAGCAATATGCGAGTTTATGCGTTTCATAATACGACACGAACAAAAATCTGAGTAGAAAGTACCTGCAGTATTAAAGTAGGTGAATGCCCGTCTTTTGTCGGCATGTTCTGAAGCTGGAACAGTGGGATCTTTGGTACTATCTCGACGAAAATTTGAAAAATCAGGATATTTAACATCAGTGTGAAGAAATCTATACTGGGATGGTACTGAAATCGTAACAAGTAATAAAATTAGGTACACGTAAAAGCCAGTACGATATTATTCCGTAACATTATGAAAATACTCACCCGATACTCCAGCAATAGCACGCAATCCTTTAGGAGATGGTGAAATTGAATAAAGATTGTAAGAGTTCAGAGAATATTTAGGAGAACTTAAAGCGACTTCTTTTTCAGGGACAACTAGAATTGTATCGGACGGTAAAGGGTACACGTTAACATAACTAGAAGCCTTCAACAAATTACCAAGGCTGGAAGTTTTCTTTACCAAATTCATTTTGGAAAACAAAATTACTTTGAACAAAAAGTGGCAACAATTCGTTGAAAATCAATGAGTTCTTGTCCTTTTGCTCTTCAATTTCTTCAACGAATCCACCACTAAAACTGTGATAGTATCTCGATGTAGATTTCACCTTTCACGAAGGTTTCACGAATGGTACAAGTACAAGAACCTCCAAGAACGCAAGAACGACGCTGCTGCTCGATTTTTGAGACTTCTGTGCGCTTCTCTGGCGCTTCTGTGCTTCAGCTTCTGTAGGAGCGCTACGTTGAAGCAGATGCGACTAGGGCACTCCTAGTGCCTTTAGTGCGACGTTAAACGTTCGAGTGTTTTTTGGTTTATAATTTATTGCGAATGCGCTCCAAAATCAAATCAAAATCAAAACCGGTGACCGCACTCACCGCAGCTTGCAATGCACTGATAAAACCGAACCGTGAAGCTTAAAGTTAAGCTCCCACATGCCGTCTTGTGAAGAGGCAAGAAAGAGTAGAGACTACAATCTGTTTTCGGTCTGGAATTATGACTTAGTGTTCAATAGTTGAGTCATTTGCGCAAATTCTATTTCTATGTACTTTATTTGTTAGTTTTGTATGTTCAACGTTTGTGAATAAAGTCGATGAAAACATGTCTTGGCTATTTGGAATACGTAAGGATGGCGGTATACCGCCTGAAGCTTTCAATATACCTACACCTCCTGATGCTGATGGTGGAGGAGATGATAAAAGCAGGAAAAATAAAGGATCCACTGCCTTCGCTAATTTCGACTCTCGACCTTTCGAAGTTGCCGCCAAAGCTGTGAAGGAATTGGAACAGTCGAGTATGTACATTTTCTTGTAATCATTTCTCTTATTGCCTCAGAAAATTTTCGAATTTCCGAACTATTATTTTTATATTCCGACATAAATCGTTACTAATTTTTCTTTCAGAACATGCGAAGGACGCGTTTGAACTCGTTAAATTACAAGAAGCCACAAAACAAATGGAATATCAAGCTGAGCTTAAAAAAATGGAAGCACATATTGAACAAACTAGGATCGAACAGAAAAGACTGGAAGCTGAGGAACGTCGAAAAACTATTCAAGAAGAAACTCGACAGCATCAACAAAGAGCTCAATACCAAGATCAGTTAGCCCGGAAAAGGTTTGTATGATTCTTACCCTTTCAGTGTATTTTTTTTTACTATTATTATATCGACATAGTAATCTGAACTTCTATTTTCAATTTTAGATACGAAGATCAGTTACTTCAGCAACAGCGAATGAACGAAGAGAATTTGAGGAAACAAGAAGAATCAGTTGCCAAGCAAGAGGCTCTGCGAAAAGGTAATTCTCATTGAATTGAATTCATTGTATTTCAATTTTCAATGGCGATTAATTTGTGTGACTTATTACAGCAACTATCGAACATGAGATGAATTTACGATCGAAGGCCGAACAAGAGAAAGTCCGAGCGAAAATGAAAGCCCGGGCTGAATTCGAGCGAGAAAATCACGATATCATCATGGAGCAGATTAGAGTGAAGGCTGCAGAAAATCGAAAAACGATTTTGGAGTCCATTACGTAAGTAGTCTAAGCACATTTCTTTCGTATCTACTTTCCAAAAGGTAGTATGTATGTGAGGCTTGGTGGGATATCTTGGGAGCATATAGGTTTCTTACTGTGACTTTATTAATCAAACCAGACTACAGAAACTGACGTGGAGACATTTCAAGAAGAGATCACCTTCTCAATCTGAGCAGTTAATAGTTAATACAAGACAGATCAGCTGCTGATGATTGATTTGAAAGAGAGTGAAAAATAAAATTTTAATTTTTCGCTTGTCGATGTAATTTGGACTTTGGCTAATGCGTCTAGTGAAGGATGAATAAATGAAGGTCTACAACAAACCATGTCTTCCTATTCTACTTTTCTACTGTTCTCTACAAGATGTAAAGTCTTACCGTCCCTTACATTTTATACATTGAATCATGATTCTTCATTAATTTTTGTTTTATTTAATGAGTGGGAAATGTATAATTTTCTTGAAAAATTCAAAATTAAACTAGGTTCAGACCCACAGTGTCATGAATAATTGAGGATAAGATCCAAACATTTTCACGATTCATGTTGAAAAGAATTAGTTTGATTTTCTTGAAATTCTAATTATAGGAAATAATTGGAATTCCTTATATAATACTGGTAATGCGTCTCATCGTGGTAATAATCATTGGATGTTTTAGGACGGCTGGATCCGTTATCGGTGCTGGTGCTCAGTCTCTTCTGAAAGACTGGGATAAAACGATGGTTGCTGTTGGTGGTTTGTCTCTATTAGCTTTAGGTGTATATTCCGCAAAGGCATCAACTAGTGTTACTGCCAGATATATTGAAGCGCGACTAGGTATTCTTTATTCCTACTTTTTTCAAAGTTCATTCTTCATAATATTCCTTCAACTGTGATGTTTTTATTGTAGGTAAACCAACGTTAGTCAGAGAAACATCTAGAATTTCACTTTTAGAAGCTCTCAAGCATCCTATTTTGACGGCAAAAAAATTGAAGCCGAAATCTGGAGACACGTTGTCTGGAGTGATTTTAGCACCTACGTTAGAAGAACGACTTAGGTAAACTTAATTTTTATAAAATTATCCTTTTCGACTCCGATGACATAGGTTTTTTTTTTGCCATAATTGAAACTGTTGATTTATAGAGATGTAGCTATTGCCACGAAAAATACAAAAAAGAATGGTGGAATGTATCGTAATATATTGATGTACGGCCCTCCTGGTACCGGTAAAACAATGTTCGTGAAGGTAATTTCCAGCTTGATTTTATTTAGAAAATGAAAAATAAAAACTCAATTTTCTGTTAGTCGCAGTTAAATCTTCAATGTGTTAACATCTTTCCGATGTTCAATTAATTGAAAACAGCTAGAATAATGAAAGTTGAAGAAAAAAAAATTTACTTAGTGGTAAACTTTTTCGATTCTCCCCATCGATTTGGATTTGGCCAGAACAGACTGAAGGGTATATGGATTTATGTTGTTTTTTAGATCTTGAAAGGATCTACTTCAGTGATATGAAATTTATTACAGAAACTAGCTACTCACTCTGGTATGGATTACGCCATTTTAACTGGTGGTGATGTAGCACCAATGGGCAGCGAAGGTGTGACTGCTATTCATAAAGTTTTTGACTGGGCTTCAAGTTCTCGAAAGGGATTGTTGTTGTTCATCGACGAAGCCGACGCATTCCTGCGCAAAAGAAGCTCCGTGTACATTAGTGAGAATTTAAGAGCTATGTTGAACGCTTTCCTATATAGAACTGGAGAGCAATCCAATAAGTGAGTTACATGATTTCTTTTGTCGAATCCGTGCGTGTGACATATTCTTTCAACCCTACCTAATACTCAACCTGCAATTAATTTCAGATTTATGTTAGTATTGGCTAGTAATACGCCCGAACAGTTTGATTGGGCGGTGAACGACCGTTTGGACGAAATGGTCGAATTTTCGTTACCAGGGTTAGAAGAACGAGAACGATTAGTTCGATTGTACTTCGACAAATTCGTCTTGGAACCAGCGGCTTCTGGAAGCAAGTACGTGTTCAAATTTTCTAATCATATTGATATAAGATATTAAAAGCTTCATTCTACTGTTTCATAATACAGACGTCTGAAAGTAGCGCAGTTCGATTACGGTGCTTTGTGTTCAGAAATGGCTCGCCTCACCGCGGGCATGTCGGGTAGAGAAATTGCGAAATTGGGAGTTGCTTGGCAAGCAGCCGCTTACGCGTCAGAAGATGGCGTTCTCACTGAAAAAATGGTGATGGATCGATGCTTAAGTGCTATTAAACAACATAAACAAAAAGTAAGTTACCAAAAATGTGTGTGGTACCTATTTGAAATGAAATCTGTTTCGCCATAATAGAACGTACCTCCGGTCGATTTTATGAACGCGGTAAATTGATTTTTTTTTATGTCTTTTGCCCTTAGGTGGAATGGCAGAGTGATCAAGAACGCCAAGAATCTAAGTCAGTTACTTTTTCTGAGGCGAGTTAAAGTAATTTATGAGCGATCGTTCTCGTTTTCGCTCGCGAATGGTCACGTCGAGTAAATATGGGCAACCGTGTTGTGATTCTGTTCCGATTTGTGTTTTATTCCTCCATTTTGGAGAATGTGACTCAGTTCTCGCTTCTCTTTTTAGCATGATGGTAGTTGAAAACGTGTTAATTTTTAATAAAATGTTATTTTTGGTATTTCTTGAATAGCGGACTTCTTCTATTGACGGATATAAAATATTACTGTTGGTATTCGCTACGAATGTTGAATAAATAATGCAAATCGTATCAGAAAAAGATATTTGACTTTATACTTTTCACCTCGTAGTATTTATTTTATCTCATTTTTAACTTAAATTACACTTTTGAACTACAAAAAAATTACAGTATTCATTTAGCTATCTGAGAAATGCTTTACCTTTAACCAAAGAAAATTCTAGTGGTTAAAAAGTTCCAGGTATTTATACATAATACGTAATAGCGAAAAACAAAAATTCGAACTCCTTGTTTCATTCTATAGTGTACTCTTGTTCATCTAAATTGAAAACACCGAGAAAAGCATCCGCAATGATAGTATAAATATTTTTCTTCTATCATTCGTACTTACTTCTCATTTTCTTATGATTATGAATTTCTCAAGGGAATAAAAACATGATCACGGATCGTTAAAATTGATGAAAGTTTTCTCTTTGGGCGTTGCTCGCTAAAATAAAATATTAGTATTAAAACTGACTTATTGAAGCGGAACAGAGGTTTGCAAAAAATACAAATTATATTAGGAGAATATTTTTCAATTTCAAATTTTCTACCATTTATAGAAATGCCGACAGCAAAATAAGCTTATTTTATTTTGAAAAATAAAATAACGAGGATTTTGTGACTACAAGAGTAAGACAAGAATTACAGCTAAAAGAGGATTATTATCATTTTTTTTCTTACAAAAAATTTAAAAAATTCTCTCATGCTTTCATCTCGTTTTCCTTTTTTTTTTAAATAAATTAAAATTTTAAAATAGCCACAGCCAGTTTATTTATTTTACAATAAACGATTAATTTTGTACCGCATGCAAATTATAAAAAATCAATTCAAACCGAATATAGCACGAATAAATAACGTTTATGAATAATTATGAGAATGAATTTTACAGCAAAATGACAGCGTAAATTAACGCACATGAAACTCGGAGGTTTTTCACAAATATATTTAGATCAGTCGCGATTTTCGCTAATTGATCATGTATTTCAACTACGTAGTAGTATAAATGGAAAAAAGTATACGGTACGATAAAATTGTTAAGTAAAAATGGTACATACTTTACGCAGTTCCCCCACCCCCTGCCTTCTTTTGACATTCATTAATAGAACAGCATACAATGTAATAATGATCGATTACATTTCTTCTCATATTCTGGCAGTAATCTCACCAAGTCGTTATCAAGATCTTCACATTTAGAAACCTAAAATAATTATTTCACTTATCAGAATGAAAAATTTCAGATAGTAGATATCCGAATATTTTAATGATCATAATAATAAAATATTATTATAATTTTAGAACGAGAAATCAAATTTTAAAACTATTAAAATTCAATACGACAGTATTTTTAAGCTTGGTTTGCAAAAGGGAATTAATTTTTGTTTTTATTGATCAACCGATGAGTGAAGAATGAATAATAATCTAGAATGAAATCATTTCAGATTGATGAGCTGATTTAAAAAAGCAAAAGTAGACGACGAAAAGCAAGTCCCATTGTAAATCAGGTTTCAGCATAGAGAAATTTCGTTCTTATAAGTTACAAAAAAATTGATTTATTTGACGACGTAGAAAACCTGCTAAAACAGATAAACTGAATATATTCTTTAAATCTAGGATAAAATTTGAATTTGCAACGAGATGTGAGACTTTGAAAATATTTTTAGGCGCAAAATTATATTAAAGGGGACTAAATGAGTAAGAACAAGTACATTAGCTTTATTTCTAGGCGGAGATATTTTGGTAAAATTGTTTTCACAATCCATACCAACAGTCCATGGTAAAAACTGTCTTTGTTTGTTTGTGTTTTGTTTTTTTTTCCCAGTTTTTAGGATTTAAGGGAATGTAGAATTAATAAACTCAACCTTTAAAATGATAGAAAATTGTAATAGACTTTACCAAATTGACTAAATCGCAAATAAAGAAAGCTCCGATGGTAGCCTCTTCTTGATTATCTTGAATATCTACATTTATTATGTGAACGGGAGTATTATCGATAGGCGACTTTGAATTAAAGTCTGAAAGAGACAAAATTACAAAAATTAAAGAAAGCAGCGACAGTTGAAATTGGTGTTCACAAAGTTGAAACACCTACAATCAATAACTTGATCGTAAACTCGTTCTTCACATGTAATGATGAGATCAAATTGTTCGTCGCATAATTGAAATTTTTCTGGTTTAAGCTTGATTCTACGATTTCTATCCAGCATATGGAGTAAACCATTTTGGGTATAACTATAAATTTGTTAAGGTATACAAAAAAATTCGAATGAAATGGTCAGGTAAAAGTATAACTGTTAATATGCTTCGAAAAATTTATATTCAGCGATGACTCCTCTCCCTTGCCCCCCTTTTATTGCCTGAAAAAGGGTGTCAGTAAATATGTACGTTTTAGTGACATTTTTTTACCGCTTTCGTATGCATCAATTTTGCGAATAGATTTTTAGTTATTTAAAAAATAATGCTGAAAATGAGTAAAATTGTTCATGCGCGTATCTTTTAGATTTACAGATAAGCAACCCTGTGTGTTGGAATCGAATGAAAATTGAAAAGAAAAAGAAACCTTTATGCTGAAGCTACTTATTAGTTATTACGATAAAATCAACATTTGAACAAAGACCGAAAACTGACACTGAGGACTAACTCGTTTTACTGAAAAATTGAAGAAAGGTAAAGAGCAGAGTATAATTATTAAAATTAATAATGCCAGATAGGAACTAGAGGACCGAATAAATAAACCAAATCAAGTGTTGCTCGAGGCTGACCATCAATTTCACATTTTTTGTCCATTTCGATTTTCGACCAAGAGTAGTGTTCGAAAAGGATACAAAGCTCGATCTTTTTTGGCAAGGTCGTTGTAGATTTCATCGTATGTGCAATTAAAATCGTATACATTAGGTTTGTCAATTGCAGTTCCAGGTAATTTCACTTTATCGCCGGTTCCAAATGATTTAACGGCATATCCTTTTTTGCTATAACGAAAAAAAAAGAGATTACAAGCAGATTCTTCATACGAAGGAATATTTTAGTGAATCGTCAAAGGGAGGCGTTCAAAGTCTATGAGAATATTCATTTAACAAAAAAAAAAGAATAAATGTACGCTTGAAAAAGTGCAGGGCAATATTGCATTTGATTGGCTGATTTTAGTCGTCAAAAATGACTTAATGAGACCACAAAATAATAATCGCGAAAATGACAAAACTTATTTAGGGACATGAGCAAAAAATTAAAATTGATTAGATTACTGAAATTTATTGAATATTAGTTGTCGATAAAACGTGAATTTGTTGGACCCATCGATGTATTGACTAAAATACGTCTAGATGGATCCTTACAAACGTGCTCATGTAAAGTGGGTTGAGAAAGTTTATGCATCGCTCCCTAAACTATAATTAGTATGCATTTGATGAATAAATTTCATTCCTAACATAATTTCAATTTGTTTTTTCCAGCAATACTTTTCCAGAACAAAATTATAGTCATAATAGAAAAATCATAACTGAGGCACTGAATTTATGATACGAAGAGAACATATTTTTTCAAGTTTCATATCACTCTTCAAAATGCACAATTCATAGATAAGAGGATCACATGCCTTTATTCATGTTTGAAGGGTTACTAAATGCAGATATATCTTCTGTTTTCGACGTAGGTGCCACAACATTTAGTTTCAAAAGTTATAATTTCCGATTCTACATTTATTTCCCAGCGTAGATTTGAACGCCGCCGTGAAAAAATTATCCAGGAGGATGGTAAAGAAGGGAACGAAAGAAGGTTGAAGGTTATTTTTCCTGAAAACAAAAACAAAGTATTTCACCTTAATACAGAATGAGCTTCCATACTTCTGTTCATGTTACTTGAACACGTTATGGCTATTTTCAATTTATTTTCAACCATTTTGGATAAGATGGCTAGAACAGAAACCGAAAAAAATAAGTAAAATAATGAGATTTGATTATACTTGCCGGCTACCAAGATGAGAAAATAATCATTATAAATTATTTCCAAAAAATCTCAAGAAAAAAATTAAAAATTAAGTATTTTATCAAATTACAAACTTTACTGGCTAAGTTCCGACTATCAAATATCCACGAGATGTCGATTAATCGTGGTTACTACTCCAAAAGCGGCGACAAATTACGGGTACAATCTGAAAGTAATTACATAGAAGTCGCTGATTTTGTCATTATGCCACATGAGCACAGAAATCAACTTACAGAGAGGGTAAAGCTAAAGCAACTGAAAAACTTTCATAAAACAGCTTCTTAAGCACCTCGCCCGTTCGGAGAGAGCAGAGAGAATTGGAAAATATGTTATTCAACAGAATAAAAAGTGAGACAGACTTAAAAGACGGGTTAAAAAACTTTTTACTTCTTACTTTGCCTACATATAACATGTAAACAGAGGACGATACTTGTTCAAAATATTGAATTACTTTCTTTCACAACAGTACCATTAAAATTAGAATTATGATAAACTAAAAAAACTATAAAAGTGATGTGATGGTGATAAGATTTGAGTGATAGTTATATGAATTTAAATAAAAAATGCATTGCAAAATAAATATTAGAGTAAAAATTAAAAAAAGAAGGCTGAAAAAATGGGATTTCGGATTTTACACACACTCCTACACATATACATGACATACACATTACACAGTTACACGCAGAACGAGAGATGACGAGAGCGAGAGAAGGAGAACGACGTACACAGTGCAGCCTGCAGCGTATACAAAAAAAAGGCACCCACTACGGAAAATCGTCATTTTTTGATGCCATAACTTTTCTGACAAAATTGAAACGGTTTAGGTTGATAAAAAATATTAGAGTTATGGCCAACCGGCAACCGTTGTCAACAAAATTCCAAGACTGAAAAGTTGTTTTAATTTTGGCTTTTGGCCGACGGCAGCTTGTTGATTTTTTTTTCATAAAAGAAATAGAATGGAGCAAAATGGAGGGAAAAAAGGAAAACTGGTGAAGAAACTTTTTTGATACGATAAAACGATAAAAGATTTTATAAACATTTTCTACTTTCTATTAACTATTTCCCAGAATCCTAGTGAAATGTGAATTTATAAACAAGAAATAGTGTATTAATTTAGATCTTGAATTATTCATTATGTCTGAAATTAATTTATCCAAGATTTCAAATTTGCTCTCGGAGACCGAAATCAAAGAAGAAAATTGGTCAGCCAAAGTGCGAGATAACCTTAATAAATTGTGGAGTCGAGACAATGAAATACTTCGTGATCGCTTGGCCAAAGTTGAAAAAGGTAAATACTTCTACTCTAAAGTTTGTAAAAAAACATTCTAAGCCTTTTCTTCGCGAACCATTCTTCGTTGTCCATAATAATTTAATATTTGATTCATTTGCAGAAATGATCGCTCAAAAAATGTTGAAAAATAAAGTCGAAAATCTCAGAAAGGAAATTTTAGATTTAAATGCTCGTGATGAAATCAGCGAAGACAAAATTTCTGAATTTAAATCCTTATTAAATGAAACAGACAATGAAGTTCGTCGTCAACAAACCGAAGAAAAGAAATTGAAACAACATTATGAAAGCCGAAAGATGGAATTAGGTAAGTTAAATTTCGGTGTAACATTTCATTTTCCATGGGCTGTTTTGTTAATTGAATTTTTCACATTAAGGTAAACTGGAAAAAGTGAAGAATCTACTAAGAACGCACCAATCACTATACGATTATTGTCTTAGCACACGATTATGTTGTGAAGATTCTGATGTATTCAAACTGTCGTTAATGGATAGTGAGAAATGTATGGGTTGGATCAAGTTCGAATATAGGGAAGACGAGAATTATTTTCAAAGTAAGTACTAACTTTTGCTTTTTCTCCCCTCATACGAATTCATGGGTATTTATTCGAGTATTACTATCTCAGTTACAGATATCGACCCTAAAGATCTCGTCTCTGATTTCATTTTAAATAAATTTCATGAAACACAGGATACTCAAGGATTACTTTGTTTTATTTGTCAAAATCTGCAACGAAATTAGTTTCAACTGCTGAACTGTAAATACTACGAAAGGTTTGATCAAATTAATTATTACCTACTTTTAATTCTCATTATTTTTCACGTTACTGTTTATTTTTTAATTTGCGTGTTTAAAATATTATAAATGAATTTTAAAGCTTGTACACAAAAAGCTGAATGTTTCTTATGCACTGGCTTTTCATTCTTCGGAAATCATTCCTTGTTCAATTAATGAAACTATCGCTGGTAACAATTTGTTCCAAGCGGCTTCGACGTCATTATTGAATTTTTCTTCGAGATTTGATTTCAGTACAATCATTAGTGCTTCGTTACAGTGCTAAAGATGACAAATTTTGGTTGTTAATGTTAGATATATTTAGGACATTACCTGATATACATCGAATTACCAAAAAAGTAAACTTACGATGAAATGACTAGCATCCATATTTTTGTTTGAATGTGTTTTCCCGATATTTTTTAATGCATCTGCTGCTGCTTCTAAATTTTCCAGTTGTTTGAAAGCTTTATCTAATACTTCGGTTACATTGGTAGCATGACGTACGAAAACTGCATTTTTAGGTAAATCCTCGATAGATACATGGCTAAACTTTTTGAATAAAGAGTGATAATGAGGGTATTGTTCGAACATTCTGAAATAAACAGTAACAATGTATTGCAAATCTCTTTTGTTTATGTTTATCTATTTGATTTTATTTTTGATTGTGTCTTAATATTCTCTGTAATGTTAGTACCTATGTCTAAAAAAATCATTTTTTGAAAAAAACAGTTTGGAAATTTTGCAATTCCATAAGGTTAGTGTAAATTGCTTTTTTTTCCTATTGTTTTTCTGGTCGGTGATGACAAAAATTAATTGAACCTAATTCTGATAAGAAAATGTCAAAAATGGAGAATGTGTGTTTTGCCCCATTTCCCTATCACCATTTAAACATATCATTGAAAAATAGTTTTTTTTTTTTAATTTTATGTGAAATGGTAACAGAATTTTTTTTTCTCTGGACTGCTATGGTATTCCGTTTGTATACTATACTTTTTAAAAACGTCAACTCCAACGCTTCTTAAGTCATGTCGAGCTATGTTCCACGTACTGAGAACTAAATTAACGTCTTCGTTGGAAAATGATGCTGTTTGTGTCATATTTGATTGCTGGAACATAATTATTGAAAGTTATTTTCCAAAGTGCGAAAAAGAACGGGTCTCGAGACATTCAGTTATTCTTCCTCAAAAATAATCAGAAGAGGTTACATCGATAGGACCAAAACTAGGGGTATCATTTTATTGATGTTATACCAAATCCCTTCAGAAATTCGTGCAGTTTATTGTTAAATGTTTATGTGAGAATGGAAAATACTATATAAAATTCATTTCTTTGGTCTTTGATCTGAAAATGCTACATCAAATACCTTTTATCAGTTTTTTTTTTTTTTTTTTTTCTTTAAATTTCTTTCGGACAATACTCTTGTAGAAGTAATTACCATTTACTCAGATTTACCTACTTATTTGGAAATGAAGACAATTTTTTCAATTTGGTTTGATTCTGAAGTTTTTGAAATTTTTATTTAGAATAATATCCGTGATTTTAGTTCCCCCCTCCCCAAAATGGTGCGTGACGAAATACCAAGTAAATATATTTTTCAGTCAGTAGAAAAAGTTACAACGTTTACATGACTACTGCCTATTATGGAGTCCTTAAATTTTCTAATTACCTATTCTTATTATTATCATCTATTCCAGGCTTTATGGACATTGAATATTTGTTATTATGCATTTAGATGAAACAAACCGGTGTACTTGTGCCCCATAACATAACTCCCTCGTTGAGAATCACTAGTCATGTTCGTGTGGATAAATTTATTGCTCCCCATAAAAAACCGATATCTAATTAAACAATAATGATAGCCATAATGGTTGTTATTCGAATGCAGCGAGGTCACCTGAGAGACTGCATAAAGTGAAATTTATGCAATAGTGTTTTTTTTTCTGTTGGTGTTAAATTTTTTTTGTTCAGTCTATTGTGACATCTTGTTCATCATAACGATGTTTCTTCATTTGACCTACTCATGTGTAAAGAATCAGGATTATATTTTTATTTGATAAGTGGAGGAAAAAAATTAAAGTATGTATTTTGACTCTTTGTTGCAAGATTGACATGTCAGTTTGGAAAATATTATTCTAAGTTCGATAGGGTCTAACAAAAATACTCCGTAGCATGATTCGATAGAATTTATTGCGTTGCTGCGGATAAAACGTGTAATTAATAATGATTTAGACATTTTATTTCTAGATCAGATTATTAGAAGTTACTCTATAAGGATTTTAGATTTTCAAAAAATTCTCAATTCTATGCCAAACTCAAAATAACAAAATTTCTTCTACAGACATTTTTAATGATTCCATCTAGCTGATTTTTTTCGTGTGCAATTGTGTGATGGTCTCTCACTTATTCCACATAAAAAATTCCCCAAAGTTGGAATTTTTTTTCTTATAATTATGCCATTGTTATGCAAATTTTCAACTTTAATCACATGTGAAAAATTTTAATATGCTTATTTGAGATAAGCGAAATATCGCGTCAGGGTATTTGGGTGAGAATATAATTTATAAAGGGGGTTTCATTGGGATTGGCGTCAGACAGTTTTGGTGGTTCCCTGGTGAGTAAAATATGATCCTGGATCAATGCCCTCGATCTACAAAACTTTCGTATCTCATTCCCTCCTACGTTAAACCTATTTTACCCACTCAAAATTCTAGATAGCTTTTAAATTTGAAAAATTTTTTCAGAGTGTGATTATCATGTTAGTCTTGTTAGAATTGAAAATTGAAAGTTTTGAATTTACAGCAAAATTGATCATTAGAAATTTTTGATTTATTAAAAAATTGTTGGTGAAGTATGTAATTTGTTGTTAATTATTTTGTGTGGATGTGCTTAGCGTGAAAAAAAAAGTTAGGTAAATTGTATAGGATTAAAAAAGTATCATAAAAACTTACATTTCTTTGGTCCACGTTTTTTATGAAAGACGAGTAAATACTTCCTGTCTTTTATAGCAATATTTTTAATTTGAACTATTTCTGGCACAAAAAATTACTTTGCTTCAGCCTACATAGTGATACTGGCATTCGCTGTATACTTATTCAACTACAAATGTAAAATCGTCATTTGCCAACCATCGTTGTGTTATTGCGGTACCATAAATTTTTATTTCGAAATTGAAATTCTAGCTAAAGTTATGATGCGTTTCAAATAATTCAAGAGAAAAAAATTTTATGCGTAGAGAATCAGTTACGAAGGTCAGTTATTGAGAGTGCTTACTGCTTATCCATGCTACTTTTTATTTTCGAGTGTATAAATTTTCAGTACATTAAAACAGATTTATGGGAAAAACGAAAACATTTTAACTGGATGGATCAAATGCGTAACTGATGGCGTAATTTCTTATAAATCTGACTTCCCAAACAACGATCTTCTTGAAATTATAAGCCCAACCATAGTTGCAAATTTTTCCCCCCTCTAATTAATTTTTGTGACCATTTTTTTCAGAAGTTAGATATTTGTCAAAATACCATCACGCATAAAATCCTGCCATTATTATTTTTTCTGTATTTATTTCCCTTGTATTAAAACTGCGCCATCTTTTATTTCTTCTTTTACATTATTTTGCTGTTCGAATAAACGTCTATTTACTTCTTTCTCCGTTTTGAGATTCTGAAGGTTTGACAGAACATTTTGGTGGGGAAAAAGTCCATTTATTTTCCGAGCAGGCATGGAATCTTCGTTGACTTTTCTTTTGTAAAAGTGAATTTCAGTGATTCATCATTTTGTTCACCAGTATTGAATTTTTTTATAGTAATTTTTCTCTTTTGAACTATGAAAATTGTGTTACAGCATCTGAATGCATAGACGCCAATATTTTAAAATAGCTCCCATAAAAAATTAGTGTTTTGTTGCATCGGTCGTCTTTCTTGTTAGATGTCACAGATTGGTCAAAATTTCAGGTCACTTATTGAGCGAGTGAAGTGCAATCTTATAATTGCATTCTTCTCTTGAAAAATAGTCTGTTCCTAAAATTTTAATCCCGTTTTTCGAAAATGAAGTATTAGTAGTGGCTTTATATCCCCCCACCCTTATTTAATATTATTTAATTTTGAATTCTCTAATTTGTACTTTCTTTTTTCACAAAATATGTTGATTTTTGAATTCTCGGAACTATACTCTCGACTGCTAACAAAAAAAAAAAAAAAAAAAAGAATAAAATTTATTCACTATCGCCTGTATCATACATGAATAAAAAAGTTTTAGCGAAAAAAAAAACTTCAAACAACTTACAATATTGAACATTTTCGAATTATCGTAATTCTTAATTAAATTATTGGGTCTATTTCATTTATTTTACAATCGGAACGAAATAAGCTGAAGTATAGAGAAACACGTTCAAAGTTTGGTCGTTGTTGAGAGTGGTCTGTGCTTTTTTTAACATTCTTTCTTTCCACTTGTATGATGTCAGCTACGAAATTGAGATTTACTGAATGAAAAAAAAAATTGAATGGCCGCGAAAATAATTTTGTGTTCGACAAATTCTGTGTGAGTTTTTATCTAGTTGATAATAATTTTGATAAACGATGACTTTAAAAATTTCGGTATCCCAATTGTTTTTTTGGTTTTTATTTCATTAATGTAAAGCCTTCGAACGTTATAATTCGGCTCCTTTCATAATGGTTTCAACAGCAGCAGTGAGTACCTCTTTCCATCCTGAAGCTGCTTTCTCTGTACGGTTGGTTCCAAGTGCTTCTAGTATTGCTTGTAAAATAATTTTTTCGAGATTCTGTTGGGAAAAAACGCATAGATAATACAGTCATATTTAAAATATTTTGCTCCGGTACTGTAATAATACAATATACTAGAGTATAAATTATAAGTAGTGAGTTCTTACAGTAAAATTTTGTTTTGGGTACTCAGCCCATGATACGATGTAGATCTTCACGAGGTACTTAACATTAAAGAAAATTATTTCTGTGATCCGTGAAATGGTTCCTCAAGTCGGAAAAATTATTTTTCAGCTGATGATTGCTTTGGACCATAGCTTTGGACAAAGAAAGTTAATCTGAACATTTTACAAAAATAATCTCAATCGGTTGAAAATTGACTTGAAGTATCCTACTTTTGAAAATATCAAATTTAAAGTTTGAATCATAATTTTCAAAATATAATTATAAAATGTTTTTCCTCGAAAACTGCCGAATTGATTTTATCATATTTTTATGCGTTATTATATACACGACCCTGAATGTATTCTGCAAATTTTGACAAAATTAATCGGGATTTTTTCAATCACAGCAATTAAAAGGTCATTAAAAAAGGGATAAAAGTTTAGAAAATGAACCCTGCGAAATTTGCCTTAACTAAGGACTACGGTATCATTTTTGGAGGTGTGAAACTTGATCAAAATTTTGTGGAAGGAATAACTGTATCAGTCTGACAAGAAATTGTGATTTTTTTATCATTTAACCAGATATTCATTTTGTGTCTATTACTCAAACAAGTGTTGACCGACTTTAGGTATCTTTTCATGGATCGCATCGCATATTAATGTATGTAATGTACATACACGTATTGTACTTACTAAAAAGTGTTCCGGGGTGACATTTCGTTTCACATGAGATTTTCCGACCGTCATTAGCAGTGGCACTAAATTTTCAGTATCATCCAACGCTTCGATAGCTTTATTCACAGCCTCTGCTACAGAAGAAGCATGTTTGAGAAATTCTTTTTTAGTTTTTAACTGGCTCTCCGGCGTGTCTTTAAATGCGTTAAATAATTGCTGGTATGTCGGATATTTTTGAAATAATCTGGGGGGGAAAAAAGTATCGTATCAATAAGTATAATATATTAACGATGATACACGACATTGTGTTTTCGTTCGTCCACCCATCGGCACGTATACCCTCCTTGATCAACTGTTTTAAATAGGTACATCGGTTTGTAGTCTGATTCCCCTGGGTGACAAGCCATTAGTGGGCACTGGTTAAGTAAGATTTTTCCTTCTTCTGTAAGGGGCTCGTAAAGTCCTCGTGAGTCGTGAATTATTATAGTTGTCTAAGATTTTGTTGTCCAGTGAAGAGAGATCTTTTAGATTGCAAGAAGAAATACTGCAAAAAAAAGGTTTTGCGTAGAAAAGTCGAGCACCATCTCTCACCCAAAACATTCACCAAAATTTCCTCGCCTTAACGTTTCCAAAGGGTGACAAATGACGCAAGATTTTTGCTTTTCCTCAAAATTTGCAAACAGTAGACTGTACATCGTGTGAAAAAATATTCGAATATAAAAATTACAACTTTTGTCTAAAACCATGCTTTTTATCTGTCGTAGGAGAGGAGCAAGAGAGAGCCGTAGATTGTCGGTCACTTTTTTTAATAATTCGTATTGAAATATTAAGTAGACGTGACAAAAAAGTCTATAAATTAGGGTGCTGTCTAGCTTCGCTCCAATGATGAGAATAAAATGTTCGAGTCAAAAATTATAGATAATTTTATGGAAAATAATTTTTACGTAAATTAATTTTTCATACACGAGTAATATACTTTTTTCCAAGTATAATGAACGGAACAAAAGTGTGACTAAAGACCGCCTGGAATTTCGGGGACTTTTTAGAGGTAATTCTGGAGATGGTTCGTGACACGTCTGCGGAAAAATTTTTTCTTCAGGATTTTTGCCATTTAAGCATTGTTATACCTACCTAGTTTCCCCGGACTATTTGGGTTTTGTTGTTATTTTAATAAAATATTTTCACAGTAGCTATCGATAGTATTCGCACGACTAAATTTTAAACATTATATTAATCCATACCTTAGTAAAATATCAACGCCGACAGCTTGTAAATCCGTATTTATTAATTTCCAAGTTCTTTGTACTTCCGAAATTGTTTCATCGGAAAAAAGCTTCTTTGGTTTTTCGGTCATCATTTAGAACTAAAATCTTTACTCGCAATAATTTTTTGTACCAATCACAAGTGTAGAATAACTGAAAAGAAATTTTCGTCGGTGGTTAATTGATTGGCGAAACAATTCGTTTACTAAAACTATTAATAATTATTGTTATCTTCGTAGGACATAGGTAACCGCAGATAAAACATGTTAACAAAATATAAACCCTCCCAATTAACTCGCTTATAATTTTGTATTACTGTTGCATGTTTTTAATACATGTACGACGTGGTTGCGATATCCCAAAAATATTTGAAATATTTGAAATATTTTTAAAAGATAGTTGAACCAGTTTTGGAAAATATTTTAACCCCGTTAATTTACGAAGATATGTGTCCCACAATATTTTCAAATTGATATCTCAAAATATTGCGTATATTGGAAACATTTTGCTTGAAAATTTTTTTCGAAGCTTTAGTCCAGTGCAGACAGATGTTTCGGATTGCAAAAAATCTTGCAGGAAATTTTTTTTGGCAGAAATGTCAAGGACCACTTCCAGAATCACCTGCTGGGACAAAAAAAAAATGATGAGAACAAAAGTTGTGGATAATTTGGTGTAGAATGCGACAGTATTTTAGGGGACTTTCGAGGGGTGATTCTGGAAGTGGTCTTGACATTTCTGCGCCAAATAATTTCCTGTAGGATTTTTCGCATTTATATCGCATTTTTTTCGTCCAATTGCACCAGACTACTTGATTTACAGCGAAACTTGGCCTCTGTCCTTTACTTTCGCTTTTAATCTATCAATCAGTGCGAAGCAGTTTCAATTTTAGTTACCATTCTGATTGATCGATCGCTAAAAGCAAAATCAAAAAGACTCGAGCTAATTTTAACGAGATTTAGCCTTTAGTCGGCTATGGAATATTATTTCTGAGAGGTTGCGTCATTATTTCCAGACGAAAATATTATTTCGTCGTCGTTTTAAAAAATGCCTCTCAGATGGCAAGAAAACCTCAGTAGCGATATCCCCGTAGTAATCGCGGGGAAATAACCGGTCTAATCTTACGGTGCAGTGGTAAATATTGTTTTCGTAATATTTCACATTCTTCAAAATATACGTAAAATTTCGGGGAATCTTTTCCTAATATCGCTGCGCGATTGCGGATATTTTGCCCTCCTCGAGAAAACAGCAAAATTCTGCCTTTGCTATAATCACCCTTTGGAATATACGCTCGATTCGTATATCCATTATCCACGCACCAGCTTTTTCCCGATTAATTTCCTGTTCTCGCAGTGACGCCAACTGCAGGGATTTATCCCAGAAACCAGGAATTTTCAAAATTTCAGGCATATGCGGGTTTTTACGAATTTCAAGGACTTTTTGGAATTTTAGTTTTTTTTTTTAGGACTGTAAGGGTTATTGTTTCAATTTTCCGAATAATTCATCGAGTAAGAGATGATTATTATTTTATTATTCGGTATTTTATCCTTATGTACTTATAATAAAATTTCAAGTTTTCTCATTAAAACTCTACCTAGCTTCTTTTGTTTTTAGTTAGTAAAATACAAATTTTCAACGAAAAACCCGATTTCAGGGATTTTTTTACCTTCGGGGACTTTTGTTTGCGTTGGCCACGTTGTGTTCTTGGCTGGTGCACAGAAAAATGAATCGATCGTATATTTCAAAGGACGATTCAAATTTCGACGCACCAAAATGCTATTTTCCTTTGGTGCGTTGAAATTTGAATTACCCTGTACCGTGTACCGTGTATGTGTAGGTACCGTACCTAATATTAATTATTAAACGAAATTCGATAATTCTTTCCACATACTCATATTATCTCGTATTCGAAAGTAAATTTTACAGCCCAATGACTTGTAACGTCGTATTGCTCGAGTAAAAATTGCAAATCAGATTGAAATTCACACTAAAATACGAGTACTATTAATACCTATTATGTGCCAATATACGGTATTTGCAAAGGTATCGACGATCTACTCGTATATATCCGACTGCGAGTGTTCATTTACGAAAATACGAGCACTAGGTTAGAATAGCAATATATTTACTACGGATGCGATTGCGATGATTTTTATACGAGTACGTCGCGTCGTATACTCGTACTTTCTCATACTCGCAATCACGAAGAACACTTAGGTAAATAAATGATATTTTACAAAATCGTACATCAATCGGCTTACCGTTTATTTCTTTTCTGTTTACTCCTCTTACCCTAAGAAGAAATAGAAAATATGATTAAGAATCGAATCGATGCAACGTGTTCAAAATGTTGCCAGCGCGGGTAATGTTTGAAAAAAAAAAATTTACCACCAGATTCGAGGCGCGAATAAATTTGCCGAGAATTGACTATAATCAACATATTTACGGGTTAGCGCACGAATCTTAGAATTTTTTGTAGACACTGGACGTATTAAAAAGGAAAAATTAACGGCAATTCTTGGATCACGTTTTCAATGGCCCTCGTACATTATCTGCGGAGCTGTAACCCGCCAAGATGTGGCATATTTATTATTTTTTTTATCGAGTTCAATTCCGTTCAAGGCTTTTTAAATACCGCATAATTAAAAACTTTTCAACAGCTTCTTGCATTACGCATGTGTGGGCTATCAGTGGTGCCCTCGTGTCACTAAACTACGTCATTATGATTTATTCGATTCGCGAATTTTGATTTTTAATCGACGATCGTGCGGCCCACACGGGGATCGCAAGTTGCGCGGCAAAAAACTTGCCAACTTTCAAGTTGTAATCGGGGGGGGGGAGTGAAAATTTTAACGCGTAAAACTAGAAGCGAAAATCTGATGCTCGATGAAGCGACTGCTCGTTGAGAAAAATGCTTAAATGTTGGTTGTTGGAGGAAAAAGAAACTAAAACAGCCCGTCGAACTGATTTTATTTAACGTGCTCGAAGAGTTTACTCCGAACATGGTAACATACAAGGTGATTCGACCGAAAATCTTCATTCGTCACTATAAAACTTGCTGAAAATTATTGACGCGAGCATTCGAAAAGTTATAATTTACTTAGGTAAGTTACCTAAAAGCAAAAAGATCGTTGAAATTTATTTTTTTCGAATACCGAATTAAAATATGCGATACATAGCTGAAAATTTGGAAACCAAAAAACAATTTCGGTTACCTTACCAACCTAGTTTTTATTCTCACTCACTTTTAAAACTTTTTCTACATTCGAGAGAAAAAATGATGTTTACCTACTTAGGTATAAGAAAAACTAAATTATCGAATTCTAAATTGTCGAGCACGAAAGTGGGATATTGAAATAATATTATTTTATTAAATATAGCTACGAGTTGTTAATAAATTATTTCAAGTCGAGGGGTACTTATGTAAAATCTCAAGTTCCTAGGAATGACGCTAACCACTTAAGTATATGCTACACTTACCGAAGCTTCTACATGCTGAAACACAAATTTTCTAAAAAAAATACGAAATACCGCGAATATCGTAGACTAGCGTTGACACGAAAAATTAAAGCGATGTATCATGCAAAGTAACGAGGAGTAACTATGGTACCGGTATAAGAAAAAGCATGCTCGAATGTTTCTCGAGATTGAATTACACTTTAATAAATGCCTGTCCGAAACCAAATATCCTGCATTCCAAGCGAAAACTTATGAGAAAAAAAACCGATGCGGTTAAACAATCGGACGGACGTTTTGAAAAAAAAAAAATGAACCGTAAGTTTCTGTTCCACCATGTATATGCGATATAAGAATATTTCAATTAGACGTAATCCGATGTGTCGGTGTTGGTAACCATCATCGAGTACTATAAAAGAATTAAAATGAATATATTACGTGATAGCCTTCATTCATCATTCTGTTTACAGTGGATATTTTCATTGAATCACTCGTCTTATCGTATTTTTCAAAAATATGACATTAAAAAAATTTATAACACGTTCGAGAAACAATAATAATAAATTGTTCGAGTACCTATCGGTGTAAATACCCATATCCCATAGGTATACTTCGCTTTCATCGCTGTCCGGTGACGTTCGAGTGAAGCAAAATAAAACAAATTAATGTTGTTTTTTTCGGCGTTTTGGCCACTTTTCCTTTAGTTTTGACCATTTTTTCAATACTAACAATAATAACAGCGTCTTTTTTTTTTGTCGTGGCTATGATCTTCCAGTTGTCACTTTTTATTATAATAATTATGTATCTTACTGAATTTTTAATGAATTCTTAATAGTTGGGACACAATTTCAGTAGTGTCATGCTCATATCGTATCTAAATGGTATAAGAATGTAATAAAATAACAAAAGTCACCCAATATCCTATTCAGTACTGGAAATAATGTGGCCAGGTTTAGAACTCCTTTTCGAAAACTCAGTTTGGCCCTGCTTGCACACCACAGTCGATAGTTTGAAAACGATTTTTCATGAAAGAACAAATGAAATGGTTAAAACGGTTTAGGTAAGTATTATTCGGAATATCATTTAAAACCAGATACTTGGGTATTTATTAAATCTTTGGGGAGGTTTTTTGGATATTTTTAAGTTAAGGTCGAATAGAATTTGGCACGAAATTTTATCCACAATCTCGAACTGTATCTAGGTAAGTTGTAACTACCAAAAAAACAAAAGTCCTATCCACCTCCAAACTATTGAATTTTGCCAAATTTCTCATTTATTATAGATATTTATGCGAGGTAAACTACAAATTAAATCAGATTAATCCACTTCTTGTCGGAACCAACCACATTTTTTTATGTCATTTTTGGTTTTATATCATCAACAGTCTCTGAATTTTCCAAAAAAAACCGCATCGCATTTCTAACATATTATTCTATTCGTGTGTTTAATTTGTGCCTCAATATATTTCTCAAGTTCAGCATATTACCTAGGTATCAGTTACGTGTATTTTCACTGAAAATAATGAGAACAAAATAGTAAAAAAATAATTTTTTTCAAGAAACTAACAATTGGTATCTTCGTTTTTTCCTCTCCAAATTGATTACGTGAAAAAGTTATTTTCCTCTTCAAATATTTCGTCCAAAAAAAAATTTAAGTAAGAAGTTGAAAGGATTTTTTCAGTTGAGGAAAATTTATGTAAAAAATATAAGTATGTTTGTACGGTACTTTCAGTCAGTGGCGCCCACCTAGGTAGTTAAGTGGTGCGGTCGCACCTGGCCTCACAATTTAGGGGCCCCATCAGATGGGAATTTTGACCGCCCTTTACTTCTAAATATGTTGAAAATCATCGAAGTGAACGAAATTATGAGAGGGCAACTTTGCTGAAAAGGGCCTCACAAGTGATCTTGCACCACCTAGTGTATTTCATAATAAGTGTGCGCCACTGCAAAAATCGAGTACCTGTAGGTACGCGTGAACTATATTCGCAACTCAATTTTCGTCCAGTTGTCTCAATTTTCGTCTAGTTGTCTCATTTTTCGTCCAGATGTCCCAATTTTCGTCTATTGAGTTATCTAGACGAAAATTAAGACGTCTGGACAAAAATTGAGTTGCGAATTTAGTTCACGTGTACCTACACGTATGTACTCCATTTTCAAATATTTTTGAATTTAGTTCACGTGTAGGTTTCAGTTTAAGTAGACCATGATTTTATTGCCTGAATAACAATATCTCATATTTTTTGCAGATTCTTTCTCTACTACCTTATTGAAAAAAATTAAACGAGTTTTCAAATAATTAAATTTTTGCTTACCCAGTAATTCTTCTAAAAGAGTGTTACACAACGAAACGATTTTTTCGACTCGATATAAATAATTTTTCAAACGTATAAAATAAATTGGTAGCACTAGCTTCAAATTTAGCCATCAATTTGAAATACCAATATGAAGACTGAAATCAGATGAAACAGACGAAGAGAGGCGAGTAAAGGTATTTACCGGTAAGTAGCTATCAAGCTTGTCGCTGTAGGTATCTCAAAAACTACGGGCAAAGATTAAAGAAATTTATTGGAAATGAGTGCTAATTTTTCGAAGCCACGCGAAACTGCTGGGAACCTCGCAAAACCGGTTACAAGTAAAATTCGAAAATGCCTAATTATTATTTTGTTTGAAAAAATTTTTAATTTAAATTCGTTTAATATTCGGAAAATTACCTTCGTCGATAAAAAAGCACAGAGCAGCTAATAATTCATCCGCACAATCACGAAGTAATATTTTCTAGCACCAACTCTCGCAGATACCGACTTTTCAGTTACTTTAAAATAGGTACATATAATATTAGGTTAATATGAAGTAGTTATACTTTTTATTTTCCCTCCAGAGCTGATTATCATATATTAACGAAGCTCTAGTATTAACGTAAGTGAGAGTCATTAACCAAAACCATTAACGATATTCAAATGCGTACGCTTGTTGATCATTTTCTACCATTATCATTCGATCGTTATATCCATTAATGTACGTTTATATTGGAAAAGTGGATTTATTTTAGCACGTTGTACAGACCTGGGTGCTTGACACCATTAACACCTTATACTAAAAAACTTACCTAACTCTTGACGTACGACGTTGAAGGAAATAATAAAAATAATAAAAAATTCATTTGTTTTATTAAAAAATAAATATTAGAATCTTTGGTTTTGCAAGTTTAATATAAACATAACGTCTAAAATGTAACAAAAAATTGAAAAAAAAAAAAAAGAAAAAAAAAACAGCAACAAAATAAACTTTGATTAATTGACAAAATTAGTAGGTATGTCATTCATAAACCGTCGCGTGCCCGCACGAATTATTCAAGAATATAAAAATATAAATTGGTTAAGATTGTAAGACGAAATTACACGGATAATTGTACACGGTGCACTTAAAAAGTCCCCAGACTGAATTTCTGCAGAGCTAACCTTTGACTATAAGAGTATCGTGGTCTAATGAAAGTGATAAGAATGCGAAAAGAATATCTCGTCTATTGATGGGCTAACACCATTCGCAACAAATAGAATTATTTATGTTTCCTAGTAATAGCTATTTTAAAACAGGTGTTTGGAATTTAACAATTTGCATGCACTTTGTGGGCTATCCCGAAAACATTTTTTTGTATCTCGTACTCGCAAAATTTATGCTCGAGCCTCAGAGCTTCTACAGTTCATAGTCTATAGTCCATAGTCCATACACGAAGTATATCTGTCCCAATTGAGAAAGGATAAACGCCCGACTAATATCTCTATTACTACGAGTGGTTGTTCAAATAACGTTCCCGCATTCGAGCATTCAGTCACGAGTTTATCCCGTCTTCGTTTGGAACTGACTTTACTCGCGTATATTATAAAATATAATCGAAGGAGCCAACCAGCGACACTATCTCGATACCATTTCAAGGAATAAAGTGGTTATGATTTTTAAAGCGAATGCGTAATATTCTGGTACATGCTGACATTAATCATGGACAGTATCTATTTATAGTGTAAAGGTCTGTTAGCATCGCCGATTACATTTTCTCAATTCGCATATAATTTTACTCGGCTGCCAAGTTTCTTACAAACTAAAAAGTCACAGTACTGACTGTTACACACATCTCTCCCTCGTATGCCTGACTTGTCAATTGGTTACAGCAGCCTTTTCTTACTCCCAAAACTGAAATTAGCCGTGAAAAGAACGACGGAGGCAATTGAAACAGCTGCGATATGGATATTCATCATTATCGCAGAAGAGAAACGTTCTTATCTATTCTCGGCCTTGCACTTGCGATTAAACGATCGCTTACCTAGATAGAGAATGGCGTACGAGATGAAAAAAGTTAATAGAAAAACTTGGTTCGAACGGCTTTTATAATTTATCCATGCAACCTGTACCGGAATTTTTTGAGCGTACTGTGTAATGCGTAAATTCATGTGACAAACTTTGGTTGACATGTAGAACTTTGTTGATCGGTTTGTGTGGAGTGTAATCACACACTATAACAGCCATACCATACGTATACAAGCGTGATCAACAAAGTACCACGCCCCTTCTTATATTTGATAAACAATATTTTCTATTTCTAGTTTTCTTTTAAGTAATCGCGCTTCGTATATAACAGTCTATATTTTCGATTCTCCGAAAATTCTTGAAATGACAAGCTACGACCTTTGTGAAACAGAACAGCTATCCTTCAAATCGTTATCACAACCAACAAGCAACGACTAATCGCTTTAGCTTGTATACAAATCATTTCGTTCTCTGTTCAGGCTCTTGGTCCTTCCGTTTACTCGCCATAACGATTATTTCTTCAAATTATTTACAAATTTGAAAATCTAGGCTTTAACTCGTAGACTGTTGAGCAATTGTTTCATCCCGAATCTCCGTAAATACTATAAATCAACTTATCTCCTCGACGTAGGTAGCGGGAAAAATTCCGACGACTCCATTTAGCTCACCTAGCCACCAGCCGTCGGGTTGCTTGTCGTGAATATTGATTACGTCACCTAAATTATAAGGCAATCCATTAAATATACTATTATAGCTAATGAAACAGATGCGACAGGGGTTAAAATTAATTAACTAAGTGTCAGTACATGGACGGTGAAAAGGAGAAATATTTTAAACGCCTATTTCTGATTCATAATGAGCAAGTTTTTTTCAGATTACCTTCTCATAATACAACAATATTTCCTACAATTAGAAATAAATTCAATAATAATAGAAAAAAAAACAAAACATTTTTCCACCCACAAATGGAATCACCAATTAGCCGCTTTGGAAAATATTCAAAATCTATATTATTATTAAAAAAAAGGTGCCAATTGTATCGAGTAAGTACACCTACTTACACTAAAATTAATTGTTAAAAAAAAACTAAACTTGAAAAATAATATTTACCCGGTTCTAAATTTAATTCATCGTACAGGTTGGCGGTGTACGAATATAAAGCTCGACATTTGCCAGCGATAGCAGGACTCGGGGTGCTGGCGACTGAATCCGGCAACACGGTGAACATGTTGCTTTCATAATCTTTCTCACTGCTCCCTTGACTGGAAAACTCGTCTGAAAGTGAAACAGACAATTTTTGTCAAACAAACTGAAAATTTAGATAGAAAAATGCTGTTAGAAAATCATAAACGAGATACAACAGGCAAATTTTGTTTTCGTGCCCTGTACGTAATATTAATATTATGTTAGAAATTCTATCTTCGTGTCAAGACACACAATAAAAGTACCAAAATCACTATCCGGTTGTACTGAATTTCCATCTGCTGTACCTCGATCGGTCCATTCAGGAGACTCGACATTTTCAGAGCATTCGATTGTTTCTTTATGTACCCACGGTGGAACCTGTAAGAATTTTTTTTTTTTTTCAATCACAACGACGAATCAATTTTAATTAAGTACATAGCAATTGAAACAGATAAACTATTGTTGCGAGCATTTTAGATCCCTCTCGCCTAACCTATTCTAACGTGGATTTTATGTACTTGACAAATTCATATAGGTAGTAAAAATTACAACGTATCGGACTTTAGAAGTTCGAAAAATGAACATTTCAAAGCAGCAAAAAATATTGTGTCACGAGAACGTACATCAAAATGCTAGGGAAACATTTTGTTGAATAGCTTTGCTTGAAAATTCATGTTCTGATTTATTGGTGTCTATATATACCTATTTCATGTTTTCGAGAGGTGTTAGTAAAATGGGTCAGATTCATTTCAGAAGATGCAAGTCACTGGGGGAAACTACTGCTTCAGGGAATTTCAAAGTGTGAGGGTTCTTGGCGAATAATAAATTTCTCTCCTTAAGAATAAATAAATTCGATACGAACGTACCTTAAGAATACTTTGTTGAAATCCTTGTCTGTCTCGTATTACGTGTATGTGAGAAGCCAAAGGATGACTAGGTTTCGGTTTTCCGTCGAGTTCCGCCAATGCACACGATAATTTGTACCTGGCCGCTTCTAAATACGTGAGCATGAATCTCATCTAATCGGAAAATGCCATCATTTATCCAACGGTGTAGGTACGAAATTTTAATTAAAAATTCAAAGGACTTGAAAGTTATAAGTAAGTACTTTCAGTCTTGGTGATTGTTGCGAATGCGATAGGTACTTACATGATGTAATTTTTCGGAAACATTTTGCTGCGAGTCGACGTTACCAAAATTCGGACTTTGTTTGAATGCTCTAGCTAAATTTTCGACACCATTTTTTCCACGCCTTTCTCGCTCTAAATCTTGTACCACCAACTGAAGAACTTTCACCAGCGCCTGTAAAGAGATTAGAGAAAAAGGAAATAATAATAACGATAGAAAAATTTATTTGAAAAAAAAATAAAATTCAAACTATTTGAAGGGCTTACATTAAAATTCGAACGCATATATTTTTATGACTTACACAAATTTAATTTTAATGTTGACAAATACAACAATTGAAAATATTTTAAGATTGGAAACCCGTTTAAAAATTACGAAACTGCTCTAAGTTTAATCATAGAGTCATAAAAAAGACATTGTCAAGACGTCAAAATTTTTTTGAGCCCAAGTTGTTTGCATTAAAAAAGAAAATTAAAAAATGTACTTCATTAAATTGAATATCGATGTAAAAAAAACCAAAAAAATAAAACAGCTACATAATAAGGAATTTGAAAAAATAATATCTCACGACACAAAATTAAACAGGTACTTCCTATTAAAATGTTTTCGAGGTTGTGAGATACCTACTGCTGCATTAGAATAGGTAGCTAAAATATACGCGATCAAATTGAATAAAATTATTCCGAGACTTTTTTAATTTGAGCTTCCATTCATTTTTAATAAGCCTGTTACGAAAACTAAGTGTTCCACTCGAAGCAACTTACTTCGAACAAGTTGCATATTGATTTATTTTACCTGTCTTCGTCGATCTCTGTTCATGGCCAAAGTAGTGTGCTCGGCATAAAAATCTGGTAGTAACTGTTCGGATACAGGCTGCTCAACTCCTTTTGTGCTTGCTATGGTTTTGATATCTGTGCTTACGTCACAACTTTCGATCGGCTCTTTTAGTCTCACTGCACTCTGCAAAATGAGAACGAATTAGATGATAAAATTTCGGACGTATCAAACAGTAGGAAAAGTTTTTAGTACCCACTTGCGTTAATTTCGGCCCAATATCACGGCAGTGTTGCCAATAAACAAATGCTAAATGTTTCAATTGCTGGAGTCTTTCCTCTTCGAGGGCTTGGAAACATTGGCTTCCTCTGACAACGGCTGTTTCCCATTCCAGTCTGTAATTTGAAACAATTTAATTTTTCTTCAACGGTTTTCTCAGCAAAATATTTTTATAAAATCCGATAGAAAAGTACGAATAAACGACTTTTTTTCGATGTAGGCAGCCGGCTACCTTGATCTAAATTTTGGAGTTGCTCCGCAAAACATACTTTTACTGTTTACTGAACCGACAATCAGTGCGCGAAAATTCAGTCGACTCTATTCCAGCGAGGGAATATCAATTATTCTTTGCGTAAAAATAGTTTTAATGGGTTTACGGAAAAATTTTAAAAATCTAGTGCTTCACATTTTTCCATGTATTACGAAAAGGACTCGCCAAACTGAACCGACACCGTTGAATCAAATTAAGCTCGAACTTTAGTTGGCATTTTTATTACCAGTAAGTTATAATATACCTAATTAGACAAATTTAAGGGACGAACTAAGCGGAAAAATAATAATTTCACGAACAAGACGGAAGAGAAAGCTCGCCAAAGTATTTTGCGCGTCAAGTCAAAATGATTAGAGGTACCTACTCGTAAGTAAATTCAAACAGACTAAAGCTATAGGTTGGAATTTATGCCTAAGGCGGATTATGAAAGATGAGGAGCCATCGAGCAAAACCGGACAGCACGACAGCTAGAACGGAAAAACTAATGAGCGGCGAGACTAAGATTAGGAAAATAAATTAATGGCAATTATCATAATCTACTGCTAAAAAATATTACCTCGCTCTTTCTGCTCTCAGGCAATACGTATAATATTCGACGTCTGACTTTTTGACTAATTCTTCCGCTTTCTTTCTTTTTGTTTCCAACTGCAATAGAAGAAAAAAGGGAAAAAGTTATTTTTAAAAAGTAACGAGCTAAGTGCTAAGCAGCTAAGCAGCTAAGCAGGCAATATTACACTCGAACAATCGAATTTTATTATCTCAATAATATAGGTAGGCGACAAATTCTCCGACTATAATTATAGTAATAGATAGGTACCTTAAGAAGAATTGAGATTGTTTAAAGAACTACTCATTTCTTTTTATTTTTTTAGAAATTAAATTCTGCATGATTAGCAGTTGGTAAAGGAACTGACAAAACCAAAAATTCATTCACTTTTATTTTTCTTTGGCGAAATTCCGTATTCATTTATCAATAGGTTTTTGTCCAAGTTTCAATGCAAGCTTAGCTTACGTATAGAAAAAATTGGTTCTGTAAGTCAAACATAAGAAAATCCCCGCGTTCAATTTACCTTTGAAGATTCCTTTTCAGTCCCTTGTTTCTGATGCAGATGCAACGAACTGGCAGTCAGTTTATTGGAACCGGTTAATCCTCCGCTTAATCTGACATCCAAAGTAATATCTTGTAATTTTTCATTTTCTCTGGCACTGACAAAACTGTGTTTTTTACTTTTACTTTCGGCCGCTCTCCATTCACTCAAATTTTTTCCTGTAGAATAAACGTCAATTTAGATAATTATAGATTCGAAATTGTTAAATAACACGCAGCGCAGGTAAAAAGTTTTTGTCATCTCAGCTTGGAGGTTGATCTCAACAGCATAAAAACGACAGCTACAAATATGAGGACTTCCCAAAATTTTCAAAATTATAATCGAATCGAAAAGTAGCTTTTACCAATTTAAGGTGATTGGAGTAAATAAAATTTTCGTTATTGTTTCAGACGTCTTCGCGAGAAAAAGCTAATTAACTTACCTAAGTATACTGGTATATCGCAATTTCAAACTTAGCTTGAAAAAAATGGACAAAAAATTTAAAAAATAGAGAAAAAGCAGATTTACAGACCAGCTTATTTTTGTTTTCAGAGATTTTTAGTTGAAAAAAAAAAAAATTTGCGTACGTTTAATTTGCGTATTCTAATACCTGTTTTGTCCACAGCATTTTCGACTGATTTTCGTATCCTGTGCTGAGATTCCAACAGTTGTTTCAATGGTTTCACAACTTCTTCGCAAAGAGCTGTCGCGAATGTCCTTCGTTAAATAAATACGTGAAATATTAGTAAAAAAATAAAACAAAAAACATGTTAGTCTACGATAATATTTAGCGGATCAACTAAATACAATCTTGAAACTAATTTTAAAAAATAATTGCGAGCGAGTGTTTATTACAGGCTGAAAAAAGATCAGACCATGCGGGAGGTAAAAATAAATGAGCTAAAGCTAAATCGTGTACCTATCTGTACGATCATCTCGTATCGAAAAAAATTTCGAAAATTAGTCGAAGTTACACCCGATTAGAACTTGTTGGTAAAAATTCATACAGTATGTAGTGGAACGGCGTAGAAAGATTGAAAAAAAATTTCCACACTAAATTTTAGAGTGGAACGCACGATGACTGGAGGATAATTTAATTTTGTTTGTTGCACGTTTAAAACTCACATCAAGCGAGAGATGAAAATGGGCTCGAGAATGAATACTTTGCTTCACATTTACTTTTTCTGACGATTTGGCATTGACATACTCGTAGTTGTCACACAAACCAGATTACAATCGTATTTTGCATGAGATGAATTAGCGAGAAAACTAATACACATTCATAATATTAACTTATCCAATTCATCGTTTTACTAATTAGCTAAACGAGAAGCGAGTACTAGTAGATTAAAATGTCTACACATCCCCTCTTTTCTGCGTACAAAATAGATAGATGCTTAAAAAATTGAGTAGGTACATAAGTTACTTGTGAATTTCACTCGTGGTTTCTAATTCGATACCAGCTTTATGCCAGGCTTGACTAACGGTACCAACAGCTTCTTTGGATACTTTCAACAATTTATTGGATAATTTGGAAAGCGTCTTGGCATACTGAAGCTCGGCTTCAGATCTACAAATTTTAAATATGTGTTACGTATTTTTTTGAATCATGTAATTCACGTACTGGGCAAAAATTAGAAATGACATCGAAATTAACTTACCTTTCTTGAAAGATGATACCAAGTTCTTTGCAAAAATCGCCTCCTTGCTTGATATAACGCCTTAGATCTTCAAATCCATCTTGCCCCTACAAAACAGAAAAAACAAAAAATGTTAGGTATCTACGTTTATCGCCATCGAACGTACATTTGGCACATTTTTAGCCACGCAACTAGTTCTTCTTTCGCATATTTTTATCAGTTTTCAAATCTCGAATGCTATTTGCTAGAATTTTTATATCCACTCTTTTCCTCATTTTTTTCATTTTTTTCATTTTTTTACTTATGGAAATGATTACAGAGGAAGACAGGCTTCTTATGGTACCTTATAGAGATCGATGCCAAAAAAAAAATAGCAAGAAAAAATTGACAAATGGTTCGTTTTCATCAGAAAATACCTACATACATGAATGTCGTGTTTCAAGAAAAACCCTGCTCTGACTTTAAATGATTTGCCCATGATGAAAAATACAAATACGAAACTAGATTTTATTTTTTGCAACTAAATATCGTGGTGTTTTATAAAAAAACATCGACGATTTTAAAACGAATTATTTTCATCCTTTCTGGTGAATTCTTGTTGATTTTGGCCGAGATGTCGAGATGTTTGAATTTTTCCAACACGTTTTAGGAAAAAAACGACGGTAATTATTAAAAAATTATAATTCCATGCAGGGAAAAAAATTGAAATAAGTAGGTACTTTATACATTTTAAATTGGCCAAACACCTTAATATTTCAACAAGAAATTAGAAAATTAATTTCGCTCTCAAAATTACCAAAATGTGGTAGCAAAAGTGAACGGAGTAGGTAAATAAATTTCAAAAAATTGGAGAATATAGAATTATTTTTTAAATCAAAGAATTGAAATTCAATGTTTTTTAAATATTCGAATAACAAGAAGTTTATCCAGGATTTTTTAATCAATGCATAAATAATTCATCCCCCCCCCCCCGCTTACCAAGAGATGATATCGAAATTCGATTACTCTCCCAGTATACAATTCACACGTGAGTAATTGCCAAATGTATGCATAATATAAAGGTTGCATTGCTAAGAAAATATAGCTTATAATCTGAAACTATGAAACTTCCATGAAATAGTCATTATACCTATTTAAATGAAGTAACATATACATAGGTACCTCTACTAACGGTTATAATATCTGGGCTTGAGAACTAGAGTGATCCAAGTCAAAATTTCAAGTTTTGGATACTTATCCCATATGGTTCTCATTTTGAAGACAACGAGCGGCGATTTTGGAACACCGAGTTCACAAAATCAAGATGAAAGTGCATAAAAAATAATCAAAATCCCCTTATCCTTAATTTAGACTCGCATCACTCTGGTTCTCCGGCCCATAATTATATTCTTTATAACAGGATATTGGGGAAGGGAAATTTAAATACTTCAAACATAGAAAGACTCCCTCTACATTCTTGATCCTCAATGTTTTCTCATTCGCTATTTATATAGCGACGAATTAGCGAAAGTAGATAAAAAAATTGGAAAAGGTGGCTGAAAAAAAATGCAGGTTTTGACGAATCTGCAAACGTAGCTTGGTTCCATTGCACGCTAATATCACACCAAAACATGAAATAAATCTTGCGTAGAAGTATTTGGATATTATCGTGGAAGGTTCTGTACAAAAAAATTCACTACTCGCGAGCTTTTTGCCTATATTTTTAGCTCTAATCTCACTTACTCTCCTCGTGAAACATTTCTATTCTCTTCAAACAAAAGGGCAAAACAAAAAACAATGGTAAAGGCTTTTCACGATAACAGCTCATCCAGGAGAGAATGAAATAATGAAGATCTATAGAGGAAATCTTACGTCATTTACATACGGATTCGTATTGTCAGCTAAGAACGTATCCATTCATTTTTTTAAAATTCATATTATTTTCATTTCACCGCAGGCATAGGTACTATAAAAACAATTACACACGAATTCGTGAAAACGGTTTTTTCACCTATTGATGAACTAAAATGGTGTGTGAGTGCGAGAGAGGAAGAGAAGGCTCGACGCGATGCGACGCGACGTTGATAATGGAATAGCCTAAGTAAATAATTTTCTCTTTCGGTGGTTTTGTGTTCCAAACTGGAAATAATGTACATACGAGTACGTGTGCGCACAGGGCAATGGGCATTATACAGTCTAGCTCTCCTTTCTTTTCTAAATCTAATACTTATGTGTATTTTGTATTCGTTCTGCCATCCATTATGGTAAGCATATGTACATTACGATTTAAATTTAAAATTCATAATGTTGAATGCAGTCTGTATAGCATGGATTCGATGTCGTCGATGGAAAAATTCTCATCGCTTCAGGAAAGCCTTGAGGGCGAAAATGGCTCAAGTACTAGCAGTATGCTTTTCTAGTGGGAAAAATGTAATACATTTAAAATATCTTACATTTAGACATACCTCTCTGGAATAATATGTACATAATAATTATAAACAACATTATCGGCCATGAAGAGCTGTTTTACTATACTTATAATAATTTTAACCTAATCACTTATTTCGAGTCATCGTGGAAAAACACTTTTTTAATATTTTCTCGGAGCTTGTCACAAATAAAGACTTATAATTAATTTCGCGCGTTGATTTAAACTATTTCACATAATTTCCTGCGGAAATTGCAAATGATTTTGTCGCTGGTGTTCGATATTAATATCTCTCTAAAATCGCAGCCATATATTCAAAGCATTAGAAGATATGGGAGTGGGCAGTAGGTCATCGTTGCTGGGATTTTTATACGTCGATCTCTAAGTATTCGGTTCGCTTATTCCTCTATTTATCAACACCTCGCATTCAGCAAACACATTGTTGGACGGATATAAATTGCTTTTCTCAAAAAAACAAAAATTAATCGATCTCGTTTACCTTGGACGGCAGTAATCTTTGGAATTTTTTACTCAGCGTGTGTATACTACCGGCACAATTTTTTTCGACTCCATTCGACACAAATGATTCGCTGCTGGAACCAATTTGATTTTCCATGATCACAAATACAGACTTTTGTTTGAAAAATGCGTGTAATCTGACCGAAAAGCGCACAAAATTAAAATACAGCCTGTTTGAAACTCGACAAGTTCAAAATTATTAGCACTTCGAACCGATCGAATATATCTGTTGGGTATTAAATACCCTCCTATGATATCGAACTAAAAGTTTGAATTTTATTATAAATTTTGCTCAAGATGTTTGCATTCGAACGAACCAACCGTAGGTATAATAATGTTCTAGGTACATCTTCACTGACTCACCGATGAGAGAATATTCGAAAAAAGAAGGAAAAAATCAACAGAATGAAGAGGTTACTCATTCAGTTAATTTGTCGCATGCAGAGTTGCACTCCATAATTATCAAACACATGTTTAAAACGAGTACAACGTATTTTATAGGTACAGTATTTATATTTGCCACGTGTGTTTGTGACAGATCCAGGCTGTTTTTATTAAGGTGATAAGCTAAATTTTACAACAAAGTAAGTTTTGTTTTTAAAATTTTAGTAAAATTCATTAATTCGACGGTGAAAATAGTGCCAGTATGTAGTTCATGAACAAAAGTCAACAAAAAGGCAACCTAGAATAATAAAATTTCCTTTAACCTTTGTAAGTTTAAATTGCACTCCTCATAATTTAAGGTTTCATAACATAAAAAATGCCATGCTGAGCTACTTGATTTAGAATAAGTTAATTTTAATATTCACGAATCTTTAAAGAGGCGCAAAAGTAAGTATCCGGCTCAATTGTTGGATAATATCCCATAAATCTTCACTGAAAAAAGTGGTCTTATCGATTGTGATGAGTTAGATTTTAGAGTGTTCAAAGTCAACCTAACCTTACGATGACTTTGAGCACTCTTGGAGTAAATGGAATCAACTTGAAAAGACCAAACCAAAAAGGCGAAGTAGAAAGGAACAGAGAACTCGAACTTTAATTCTATAAATTTTTTGTGTCTTCCCAACTGGAGCCAGATGAATGAATGAAAATTATAGAGGAAAACGTTCAAAATCCTATTTTACGATACGTAATTAAATTATCTTTCTTTTTTGGTAAAAAAAAAGTTTTGATGCTATAACTTGATGAAACCTTCTAAACAAACACGATAAGTATAAAATTTTGTTAAATATTTCAAAAAAACAATCGAGAAAAATGTTTTCAAGTCGTCAACTCATTCGTCAAGTGAAATTGTTCCTTCTAACCTCGAATCACCTCACCATCTCATATAGTCTCCGTTGTTACATTCTAACAGCTAGGTATATTCTTATAATAAAAATTTACACTTTTGATTATTTATTTCTCTCTCAGTATTTTTTATACCAACACCAACCAAAGCGTGACTGACGCATTCGTGGATGGGTCAATGTCAGCCACACTAGGCTACTTTCTTATAATATTCGAAAAATTCGCTGCTCATAAATCCACGCATCGAAGCTGTAAATTCGCTTTCGACGAGGAAACTTTTTCACCAAGACGAAGACACGCTGCATTACAGAACCGGAAAATACTCGCACGTTAACTTGCTGACTTTATGGACAAAAAATTTGTTTTACTTTTTCTCACTTTTCGCTAAATGTTTTCACCTTAGTTTCTTATATCTACAATAAACATATACACACACAGACAGGATGGATTATATGAGTGCTGTCTTTGGACGCACACGACTTCCACTTCTCGAATATAAAAGATTCGATAAGAAAGTATACGCACACATACATACATTTATATCTACAAGTGTCGATCGAATCGGACTGAAGATCGTTATTCTACTTTGGAGCCAACCATTTGGACGAATTAAGCACACATTAGGATACCCAGTTCGCCCATAAAATCGTCAACTCACGAATTCGTATGACCTCAATTGACATCGTGTTAAGATGCGCTATAGGTACATATCTACATATATACATAAACCCCCCCCCCCCCCAAAAGAAAAAAACAAAAAACAACAACAACAACAAACTGAAAATTTTTCAAAAAGCTGAAGCATCGAATCTGTTTGAAAATTTGAATTTTACGCGGCAACAGTCGTAGATTGAGGTTACTTTAAAAAATGCTAATTATATCGATAAAAGGAAGCTTTTGAAGGGAAAAAAAATCGAATAAAATTAAATTAATATTCAGTCCTCGAGCGATTACAATGGTCAGTTCGTGCATCGATTGTGTCCATATTTTGAGGCAACAAGGAGAGAAAGGAAAGGAGAGATGCGGGAGAAAGATGGCATAAAAAAGATTACGCGAAAGTACTTTTTAAACGTGCAGTAATGGGGCATTATAAATTCAATTTCCACGTCACACATAGTTTAGCCTATATCCTTATTATTTAATTGTAAACGGTCTGATTCCGAAAATAATTCAACCCGTATAGGGTATACTAGGAGGAAAATTATGAAAAAATCAGATTACAAATTTTTTACGAGTATAAATAATTTGTTGAAATGTCCGTAATCCGCATTCGAGTTTGTTCAATGTATAATATTTTTTGAATATAAATTACTATAAATGTGAATATTGAAAATTCGATTTGTCAATTCGATACGGACCAATTTCCGGAACAAAATTTTGTTCACAAAAAGAACTCAAAATCTTTGAATTTTATCAACTTGGAAAATTTGTTAATAAAAGTAGCATTGAAATCTTTGACGGGAAAGATATCTAATTAACATAATATTATTTCAAATTATGTAAATTACATTTGTATTACACGAGAGAAGTCTCGCAGGTAAAAATAAAACTGGTTTGTTGCTGAAAACTGGAGAAATATTTCCAACGCCAGATTAGAAAAAAGGCTATCCAAAAAATTGACTTTGAAAACGGAAACACTCAAAAGCTACTTAGATGTGTTTGGCGAGTGCAGAAAGTTGATGTATCCTAGATACCAAATTTTTAAATACTGCATCTTTGCCTATATTGATCGATATTATTTCGTAAAATAAGCGAAAATGCATACATTGCTTGGTAATATTTTCTAGTTTCAGCTTTGCGATAATGCCATCGGTCCAATAATTAATATTGGTTCCGTTATTTGTTCAATCGAATTAAAAAAAAATTTTACACGATGAAAATTTTTGTGGTTGTCTATGCGAGAGAAAAATCAACCGTAAGAACCGGATTCTTCAATTTGTGCAAAAATTTTCTACGTCTTAGGATTTTGCCTCGACATCTTCAGTGTCGGTTAGTTTTTTCAAACCATAAGAAGTATTCCGTGAACTAAAAAGTAACTATTCGAGCCTGGAAACCGGCACGTTCTCTGTAAGGAATAAATATGGCAGCTAAGAATGTCATGATATGGAAGTAGCTTCATCACTTATAACCGTATCCAGATATTGAGTTTGAAATGTGACGAGATTTTTAAAAGTTGTCATCTAATACGTGACAAGTTGCCAATAAACTGTCACCACGGATAAAATTTACCGATTATTTTTCTCTGCACTTACTACAAGGCAAATTTGACCCGTTAAATGATTTCCACGAGCAGTCTTTGGTACACAGGCACCTGCAAGCCTGCCGATTGAATTATGAGACTATAAATACTACGAGTATATTACTTTCATTTTTATGGATAAATCAAAAGTTTTGGTTTTTCGTCTAACCAGTTCCCAAAATACCGTTATACGAGAAGAATTAACAACAAAATTTCAAAATTTCATATATTTTGTTGTTTCGAATACCAACGGATATTTTACACATATGTGTAGCTACTCGTACCTTTGCGAGTGTGTGCGTGTGGAAAAGAAATGGTTAGAAATCGGAAGGAAATACGAGTACGTTATTCGAATAAATAAATAGCGCGCATCTGCGTATGGAGTTAGGAGGAAGTGCGTTTCTAGATTAGAGCCTATATCGATGAAATGCGTCTAGAAAGAGAAAATCAACTAAAATCAACTTGGCTATAAATGCGATGCGATTAGTTGGGTTAACGGAGAATACCCACATCTATACCTACTCCTAAATAGGTAACAGACGAAGAGCAAACGACACGATAATCTTTTTTAAAAATAATTATTGTTTTTTCTTATTTCACTCGGGTGTGTTATCCGTTTTGCATAATTTCCTTTACCTGAAAACGAATCTGAGAATATGACGTAAAAATAACAGAAAAAAAAAACAAGTACGTAATTTGTTTTCAATTTCCTGTCACAGCTATAAGTCATACTTAGAAGAGAAACTACATACAGGCGTAGACCAGTGAGATTTCAAAGTCGAGCTTGATGAGCAGAATCATTTCTGTGACCTGCTGATCCTCAACTTCTTTTCAACTCGGGAACTAAAGGTAGCACATTTCTTTGTAATTAAAAATTTGGCTCGCGCCTCTCTTTTCGAGAAAGACCTTTTCGAAGCTACTTTTGAATCCCATACCTCATTCCTCTTCTGTCCACAACTGCGACTGCCCCCCATATCAGGTCTGTAGCTAAACACCTGCGAGGGTCAGGGCTCATAATTATGATATTTCAGGAGGGGCAAATTTATCCTAGTCTATGTGTTTTCCCCTTGCTGGTAGCCGGTGCTATAATTAACACGATAATTTTTTCTCCTGGTTATATTTGTGACAATGAGCAGGTGAAAATAGTTGTATCAACTTGAGGCACAGACAAATCCACGCGAGTAAAAAAATGGAAAAAGTACATCCAGTAAATTGTGAAGAGGAGCAATCATCGCGCGTTTTATATGACAAAAACACTGTACCCTCGTAAGTTATAATTTACTATCGAATGATATAGATTTCAATATTTGGGAAAAAGGAAATATGCACGCGTGCTGGTTTGATATTTGGAGGCTATTATATAAGCTCATTATCTGTAGCAATACAGATCTAAGAGAAGAGTATATAGGTCTTATTGAATCTTAATATTATAGCACTTAAATCTAATATATTGATATCCTGATCTCAAAAAATTCGTTACACTAAAACCCTACGAGTGCTCTTTAAAAGGTACACCAAACTTTTTGCCCTCCCTTTCAAAGGCTAATTGAAAATTCGTCTCTAAAATCTATTAAATCGAGAGTTCGATGATTACAGTATTTTAAAACAAAAAAGCCGTGAAAAATATTCCAATATTAGACTGTCACTTTTTCATTTTTTGGAAGAACAGGTGTCCTCGGATGCTCAATTTCCCAATATTCAAATCGTTGCTGTCTGACAAACGCATATACGTAGCGATAAGACATGTATCCATTTGAAGATTAAATAGGCAATTTTCCATTCTAGGCGATTATTAATCACAGCTTGTATTCTGATTTACGGTATGAGGCTATAGTTTGAAAATCAAGTCTAAAGATATTTACACCCACGATGAGGAAAATAATTAAACCCATGTTTTCTCGTCCATTTTCATTAAAAAAGGTGCTGCTAATTTCGACTTTGCCGAAAGCCACAAAGCTGAAAAGCTATACGCAAACGATTCATTATCAGATGTACCTATTATACGCATCTATCAAAATATGTACGACGTATACTCGTATACTAAGAAATTGGAAATAAATATAGTACGAGATAAATTTGGAGTTCATTAGGCTGAGAGAAATGGCATTCACTTTAAGCCTCATGCAGAGAGCGGTATGGCTTCAAAAGTAGTTTAGGAGCGCCGAATGAGTGAAAATTTAAAGTTGCAGGTTTCATTTTAAATGTATTTTTTAAATGTATTTTTTCTCTAAGATAACGAATGCAACCTGAGTTAACTACTCGTAGGTAGTTACGTACTCATAAAATGTCTTTTGCGAGTGCATGAAAGAGAGATTAGACTCAGGTAGATAAATATATATGATATGTATGCTGTTTGTTTATCGAAAAAGTTGGTTTGGAGAGAGAACGTATTTTGGAACAGCAGTGACGAGTTCAAGAGAAAAACACGAATCTATTATACTTACTATTTCGATTCAAAATTGAATTTTTAATTATTGTTTAGTTAACATTTTGAAAAGAAAGTTATTCGAGTAGGTTGATATAATAGACAAAATGCCAGACGTACGTTATCATATTATGTTGATTTTCATAAAATTTACTAAAGTTACAATTTAAACCCATCAGAAGGTTTATCCGAGTTCACTGCGAAAATTTACTTTGGCTTTAATTTTTGAAGTAGTTTTAGAGACATATTTTACTACTGATGGGTGGGGGCATTTTTAGAAACCATTTTAGAGACTCAAGTGCTGACAGGGGATGAGAGAAAAATTTTTGAAGTGGTTTCAGGGATATTAGTGTTGACGGGGAAGAAGGAAAAATTTTTTGAACTAAATACTTTGAAAATAAAGAATATAGCTATCTTATCTGCATGGCGTATTGTTGTAGAATTTACGACGTCTACAAAAAACAAATCTCTAAATTCATCCGTGTAGAAGAGAATTTTTGGCAAGGATTTCTTCTAAAATGTGGTGGACGAGAGAGAAACAAAATTTCCGTTTTCGAAGACAGGGAAATTCGGTACCAGATTTAAGAATGAGCTCCCACACTGGCCCTTTCGTGGGCACTGCGGGGTTCTAACCCATTGTACTTCCATAACCTTTTTTCTCTCGAATAAATAATTATTATAGTCGAATTTATTAAACCTACACGATGGAAATTCACGCAATTTCGGCACAATTTGAGTAAAAAGTTTGAAGATGTTCGAGAATACTTGGCTTGGAAAAAAGCCAAATCTAACGTCGGTGCAATATATACGAGTAAATTATATTCATTTTCGAATGTTCTTTTGTAATTTTTCTAGCTCTATATTTTCCTTTTTTCTTCTTTTTCAAATCGACTATCAATTAATTCTCCAAATATTCAATAAAGAGAGATGCATATTTACTCATAGATACAAAAACGAATAAATGTGCCCAAAGTACTGATTCTGATAATACTGAATTATAATTTTTTTCAACTTTAAAATTGTTTTTAACTTCGCAATAAATTCGTATACTACCAATAAACTTGACTTCACCTCTCATTTTTCTATTGTTAACTTACTGCACCCAAATTTAAAACCTCCTTCAATTGACCTCATCCAATGAAGTGACCCATAAAAGGCGAGTAATTTTAATATTCTTCTTTCTCGACATAAAATAGAAAAGTATCTATAGCGCTATCGACCTATTGTTATTCGCATGAGACTGATGAATACTAAAAGCATACACACTGATGAAAAGCTGATGAAAACTATAGTAAATTATGAGAAAATAATAAATCCATTTTGTACGCGTTTATGGTACGCCGATGAAGATAAAAAGAGAAACTACCTACGATTTATGGGCGATTATTCGAGTTATTAATAATGCTACGTTTTTGGAACAAGAGATGATTATATAAATAGATTAGGTATTTTTTACACTTGAAAATTTTCCTTTTTTAATACGCACTTATATTTGACCAAAAAAATAGAAAATTCGAGGGAGAAAATTTGAAAAATAAGCAGCCCGCTTGTTTTAAATTTAGATTCAAATAACGCGGAAAATTACACACAAAAAATATGAAGAGCAAGCTAAGTAATTGATAATTTGTATGTGCGGTTTATTTGATGTCGTGTATAACATCTTAGGTCTTTCACGACAGTGGGCTCAGAATAAATGGATGATAGGGTGGTTGGTAGTGTGTGAGTGGGTGATCATCTGAGTCAGGTTGTAGCAGTGATGAATTTCGAACCAATATGACTTTCGGTTGCAAGGCTGAGCACTTGGTACTACGCTACACAGACCCCAAATAATAATTTTGTCACTCGTCTCGAAAGTAATAATCACTGGTAGACAATTTGAGTTTTTGAGATAAAATTTAAAGGAAAAAAATAAAATTAAAAAATAAAATTAAAAACGCAGACGTCACAAAATTTCTTTGGTAGGCTACGCATGAAGTCGAGTGTAAATTCTGTCTTTCTTTTGATTTCGCAGTCAAGTCAATACATGAAGTATAGTCCACGTTTGCAGAAAAAAGACATGCTATGATAAAGGACCTTGAACAAAGGCACACAGCATTTGAAAAATGAAAAATATACATAAAGTAAGAGGATAATATTTCAAGACCGAGGATGATGCACGTAATTCAATACGGTATAGGTCTTTATAACAGGTGAGTAAGCAGAGGATTTTAAATTCGAGCATATTATTTCTCGTTTTTGTAAGTCTCCGAGCTGCGTCTTCATTTCTCATGATCGTGTGATTTGGTTCAGAATGCATCTGCCATCTTATTTTATATTTGTGACTCACAAATTCAATACGTATAATTACGAGTAAAAATTACGATAAATTCTTCAAATTAGATTTCAACACATTAATTCTCAACTTTTTCTCGGATGAAAATGAAAAAATTATAAAATCATTGAAACCGGAAAAATAACACGAATTGGATAATTATGCGGCTGCTTTGATGGGTCACTGTCAGCAATGATTTCGAAAAAGCAAACCCTACCACAACTAGCTTCATGTAAGAGACACGAATCGGTTTGAAGTGCTTTGGAAAGTAGGCCCAGATATACGAGTATTTATATTCAAATGTACAAGTGCAATACCAGAACATGACCTCCGGAGATGAGCAGGTCCAGTTAAAAATCTCTTTTTGAAATAAATAACGTACGAATCGCGTAAATACGAGTACATAAAATGTAGTACACTCGTTTTACCCGCCAGCAGTCACACACTTTTACATCACTGCACGAAATTCTGACATCAAGTTGGTATAAGTACGAGTAAGTGGCAACTCGACATACACACGAATAGCAGCATAAAAGCTTAACGCATTTAGGAACAACGAATTGAAAAAAATTTCTCTCCGTTATCTTATCGAAATTTTTAGAACACCCAAAAACACTAAAATAAGAACGTATAATTTTCGAACAAACTCGACACAGCCACAGCCAGTGGGTTCTCGTACATTACATACACGTAGAAATAAAAGAAAAGAAAAAAAAATGAGAAAAAACTAACTACTATACGGCACTACATTCGCAAAACAGGTGCATAAGTGTATTCGATTTGAACGCTATTCGATAATAATTACTCGTAGATATACGAAATCGTCTATGACACTGTATCACTATCAGCACGACATACTGCACACTGCACAGCTCTGTATGGACGCAAAATAAAAACAATATAATATACTCGCACCTACGGTACGCCGAGAAGGAAATGACGTCACAATATTTTGTACAATGATAAAAAGAGTCATTCGGAGAAATGAGAGACAAATAATCCTCTCACACCCTTGTGCACGCATAGCTTCATTCCGCTTGACCGAGATTCGAGTATTTTAACGAGTGCCGAGCATCGAACCAACAAAATATGGGGGTTCAAAAATCATGTACCGGAATGGCGCGGTTAGAGGCTGCCGGCTACCGCGGCGGCAAAAAACACGAAGTCAGGTACCGAGGAGGAACAAGTAGAACTCATTAGAAGACACAAGTAGTTAGCCGATAGCCATTGACTGACTACTTGATGGAAACCGGATTCACTTTTCGAGCTGACGAAATACAAGATACAAATTCGAAGAAAATGTTGAAAAATTTCAAGTCAATTTACGAGTACTTCAACATGGCATAAAGTAGCTGAACTTTTTGAGGTGCGTAGTGCGTACTAAGTACTCACTCGAACTTACTGATGCTGCATTAAGGCGAAAAGGTGCTAAGTCAGCAATGTTGAAAGATTTACGACACGTGCGAAGAGAAACGGTATAATTATAGATTTGGAAAGTGGATTAAATTTCAAATAAACCTTTGATTTTGTTTATCTCGTTTTTCCATTGTGTTTAATTTCAGTTTGTTGGCATTTGAACTTGTGGGAAATTATCACTATAGGGGCAAGTTCTGCCAACTTTTGCCAGGTTCTATCAACTTTTGCCAAGTAAATGCAAGAAGTACGCATAATCTTCGCAGTATGCGAAGGCACCAAAATAATTACGAGGAAAAAATTAGGGCGTCAAAAAAATTGCTGGTAAGAAGGGAGGAGGACTGGGGCGCTAACTTATGAAACAGGGGCACCAAAACATGTCTTTGCGAAGGCACTCCAAACCTTTTGCACGCCCCTGGCTATAGTCTGTCCCAAATAAGAAAGGATAAAATTCGAAAGGCCACACAAGGCGTAGGTGTGGACGGCAAGCCGAACCGAATGCACCGCATCCAACTTTTTCGAAAACTGCAGATGGGATTGTAATGTTCGTCGTGAAAATTTCAACGATTCGATAGAAATGAATAGGAAAAATTACGCAGTTAAATACTCGTATATGTACATTCTTCTATATTTTCAGACAATTCTCCGCATTCTGGCGGAAATGTTTCGTTCGCAATGTTCGACGAAAAAGTACTTAGGTGCAGACGCACCCTTATAGTTATTATAGTTTTTGACTAAAACAATTCAGAATGGATATAATATTACCTCCACAAATCTCCATCTCACTAATAAGCTACATAATTTTCCTTTAAATAGGATAATTGTTAACAATTATCAACTTATAATTGCTGTACAGCATTTGAAGACATGTTGTTGTAGTGTTCAACAACTTGTACAGTTATTATAGTTGAATTGAATTTCTACTTAGACTACACCGGAGCATAAATACTTCCTATCTATGCCCACATCTTGAACAATAAGCTTCGACCAAGTTTTTGCAATTCGTCGAATAACGGGGAGACTACGTACGAGTACATATACCTAGTCGGCTCTCTTGTTATGGCATCGTTTATTTGACGTTTTTTCCATTTATCCAAGTCATTAAACGTCAAGAATTCAACTTTTCTAATTGCTATGTGTGCAGAAAGAACTCTATGTCCATTTTATTCAACAACCATAAATGGTGTCGCTTGCTGCCATCAACAAGTTATAACTCTTACAAATGTCCACAAGGAATACGACAAATAGAAAGTCAAATGATGAGGCTCCCCTTGAAACAAAAAAGGAAAAAAAATTGATTTCGATTCAATTTTGCAAACAACAGTTAAGCTTATAATAGCCAAGAAAGTAAAATGCATTAGGCAATACACGAAGGTACTACTTTCGCAAAATTAGATTTGCTTTTAGCGCCGAGAGTTAAAGCGCCAATCCGTACAAAATAAATATTCGAGAAGTTTTATCGCCATTTTGTTCATTATAAATTGGCACAGACTATTTCGAGTCAGTTACGAAAAATATAACAAGTACTCGCATTTTCTCCTCGGAGCATTCTGCAAAATTCTAATGAGAATTGCTTCTTGCTTCAATTTGAAAATTAAGTTTTAAATAATTCGCTTCGAGTAAATATAAGTAAAATTACGTAAAAGACTCGAGTTCAGAAAGTGAAATATATGAAATGGCTATATTTGCTCATGATGTCGAATTTCAAGGGAAATAAATATTGACGGATGGTTGTATAAACTGCGAACGCATTCAAAAGAATAATAAGAATCGAAAAATAATAATTAGAGGAGCTTTCGTATCAGAAAAGGACAAACGTCGTAACTTTTTCCTCACCGGCAAAATTGATCAGGAGTTCCAGATCAAAGCTTTTTAAGTAAATTATTTCAACAAAATTGCCACATGTAAAAAATTATACACTAGTAAATACTCGTAAGTAAATATTTGCTTACGTGTAATTTTCAACACATGTTACCTTTAATGGATATGAGGAGTTTTGACGTATGTGTACTTCGTTACACGCGTTGCCTTTTAGACTATTAGATAGAAGAAAAAAATGAGTATGTAATCTGTCACCCACTTAATCATTTTTTATCTGAAATCTGAATCGCGATTGTCTTTTGATGACAGAGTTTAATCATACCGAACTACTCATTTCATTTACTGCCTAGAAATCTGATAAAAATTACTGACCCGGTCTTGAACTTTTCAAAAAATTATTAGCGAGATGAAAGAAAAAAAAATTACTAACGAAGAAACATGAAAACCTACGACGCGACGGTTACCAGCACTTCGTATTAATTAACATTTATTTGTAGTCCACCTACACTACAGTACCTATAAGCTCATTTTTTCACTTGTTAATTCGAGTCCTTGGATTTGTTTTCAACGCACACAGTCGCCATATGCTATCTTTAGCAAATGACTTTGAGCTAATTTTTTCCATTTTGCAAAATTAAAAAGACCACAGGTACCTAAATACCTTAACTCAGACGTGTAACGGATCTTTTGATCGTCCTAATGACTGACCATTCTAATGACAGGATAATATAAGTGAAGCATAGAACATTTTTGATGCTTAGTACGCGTGGGAAGAGACACCCAAAATAATTAAAACTATTTTCCATCGTAGCATTAGGACATAAAACAAAGAACTACTCGGCTACAATATAATGAAAAAGTTGAGTAGGTACAAAAGATCCATTCTTTCCAGGCATCGACAGCCTTTTTTAAGAAAGAAAAAAGAAAAAGTTATTAGGCTAGTTGATTTTTCTATACTTACATGTACTTACAAAACTCAGGTTCACATTTGTCGATAGACAAATAAACGAAACCGAGTCAAAAAGAAGAAAAAAACACGTCAATCGAGTATTTTAAGTAAAATTTTTCCACTTAATTCATTTGACATTTTCTGTAAAGGATTACCTAGTTTAGTTGAATAAACGATGCTTATACGTAGTATCTATTTTCCTGATCTGCAATATATTATATTAACCAGGCTACAGGTATTGAATACTTAATCCATGTTGAATGATTCGCTCATTTAAATTACCTACGGTATTTATAGTAATTCCGTCTGATCAAAAATTTTTCAATGTGGGTGAAATTGGTCGGAATTTTGAAATTTGCAAACCTTAAGAAATATCAACCACCCTTGTACTCGAATTATTTCAGAAAAAGCGTTAGCGAGTAATAAAAATGAAATCACTTGCCAATTATATTTGATTCCTCTTCGATAGAAAGTTTTCTATTGGTATGAATAATGGGACTTACCTGGAACAAACAAAGAAATTAAAAAAAACATTAAACGATAGTTTGAATTTCATGAACTCGTGGATTACGAAAAATAATAAATGAAATAAATGACTAAAGATCAAGAGGACAAATTGAGCATATAAGTGAAAAATAAGTAGAGGTATATAGTACCTAACACCACAGATATGCTTAACACTGACCCGAAGATATCGATACGAAGGTGAACGGACTGGAATTTGTTATAATTTTATTCTTTGTCCGACAAGTTTTCGCAGAAAAACTAACATTAAATACCAATTCAGATTTTTGGAATACCACTTTTTCATAACCATGATTACCTATTCATGCAACGAATTGCGGTGGGAAATGAAGAACATTCTCAAAACAATAGACTAGTTGACAATAGTGGGTAGGAACTTGTCTACTCAAAAATGGATAGGGGATCTGCGATTCAAGGACACAATTTAATACTACGGTACGTTTTAATTTAAATGTTTATCAAAGAAAAAGAGAATATACATATATATTCAGTTCAAACGGAGCAATGCAACGAAGAATAGCATTATACTTTAAGCTTATTTTCAACGGCTTAAATTCTAAGCGCAATGGAAAATGAAAGTACAAAAATAACTTGTGATTTCAGAATGAAATAATGTTCGAATCGAGGCAATACAAGTAGAAAACCACTTCGGTGTTTCATTTTCGAAAAAAAAACGCGTTCGAATTTTCGTCATAGACCATTTCTCAATTTTTTTTTTTCTAGAAAAATACCTCCGCGCAGCTACTTTCTCAGTAACTCGATTCTATTTTTCTGAAACTTTGGCAAAATATGTAGTCAAAGGATGCCTGCAGAATTTTGTCATACATGAATTAATTTGAGTTATGGAATGCTGAAAAATGTACAGCCGAGCAAAAATTTGCTGTAAGAGCCGAAAAATATTTCAATTCAACTTTTTTTGAAAATAAAAGATATTTGAAAGGGACTTTAGCTCTACCCCCCCCCCCCATAGATACGGGGATGCGCCTTTGCTTCCAACGATTTTCAGCTCTCCGGTGTAAAATAATAAAACGAAAATTTTTTATTTTCATTTTTAAACGATAAACTAGTTCAAAATTTCTGTTTCTATACATACTGATTTATCCAGCATATTTTTTCCTAACAGCTCCACGATTTCACGACTTTAACAAAAAATGCTTCAAAGGGCTCCGCTACATAGGATTATAGAATCCGTCAAGCAAAGTTTCCTCCTGCATCCGTCAGTTTCAAACTGATTTGAAAGTGTCGGACGTATGAAGCGGACATCAAAAACGTCATCAAACACGTATATATATAGCTATACTCACATAAGAACTAAGAACCTATAGGTGTTTGAATTTGCTTCACGGATTGTATGATCTTACGTAGCGGAGCCTTCTAAAGTGTACTAGCAATGGCGGTAAAATAGCAGTACTCTGCATATTTCATTGCAAACTCATTATCGGAATAATAAGCAAGTACCTAAATCCGTTATACCCTATCATCGCGATTGCAATGTCTAAATTCTAACGCAAGCACGAGAAACACGTTAACGGAAATCAAATACCTTCTCGTAGGTACGAGATTAAATCGATTGAGTTTTTTTTTTATTTATACTTTTTTGAAATGGGTCATTACCAAAAACAAAGACACGGTTGATTCTTCAACGTGGCATCGGAAAATTGCAAGAAAGAAGAAGAGAATAGGACGAGACGAGAGATTGTCTCCGAATGACCAGCATTTTTAATTGGCATCGTACCCATTTTAAAATTTATTTCTGCAAACGTTTACACCGTTATGAGATGCTTTCGTATCGCGTATATTACGGGCACTCGGACACTTGACCAACTTTAAAAAAAGTAAATAATGTAGTCGTCTTAATGTAGAACATCACGGCTGCTGGCTTCAAACTTATATAGAACCAAAATTACGTAAATCGTATTTACTGCACGGTATCTTTTCGTAGCAGCAGTAGCAGCAGCAGCAGCAACAGTAGCTGCAGAAATGCATTCAAATGGAGCCTTTTAATTTCAAATAGCACCTCCATACGTGACAGATAAGTAGGCAACGCTTCAAAAGTTGAATCCCCTCGCCCTCATCTAATGGGTGACCTTCAACAAGGTCATCCATGGCGGCGTCTGCAAACAGGTTCGCCAAACCTCTACGCTGCTGCAGCTGCTGCATAAAACTGGATTACCATTTGGACGCGTTTATATAAATGTCGAGACGTTAATCGAAAATTAATGAAAGTTACATTTCGACAGCTCCACTTTACAAATATTTAGGTAATTATCATCGCTCGTTTTCGAGACACCTTTACGTATACGACCAATAATTAGATTAATTTAAAAGTCGATAGCGTTAATGGTGACGAATACGAGGTGAATGTACACAGCGATTCTGATCTCGAGTGCACACCTCTCTGTGGTCAGTTATTATTTAGGTACCTAGGCTATATCAACTTTACTTCAATCTACTTCTGCGATGTAAGATGTAATAGGTACGTGACCATTACAGTTTCGACTTTATTCGCGCATGTTCTTAGGCGAGTGAGTCGTATACGAGTATGTAATATGTAGTATGTACATTGATATTTTGAAATTATAATAATGAAAATTTATATTTGGTACGTGGAGTCAGGGTGGGGCGAATGAACGGCTCGTAGTGTACACTTTTTCATACGTGAATTCTAGCACAGAAAAAAATAAATAGTAATTTTCACTTCAGTAGGTACACCTATGTCTTTACGAGAAAAACGAGATAATGTCAAATGATGTCGATTGTAGTAGAAATTAAAAAAATAACAGGAAACGTAAACATCAAGAAATAATAATTGAAAAACCAAATTCCAAAGATCGCTTTAACATATGTGCAAAAGCATAAAACTGATCTAGACCTGCGCCTGGCAGAACAACAATCTACATAATATATAAGTACATATATGTGTTTCTAAGCTCATTAAAATGTAGAACCTTTTGGAAACGTAAGATTTTGTTGGATTTGACCATTTTCGAAAAAAATTTCCATTAATTTCATTTCAATCTTGCTAATTTTTAATGTTCTGTTGAAAATCCCACTGCGGTATGAAAATAGGACTGTTCTTCTTACCATCGTTGAATTATGACGTCAGAGTTGAGGGATCAATTCAAAAAATGAGAAAAACGTACAGCTCCTAATTTGTGATTATTGAAAGGTTGGTTCTAATACCCTTTTTCTTATTCACCAATTTCCGGCAGATTCCTAAAACAATATTCTTCCATCTCATCTCCATATTTCATACTCGTAGTAAGACGTGGACTTTGATAAAAAATAAAAATCATTTATCGCATTTGGGAATCTAAGTTCGTGCACCTATAGCTCATTCGGAATCGGGGTTGTGCAATGGGTTCGTGCACTTAGCTTACTTAGAGTTAGAGATTTTCACTCGGCACATTTTGGCACAGCTTGATTTATGAGTATATCTGCATATATTATCAGAATAATTATACCAACCCCTGATTTACTAATTACATTTTGAAAACTACTAAGAAAACTTTTTGGTTAAAGACTAAATAGAATTCTAGCAGGGCTGCCGGACACTATATTCGAGGTTATTATAAGTGAAAATTTGAGTTTATATTAACTTATGATTAGATGATGATGAACGAAGGGGGAGTGGGCAAGTTCGTTCGTGGACGATAATTTCGATTACAATATTGGATATACGGTGATCACGATCTGGTATTTAAAGTCATGCAGTCGATTGAAATGGCGCATGATTCCGGGTTTGTTTTGATCATTTTCAACTCGTCTATAAACAGTCATTTTTGTGCAGACAGGTGAAGTGAATTAACTACAAATGATAATGATGCTGTGTCGTAATCGACTTTTATGCGCTGCCAATGTCTTACTTCTACGTAATAAATGTTTATTCAGCCAGAGGTGGTAAAATGAACCGGTTTCAAAAATTTATACACGCCCGCGCGTATTAAAACGTATATAGGTATCACAGATAGGTATATTTGTTGGGACTGAAACTGAAGATGTGAATTTATGTTGAGGGTAACATTTGAACTTGATACAAATTAACTTCCAGTAAGAGCTGAAAGCGATCGCTTGTTCCAATAAGAGACATATTACTAGTATGCGATTTCTTTTCGGGCTACCAAATGGTACCGAAGCATCAATACACACAATTTTCGGAAGAGCGTCATGGACTACTCACTACTTCATTCCAAGAGAAAATATGGAGCACGCGATCAACTATCATGTATACTCGAATAGATGAATGGCATTTGCAAGATTAACAAATCATAATCGAGTCATTGATCGCATAATATTGAGTCATGTTTTTTTGTTTCTTTGTTGGAGCAGAGTAGAAACATTTTCCTCGGTGACTGATGAGTGATGAGTGATGATCATATCGAAAGTTTGACCAAACTCATCGAAAGTCTTCTCTCAATCTATTAAGTGCTGGTGATCACCCAATGATATGTACTTTAATATACGTGTAAACTGTTGAAGAAATACTTACGATATACTTTGTTATGGTAACTTTCTCGGATTACTTTTTTTTTTTGTGTAGAAATAAAATTTTATTGTTCGTTTCTTTACGATTGCATTCAATTCCGACAATGTTTACTCGTAATAAATTATAGTAGTAATCGGAATAAAGTGTCGCAAGTTCGTAAGGAAACGGTTTGTTCTTGGAAAATGTTTTCATTCCGTCTCACCTTTATTATTTTGAATTATAATATTACTTATTACGCCTTTTCATCTCTCTCAGCTGCTCTTATACACGCTTTTCTCTCTCTTTTTTAAGTAAAATTTTTCTATACATCATCGATGTAAAAGTACGAGTAGTATGGATGTAAAAGTTTGAAAAAGAAAGCTGTTAGCAATGCCATGCATATAGACGTTTCCGGTGCTCGATCAAAATTTTTGAGCATCACTCGAAGTTCTTGGAAGCACGAGGGGAGGGGAAGGGAGGGAGGTGTTCGTCGATTACCATTACAAAACTATAGAGTGTGACAAATACTAATAACATCCACAAGATGCAAGTTTGACGAAAATTGTCTTAATTGTTGGCGTTATAACGAAATACAATTTGCAAGAATGGGATATGTCCGCTTTTACAAATTTTACAGCAAAGCAAAAAAAAAAAAGTTCACGTCTTATGCTATCCTATAGGCTACTGAATCACCGCACTTTTGAAGTCTCATTTTCTCAAAGATTGTTGCACTTTAGGACGTAAAATTTTTACTGCAGGTAGAACTCGATGTAAACAATTTGGGCTAAAGAAGAAACCTAGTCCGGGAAGGGTGCAGTTTTGTAGCACCTGAGATCTATACAGTATCGAAACTTGAATTCGGTCATTAAAGGGCCGAAGAAAGGTGGTGTTGTAGATGCCATTTACATCAGATTTATCCGTGTGAAGTGTGAACACCCTGCCAGAGAGACTACAGGTCGGGTGAGCCAGGGCCGGATTCCCCATAAAGTGAATACGCACATTGCGTAGTATTTGAATTTTGGGGGCCCCCGGGATCGGTCATGAGGTCTAATTAAACGATAAAATAAGGCTTTAAGGAGCCAAAATGGGGGCCCTGGGACCGCCAAAATTATGAACGTGCGTGGACCCCGCAAAACGTTGAATCCGGCCCTGGGATGAGCTATGCGCCGTAGAACGGATATCAGAATTTTAAAAGCTTTAAAAAATAATTTCGACACATTCGTTACAATAACTGCGCAACGCGACTCATGTGTTGAACAATTGTCCTCAGCGATGAGCAGTTGCTGCTGCTGCTGCTCGGATGTCTTCGCATTTCCTGTCATGTCAAACTCATTATAACTTACGTAGCGTAGGCGAACGGTGCTTGAAATATTATTTTGTAATATTTGGGAGTTGATAAATACCTACTAAAAGTTTTTCTCTCGGCATTATTTTAATCGAGCGAGCATGACGTAAAAGAGTATAGGTTAATTTGCTAAGTACACGTATGAAAAGAATGCATCTTCATCTGGTTGGTTCCGTCTAATGTCAGTACCTAATAAATGTGTAATAAACGATCGTTATAGTAGCCGTGATTTTTCACCATTTACCGACCATTTTAAACGAGCACCAGTTTCTATTTTTATTTTAGATTTCGTTTTTATTCGGCGAATAACGCTTGCCAAAACCATAATTACGTATATATTGATAAGTCTATACGTTTCCTGTAATAGAGTAGGTACAAGTTTATAATTTCAGTCAAGATCACAGATACTTCAAAAGAGTTTCTCACAGATTCTGGAATAAGTATTACATTACATCGCATGCTACATATGCAGGGGAACATACTCCTTTGATTTGAAAACGAATAATAAAATTTAGCCGTTTACTTTCAGGAAAGTGAATGTTTCAGCAACTGAATTCTGCAGATAAAGTTAAATTATATCCTGATCTGAAGAACAAAATTAGCCAATTTTGGTAAAATATTCTATCACTATAATGTGTTTCTTAATCTCGCTAAAAAAGGAAAGCAGTTTACTACTAGTATAGAACATTGAAAAAATTTTAAATTCTCCGAATTCTCCTACAGGTAATAGTTATGCACTAAATGAAAGAGGATTCGTATAGATATAATGGGGGCATACCTAGCAGTACGTATACGTAGGTCGTTTTTTGTAGAGGAAAAAATTAATTTCGCAAACAAATCAATGATGCGTAGACGATATCGAAGACCACAAATGCTCATCCAAGGTAAACAACATATCACAATTCAACAAATTCGTTCCAACAAAATACAGATAGTGATAGAGAGGCAGGTATACCTACTATTCGACCCGAAATACTAGTACTAGCACTAGAACTAGTACTAGTAAAATAAAAAGAAAAAAAGAATCGGTCACCAGATTGGATTCGTCTGTACGTGTTGGACGGCTGGGATCGTTTGTTTTTACAAAAAATACAAAATAAGTAAATAAACGGATGAAATATAGTATCTATGTACGTACTTAAAAATAATTAATACTCGTAATTTAGAAAATAAAATCAGAAGTAAGCCCACCATCCAGTAATGATAATTCAATCGAAGAAGCTAGAAAAATAAAAATCAACGAATTTTCACGAATTCTGCCACAAATTCTACGTTTTTTAGTTTCTAAGGGAAGAAGATTAAGAAAAAAAATAGAAAAAAAAACATAATCACGACCATCGCCCGATGGTGCTATTCATTTCACCAAAAATTTAACGTTAATTATGACGATTCAGTTGAACATATGATGACTTCAACAACGGAAAAAGATGGGAACTGAATGAACAGCTATACCGTATATTTACCTATAGGTACGAGTATAATAAAGAATATTTCAAACACCGTTCAAAACAATGTGAGACTGAAAAAATATCTGGATTTTCAGAAGCGTAGAAGAAGTCAAAAGAGAATGCTTAAATTCGGCTCTCAGTATTTGACAATTCAGATTTGAAAGTTGTTTATTATTGCCTCGAGACATAATATTTCTCGAGTCAACCTTCATATTATACCTATATTCCTGTTTCTTCATAAAAAAATTTAACACCGCATTTCACATATGTATATATACAGGTACATATTTATCAGACCACCGACGATATTAATTTGTTGCTTCCGTAAAATTAGGGTAAGTCATAAATGAAATAATGCTGATCGGGGTTGGGAAAAAATGTCAGTTTTTCTATAATTTTTGATAAATGAGAGCTTTGAGGCATGACTCATTTTTTTTAAAGAAAACCGCGGGTGGGTAGTGGTGAAATGGTGACATTTGAGTAGATTTTTTTCATGAAAAGGAACTACTTTGGGGTGGAAGTAGAAATTGAAAAATAGTGTTTTCACCATAATAATATATAAACAAGGTCCACTCTACTCTTTCATGCATAAATGACTAGAAACCAACTTAATATGAGCGCGGATTCTACATTAGCTCTTATCGAATGTGGAAATTGCCTCGAGTAAATGTAAGGCTGGGCAGGATTCTCGAGATGCTGGACAGGTGAATAAATTTATCAAACGACATCGATATAACCACTTCGAAATTATTAACAAAAAAATGAAGTTCGAGAAACTCTGGAGGATACGGAACGAAATAATATGCGTAAGTCGAACGTATTTAATAGCACCCATTCTCGCTGACCCATTTCTCATCAGTTATAAAAGTCGAGACTCGAGATTCTAGACAAAATCCAAAAACTTGACACACCGCGTATATCCGAGCAACCTGGCCACGATCGTTTCAAAAGAGATTCTCCGAATATGTGACCAAAGTGTCTGGGGATATATGTATATGTATGGCTACGATATAAGGGTAGATCGAACCATATAGGCTATATAGGTAATTTACGTACAGCTCCGACGAGCGACTTCCTTTTCAGGAAATTACAATCTTTATCTAGCCCACGTCATTATTCGGCTACGGGTAAACTAAAGACAAGTATTTCCAAGTCGAGTACTCACTTGTGGCGGGTAGTATTTGCTTTTACGGAATGCATTCACACCGGCAGTACGCGGCGGCGGATGAGGCGGATACGTGCGCATGGCGCTCAGCTCGGAGATGCAGGACTTGCGTCGCAGCGTCAGCTCATCGGCCATCCTGGCGCCATCCACCGAGGAAAAGCGTCGTCTGCGAGGCTCCAAGCTGCAGTAGCCATCCTCATCGACTCCACCATCTGCTGCCTGTTCATCGTCATCATCTTCCCTCGGCAAGCTTTCGCCTTCGTCTTTTTTCAGCGCTTCGTAGAAGGATTTATCGCTGGGTGCGCTGCAGCTTCCAGCGCGACTGCCACTGGCGACGCTGTCCACCGTCTCCTCCTCTCTGGACGCGCTTTTTGCCGCGAAATGGCTCAACTTGGATTTTTCCTCGTGCCACCAACCCCTCAAAGAACGCCACGCTCGATTGAGACGCACGTTCATCTTCTTGAGCGACGGTTGAGGTTTGCGTTTACGACGCAGGCTTATCTTGCGCAGACGCGTCTTCACTCTGGCCCTGTGATTGCAGTACTCCATATTCGGTACTTCCGCTTGGTCGGGACTCGGCATCGTTTGCTGGAATTCGCCCAGTTCGGCGTAGTCCACCTCCACATCCAAATTGTCAACGAACGAGTCGCACGGATTCGGGTGCGAGCACTTTTCAATAACCGAATACAAAGCGTTCGTCTCTTCTGCAGCGGTCGCGTCCGCGTCTTTGGGCAGATCCGTGTTTCCAGCACCAACCGCTGGGCAGGATAGCTGGAGAGACTCGTCTTCGTGCTGGCTAGATGCAGAAAGGCTCTCATTTTTGGGCGAAGGCAACCGTTCATGGTCGTTCTTCACCGGCGAGTATGAAGGTGGTTGCCAAAGTGGCGACGTTCCTTCAGCTTCGATGCTGGCAGGTCTCACCGAGCTGAGAAGAATAGTCAGTTTGGTCACGTGCCTCTCCTTGCTACACCCATTCGGCTGGGTACTTGGCCAACTATCACAGTTTTCTGAAATGCTTCGACTAAGTTCGACTGGTACGGAGGTATCCTCACTTTCACCGTGCGATTTAGCATCAGCATTCGCCCTACCACCGTCATTGATTATCGGAGAACTTTCTCGAATTCTGTTCTCATCAGATTGCCGAACGGAAATATCTGATTTTATAACGTCTTCGGAAATATTATCGTACAGTTGCTGATTCGAGTTTTCAACTACCGACTTGTCGTTGTCGTTGAAGAAGGAAAAACTTATCCGAGAGGCTCCAGTCTGTTTCACAATATTGTAACATTAGTTTAATTCCATAATCCATTTTCCATTAAGGGTGTACAGCACTCGCGGTTTTTTTTTTTAAAGGGTTGCGATATCGTTTCTCTTTTGTTGGGGTGCGTTCAGGAACATTGTCCGAGCGTGTTCAGACAACGTTCCTGAACGCACCCCTGCGTAATGGACAGGTTATCATAAAAGAAGCTGTAAGTAGACTTTGACTAAACCCGTCCACTTCCGTCCTATAACAAGTCCCTACAATTCGTTTCAAATTGTAGTTTTTACAAACTTGTTCGAAAATGCCATCGAGATGATTTACTTGAGGTTAATGAGGCTAAAACCTGTAATGCATCGAGAGTTTTAAACATAGGCGAAACTATAGTTTCCCATTGTTTTGCCTTTGTAAGAGTGCTAAGATGGTAAAGAAGAGACAACTGAGAAAATAGGAAGTTCTTAACACGTTACGATGGTGTTGACATTACTAGCGTAGTACACCCTTTAAGAAAAATTTAGTAAATGAAAGTTGTGGAGCAAAGTTTTTTCAAAAATTGTCGGAGAACATTCGTTAATTCTCGCATCAAAGCGCTGTAAATTGATTGGTAAATGAATACCTCAACAGGATGTAGGATACCTGAAGCTTAAGCGCAAGGATTCACTGATAAATGAACGATATATCTGCAAAGGATGCAGTAATCGTTCGTCACCTACGATATACTCGTATAAACAATACAGGTCTGAGGTCTGTGACAATACCTATATAATGGTAATTTTCACTACTGTGATAAGAAAAGTTACTTTTTTGTTTACAGGCAGTTAATACTATTCATTTTTTTCAGAGTAAAAAGGAATGCCCTTATTATTCTACAACGTACATGAATATTCATAAATCAGTTAAATTCGAATTTTTATTCGAAAAATAATTTGGAGGAAATAAGAGTATGATAAATAGGTATATATATATAGGCTTATCCACGACCATGAAATCTTTACCCCCGCTGGTTGAAAACATTTTTTGCCGAGCCTCGGACTTTCTAACCATGAAAATGACTGAAAAATTTGCTAGAAAGTAAAGGAAAAAATAGTATCGAATAGAAGTCGCGCAATTAGCATACTTTGTCGTATTTACGGCGCTGAAATGCCTTTTACATATCGTTTCACGTATATTTACAGCATTGCGCAACTTCACATCCGAGTTTGTAGACTAATGAGTTGGTTATGGGCCTCAAATGGACAGTGCGCATAATTGATCCTTTGACTCGTCATGATGTCACATACCATGTGATGTTGAATTTTGACCATTTTAAAAGACGATTTTCATCAATTATTAGTAATAATATGCGATACTGTTGATTATCATTTGAAAATTATTAGTTTTACGATTAGGATTTTATCCTATTGTAAGTTATTTTTTCAAAATTGATTGATATAAATAAGGAAGAAAAACTTGATATTCACTAGCAGGGCGTTTAAATCTATCGTTTGACCCATAAATCAGCTTTGTTTTCGAATTTTTAATTTTCTGATGTAAATTTTATTATCGTTTAATATGACGTCAGAGTTGAAGGATCAATTTTTTTAAAGGCGTGAACGGATCGCAATTGAATACATTCATGCAAAAAGGGCCCATACGCAAAAATGCAATGTTGAGAAAAAACGTTTTTGACTCTTAAAATGATAAATAAAGGTAGAAACTCATACATGAAGTAGTGAAATGTATGGAGGTGACAAACACATTCTTAGGGTGCAAAGTGGCGCAAATCGACAATCAAAAACTTGACTTCTGCTGGAGTTGACGCAGCAAACGTGCAGGCACTTTATGTGCTTTTTTTCAAAAAAGCAAAATTTATGTGCCTTTTTTCAGTAAAACAAAATTTCGTCACTCAAAATTCAAAAACAAAGCATAGTTTTGACCTTTAAAACATATCTAGAAGCTAAACCCATAGATTTGGAACATTATTCAATGAAAAAAAAAAGTTTCAGCGGCCATTCTGCAAATTTATTGATATATTTTCGAGTACATTAAAAAAATTGTGGCACAACTGTCGAAGAAAAAATGAACATTCGATTATACTCTGTTCAACTTAAGAATGCCTAAAACGGAACGTCAAATTCACATTCATCAACAATATAAAAATCGTATGTGTGATAAGAAACAAGAAAGTAAAATCGGAAGCGTAGCCAAATATTGTTGCTGAATGTGAACGAGTACCTTTTCCTCTCCCCGAGCGTCCGCGCGTCATAATATTATGGTGTAGGGTGTAGGATGTATGCACGAACGTAATATTTGCTGGATAGGTAGTCACGGAACGTCACACCACCATGCGCATATTTTTGCAAAAAAGGCCTATAACGACTATAGGCATTTTTTGCATAAATGTATTCAATTGGACCATCTATTCAAAGGCCGCAGATGGATCATATGAGGGGCACAATCGGATAGTTTCTTCCCAGTGTTACTTATATTTGACGAGCTTGACAGTTTTTCTAGTTCTAAGCCAGTAGCTTTTGCAGTATCAACCAGTTTCTTCGGTTCTTAATTTCAAAGATGAAAAACCTGAATGCTTTCAAAAAGGTACAAAAGTCTTTTTTGGTAAATCAACTTGAAAATATTTTTTCACGAATGCATTTACGAAAGTGCACTTCAGTCATTCGCTTATATGCGCCGTTGCGTCGCGATCGGTTCGATATATTTTTGGCAATATCATCTCAAAGGATGTCTTGAGGATGCTCGTAAGGCGAAATTTTAAAATTCTGTTCGTTCAAATTAGTATTAATGTGATGTGAAAATTGATCTTTATTAGCACGATTCAACTCGTAAAAATTTTGCCAAACGAATTCCCTGGAGACATATCTTTGTGAATAGATGGGTGAAAATTTCAGATCAATCGGTGCATCTGCATAATCGAGCAACTCGAGTGCACCCTCGTAGACGCATATTTCGATTAAAAAATATTCTAGAGTAGAAATTCTAATCGCATTTCATTGAAAATGAAGCGCCGAACCGACTTCATATTGTACCTTTATTCGAATATTATCAGGTATTTCTTTTCGTAATCCCTAATTTACAAATTCCACAAATATCGAGGTTGGCATTCTTGGAATTAGTGCCCTTGCGAAAAGCTCGGCCACTTACGGCCAGTTTGGAAGGAGAGCTACATAACCCTTTGTGTTCGACAACTTTCACTACTAAATTTTTCGACAGAAAACGATTCGCAAATCTCAAATGCACTCGAGGGTAAGTTGATCGTCTCTCGAGGCCTGCACCCACCTCGTAAATCGTCTCTTTGATCGCTTTGTCATTGTCGGTATCCGAAGCTTTGCCGAAGGACGAATACTTGGTGCTGCCGCTGCTCTTGGACGAGCTGCGACTGGCCGTGCGACGTGACTTGGATCTGGTGAACTTCTCGTCCGACGACGAATACTTGCGATTCGACTTGGCCGGACTGGCCATCGCCTGCACTTCCACCTGGCCCAGCCTTACGCAGCGCTGCTTCTCCAAGAACTCCTCCAGATCTTCGTCGTCCGAGCTGACCGCGTCGACGGCCGTCTCTCGATTGGCACTGGGACTGGAACTGGGCCCCGCACCTTTGGTCCCTTCGTCAGCCTCGTTTTGGCGGCTGCTGTCCGTGTGACTGCTCCAGCTGCTGCCACCACTCTGCCACAGTGGCAAACTGAACATCTTGGGAAGGCTCCACCAACGACGTTCGGACATGGTGCCGTTCGACGATTTGCGCACCATTCATTCACCCTCAAAATCGAGTATTTACCAAACACGCTACCATTTTCGCACACATATCCGACGACCACTGCGCGACACCACGAAAAAAGGACTATTTTTATATCGCCGTTACCGTATGGTTCGACAGAAAAAAAAAGAAAAAAAAAGAAAAAGAAAAAGAAGAAAAAAAAAGGGAACACGAGTGCCGATGAGATGATTTTGAACGCGTAGAGACGAGACGACTGCAGCACTGCACATATTTTCATAGTTTGTAGACCATGTTCCGTCTCCTCATCTCCAGCTCCCGCATCCAAAAATGTGCGGTTACGCGGCTAAAATTAAACCCGCGACGAATAACTTTATAATTATATTTTTTTCATTCTTTTTTCTTTTTTTTTGTCACGTGGTTAAATGTTCAAGTTTTGAAATAAATTGTACGAAGACACGGTGTGAGCGTGGAAAATTTGTGCACCAAAAACGCGCGCAATGATGACTTTTTAGGCTTACACATACACATATATATGTAGCTAGCTATAGCACCAAACCTATAGTTATTATTTAGGCTCGCGAATTTACGAGTGAATACACGAATCGAAGGTCTGTTGATAAATGTATACGTAATTATACTGCATAATACGAGTACCTAATATTGTTTTCGCAAGTTTACCTGCGTACGTGTGCGACGCGCGTTAATTACATTACCATTTTTGTCAAACTACGAGTATGTTACAAGGTACCAGAATATTCAGAATATTTCGTGCTGTAAGTAAACTATTTTTTTCCCCTCTTTTGGGCACGTCGGAATCCACGCAATTTTTCAGAGAATGCGTTTATTATACACCGATTTTATAGCCCAATGAAAAGTAAAGAAAGAGTATTTGTATACAATGTGTAAACGTATAAATACAAGGACGATGAAGTGAGCCGACGACGCTGCAGATAGCACACTCGGCAGACAAAATGTCAAGTTCTTCTGCTTAATAATAAAGGGTACGAGGAGGGTGGATGAAAGATGGACCGAGAAAAACGTAGGCATGGGTGAGGTTACATTTCTTTGTGGACGGGAGGGGCGTGCGCAGGGTTTTTGGGGAGCAATGAAAGTGCAATTTCAAGGAGGACCCCAACGCTTCAAAATCCGCCTCTCTCTATAAAAAGATGAAAATTTAGGAGATATAATGAAAATCTATAGCCAATTCCCCCATTTGTCAGGGCCCTGGGCCCCCCAATGAATGACATTTGTCAGGTATATCTATGGTTAGCACCTCCCGAGTGTAGGGTTTGAATCAGCGTTGGACACAAAATGATTCAATTAGTCACGATTGACAGTCGTGACTAGTCATTTTCAGAGAGCCATCAACTCGTACAAAATTACTAATTCAGTCACGACTAAATCAGACGATTAAATATTATTTTCAATCGCAGTAGTCATGACCAATATAATATTATTTATGACTAATTTGAGAAATTTAGTCGCGATTGAAGTTTAGTCATTTTTTTATGACTAATTTTGATTGTGATTAAAATCAATCATAATTAGGTACATAGATATTTGTGATGACTAAAATAAGACCATCAGTCATGGATAGAAACTTAATCATGACTGTGACTAAATGATTAAACTGAGCAAAATCCCGGCTCTAGTCTTTACAGAACCAAAGAATCTACTCGTAAATATAAAATTAGACATCGATCGTGATTTAATTGTTTACGATTAATCTCTATAAGGTCAATATTTTACTAACGTCATCGCAACCAAAAGTTAGTGTTGTTGCCCCGAATTAAGTGGTTTTCGCTAATACTTCTCCAGAAGGATAATCCACTTTGAATCAAAATAATCTGGTAAGCATTTTTAATAATAAGTAGGTATGTATTAAGTGAATGTTTTGTGAAAAAAAACAATGTTGCTAAAATCCGACAGATTGAGTCGGTATCAAAAACAGGAATTATAAAAGAAAGAAAAAAGCACATCTACAGATGTACCCATAAAAGTGAATTTTTTTTGCATCAAAGGTGATGCCACTCGAATCTCAATTCCTCCTAGGTGATTCAAACATTGATATTTTCAACCACGAAACCATCTCAACCCTATCCTACAAACGGTACCTTAATTTTCCAACTTATACCTTTCTCCTCAAAATAAGTCCAAAATTCTCACAAACCACCTTAAATATTTTTTCCCATTTTTTAGTGGACTCGTACAATGAATGTTTAGAATACCAGACAAACTTTATTTTCGTTCGAAAGCGTAAACCGAAAATAAATGTGCAGGAATTTGTGTGTCGATTCACTTTCTACGGACCGCCGCAGTTAGCATCACTCTTCGCAGTGCAAAGGTGACGAGGTGGTGCTGCAGTTCGGAAATATATCTACTAAATCGTTATTTGGATGCGTTTTTTCTGGTCTGTACATAATAAATAGGGACTTAATGTAATTGAAGACTGTGGCACTTCACCATTAGCAAATGAGCGACAAGCAAAAAATGGATGGTCTAGAGAGTTGATAAAGTAAAATTTGTCGAGGGCGTTCGTTCGGTGGTTTGCATAGGTAGCAAAGGTTAATTTATGGGAAAGAAAAAAAGGAAATCGTAATCAACGGCGCGGCGCACGTTTGCGTTCATTTCGTACTCATTTATTTACTCGAATATGAACTGTCAACGAATTGTGGGAAATGGATGGCAAATTGCTCTTTATTGCTCGGGCGATAGGGTCACATATGTAGGTTGCTTCGTTTTTAAGATAAGAAATTGGTTTCAAAAAGTGCAACAACCTAGAAGTAGGACTAAATAAAGAGGGGATTATGCAAAAAAAAAACTAGACAACTAACAGCAGGAAAAAGATATTTCGGAATTGCATTCACTCTTTTTACGAGAAGCAATAATGACTTACAATGACCAAACACTCGTTACGATAAAGAAATTTTCTTTTCAAAATTGAATGATAAGAGTTGGAACCTAATTGAGAACTGATCTATGATAGTCCAGAAAAATTAGGCATTAATAATGAAAAAAAAATCTATAACAAGCTGAAATTTGGTATACATGCATGATCTCTGTACTCATAATATACAGCAGAAAATTACCATACGCTACTATACGAGTCTCGGTCCCTCATCTTGGAACTTCCTTCATTAGGGGGAAAGTAAGAGAAACAAAAAACATGTTTATCCACAAGTATAGATGAAATACAAGTATCATATTTTTTCATTTTTTTTTTTAAAGAAAATGAATTACCTATTGTGAGATTTTTAGAGCTTCAAGACTTCTATTAGAACATGTTCTTATTTTTGATATAAGTATCAGTATTATTAATATTATTATTATTATTATTATGCTGCTTAATATATGCAACGTGTAAACAAGAAACGAACTGTTCATAATTTTCATGTTTTTCGCTCATTATCGCGATTATAATTATAGCATCAAGTACGAAGCTTATTGGAAAAATATAAAGAACAAAATTTGTTCTACATCGTTCTTCTTATAAAAAAGGTCCTCCACAGTTTTCTGCTAAAAGCCATATTGAGGGAGATAATGCTAGAACTGATAGCATTTTCAAATGGATACAGCAAAATGTGTGAAATCACAGCTAGTAATTATAAGTGTAATATAATAATAAAGGGTGGCGGTGGACTTATCATTTTGAGTTACGATAGTAATGTTATTGAAATATTATTTTCGAATTTGTTTTTTCAGCAAATGCGAAGGAAAAACTATCTCAGTATAGGTATAAAGTCTACATTTTGAATTTTCCGCCCATAAAATTGAGACAGAACTGAAATAAAACTACGATGGCTCGAAAATTAATGACTTGAAAAGAATTTATCTTTGCTCGAGCAGGTACCTATAGTTATATTAAAAAGTGAAGACGAGCATAAAGACGTTTACCAAATCACTTTCCCATCGTCAAAACGAAGATATCAGTTGCAGCGTAGCGACTGAGGAGTAAAATAAAAATTTCTATCGTACCACCTTATAATTAAAACACATGTGTGCGATGGTCGTGTTATACAGGTTTGCTAGTTGCATTGACCTACAATTTGTATATAGACTGACCAACGTGGAGAAAAAAAGATTAGGTCCTTTTCTCTCTTTTTAATAGACACAACATACGAAAGTGGGCTACACAATACACACGTACACTGACACTATTATAGATGGAGAAGTCAATATCTCTATTTTTCTGTTCTACTCTTATATACTATCATTGAAATATGTATCATCATTCACACTTATCGTTTCAGTTTTAAATTCAAAATATTTTTCGCAAGTTTTCGATAGAAAATACTCTATTCACTTGGATTTGTTTCCCAAAAATTAATAATAAGGAGAGGCTGGGATTCTGAGAAAAGCATTTCGGAAGTTTCAAAATCATGGATTATTTTTCGATCACTGAGCATTAAAAACAAGTTTTTCGAGCAGCGTTCACGGAACTTGCTAATTTTTTTTTACGTCATAATCAGAAGTTTCCACGACTTGGCTAGAAATGAAAAAGTATAAATAGGTACCTACATCTGCAGTAAGTTTTTCATTTCTATTTGAATTTTCCTGCATTTGCAACTCTCATTTTTTCAAATTTCTGTAGGATTATACTCATAAATGTAGTAATAATTGGATATTTTTTGTTGGCGTACGACAGGGGAAGGAAAATTAAGTATGGCTTTTCAATTCAAAAAATGGTTAGTAAATTCTGAAATTGACGCGAGGCTGTTAGATAAAAAACTTGAAAAAAACTTTAAAAAAAAAATTTTTTTTAAGACACGCCGTCACTTTAGGAAAACATCTTCGAAAACCAACATTATTCGGTACGTCACACCTTGGTGGTACGACAATCAATGAGCAGAGCAACAGCAATGACCATGTCAAAACATTATACGAGGAAGCCGAGCCCATCTACAACGCATAACAAAATTGTCCTACACAACTTTCAAACGCTCACTTGGAAAATTTTATTTCATTTAAACCTTCAATTTACAACATTCTTTCTAATTTCTATTGCGTCGCACGGAGGAAATTAAAATTATTAATTTGGATCGCACAAGATTATAATAATATGTCGAATGACCTTTACCAAAAATTTAAAAAACTTTATTTCCAACATTTTCGGTACCAGGCACCGCCGCTTTTTATAGAAACGGTTCTTACTCCAACTTGCTTTATTGGAACGAAATTATGTAAGTAGAACGAGTATGCAAATCAAAAATTCTTCCGTAATGCGATAGAATTTTGAAAAAAAAAAAGACTCAACCAAGTAAGTATATATATCTAGGACACTGTCGACTTTTCGTTCTCAAGATTTTGCTTCACCTTTGCTTTAAAATATTTTTTACAAATTTTTTTATTAAGTATAAAAAAAAAAACCCTACCTACAATTGATAATTTATTTGCTCAGTTTCATATGCGTAGAAAAAAATCTTATCGATTGAAAAAAATTATTTTAATAACTACGACGAGCAAATTAGTAGAGACTTACTGTTAGTTAATCTATAAATGAAATTTGGAACGTGCTCATAAATAGGAAATTTGGGCGGAAAGGGGACGTAGCCCCTCAGGCCAAGCTAGTAATGAATAAAATTATTCGTTTCTATATCAAGTCAAAAGGAAGCTTATTGCAGATATGACAGAGGCAAGGATTAGGTTATTAGGTTTTTCCAAAAACTTAGGTTGCCATAACTGGACCGAGTAAATTGATTTTCACCTAAGGTAACAGCACGAATAAAGCCGATAATATCAGTATCACAAAGACACAAACAGCTTCCTATAAAATTAGCGTGGTTTATAAGAGTTTCTCAGAACTAACAATGATCTCGATTTTTCATTCATTCTCCAGACGTCGTTTAGCCCAAACGAAGAAGCTAAAATTATGGTCAACGTGTACGAGTATTTGCAGACTTTTGTAGAGAGCTGAATACAGAACTACCGAAAGGTGAAAAGACGATTGCCTCTTTCTCAGTATAATTGTATAATTGACGGTAAACGAGAACGATTTCATGTTTAATGAAGCAAAACTCACTTCTACACGCTCTACGTCCCACATTGTTTACATAATCGTGTACCTGCACTCGGATCCACTTTTTTTATTTAGGTATAGCTATATGTGTACCACTCGTAGGTTTTTCTATATTTTGACGAAACGTATACACATAGGCTCTCGTATTATTTTTTATGGCTGAAAGATCATCCGGAGCATGAGTCTATTTGTTGATCGTGTACGTGCACGCCTACGATTTTCCTCTCATCTCTCATTACCATTTCGCATTTCCATAAAAGAGAGTCGACGAGAAGTGCGAGGTGCAAAGATTATCTCAGATTATCTACTTGGTAAATCGTCATTAATTCATAAAAATGTACAAAGATAGTGTGCGCGACGAATTGAATTGAAATCTTTCTTTCGATGGAACGGACAATGAGAGGGTGTTCACAAAATTCCATTACCTTTGTGACGCCAAAATTAAAAAGTACAGCATAGTCCAATGTCGAATTGGAATTATGAAAGTTTCGGCGAGTACGCCTCCTTTAAATGAATTTCTATGAGATTTGAGACGTCGAAATTGAGAAAAATAACGGGCTCGCATATGTGATTCAAGGACAAAGTTGAATCTTGTTGCAATAATTACGTTTTCAAAATTGCCGATTGAAATTGTAAGTTGCAATTCTAATATCGGTGCAGTTTTATCTTACCCTCTGTACTCTACGAACCGAATTTATAATAGGAATTCGCTTTCTTTGTCTTTTGTGTTTTCCTTCTCCTTGAATTCCAATAAATCCCTTAAAAAGTGTTGATTTAAAATATCATCGGTTCAACTTTGAAGCAAACGCAAAAGACAAAAGCGACTTATAGCTAGGTAGTTACCTAGCTATTCTCATTGTAAGTCGAGCTTGAAAAAGAAAAACCGAGTATATTTTGTTATTTGTGGATAACATGGGTGCCAATTCGCCTGTATGTACACACGAAACCACTTAGTTCGTTTTTGCAATACAAGCCGAATGGGGGAGCTAGCCTTCTTTGAATTTGAGCCGTAAAAGTTAGAACCACAGTGATCCAAATTCAAATTTAGCGATAAGGGAATTTTGATTCGATGTAGGTACGATGGTAGTTTACCAGACATTTTCAATCTTTAAACTCGGTGTTCCAAATTCCAATTTAGCTACTCATTATCTTTAAAATGACAACTATATAATCGTTCAAAATAATGGAAAGCGATGTATTTCCAAAACTTGAACTGAAAATATCTTGACAATTGAAATTTAGATTTGGATTACTGTGGTTCTTAGGTCCACAAGTACATGTCTGTGAACTACCCTCAAAGGTTTCAGAGGAACAGTGTTGAAGAATTCAAAAGAATCACTAACAGCGAGTTAACCATGGTCGTGAATTCAATTTGTGACCTCATGTATGAACGAATAGCCCATAGCACGAGGCATTTGATATTACCGTTCAGGTCACAGTAGAATGTCTGAGAGACTAGAACATTCGGTAATATACTCGCCATTTTTCCATTTAAATAAAGAATAGGCAGCGCCAGCGATACAGTAAAATTAAGGGTAGGGTATTTGCTCGAGAATAAATTCTTCCGGTGAATTAGGTTGCTGTGAACGTACTCTTCAATTCCGGACCTCGGAAGAAGAGATGAGAACAAAATACACATTTGGTGATAACACTCAAGATGTCTATTATACCGACTTCAATTTATTTAGTTTATCTTCACTTTCGTCCTATGAGCTCGGTGATCCAAAATAAGCACTTATCGCCTTCAAAATGCGAATATATAAATACCCTATACGAGGGAAACGTGTATTTTGAAAACTTGAATCGATGCAAATAGCTCAGAAGTTTAATTTGGTCTAGGATCTGTCTGGGTCTCGGGCCCAGAATAGACATTTGAATCTGGCAAGGGAATGATCAACAGCGAATGCATATGAACACTTCAAAGTCGAGAGAAATGAGATTTGGTTACGACATATTATTTTGACCACAGGCTGGGCCACAATTCCGGTTGAATTACTAGAAGTAACGGCTAGAACTTTACATTTCAAAATCAACGAGAGAGTACGTATAAGTCAAACTTACATAGAAAGCTTCGCTGAATAATGCCGGCATTTTGGGTTTCGATATCTTTTCAAAATTCTGCGACAAAGTTGAACATCGTTTGCAGCACTTTGGTTGGCAGCTTCGCAGCTTAAGAATTATTCGATCAGAAACACAAAACAGGAACCGCGCGCGGTCATACGTATTGAGAAATTAAAAATCAAAATATTTTCAATTACAATTTATATCATATGTCTTATATCGAATTGATTAAACTGTCGAAATAAAGAGAAACAATATTTGTTTAAATGTTTTCTATAAACACCAAAACCGCTACGACGAACAACAAGTTATCATAAATCATAATTCTGAATTTCTAACACGAAAATGTGGATGAAAAGTTGAAACGTTGACCGCATCTACGATTTACACGCACCAACCGACACAACAAATTCGCACGATGCTACTAACAGTTGAATTGAACTATAAAATAGTAACTACTATTACTCCAAGATAACACGAACGCAGGTACAGGTAGTACGAACACCTGTCTGCTTTGATCTGGGTTACTCGGAAGAAGTGGGGTAAAGGTTAACCACAGCACAGGCATAAGGCATAAGGCTGTGTGTTGGTACTGCGCACGTTGAAATTGATGAAAAGTTTCTCGATACCTTCACTCATTTTATCATTTTATGAACGACTTTAGAGTCTTTGGAAAGTTCGACTACTTTTGGATAGTAATATAATGAACTTGCGAGTACGACGAAACAGATATTTTATTAGAGAAAAAGTCAATTCGAGTCTTTTAATTTGAAAAATTGTCTTTATTGTTACAAAAAAAAAAAGAAAAAGAAAAAAAAGAACTTTGGAGAATGACAGGGGGACTATGCCCCTTTAGAGCTGAAATTAGTCCCCCTCCCCCATTCCGAAGAATATGTTTTAAATGTAAAGCTGAAAGAAATACTGCATCAACGTACTCATAAATTCAGAGGTCGTAAACAAAATTTTGTAGTGTTCAAGTCACTCCGTCATCGACATAGATATCATTAACTTGAGTATAGTGTAGTCCTCTATGCTCAAAAATAATGCATTATGGTATCTAATGCACTTTTACAACTCAGTTATGCATTTAATGATCAGAAATGTAAGACGATGTATTCTCGAAGATTGTCAGCAGAGGGCTTATTTTTAAATCAATTTTTGAGGGCTGTGAAAATTGGAATTTGAAAATAGAATTTTCAACTAAAAATGTGTGAAAAAGCGCAGAGTAAAATATTCATTTTTGAAGTACGGGCGATAATTCAACCGCATTTCACTTCTAACTTAGTAGAAATAATAATCGGAAATAAATTACAATCCAAATTGAATCCAGACCATCATTTCAAACAGTTGATTCAATTTCACCAACTTTTGAGTAATTTTCACGTTCAATATATTTAGGTTACTTTTCATGACTTTGTATGTACTTTGAACAGCTATTCGAGAAATATATCAGTTGGTTAGTAATACATGTACAACTCGACAAGGTCCTAATTCCTTCAGAAAATGAAAATATAAAAGGAAAATATAAATTTTATTACTATACCACTGAATAAAACCTTTTCGCATGATAGTGCAACAAACAATTTCAACTAAAATCCATAATCAAAAATAAGCTTATGCATGCGCGAGTAAAAAAAAAAAAAGAATAAAGAGAAAACGTAATTACACGTAAGGTATTGAAACATTTGTCTTAACATGGGTTACCGAAAAAGAAAATGCTTAATATTATATACATAAAATAATATAAAAAAAAAAAAGATTAAAATTCCTAAAATTAATTACGACTTTGAATCCCATGAAAGATGTTTGATGTTTATTTTATTCTACCTGTACCGTATGTTTTCCATCCCAATTTCGGAAATATCATTAGACTTACATATTTTGTAAGTTAAAACAAAAACAGGTTGAATTTGCTGAATCGAATAAACGATGTGTGAGATTAGCACCATTCAATTTTGAAATCTGAAAATATCATAGGGCTATCAACTACGCGTTAGTATGCAACCAGACTAAGAACTACACCGCATGTCATAAAGGCTTTTATTTTAGCAACGAGCAAAGATTCCTTCATCTAATGCATGCCTCAGTTTAATCCAAATTGTTTCGTAAATAAATAAAATATACGTAAATCGAGAATGGCAACGTAGCATAACAAATTCATCATATCTTCTATAAGGTTAGAGTTGAAAAAAAAAACCACTAGAAATAAATAAGGAAGTGGAAATTATACAAATATTTTCAAACAGGAAAAAGATTTACAAATAATTATATTGAAAAATTATTACTTCCATGAAAGCTCGCAGCAAATTCAAATTCAAACGGGTGTTAAAAACATTCGGTATTCTTATTTCGGATGGGATAAACAAACGATGATCGAGTAAAGAGTAGTTAACGTTTTCAAATATGCATGCATAAGGGCCATCGGTTATTTGACTTCCTGAAACTTTACTTCACACTGGCAAATTTAAATTCTAATTCAACGGTGCTTTTTCAAAGGAATACTTTTTAACCATGGTCGATGAATAAAGATATTTCTATTGAAAGACGTGATCTTCTACAGTACATAAAATGTTCTCAGTACGATTCCGTAGAAACGAGAAAACTGGAGAATGTATAAGATAATGCAGGAAAATTATTCGTAATAATAAAAAAAAAGTACAAACGGGCACGTTGAATAAATTTAAAGTATAGAATATTCAGAAGGAAATATGATGATAGCTCTATCTTACAACGTTTAAAAAAAAATTTTTCCATCTTACAATTAACAGGAATTATTCCAAAGGTGGAAGTTCTTCATCATCTTTTTCAACATCATCAGAGTCGCTGTCATGATCGAAATTTGGTCGATCGCCAGTGCCTAGGTCTCCCATTGATCGCATCATCTACAGAAATTCCAAACATAAAAATATAATCAGTACTTGGTAGAGAACAATACGATAAAATAATTTAGAGTCAACAAAATTCATAGAGATGCATCATGAAATTTTAAAACTAATAAAATGTACAACATTGAGGGGCTCGAAGAATATTAAGAGGATGATTGGTCAAATTTTTAAAATACGCGTATAAAGAACAAAAAATGCTGATAAAAAGACGCACATAACTTTTTGAAACGACCTGAATGTGTTAGAATGTAGGCCATATTATGTTATTAGAAAGTGTATAAAGAATGCTTTGAAAAAAATACAGCACAAGTTTCAGTTAGTCACTATTACATCTTCACTGTGAGCTATCTCAAAACGCAATGTGTTGATTCAATGACTTTAGAAAGTAAGCGCCATCTTGGGAAAAAAAAAAAAGGAAATAAATCTGTATTTACAAGAGCCAGAAGGAGCGAAGTCCAAATTTTCGGTTTTGAGATATTGATGGTTGGGCGAAATTTTCAAAATACCGTATTTTTCCTAGTCTGAGAACGCGCAGTTTTTAATTTAAGAATAATATAAATTAAAAAACTTTTTATGTAAATGCTTTCATCTTCATGCGCCCTCCAGTTAACTGTTTTCAAAGACTAAGAATCCAACTTATTTCTCCCGGGGCTTCAGTTCGTATATAAAGTCTATTTTCCGCTCCTAGTCGTAGTTATATAAACGAATTTAAAAATGAATGGTTCTTTTGCAACCGAGTTCAACGAAAAAAAATACACGGTAAACTACGGTCAAAATAGTCAATATCACTAATCTTGGACTTGGCTCCTGCTTTTCGGGTTCAGAAATGAATATCGTAAATGAAAAATTGCTTTTATAAGATGTGTATCAATTCGTAATTGAATATTCTCACTAATCCGGAAGGGTTCTTTTCTCTGTAAGTTTTTTCACGATCTAAATTTGAACATTTTTCAAATGTTAGATTAATCTAGATTGTGATGCCTTAAACAATAAATAAGGATTTGATTCAATTTTCTTACTTTCCATTCCTTCCCCACAATCCTAACACAATCAAGTTTTTCATTCATCGAATAAAAAATTCACTTCCCACACTCACGTGCGATCGCGATTAATTTGCTTTCTTTAGAGGTTAAAAAAATTTAATTACCGTTAGTTCGCATAAACTAGAATTTACGTTTAATTAAAATGAAAGCTTGAAGCTAAACAGATAGAGAGTTAATCTTACAACAGAATTAGGAAACCGAAAAAAAAGTTTGGAGGCACCTTTTCCAAGTGAAACGTAACTTACTTCCTCAAAGTTGTCTTCTTGTTCCAACTCCAAATCGCTATCATCTTCTTCTTTCCATTTATTGAAGTTGACTTTTAACCAATGGTATCGTTGCTTCAATTTAGTCAAATGTGGCCAAAAAGGCCCATCTTCTTTCTTTTTCAACACAAAATCAATTGTTCTACCAGTTTGAAGATATTTTGATTGCTGTTGACAGTGCGGAAAACATAGAGCAAGCATTAATTCAATAGGTCAGGCACTAATATCGATTCAAAAATAGAAGTGAAAAATTGAATGAATAATAAAAATAGCAATAGATTTCTTCGAATCAATCTTATCGAAGATGCATTTGGAACATTTATGTTGAAAATAAATAAAGAATATATTAGATTAGGAAATGATATTCCTGGGTTAAACATGCTTCGCTTTCCTTTAGTAGAGTAACTGGAGTTAAAATTTCTCAATAATAATAAAAAACAAGTATTTTCTGTAAACGAGAATCGAGATAAAATGAGATCGATATCACATCGAAATACAATCAACAACTGAAAATAATTTCTTGTGTTGAATCATATCAATCGATAAGTTCGATTATAAACTGATTAAGGACAAGTTGAAGAAAACCAATTTTTTGGCATAAGAAAGCATTTTTAGGAATTTCAATTAGGCTTGAAGTTCAGCAGAATTGTTCCGACTCTAAATAACTTCCCTAGAAGGATATAAATGAATAAAATTAAATTGCTGCATAACTTGAAACAACGTAGACTAAATCGGATCTTAATTATGGAGAAATGGCAAGGTGATGGAAACTAGATAATATGAAATCTGACACAAATATTAATATGAAATAATTTCAGAAGTTTACAACCATAACGATTTCCTGTTCATATAAGATAATACATGGAAACAAGTTACGATTATTTCAAATTTTTCAACCGGTTGTTGAGACTTGGTTTTTCATTATTTAGAGTAAAAGCATTCTAAATAAGTTTGAGAAGTCTTTAATGGAGTTCTCTCAATGAACCATCATCAACCTCGTTGTTAAGATATGACTGTATACTCATGATTTCCTACAAAGGGAGAATATCCATTATGAAACACAACAGACATGTTTCACTCACCTCAGAAATAATGTCTTTGTAAAAATCGATGTTAATTTCGTAATTTTTGCGATCAGGTCCTCCTATACCTTTGAAATATAAGTTTGAAGGGTTAATCTGGATTACGGGTTCTCTACAGTCTTCTATGCAAATGGTGAGGTAAATAACACTGTTTCGTTGGGCCCACAGCACAGCAGGCGGGGAAACGCTAAACATAATAAGAAATAATATAAATGATCAGGTATCAAAATATGAACACAGCGATCCAATTCTACGCAAATTTTCGAGAGAATACAACCAATTCTAGAACGAATTGATTTTGAAGACAGCTTTAGGTCCGGTACGGTCAAAGTACCGTCGATAAAGCCGACGAAAATTCCGTTACGATCCAAAGAATTTTTCCTTCACTTAAAATCGTTTTAAATCAGATCTGAGTACGTATAATTAGAAGTATCAATGTATTTCGCTGAAATAGTCATTATTTGTTCATTAGCGAGATAATGGCCGCATAAGACAGCATTACGGCATGGCAACTGATTAACAACGAATATTGATTAAATAACGAGAAGAAACATTGACTGTACTTACGATGCATCCCCAGACATGATATTGGTCAATAAATTATTAAAATCACTAAAATTAATAAAAATAATAACTTAATTAATGTTCGTAGCTTGATTTTAGTCGGCTTCTTTAGATAATCAACTTTTGCTATGCTCAGCGATAGAACTCGAGGCGGACGAACAAATCAAAAAAGAAACATGCGTGACTCGTATTTTTGAAATCTGATTACGCAACGTAGCAATGCCACAACATTTTGGAAATTTTCTTTCGATTTTTCAAAAGCGCTCTCTATGTTATTAATATATCAATAAATCAGTGTAGCCATATTACATACGTGCGAATCAACTAAATTGTAAGTAGCGACTGGCCCGAATTCCCGACTGATCTTGGTACAGAATTCAGATAGGAGATAGTCTGCGAATATACATTTTGGAAGTGAAAATTCTATGTCGAAATAAGCGTAGATTACACTGCAAAAACTTGATAAAAACGTAATATTTGAATGAAAACAGAAAAATCTGTTGTAAAAGAATCATGGAGGCAACTACTCACGTCCGTGAAAAGAATAAAAGGCGTTTTGATTCAGTTTTAAATTTTTTTTCTTTCCCTTCAATAGATACGAAATAAAAAATTTTTTTCTGAATTTTTGAGGGCACAAAGATTTTTTTGTTTAAAATTTCGAATTTCGATTTCACTATTCGTAATCGTCACCATGCAACTGTAAATAGAGCAACATGAGTTACATTCATTTACGATGATTTGCCTACTCTCCGGTAGGTAAGGATTAATTGAAAAACGCCAGTTTGCGCCATTATTTGGCAGATACAATGTAGCTGTTTAGTTTCAAAAATTAGAACAATCGAAGCAAGCAGAGATAAATGATGAATAGAAATGTGAAAAGTTTGAGGTAAAAAATGTCTTCATTTTTTAGGAATTAAGTTAAAAGTTGTTATTTCAAAGGGTACATAAAATTAAAAAGTATTCTTTGAAACAGAATTTTTAGGTGACAGTCAGTTGCCTCAAAAAAGAATTTCAGTTCTCAGGCCTCTTTCTTGAAAATAGAAAAAATTCAAAAAATTTGACCAACGTATTTTTTTATAAGAAAATCAACAGTTTTCAGGAAACTTTTTCATGCCATGTAATGCCACAGTTGGTCTTCTTTCGAAAATAAAATTTTCAAACACCCCTTGAAATAGACTTTTTTTATTCAATTAAAAAAAAAAATTAAAAATTGAAGACGTTTTTCAGCTCCAATTTCTCACTTTTCTAATCATCATTTTTCACTGTATTCTTCAATCGCTTTAATTTTTCAAATTAAGAAGCCACAGCTTATTTACAAAATAATAATACAAACTGGAGGTTTTCATCTTTCATTTCAACGAATTTATGAATTTTCAAATGATCGTATTTCTAACATTATATAGCCCCTATCAATTGGGGAGTATGCAAAGTATCATACATACATGTAACTTAAGTTGCTCTATCTGCAGTTGCTTTGTGGTGTATATCTATGTATTTCGAACATGGCTCGTTTGTCAAAAAAAATCGGCCAATTTTTCAAAAATTTACAATTATCACCATTGTTTCACGCTTTAAACGATGATTTAAGACCTAATAATGCAAAATCAGCCAAAAAATTTTTAATTTTTTTTGGACATGGTAAAAAAATTTCGAGTTTTAAAATAATAGTTTCTTCGTTTACTACCATAGAGAATGATACGACATTAGTTCTCTTGCTCAAGAAAGAAGATAGATGCCACATGTCTATCGCAAACATTTGTCATTTCTTCTACCACCCACAACTACGACTTTAGCTGTCAATACAGAAGTTGATATATTCGCTGGTATAGCATTAAAATATCGTTAAATAGAATATCTATTGTCTTGAAACTAAAGCTCAATCACGAATATTGTTGCAGAGAATTTCTTTAATTTTTGAAGCATATTTAAGAATCGTTATGAATGCCCGTTTATGAGTAATCAATATGCACCCGCGGAAGTTTATTAATTATTTTTCACAAATCAATTGTGTAGGCATTGTGTTTATATTTGTACTTGGTTTTCAACATGAATTACACGCCAGAATACCAACAAGTGAGTGTCCGATTTAAATTTCGTTGCTCCCATAAAAAGTTACTCGATACAACAGAGCAAAGCTATTTGTTAAAGTGAAAGTTAGAAATTATAAACTAAGACGAGGAACACTGATAATGCTTAAAAAAAAAAAAATAAAAACAACAAAAATTACAAGTGTCCTTAGAACAGGAGTTGACCAATGGGCTGAGGGAGATTTAACCTGTGAAGGAGTCTGTAGGCTTCCAAAATAACGAATAGTTATTAATTATTCAGTTTTTTATTTCTACAGATGTTGCTGTAGGAATTCTGACACAATTAGAAATAACTTCGTTTTACCAGTGCCAATATCAATCAGCGCTCATTCGGAATGCGTTAAGATTTAATTTACCCTTAACGAATATACCACGGAGAACTATTACTGCCAATGACGTCTCATTCGTCTTATTTACAAGGTAAATTTATAAATTTCTGAATTATGATGATTATTTCAATCTTGAGACTCGTAACTGCTTGTAACTTTACTCGTATTTTCAAAATTATACTGGCCCACAATATTGCGTTTGTCATTTCTGCGGAGGGCTGCGAGAGTGAAATACTCATGTCAGCACGCCACAAGTGGGCCAATTTGCCGTTACGCTACACGCGGATGTTAATGCAGTTGCCTAATCTCGCCAAATAGGAACAGGGTAATTACGAGTATGTATCAAAAAAACAAAATAAAAAAAGTTTTCTTTTTCAGTAATCTCGCAGCCCATAATTTTCTTCCATTCTTCATATTTTTAATTCTGTTAATTCTTCATGTACAACAATTAGCTAAGCTACAGACACATAAATACCAGCATAGTTAGTTACCATCGAATATGTGGGCTTGATTTAGCTCGAATACTGGTATCTACATAGATAAAGAATAATATACCTACTCAACATTCACTACATAATGCGTTCAAGAGCCAAGTACTGGCATCAGTCGCACTACACATATAGTCAATACTGTATTATTGGTTATTAAATGTACCTGATATTTATTGCGCCAAGTCTCAAATTTGTGACCTTTCGATCACAGGGTGGAGAACCCAACTGTAATGTAAACCAACGAAACTTTTTTTTTTTTATATCACAGGCGAAATTCAATTCCGCAAATTTTGAAGATTTCACCCAACGAAGTATCCATTCGAGCATCTTCGTTTAATCCACAAAATCGAATTGTTTTATTTACAAATGGCCACAGTGTCTCGTATCAAGAAGCAGCAACTAGAATTCCATCGGGTAGGGCACATGCTTATACCTCCCAAACAATGAGAAAAAACCCACAATTAGTTACAATTTTCTTGCAAAATATTCACGACTGATGACTTTTTTCAAGTTTTTACAATAAGCGTTAATTAGTACGAATTAAACTTATTGTTCCGCCAACGAATGAATATTTTTTCAGTAAACTAATATCCACCCGTGTACAAAGCAGTACGGGCAAGTTTGATATTTGAACATTTAAAATTTACTAATTTTTCATTTCGACACTATTAAAAGATACGTACTATAAGCTAAAACGAAAATTCCTCCACAATCACCCTCGCACCTGCGTGAGCAGGTAGGAGGTGTGCTCGCTTACTGCATTGTGGCGTTATCTGAGTATCTACTCGTATACAACTAAATTTCTAAATTTCCTATATCTTAAGTTCCCATTATCGAGTGGATTTCCCATGCACCTCTCTCTTCCGTGAATTTTCTTTGAATTTTGAAAAGGATGAATATTTTCTCGAGGGATGCACACACACTTTCGCACCCTCTATAACTTCCTACCAATGATAATTTTGCTGGTACATGTTTTATTTATTTATTCGTCCATTTATTTATCTATCTATTTAAGTACTGAAAAAACTTTTTTTTTTTTTAAATAATATTTCTAGTTCTTCTACAAAGTCTGGACTTGAACATTATTATCGTGAACTGGGACTCGTACGCTTTTTTTGATTTGCAATACTCTAGAAACATAACCGTACCTCTTCTGTCAGAAATAATTGGGCAATTTACTCGGCAGATGATTAGAGTTGGAGCTGATACTAAGAAAATGTATTTTATCGGATACAGCCTTGGAGGCCAAGCTGTAGGTTTAGCAGCCAAGAGGATACAGCCAAGAATTGACCGAATATTGGGTGGGTTGGGTTTTTTAAATGTTGTTTAGCAAACAATAAGAATCTCAATTCTCAATTCTAAGTGTTTTAAAGAAAATAATCTCGATTGAAGTCTCTGTTATTGAATAGCTTTGGATCCATCCGGAAGTTGCTACAATTTCTTACCGCCGTCACAAAGGGTAGCCAGTACAGACGCCGATCTTGTGATAATCGTCCACTGCTCTGCGGGATATCGATCTTTGCCTGCTTATATTTTAGGCGATGCTACCTTTTTTATCAATGGAGCGTATATTCAACCAGAATGCGCCAACTTCCCCCTAAGTATTCGATGGTTTTTTTTTTAGTTTACTTTTTCATTCGAATTCGATCGATTGTCTTCATCGTAATACTCGTGTCTTATCTCGCATCAATTGCTGTGCCTTTTTCGCCAGTTTTCCAGATCAACGACTGTAGCCATCGAGTGTGCATTGATCACTTCTACGAATCGCTGGTTAATTTCAATCAGTCTTTCGGAATAAGATGTTACAATTATGGCCAGTACTTGCAAAGAGTGTGCGACTGCCGAGATACAGTACCGTCTGGATTTTACACCCCAAAAACGTGAGTGCGTCGAAAATTGAATTTGACTTGCACCGCATACTCGAAACTTTGGATTTTTTTTTTCACAAATAAATAAGTCTCATATTCTGTGTCTACACGCGAAGAAAATGTGGAAAGATTGATTTTAGATGGAGCAGAATGAAAATATTTTGGTGACATCGTTTAATGCCTATCTCACGTAACTCGTATAACGCATTTGAATAACTTCTTTTTGGAAGTACCTAATTTTATCATTCCGAATTTCAGTGCAAGGGGTCTGTATTTTGTCGACAATGAGCCGTTTTTAGCCAGCGAGAGAAATCCCACCTGCACCAACGATCCTTCTTGGTTCAGAAGGCGATGATGAATTTTGACACTAAAATCAAGCTACTCGGTATTTGTACGATATTAGATTTTTATTTTATTTATTTATTCATTTATTTTAAATTAGCAAGCATAAAAATGATTTATTGACAGATTGATAACTACATATTCTTCATTGAGTGTTTTTTATGGCAAGCCAAAACTGTCATGGGAACTTCAATTTTTTTCAGCTTTATACGTAAGCAGGCACGTGTTATTTAACTGAATACTTGATGAGTAAAATGTTTAAGACTCTACGTGGCCAAGTCCAGTTTAGATTTGAAGTATGTGTAGAGTAATCAGCACGAAATACCGACTACGAGTAGGGAACTGAGGTACCTAATAATAAATAATAATAAATTTTATTGTAAAAGTTACTACAATCTTTTTATTTTATATTTTTAAAATATTGTTCAACCGTTTACTATAGATATCTTGTCAGGAAATATTCTAGTCCATCCCGACTTCAAAACCATTCTCTGGAATCTGAGTGATGTTTGATTTTATAAGGGTATTTCTCTATGAAATATAATCCTTGCATCCTGAAAAAGATTATGTTTTGAATTTGAAGGATGACCGAATTTTTGTTCCCTTATTATCGTTTTATGATTGCTGAAAATATTAGGCTCACTGGCGTAGATTAATGAGAAAGTTATTCTTACGTCTTTCGAGAATAAAATCCAGCGATTTCAGTTTCATAGGAATTGCAATTTTTTTTCTCAAAGTCTTCGTAAGAACTGCATTTGACCCCGAAAGATTCGTTGAAATTGGTTAGACTGTCGAAAAAATAGTACTTGCAGAGAGAGTGACTACATAGTCCAGTTTGGTAAGGTGCTGAAATCATGAAACTTGAATTTAAATTAGGTTCAACGGGTTCATATCTAAATCTGACGAATGCAGCAAAATTTTTGGTCTTGAGGGGGGTGTTGTCTGTAATTTGTACCTTTGCTTTTTCCATGTGGTTCGTGGTTCATCATTTTTTCATTCTTTTCGCTGAATATAGCGCCGAATTAGCTTAAATTTGGATATTTTACTCTCGAACGTGGTTTTCTATCCCCGGACTAAGCCCTTTTTTAATTTTCAAAATTTTGAAGGATTTTTTCAGGGTCTCGATGAACGATGTTTCGGAGCTCTGAAAAGAATTAAAAAAAAAAAGTGCTTCGTCCGGGCTTATAAAATAATATATTCGAGGATAACATATCCCAATTGGAGAAAATTCGGTGCAAAAAAGCGAAAACAAAAGGGTAAATTATGGATGTACGTATTTTTGAGCTAAAAACTCGCGAAAATTGCCAATTATTTGCCTGCCAAAACGTGAATCCGCAACTTATGTGTCAAAGATGTTGCCGATATTTTGCCTGTATTCGACATTTTCGCGCAGTTTTTCCGACATCGATGTTCACGTCGAAGCAAAAGTAAACTATACCCAATTATTGATAAATTTTAGGTCATATTCGTGATAAGGAAAAAAGTTGAAATTTTGATAGAAACTGCATCGAATTTCACGAATCGATATTATAATAAATTTCTGTTCCTTTTAATTGCGTCTTTATTTTTCGCCCCTATTGTCTGAATCCCCTCGAATGATCTATTTTCACTTCTTATATACTTAATTGTATCGATTTCGATGATAGAAATTTGGCCAGAAAATGGTTTGTATATTCTTTCTTATTTCCGACAGACTATATAGATTTTTCCCATGTACTCTGTAGCTGCAAAAGGAAGAGCTAGCATCCAAGGTTTTGCAACTAGTGCTAGCAATAAAATAAATAATAGCTTACAATTTATGTTACGACATGCTGACTGAAAGACGCCTCCGTAATAGTAGAAGTCGGCTCCGACAGTATAAAACGGCGGTACTCCTAGAACTCCTCCAGAACAGTGAAGAATCTGGACTGATAATGCGTCATTTTTATTCAACTTCAAGGATGGCGGTTGATAGGTGTAGCAGCGAGCACCAGGATCGATACCTTAAATGGCGATAAATTATCTAAGAGAATCGCAAGTTGAAATGCGATAAGTTGACCAACATACAGGCTATACGGGTAATGTGCGTGAACAACGGCAACCAATGCAGGAGCATGTAAATTTATTTTCATTCCGAAGGACGCGAGCTTACCCAAAATTCTACCTAAGTTTTGTACGCCTTTGCCAATAAAGCCAGCCGTTTGTCCTCCTGCGCTGAAGCCAATCACATACATTTGTTTGGCCGTGGAACCAGCATCGATAAATTGATAAATAATTTTTACGCATATCTTGGCTAACAGTGGCACTGTGCGGTTCACCACGTATGTTCCATTATAGAAAGAATACGAATCCCAGTTTGCTATCACCACGTTGACATCTAACGATGGTAATATTTCTGGAAATTTTAAAGGCTACGTTATTTGAAATACAGTACTTATCAAAAATATGCATCTACCGAGCAAAGTTCACTTCAAAGCAGGCGGTATACTCGATCTGATGTATTGGAATTTAATGCCAGAATCGTATCTACTCGTTGTAATAATTAAAGGGCATCGAGGACAAAATTACTTATTGCATTTAATAATTTTGCACCGTTCGATTCCTATATTTAGCCGTTTCAACTTTCAACTGATGTTAAATATATAGGTGCTGCGATGAGCTCGCACGAGTACATTGTTTCTGGCTGGAAAATGGGAGTTAAGTCAAAGTTGGGATGTGGAGAAAGCAAGGAGCTGGAAACTGAAGCCGCCATTTTTCGAAATTTTAGAAAAAATTCCGAAGCCAATTGAGGAAACAGGATTTGTTAGACACTGCAGGGAGCAGATGTCGGAGCTAAAAGATTTTCAGCTTCGAATCAGCTTCCTGCTTTTTTAAAAAAAAATTAAGGCTGAAAGAAACGAATACTTAGTACTCGTATTATGTTACACATAAGTATTTACTACTTTTTATGGGAAAACAAGGACAATTCAACATTTCTTTACTATTAGTATTCGTTGTAATGTTGTATTAACTTACTTATACCAGCTCAGATAGCACATTTTACTAATTTTCTGGTAATTTTTAGCAGAGGCCTAAATCTTGAATTGTACCTGTTTTCTCCTACAAATAGTAAAAATTACTTCTCAACTATAAGCATACGCGTATATGGTTAATTTACCGTATCCCCGAGTCAAAGGACCAGTTTTTAGCTGCGAAGAAATAAGAACGGAGATTATTTTTTCATAATGTAATACTGATGCTAGCATTACATCCCTCGAGTGGTTGCTTTAATTCATGCTTTTAAAAATTGTGAGACATACGTAGGTGTTTATCAATTTTACTGCTCATTAAAAGTGGTAGTAATTTTGCTGCTTACTCGAGGGCAATTGTTCTGCATAATCTTTTGCTGGATCTCGTGCCCCAGGTATAAAAAATACCGTCAATTTTGATGGGTTAAAATTAGAAGTTTCGAGTGCATTCGGATTTGACGAGGATAACGTTTGAGGGATCTTCGGATTTTTCCTGAAATAAAAAATAAAAACAACTTTCATCGTTTCTAAAAATTGCCAAACATAATCAGCGGTGTGTCTCGTGGGCGAGTAAACACCTAGGTACTCACTCAAGTTGAGGCCAAATTTGAGTACCTAGCATAAGACTTAATTTGAATAATAATTTTTGTAGTTATTTACACAAAATAATTTTATTAATATAAAAAAATATATTTAACTTCCAATTAAAAAACAACAATAAAATAATATTCACGAAGTACCTCCACGTATATAAAATATAATTTTAGCTTTTTTTTGAGGGGGGGGGGTGACTGGGTGGGTCATGAATAACGAAGACGTGTTCGATTACCGCCGCGCCCTTAGGTTTAGGAAAACTTTTCAAATTAATTTCTGTCTTATTGTAGTTTACCTCGTATACAGCCAAAATATTACATCCTCATCCTTTATATCGCGATTGGGTACATTGGGAAGTGATCGATTGTTTGCCAATGCATTGCTTATGAATTCTGCTTCGCGTAAGCAGGCGAAGTATAATTCATCGCCAAGCTTTAAAACTTCTTTGGATAGTTTTTCATCTAGAATTTGGCAATAAACTCGGGAAAATTTCACATTTACACAGAAATATGGCTTTGCATGAAAACAGTTTTTTCTAGAATAAGTAACTCGAAATAAGTTTTTCGGTCAAATTATTGCTTTTCCAATATCCGCGAAAATTAGTTGTACCAACTACACACCACATTGTTGAAAGAACATTTAAGAATACCCGAGTAACTAATTAAGTAACATCGTTTTCACGTCAGTATATAAGAGTGAAACAAAACGTAAATTATTAAGACTTTTTCACAACGTGATCGTCAAAATGTTTTCAACGTCCTCTTTTGGGGATTACCGCATGATAATTACCTTCTTAAATTCATGTCAGGAGTTAGGAGTTATCGGCGCAAAGCCACGGTGTTACAAATTAATTTTCTAGGGAGTTATAAAAACAGGGATAGGTCACAATTTGCAAGGGGAGCATGGTGCGTCCAGAACATTTCGACAATCATTTGTTGTAAAAGATATTGTACGCGTTTTACTCATTAGTTATACATACGTATATATATGTATAGTACAGACAAACTCGCTTCAGCTTGACAAACTTCAGTTTCTTGCCGAAGTAGCATTCTTTAAAATTTGAGAGGACATACCTACGGAGGACTTTCAGTTCATCAGTCTGAGAAATTTAGAGACCAAATATCAGGCTGACGTAATATATTTTTTCGGAAAAAAAATTTACGAAAAAAGCAATAATTTTATTTTCAAAATTTTAAAACTCTTTATTTTGGAATTGGCTGTTTTTGTTTTCCATCTTCAAAAGCCTCTATCGCACCCAGTCAATGAGATAGAGAAATGTTTCTCAGATCAATGAGTTCGTCAGTCGATAATGGACTTACTAACAAAATTCATTGTATGTAATTCCTTTCACCCGGAGGTATTTTTCCTCAAACTTCGTACATTTGTGGAAAAACAACAAAAAAACTATCAACATGCAAAAGCCAAGAGGTATCATATCATACTTAGGTATGTAAATCTTATACCTTCCTAAAAATACGATAAACTTACCTGCATTTTCATTTTGAGCAACACTGCAGTTTTGAATAATGCTAACTAAAATTCCGAATTGTAAAATCGCTGCGAATATTCTATTTAAAAGTTTCATAATTATTTTCATACACTTTTTGGCTGCTCGTGTAACGCAAGTATTCGTTGGTTTTAAAATGCAAGGTCTCGAATTTTCTAACGAGTTGTGATTACGTATGATCAAAGGGCAGGCGTAAACTATCAAATATCTCCGATAAGAATCTTTTTACAAGTTTTTTCAAATACATATCTAATTTGGTGAATTCAAAAAAATCTTGCGTTTACGAGGGCTTGGAGAAGGAAATATACACCTAAGTTACATTTCTTTTAGATTATAAGTAAAAGTTCGAGAATCTTGATTTTTCCATCGGTACATTGCGGCAAGGAATACACAAAAATACGAACGTTATTCGTAGATAAGATAATATTAAATAACCAAACTTTAGAACTATTTCAATCTAATAATTTGGCTGAAATTTTACTGTATTTTCTTCGATATTTTTTATCTAATTTCTTACTGTAGGTAAATTTATTCACACCCACTTTTATAGTTACATTATAGTTTCCCGTTAGCAGGTACATATATATAACTGTAAAGGAATTTATGGTGGAGCTTTTCGTTGTGAAAAATAGTACCTATACCTACATAATTATATCCCGATTATAATCCTAATTGTTTTTTAATAATAATTAATCTACCAGCTCCATTACTTTGACGCGACATAATTTTGGTGCGAGTAAAAATAATTAGAGAATCAAAGTTTAGCTGGTAATAAAATGAAATTTAATTCGGCTTTAGATCTACTCTTTATTTGTGATACCTACTTTCTCAATAAATGGCGGTGTATTACTATTTTTCCATTATTTCTCGTTTTCGTTTACGAGTATTTATATTTTCTCCTTCGTGTGTAATAATATTCGATTAATAATGTTTATAATTTAATCTGAATTTTTAAAAAATGCGAGTAAACTGCAGTTTATGGGCTGTGCGGCAATGAAAGGGGAACATCATCGCACCAATCGCGAATTACTATACATTTTTTATGAAATGATAATAACAAGCAATGGATGTTAATTCACGAAGGACAATTCATTAGAGGTGTGTGGCTGCACCTCTGCTCTCATTATCCTCCCTCTTTTGTAATATACTATAGCTGACCTAAGCTGTTCGTAAAATTTAGTTCTGCCAGCTCATTCTACCGGATGGAAGTGAAGATCCAGCCACTTATGAAAATTTTGAGCTGTCATTTTTTCGTTCATGAATGACTTTTTTCTACATTTTGAATAATTTTCTTGACACGATATACGAAGAAGCATCGCTAGAATTAACTGGAACGGAGTCAATTTCACGGATTTTTGTCACGCAGGGGCTGACTTATATGTCTCACTCAGGAGAGGAAAATTCATGATATCGACTTTATATTCGATAGGGGTGAAGGGTACGAAGGTGAAAAAGTGCTAAATAGTGAAAAAAAGAATAAGTTATACTTTTAGTTTTTAAATAATGATGTTATCCTACTAAATTTTATACTGGGCTACATAAAAATAGATGATTCATACAGGTAAACCCAGGTAATTTTATTATCTTTTTATGTCAGCAGTGACACGTATGTTAATACGGCAATACCTACCTGCTTTTTTAACCTTGTCGCAAAACCAAAAAGCAGTCCTATATTCAACTACGAGGATATTGATCGTTGGTTTGTAATGTTTTTAACTAAACGGGCATAAAATCCAACTGAAAATGAACCAAAATATTTTATTAATTATCGCTGTGATTTTGTATAACTCTGTTGCAGCTAGCAATTATACAGGTACGAGTATCTACAATTTCCATTCATTATTTCGTTATCCACTTAATTCTTACTCAATTTTTTGATGTAATAATATATCTATTAATAGACCAAGGATTTAAAATGGAAAAATTCTCTAAGAGACAAGTTTTCTTTCCGAGTATACAAACAAATAAGAAAGTAATGACTAACTGAGCCCTGTATTACGAGTAAAATGTAAGAAATTGAAACTCGAGTTTCTTTTCTTATTTCAGATGCAGAATTGAGTAAAAAATTGATGGAATTAGGTGAAATATCCAATAAGCAGTGCCTCCAACAATCTGCTTATATAAATGCTGCCATTAAAGCCAATCGAACATCCACTTTGGTAAACGTTCCAGACAAACCAATTGAACCTAAAGATGTAACGTTTTTGCTGTTTACACGGTCAGTAAATGCCTACTGAAAATATTCTACTGTCGGTACACCTCGCTACGAGAAAAAAACGGCCAGTTTTACTATTTATTAAATTATTTCTTCTTGTACTTTAACATCTTATTGTTAGTATACTCACCCACATGTTTAAAATTTTAGAGGTCAAGAATCAACCTTTCAAGACAGTGAAACCCCCGCCACGTACAAAAACTTGGTTTTCAACAAACTATTTCTAGTATTTTGTTCTCCAGAAAGAATCCAACAATGCCTCAAAATTTAAGCGCTACAGATGCTAATGCGCTGAGACGGTCACATTTTAGTAAAACGACATTTACATACATGCATATTCATGGGTCGAGAGATTCGTCCAAAGGAAGAGCATCGATTATAGTAAAAGGTCAGACTACCAGCATGTTGAACGTTTCTTTGAAATCATAATTATACCTAGGCATACTGTTTACTTATACATTCATATAGTACTTAATTCGGACAGCTACTAAGAAAGTTTTTAAAATTTTTGTATCACGATTTACCCATTCTTGGTTAATATTTTCAGTATTATTGGAATGTGACGACATTAATATTATCATCGTAGACTGGAGTTCATATGCTTATAGAAATTTGACGTATACGAGAAATGTTACTACTCCTAGAGTAGGCAAAATTTGCAGCCAGTTCGTTACGTTAATCACAAATTACGGAGTAAGGGCCTCACAAATACATATATCTGGACACAGCACAGGGGCCCAGGCAGCTGGAATAGCGGCTAAATTTTCTAAAAAGGTGGTAAGAGTTACAGGTGAGTTTTCTATGATGTAACATGGATCAACATTTTCTGAAAAATTAAGCGACCCTGAGAACGGCCAAATGCAAGAAGGGGGAAGTCCACTTTTTTGCATTTTACAGCGGAGCAAAAAAACTCTTCGCATTGTCTCCGAGTCTATATTTCCATGTGTATGGGGTTTGCATCGGTCGATGTGCCTTGATGGTGAAGATTCTACATGAACGTGTATAGTTGCTGTATGTTGAAAAAATGTAAACAAACGAAAGTTGGGAATGCACTTTTTTTAAACTCAATTATGCGCCAATTGATATGAAATTTTCGGCAATACGATTATACGTACTCTCAAAAGATGTCGCCAAGGTGCACTGAAAAAAATTTCAATGGTAATTTTTACAATTCAGCTGGGAAAAGTGAAACAATTCAAGATTTGTAGCAGAAATTGCTACAAAAATAGTAAAATATGTTATCTATAAGTTAGTAAAAAGTACTACAAACATTAGAATATTTATAATAAATAGTAATTTCCACAACCGGGCTACAAAAATTGATATAAATCGGAAACAAATTCCTCCAAATAAGCACCCTGTGGTGTGTAGACTGTAGTAGACATATTTCGAGAACATCAGCTGTTTAGTGAAATTTATAAATCGACGAGTGCACGATTGAGTGACCGAATTGTATTTACCCCTTGAAAAATAGAAAAATAATCCGATCTGAAAATTCTTATCTTTTTTTTTAAATGTGAAATATATACTAAACTGGCTTTACACTGACCCTAGATATTACGTATTTCATTTCAAATTCTTTAACCTACGCACTTCAATTGTCCACAAAGGTTGAGCCTGGAATCGTTGGAAAAATATCCATAGGGTGCTTTTCCACTTGCAATTATACAAATTAAACGCATCGCCACTAATTTAGTGCAGAATTGAAAATTTTTCGTCAAAAGTGAAAAATGTTTGGAAAACTCTCTTTCCACCGAACATTTTGGCAAGCAAAGATATGTAAAACCTTTGGACAAAATTTGTATAGAAACTTCTCTCAGCTATTGATCCAGTTGGACCATGTTTTGTGCATCAACCACCGTCGAACCGATTAGCCAAAACAGATGCTCCTTGTGTTCAAATCATGCACTGCTCTGTGGGTAGCCGAGGAGTTTCGATAAAAAATTTCACAGGCACCGTAGATTTTTATTTGGAAGGAGGTGTTTACCAACGTCAATGTATTGGCAACGATCGTGAGTGGACCAGCCATTTCTTAGCATTTTTTACGGATGGAAAAAAAAAAAAAAGAACATTACAAAAATACAAAAAACATATTACATATGTGTATAAATTAAAAAAATAAAAACAAAAGAGTACCTAAGGAAAAAAAAAACGAAATAAATAAATAAATAAAGATTCATTTTCCTTAATATTATTTTGTTTCTCTTATAATTTTAGTGGATCAAGTGTCCCTGTGCAGCCATAATGCTTGCCTTGATTATTACATCGCAGCTTTGAAAAATTTTCGACAATTTATCGGAATAGCGTGTGAAAATTATGAAGCATATGTGAAAAATGACTGCGACTACCAAAATATTGCTGTCGGAGGATACTATGCTGCTTGCTCGTAAGTTTATTGCGATTTCGGTTTTTTATACCGTAAGTATTTTCAGTATGTCTATTCCTATGCATAATATAATAAAAACGACAATAGGCCTAATAATATACCTATGATACGAGTATAATGCTCTATACACGGCTCTTCAACTTGATTTGTTTCAGAAAAACTGGATCGTATTTTGTTGATGAATGTCCTTTCAGTCATGCGAATGGCTCCAGGCTACAATGGTTCTATTGAAGGGCAATAAGTTTCAGGTTACAATAAAATCAGTTGGAAAATTTTTAATTAATGTTAATGTTACGTAACTCGCCTCTCACGGGTCAGACTAATGAGAAATCAATTTAAAAATATTTAACATATTTTAATTAGTTAAACTAGCTGAGTATCATGAATCAAAGTACGAGGAAAAATTTTTATGCAACAGTGAAAGCGATAAACAGAATTTTTAATTAATATTTCTCTTATTGTTATCAGAAGATTATTATTTCTGTATTTAAGTCGCTGTTTCAAATCAAGATTGCAGGTTTTTTTTTGTCTCTGAGGTTGTAAGTTCATACAGTTAACGTTTGTTACTGAAAATTTCAAAATTAATTGATTTTTATTTCTAAATTAATTTAAGTTATACTTTTCCACTTGACTTATTCAGGGTGATCCAAATAAAATGCAATTCAGCTACTGCAGGTTATGGTTCTACATAATTATGTATTTTGAAGAATGCATAATCTACAGTTTTAAAAGTACCATAATTTCATTCTTTCAAAATAGCGTTGTATAATTAATGTATAAGAGTATCTATGTACTCGTATGTAGGTAGTATTTGAAAACTGTTCTTCTTTTTTGCTGTTCTGGGCGAGTTGTCTACTTTTTATTCATTATAAAGTAGCAACTTCAAAACGTATTAGCAAAGTATGAAATGTTGAAAAGCCACCAAAACTATTCGAAGAGCTGTTTAAAAATGGTCAAATGCCACGTTTAGCAAAAATACTTGTTTATTTATTCGTTTGTTTATTTTTTTAAGTTTAGAAAAATGTATTTTATATGACATCCATCGTCATCATTGTGAAAGATTTTCCTCTAATCGACGGAAAACTGGTTGTTTCAGCCAGAGGAAAGTAGTAACGTCTGTAAGAAGAACCAATCATTACGATTGTTTTTTTTTTTTTCGTTATTTGTTTTTAGTTTTTGTTTTGTTGTTTTTTTTCCTATATGGCAGCTCAAAAATAAATTTCTCTGAAAATCAATCAAAATTATTACATATAGGCCTAAGTATTTTCTTGTAGAATTAATAACTACTCGTATAATGATTTTCCATACTCATTGACTTCAATGACGTATAAGATTAGGTTTATTGCTGAGTGAGTGGAAAATTTATGCTTTGACTTTTTATAATTATAACGGGCTTATTATCGTCTTTTATTTTTGGATTCCTAGAGCATAAAATTTATTGTACATTTTTTTTTTTTAAATTAATTAATTTTTTTGAGAAACCCATAAAAACGCTTTACTTATAGTGGGCCTAAAGCGCTATAAATTTTTATCCTCAGCCACTAATTAAAGATAGCCGAAAACGCAGACCTTACCAACAATGTTGCTCCTGATAGTAGAAAGTATCTATGTCCGTATTTATTGATTAATGCTGCTGATAAATAGGAATGGTAAAGTTTGTTGTTTGTTCTACGTAAGGTATATCCACGGAGTATTTTATAAGTTTATATTCGTATAAAGCAGCGGCTGATGAAACCGCAGATAATATTAATGTGAATTCCAGAGACGAAAAACACTTGGACGAATAATGCAAAACTTGTCGGTTATTTATTACCTGCACTAAGTAGGCACTTGTTTTGGATTTCGTTTCACTTGCACGTTGATTTTTCGTACTTACTAATAGGTCGATCTGTCTTAATGCCTTATTGAAACTTATTAATTTGTTGACATTGGAAGTTGAGAGTAAAATGTGGAATTTCTGTGTCTTCGCATTGTCTTTGAGTCTATTTCCACGTGTATGGGGAGACGATCCGTTGGTCATTACCATCAAACAAGGAAAACTCCGCGGAAGTAAACTGAAATCTAGAAATGGAACGGAATACAGATCGTTTCTTGGCATACCCTTCGCAAAACCTCCAATCGGCGAATTGAGATTTCAGGTAACTTTCTGGCTAATTTTACTGGCTTTTAAAGGGATGAAAACTTTTCAAGAGTACCTACATACGAGTACAAATAATATCCGCTGACCGCTGTGGATAATTACGGGTTGCGTTGTCAAGCTTGTATTATTATTTTAATGTCAAAGGGTCGGAGGTCATCTTGTAAATTTTGCTTAGAAACTCTTTGAATAGTCTACCTTTGAATTTTCACGTATTCTTGTTCCTTCTAGAAAACAAAGGTAGGTAACTATAACTTTTGGATTTAATATAATAATATAAGAAATTTTAGAGGGGTAACAGAAAGAAAGAAAGAAAGAAAGAAATAATACACTAAAACTGAAAAAAAGAAGACATAGTACATATTTAATTTTTGAGAAAAGGATACCTGAGAAAACAAAGAGACAAAAAAATTTTATTGTTAAAACCTGTTTAAATAGAAAGATTAGGGGTAAGAGGGTGGAAGAGAAGGTAGCAAAGTAACGACATGTTTTGTTGTGTCAGTGTGTGGCACCCTAAAATGAAATGTTTCTTCGGCAGTTTTGCTAGCTAGACGAGATAGAATTCGGCTAGATACGAAGGACCAAACATTACAATGAGTATTTTCTATGTTCTTCCGCGAGGAACATTTAAAATTATCAAATAAAATTATTTATCTCGATGTTAATTTTTTGTTGGAACCTGAAGTCACCGCAAGAACCAGATATTTGGGACGGCGTCAGAGATGCAACCATTTTACCATCCAAGTGCGTACAAAAAGATATATTATATAAAATGGCATCGAGTGCTTCGGTTGAGGGTGAAGAGGACTGCTTGTATCTGAATGTGTTTTCACCGTTACGAGTAAGTGCATTCGTTTTCAGCAGGTTTCAAAGTCGAAAACCACCTTATTAAAAACTAAAATCGATTTATTAATTTTGGAGAAAGAGAACTTTTTCGTTTCTTGATATTTGACGTTTTCATACGTACACATAAATTGATTTTTTTATTTAGAATTGGAGAAATTAACTTGTATTACCTGATCCATGTATTAGAACTTTCTCATTTCCTCTTGTATGGATTTTGTCCTTGGTCGTGTAGCAAAGAAGTTTTTTCTTGATGGGCAGTTGCAATGGACATTCTCGGCCTCTTTCTGAAAGGTTTTCCAGTACTTATATCTGATATTGATTTATTTTCGTGAGAAGAAAATTGGTAAATGTACACGATTGATCCGAACTGAATCGATCATTTCAAGGAAAACCATTCAAACCATTTTTTCAAGAAATAATAAAACTAAAAATACCAACATACTTGCAGAATCACTCTCGAATTGTAATTCCCAAGCTAAATACCATGAAAGCCCTTCTGAGAAAATGCTATAACCTTGCTTTAGATCACCTAATTCTAATGCTTAGATTCTCCAGAAAAAACCTATAAAATAGAATATTTTCAACTTTTAGGTTAATCATACTTCTAAATTACCAGTGATTGTTTACGTTCATGGAGGAGCATTTATTATGGGAACCGCAAATATTTATTCGGCCGATTACTTTATGGATCATGACGTAATTCTCGTATTTCTGCAGTATCGACTTGGCCCTTTTGGTATGATAAAGAATTGTGGACTGATAATCTCCAAAGTTCTATTAGCAGGTTTTCGACAGACAACCTTCTATTTTATTTTAAAAGGGATGTAAGAGTAAATAAGCAGGTTTTCACCTGAAAACCTGCTAAAAACGTGGCATGATCTGTTGACAATTCTTAAGCATATTCGTGTCTACATTGAAGTGCCAAGAATTGGTGTTGTAGATGAAAAATATGTTCAATGAGAAGATTTGTGGAGAAATTATACCAACTTGAAAACAGATCATCGAGTACTGATAAAATTACAACGTATTACCTATCAACTGATTCCATAATTATTATTTAAATTAAATGAAATTAAATTTTTATGTTTAGGATTTTTGAGCACCGCTGACACAATAATTCCTGGAAATTATGGCATGAAAGATCAAGTGTTTGCATTGAAATGGGTGAAGACAAACATAGCTCAGTTTGGAGGAAACCCAGAATTAGTAACACTATTTGGTGAAAGTGCAGGGGGTTCGTGCGTTCATCTACATCTATATTCTCCCCTTAGCAAAGGTATCCAACCTACATTCTGTAATCTGATGTAACTTAATGTTCGAGCCAACTATATTTAAAAAAATGAATTTTCTTTCCATCTGTTTTCGTTACCTTTAGGATTATTCCACAGAGCTATCAGTCATAGTGGACCAGCATTGTCATTTTGGTCACGTTCAAAACCAGCCGCTATTCGTCAAAAAACGCTAGCTTTAGGAATTTTAGTTGGCTGTCCTGTAGATTCATCAGTAGCTCTGCTACAATGCTTAAGAAAAGTTCCAGCCAAAGAACTGATGTTGGCTCATCATAAATTTTACGTATGTTACGCAGTTTTCTCCTCTTTTCAATGATTTCGAGCGATCGACTCTCTAACTCGAATTAAAATAACTTTGAAATTCGTCCCAATTACCTTCACGCAGCAGTAGAAAATGAAGATATATCTGATGATGTTTTTAGGTTTGGGATTTTGAGCCAATAATTCATTTTAGTACTGTGCCAGAACCAGAATTAGTAGACGACGCCTTCATTCATAGAGATCCTTGGCAAGAACTTCCAGTTAGTAATGTTCCTTGGATCACAGGCATTACTTCTGGCGAGGGAGCAATCAAAGCTGCAAGTACGTAAGCTCACAGTTCCTTATTTTATTAGAACAACATGAAAATTTGTTTTAAACGAGAACGACCATCTAGTTCGTATAAATGAATTATACTCGTGTCAATCAGTAATAAAGTGTCTTGTATTCAAAGAATTTTCATATTCACTGCCTTGGATAATGGAAAACACTTTTTATTATTTTTAGGTAGGTATAATTGCAAATACAGTCACAGATCATTCACTTTTCATTAGTTATCTGTATGGATACCTAAAATTAGTCCAGGAACTAAATACTTGGATACTGCTTTTGACTGGGTTGATCAAGTTATAGAACTGCAGTACTTGCGATAGGCTGTTCTTCCTCTCATAAAATATTCATCATTTAAGGAAGTGCTGGATATTGATTCAACAGTTGAAACATGTTTTACAAAATTAATTAATTTCCTCTTCAGGATTTCTATCAGGAGATGGACGACGGGCAAAAGAAATGAGTGCGAATTATAGGAGGCTCATTCCACTGAAGTTGAATGCAGTTGACTGGTTGGATTACTCTGAAAGCATCAAAATAGCTGAAGCTGTAAAGCAATTTTACTTTGGAAAAGAAGAAATTGGATTCAAAACAGCCGAAAATTTAAAGAATGTAAGTTTTAATTTTGCATTTAAGTTGAAATTGCAAATACTTTTTTCTACCTCACAACATAGAATTTCTTGAAATAAATTACAGGAATATTTCGATTGGGTAGTTAGAAAAAAAAAGGCATCGATAAATGTTAATTAGAGAAGAAATTTACACATCCCTGAGTGATTCTAATTTAGACAGATATACTTACCCTTTGAGGAAACAATAATTTTTTAATTTAAATTACTCGTATATAGACTGACCAGCACTCCAGCCATTTGTAAAAATATTAATTAGACTACTTATCATTTAAATTGTGGGACTGTTGATGGTATTTTTTTCCCCCTAAAATCAACACGAATTAATATTGTACTTGATTTCACATCTTTTAATTAGAGAGAACTAGTCAGACTTGACTGCAGGGTAAACGCCATGTATGATAAGGCTAAATAGATAGGAATTCTGATAATTACTCGAGCTACGAGAGGAGTACAATATTAATATATACGTACATACCTATTTGTTATGTTCAAGATGCTTACGGATGGTATTTTCCTTTACCATTGTTTTGAAGGGATGTCACAGTATCACAAGAATTCTGTTTACTTCTTCTACTATGATCACAGAAATACGATTTCATTCACCGAATTCTTTGGAAACTGCAGTATAAAAGATTTAGGTATGATAATTGTGAATTCTGCACGGGAATCGATCACAAATTTTTCATCAATTTTTGTATAGCAACGCAGCATAATTGATTGCGTGTGTGTTCTTATTTAGGGGTTTCTCACGTCGACGACCTTATTAGTTTTTTCCCTATGCCATCGTATGGTATACGAGTTACAGATGGTCCAGATTTTGATGTTTCAAAAAGACTGATTGCGCGTTATGTCAATTTTGCTCGAACAGGGTAAGTCTCGTACATAAGTTTTGTCTTTAAGAAGACATTGTGCTGGTTGCGAGACCGGCGACTTCAGTTCTTGAAGTTTTTATTCCAAAAACAAAAAAATTAGGTAGTACCTATACCTATAGGTACTTTGAATTTTTTAATCAACTTGGAGTTCTTAGAAGCGAAATAGTTTTGGAGCATCAAGGAAAAGAAATACATAAATTATAAGTTGGTATATTATATACTACCCATATACCCTATTCGTTTTTATTTTTTCGCAGAATTCCGTACATTGGCGATATAGCATGGGAACCGTTCGACACCAATGAGTTGAATTATTTGCATATAACTTCGACGAAAGATGAAATGAAAAAAGGATTATTAGAAGATCGACTATCATTTTGGAAGAATATTTTATCCGCAGTTTCATATCAGCAAAATCCACGAGACGAACTTTGAACATTTAGATGATAAATCAATGTACTTTTATTTAAATAGCTCTCACAGATATTTTTTACATTATTTTCATACCGTTATTTTCTCTCATAATTTTCGCAGTTTTGTAGATTGTATATCGTCAGCTACAAACCAAAACTGGCTCAGTACCCTCCCCCCAACCACAACAACAACAACAACAAATTATCATTTGTTTTCGTGCTTTCGAGTAACCATGGAGCATGAAAGATTGAAATTTCTTCTCAAGAGAAAATTAAATTTCTATTCAGTTTAATCGTATTATATTTTTTTTAGATAACATAAAAAATTATTTAACCTCCTAAAAAAATGTTTGTATACCGACATAAGAACAAGCACCAACAGTGAATCGTTTACTTGCGTTTCTTAGTGGATTAATCCTACTGATAATTACATATGCATGACGAGGTATACCTACTTATGTTCTTAACGTTATCAGTTCATATTTGTACCTGATAAGGTAGAAGAGGTTGTGAATTCAAAAAAGAAAGAAATAATTTGGGAATCAGTTGGAGAGTTTTAGTCAAACTCACCTTTACGTCTTTATTTCATTAGCAAACGTCGAGATCACTTTGATTTTTCATGTACATGTGCCTACCACCCATTTATTCGTTCTAGATCTTTTACTTGGAAAGTCGTCATGAGTAAATTCTATACATTTGTCTTGTTTCTAAGTCTATTTTCTCGGATATGGGGAGACGATCCATTAATCGTTACCACTGAACAAGGGAAACTACGTGGGATTCAATTGAAATCCAGAAACGGAACTGAATTCAGATCATTTCTAGGCATACCTTACGCGAAACCTCCAGTCGGTGAACTAAGGTTTCAGGTAAAAGTGATTAATTTTTTATCGTAGACGTAGGCTCACTTTTTTGTGACATCTTAGGGGCAGGGGGATAGAGGAAGCGAGGGAGGAGAGTTCATTGTTAGAAAATTTTGCTGCCAAATTCGTTTGATTATCAGATTTTTTCGCCCGTCTCTCTGTCCACTTCTAAAAATTTTTCTCTTGCGGGGAAAGGGGAAGGAAGGTCTCGGCGCTACAGTGAATTCGTCTATGGCGATGCGAAGTTTTTAAGAAGTACATATGTATTTAAAAAATAAATCTTGGACCAGGGATATTTCTTGTGGTTTTAAATGAGAATTATTCCTCTATTCACTTTTCATTTTAGTAATATTCATTTCAAATTACTTGAGCTCTAACAGAATAGAAGTAAGTTTAATTTTTGATGGTATTTGAAATATGTTTTAGTCACCTCAAGAACCAGATATTTGGGACGGTGTTAGAGATGCAACGACTCAACCACCTAAATGTGTACAAAAGGATATTTTTTATAAAACGGCATCGTTTGCTCCAGTTGAAGGAGAGGAAGATTGTTTGTACCTAAATGTCTTTTCACCATTAAAAGTAAGTTAATTAATTTCGTGCGAATGTCAATTTCTCCTTCTATCCGTATTCGATAAAAATAAAATAAAATAAAATGAAATTTTTTTCATTTTGTTGGTCCAAGCAGAGCTCTTGCGTCGTCTAAAAAATATAAACTTGAAAAACGTTAAATTCAGGTCAGACTCTCAAATTTATTTTCTTCAAAGCTTCACTGAAATTTCTTTAACAGGTAGGTATTGAAGCTTATGAAAGGACTCTATACTCAAATTCAATCTGGTTACCCAAAAGGTTTGTATGCAATGTGAATATTTTGAATGGTAAGTCTAAGTACTAGGTAATAAAAAATGATGGTGGGTGCGTATCTTGTCGAAAGAGGAAGCTGTAATTCAAGGCATAGGATCTTTGTCAGCAGTGTAAGCTATTAATCTGAAATATAGGTATACCGTATATATGGATCGCAGGTACAAGTGGGTCGTCTTAAATATCTACCTTTAATTCACTGTGTGGGGACAATATAAATTCAGCATATAAATATGTACGAGAACATATTCAGCTTAGTGTCCGCCACAAGGCAGGATGCTGCATCATAGTTGCGAACCAACCGGTTCTGCATACTCGTAGATAAACGCAATGCGTCAATCTAATATAGTATGCAAACACAAAATACTGTGATCTTTGTATCTGTCACTCATAGAAAACTATTGTCACCTGGGAGTTTATTTGTACAACTGGTTTGCCAAATAAACTATGGCTGTTGCTTAAACACAGCTGTAAAAAAGTCTTAAGAATATTTAACATTCGGAACTTTTGCCAATTAGGTAGACTTGTTTTCAAGTATACCTAAACACTGAAATACCTTTTATGATGTGTGATTTGAAAGACTTTCAAGTCATCCAATAATAATAATATTTCAATTATTAGAATTTATCACTTGTTTGTAGATTCATTCATCGTCTCAATTACCAGTGCTTGTATATATACATGGAGGAGGATTTGTTATGGGAAGTATGAACTATTTTTCCCCAGATTATTTTCTAGATCATGATGTGATTGTCGTATTTTTGCAGTATCGTCTGGGTCCTTTTGGTGAGATTAAACATAATATTATATTGTTTTAATACCTAATACATATATACTAGGATAAACTTGATCTAGACGATTGTACGAGCATATAGAAACTACCCATAACAGGCGTAGAAATCTCTCAAATATTTCAAAAGGCTCATCAGTATTTCCTTTGGCGCATTTTTGTGAACAAATAACAACAACTGCAGTCGATTCACGGATTTTTATATTTCCTTGTAGGATTTTTAAGTACCGGCGACACCGTCATTCCTGGCAATTATGGCATGAAAGATCAAGTGGCTGCATTAAAATGGTTGAAGAGGAATGTTGCTTTTTTTGGTGGGAGTCCAGAACTTGTAACAATTTTTGGTGAAAGTGCGGGGGCAGCATCTGTCGAATTACACCTGTACTCTCCTCTAAGTAAAGGTGCGGGCACTTCATGTTTTAGAATATTATTTTTTGGTAGACGTGTAAAATTGAACTTTTATTTTGCTTAATAGGATTATTTCAGAGAGCGATCAGTCATAGCGGCTCAGCTTTCTCATTGTGGACTCGATCAAGAGTAGCTGTCAGTCGTCAAAAAACTCTGGCTATTGGTATTTTAGTTGGCTGTCCGGTGGAATCATCTACAGTTCTGCTGCAGTGTCTACGAACAATTCCAGCTAATGAATTAATGCTCGCGCATCACAAATTTTATGTTAGTCTCATAAATGCTTCTCTAGTTCGATGAAGAGAACAAAGTGCATATCTGTGTCAACGCTTAGGCGAGATTTATTTTCAATTTCATTTCCAGGTTTGGGATTTTGAGCCAACAATTCCTTTTGCTATTGTGCCAGAATCAGAATTAGTCGAAGATGCTTTTATTTATAAAGACCCTTCGACGGGACCACCAATTAACGATGTTCCTTGGATAACAGGAATTACATCAGGCGAAGGAGCAATTAAAGTAGCGAGTTCGTATTTTGCAGTTGTATTTTAAGAGTAAGCATAAGGAATGGATAATATTCCCAGTCCTAGATAATCTATTTATATCCGAGTTTTTTAAGCAGGTTTTCGCAGAAAACCAGCTCTTTGTATTTTCCTTCAGTCTCTTACCATAATTCCTCTGCCCACGATTTTTTAATTCTTCGAGGAAAAATATTAATTACTCGTAATAAAGAAAGGCTTGTTATAGGGAAGATCGAAGAACAAATAGCTTCTTTGATATGAAAAATCAATTCATGGGGTTTGGTTTCATCTTCGACATTGCTTTAAATGCATAATATAAAGAGTTACCAACAGTAAAACAGTTTATAATAAAGTATTTCCCTCGTTTGTTTGGACAAGTATTAAATCAAAGCTCGTTTACTTTTTATCTAGTGGGATATTATTATCAAATTCTCATACTGAGTTAAGTACATTGGAGTTGCTGTTTTTCAATTAACTAATTCTAATTTAAAAGCCCCAAATCGCCTACAATATGCACATAATATACTGATTGAACCTCTACCTACTGAAGAAACATAGACGCACCAGATAAAACGTAGATGAGTGACTCTGCTGATGTAATTTTCGGAACAATACCTACCTATAGCAAAATCACTGCAGCTAGTAAGAATGCATCTAATTTACTTTTTACACGAATAGATTAATTTTCATGCTAAAATTATTATAGTTAGCCAGGGACAAGACCACCTAAATAATATAGACATTTATAAAACGAAAGACCCGACCCTGCCAAATGATTTCAGTTCGTTTTCAGGGTATCTATCTGGAGACGGACAACTAATAAGAGAAATAAATGAAAATTACATAAGACTATTCCCATTGATTGCGAATTTTTACGGCTGGTTTGATTACTTCGAAAGCGCTCAAATGGCTGCAGCTATAAAGCAGTTTTACTTCGGTAACAAAGAAATTGGGTTTGAAACTGCAAAAGAATTCGTAAATGTAAGTTTTAAAAAGTAACTTACAAATAGGTACATTCCAATTCTAATTACAAATCCTTATAGCGAGACTGTAGCTCCCCGGTCTTGTACTCGTAATGAGAGGAAGCGAAATAAAATATCTTGGATGAAAAAAATATACTTACCTATAAGTAGGTACATTATATATGTGTATATCTATAGGTAATATTCGCGCTAACTTTTCCATATTTCAATAATTGTCAGTCAAATTTGAGATTGGTAAGACTGCCCAGATCTTCATTATTTTTTTGCGTTGTTTGTATATGTACATACTTACTCCATGTTCTATTTGACAAACCATACTTGGTGCTTTTCATCAACATGTTTTTTCGATTTAAAATCCCATGTTTGGATGGAGCGTCGTTGATCAATAGATATTCCATTCTCTATCGATATATAAGTACCTATAAATTTTAAGACTTACTTTTTTCATTTTCAAAATTATTTGAAAGAAAATTTAGATAGGTATTTGAGAAGGTAATTTATCAAGATAGACTTGTATGTTTGGCATACCAAATATAATTCTGGAAAGATGTTTTATACTTAATCGGAATAAAATTTTTGAAACAGCCAATACGGCATTTTCATAATATCCGTATCTTCTCCGAACAAAATTGTAATGGAATGAAATTTTTTTTCAAGATGCTCACTGATAGCATTTTCCTCCAACCTGTTTTCGAAGGAATGTCATCACACTCACAACACACGAACTCATCTGCAGTCTACTTCTACTACTACGATCATAGAAATTCCATTTCTTTTGCTGATTTCTTTGGAAATTGTAGCGTCGATTTGGGTAATATGCTACTATATACCTATTCTACTCGTAATATTAATTTTTGTAAATGAAAAAAATTTCTTGAGTAAGCCAACTTATATCTGATTTTTTCCCCCGAATGCAGGGGTTTCTCATGTGGATGATCTTGTGAGTATCTTCTCTTTTCCACCACTAGGGATTGAAGTTACCGATGGTCCTGACTTGGATGTTTCAAGCAGACTGATTGAACGTTGGATCAGTTTCGCTCGAACTGGGTAACTTTTTTTCACCCTTGATAAATAAAATTCATAAATGAAGGATGAACTGATTTTAAGGGCCAGAAAATTTTTTGAAAACAGCTGAAAGTAATGAAAAAAATGTACTCACAAAGAATATTATTTTTGCTTGATTGCAGGAATCCGAGTACTGCTGATGGAACATGGGATCCATTTGATGCAAATGAAATAAATTATTTGCATATAACTTCGACACACGATGAAATGAAGGATGGATTATTAATAGACAGATTATCATTTTGGAAGAATATGTTAGTCAGAAGTTCAGATAAGCTTCTACGAAAAGAATCAAGAGATGAACTTTGAATCACTCCCCTCCCGCATTTTGTCACTCTCGAGGAGAAAAGTTGAAGAATTTTATGAGATCCTTTTAGGTCGTTTTTTCCGAGGATTATAGTAATTAATTTCTGTTAATCAAAACTGACTCGATTAGAAATGAGCTCAATTTAGAATTCATTTTTCAGCAATAGAAATTTTAATCGAGTGAAACTTCAGCCCTCTTGCATCCGTCGTGAGGGATACAGGATTTTTATCCTTTTACGTACAGAATATGAAAGAAAACAATGATGTTAACGCTTCAAAAATATAAATAAATAAATAAATAAGTAAACAAATGAATTTTGTTTTTGGTTACGCTAGTGTCGTCACTCTGTATATTCTGTGGCAGTGAAACACGAAAGTGAAGAAATTTTTACAATATTAGTAATATGTATATCCATTATCCAGAATTCAACAATTTTGACGATACTCGTACATGCAGTGCATACGAGTAGAACAGCCAAAAGTTTTTTTGAATATTGTTTCGAGCAACGAGTTTTACCAATTTTAATGGGGGTGTTCTTATTCTGATGACTGCAAAGCGTAAGTGTCAAGAATAATTATGTAGTTTGTCAAACACGAGAAGGTGTATAACACTTTGCTGAGTTTGCTCGTGAGATGTATAATTACAATCTACGTTTACAGGGTGTTCTGTCTCGAGTTCACGACTAAGCAACTGCAGATAGAGCAACATGAGTTATGTTATATTTATTCATGATGGTTTGCCTTCTCTCCGGTTGGTAGTGGTTGAAATTATTTTCTCCTCCAGACCAATTCAAGTGATTATTTTTTTAAATTCATACATTCAAAACGGATTCAGGTTTGGGCCATTATTTAGCTAATACGAGTATGATCTAGTTTTTTAGTTTGAAAAATTCGAGCTATCGAAGCAAGCGGAGAAAACTGATGAGTGAAAAAGTGAAAACTTAGAGGCAAAAAGTCATCAATTTTTCATTATTCAAAAATCAAATTTAAAAAAGTTATTTCTAAGATTACATGAAAAATATTTTTTTGGAGGAGAATCAATTTGCTATATCCTATACTAGCATAAAAAGAATTTTTAGGAGTTAGTAAACTGTCTGAAAAAAAAAAAAAATGATTCCTAGACCTTTTTCTGGAAAATTGAGAAAATTAAAAAAATCAGGCTCTTATTTAAGAAAAAAAAAAAAGCTAACATTTTTCGAGAAATTCTTTTCATGTCATATGATGCAGCAGTTAATCTTCTTTCAAAAATTAATTTTTCAACCACCCCTTGAAATAATAATAATTTTTTAAGTTAATTTTCTCAAAACAATGAGAACTTGAAAAATATGTTTTTTATCTCAGATTTCAAAACAAATTATAATAATAATATGAATACTATTATAGAATATATTTTTCTAATTGTGTGGGGAGGGGCTGGGGCTATTTAGAGGCACATTCCAAGCTATCGTCATCTATGGCGACGAATCAGTTGCCCAAAAAATGACGATCGTGAGCGAAAAAATCTATGAGAAAATTCAACGAGATAATAACCGCGGTTGTATCGCAAAAAGTATAACTTTTCGTATATACGGCGCAACCCATACGTAACTACGTATCGGGTTGTTGTACCTTTAATTGCATTCTTCGCTGCATTTGTGGCGTTAGTGATGGAAGAGTATTGGGGCTTTGACAAAAATTTTAGACCAAAAAAAAGAATGAAATAAAAGACGCGTAATGTGTAACTACGAAATTTTGGACATTTTTTAAAATTGTTCCGAGCGGGCTAAATGTCTTTTCAATAAATCACCATTTCGCTGAAAGGTGACAGAATTATAGAGTGTTTTAACAAAAATGAAATTTGAATCTATAAAACATTATTTCTTAGATTGCTGCTATCTCAAAATTGAGAACTGATAACGAAATGCGGTAAAAACATCATCTACAGGAATATTGATAGACCTAAAATGCATAGAAACACATTTTCCAAAATCATGAATTCTTTTCTGTTGTTACTCGTATTAGGAATCCAACTTTGGACAATTCTTGGTTACCATCGGAATCAAAAAAGGAGCTCCCATATTTACATACTCGTATTCATAATGATGGAATTCGTATGAAAACTGGATTGTCGCAAAATCGTTTCTCACCTTGGAAAAGTCTGGGAGTCCATCCGTCTGTTACGAAAGAAACATTCTTGTCGGATAAATTGTAATAATTATGTTTACTCGACTACCAGTATAGCTTCCTAACATTTGTTTTTTAAATAAGTATTTGGATGTATTAAATAGGGTTAAATTTGTACTGATACACATTTAGAATAAAATTGTTACTCTATAATTCTCTTATCATGTCCAAAATCAATATCCATTAAACTGTCTCAATCTGAAAAATTGAGCAGCCAGTTGAGACTAGATTATTTCGACACAGCTCACATGTGGACTGTTGCAAGCAACATCTACATCTATTTTTAGAAACAACTCAATATATATAGGTACTTTGTCCGTCAATTTAATATTAAAATTTATTCTTTTTTATCTGAATTTTACTTTAACGATTTTAAAATTTCCAAATTAACTCGTTTAGGGAAAATAAAGACGTTTAAAGTATGAAGAAAATATTGAAGAAACAATAAAAATTTACTGACCAAGAATTACTTTTTACATCTAAGAACTGCACATTTTGTGGCTATGCTCATGCAATTACGAGTATTTCAACAATTACCACTAATTAACAAATTATATTTTCAAATATATAGAGAGACTCAAAAGTAGATAAGTATACCTACAATAAATACTAATTTGAATGTGTAGCAGACAGTTAGTTCAAGTATAGTTCACTTTTCTTATACAGTTGAAATATTTACAGCCAATAAGAAAATTAAGAACATCTCTACGCTTTCAAAAAGTGAAATGATAAATTTCTAATCTACAAAGAGATAATTAATTTGTAGATAAGTTGACCAAATTACGAAGAAAAAGTTATTATCCGCTAATATTAAACTTGAAGAATCAGAGATATTATAAGTTTAATGTATAAGTAGGTCATACACGAATTCGTTTCATCATTTCCGAGGAAAAGTAAAACGATGTTTTACCTGCGGACTGCTGACATAAGGGTGTTCTTCACTTTGTTCATTGTTGGTCTTTCTTTCGGATCGAATGCGGTGGAAATTAAAACAAAGCAAGGAATTTTGGAAGGATTCGAACAACACTCCAGGAATGGAACGAAGTACCAGGCATTTCTTGGCATTCCTTATGCCAGACCACCGATTGGAAATCTTCGATTTGAGGTAAGCTGATTTCCATTAGTAATTTATAATTTTTTTTCTTTTTCTATAGTACTTGGATAGCTGATAGCTACGAGTATATTCTTTGACTGATTTGTAGTTGTTTGTATTTTTTCCTTTAGAAAGTCAAAATAATCTATGCTAGACACTTTTTTTCTCAATACAAAAATTATCAAATTAACGTGGACTGAGAGGTAAGGAAGGATTGAATGCTACACTCGAAGTTTTCAAAGTTTGTGAGAAGAGGGCCAACAAAATGGCCACTCATAATATACCAATTTTCAATCAGGGTATTTTGAATTTTCGGTCAGTCTCACGTAAAGAAATGAAACGATAAGCTTTGAATTTGAACAGGACCACACAAAATTCAATTGCACCAAAAACTGCATGTTGGATAAGTTGTTTTTGATAAACCTCAAAGTACTATTAAGATACTTTCAAGACACGGTTTAATATGATTTAGTGAGGTTTATATTTTCGCAATGAGTCATATTAAAATGTACTATGAGTGAAATCATGAAATGGAGAATAACTAAGTCATGCACTAATGCACTAATAAGTAAAAAATGAATGAATTTTAAAAACACCAAAAATCAAAACTAAATTAAAAAAACCACCCTCCTCCTTCATCTATCGAGAAAACAAAGAAAAGGAGAAAAAAAAAGGAACTTCAGAAAACGTATTAGGTATTGATTTCTGTTTACTTATCTACGAGTAACTTACTCGTAATTTTTAAGCTTTCCAACATAAATTTAATTAATGGTTGAAGGAATAATTCTAATTTATTTTTCCATTGTTCCAGTCTCCTCAAACACCGCTCACGTGGGATGGGGTAAGAGATGCTACAAAACCACCTCCAAAATGTGTTCAAATAGAACAGTTTTTCCTTAAAGGAAGTTCAGTAATTGGACAAGAGGACTGTTTATACTTGAATGTCTACACGCCTGTAAATGTTTGTACTGTAACATTTAAATAGAATACTGTTACAATTTTTTTTTTTTTAAATTTTAACTTACATATTTAATATCACTTGACCCAACCGCCATATATCGATTGAAATGGCTCTTGCAGTACGTAATGTAACAAACGAAGATTTCCTGCAAAAAAAAAAAAAAAACAGTTTGGTGCTCGTAAAAGCACGTACATACCCATAATACAAGTATATAATTAATTTAATTTTTCATTCTCATTTAGAATCACAAGAAATCGCCTGTACCAGTAATGGTATGGATTCATGGAGGTGCTTTCCTTGAGGGGAGTGGATTTTTCTACGGTCCTGAATATTTTCTTGATCACAACATAATCATCGTTACTATAAATTATCGTCTTGGAGTAATTGGTAAGAAGAAAAATTATAGACATATAAATATACACCCATTAAATTAGAATAAATTAGAATTAGTATATAATTATATAATATAATGTGCGAGTGAAATAGACTTAATGATAGGTAAACAATTCATATGCGCTCTACATTGACAGGCTTCTTGAGCGCTGCAGACGAAGTTTTGCCTGGCAATTATGGCATGAAAGATCAAGTAGCAGCTCTGAAGTGGGTGCAAGAGAATATAAGAGATTTCGGAGGTAATCCGCAACAAGTAACCATTTTTGGGGAGAGTGCAGGAGCAAGCAGCGCACATTTGCATATGTTCTCTCCGCTTAGTAAAGGTACACGAGTAAGAATTTCGGATTTATTTTTTCTAAAATGTAAAATTTGGCTATTCTAAAATTTTCTCCTCAACATTTCAGGGATTTTTCATCGAGCCATAAGTCAAAGTGGTACTGCATTAGCTGTGTGGACTCAAACACCTGCCTATGTTGCGCGTCAGAGGTTCCTTGCTTTTGGCATTCTTGCTGGATGTTCAATTCAGTCTACTCGAGTGTTGGTCGACTGTTTGAGAAAAATCTCTGCCGAAGAACTCATACTGATTACTGACAAGTTCTATGTGATTCTTTTTCTCTTATACCTATTGTGACTTTGGTGGTGACTCAATGAAGTCCATATTGCTAAGAAACTAAAACGAACCCAACTTATTAAAGAAAATATTTATAAAAAGAAGGAAGGAAAATAGCTTCTATTTTTGCTCTTAAGCTTAAAAAAAATGGAATATTCGTGCAAATCCGTACTTATTCAATTTCAATATATCTGTCATGTTACAAACTTGAAAGTTGAAAAAAAAATTCTTAAATAATTGAGGAACGCTCTACTTGAAATTAAAAAACAAGCGTTGAATAATATTTACATTCTCCTCGAGAAAATTATCAGGATCCCTCATATTCCATGATATAACTTTTTATACTTTGTTGAAAGAAATTCTAATTCCTCGGTTTTTGGTGTATTATAGGTTTGGGATTCGGAACCCACAATGTCATTTTCAGTTGTCATAGAGCCCACTGCTGTTGCAGATGCTTTTCTTACGAGGAATCCATGGAAGGACAAAGCTTTGTATGAAGTGCCTTGGATAGTTGGTATGAATTCAGGTGAAGGTCTCATTCAAGTGGCGAGTGAGTAATTCGTTTAATTAATCATGAAATTGATATTAAGAATACCTATTTTAAATTGGAGAATTTCCATCTTCTCAGGATTACTCTCTGATGCAAAACGAGCTGATGTGTTCGACACTTATTATAAACGCTTGATGCCAGTGTACTTCGGTTACAAAGACTGGTTGAAGCCGGAGGAAATGGATGAAACTTCTGATAAATTGAGGAAATACTACTTTGAAGACAAGAAAATTGGTTTAGAAACTGCGAGGGATTTGACGAACGTACGTACCTACTCGTATTTATGGTTTTATTGATCTACGAGTATTTGGTTTTTGACTCGAAATATTTGTAAGCTATAATACCTGTTATCGAATAAAGCTGAGTGGGTTCAAAAGAGGAGATTGTCCAGAAAGTAACGTTTTTACTTCAATATTTCTTATTTATAAAGTAAATTAATAAAATTAATTTTTCTACATCAACGTGGGTAAGTATGATTTTTACGCAATATACTCGTTATACTCGTAGCTACAAACAAAGTTTTTGGAAAATTAAAAGTCACATTAGAACAACGCTCAATTATTTCAACTTTCTTGTGCCTTTAATGCTTAATGATTGATGATGTTTTATTAAATATGAAATAATGAGAATATTTTGTAGGCAATAAATTAAATGTTTTACGGCATGAAATGTAGGTTAATAGGTGTATACACATAATGACTGAAGCATACACCGCGCCAAACTTTAATTTGGTATTTTTATCAGCCTGATTCTACATTGCGCTTTTTATTTTACTTTTTCAAATTTTCAGTTTGAAAAAGTGCCACTACCTATAACTCTTACATACTAAAGCTCTAGTTGCTGCAGACAGATTCACATAAAAATATAAAAATATTCATTATACTCGTAATCTATCGTAAAAGTATCTATAGGTATGTAAACTTTGTCGAGTGGATTTTTTATTATAATTTTACACCTCCAGATAATGACAGATGCATTTTTTATGTATGACATGATGGTAGCGTCTCAGCGACATACAAATACACGGTTCGTATATTATTACGATCATAACTGTGAACAATCATTCATTGAACTACCTGGAAATGTGTCCACTGATTTAGGTAAGACGTATATTGATTTCTTCGTTGAGTTTTCCATTCGTACTAGTAATCATTATTTTGAAAAATAATGTAATATATAGGTAATGTACCTAGATAATTGGCATTATTATCAATTTTATCAATATATTGCAGGTGTTTCTCACGCTGATGAATTGTTCAACTTTTTTTCAATGCCATTAGCTACCGACAAAATCACACCAGCCGATTTGTCCGTTTCAAAGCGTTTGGTGGAATATTGGGTCAATTTTGCTCATACAGGGTGCGACGAATAGTTTTAACATTACTCGTCTGTCCATGCAGATCACCTGTTGTATAGCTTACAACAAATCTATACTTTATTTTTGATTCTTAGGAATCCGACCGTGGATGACTCCTGGAAAGCGTCAACATCTACAGAAATTGATTATTTGTACATTAAAACAGAAAATGATACTATGCGAAGAGGTTTGCTGTCAGATCGGTTCAATTTTTGGAAAAACTCACTGGCCCATCCGATAAATGGGCCTACGTTTGATGATCGGAAGGTCATTTCTAAGATACTGTAATTTATTTACGAGTTATTTATATCCATACAAATAAATTTTTTTACTTGGATCAATTGAGAGATCACGAATGAAAATAGCAAAAATAATTTATTGCGAGGTTACTTGGCATTAAAAATACGAAGTTATACAACGTAAAGTGCACAGTCAAATGAATTTCATTCATTCGGTAGATTTGTGGCTAGAGAAGACCAAAAACTATATCGATTGGCTAGTGGGTCCGATTTAATTTTGAATCCTGACTCTGAAATGTGTAAATGTTCAAATTTTCTATTTGTTGGCGTCCATTCGGTGTTTCTCGTGTCGGGTTTATTAGGATTCCTACAAGTATTTCAAAAAATATGATTAGAAAAATCGCAATAAATTTTTGACATGCTTTCTTTCCCCTTTATGAGAGTAGTAGAATAGTTCTGATATACATTGTACAGCTATGCACTCTTGAGGAAAAAAGTGTTCACTTTTTAAAACAATGAAATATTATTTAATAATAATATGAGCTCGTAATTATGTAAATATATAGGTACGTACATAAATATAAATACCTAGCTACGTACAGAAATATTTTTTTTTTTAAATACGAATTCATTAGGTATTTTATTTGTTTCTTCCATTGGGGACTAATGTATGCAAAAAGATGTATGGCTCACCCAGAGTACATGAAATTCACCCAATAAGTAATTATTTGTTCTGATAGTTTTCGATCTGCAGTTGTCAACTTGTCACTCGCATTTGTCGAAAATAAACTTAATAACTCATCACTATGACCAGCACCAGTGATACCTGAAATCAACTCAAAAGTTAGTCACCATAGCAAAAAACCACTCTGAATTTTCATTTTTTCCAAATTGAAATGACGAAAATCTGATCATAATGATATTGAGCGTTTTTTGTTCCTGAATAATATGAGGAGCATTTTACATGCTCGGGTATGCAATAATGAGAATTATTTATTGCTCGAGTACAATATTATTAGCATTTTTTGCTCAGGTATAAGATGAGAAGCATTGTTTGCTCCTCTTACATAACATGAAGCGTGCATAATGGCGGACCTATGGGTGGGCAGGGGGGCTAAAGCCCCCTTCTAGGCATCAAATTTCATTAAAAAAGACTGATTTAAAAATTTGCCCCTTTTCGCACGGATTTTTCACAAGATTTCTATTATGTAGGAGACTCGTAGCTACTTCATGCTTCAAAGCTTATCGAGTAGCAAGGATATACATACGAGTAATTTTCCATTTTGTTTCTCATAAAGTATTGCATGATTCTTTTTTTTCTCAAGGGGTGAAGAATAAAAAATACGAGTAACTTACAGAGCAAGAGCCAAAGTCAAGAGCCAAAGTTAGTGTACAGGTACACGTCTAAACACAATTACTCAATGAGTCAAAGGCTTGTCCAGAAAGCTTTATAAACGCCATGATTGTGATACTAGATATATACTTTTAGTCTCGTTTAATTATTTTCCTTTCTGGAAATAATTTTTTTGAGCTTCTAATGAAAATCAAAATTAGAAAAATAATTGACCTACCAAAACGGCCGCTGGTTTCATTGAAAAGTTGGCGAGTCATCGTAACGGCGTTCTTGTAATCGTAAATGTAAAAATATTTTTCTCCTGGATAGGTTAGAATCATATCCATCATTCTTAGTGAACGAAAAATATCACCTAATAGCTAGAATCAAAAGTAAAATCTCACTCAACACAGGTACCAACTTATTATTTTATGTCTTCAGAAAATAATGATTTTGGTGACAAGCCTTAATATTTAAAAAAAAAAAGTATAATATCCGCGTTTACATTGCACAAATTTTGCCCATCACTTTTGGTGACAGTCCCATTAGCAAAATAAAACTTCATTATAGTTTTTCCAATCTTTTTTATAAAATTCTCCTTAATTTTCATTGCTTGGAGCATCAAAGGTAAGTCTTCATTGAGTTTGAGATTCAGTTCCGTTATATTTGAGTACATTTGGAAGAAATCTGAAAAATACAAATTTTTCTTGAATTTTTACGTCTGTTATTAATTGGAAGCTTATAGTTATGTCTGATCGAAACACGTGAAGATCTATCACTCCCACATGGCCTGATTAAATTCTTTCAGTTTTGAAGAAATTGAGAAAAAGGAGTGTAGAAAAATCTACTCGTGATATAATTAAAAAAATTTTTAAAACCAATAAATACTCGTAAAAAATTTTCCAGTTCAGAGTTTTTGAGGAAAGATAGTAACGCTGTATAATAACCTTATTTTTTGCTATCTTATAATAACTCCAAAATGCTATTCAGCTTATGGGAGCGAAACTCTCAGTTATTCACTACCGTATTATAAATTTTGACACGCTGAAATAAATATAAACTTAAGCAGGTATAATGATATATTGTATTAATGGTTGCTGGAACAGGTGTCAATGTAATACTTGGCTTTATATTTTAATGGGGTGGCTATTTTTACCTACTTGTGGCTTCATTGAGTCCTTCGGCAGAATTGAATCCAATTATTGCTGGAGTGTAGGGAACCTGATAATGATCTTCAGAAGTGAGAAAAGCATTTGCATCGTTATTCTCAATTATTGGTTGATATTTAGTTTCAAATTTATTTTTTGCCTGCAAAAAATCAACCATACACCGTATTCCCGGTAGTCTATGAAAAATGCATATTTTAAAACGAAATATGAATTGAAAAAAGTGTTTGATCAGCTGCTGTTTTTTTTCGTTAAAAATATGTGAATAATAAAATTTATTCTTGATAATTTTAAGATTAGAATAGCTATTTGTATATACTCGTACCTAACAAAGAATACGTATATATTTTAGTTACCGGAATCGCATTGACGACTTTATTTAAAATATCTGCTGATGTACTTTTCAAACAAGCTACACTTTCATCGATGTTGCTTCGATTACAGCTGGTTTTTTCTAAGGCTTCTACAAAAGTAGCTTTTATATCTTGCAGTGGCTCTTGTATAAAATATTTGATGGCGTTTCCACTCTCGATTATTACTCTGTGGAACAATCCTGCCCATGTAAGGTGATTAAAAAATTGATAACATATGAATCCATCCTCGACGTGGGTCCAATTACCTTTGCTGAGGGCAGAGACGGTATGTAGATGGGCACACGCAGCTCCTGAATTATGACCCAAAACGGTAACAGAGTTTTTATCGCCACCAAATCGATTTATATTATTTTGAATCCACTTTAAGGCGGCAACCTGATCCTTCAATCCGAAATTGCCTGGTATTAAACTATCACCGGAGCTGAAATAACCTACAATTTTAAATATTTCCCATGAGATTATCGCAAACGAAACAACTTTTAAAAACGATGAAAAAAAAATTCTAAAGCCGATTAAAAACAAACCGTAAAATTTTTTCATCCGGCTAGGTACCTATTCTTAACTTACCAAAAAATCCAAGACGATGGTTGAAAGATACTATCACTATTGACTTATCCATAAATACATGAGGCCCATACATGTCTCCATTTCCTGATCGAAAACCACCTCCATGCAAATACACCAGAACAGGTAATGGCTTTCGTGGTTTTATCTAAAATGACTCCAAATTATCTTATCGAAGTAGTATTAATGTATGAATATTTTCTAATTTATTACACCTAAAGATCACAGTAATCAAAAAAAGCTTAATGAATAAATAAGAGTATATCGCGTACTTCTCTTGTAAATACACTGAGATAAAGACAGTCCTCTGCGCCACTAAAAATCGCTTTTCGAATTCCAGGAATTGCAGACGAAACTTGAAGGCATGGTTGTGATTTTTGTGTGGCTTGTCTGACACCATTCCACGTTGGTGGAGACGCTGGAGGCTGTTACAAAATAGATGACAAACTTCTTAGCACTAGAATATACGATTTATTCGCCTGGAAAGTAAACACAATACTTTCTTGAGGCAAAAAAGTGTTAGTCTTTGTCCATTTTGAATAATTTGTGAGATGTATAAGAAAAGAAGTGTTGTTACATACATCAATTTGGTCAAAATTGAGATTCATTATTTTTTTTAACATTTGAAATTCTTCATTTGAAATTTTTAAATTTTATTTCTAAGCTGAGAACCGTTCAGTTTTATAAACCATTAGACCTTATAACTTTAAATAAAAAACCTCAAAAATCAAAGTCTTGGGGCAAGTTGCACAAACAGTATAGTTAACTCTGGAGTAAAAGGGACCATTCCTGATGTTTATAAAACCTATAGCTTTTGGTGACCTGTGTTGGTTGTTTGTAATATTCATAATACTCGTACATACCTCAAAACGTAATGATCCCACGGGAGGAGCTGCATACGGGATCCCATAAAAAGCGTGAAAAGGAATTCCACTTCTTGACTTTAAAACTGTACCATTAATAAATCCTTGGTCAATTTGAATCACGTCGGAACCACCACTTTTCAATAATAGAATTGCTAAGATCCATACGAATGTCGACATTTTTTGGCATTTAATCTTTTCTTACTGATATGTTTGTAGCAACATAAAGACGAGTACCTATAAAATATTATCAATCATTTCCACACATGTGCGTTGTTATCGTCTCTGCGAATCTATATTACGTTGTTGTAATATGAATGCTCCACAGTCTCAGCTGCTTATAGTGATATACAGTACTTGAAAATTATTTTCTGATACTTATTGTGAAGTTCGCACTGATTAAACGAACAGAATCAGACTATTTCCTTATTATAACGTTTTACATATCATTATACGAGTACATATTATGTACTCGTACTATGGACGTACGCGAGACTTATCCTCGTATTTATTTGCCAGTATTTTCAGTTTTTCTCAAAGATTCCCATGCCTACTCTTATGGGTATATTCTCATAAGAATTAGAGGCATATTTTTCGCTGCGGGGTTCGGGAAAGAAAGAACCACTTGAAATTTTTCAGCCAATATAAATAGTAAGTAAATATTAAAAAAAAAAAAACTGATCAAAAGTCCTTGTCTGAGAGATTTCATCGAGTTATATGCATGAAAAAGAGGTTAATTTATTGGACTTGGTGACTGGAAAATTGTTGATTTGTACCAAGCACCTTTTACAAAAATAATATAAATCATAAGAACTTTCTGTCAACTATGGTACCATATCACGTGTACTATACCTATGTACTTTTTACGATACCCTACTGGGCCTTAACTAATTTGTATCTTGACTGATAAATGGTGTTTTCAGTCGGCTATATGATGAATATAAGCCTGACTAAATGGACAAGCAACTATGGGAAAAGAGGGATTTATACGAGTAATTAAAGTTGCCAAGTACCATCTACCCATCAATTACCAGCTTGCGACTAATTAAAGAAAGTTTTTTTTTCAACCACTGTGATCTATGAATTTACTGCAGCAAAAATTGTCAGTATATTGGAAGTTCATTTTTCCAACTAAAAAATTTAATTTATAATAGATATACTTACGAAGGCATGTTTTTGAAAAATAGTTTTATAGGAAAAAAATTAGATACAATATGTCGGTAGGTATAGGTAGATATCCAAAAAAATCGTTTCAGTTAATTGTGTAAAATGAATTTTTCCCAACCACAAATAATTTTTTTTCGATCGTACTGATAAATTCAATTCTATATTAGTCAAAATTTATCTACGAATGCTTAATTATGGTTATTTGATAAATGAAATCAAATGAAAAGTGATGAAGAATGTGCGAGCTTATTAATATAGAATATAGATATCTACAATAAAAATGATAACAAACGACGTTACGAGTAATATAAAGCAGGTATTTGAAGGTGAGTTTGTTTCTGTATTTATCGCAAAAGTGATAGCCAGACTTGGATAACTGACCTTAGAAGGTTACAAAGATCTGTTTTCACAATATAGATATGCGACAAGATGAATATTTACTTACTTGAAAAATCAAGCAACTCTTGCCTAAATTTTCATGTGTAGGCTACCTACTTTAAAAACACTTAGATTTTGTATTCACACTACATTATAATTATTAATAAAAAAATACCCCGGCTAAATATTGAAGCGTAATCACATTCAATATTAGAGTTTTCTACATTGAAATTTAATGAAAATTGATTTCGGCTGTGATCAATAAATTTGAAAACGAGAAATAAACGTAAACTCAAATTATTGTAAACCAAGATTTACAATCAAGCAACTTTCTGAAATGCTTGCTGGAAGATCAAAATTATTGTTCTTCCGACTTTCGTTGAAATCGGTTGTAGGTAGTTAATTTTACAAAAAATAAAGTATAATATAAATAATCTCGACTCATTTTTAAAATAAATACTAATTACAGAACTATTTTTCTAGCTCGGGTAGCATTCTTTGAGATGACATGAGAGACTATAAAGATTCTCAGGAGTCAGACTTCAGACTTCGTCGCATGTAGCAAAAGCGTACAGGTAAAAACTAAATTCTAAATTTTAATTGTACTTATAGCATGTAAGAGTGATAGAAATCATCCGAGAGTTTCAAACAAGTCTATTTAATATTCTTATAAATACGAGTACAAGATGAATGTATTTAATGCATATTGTTTGACCTTTATTTGAATAAGTCATCCATGAAAAAATAATTTTTTTTTTTTCATGTTCAAGTCTCGATGAGAAGCCGATCTGTTCTTCCATTCAAGTTTCATGCAAAACCATAAGGTGGTTTGTCATTGGTGACCAAGTAGAAATCACCTCTAGCCCTGTCAAAATAAATTTGATGAAAAAATTACGTGCGGATCAAACCGAAAAAAATGGATGCTCGGCTCTCTCGAGGAGAACTTCAAAACTCACTTTGTGGAAGTGTATTCACCCAACTGACTGGACTCATTACTGGAGCATTGATTCGCAATGTACTTAGCCCAGCTTTCACATTTCTTGGCGACAAACGTACCCGGTCTATCAATGGATTCGACTAAATAACGTAAACCTCTGATGGCACTCACGTCGCGAAATTCTTGAGCAACTCCGGGTTGTGGATGTTTGCCCCCATTGGGGAAAAATGAAGCGTGTCCGAATTTGGTTATATTTTCAGAAGAAGATAAACTCGTATAAATCATGTCGACGAAATTCATACCCAATTCTTTAGTTGTGTTCAACTCGAGAAATGTTATGGAAATGTTGTCATAAACCGGTTCCAACCCTGCAGACAGACATAATCTTTAGGATTAATGTTACTCCAATAAGAGTTTCGGTTGCTATTGCTTCTTGGCCAATTGGCTGAGATAGGTAGATGTTCCATGGATTATTTGCCCTGAAAATTATAGTTTTTCTATTTTTCTTGATTGGGAATTCTTTCGAGTTACTCTCTCACTTCATTTTGGTTTCAAAATAACCAACTGATACAGTGCCTATAGTCTGTTGGTAATTTTATTGGGTCATTGTGTTAGTTCCCCTTCCCGCTTACGAATTTATTTCTTGGTCGATATTTATAATCATTCTCCCCATTCAGAACCCTATACATTCTTCCGTATGTTACTTTCTCAAACAATAATCTCACCATCACGTCAACTAGCTGTATTCACCAGAAAGATTACTTTGGACTCGAATAAAATAACTCACCAGTTAAACGTCCGACTACAAATGGATAGCTCAATTTAGCTGCAAGAACAAAAACTGGTACTTTTTGACCAAAAGCAATCAAGTGGAATTTAGTTGGATCTGCGTCGGCCATTCTTCCAATACGGTTCAAAAGGCGACCAATACATAGACCTTCAAAATACAACTGTGATGACAGAAGGTCTTTCGCGCTTATTGCTCGTTTGGAAACTAAAGGCCATTCAATAACGATCACATTGGCATCTAATTTATTGACCATTTCTAAAACAAAAATAAAATACTACATATTATATTATGTACATACCTACATGAGTCGTTTATTAAAAAAATTTTCAACTTTTTGACACTAGTTTTTTTTTTTTTTTTTTTTTTTGTTTCTTACAAAACGAAAAATTGATTTAAATGATACTTATAGTTTACACAAGAACAAATTTTTTTTTTCAAGTTCTTGTGAAAATTTTATTGGAATTTCTTATTTTAATAAAAATTTTACAGTTATTCTTTGTAATGAAAAGGTTATAGAAAATTTGATTTCCAAAGTTCAACTACTCGTGTATACTGGTAAGCCTTTTATTTCAATGAATAATGTATTGTACGCAGTAATGTAAGGGCGAAAAGCTATAAATACATAAAAAGACCAGGTACCAAATCTTACTTTCAATAATTTCTGTAAAGTTTAGATCCGTCCGCTGCAATTCATGAGGATAACTAATGAATTTGGTTTGTTTTTTGAAATCTATTGTGGAATTTTTTATAGATTCTTCTACTTTCTTTAAATCGATGAAATAACTATTAGGATGTGCTCTGAAATAAAATAACAATCTCTGTTAGGATGTATACGCACTCCAAACTCATATAGAGTAGATGGGGTGAAAACTTAATCAACTAATAATGTTTTATCTTAAAAATTAACATTTAATATAGCATTTTCCAGGCTAGGAAATCTAATCCAATTAGCAAATGAAAATGATTCGGTTTTAATATGCATATAGGTAGGGATAATAAAAATGGGGTGGTTTTCAATTGTACTAATATGTGGAAATACTGACTGTAAAAATCTAAAACTATTTCAAATCTGCGTATAATTTTGCACAGAAATAGTAGAAAAGTGAATAGGTAGTGATAAGTACGTACATAAGTGATATATCTAAAATTTTTGCTTACCGGAGTCACAAATTAAAAAGTAAATCATAAATGTTAAACTTGAGCTTACTTCGTATATAGGAAGAATTTTATTTGAGTCGTACAGCGCTCAATAGTTTCTGTGGGATTGGGGCTCATCTGTGAAAATGCAGACCCTAAAAAAAAAAATTGATTATATTCACAATTTACATTTTTTAAAATCATTTTCCATAAAAATACTACGTAGCTACATAATATGTGTACTTGTATGCACCCATACACATAGGTAATAATTGCTGAATGAAAAGGTATAAAAGTCAACTTCGGCAAATATTCAGAGAAAGTGGCTCTATTTTTCAAACAAATTTGAAGTGAAAAATATTACGTAGGTACCCTCTTATTACGAGGGGCGGTCAAAAAGTAAGTTTCCCTTTGCAAGCAAACAAAACAAACGCAACCCAACTGACTTACGCCGGCAGCATATTGAAGGGGGGGTATGTGGGGAAGCACGGTCCACGTTTCAAGTCGATCGGAAATCGAAAAATGAAAAATGAAGTGCATAGTAGGGCCGCCAAATGCAAAGTGTGCGCGGGGTGATTTATTTTTCACTCGTACAGTGGAAAGGGGGGGGCGGACGGACACCCACCATTAGCAGTGTGATGTGATCAAATGTTATGAGCATGCTGAGAGTGTGGAAGTATGCGTAAATATTTCTAGGGGGGCGAGAGGAGACACAAGACAAATCCCGCTCCTTTTCAACATTTCACATCAAACTGCGCGAACAAACGCACGTTCGCAGCCGTTTGTCTGAACCAATTTTTCATCTTTGGGGTAAATTTTTATATGAGTGGTGGTGAGAAAGGAAGTTTCCCCTTGCCTGCTAATGCTAAAAACACAACTGAACTGTTCTGCACCACTAACAAATTGTTGAGAATTTTGCATTTGGTGGCCCTAACCAGCAATAATTTCATCATCTTTCAAATGCCCCGGAGCAAAAACGAGATCGATTGACTTGAAAATTGGCATGGACTACCCTACAGACCCCCTCTAAAAAATATTGGTGGTGCGGGTCTGTTCAGTTGCGTTCATGGTGTTTGCAGGCATAGGGAAACTTACTTTTTGACCACCCCTCGTACTTACTCCATTATTATATCCTTGAAGCTCACTTTCTCTATAGACTGATAAAATACAGAAATAAATTAGAAAATCCGAGAAATTGCGCATGCAGCTGTGCAGATATAGACAATGAAAATTAGCTCCAAAATTGTTAAAATGGAAAAAAAAATAGTTGAACGGAAATAGTGAGCTCCTTCTATTCAAATATACGAGTAGATATACCATTGCAATGTGTACTTTGAGAAGAACGAAAGGGGGTAATACTACATATTATATTAGTATTACGTGGCATTTTTAATATCTATATCTTCAAGTTGGTGAAAGTCAGGCTCATCATACAGTATCTAATTTCCCATAGAGCTGAATTTCAGTCATTTTTCCAGTAGTCCAAATTTCTTATTTATACCTTTCGATTTTAATATATATTTTAAGATATTTATGTGTTCATTTTCGAAGTTTTGAATTTTTGACCTCTCACTCTTCATAATGTTTTCTTTTAATTAAAAAAATAAATACCTAAATAAATAAATAAGTAAATAAATAAATAAAAATAAGAATTTTAGCCTCTTTGGTTGAAAAAAGAAAAGATACCTTGGTGAGATTTAAAATTACTTATTTTTTATCATCAGCATCATTACATAAAAATGTATTCTCTCTTTCAATTTATTACAACTAAATTCAATGAGGTTATTTAAAAATAGGTTGGAAGGAGTCTTGAGAGGGTCTGGATCTGCCTTTAAGGTTACCAAAAAATCACCAAGTTATAATTATTTGTTTACTGTACTGAAAAATTAGCCATTTCTTAATATTATAAGTGGTTTTCATCAGTTCAATAATTTTAATTTTATTATAATTTTCAATAACGGGGGGTTTTGGGGCATCACTCCGCTTTTTAGTGAGGAAGGTGAAACTTGGGTAAACGTTTTTTTCATAAAAAGGATCCAATTTAGGAGGTGCAGTGGGAATTGCGAAGAAAATTTCACTATATAAATAAATACCACCCTAGTATTCTCGGGTAATTAATCTAGTATTTAAAACATTAATTTTGCACGAATAATTTTTTCCTACCGGTAAGAGTGGCTGCCATCCATAATATCATTAAATATTCTCTCATCTTTTGCAACTGATGGGAAATAACTCGTAGAAAAACAAAATCAGCCAATGAAAATTTTATCAACACTAAGTAAAATTTTTACAGTTTCTCAGCGCATGAGAGAAATTTTGGCACTTAATACACGATGTGAATTATTATAACATGCAGAAGTATACAAAGCACGAATGCTACAATTTAATAAGACTGGGAAAAAATTAGATGTTAATTAATCGTTTCAACAACGTTTGGTCACGAGTTATCGTACATCGGACTGGTACTGGTTTTTATCGATATGACCCCCGAGGCAAGTTATTTTGGTGATCATTATTCGTGCAAAGATTTAAATATTATCAGTGGATGCACTTCTAAATCATGTTCTACTTATTTAATTGGCTCGTGTAAAATCAGCGGTGCTCTGATCCCCTTTACTCACTGATAAACCCCCCTGAGTATTTTAAAAATTTAAAAATCCCACCTTTCCAGTTGAATAAATTTATAATTATTTTGTCGTAAAACATCAATTTATTATTTTAATAAAATACTGAAAAATATTTATGTACTTATAGTAAATAAACAAGAGCTTCTTGTTTTTTTTTTTTTTTTTTTTTTTTATGACTCGTCAGAAATATAGTGTGAGAGTATCCCTGTGTAAAATGCTCTGAAGGGAACATGGAACTATAGTGAAGAACCTAGATCTGTATAGTATTATGTTATAGAAAAGTTAGGTCAGTAGGTGCAGTTCTTGAGTCTTTGCTTTAGTATCTTCAACTGTGACTTTGTTTAGGGTGTAGTACAGCTACATTGAAAGACCCAATATTTTACCATTTTTATTATTATTATTATTTGTTTTGCTTGTTTTTTTGATGGAAGATGATTAGTTGAAAAAATATTTCTTTCAACTAGCAGACAAGTATAAAGAAATACAGATCGGTTAGGTAGAAAGTTTTGAAAAATGTACCCTGACTGATATATGCTGTTGATAAACATATTATATCGATAGGGAAAACAGAATACGAGTAAGTATAAGAAATACGGGTAAGGAAAAAAATGACACATCTGATAATTTTATTCAGTAATCTCAACCATAAATTATGAGACAAAAACATTGAAAAAAAAAATCCAATATGCACGACAATGAAGACGAAAAAATAAGAAATTTGAATGTAAATAGTAAAGCCAAAACATTTCTTTAAAAAAAATATTTCTTGACGATCACGAAAAAAAAAAACATAAATATCGTGCACTATATAGAATGAAAAAAAAAAAGTTAAATTATGCCAATAGAGATACATTATTTTAAGGTTCACCTATTTAAAAAAAAAAACAAAACAAAACAGAAAATAACCAAACAAAAAACCAGTTCACCTGCTCGCCTTATTCTGGACTGGGAATATTTTTTCAATCATTCTTCAATCATGATTGGCGATGCGCATAAACGTGAATAATACTAAAACCTCTGGAAAAAAATTACTCATAATCAAAATGCAAATCAGCATCAGCAGATAATAAAGGACGATCTTTTCCTACGCCATACGGTGCTCTATTATTCGTTGTCAAAAAGAAAAGGCCTCTTGTTCTGAAACACATAAAAAAAATGATGCTGTACCGTAATTATGTAGAAAATGAGTTCTATGACATGAAAGTATAAAAAAGTTCAGCTTGTGTACCTTGGTGAAACATCTTCGCCCATCACAGAGAGTGCTCGCGAATTAGGACATTTTTTATCCGTAGAAAATTCCTTCCAATTACTACAGCTTAGAGACCAAAATGTAGCTGGAATATGAACTGATTCGGCCCAATATTCCACACTTCGAATGCTACTAGCCTGTGGTGACGATTTTGGAACGCCTGGTTGGGGATGGTATCCTCCGTTAGGGAAGAAGATTGCATGTCCATAATTGGGAATCGTTTCTGTGGATGACAAGCTCGTGTATATGACGTCAATCACTGGAACCTTCACATTAGCTGCAGGCTGTCTAACATGGATACTGAATTTGTCACGACTCGGATCCAGTGCTAACATGTTAATAAAATGAACAATTACAATAGGTCAATCATAATTTACATAATAAAACGAGCTTCGCCAGAGGGGCAACTCCCTCTTCTTGGTATCCTATACAGAAAAAAATTTCAGTCGAAATTCTTAGTAAGTATATCGATGGCTCTGCGGAAAAAGGGCCAATCTGCATTTTTGTAAGGCATTTGTAAACTTCAAAGTTGAATTCCTAGAAGAGTGATTCAAATTTTTATGTTGTAAGTTTTTTATGAGGTACTTATAACCTCTTGCTATTGTATTTCACCCAAAATCTTCCACCCCATTAAATTGTGTTGAGTAAATGTAGAGAAATATCTAAAAATTGGCAGATTGGCCCTTTGTTCCTTCCTATTTTGTCTGGACCAACTAAATTATCAAGGGCCAAACTGTTAAATATACACAGGTTTTTATTAAAAACTAGTGTTTTTTCCCATTAATTTTTTATGTACTTTTTCAAGTTTTACTTTTTATTTTATTTCTACGGTGAGTAAAGAGTGCTTGCTTCAGGGTAAGGTAACAATGTTTTACAAATTGATAATGTGTAGAGGCATGATGAGGAAAAAACTGCATCCCAATGATTCATTAGAGAAAAAAGTAATGGAAAAAAAGAAGAAAATGAGTGAAATAAAATGGTTGGTACTTGTACTAATTTATTGAATTATTTTAATCATAACAAAAATATTTTTAGCAGGCCTTTCTTTCTTATTTGGACCTTTGGGACCTGTTATTGTAAATCTCAAGTAGTAATTCATCTTCAAAGTTGAAATTTACATCAAGTATTATTTTTATCATCTTAAAAATTTCATCATTTTTTTCCCTTTAAAATAGTTTTTTATATCTTCAGTTTCTGAGGAACTAAATATGATGAAAAAATATTACTATAATTATATTCACTCACATTCTCTCACATTCACACATATTCACATTCAGCACAAATTTTGCTCAATCTAGCTCAAATTTCACTCAAATTCTGATAGAACTTAAGTTACCATGAAATTAATGAATGAAAATAGCTACATTCTGAAATGTGTAGAAGTGAAGAATAGAATTAACTGTTTTCAAAAAATTTTTCATCATCAGCAGTGAAATTAAACCTCTAATCAAAATGTTTCATGTATGTAAACATATTTCTGAGATTTTCTTCTTTCTAATGAGACCAAATTCAGCTTTCTACATTAAGTAGAAGCTGAGTAATTACAAAATGGAAAATAATTCATTTACAAATTTCAAGTTGGAATTGACATCCAGACATTAGATACTTCTTATTAAACAGTGCTATACAACCTGGTTGCTCAACTTAAAAATTCAGGCTGGTAAAAAAATAAATAAATTCATTGTAAATAATATTTTATCTGAAAATTCTATGTTTTGGTCTTCAAAATTACCAACAGATTGGCCCTTTTTATTTCCTTATTCTGAACGCCTAAATCAGATTGGCCCTTTGGACTTTCCTGATTGGAACCTCTAAAACAGATTGGCCCTTTGGGAAAAAATGCAGATTGGCCCTTTTTCCGCAGAGCCATCGATATTTTTATGAGAAAACTGGGACAATTCGAGATTTATATACGTACCTAGTTGAAATATTATGAGTACCACAAAAATAGTACAATTAACCATCTATAAGATTAAAACGTATCATCTAAGATGGTAAAACATAGGTAGGTACTACAAAAATGGTGAGAATATCTATAATTAATCTCGAATCTTCCCCGTTTTCCAATAAAAAAGAGGAAAAATTACTATTCATTTTTCTCAGTAGGTATATATCACTCGCTCCAACTGGAAAATAAATTGTAGATAAGTGAGTCATTGGTAGGTGTTGAACGGTCAGTATTCGATACAAACTTTGGCTACTGAATTAACGCAACATTGTAGCAAAAAGTTTCCATTGGAGACATCGGTTATTTTAGGTAGCTGTAACTACGAGTACGAGTAGATATCTACTTACTGTGTCGACCATAAAACTTATTTTCTAAAAGAACTATTCCTCGGAAGTTTTTTATTCTATTTAAGTATCGAGTCAAGTTAGAGTTCTTACCACTTAGACGTCCAACAAGAACAGGATATGCCATTTGTCCAGCCATTGAGAAGAGCGTTACCTTATAATCGTGAGCGATTAGATGAAATTTTAAAGAATCTGCGCCCATTTTTGATAAGATATTCATCAAACGAGACAAACACTCGGCTTCATCGTACATTTGCTCAGATTTTTCAGTTTCGTCGGTCAAGTTGAAATTCGTTTTCCATTTCACGAGTATAAAGTTGGCGTTTATTCTATTTATATAATCTAAAATCAAAAATTGAATTTATCAAAATGATCGCACTCGACAATAAAGTCCCTAAAGTTTTTCAAATCATCACCAGTGCACAGGCTTATAATTATATAATTAAGACTGTAGAGTTGAGAGTTCATTGCAAGTAAAGTTCATTTTGAGGATTCCTTTGCCTCGAAGCATCTAAAATTTATGCTAAAAAATAAATCTTGTTTCTAAAAATTTAAGATTACATTTTTTGACCCAACTAATGAGTATACAGTTGTAGACAGCAGATATGTACCAGAGGAGAGAGAGAGAGAGAGAGAGAGAGAGAGAGAGGACTTCAACCTTCAAAGCCTCTGCCCCTCCCCCCAAAAAAACCAAATATGTGGAAAATTCCTACAAAGGGACCGAGAAAAATAATGTAGAGTGTGCGAATCAAAATAATGGTGGCGCGGTGTTGAATGAAAGCTTGTAAAATTTGAAAAATTAACCCTCCTCACCGCCGCCGAAGTTTGATGTGGGCTTGGGTACTTTCCTGGTGAACAGTAGATAAATATCCTACCTACCATCGACAATTTGGGATAAATTAAGGTAAGCTGAATTTTGTAACTCCTGAGTCCAGCTGAAGAATTTGGTTTCCTTATTCGCGTCGATGAAAGCAGTTTTCAATGACCCGAAGAAATCTTGGGTATCAATTTCGTAACCAGCCGGGTGAGTTCTGAAATGAAAAATTTAATGAGACCTCGTAGATTACTGGCAGAGATCGATAGATAAGACATTTCTTACTTTGTATAAAGAATAATTTGTAAGTGTGCTGGACAAAGCTTTTTTTTTTCCAATTGTTCTTGGTCAATTGTTGCTCCTAAAGAAAGAAAAATAAAGATGAAAAACAGTTTTAATACAGTTTTACACAAATGAGACTTGATTCATTACATTTTCACGCTCGTGGAAGAGGCAATAGTGCTCCTAAAAATGTTTTGAATTTTCATGAAACCAACATGAAAAACTTACTTGTCAAAACTTATCTTGAACAAAATACCTACTTAATTATAACCGACTCCAGAGTCCCAAAATTGTCTCAATTATTGAAAATTGCCTCTGAGATATAGCTTGTCAAAGTTGAAGAGTGATCCTATTCACCCAGTTTGATGGTAATGAGAGTAGGTCATAGTGACCTGTTGGCTGTTATAGGTATCAATTTTCTCATCTCTCATTAAAAATCAGCGTAATACTGAATATTTGATTAGTCGATATTATTAATAATATTTTAGAGATAATACGCTGAAATAATTTACCAGTTGCTGTGAAAAACACCAATACCACGATAATGGCAGAACGAATCATGATCATTTACAAGTTTCAAGAAGAATTTTCACGAATAATTATTAATCCACACTGACCCCTTTTATCAATATAACAATCAAAAATTATTGAAAGACGAAACATAATATGTGCAGTGGACCATTAGCATTTTCATTATTGCAAAATGTCGAAAGATTTTCAGCAGTAAATCTTGTTTTTATACATATAAAAGAACAAAACACGTTCTTAACTGATAACATTCTCTAATGTGTGTATGTGTGTGTGTGTGTGTACACACATTTACTCGTACATATATGAGATCATTCAAACGAACCATTTTGAATGTTGGAAATTGAATAAAAAAGGCGCCAATTAACTCCGTTGATTTTAAAATACGAGTAATCAAGTTCAGTATTCAAATCTTTCAAAGAAATTTTCAATACGTCCAGAGATAGAAAATACGAATGTACATAATTAATACAAATACTAAGTATACTTAGGTAGGTAAACTAGGTACCCAAATTTACGAGCTCGAAAAGATTAAATATTATTAATGGATAAAAAAAAAGAGTAAAACTAAGAAGTAGATTTTTAAGGGTAACCCTGCTTACAAAATGGTGCGAAATCATTTAGATATACAAAATGAAAAAAAGGAGTGAGACAGATTTATAGAAATATAAACTATTTGAGCTACTTTGGAAATAATTTTTGGTAGCCACACAGAACCACCCTTTGTCATCTATTTGGATAGATTTTATGAATTGGCCCTATATAATTTCACAAAACCTTCATAACTTCACTATTAAATGTTTGAAAATAGAACTAGAGGAATTTAAAAGTAAAACATTTTTTTAAAGATGATTTCTTTTTAATAGACGTTTGGTCGACTTTGTGCGTGTCCTTGTGTGTCCAATCTTATCATATTATGATGACGTCCGTCCGGACGCAGCCTTTTTTGCTCCCAAATTGAGCTTGAAAATTGAGCTGCAAACAGGGCTCACAGATTGAGCCAACAATTGAGCTTACTAATTGAGCTCACAAAGTGAGCTACAAATTAAGATTCAAATTGAGGTTACAAGTTGAATTCAGTATTTCTTATCATAAAACATGAAAAGTTGTATGCTTCAGTTTGATTTGAAAATGTTTCTTACCAAAAAAAGTGGATGGCCGTTTTTTATGTACTCGTATCAATTGATGTAAAAAAGAATTCATCTTCGCCTTCACGACTCTTCGTGAAGGCTGTCCATTTTTTTCAATTGGAACACAACCTCAGCTGAAGAATTTTAATTTTTTTATGGTGCTTGGCAGCTAAAGTGGATAAATGACATCTTTAAAAAAAAAGAAAAAATAATAATAATATTAATAATAATAATATTGTGGGGACAATATGAACTAAGACGTCAGTTGACTAAATACAGGTGTAATATGTACGAGTACATATTGTCAGTGTCCGCCACAAGGCAGGATGCTGCTTATGATCGTAAACCAAACCGGTTTCACATACTCGTAGATAGACGCAGTGCGTCTATCATACACATAATAAAAACGCCAATGTAACAACATTTTCGTACTTGTCTCTCACAGACCACAGTTGACACCTGGGTACTTATCTGTGTACAGAAAGTACCAGATAACTATGGCTGTTCAGACGCAGCTATACCAATGTCTAAAAGGATATTTTATACTGGAATATACCTAATTAGGTAATTATTAGTCCTACTAATAATTCACCTAAAGTGGTAACCTTTCCGACGTGAAATAAACTTAGAGTCTTTAAGCGGAATAAAGTTGTAGTAAACAACCCTCCGCCTCCCCAGCCCCCCACTTCCTTTGAAGACAGAAGAACTCAAAGAAGAAGTGCTCTGCACAACTTCTACAGGAGGAGAAGATTCTCCCAAGACCTTCGGATGTTCCGAGGTCTTGGTGAAACATTCTTCCACCTCCTGGAACAGAGCAATGCTCCACCTCCTTCGAGAAGTTGGAAGAATCGTGGTCGAGGTCAGAGAGGAAGACATGCTTGAAATGTCTAGACTTTAATTAGTCAAGTTAAAAAAAAAAAAAAAAAAAATAGAAAAAGCCAAAAAAAATATAAAAAGCAAAAGTCTTACAGACACCAAAAAAAAAATAAATCTTTTTGCAAGTTCGTGAAAACGAACCCATCATTGAACTTACTGATGAAGTAAAATTCTCAGTAAAAATTCTAAGTTCAGAATAGTTCATGATGGTAAATAATAAAATGAACACTTCACTAAGTCAAAGTGAATTTATGTAAGTACTCTGTATACTTCATAAAATCACAACATAAAAACAAAATCATTACTCGAAGTTATAAATCTTAAACTTCGATGTCAAATGAATAAATTCTCAAAGTTACAAAAATTAAACTTTGATGAAAAATAAAATTTTGCCCCTCAATAGAGGAGAAGTCCAAAATCAAAAGTCAAACTTCTCAAAAGAGTAAGTGACGAATAAAAATAAAAATAAATAAAACCTCTTCAAAAACGAGTGTATAAAATTTGAGTCAAAAGACCAAGTCAAAATTATAAAATCTCCTTCCAAAAATTGAAGTCGAGTCATGAGTAAACTGTATAGACTTATACAGTTGAAAATGCAATTTTCCAAAAGAATGTTCAAAGACTACCAGAGTCAATAGCCACTCAGGAGAAACCTAATTGGTTCACTGGGGGGAGCTACTGTGGGGACAATATGAACTAAGACGTCAGTTGACTAAATACAGGTGTAATATGTACGAGTACATATTGTCAGTGTCCGCCACAAGGCAGGATGCTGCTTATGATCGTAAACCAAACCGGTTTCACATACTCGTAGATAGACGCAGTGCGTCTATCATACACATAATAAAAACGCCAATGTAACAACATTTTCGTACTTGTCTCTCACAGACCACAGTTGACACCTGGGTACTTATCTGTGTACAGAAAGTACCAGATAACTATGGCTGTTCAGACGCAGCTATACCAATGTCTAAAAGGATATTTTATACTGGAATATACCTAATTAGGTAATTATTAGTCCTACTAATAATTCACCTAAAAATATCAATGCGAATAAAAACTGATTCTCACGCAAAGCCAACTTTCCAATTAGGAGGATTGTTTTCATTTTGTTAAATATGATACCTACTTATACCAATTGGTCTCTAAGTGACTCATTTATAAGAAGTACCTTCTCCGTTTCTTTTTTTTTCAAGTCCAGCGAAAAAGATTTAAAATACGAGTGGTGCGTTGGAAAACCCATTAGGCTTTAAGATAGTGCAGTTATACCAAAAGACCAAAGTATGCCAGAAATTTCATGTTTATTTGCAGTTTCAGTTTTATTCTAGTCAGTAGCGTCGCGTGATAATATTTTTTGGGTGTTCAACTCTGAGGCTCAACTGCAAAAATTAAACCCTTCTTTATCCTCCTATTTCCCCCTCCCCTCCCCTCTAAAAAATGATAAAAATTAAAAAAAAAAAGAGAGGAAAATATAAAACTGAGAAAAGAAGAGGAAACGCCAAGCTATGATAAAATGTGAAGAAAGTACTGCCGTTTAAATACCCACACATACTCACACTCCATCTTCAACTACTAACAAAAATTGAAGGAAGGAGAAAAATAAGAAATGTAAGAATACGTTCATATACACTGACTGAACACCCTGCCATATACTATTAACAAGAACTCCTCTTTTCTCTCGATATAATTTCTGCTCATTGCAGTTATGTCAAAGTGTTCAACCAAATTTTGAGGAAAATTCTTCCTTAAAATCCAATAATTGGATTATGTAAAAAATGCTTCCTCAATATCCCAATCCTTACTATAGTTTAATTTCACTGCGGATTTTTCAGGAAAAAAATTCCTTGAAATCCCAATTGGTAAAAATCACAATAAATTAGTTTTACCTAACATTTCTGGATTCAAAATATGAAAAAAAAACCACACATTGCACTGCAGAACAATTTGTGATAAGATATTATTACACTGCTTTTACTTAACAAAAGGATTAACTTATCTTATCATCCATTTTTTGTATGTACGTATTTTCTTCAAATTAACTAAGAAGTCACCTTTGAACAGATTATTACATCAGTTGGTAAAAAAGTTACCTTACTGTAACTTTGAAAATTATTGCAATAATGCACTATTGCACTCATACATATATTTTCTCAGTAAAAAGATCATTATTTTAACCTTTTCAACTTCAAAAGAAGGAGAAATTTAAAAAAAATACTACATCTGTCTTTGATAAATTTCATTTCAGTATATTTAATTTATTATGTTGAACTTCAAACCAAGGTTTTTCATTCGTCTTAAATAAAAATTTATTACGTTGAATTTTCTGTCACAACACCATCTAATATATGCCATATACTTACAAAATACACATAATTTATTTATCACCATAATCACAGACAAAATTTATTTTTGAATTTGGTTGGGTGTGCAGTGAACACCTTGCACACCCAGAGCAGACGCCACTGATTCTAGCATAGGTACATATTCACAAAATTGAGTGGTATTGGTCAAGACTGACTTGTTCGTAATCTTTATTAGGTGAAAAAATTCCTGAAAATGTTCCAATAAATATACAAAACGAATTTTTGAGAAGGATATAAGTATAGGTGAATTTTGAATTCGAAGATTTTTAATAATTTGAATGTCTTCTCAATAAAGGTGAATTTAATTTTTTCAACGTCGAATAGAACATTCCATAAATCAGCTAAGTACAAACTACATTCTTATAACTTATAAAAATGCATAAGCAAGTAACACGAAGTTATTGCTCGATACTAGAATTTTGCTTGTTCAGCTCTCATGAAAAAATGAAGAAACCATCAAAATCGAGCGTACCTAGACTTACTAACTTGTTTTTAAAATCCATCGATAGTTAGCACTTTGCTAAATTAAGTGAAAATCGACAAAACAAAATAGAACCGACATAAAAAATTATCATTAATATTATAGTTACCTAGCCATAAAATTATTTGATTTTTTTTTTTGTATTATTCTGTCAAAATTCTATTTACTTACCTATTTGTACATATACATGTTTGTTCATTTTTTTCTACACGTCTTATAGATGTGTGATAAATTATTTTTCAGATGATTTCTGTCTTACAACAATTATTTTTCATCATAAATTTTTCAAGCAGACCTTAATAAAATAAGGAAAATGGACAAAAAGTAGCCATACTTTTAACGTGCTAGCAGTAGGTAGATTTCGATTACCAAAATATTAATTGTTTCTCTTATTTTTATTAAATTTTTCATTTCCTAATGATCGAGAGTAAAATTTCAACTCTTGGAAGCATAGATACTTGTTCATAGCTGTCGATTTTTTCTCTCAATTTTCTGGTACGTAGGAATTGTGCAGCTATTCAACTATTTTTGCAACTTTAAATGGGTACTATGTTTTCGGTACCTATAACATAAGAGCTAAATAATTGAGGTTCACAGAGGGGCTATTATACATTTTTCAGTGATGTGATGTTAATATAAGAACATTTAAAACTCAAACATCCTTTAATTTTTCTCTTCAACATAAAGAAAATAATCAAACAGAAATGAATGAACTTATTGAAAAAATTATATGTTTTCAAAATCAGATAACAGCTCTAAATAAGAACGACAGTCAGGTACATAGAAAGTTGAATGTTAACGCTTAAGATATTTTTAATCGCGAGAACAACAGCTAAACATTAAAATATTTACTCATTATCGGGATATTTTTCCAAAATTTGTTACTTTTTTCTCCATAACTTTCTTCCATTGATCCTCCTATTTTGATTCGAAGGCAATCAATTTTTGATGATTTTGCTTTTGTAGGGTGCCATGGACCATATAAACTTTCATTTATGGGAAATGGTTTGTTGGGGTTTCTGTGCAGGATTAAGTTCTTTCATTAGCCAATCATACCGTTACTTATATGTATGTATTTACATTATTAAATATTTCGCTAGCTTATGAGAAAAATTTTGAAATCAGTTGGACTGTATGTGCTACAAATTCCTATCCAGCCTCAGTTTACTTGAGTGCATTGTAACATTTTGTATACCTTTGAAAAAAAAAAACAAGTGTAAATTATACAACTTACCCACTGTAAAAAAAATTAACGAGTCGAGTAATCATTTCATTTCCCACCACAAAGTCTTGATCTGTTAAGTTTGGTGCCGAGGTTTCGTAATAAAATATCAAATGTAAATCATCGGAGTGGCTTATTCCTGAAAATTTTTTCAAATTAATAATTCTTACCGATGTGTCCGTATAAATAAATCAGCTTTCTCGGTCCCATAGGGGGTCTCTATCGTGTTAACAAGCCAAAACGTCATAAACACATATTATCCGCACATACGTACATAAAGTCATATGAAAATGCAAAATTGGTGTCAAACGTCGCCTGAAAATGCATGAATTGAAAAACTATTGCACCTCCGCCCCAAAATTCGCTAATCACCTCAATTTTAATCTGCTAAAAACTGACAAGCGTTCAATAATTACTCGTATTATAGCTACCTAATCGTATTGGATAATATCCGTCAATGTTTTGCTCAGTATAATTGAGCCAATAATCAAATAAATACACGTATTTGGTTCCAGGGTATTTTCGGATAGCATTATGTATGGGCTGGGTAAACAATGCTTCGGTGTACATCTGTAAAAATTAAGTTTTTTGTTTCCTTTTATTATTATATTATTTTAATTTGTATATTTTCGATTTAACGTGAGATTTGGGTGCCAGTACGCCATTTTGTAGGCACACTACAAGAGAAATTCTAATTAATAATTTTTCAGAATTTACTGAAAAGTAATACTTGGCTTGTATCATGTAGAAAAATTGGATCTTTGTTGAAACTCAAATATTTGGAGCCATATTTTAATGGAATTGAATGGGATTAAACCGAGGTTCATTTTTAAAGGCCAAGTTAAAAATTCTAGCTCAATTCTACTATGCTAGAGGCAAAAAGAAAGAACACTTTCCATGGTTCATGCAGATACTAACATAACATAATGATAGTTAAGAAATTAATATCAACCTATACTCGTAACTAGGTGACTGAATTTTTTATACGAAAAACCTAAAGCTTGTATGGGGAGATTGTTTATGATACTCGCAATTCAGAGATTTTATCAAGTGAAGCTCTGTGGTATGTGCTCGCACGTAATATTTATTTTGAAACTACGCCTGTATACCCCAGGTTCTGGTGAAGATACCTACGATACTTTAATATAAATATCTTATTGGAGCTCACAGTCATTATTTGTATTGCCGTGGTTTCATTCATATGATCATGACCGAAAAAATGCCTTCTAATTGTTTTCGACATTTCATCTTCGTACTTTAAATTCGATGTCCACAAGTATTGCATTGAAACGGGAAATAGTGTTTTGTATTGAGCATCCATGATCCGGACTAAGTCTCCATTGCTCGACAAAAGTCCTGTAACATGGTTAAAATCCTTCATTTCAACATACGTACATACTACCCATAAATTCAATTTCCAATTTTAGCAGTAATTTTGGTCCGACTTTCACAAATAGGCACGAAATTATCATGGATATTCGTTTCATGATCTCCAGATTCCAAAAATACCCATCTCGCATTTTCATAATTATTTCTTTATTATTTCATTTTATTTATTGTTTTTCCCTCCGCGCGCATATATTTCCTTGGAAAACGAAAACAGACGAACGGCCGAACCAATAGGGTTGAAATTTGCACCAAAATCAGTTTCGGTGTGAGGAAGTGCAGATACGAGTAGATATTTGGAGTCGATCGGTTCAGCGGGAAATGTAGCTAAAATGTACCTAAAAATGGATACCCCAGTGCCACGAATCGAAAACCTGCTTTTCTAGCGTGGCATGCTGCGCTAGAACTTTTTTTTTTTAATTTCTCCAAAATGTATGGTCACGACCGAAATAAAATTTTATGAGATTAAGTATAAAAAATGTTGTTTTTACTTATCTACCTGTTCATCTCAATTTTGTTTAAAATGTCACATAGGTACCCTCCGTGGCTTTTAAGCCCATCATGAGGGAATGCACGATACGAAACATTGTAGCCTCCTTAGGTTCTGGGTACTTATTCTTTTATTATTAAAAAAAACAACCTCACCTTCGATAAATTAAATTTGTTGCTATATATAGTTGTTGGTTAGGTTACCTATGCCTACTTACCTACCTACCTACTGATTTGTTCATATTTAATTTTCACATTTCCGAATCAAGAATTTTTAATGATTTCAAGCCACCAAAGTATTTTTATTTCATAACATTGCATCATACCTACTACGAGTAAAGCAGCTTTAGAAAAATTCGTCGGCATATATTTCACCAGGTTGTTGGACAAAAAAAAGTTGTTCAACAGATATTGATTCGAGATAGTTAATGCAGTGTTCTCGATTCTGTTGGGGTCTACTTATTTGAAAAGCTAACTATAATACCTGTGGGACATTGGCTAGAAAAAATCTGTTTGTTGGTCGATTTTCTACGCTCTAATTTATTCTTCACGATTTTAACGTTGGTTCGAAAATCAAGATTATTTAAATTTATGGTAATCAGTTTCATGTAAAATTATTTTAGAATAGGCTACATACTTATTTTGAAAATTGAGTGTGTTCGAATTGAAAACTGGCGTCACTCAAAGTTTAAGATTTTATTTCAACTGCAAGTAAATAACTGGATTCAAATTCTGCTAGATAGGCCCTTCTTGAAAAGAAAGATTCAACTAAAATATTGTTGTTAACCAAATTTACGTATAATTTACTTGCTGCTTTGAAAGCGGCTTCACCAGTTGTACTTCCTATCATCCACTCGTAATCAGTTCTCGGATGCCAATTTTTTGGTGGTACTGTAGTGAGAAAAGGGCTTTTAGCATTTTCCACTTCAACAGTCGGCCGAAAAGCAGCATCTGGTTCTTTATCCCAAATCTGGATCGAAGGATGACGCACATTTATGTCTTCACCTTATGCACAATAATTATGTATTTATGAAACTTGTATCGACTATAATATGGTAACATACAAACATCTGTTCTTGAGCAACTGGAAATTTATCAGCATCTACAGCCAAAAGGCATTGAAAAATATCTTCGGAAGTCTTATTTTTGCAACCGACTCTAGCCGCCAGTTCTCGTCCAGCTGATCGAGCAACTTCTCTGTCAAAGAATCCATTAGTGCCAAGGGCTACCCCACTTTCTATTACGACCCGTTGAAAGAGACCTGCGAATTAACATTTTCCATAAATATATTTAGAATATTGCGGGAGTATTATAAGAAACCAACTTGAAGAGTGGGAAGTGGGTAGTGAGTATATACGAATAGCGTAAATAACTTCTTACGGCTACTCGTCTCGTGCAGATAGAATGTTTCAGATTGAAAAAATCCTGCCAAATAATTTTGCGCAGAAATGTCGAGGAATATACCTCCGAAAGCATCCCCCAAAAGTCTCCTAAAACTAGAAGTTATTTTTTAGCTCCCCTGTAAAATATGGTTGAAGACGCGCAATAAGATATTATAATGAGACAACACGGCGATATACGAGTATACTCGTATATTGTACACCTATTGGTAGTTACGAGTACATTGTTGCGCAGTAAGTGAATCATACTTGTATATCAATATCTACTCGTACTTGTCATAATTATAACACGAGTACATAATATACGGTACATCATATTATTAACATACCCGCACTGGATGGTGACAATGTATGCAAGTGAACACATATTCCTCCCGAACTATGTCCAAATAAAGTCACTCTATTGGGATCTCCTCCAAAAGCACGTATATTATGCTTAACCCACTTCATTGCCATCACTTGGTCTTTCAATGCCATATTGCCCGATATCACCGAGTCACCTGTTGTCAGGAAGCCCAGTACACCTAATCGATAATTTGGCACGACAACGATAATTCTTCTGTTCATTAGATAGCGCGGGTCATCTTCATAGTTGCTTCTCTTCTTAAATATGCCTCCATAAATGAGAAACATTACTGGAATATTATCTCCTGGTTTGGCATCCTGAGAAGAATTTGTATGGTTATTTGGTTATTCAAGACTGCCAACTGTCAAACGTGTACCTTTGTGGAGTTGTTTCTTGGTTTTTCAACTCAACTACCTACATTATGATAATTGAGAAATTTATGTATCTATCGAACATGAACCTGCAGTAGATAGATTAAAATAGTACTCTACAATAGGCAACGCAAAATGTAGGTACGTAAAATTAAGAAAAGCACAAAGTTCGGATATTAACTTACTGATGGACTATAAATGTTCAAATTCAAACAGTCTTCCGAACCAGCAACATAATTCGTGGAATGTAACATTTGAACACATCTCGATCCTCTCACCGTGGCGTCGAAAGTCCCATTCCATGATTCTGCTTCTAGAGGCGGCTAAAAAAAAATTTTGTTCGCAACTTTTAATTAACGCCACTGAAATTTATTTCTGAGAGCAATAGCTACACGATCTAAAACTAGATTTCAAAAAATTTTGAATTTGCTTGTAATTGCTCACTTTTCGCCTTTGTTGTATGGACTCTCATTTCTTTTAGGTAGGTCTACTCTGCAACTGGTGTGGCATTTCGACTATAATTCGCTGCGGCTCATTATTATGTAGTAAGATTTTGCAGAAAGGTTTGCTGGCTAACAATAAAAGTCACACGCGAAAACGCATTTTTCAACTATTTTAAATTTTATCCCTAATGGTGTTTTATAGCTGTTTACATCAAGTATTATAAGCTGGCCTCAAAAAGTACCACGATAGGATTATTTCTGGAAAATTTTTGGAACTCGAGCGAGGCAGACCAGAATAATAGTAGATTACACGATTTGTGCGGAAAGTAAGCGATTACCGAGTGCCGTTATTTGCACGAGATGATCGCGATTACTTTTCAAACTGATCGTGTATACTATTTTAATTTATTGCGAACGGAAACTGCCCTATTTTCGAGTTAGAAAACCGCAAATTATCATGATAAACGAATTAATCAACGGCAAACAGAAATATAAAGGTGCGGAAAACAGAAAATCCCGCCGCGGAAAACAAAAAATCCCGCTTCTGATAAGTTGCGGTTTTCCAACTCGAAAATAGGGTGGTATGGTGGTATTTTCCGTTCGTAATAAATTAAATTAATTTTCTTTGTTTAATGAAGCATCGCGATGATGGCATTTCATTTGAAAAGCTTACTTGAAATCGCAGCCTTCCAACCGGTGGCTTAGCGAAAGGAATTCCATAGTAAACGTTGAATTTGGTTCCATTCCAAGATTCATTTGTGAAGCCTTTGAGTGGGCCCTGGTTTATAGTTACGATGTTTGCGGTAATTTGGCAGACTAAAAATTCGAAATTAATAATTAGCGAGCAACGAATTAAATTTTTGCTATAATTTCGCCCCTCATTTTGTATGAAATATTCACCTAAAATTAAGAAGACGACTGTTGACGGATCCATCTTTAAGAACAGAACGCTATAATTATGTATAACTGCGACTCGATCTGTTGTAAGTTGTTCGCATAATGCGTCGATGTTTAAAATGGCGGAGAACTAGCCCCAGACAACCTATTCGAAGATAGAACGGACGAAAACTAGTACTTGAGAGAGACTTGAGAGTTGATTTTAAATCTTGAAGGATAAAAAACAGCGGACGAACAAATATGGAAAATAAATTGAAAAATCCACGATCCTCTCGCGTATAAATCTAATAGTAAGGATATAATGAGAATACTGGGTGATGTTTGAAAAAATATTTAGTCTGGGTGCACAATTTATTTAATTTATCTGCCTGGTACAGGTACCTACTAGTTGTAAGTGTATTATCATTTTGTATACGAATAATTTTATACACCGTGATAATGGGCACATGAACCTAATTATTTGCAAAGTGTATACCTACATAATTTCATGTTACGTTCTCCACTTTTGAACTTATATGTAGTGAACTGCTTTTTCTCAAGACTACAATCATTCTACTCGTAAAGCTTTTCTCCACTTTTCCTTCCATTTTCTTTACACGATTAAAATAAATTTTATTTATTCTTTAACAGAAAGGCTTGATCGTACTATTGAAAGACAAGTCCAGTGCGGTTCAAGAAGCATTTCTAGCTATCTCAAGAATTATATTTGACAGCAATTTTTGAAACCGAAGAACCGAAAAACTCGTTTCAGAAAAACGGTTTCAAAATTGCAGGTTATTTTAGAAAATTCAGAATTTTCTAGCATAGAGTAAAATTACGCCAACATTATTTTTGCATGGTTACAAAACCCCTGAGATTAACGAATTAGTCTCTCATAAGCCATAAAAAATTTTTTTTAATGCTTATACCAAGGCGCAATGAAACAAAAAAAAAAAAAAGTATTGAAAAAAATAATTCAACTTTTATTTAAACAGTCTGGAACAAGCCATTAAGTTTTTAGTGGCGAGTGCTCCTTCCACTCGTAAATCCAGTGTGATGCTGATGTCACTACAGAAGTCTGCCGGAAAGGTCTACACTTTGGTGACGAAGAATTAGAAACAATTCTTCTCAACTGTGCAAGTTTTACTTGCAAAAATGTAGTTCGTGGATATCTGGGTGAGGAACAAATTTTACTTCGACGTGACATTAATTCTGCTTTCCACGAGCACCCATCACAACATTTTACATTTCAAGGTTTGCAGATACATTTGCCATATACAGTATAATATGAGACATTTCTTGTTAACAAATTCGATAACAGGTAGTATAGATACGTTGTTACCTCTTCATCTAATGAACCTCAAAATAAACTTCTGGGAGAAAAAAATCAGCCTCAAGTTACCGGTACAGGAGACAAAATTTATATTTTATTTGCACATTCCAATCACGATGAGCTCGACAAAAATGTTAAATATTTACTGAATACTGGCATATTCTGCCAAAATAGATATGACTTTTCACAGTAATGTTTTTCCATCGTACCGTTCATTTTTATTCTCTGGTATTCAATTTGTGATGAAGTTACTGGATCCCATGAACTGAACATACTCTCGTTTATATGAAACGGTTTATTGGGATTTCTAGGGAAAAATATAAAGCTATTTCAAGTTAGTAGTTCTTATAATGCAGACTAAGTTACACATCTGCTAAAAAAAAAGTTATTGACAGGTCTAAAAATTCTTAAAAAAAACTTGTTCGAGTTTCTTGACTAATTAAAATTGGACAATGGAGTATTGGTATTCGTCTATTTAAAACAATGCCTAGCTGTGTTTTTAATAATTTACTCAGCTTTTCAGCAGGCTTTCACTATGAAAACCTACTTTTCTTTTTTCTGCTCTATAATACAAGTATAACTGGCACCAAGTTCAAAATCTGATAATTCTAAAAATATTATCTCATATTTTTTTTGGCTGATAATTAGCATTACCTTCGTTATATATTTTCATCGCTACGTAAAAAGGATGTCGACACATTTTCCGATCATTTAATTTTTGAGCATTTTTTAGCGACTGTTAAATTTTAGTGGGCTGCAGGAACTTCAGCGCTTACTTGTTTTGTGTTGTGTACAATTACAAACTATGATATATAGCTGGATAAGTACCCGTGTTATAAACAATATTAAAAAATTCACCGCTATAGCTGGAAATTGTAAAATTCTAAAATAAATTTAAGGACAAGTTTCACAACTTGTAATAAAAGTAATTACCCGGTGTATGCAAAATTGATCCATCTTGTAATTAGCTCATTTCCAAAGTCAATGTCACGACCAGTTAAAAATGGTACAGAAGATTCGTGCCTAAAAATTAGATGCAGCTCCTCGGCGTGACTGATCCCTGGAAATTGTACCGATTTACAATAATTTATTTTATTAAATAATATTTTTGGATTAGTGCCAATGAGTGTGCAACTCTGCAGGCTGATGGAATTTGTTGAAATTTTAACCGACATTGAGTCTGAAATTCTTTTTAAATTTGTGTATCAGTGTTCGTCTGGTCGATAGCAGCCAATAAAAGGAAAAGGTTTTAGAGGCAGAAGCCTTATATGTATATTAATGGCAGCCTTTAAAATTCGTTTTCTCAAAAACTATACCTACTTTCTTGGACACCTGTCTTTAATTACTTGTATTTTCTCGGACGTTAAAAATAATTGAAGTAAAATACAAATAATATTATTTTCTTTTCTCGACGTTAGAATAATTTCTGAGCCTCACCGATTCGTGGGTAATATCCGCGTTTATTTTGTGTTGAATAATTGGACCAGTAATCGTACAAATAAACATATCGGGTTCCTTCAAATTTGCCAATCGCCGTATACGTTGGATAAGCAAACATTGCTTCGGTGTACATCTGAAAAATAAATTCGGGTGGTTGTAATATTAGCCAAAAAGTAAAAAGAAATTGTAAAAATTCGTTAATTTTAAAATACATAGGTAAGTTACTAACATCCATTAAAGATTTTTCTGTAGTATTATCAATTTTTTTATCGCCAAAATAATGTTTTCTAATGGCTGTAGAAATCAGATCAACGTAATCTAAATTCGAAGTCCATAAATACTGCATTGAAATAGGAAACAACTTTTTATAATTTCTATCTAATTGACGGGCTAGTTCTCCATCTCCAGCTAAAAATCCTGAAATCCAAATTTTAAAATGGGTAATCAATTTCAGTGCGAAACTAGGGAGAGCAAAAATAACTCGAGTAACATTTTCCAAGTCGATGTATCAGGGTATTTATTGTCGAAGAATAAAAATAGAAACATACATTTTCTTAAAATAATATAAGGCTCAGTTCTGATCCAATTGGCTGATATAAATAAGTATTTACTGTAGTATTGTCATGCAGAACCTACTGGGTTGTGAAATTTCAAAATTGTAAGGAAGCATAAGAAATAACCTAAATTGATTGTTTAAGGTACTTCGAGAGTGAATAAGAAGCAAGCCGAGTTAAATAAAAGTGAGTTCTTCATGAGTAAAAAAGGTTCCCTAGTTCCTGCTAAGAATATTATTGCTTTACTAAATTTGGAGAGACTACTATTCTACCACACTTATCTCAGTTGATTTCAAAATTAAAATGTGAAGCATCACAAAAAGACGGTAGTGATGAAAAATGGAAATAATTTACTAAGTATAGCTTTTGCTCTCAAAAAATATTTACACTGGATGAAATACCTCGAGTTTTTTGAATTTTTTGAGCAAATGCGTTCAGTGTTATGTAACTGGCTTGAAAATCGAATTACTTTTTCATTGATACCAATAGTGCGAATTTCTTAAAAAATGGATGAAGAATCTTTCAGCTCTTGCGGCCGTCTATTACCGTCAAATTTACCTGCAGCTTTGTAAGCACCTTCGCCAGTTGTAGTTCCAATTAACCATTCATAATTGGATAATGGATGCGGGGTTGTCAGTGGCACTTGCGTCAAAAAAGCACGTTCGGCATCGTTTATTTCAATAGTTGGGCGAAAAGCACAATCCGGATCTATATCCCAGATCTAGGAGACAATTCATTTTCATTTTCTATTCGTACGTGGGATAGGTAGGCCCAAACTTTACCGGAGACCAATCATTAAAAATTCTATAACTTACATACATTTGTTCCTGAATGGGGGGAAATGCCCTGGCATCTTGTTTAAGCAAACACTGAAGAATTTCTTCTGAAGATTTATGCTTACATCCTAATTTATGAGCGAATTCGATACCAACAGTCCGAGACACTTTTCTATCAAAAAATCCTATTAAAGAATCTCCTACACCACTTTGAATGATGACACGATTGAAAAGGCCTAAAATAAAGAGATTCCAGGAGCTAGATTTCAAAATCATGGTAATAACAAATTGATTTATCGTAAATAATATAAAACAGGTTCATACGCGTATGTACCTAATATGAATAACACGAAAAAAAAAAACAGTATTAGGTACCAACAATCATGGTGTCTAAATTATGCACACGAGTCGAATTAATTCAGCGATGCATGATCTTCGCTAAATAAAATATTTATTTAAAGCGTCTGAGGTAATTTTTAGAAAAATGATGAGAGTAATGAAATAATTATAAAGACAGTGCTTAACTTTGAACTACTCTAGGAGATAATCATAATGGAATGTTTTTGGGGCATTATCATTTTTAAGGGTTTAAAAAATAGAAACCTCGAGTTATTCTTTTTCTTTTTTTTTCTTTTTCTTACGAAAATGCTCAACATTATTTAATAATTAAAAATAAAAATATGAGTTAGACAGGACGACAGAGAGACCCTGTATTCCAAATTGACAAAATTAACGTACAATTAACATTGATAAAAAATTTTGTTCTATTTTATGTGAGGTTACTTCAATATTCTGAGGAGATGATACTCAAAAGTATTCAGACCAAAATGTTTGCAGATTTCTCTGTACTTATCGAAGAAATCAGTGATAATGATGAAAAGGGTCAACAGCTCAATATGAAATACGGGGTTGAAAGAGAGACCCCTCACACTTACACAGGATTAAGGGCTTAGAAAATTGAGTGAGATGGTATTTGATTAACTGCAACGTGATTTAGCTTTACAGTGTTACAGAAAAAAAAAAAAACACAAAAATTTACAGTTTACCAACCAGTACTCAAGGGCGAGAGTGTGTGCAAATGAACGCATATTGCACCAGAGCTATGTCCATGCAATGTTATCTGATTTGGATTTCCTCCAAAAGCGTCGATGTTATCTTTGATCCACTGCAATGCCAGTACTTGGTCTTTCATGCCCATATTTCCTGAAATAACTGCATCTCCAGTACTCAGGAAGCCGAGTGCTCCAAGCCTGTAGTTTGGCATGACAATGATAATTCTTTTGTCCATCATATACTCGGGTCCATTATCGAGATTCGAATTCTCTTTAAATGTCCCTCCAAATATGTACACTATTACTGGTATATCATTTCCTGGTCGAGCGTCCTATACTCGTAATTGCAATCAAATACACCGTAATTGTGAAAACATAAAAATGAATTATGTATTAGATATAACATTCAAAGTATCATCTCCAACCGAAAGTAAAAAAAGCCCTACGCATGTCTTTCCAATATTAATTCACCTGCTTGACAAAAACACGTGCTACTTAGAAAAATGGGATTCAACGCCAAAGAAGCTGAGAACGTTATGCTTGTAAAAGTTTTGAGCACCACTGAAAATTTTCGAGAGAAAAATTGTAGTCATCTGTTGCTTATGTAAATGTTTTCGTAATAACCAGATGCTCATCCAGAGCAGGTATAAGTTTAACATCGGTACCTAACTCAAAAAATGAAAATCACTTCTCTAGTTCGTGCTTTGAATTTTCACAAGATGTGATGTGGAAATTATATAGCTCCCTTAAGAAAGAAAAAAAGGAACTAGGATAAGTGGGTATACTACGAGTATATACTCGTAATATTTTAAGCACGAGTTATAAATTCTTACCCGAGGAGTGTAAATGTTCAAATTTAGACAATCTTCTGAGTCAGCCACCTCCTTATTTCCTTTAGATAATTGGATGCAACGTGCGCCTGGCTTGGTTGCATTCAAAACACCTGGCCAAGATTTCGCTTTTATTGGTGGCTAAATAAAAATGATCGATATGAGTTATTATAGAGCACTCTCGGTAAATGGTACTTTGTCAGTTGTATGTTCATATCCTGGTCAATTGTAATAATTGATCATTAAAGTCAATGGCCAAAGTCGCGAATGTCCAAAATTATTGATCATGGATTATGATTGACCGAAAACTATATTTTATTGCCCAGCTTATTGGGAAAATTTTGCGTTACATAGTTTTGAAAATAAATACCTATACTCAATTTGTATGATTTCAAACGCTGCTCACAATCAGTCATAAACGTAACTAATTAGCAAGTTAGCAAGCACTAAGCGTGTACTTACGAAATTTAAGCAAAAAATATTCAGGTAGGCTATTTTTAAAATTGGTTCAGCATTTGACTAAGACCTCTAGATTTTCAGCAATCCTCAATAAAAAATAAGTCGATAAAAATTTTTTTAACATTTCGGCTAAGAAATATTAGCTATAATACACGTTGGATATCGACAATAGAGAACATATTTTGAAAAATTAATCGCAAATTTAAGAAATAAAACGAAATTTTCACACACTCGTATATACGGTACCTGCAATATTTCAACTGCTTTGAAAAAAATGAACAAGATTTTTAATATTTTTCATCGGAAAACATGGACAATTCAAGATTCATTGTAGATCTTCTTAGCATTTGTAGTTCTTTCCATCATCTTGGATGGCACATTTTAATCTCAGACGGTATATCTTACTAATTTTGTGGTAATTTCTTCTATAAATCTCGAATTGTCTTAGTTTTATCATACAAAATAAAAGTATACCTATAGCAAAAACTAGGAACGAAATTTTTTTCAGTGTTATTTTAAACATAACTTTCTTTATTCTATCAACCCATCGAATACAAAATAAGAGCATTGAAAATACTCGTATCATACGAGTATTCCTAGTTTAATTTCTTGGAACGAAAAATTTCCGTTTTTATAATCTACTCAATTATCTACTCCTACGTCGAATCAATGATACGAGTAATTTCAAAAAGTCCGATTTACCAATTGTTTTCTCTAAAAATTTCCGCTGACACTCGATGCGTTTTGAATTTTATTCCTTCATAAATAAATAATTTTTTACCCTCTCATAATTCTTCGTTCCTAAGTAGGTACATCTAGGAAAATTACCTATTTACTCTTGTCAACTTTTTTATTTATCCAGCTGTTTGTGCAGCTCGAGTAGTTTGTGACACCCATGCATATATTCGAGAAGATTATTTTAAGAACATAAAAAATTGAGTAAAAAAGTTGGATCACAATTTCGGTTAGCTAAAATTAATTTTTTTTTTTTTGATTAGGTAGTGAATAGATATATGTATTCTCCGTATATGCTGTTATATCTGTTGAGAACGTCAACATGCAATTCCTTACGATAGAGCCTAGTTTATTTACTTAGCTTCCATAAGTTCCATAAGTAAAATCAAATTAACCTTGAATCGTAAATTTCCCAATGGTGGCGTTGCAAATGGTATTCCAAGATAGGCGTTGAAGATAGTTCCATTTCGAGAAATCATTGTGGTCCCTCTTAGATTTCCTTGCTTCACTGATATGATGTTTAGGGAACTGGAACATCCTGAAAATTGAATTGGCATAATGTGACAGAACTGTGTGTTTCAGTTTTGTTATTTCGTTAATTTATTTATTTTAAAACTATATATTTCAAAAGAAAAACATCGAACGTGTGACTAATAATTATCCGATTGCTATGATTCACTTATTCTTATCCTCTCTACCTCTCTACTCTTGTCTAACTATCCCTTTTTCTACCTTTTAAAACTTCTCTAAAATTTTTCCTCTCCGACTAAAATGAAATAATAAATTATGAGGGGACGGAAGAAAATAAACTTCTTCGAATAAATATGACATATGTCAAGTAATATAAGCCACAGGTATTATAGATTTCTTTGTTCGAGCTTAATGCTTAATAAAGTATTTTACCGACCTGATATTAATAAGAAAATTAGCTTCAAAGTGAAATCTTGCATATTTGTTTTAAAAACTATTTATCTCATCGAGTTTCACGTCAAAACTGGTTGATCAAGAACTTCATTTTACCTCTCTGAATTTATTTTTATCAGTAAAAATGATAATACGGTTTAATTATTGTTTTTTTTTTATATAATTTGTGACGTGTTAAACCGCTAATGGAAATCTAATTCATCGAATTCCTTAAATCTACAATAAAATATTTATAAGACAGATGAATATATTTATCTACGAACCTATCCCTATATTTTTATGTTTGTCTTGTTTTTTCTTTTTTTTTTTCAAATTCAAAATTGGTGTTACTGACGAAATCTGAATAACTCAACATTTATATTTCCCTTCATAATTTTAGGGTATTCAAAGTCCATTATGAAGTAAGTATTGGTTATTTTTCGGATAAGTTAATAAAATGTTTTTTTGATTTTATAAATCACGTTTATGTGAAATTTATTACGTAATTTAAACTATACGGAAGTTGCCACATACATGTAATATGACGTTAATAAATATGTACCTACCTATATTCATTAATCAAACATGCGTTTTCTTATGATTTACATATAAATGCCTATAAATATTTATTTATTTAATAATAAGAGATTATTGTCCAAAAAGGAGTTGAGGATAGCCTTGAATCCAAAAAAATTAGACATTTTTGTCCAACACGTCAAAGTCCATTTCCAGAATCGCGCCTATAAAAAATCTCTCAAAATCGACCTGGTCAAATACATAATTAGCCACAAGTTTGGTTTTTTCACCATAATAAAAATGCAAAGGGTACATTTTATGTACAAGGAAAAAAGTGTTTGAAATGAAATAGTCTCCATCAAATCATTGATAACATTTTTGTCTCAACACTTTTTTCCATCTGTCGTAAGAGCAAAGCTACAGGGTGCTAAAGATAGGCACTTTCATTTATGAGCAAATGAGTTTGTAAAATTTTACCTTAATAATAGTGAAATATTTATAGGCAAAGTGACAACCTTTGGTACTCTCTAACTTAATTCATGTATAGCCTACAGAGAAATACATAATATATTATTTGAAACAAAGAGATAATTTGATGGAGACTATATCATTGTCGGTCTTAAAGAGAATTTCGAGGTAATTTTTGTCATTTTTCAGCGCAAAATTTTTTCTGCAGGATTTTTTGACAATCTGAAATGTCTTCCTTCACTGGACTAATAAATGGGCGTTAAAGAGAAGCCTTTCGTAAAATTAAGTTCTATACGCACGAACGATATAACATTTCATTTATCACTGACAACTTTATTGGTTTTAGATACTTATATTGCTTAAACAATATGACTCATCCCTTTTTTTCACAACACTGTTCAAATACGCACATTCTTAAATCATTGGAAATTTAAAATTCACGTTGAATTTATTGATTTTCAACCAGAGTATACCAAGTACGTAAAAATAAATCCATTTCTTAGAATCTCATGGCACTGAGCTGACGAGCTAGCACACGTTGGGATGTATAAAGTCTAAAGGGTCAACTCTTCGGAACACATCCTAGCAATTTTGTGTTTGTATCTCACTTCTAGAGCTGGAAAAATAAAAAAAACGCTTCGATTGGAAGGACTCATCGCTTCTTGAGTAGCAATTAAAATAGCAAGTGAAAAATTTAAAAGGTGATGAGTCCAAAAATTCGAGGACTGCGTAGAACAAAGTACAGCATAAAGTATCAAAGTCTTAGATGCCATGTCGGTGTAATAAAATAAACCCAGTGAGAGAGGGGAAAAAGTCCCCCTTAGATATCAAATTTCATTAAAAACAGACTAAATAAAAATGTTTTTCGGCGCAATTTTTTTGAAAAATTTCTATTTTTTGGAGATGAATTCAAATGGATACGTCACTAAATAAACATCTTTCAAGTGAGACGTAAATGATAAACAATAAGTCAAAATTCATCCTTCATACATAGAACACGTTTACACCAATTTTACGTCCGCTTATTACTGAGGAAAATGGATTTATCCCCTTCTTGCATAGCAACCCTAATCATCCTATTGGTTATCACAGTGACATACTCGTACATCAACCAACTTTTATTGTACCTTGATCCTTGCTTTTAAAAAAATGGGTAAAAGGGCAAAACTGAGGCTACGATTTTTGAAGGATGATTTGATTTTAAAGCGAAAAATGAGTTGAGAAGTCAAAAATAACTTCTTCGTTGGATTTTATAAAAGGAATCACGTTCAACTCATTTTTCATAATTTTGGACATTTTGCTTTTCATTCATTTGCGAAATGCGACATATGTGTATAAACATACTCGTACCTTCGTACTCGTATATACCGATTACTCTCTGTGTTTGCAATCTGTTCGATCTGTGTGTACATACACATATATTTCGGCAAAATGCGACTTATACCTTCGTATTTACCGTTTACTGTTAAGATATTAATTTGAGCGAAAGAATATTGAAGAAAACGTATTTATTTTAAAGTCTTACGAGACAAAAAACTCAATAGTGAAAAATATGGTTTTTTATCAGAGACAAAGGTGAAAAAAGTAAACAATAATATGACGTCAATGACGTCGTTTAATGTAGCAACTCAACGTTTGCTCTATGTTTTTGCAATTTATTCGATCTGTTTTGGCAAAATGTGACATACCTTCGCATTACCGGTTACTCTCTGTGTTTGCAATCTATTCGATCTATCGGTAGTACATATTTTTAAGCAGCACTACTCGTATTTTGCTCTTTGAATTATTGCAGATCGAACTTCTTTTTTTTTAAGTAAAATTTGTCGATATTGGAGTCGCTCATACTCGTATTCAGAATTTGACCGTCAAGCACAAAATTATGTTCATTTCAGTTATATTTCTGATTTTCTGTGGGACAGCATACTCTAATGCTGATGAAACAGTAAATATACCAGAATACGGCTCTCTTAATGGTGCTAAAGAAAAATCTCGCGGAGGAGAAGACTATTACGCCTTCCGGGCAATTCCATATGCGAAAGCATTACGATTTCAAGTATGAGTCCATACAAACGCAATTTGTAAAATAGCTTTAGCCTTCACGAAGAGTCGTGAAGGCGAAGTTGAATTCTCTTTTACACCAGTTATGTATATAAAAATAACTGATGCATGTTTCTGAAAATATTTTTTTCAAAGAATTCAACAGTGTACATTGTTCCAAGTTTTTCTTTAAAGTTGAAGCATAATTATTATTATAACTTCTCATACGGTATTATACCCATATACAATTTGAGCAAATTTGAGAGAGTTTTAAGCGAATTTGAGCAAGTTTTGAGTGCATTTTGAGCAAATTGGAGCAAATTTCTAGCAAGATTTGGGCAAAGTTAAGCGAATATTGAGCGAGTTTTGAGCAAATTAGAGCAAATTTTGAGCGGATTTGAGCGAGTTTTGAATAAATTTGAGCAAGTTTTGAGCAAATTTGAGTGAATGGAATTAATGGGGAGAAATGAATAAATAAATAAATAAATAAATAAATAAAAATAAATAAATAAATAAAATAATATAAATATTTCTCCTTTGAAAAAATTTGAAACGAAAATGTTGTCAATGTAACATGAAGGAAGGTTCTATTCTTTTAATGTTTTCAAACATTTTTTTGCTTTGAAAAAGTTTAGGAATATGAAGTGCTTCAAAACCCTAATCAACAGACGCATGGACTTTATCATTTTCAGTACAGAATGATGACGTCATCGTTTCTATCGGTAAAACATCGAGGACTCACGGACATACATTTTTTTTGACTAAATGTTTAGTACATATTATGTAACAATATATTGGGTGCTTAGAATCTCATTGTGAAGAATTTATCCCGTATAACTATTTCCAATAATCCAAAAATATTATGTTGCCCACGAATGTGACACAGATACAAATAGTTATACGATAGACTAGTAGATATTCACGAAACTTCTGTTGAATAAGAACATTCAATCTTGCATGGAAATACCTACTCTAAATACAACGTACCTATGTATAATCTCGAGTGTAAGTATGTGAATAATTTCAGATAAAATAAGTTTTTCGACTTTTTTCCCCAGCATAATGGGGATCTTAAAATAATTTACTTAACTGGCCATTGGGAAGATCGCAGATCGCTACAATTTTCAGCAAATTTTTGAGAATTTATTCTACGAGTACGATGCTAGGTGTTGAATAATTTATAAAATTATGTTATTTGTGACGTAACTCATTAATTCAGATTAGATGCTAAAGAAGTAGACCGTACATGAAAAAATTCTTCCATGTTCTATAAGAAAAATCACAACTTGGCTGAAAAATATAACTCGAGTCAGTATTGAGTAGGTATAGCCAAAGTAAGCCATTGACAATAATTTTACTTTAAAGAACTCGTACAAATATACGTACGAGTACCTACGTATTAATTTTAGTTTTTCGCTATGTAAACGTACGTAGACGGTACTGAGCCCTGTAAGGCCGACTCTTTATTTTATCGATTATGAAATTATACTGATCTTGATTTGATCTTACTTTTACAGCCTCCAAAAGACCCAGATCCATGGGTCGCTCGGGAAGCTAAAGAATTTTCGAATGTATGTCCTCAAGTGCATCCTTTTAATCCACAAAAAGTAGTTGGTGACGAAGAATGTTTATACCTGAACGTATATACTTCATCGGTAGGTTTATAGTAATAATTATTCGAAAGTTTGCAAATTTTTCATCGTTAACTACAAAGTAAGTAGGTGTAGAGTGAGAACTAAAATGACATTTGTGGAACTCTTAATTGGTAGAAATGTGTTAAATTAGATGACCTCTGGGTAATCTTGGCCAGCCACCAAGAGCCCAGATATCCTTTCGACTAACCGATCGCTTGGGGACCTTTCTAGAATTTTAATATACTAAATTAGTCTGCTACTCCGGGGCTCGGTGATTGGCTCGAGCTCGGAGATAGTAGCCGACAATGGGCGGTGTCCCTAAGTTCTGCGGACACGATCCGCCCATTGTCGCCCTCGTAGTGCTTGGGATGATTGTTGGAGAGAGCTCGTTTCGTGAGGGCAAGCATTCCCAAGGCTATAGGCTAGCGGGGACGCCAGGTAACACTACTCGACAAAAGAAAACTTTTTAAAATGTACTGGAATCAGAGTAAGTGATTCTAAAAGATTTTTTCTCACTGAATTCAATGCCACTCTCCGTTTTTTTCTATCAGGTCACGTTTTTGAGTTATTTGTTAATGAATGTTGGAAAATGCTGAAAATTACGTATTTCAGTTCGATCCTATTCATTTATGGAATCGTATTTTCAGTCGAATAATTGGTAAAGATACACATTAGAACTTCCTTTTTCACATACATGAATTTCAAACTGTTTCATTCGGTCCTTCTGAAATAATAAGTAATATTCAGAATGTCTTTGACCACTCATTTATCCATTTGTAAATTGAGAAATTTTAGCTTAGAGATCTTGGTCACACTGATCTGTGGTTTGTTGCCAGCGTTGATACAAGTATGGAAAACTAACAGAAACGTCAAGTTTCGAAGTAATTTGGAAAAGTGGTTCAAGTTATTTTGATTTACAACTAAATTTCATCAATCATTTGAATCTGAAGTTGTGTAACAATTAGCTCCTCATATATTCTACGAATTGGAATGAATGTAATAACAGACAAATTGAAGAATGAAGATACTCTGAACTGAATTTGCCACTGGTCAAATGTATCAACGAACTTACATTAAATTATTAAGGATGTCTGAATCAACTTACAGATTAATTTTATTCAATAAATGTAATTTTTCTAACGTAAGAAATGAACAGGTTAGAATTCATTTCAAAAATGTTTCGATGTTTCGTTTTTCTTATCATTTTGTAATTCGTAACGGCGTATCAGTGCAACCACTCAAATGAATATTGTTTCATAAAAGGGAAATTTAGGGAAATATGAATAATTAAAATACTAAAAAATGTGACCAAATGAAGAAAAACGAAGAACACCATTAAATTCTACGTTCAAAATACATTAAAAATCACCTACTTTCGTTTCAGTACATTTTTTCGTGTTGAGTAGTGTAATCGGCTGGCGTTAGTTCGGATTCAAGGTTGGTCATGTTATGACCAGCTACGCGAGCTATGATCTTTGGTTATTAATTATTGTGTTTTATATATGATTTTTGTGTACTTTCATGTCAGTTATACAGTTATGGTTACGTAAAGTGTGAATAAACGGTGTTCTTTTGTATCGTGACTCGAATCTGTTGGCTACGTGATGATGGGAGAGACGACCCCGATGCTGCCCCAGTGGACGGGACAAGGAAGGCGGTCAGAGAGCTCAGCATCAGGGGCTACACTTCCGTGTTTATGTTAGCTTAGTTTAAGTGGGTATGAGGTAGTCAGGTAGGGGGACGAGGTGTAGGGGTATACGTGAGAGGGGTGACTGGCAGTTATGGTCACCCCCACCCGGGAACGGACCGCTGCTGGGGGCCATGAGGTGTCCCTTATCCCTGGATTTTAGGATTAAACTTGTGGCTTAGAGTGATGTAGTGAATGGGATTTCAGAGGTTACCCATTATCAAACACTACATAGGTATAGTAGGTTAGGTACCTATTTAGCAAACGCGAGCAGTTTGCCCTAGGCAGAGATACGTCCTACGAGTACTTTCATTATTGAAGCAAAGGGTGCTGGATCGTACGAGTACTTACGTAGAGTATGTATATTATAGGTATGCGTAATATTCACACTCGTATGAAATAGCTTACACTTTCCTCGTATGTTGTGAAACATACCTACTATTTCCGTATGAAAGATATTTTCTACACCATGTCCTCAAGTGTAGCGATTCGTTCCACTCAAATAGAAATTTGTTTTTTGAATCAGCTGGATCCGAATGACAAGTTGCCGGTTATCGTATGGATTCACGGAGGAGAATTTGAAATTGGTGGAGGCTCAACTTACGAACCATATTATTTCTTGGACAAACGCTTAGTTTTGATCACTTTTAATTATCGACTCAATGTTTTAGGTAAAAGTACATAAATATAAGGATATAATATTTCATTTGATATCGTACCCATGGTACAAAATTCAATATTTTCTTCATCTACGCTTTTGGTCTGAAAAATTGAAATTTCAAAAAAACAAAACACCAGACTCATCGTAAGGTTCAAACTTTGTGCGCAGGTTTCATGCATCTCGATGACGAATTCCTCTCCGGCAATTATGGAATGAAGGATCAGGTAATGGTTCTTCGGTGGGTTCAGAAGTATATCTATCTGTTTGGAGGAAATAAGGAAAAAGTGACTCTTGCTGGATCTAGCGCTGGAGCAGTTTCTGTCAACTGGCATATGTATTCACCACAAAGCAGCGGTAATTTTCTAATTAAAAAATAGGCTCGATTTCAAGAGGTCTCTGTTGAAAATTCGCGAAAAATATTTTATCGTCGATGGCCGTTACGTACGTTTTGCAATGTACCTACTCGTAGATACGAGTACATTCGAACGAGGCTAAAAAGAAATCAGCTTTCTGCTAGGGACATTTGATTTGATCCAAAATTGCTCTTAAACAATGAATTCTTATACTCGAATGCAAGGGAAACCTGTCTCAAAAGACTCGTTATGATTGGTTTTTGGCAGTCCCACTTTATGCGGGTTTACGAGCAGAACTTTCCAGATTTTGAATCGTATTTAATTCCTACAATATCCATTGAATTTTCAGGATTATTTCACCAAGCTATCTGCCAAAGTGGAACTGCCAAAAGCATTTGGGCACAAATACCGAGGCATGTGGCGCAAAAACGAGCCAATGCCATTGCCACAATGGCCGGCTGTGTGTTTCAATCAATAAAAGAAAATGTAGAATGTTTACGACAAGTACCGGCAGAAGATCTTGTTCGGATATCAAAATCTCTTCGAGTATGAATTTTCAATAATGAACACATTTAAATAACCTTTTAAGACCGGGCGTCTGAAAAAACAAAGACAATTACCTATGTAAATAAGTGTTTTACATAATTATAATTATATCCGCGATGCATTTAAATTTAGTTTTCAACATAGCAGCCAACCCGCCTTTTATTCGTAACTATCCACCCTCTTATTGTGCTTTTGCTCGTATATTACATACTTGAAATGTAGATATGGAAGGACAACCCTCTCACATTTGGCGTGGTTGTTGAATCACCAACTTCTGATGAGCCCTTCGTCACAACCAGTCCATGGACTTCGACGGTTTCCTTCACTACGGAAAAACCTTTGATGATCGGTTTCACCTCAGACGAAGGCGGATTAACAGTTAATGGTATGGACTTGAATAGAATAGTCAACTGTACAGTATTTCTCTCTACGTACTAATAAATAAATAAAAAGTTGGGACTATTTCGGTGCTGAGCAATCGCGCACATGATAATGTAGAGATTAGAGCTTTAGACCTTGGGGAGAAAACCCCATATTTTATTGATGCGTGTAAACATCTTCATTTATTCGCCCCAAGGTCAATTTCCGTTGGAAGGAAGAGCAGGAGCAGGATCAGGAGAAGGAGGAGTATGATGACGTCATTAGGCTTATATATGGGCCGCAGTCATCCCTGTGGTGCTTTTCCATTGAAAGGGGTTGAGGGCCAAGCGGAAGGAGTATGATGACATGGCGTCATCAAATATGTACCTGAATATACACATACAGTATAATTATGATTTTTCATTTAGGCTTGTTAGAGGATCAAGGAAAGGCACTCGAAGAGCTGGGAGAGAATTATAAAAGATTATTTCCTGTGCTTATGACATACCAGTTCAATATGGGCTTGATAAGTGAAGAGGCTGTGTTGAAGGTTACCGAGAAAATTCGAGAGCGTTATTTCAAACAAGAAAAAATTGGTAAAAGTACTTTTACTCAAATTAAAGAGGTTCGTATAAAAACATTGACACAGTTATCCCTTGATTCTCGTAGAGATTTAAATTTTTCCGACTATGATCGAGTGAAGTAGGTCCAAAAACCTACCAACCATCAGTCATCTTTTAAATCGTACAAGAAATCAAATATCATAATATAAATTAATAATCAAAGAAGATAATATTCTAGATGAATTTATGATTTTTTCAGATGTTGGCTGACTCTCAAGTTATTTATGACACTGTCCAGACATTGGAAAAATATAAATCTCCTAAATACTTTTACATATATTCACATAGAAACAAACACACATTTGCTGAACTGGAGTCAAATTTTCTAGACACAAGTGAGTCCAGCTTTGGAGAAAATGAAAACATTTTTTTACGAGTCTGTTTTTTTTCTCGAATATGAAAAATGAGCGCAGTATATAAACGGCTAAGTACATACACTAAAATTAAATGACCATTTTTTGCGAGAAAAGTACATAGCTCTAAAGATGGATGCACTGTATCAAAAATTATTTATAATTTCTATTTTAAGACACCAAAATAGGCATTATTATGTTAGATTGAGTTCTTCAGGTTAAGGGAAAGACTAGAGGAAATGTTTTGGACACAACTGGGGGGGGGAGGTTTCCATTTAAGTTGACAATATTCTAATCCGATTGTCTTTTTTTAAAAATATTATTGAAATCGAAGCCACCTGTTGAAGCCATCTGTTGAAAACACGTTTTGTACTCCTACTCGATAGATTCTGTTAGTATAGAGTTAAGTTAACACGCTATCAATATCCATTGAAAAGTGAAAATCTTTAATTTTCATCCGAATCTCGTTTTTTTTTAATTTTTTAATTTTAATTCTCCAGAAATGGCGGACGATGTGGTGCTCTTTTTGCTTTTGGAATGAGAATACCGCATATGGTATTGCATCTGATTCATAAACATGTACTCCTAGCTTTTTTTTCATCATGGTGCACCCTGCGCAGCTTTGGTAGCCATGATTTTAAAATAAGTAGACTACTATAACGTTACCTATGATGCAGGTAAAATTTTTCCCTTTTCATTACAGGTGGTCCAGTTCATAGCGACGATCTAATAAGCTTGTTCAAACTTCAAAATATCTTTCCTGATGCTGAAGAGCTCGATGAAGCTGATATGAAAGTTTCTGAACTTATGATCAATTTATGGACAAATTTCATAACGAAAGGGTACGTAATCAATTGGCTACAAAGTGTGAATGTATATTTATATGCGTTCTCACTACACAATAAATAACGAGAATAACTTCTAATCACTTTACCAAATAGTACTGGATGGTCAGCAAGTCAATTTTTGTTTGGTCAACGTGGCTCAATCGATTCAATTGCAATTGGAGTGTGCATGCTCGGATTCAAATAATCGTTTGAGTCAGCCGATGACATTATATAATAAACCAATTGTTATAGTACGCGTGTCCTCAGAATAGTTACTCGTAATTCTGCATGCAATCCACAAGAATTTGCGCAGAATTGCAAAACTACATAGGTCCCTACATTTTTAAATATAACTGAGCAAGCGCACCACCAATACTGCCACCAAGTTGATTAAGCCCTATTGACAATACCTACATAAATGTAATAATTGTATTAATGTTTAGACAGGATTATATATAAATTTACCTTCTACCCAATGAGCCTATGTTTCAAATCGAAACCGTCTGAAATTTTCTTCACTTTTTCACAGTGATCCAAATTTGGAAACCAGCAGTGAACCCAAATGGAACCCTGTAAATAATGACGAATTGTACTTTTATAAGATCGATGTTAATCCAACGTTTGAGAAATTGGATTGGGAAAAAAGTAATTTCTATGAAGATCTAGAATGGCATTCAAAAACAAATTGAGGATACGTACCAATACTGACGAGTGAATAAATATGTACATATTATGTACTTGTATCCGATATAATTGGTATCTAATAGTCAAGAATTATATTAAAATTCAAGAAAAATTGTCGAATCAACTTGTAATTGTATTTTTTTTGTAGTGTGATAATAATACAGCTCGAGTACATTTTACCTATTACATATTATAAGACTACCTACATTATAAGTGTAATTAATACATAATATGCCTTGTATGACAAATATTTTCAAATATATGTGTAAATTAAATATCACTGGGGAATACTTTGCACTTGCATTAATTATATTTACTGAATATAGGAAGCTGTTTCCACAGATGATAATCGTTAGTGTAAAAATCAGTCTCCATAGATCCATTTAATTTCATACGAAGAAAATTGACTTTGGGTGATATAGAAGGGCTCCAAGGTCCGAACATGGTGCTGTTGATTGTAAATGGTTTATTGGGATCACTAAAAATAAAAAAGTAAAATTAACCAATCCACATTTGTTAATTATACCACGTGCCTTTAATTTCATTAAAATTATTAAGTTATTATTGGTTATAACTATAGCAGACTATACCTACCACGAGTATAATACCTGCCAAGTAGGTATGCATTTATTTTAAAATCAGAACTAGAAGCAAACTGAATCGAGGAAAATAAATTTTTTCGTACCCAGTGTATGCAAAATTAGTCCATCTTTTCACCATTTCGTCGCCGAAAATACGGTCGAATTTATTGAGATATATTGATTTTCCTGAAATATAGAACAGCAGAGGCAATTCTTCAGCATGTCCAATGCCTAAAAAATCCAAATCGTATTGAAATTAATATTAGAGAATGAGGTCATACTAAAAAAAAAGTCTTATCTATTCTAAATAAACAGGACGAGTCTTTTCAGTTTTATAAGTGCAGAACTATGTATGTATGTACCTATAGATAGAGCAAAAGCTTTGTAAAAAAAATAAAATCACAGTTTCAACGTTTCCAACTTCGAGCATAAATTGGTTATATTGATCATTGTGAACTCGAATAAAGCTTCCTAGATTATTTTGGAAACGTTTAAAATTACAGATATTGAATTCGTACATATTCGTAACTCATACTTTCAAATTAGCGGCCAAAAATAGTACAGTTCAGATCTTCTTTCTTCTTCCCATAAAATTTTCGAAGCGATGTCCATGGTCATTTTTACGACCAACCGTTTCAATTGTGATATTGCTCGTTAAAAATTAAAGTACAATTAGCATCTCTTCTCAGAGAACTTTGACTTTTTGAATTTTACTTTTTTCAACACACAGAATTATCATTTTTTCTCTCATGATTGATACGGAACCCGAAAAATCGTTATATTTTTTCGGTTACTCACTGATGAGCCCAGACACCTATAATTTGTCTAGAATAACCTATTCTTCAATCATCGCAGCTATTTAACCCGTCAGGTCTCACTCAAAATGTTAAATTCATTTACATTCTACAGCAAGAATATACAGATCTTGTCAGCGTACATTCTATTCGTATAGTCTAAGAAATATTATTAATGTACTAACCGTAAAACTTGCCATTTTCAACCAGATTTTTATACATTGTGAATGCCGAAATATAATCAAAAAGGTAGACGTATTTTTTCCCAGAGTACCGTCTAAGAGCATCGTTTGTGCAAAATCCAAAGGATCCTTCGCTATATAACTAGGAAAAAGTAAGCTAACTTATAACTGAATTATGTCGGAACCTGAGAAGGCTCATACATAAGTTAATCAAGCCAGCAAAGGTGAAAATTGACTCACTCTACTTATTGCTCTTGATGTATTAGCGCCAATTTCCATGTTACCAAAATAATGCCATCTCAACGAATCAGATATATAATCCAAATATTTGCTCTTCGAGTGCCAGAAATATTGTAAGGTAATTGGCATAATTATTCTGTAATGGTCATTCAGAACCTTCGCTGTTCTTCCATTTTCACTTAAGAAACCTGTAAATAAGGAGTTACAGCGTTCATTTGAAAATAGCTGCAGCCTTCACTGAAGTTTTGTGAAGGCGAAAGATGAATTCTTTTTTACAATATGAGATTATAAAAAGTATCCAAAAATGTTTCTCATAAAAACAAAATTGTTTGAATATGAAGCGCATAGGGACTTATAAATATTTCTTCATAATTCTTTCCTGAAAAATTTTACTTGGTTACTTTTCCAATCTCATAAGTAAATGTATAATGACGTCATCAACATCTGTTGAAATGTTATACCTAGTGTTCTATGTTATACATAGGTATGATGACGTCATCAACTCAGTTATAACATTGAACTATAAAGAAATCTTAGAAGTGTATGATGACGTCATCAACAGCTTTTTAACTTTTATAACACTTATAACTAAGTATAACATTGAGCAATATGTTATATCTAGGTATAATGACGTCACCATCTGCGGATCCTATGTTATACGTAGGTATGATGACGTCATCATCTGTGTATCCTATGTTATAGGTAGGTATGATGACGTCATCCTAACATAAGACTCTGACGGAAAGATGGACAAAAATTTTGACCTAACCTTCAGTACAAAGAATTCATCTTCAATAAATAAATAACGTGCATCTCCTATGTTATATCTGGGTTTGATGACGTCATCATCAACGTTTCCTACGTCATCATAACATTGGACTATCACGGAAGGACAGGACATCATGTTCACGGAAGGACGGACATTATGTTTTGAAATTGACTAACGCCCAGTACAAAGAATTCATCTTCAATTGACTAAAAAACAGTGAAAAGAAACTTCAAATCCTACGTTATAAGTAGGTATGATGACGTCATCATAACATTGGACTCTGATGATGACGTCATCCTAATATTGGACTATCACGGAAGGACGGACATGTAACAACGTCGGATCGACACTTTCGATCGATTAACACTCGATCGATGTAATTCTATTATACTAACTGGCTGTACTATAAACTGCTTCTCCAGATGTTATCCCAATCATCCATTCTTGATCAGTCGATTCATATTCAGTGTATACGGGTGGTGTTGTAAGAAAAGGACTTTCTGCGTTTACATTTTCGATAGTTGGACGAAACACAGCATCTGGATATGAATTCCACACCTACTTAAGCAAATATTTTTTTTGTATTATAATTGCCAATATTTTACTTTTACACTAATTTCTGTAAATATAAAGTAACCCACAAATAAGTCCTCTTGGACTATCGCAAATACATCCGGCTGTAAATTTAAGAAACAGTCGAGCATTTCTTGAGATGTGGTGGAATTGCAACCGACTCGCTGAGCCACTTCTTTAGCAATGCTTCGAGTAACATCTTTGTCGAAGAAAGACTCAGTGCAGAAACCAGTTCCACTCTGGAGTATGACTCTATTATATAAGCCTGAATAAAAAAGAAAAAAATTTACGTAGAAATAAAACCCCATCAATATGAGAAATAATTATGAAAACATTTTTCATGACTATCCAGGCTGAAGAATTTCGTAGTAGGGGGCCACAGGGCTCTGTTATATATTATTCATAGGTGGGTACGAGTATTTGAAATTGTAGCTTAACTCATCGAAGTTCATGGGTTTTTGGCTACATTGTTGCTAATATCCAGAGAACCGCAAAACCGATCGTCATGAACTGATTCACATTTCAGCTCTGTTAGTTTGCTAGTTCTTCCAATCTCGTGTTCTAAAGAAAAATCAAAAATTTTCAACCTTCAAAAACAATTTTTCTCAGGAACCAACGACCAAATTGACTTGAAATTTAAATGGTGAACTTCTAAGATTTGAATTAATGTTCGATGAAAATTTCAAGTGAATACGATTAGTGGTTTTGTTGTAATTAGTTTTCAAAGTTGAAATTTGCGATTTACATACAGCCGCTCTCCCATGCACGAACAAAGAAATGAATTGGCGAAAATAAAAGAATGAAGAAATATGAAAACGCGAGATGAGTACTATTTGGAATCTGGAGATCACGAAACGAAGAACTATGATGGCCTCACGCCTATTCGTGAAAGTGAGACCAAATTTAATTGAAGGTTTTCAGTTGGAAACCTGCTAAAAAGAACTCACCTTTGCTCATTGGTGATAAGGTTTGCAAGTGAGCACTAATTGCTCCGGAACTATGCCCATGAATAGTAATTCGATTGGAGTCTCCACCAAAGAAATGGATATTGTGTTTAACCCACTTCAAAGCCATCGATTGATCCTTGAGACCCATATTTCCGGATATGACGTCATCACCAGTACTCAAAAATCCCAAAGCACCTACTCTAAAATTCGGCATCACAATAATGATGTCACGTGTCATAAAATGCTGAGGGCCATTCCGTAAACTCGAACCATATTTGAAGACGCCACCAAATATGTAAAATATCACAGGAATATTATCTCCTTCTTTGGCATTCTAAACCAGTAATAAAAATTTTATTTGATCACACCATACAGGATGTGCTTAGATATATTATTATATTTTTAGAGGGTGTAGTCTACCTTTGGTACAAAGTATAAACTCAACATGGGCGTGTAAAAAACGATACGACAGCGTGGAATATCTAGGCAAATTAATGAGCAATTTCTTTGACACGTCATGATTGTGTTGCGAATTTGCGTTTTGGCAGCCAAAATTACGATTTTTACAGGTTTTTTGTTCAAAATTGCAACAAAAATTTTTCAATTTTTTTCGGAGCCCTTAAATTTTTGAAAAAAAAAAAAAAAATCGTCTGAGCATAGAAAATACGTTCGAGGATAAGATATCCAAATTTCAGAAAATTCGGTGCAAGAAAAACGAAAAGTCGTGAACTGCATGAAAAAAACATAATATGTAAACTACACCTTACAGTATTTCATTTACAAACAATATTTTTTCTCGAAGTGTGACATACAAGTAGATTTATGAAAAGAAACTTAAATTGCCCGATTTTTTTATCCCAAAAAAATAAAAGTACGCTGTAACATCAGCCAGGAATTTTACACAATAATTCTATATGCAGACTCAACAAGGCTGTATGGAAAGAAACAGAGAGAGAGATGAATGCAGATTAATGTATCTTGAATTCTTGTTGATTCATATTATAGAAAAAGCCAAGTAGGTACCTATAATTATGTGTCTGTCTATTTAATGTAAGTATTCACCTTTGGGGTGTAAATATTCAATGTTAAACAGTCTTCATCTCCTACAGTGGTAACATAGTCTTCAGGAAGTTGTACGCAAATATTTGGAATTTTCGTTGCATCCAGAGTACCAACCCATGGAGGGGCTTCAACTGGTGCCTGTTTTTTAAAATTATTTCAATAAAAAGAAACACAGAATAAGGTTATTATAATAAAGGAGCAAGGAAAACATTTGAGGCATAGGGTGCAGTTTCCAAAATTCTCAACTCAACGCTTGTGGAAAGTTAAAGTACAAATAAAGAGAATTTGAAATAAAATACCTAATTCGCATTCGAATAAAGGCGATATAGAGCCACTTTAGTGATTCAGTTTTAGAAAAAGTGATTAGAATCTTAGGAACCGATTATTATGTTTCAAGGGAAAAATGACATGTTCATAATATCTATACCTACTCCAATAAATTTGAACCAAGTAAATTATTTCTTTTTGAAAACGTGGAATATTTTTATGGAATTTCCGTTTCATTAATAAGAATGAATATGGTGATGAAGGTCTCAATTTCAAATTCTATTTTGATTTAGTATTATTCGAATTTTTATAGTAACTTTGCAGTACAAACCTTTTCAAGGATTTTCAACTCGAACAAAGTACAGAATTTAAACCTTCGAAACCAATGGAATGAGAATAGAACTGTTATTGAGACAATTTCACCTAAGCTTTTTATTGCTGTTGCTTAAAAAATAAGTAAAAAATGAATAAAAAAAAGACTTTGGTTGCCTATTTAAAAATAACTTTGGGAAGAATGTAAACGGGGAAATTTAACGAAAAGCGTGACGACCTCTTTTTTTTATCATTTTTAGAAAGTATGAAACTATAATTATTTACAGTAGATCGAGAAGAAAGGAAAATTCACCCTAAACTTTTCCTGCACATCTCCATCCTATCTTACAGAAAAAAGAAAAATCAGAGTAGGATGCAAATCAACAGAGACATTTTTTCATTTGAGCTTACATTATTTTACTGTGCCATCTGACAATGAAGATATCTGGCAAATATTTGTGATACGTGTTAGTTCTTCAAGTTATGTAATTTGCCGAGTGTAAAAGTAACGGAGTGCAAATATTAGATAAGTTGGAGCGGATTTTTTCCTGTCACCCAATATACATTTTATCTCGTATGTTTTGAATTAAATTTTTGAGTTCATCGTCTCAGATATTTTCTCTTCATCACTTCAACTAAACTGGAATAAACATATCGCAGTATTTAAAAAAAATTTTAGATACCAATATTTCTTTCCAAAAACAACAGCAGCACGAAAATTAAGCAGGCTTTCAAAGAGAAAACCTGTTCAAAACCTTAATGCTGCATGTCACGTTAGAAAGCAAGTTTTCATTTATTTCGCCTTTATTCATAGCACACTGTAAATGCCGAATCACAGCATAATTAGTTTTGAATTACTCGCTTGATTGCATATATACGTACAGACCATTAAAAGCATATTTTTCGATCCAAAATATGGCTATTTTGGTGGCTTCAAAATTGAAAGATCTGTATCTTCTTCAAAGAATGTATACAACAGACGCGTTGACAGCAGTTCCCTCCTCATGGACTACCCAAGTAACTGTGTTGGACCCCTCTTAAGTATAAGCATCAAGGGCTGCTACGAGTCACACTGCCTTTCCTAGCAAAAATATTGCCCTACCCATGAAAAAAATGAAACAAGTTGTCATTAGTCGAATAATTTACCATTGCTGCCCTGATAATTACATTTTTCCCCTCTCATTTTTATATTCTTGATCTTGTCCTTGTCATAATAATAATGCTAATCATACAGTCACATAGTTTACATAGGATTATTATTACTCGTAGTATTCTTTAATCTGAATGTATAAAAAAATTTATTTAATTTAGACTGCAGTGTAAGTATGTTTTTCAGCGATGTAATTTATTCCTTGGTGTATCTATGAAAAATTTCCATGGTGGTTTCATGAAAATTCGGATAGTATACGCAGATTTCTCCCGTACCCTTCCCTGCAACTTATAAAAATGCTAGGTACTGAATGTGAAGAAATATTTTTTTTTGCCCACAAAAAATTTTCATTGCCCTAATATCTAACAGATGCCTTGGGTTACAGGTTTTGGCTACAATTTGTTTTGATTTTAGGTGTTGTAATTTTTATCCAATCATTATTTGCTTACCTTAAAACGTAAGCTTCCGACTGGTGCCATTGCGTAGGGAATACCATAAAAAGCGTTGAAGATTTTCCCATCTGCTGCAGTCTTTGAGGTGCCATTTACACTTCTGGTTCCAAGTTTGACGAGCACCCCTCGCACCCATAATTTACCTGTAAAATGCGAACAGGTATACACGCTTGTTGAATGTCATTCAAAACCTTAAAAACAGAGGTCGTCTTGACGCTCACAAAAATGCAGTTCTGTATCAGATTGACATCTGTAAGATTTGCAGACCCAAAAAACAATCCAAAATTCTGTGCTGAAGATGCAGGTTCGGTTAAATTAATTTTTTTTCACAGACTTTCATTACAATCTAGTGCTAACAACTGTTAGAATAGGTACCTATTTGTATGAAAATGATATAAAATTTTAAGTGTTGAAAATAAGTCAGCCAATTTCATTAATTGCCTAAAATTTTACTCCATCATCTGGCCTATGTAACGGCGGGCTATCTACGTCGTTAGTCTTAGACCTGATTTGATTTGGAAAATGTGATAATGCTGAAATGTTTGAAATTTAAAATATCTATTAATGAGCAGCTTTCTACTTACCTGATATTATAAAAATTAATACGAAAAAAAAAACACACTTCATAATCATAGCTATAGTAGCTCTTTCTGTTAGGAACATTAAAATAGTTACATCACTATGAGGGGGCATCATGCATGCAGACGAATATAAGTGTAAATAAGTCACATGGTTATCTTATCACAACTTTTGAGGGAAACATTGTAGTGTGTGAAATTAAAATCGAATAATTGCGCTACTAAATACCAAGAATATCCAAGAGAGAAATAATTAGCCAAATGATATCAAGAACTTTATTAAAAAAACTAGAGAAGCTTATTATGAAATGAAAGTGAATACGGTATTCAATTGATGAATACTCGTAATAATAAATAATAATGAGAAGAGAAATAACTGAATAATCGTTTTCAGTATAAATTTTCAACTAAAAATTACAATAATAAAAAAATGTAGCAAAAAATATTCTTGTTCAAGATTTTCATACTCTCAATAGAAATGAATGGGAAAAATGAGGTGAATGAAAGGATTTCATAATTTCTTCAAAAATTTTCCTACTATTCCCTACATGTGGGCGAAAATATTCGTTTGTTATTTGATGGAAAAATATTCAGGTGAGTACACGGCTTTAAATACTATTTTTAATTTAAAAATAAAGGTCTAGTTGTTAAATATTGAATTCCATAAATTAAATCGGTCATTTCTCAGTCCTTTTTGCATTTTCTTATTCTTCGAGTTAATGAGGAGGTATTCAACGTCATTACTTTTCACCATTTCCCATGTTATATTCTTTGACATTCCATTAGGATTTCTATAATCAAAGAAAAGAGAAACTAGTATTAGTATACACGTATATAATTTCCATTTGGTATATTATGTGTATGTTTAGGTGTAGATGAATATCCCTTCATAGGATGAGTTCAAGCTATTTTTTTCTGATCCAAGAAAGGTGAAAATGGAATAAAAAGTTCATTTTTTACAACCGCAAGGGAATAACTTTGAGAGTGCAGCAGTTAGTAAGAGTTAATTTTTTCGGATGTCAATTGAAAATTTTGTTACCCATGAGTTGCAAAATTAGTCCAGTGAGTAATCAATGTCTCTGTTATTCGCTTATCAGCGTCAGTCATGTTTTTATCGACACCTTCAGAGTAGAACATAAAAACAATATCATCGGAATGCCCTGCACCTAAAACAAAATTATTGAAAGTGAAAATTCGTCATGCAATTCTGAAGATGTAATTCTAACTAAACTTTTGATCATAATTATCGAGTAAAGATATTATCATCTAGAGATGTATCTAACTATACAAAAAATATACGTGAATGTACTTACAAAACTACCCACCTAAATCTTTTTCAAATTCCGGTAAATATATCTGTTGATAAGTATTCAAACTTTGATGACTTTGATGGTCAAATACATAAACATAATGTAAAACATTTTGAGTCAAAGCTGATTTCGCTGTATGATATGCAAAAGCTGCATCTGTAAATAACTAAATAAGGAAGAAAATAATTATTTTTTCCCAACTATTTGGTCTTACACCAGAGTTGGAAGAAAATTTTAAGCTGAAGTGAGAAGGAAGGGGGGAACTGTCGAAGCTAATGAATGAAAATTAACTTTTTTAAAAATATTCATATGTTCAAAAACTTTGCAGTTCCTGATTTCTGCTCAGGGAATAAATTTGTAAGACGACCACTGGCGTGGGGCTTTTCGAGGTCGCTGAACACGAATCCAGAAGCCATTTTTGGTGGCGGCTCTCGCCCAGCGAGATATAGCAACAAAAAAGTGAAAATTGTTCCAAAATTAGTGTAAATCGTAACGTAGAGCAAAACGGGTCGCAGATTCGGATTCAGCGCAAAAAATTGAATTAATGACTCATGTGTGGGGTCAATTTGATGACTGCATAGTACCTGATGCTGATTTTTATCCGGAGATTATTTTGAAATATGCAATGTTCGAATGAACACTGCTTTTTTTTAGCCAAATCTTTTTTCATAATTCAGTAGCTTAGACACAGATAATTCGATAATCTGCTGATATGTTTCAATTAAACCATAATTTTTCCCAATAGGTACAATAATGTACATACTCGTATTATGTATAATACTCGTACATCAGATGCCATGGAAAAATTTGAAGTAAACAATCAGACTGTGGTGTTTTTAAATACGGCAAATAAGTTAATAAAATCTACAAATTTTTATCAGAGAGCGAAAGTTCGAGAATATCAAAAAGATCTGGTTAGTCTAGAACCGAAAAATTTGTAACGGATGCATGGAAGAAACTTAAACAAAAATGTGAAAATTATAGCCCATGAAAAGTTACTCGTAATTTATGAAATTACACGTCATGCTTGTATAAATTACGCTAATAAGAGCTCTGTATTTTGTAGAGTCCGACCGATTCGGCAATGAGCGCGCCCCGTGGCGCCCTCAGGGCTCTTTTAAAATTAAGTCAGCTGTTGGCGGGTAAACTGGCGCCACCGCTGGTCGCCCGTTGGCGCCCAGACGGGCGCCCAGTTTACCGCCAGTTCGTTCTTTAGCGTCTAACGGTTATGTACGTGAAGTTTTCTCGTTGAATTAAATGTGTGCTAATTAACAGTTTTGACGAGGATTTAGTTATTTATGTGCAAGTTGTTGAGTTTTAAGTGTGTCGAACTTTAGTGAAACGGTTCGGAGCCCTGTTTTCGTGGTTTACAAGACTCGGTGGAGCACTCGGCATGTTGGCCATGCCTCCCTTCCCCCGTCACTGGTCATCTCTGGTATCGTTGTATAATAGCTATGTGTGAATAATTTAATATAATGGGTTAGCTGAGACATAAGGGAATCATGGGGTAAGTAGCGGCTGGCCTCTGAGCTCCCACCTCATGCTCAGGGGCACCCTTTTGGAGCTCCTCTCGTCCCCCCCTCTACGCGGGTGCCTGCTTTTGCTTTTCGAATCTTCCGTTTCGGCCAAGTGTGTTATGTAGGCAAGTTGGGATTTAAAGTTGTCCAATTTCAAACACTACAATTTTATGTTGATAGTTAGACTCAACAAGATTATGGAATTGGTGGCAAGATTAAAACAAATTTTAATGAGTTTTACTTGAATGAGTTGTGTGATTTTATTTGGGCTTATACCGTCATCTCCGAAATAGAATTTAATTATATCGGTGGCCATCTTTTCATAATTCTTTGTCGCATCTACCATGTGATTGAAATCAAGAATAGAGGGCAAGAACTGGTGATAGGTTTGATTCAAAACATTCAGAAATTTGAAATTATTTTTCAAAAATGCTGAAACAAATGAATACAGAGGCTGTGAACGGGGTTGAATTTAACCAACCATACCTACTTACAATTAGTTGGCTATATAGTTTTTTTTCTCCTGTTTGGAATAAAATTGTTTGAATTTTGGTAATAATTACCGTCAGCGAACAATAAACCATCTGAGACCGTGTGCCCGTGCAAATAGGGAACCTTTGACGAGTACTGACTTTTGCGGGGATCAACTGATAGAAACCTGTCTTTGTGATCGCCATAATACTCGATTGTTGGTCTAAAAATGAGTTCTAGTTTCCATTTCTGAGGCTGTAAATTGGGAAATTATGAATTAATCATGCCCTAAATAATTAATACGAATAATGAAATTGTTCTCACTTCCATCTGGTTCGATATTTGAATTAATAAATCAGCCTCGAGTTTTTGTAGACAGGCTAAAGTTTTATTGGTATCACTTTGGAGACAGCCAGTTCTAAGTAATAAATCTGTGCCAACTGCTTTAGCAGCGCTCGGATAGTAAAATCCGTACGTCGTTAATATTGATCCACTTTGTCCGATGGCATTATGAAAGAGACCTAAGAAATTTACGTATACAACAGATGACCATAACAATGTCTAGACTTGTCACCAAAGAGTTAATGCAATTTAATATTCGGAGCAATAATATTGTTGAAAGAATATGAAATCTTAACTTAGTTCTTATCTACCTACAAGTTTGTTCATTTGTTTGTTTTAAGTAAAATATTATGAAAAGTTGATTACCGCGACTTTTTTCAGATAATAAATGCAATTCGACACATAATGCTCCAGTGCTTTGTCCCATCAAAGTCACACTTTTTGGGTTCCCTCCGAATACTTTTATATTACGATTTATCCATTTTAATGCCATCAGTTGATCTTTTAGTCCATAATTTCCCGGAATCGCATGGTTACTCATCGAAAGATAACCTAAACGGAAATATCACTGACAGTGATAATGAGCTGCGTCGTAAACATCAGGTAAAATAAATTTAATTTCAAGATAGGTACTTCAAGGCCGATAGGTGTAAAAATTTTAATGAAACAGAGTTACCAAGTACGATTTTGTTTTGGTTTCTATAGTGAAATCTAAACTTTGAAAAATATTCAAAAAATCTTATGCTAAAAAGGAAAGATAAAATGCATCAGAACTTTGCAGCCTACGATCAGATTGATCAGTTTTAGCACATAACATCTAGGTGTATGAATGACAGAAACACAGATGAGAAAAAGTACGATTACTTCCACTGATATCACAAGTCATTGGGAGAAATAGTTACGTAGAGTGAGAGCGAAATTAGGATCTTAAAATTTAAACTTTTTAAAAAGGTACTTTCAGGATTCTCTATGGGCCGTAGCCAGAATATTTTTTAACGAATGGTTCAACCTGTATGGCACTCCGGGGACTACTCATTTACCCCTCCTCTCTCTTCCTTTCATTTTCAATATCTGAAGGGATTCATCACTGATCGTTGGTCAATTCGTGAGGGGGCTCAGCGCCACGTAGTGCCTCCGGCTACGAGTCTAAATTCATTATGACATCTGGCGATTGAAATGATTTCGTGGTTCTCTACATTCGCACCTCTAACCGCAACTGAGTCAATTCGATATTATGCTATAGGTACGAGTACATGTATTGACAACAGCGATTAATCAGGAAAGGATAGCTTGCTGGCTGGCCAGTCTTGAAAACTACTCGATTCTACTCGTATATTTTCATTGGCATTTTTATTTACCGAAAACACCGAGCCTGTGGTTTAACGTTACGAATATGACTGGACTATGAGATCCCATAAAATATTTAGGATCATTCGAAATGCCGTCGCCAAATTTGTATGCACCTCCGTGAAAAAATACCATGACTGGTAATCGACGGAAGATGGCTTTGAAATGCTGTTTCACAAAACATTTGTGTCAGTGATTGGAAATGCCAAAAATAAGATGAATTTGAGATTCAATTAATGAAATCTAAGTCTTACATAAGGCGTATAAACGTTCAAATAAAGGCAATCCTCTTGTCCCTTTGTTTGATTTGTACCTTTGGGTTGAATACAACTTGGAGGTCGTCTGCTGGTTCTGACTCCTTTCCAAGGCGATGGAGAGACAGGAGCCTTCAAAAGTACATAATTAGCAGGTAGCCACGTGAAAAAATTGTTGAAAAGCTAGATATAACTATTCAAGTAAAACTACAAGTATAACTGAAAAACCATTCAGTCAAACTGTTAAAATCAAGTTTCAAGGGCATCTCCTATAATCGTGAGTGTCTGAACATGAATGCGAACACCCACTTAAAGTTCCACAAGTTTTAATTAGAAATTATCACGCCAATTTTAATAAGCAGGTTTTCAGAAGAAAACCTGCTAAAAAGAGACAATTTTTTTATCTGCAATGCAATAGGTACTCACTTTAAATCGCAAATTACCGACTGGAGGAGCAGCGTATGGTATTCCACAAAATTCATAATATACTCGACCGTTTTTCGAAACATTCTCATCGCCACGTAGGAAACCATTTTCCACTTTCACAATGTGCGCGTTACAAATGCAAAATATTAATAGTGTCAGGAGACAACAATGGACTAAAACTGTATTTACCATTGTATTCAAATTGGCTTGATAAGCCTGATCTGCGCGAATTTATCACCAAATTTAGATATATAACTTCATTTCTCTTGTATAAGAATTTGCCTCACATTTCAAATTTTTATCTGTTGTCAGCCTGATTTTATTTTACGATTTTAAATGTAATTTTGAGCTTTGAAAGTGTTCTAATATGCGAGCAATTTTTGATTTATTGAGCAAGGCATTTATTTCAAAAATTTTTAGATAATTTACGTTATCTTTATTACTGAAGCGTATTGACTCAAAATTTTAAATTTTTTCCGTACAAATCTTAACTTACTGCGAAAAAATTGTCTGCAATAAAGTACCTCGTACCCACTCGCAAATAATTAATTTATTACTTTTCAACACGAGCTGATTTCAAATAAAATTAATGTTTTGAACCATTTCCTCTTGAATCAGGGATTGCGTAAGAGTACTTAATATGTTAGGCAGGATTTTAAAAGGGAGCTTTTGCTGCGATTAAATTGAGACTCAGCCTATAAAAAATTTCTGAGTGCGCCTTTACTGAGTTGAATTTTTGCTGGGATAAACAAAAACTACCCAAGCACAATCAGGATTGCTACCAATTTTATGACGATATAAAAAGAATTCCAAATAGCTTTTATGAAATTTCAAAAAAATAATGAAATTACAATTTCGCTATAACTTTTACCAAAACTGAAGATGAGAATAAAAGCACCAATACATGTATTGAAATTCATGATTACGTTTATTTTGTATTTTCTGACTATTCGGAATAGCCTTCTTATAAATCAATCACAATCTGTCCTACTAAATTGAAAAATACAAAATTCAAGCATTTATTATACTTTTGTTTCACATTAAACATGTTGTTTTGGTTTTTCTTACTCCTACTCAAACAGATGGATCCACTTTTTACTCAATTTCACAAAACATTTCGACAGTTTTATCGTTTATTTATTTCCAATATTTTTGAATAGGCCTAATATTGTTGTTCGGAAAATATTTTTAGACAACTTTCGAAACAGAGAATATTCATTTTGACAGACCTTAAACATCAGCTATTAAATTATTAAAATACGAGTATTAATGATAAAAATATGAGCCTTCGTCGTTTTTTCAAAACTAGTATAACTCACCTGTTTTAGAATTGTCAGTCGGCCGGAAATCACAACAGGGAGAAAGAGAGAGAGCGAGAGAGAGAGAGAGAGAGAGAAAGAGAGAGAGTGTTTGTTTTTCATATTATCGTCTTACGAAATTCATTCTAACTGGAGTAGGTACTCTAATTGCTCATTCTCGTGAAAAGATAACCGAAGCATGGATGTTGAAAAAAATGTATTATCGTATCCGAGTAGACTGAAAAATGTTTCAAAAATAGGGATTATCTTTCATATTTTGTTTGAAGGGTTTAACTTTTTCGACATAAAGCTAAGCAGAGGTTCGGGGAGAACCGAAGTGCAGAGAATAAGTTGATGCGATACTCATTGAAGTGAAATTTGAGAAATATATTTTTAAAACCTGATTTAAAAGTATTCAGTGAGTTCTAATTGAGAGAGATATGTAGTCGTACGAACGAATATTGTTCTAAAAATTTGCTTTTCCGACATCAGAATTTCTTACTCATTTTGAATTGTGTTTAAAAAAGAAATAATTCGTATTTTAGCAAGTTTTACAAAAGTGCAAAACAACTTTTTCATTTTAGATGCCTCTTTGGTGTTAGATTTTATGTACTGACGATGCATTATTCAATCAACATATTTTTGTAACGACAGTATAGAGAAGTTTCAAGCACTTTTGAGGCCCACAAGTGATATCATAAGACTTCCGAGGTCCTTTTTGACAATATGAGACTCTTTTGTGAGTCTTGGGTGTCTATAAGGTATGTATATGGTTTATTGTCTTACTCCCCCCACTCTGAAAAACCCAAATCCACATTTTTTGTCTGAAACTCACAAGTGCCACATACGAGTACATAAATTATTTTATAGGAACTTAATTGAAAGTAGGTACCACTAATGAGTAATAAAGTAAATGAAATGTTATAGCCTTTCCCTTCTCCAGCCTGCTAAAAAAAAATCCATCCAAAAGCGGTTCATTAATATTATATAATTATATTGGTGGAAAAATACCCTACAATTTTTAAAATCCAAAACAAAGGGCTTCGTTCAGGCGTAGAGAATATATTCAAGAGTAAAATATCCAAAGTTGAGCTGATTCGGTGCTAAACTCAGCAAAAAAATGGTAAATATTTAACCACTTGAAAAAAGCGAAAGTAGACTACGCACCTCTAATTATTGTTGTTGAAATATCAAAATTTATGAAGTATCACTTATTTATACACATCCTAACCCTTATGTGGAAAAGCATTAATGATTGTCTTTTGGTAGATACACATATCATATGAAAAGAAAGGTCCATTTTTTGTTCTCACAATTTGGCTTTAGTCTTATAACAAAAAAAAAATTAGTACGTCTAATTTTTTCTAATTCTTTTGCCCGTCTATGGAAGATACTCCATACTCGAAGTTCTCCATTATATAGTAATTGTTTTCACTTTTTTTTCCTTCAAAATTTTCCGACTCCTTATCTTACATGCAAGCAAATATAATTCAATATATTGTCTTACACCATATGCTCGAGTGCCTCTTCAAAATGTCGTTTTATTGCAAGGAAAATATTGTGAAATACAAATTCATAAAACCTTGGCTAACATTATTACCAACTTGAATATGTACATCTTGTAATTCAGTTTTCTCGATTCTTCATTTAATGCCAAAGGATTTCATGGAAAATTTCAAAAGGGAGATTGGCTCTCATAGGATTTGGGTTTACATATAGGGAAACAGACAGAATGGCGAAAAAAACTCTGACATCAGAGGAGCCAGAGTTTTTCTCAAAAAGTTAAAAAAAAGAATATTTTCCCATGATCTAAGCTCATTTTCTATAAAAATTAGATTTTGTGAAAAATTAAATCTCAAGGACCTGAACAGACACATCAACTGAGAACTGAGTACTGAGTACTGAGTACTGAGTAGGTACACTAGCACTGAACGACTTATTGTCAAGTTTGTAAGTTGCACCTACCACGCTCATGCATTTTATTATTACCTATACTGAAACTTCGTTTTTGGCTCTCAGACGACAGGCAAATGGAGAGAGGATGAATTGGATTCAGATTCATTATTCATGGAGGTAAAACTCAAACCCAAAGTAATGACGTTAGAAAAATTTGTCATTAGCGAAACTGCGTTAGAGAAAATGTCGTACAATCATTAGGTATAGCAGTTATTCCAATTAGATATTTCATCCACTTTAGCAAGTACATGTAATTAATTTTTTATAAATAGATACAAATTCGTAATTTTGTATTAAATACAATCGAAAAACTCTTTCGATTGAAATGGTTCTGTCGTTGTTTGATCTGTCAATTGTCGTTTACTGAGTTGTTTTGACGAATCTAGCTCCAGCCAATTGAGTCCTAGTGGCAACGAATCCCAAAACTTGTACCTATCAAGAAGCAAACCCTTCGCCATCGAACTCCCTCCGCTTCTAATCCACAGATAATCAACTTCGCTGCCTATTTTTGTCGGAATCCATATCTCTCTCGACGCAAAATCTTTGCCGTTCGGATTTCTGAAAACACAAGTCTAGTAATTTTCGTTTTTTGTTCGAGAAAAAAAAGTCAAAATCATCTTTATAAGTTTACCCATAAATTGCAAAATTGGTCCAATAATCGATCAGATGTTTCGAAATTTTGAGATCATCAGAGGACAGTTTTCCTGAGTTACCAAAACCAGCAAACAGTTCAATCAATTCTTGACCGTGGTACACTCCTGTAAGATTTTTGGCAAAAGTATTTATTAAGCCATTAATTCATTGAAAAAAAGTAGGTGCTATACCTATTACCTACCAACCTAAATCTTTTTCGTAAATTCCATATTGATTTTTGTACATCTTGGCCTGGTTATTATGGTCATATAAGTACACATAAGTCGTTTTGTTTTTATGAGATAATACGCTTTTAATCAACGGATATGTAAATGAGGCATCTGTAAACATCTGAAACAAAATATGTAGGTACCTAAATGAATTAAAGTGGCTTCAATAAAATGATATCATTGGTGAACTTTGCTTGATATGTTTTGGGGAGGTGGTAAATTTTATTACCTGTTTCTTTTTTTGTTGGGGGGGTGTGTGTGTGTGTGAAATACTATCTAAAGTTTGCAATTTTTTCTTTGAACTGGAGAGGGGAAGCGAAAAGCTAATTTGATTTTATCTGCGAGAGAGCTGATTTCTCTAAATTACCAAAGAAGCGAAAAGTGGAATATTAAGGCTTTTTCAAAAACTTGACACTAGGGCCCTTCATTTAAGGAAATAAGAATTCACGAGGAAAATGATCGTAAAAGAATAGTACCTAGTAAATTACTCACATTGACCAACTGACTGTCAGTTTGTGGTCCAATGTCCGCAGTTCCGAAGTAATATACTTTGATTCTCTCCGAAATTTCAGCCAGCTTTTCAGGATCACTGTTGTACATTGTGTGGGTGATGATTGGTACGTACCGTAAATAGTTTTCATTCAATTCTTTCCCCGATTTTCCATCATTTGTCAAAAGCGCTGTATAAAATGAAATTTGCAATTATTGACGAGTTAACATTTTACTTTTCTACAATAATTAAAGACTTGATTAAGAGATTCTGAAATTGATTTTTTGTTGAGAAATAATTATTTATCGATGGAAAAAAGGCGAATATTTTAATTACTGCATGGGTGCAAATTCTCCCTACGCTGGCTGTATCATTGTGGAGGAACTGGTGGAACTGGTGGACTATCCCATTAATTATGATGCGTATACAGATACTCGTACACCTATTGCCTAAATGTTTAATAAGGTCTTACGTGCTGCTCTAAAAGCTCCTTCAGCCGAATTCATGCCAATCATCCACGGAATTTTAACCTGGTAATTACTTCCGTGAGGAAGGTAAGGTAGTGAAACTGATAAAAGCATTTCATCATCACCTTCAACCATTGGCTTGAAAAATGGCATCGGTTCATTTTCCCACATCTGCGCGGAAAATTATTTAAAATTTATGCCATTTAAACCTTTAATCCTGAAATAATGTAGGTAAACCGTTCTACGTGAGTACCTACCGTCAATCTGTTTTCAGCATTAACCAGTTCGATCGCAGGTAATTCTTGCAGACAGATAACCATGCTTTTTATTTTTCGACGATAACATGAAGTGGCCACCGCAAATGCAGTCGTCAACAATCGACCATTTTTCCTCGAATTCACTGCCCATGCACTAAACGCGTTGCCACTTTGCATGATGGCTTTGTGGAATAAACCTGCAAAAATATAAGTATTACTTACCATTTAGCTTTTCTACAAAAAAATAAAAATAAAAATAAAAATATCTACACGTAAAGAAAACTACGAGTACATTTAAAATAAACAACTGCTAGAGTTAATGTGAAAAGCCACTAAACTCCTTCTAATTATCAAAAAAAAAATACTATTGGTCGGGTGATAAATTTAAAATAGTCACATCTTCAAATTTTTTTTCTCAATTCACTCTAATTTCAGTACACTTTGTGACTGTGTTGAAGATGGAAACTATAACCGAAATTATGATGTGTTTTTATTATGTATATGACACCTGATAGTCGGTCAGTATTCAGCAAAAATAACAAGTCTCAGTTCCTACGGAGCAAAATACTTGGATATTTTATAAGTTGATATGTGATTAAAATAAGTCAACGAACCTTTATTGGGCGGCATAAACATCAGTAAATGCACAGAAGCAGAACCAGAACTTCCGCCAAAAAGTGTTACATTATGCGCGTTTCCACCAAATGCTCCAATATTTTTATTCACCCATCGTAGCGCCATCGTCTGATCCTTCAGTCCAAAATTTCCTAACAAATCGTTCACTCCCAGTCCGAGAAAACCTTTAAAATATTTAGACTTAGACTTATCCTCGAATTGATACAGCAAGAAAACATTGTCAGAGCGTACCAAATGATCCCAGTCTATACTGGATGGTGACCAAAACAATATCCTTGTCCATAAAATATTCTGGACCAAACATACTCGAATGACCACCCATGAACGCACCTCCATGAATGTAAATCATCACCGATAATTTCGGTGTCTCTGGAGATACCTGAAATAGTGACAATTATTTTTAAGGAAAGATGACTTATTGAAAGAAACAACGCCGAAATTCGCTTCTGAGAGTTTCTTGATTTGCTCTGCTCTTTTTGGTCTCGATGTGACTTTCATCAGGCATTGAAGGGGAACGTACATGGAAGAGGAAATCCATCGAATTACTTTGAATTATAACACATATTAAAAAGTAATTTTAATCATGTACCAAGTTTTTTCATGCGGTGTAATTGCATATACTCGTAATTCAAATATTAGATATTTACTTTTAAAACTGGAGTGAAAACATTTAGATACAAGCAATCCTCTTGACCCACCACCGTCGTCGAATTGCCTCCAAATGGACGAGACTGAATACAAGCTGGAGGCCATTTTTGAACCTCTCTAATGCCAGTCCATGATTTCAACTCAACTGGAGGCTGGTAAGAATAAAAATTAATGTCTTTCTTTACGGTGAGATCCAGGCAGAGGTGTTTTGATTAAACTTACGCAACTCACAAAGTTTGCAACAAAAAAAATCGAATTTGAGTTCTTTGCATTGTTATTATATCAAATGAGTTGACCAAATTTTTTCATAATCGCAGCCCAGGTTTGCTCATTGTTAAGGGCAATCAATTGTCGATTTTTTATTACAAAGCTAAACATTATTATAGTACCTAGCCTGCGGTGAAATCTAATTACAATGAAACTCTATCACAAAAATGACTGCCAGTTGTGCACCCAGAAATTTTACAAGTAATGGATTAATTCAGTAAAGGCGACCTGATAAGAAAAGAACGAGGAATCGAAACCTAAATTCACTATCAAAAGACAAACATTGTATTGAAAAAACATTTATATTTGTTTTCGAATCGAGCTATATATGTTGCAATAGAATTCCCAAGTGGGGCTTTGCCTCGCATATCCCTTGGAATGTGCATTGAATAAACGATCAAAAATTACCTTTCCCTATTTTGTGGTACAAAAATATTTTTTCTATGGTATGTACATGTACATAGTACATGACAAATACGAAATAATAAGATACTGCGATTTCTTGGATTCATATTATGAAGAGGCGTTGCTGTGAACACATTCGTTAGAATTTTAATAAATGCAAAAAAAAGAAAAAAAAAAGAAAAAAGAACGCATCAAGTTTAGGAATTACATTTCTCACTCGTATTGAAATAAAGTTCAAGCAATTACCTACCTTAAATCTTAAATTGCCAACAGGTGGCTCGGCGAAAGGTATCCCATAAAATGCCAAAAATTCACGACCATCCCTACTCTTGCCTGTAGTACCATTCACTGCCCCGTATTTAGTTTGTATCACAATACAATTTACTATTTGAACAGACAGCCCTAATAAGTAAAACACCAATATTCTGTACACATGAGACATGATTGCACGACTGAGTGAAAGAAGTCTTAAAAATCAATTATCTATTCAAAGTTTAATGTACGATAATTAATTTTTCGTCTTTCTTTTTATTCTTGTGGCAACTACCATAATGTTTTTTTTTTTTTTTTTTTTTGATAAAGGCTATTTTTATCAAATTTTCATCCAATTTCTGTTTTTTAGCTGATAATGTTTTAAGATAAGATTTGCACCGGTTAGTTGGTCACGTTTCTGCATTGCGGTATCTGTACTGTTGCCGAAATTAAAAATAGTCTATCTTCGAATATTGATTCAAATGAAGAACCTAGGCAACATTTTGAAAAATTTACCTAATTGGACGTAATCTCTTGTTTGTGACAAGTGCATGCGAGAAAACATACCTTCGGGTTCAAAAGATTTTTATCAGAATGACCGATCTTCTCTGAAATAGATGATGGAAAGAGCAATTAATTTTAATTCCCAAAATTCGAATCTCTTTTTCCCCAAATGAGCTTTTTTTGTGATATTGAAACTTTAAAAACCTCAATGACGTCTAATTTTTGCAATTAAGAAATACTCCGCATAGAGCATGGATTCGTCACTGAATAAATGGTCTCAAAAAAAAGTAAAAAAATTTTACTCCCCTCAACCAAAGGTATGATTTTTACGCTAATGTTTGCGGCTTGGAAATTTGACAGCATTATCTGGTAATCTGACTGATTCTTCTTTTATAAAAGTGTTCTCATCGAATCTTGGCAGTGTTCAAAACTTGGATGTAAAAAATTTTTTTCATCCATTTTTTATTCGTGTTTTAATTTTTGATTTATTTTAATTAGCGAATGCTTGATTCGTGCAATTTATTGCTTTCAGGAGGCATTGATATGTACTATAATACACAAGCGAACCAAACCGTAAGTAGAAGTTTTAATTATCAAATGAATGGAAATTTTCCTTTCATTTTAAAACATACCTACCGAGAGAAGTTCAATTTTATTGCATAAAACTTTTAACGGACAAGATATTTATTTGATGATACGATGAGCCAAGTTCGAAAGTAAATTTAATTAATGGAGGGCAGAATTTTCGTTCGAACGTTAACAAGGTTAAAGATAGGCTAATCATTTTTGCCACTGTCAATATTATCACTGAAAACTGAAAATACGAAAATGCTGTTTAACGAGGATAAAAATTCTGTTTTAATACTCGTAAGTGATAATTGAGAGTGAGACCAATTGGCAAATGGCACGCAGTATTTTGTAATTTTTAACTGCAAGTTCAAGTTTTCTTGTTATTGTAAAAATCTCGATTTTCCCCTTACAAATTGTCCAGTAAACTTCTCGACTTATTTAAAAAAATGATCTATCGTCTTTTTCATTTTTGTAAATTGTGTGCAATTTTCAATTTTTTTCATTAGATGCATCCTTGACTGCAGTTTCATTAAAATTTCAATCCTCATAAATTGATGGAAGAATCGGATTGATTACACTTATGAAAATGTATATCTACTCGTACTCGTAAGACTGGGTACAAATTCCGATTTACTTTTGATAAATTGTCAATAATATGAGTCTTGGTGGTGAATAGGATTACTGCTCTTTTTGAAATTAGCGAACCCTTCGGAATTTGTGCTTGATTAAAGCATATCCATATAAATATAGGGTATACTCGTACCTACCTAGGTACTTGGTAACTTCCATTTCTGTTTTCCCTAACCTTCACGTTGCGTCGCGTCGGGAAAATGGTTTTTTATCAGGTTACGAATTCACGTGGCAGAAAAATGAATTATTCAGTTGGCAGAAAACTTTTTTTCCCCTTTTTATTGTTGTCTCAAGTTCACGTTTTGACAGAATTTATCTTCTTGAGAATTATGGAATATTTTTCGAATAAGTATAGCTACCTATACATTTATTTTGTTCGTAGGTTCGCAAAACAATACAAATGAACAAATGGCTAGCTATATCTACGTTTCAGTAGCACTTACAAGTCCTTGAACTCGATTCCATTTAGGTCTAGGTACGAATATATTGTTTTTCTGTGGAGCTCTGAATTTTCAAACACTTTTGACAGTTTATTGATTAGATGCTATTTAAAGCCTGACGATTTATCATGTAAAATTATCTAACATTTGGCCTCGTCTTACACAATGTCAGTTATGAGTTAAATAAAATTTTGAAGAAATTAGGGAAAATAATATAAATGAGTTACAAATTTTTTCATGATTGGAAGTTGGTACTTGGTCCATGTATTTGTAATTTATCATTGAAGAAATGGGAAAAAATTTTTCCACAACGTAAAGAATCGCTATACGGAGAGTGTTCAAGTGAAATGTTCCGGATAAACTGGAAGTAAAAATATTCGCTTCAGTTTCACCCTGGTCTGTAAACATGGTTGGTCCAATTTGCCCCAGTGATCCTCCGTTACTCCAGTCTCCCCTTATAAACTTAGTTCCTCGGTGAGATTTTTCATTTTCGCTTGGTAAAATTTAGTTAATTGTGACAATGCATAGAAAATCGATGATCCCACTTTGTCTGTCAAAGTTTTTGAGATATCACTGACTTTTGAAGCACGAGGTCACTCAAATTTACAGAAATTTAATATTTCAAATTGTCACCGGTATTCTCAAATTTCTGACGTAGAAGACTGTTAGTGGTCTCATTTTAAAGGGAATTTTGCCTACTCTATATATATATGTATACCTATATATACATATATCATTGCCTGCATATAACTCGGGACCTTTTTTCCTGCACAACCACTCGAACGTTACTTTGAAAAAGTAACAACTTGAAATTATTTTGTTTAAAATCCTCAATTGTACGATGTAAAGATATAAATTTAAATGAGAAAATGCCTCATAAACTGGATTTAATTCAACAAACAATGGAACTTGAAAAGAATATTTGAATTTACAGTAAGAAACGATAAAATTATTATACAAGAAATACGTTTCGTGCTAAGCTCGAAGTAGGGTAGGTCAATATGATGATGTGATACTATGGCAGTGCATCCATTCCATGCCAAATTAGCTCTCCACACTGCCCATCTTCTTGCCCTAGAATTATCCTAGGCCTTTATTCGGACAAAGGCAACTGTTCGAGATAGGAAGCCTTTCCATCCCTATTCCTTCTGCTGCTATAGTCAGCATGACAGTCTTCTGAAAATTCTGAAACTATTTTCCATACAGTAAGGAAGGTAAGAAGGTAACTCTTTATAATTAATAATTTTCGGCAACTAATTTCTCCCAAAATTCGGCTCTTTCAGCGTGGTAGTTATTTTTCATACTAATTTCTTTCGTTGTAATGTGTAGAAATTCGTTTTCTTTTGAAATGACGGGTATCCAAACTAAATCCGTGGCTGGACCATTCGGGTTACTAGGAATAAAATATACATATATAGGAAGGTTAGGAGGTAAATAAATATATGTATTGTCATTTTACGTCACATGTGAGACCCAAGATAAAGTATGACACTTGCGAGACCCCCCTTATAAATACTCGGAAATGAAACCTTCGTCTTCGCATGGCTTAGTGGCTATCTGTAGATGCCTTGGATATTTGGGACACTTGCGAGTCCCAGACAAAAAATTCAGATTTGGGGTCTGCGGAGTGGGGGGAGTAAGAAAAACCATACATACACCTCGTGGACATGCGAGACCCGCAAAAAGGTCTAGCATTGTCAAAAAGGGTCTCGCAAGTGTTATGATTTATCTGTTTTGGGTCTCATATTAAAGATAAATGAATTAATTAAAATTAATTAATTAATCGGCGGAATAACTTTCGGTTTAGCTAAATTATGGTACTTGTGTAAAATTTCACCTGTAAATTGCAAAATTGGTCCAAAATTCCACGAGTTTCGATGAAATGAATTTCTCAGAAACTGTCATTTTGTCGAATGGTAGTTTTGGCTGAGTAAAAAGTAAAGCAAGTTCGTCTCCATGATTTGCTCCTAAACATATAAAAAAAATTTATGATAACGTGAGTAGCTACTTACCTATAGCTACCTATTTTCCTTTACATAAATTGTATTATTCGACACGGGTAGGGTGAAAGTATCCAATTTTATAGCACTTAATGCGAGCTTCAGCTATTATTTCGTCTGCCGAGGTTTAAATATTATTACCTTCTAGAAATAGTGTATGTACCTACAAAGAAGTGATAGCAGGCTGTCACTCTATACTGCTTCATATTGAGGCATGTCAAGAAACACAAGGTTGAAGGTGGGCAATGTCTCTCCCCAAGTAAAGTAGTTTGTCCCTCCAAAAAAACGGTGGGAGAAAGTGGTACATTTTGTCCACCAAGTATTTGATCTGACTATACTCGACTGTGCGAAAGTATTCATATACTCGTAGGTACATGTACATACGAGTACATACCTCTGGCTATCGGTATTGCGAGGTTTGCGAAAATCAAAAAGTAAACATTCTTTTGACAGTAGTTATAAATAAAGAAATTATGATGCTCTTTATTTCTTAAACATTTTAAACGGTGTGAAAAAAATAGTAGTTTTCGTACAGCTGGACTTTAAAGTTCTTTGAGCCAGTTATTTTTGCTTACCATATTCATCTTTATAGCATCCAATGCTTCCCGGACCCGAGCAATTGGATTTGTGGTCGTAGACGTACAAGTATTTGGTAGCGGGATAGTGTCTTAAAACCTCCATGAGAGGATGTAAAAACATTACGTCAGTCAACATCTGAAATGAAAAAAACATTTTTATGAAGACTTAATAGAATTGTTTCATATTACTCCCTTCATATTTTACTTTATTTAAATTAGAACTTCGTTTATTGGCCAGGTTAAAAAAAAAGATCTACTCAGTTTTCTCGCTTGATTAATTCGCCGAGGGGTAAGTGGATTTTGCAAATTAAAATATAAGTATAAGTACTTCCGTATACATACGAAATAAATGAAATATAGCCTATGGGAATTTCGCTGAAGACATTTAAAATTACAAGTACTTTGTTCTTAAAAATGAGGAGAAAGTAAAATGATTATTCACTTTCACTACTTCAATGTCTGTCTCTGCTGCTATACTTCTACTTTGAAAATAAAATTCTTTGATTCGATTCGTAATTTTTTCAAATTTTTCTGGATCAACTCTGGACTGGTAACTCAGTACAATTGGAAATAAATGATGGTAATCCTCATTCAGCTCTTTCAGCAGTAAACCATCATTTTTTAGATACTCTGAAAAGGAAGTTATGAAAAAATTATGAAAAAATAATTTTACGAATTTGTTGGAGACCAAAGTCTACGATTGTAGAGTGAGAACTAAAATAACATTCGCGGAACTTTTAGCTGGTAAAAATGTGTTAAATTAGATGACCTCTGGGTAATCTCGGCCAGCCACCGAGAGCCCAGATATCCTTTTGACTGACCGATCGTTTGGGAACCTTTCTAAGAATAAACTTATATTAAATTAGTCTGCTACTCCGGAGCTCATTGATCGGCTCGAGCTCGGAGACAGTAGCCGACAATGGATGGTGTCCCTAAGTTCTACGGACACGATCCGCCCATTGTCGCCCTCCTAGTGCTTGGGATGATTGCTGGTGGAGCTCGTTTCGTGAGGGCAAGCATTCCCAAGGCTAGAGGCTAGAGGGGACGCCAGGTAAACAGCTGTTCTCAGTTCGGATTCAAGGTTGGTCAAGTTAAGACCAGCTACGCGAGCTGTGATCTTTGATTATTAATTATTGTGTTTTATATATGATTTTCGAGTGCTCTCGTGTTGTTTATGAAGTTTGTCGTTACGTAAAGTGTGAATAAACGGTGTTCTTTTGTATCATGACTCGTATCTGTTAGCTACGTGATGATGGGAAGGACGACCCAGCTGCTGTCCCGGTGGACGGGACAAGGAAGGAGGTCGGAGAGCTCAGCATCAGGGGCTATACGTCCATGTTTATGTTAGCGTAGTCTAAGTGAGTATGAGGTAGTCAGGTAGGGGGACGAGGTGTAGGGGTATACGTGAGAGGGGTGACTGGTAGTTATGGTCACCCCCCACCCGGGAACGGACCGCTGCTGGGGGCCATGAGGTGTCCCTTATCCCTGGATTTTAGGATTAAACTTGTGGCTTAGAGTGATGTGGTGAATGGGATTTCAGAGGTTACCCATTGTCAAACACTACACGATGATAGTTTCATTATCAGGTGTCATCATTGATTATTAGCTGGTATATTATGTGATCTAATCGAAGATATAGATCGTTCTGGGAGGTGCTCACATGCTTACTTATATAAAATTTTTAGAAATTGTAAGTACCTACTGTATGAGAGACATACGAGTAAAATTAAGTACCTACCTCGTTAGAGAAAATCATAGATAATAAAACCTACGTACCTAAAACTTTGAACGCTGCCTCTCCAGAATTTATACCTACGATCAATGGAATGGACTGAGACTGATAATTTGTTGGTCTCAGTTCTTTGGGTAGAGCAGCATCACTCACGCCTTCGCCTTCGATTACTGGTCGGAATAAAACTGTAGGATCCGAGCTCCAAACCTGAAATGCACATGAATCAAAATTTGTATTTCCAAATGGAATGCTATCAATGTATGACTAGGCCATATAGCTAAGGCAAAATATCTGAAGGGGCTATTCGAATTTCTAGGGGGCTTAAATATACCCTTTCCCACGCCATTTGCGGGGCAAGTTTTTCCTAGATGAAGCAGATCACTTTGCTTTTGGGGAATTTCACCTCCCACTACGTGACTACTTTTCGATGTTGATTTTTTCCACATCAAAAAAAGTCGACTTTCAATAGAATACTCGTATTTATCCAAGGTCAAAAAATGAAACTAAGCCCGGGTATGAAAAAGTGTTTCCAGGTTCCAGTGCATTTATATCATTGAAATTATAGTTTTCATTCGTAGAAGTGGTCATTAAAATCTTATTTTAGAATAAAAACATTACTTATAAACTATTACTCCCTGGCATCTGGAAATAAGATCTCATTTTTCGATAAATTTGTGAGGTCAAGTAATTTAGTTTTTATTCGATAGATAATCCAATAAACTTTCTTAATATTTGAAAAATTAAGATTGTTGAAAAACTGACAAAAGGATCTTTAGAAGAGAATATAATATTGTCATACTTTTATCCGACTTGTGATGTTTTTTGACCAACTCTTCAAGTATTCATCCAGCAGATAATTCAAAACCTCTTAACCCAAACCCATAATTGTTCGAATGAAATGAACTTACGTATAACTTATTCATGCCTTTGATGAATTCTTTTGGCTTCAGTCTACGGAAACAAGACACCATTTGGGTAAGATGCCTATGATAACATCCTGTTACGACGGCAAATGCAGTTGTCATGGCTCTAGCTTCGTCCAGTTTTTGAGTACACCAATCGCTCGTCCCTATTCCACTCTGCATGATAGCTCGATGAAATAGACCTAGAAAACAGCCACTTCAAACTTGAAAACTGGTCCGTCAACTTATGAACTTATTCTGTTCCTGTACGACTATATAAATGTATAAATGAAAGTGGCTGGTGGTCGTACCTGTAGTGAGAGGACTAAAGGTATGAAGATGCACGGATGCAGAACCTGCACTTTCGCCAAAAAGTGTCACTTCGCTCGGATTACCTCCGAAAGCGCCGATATTTTTTTGAACCCATTTGAGTGCAAATGACTGATCCTTGAGACCAAAATTTCCAGATAAGTCGTCGGTACCATATGCCAAAAATCCTGCAATTCATTTATGTGAGAAGAAAATTGTATCTATTAGGTGAGTATAGTCCACATTAACAAACTCCCGCGAGCAGGTATTAAAAACAGGATGTTCATTCTGCAAAAGTGTACAGTTTTCAGAAGAACAAAAATACACGAAGGAACCTTCAGATGTACTCGTACATTGACTTACACTTTTTCTGTGTAAGTACAAATGACTAAAATATAACAATTAATACCTAGAGGTCCGAGTCGATAATTCATGGTAACTAATATCACTGGTTTCTCTAACATGTACCCGGGAGGATACATTGATGAATCACCCGATCGAAATGCACCTCCATAAATGAACACCATTACAGGTAACAGTGCATCATTTATTCTCGATTTGTTCTAGAAAATAAAAATAAATAATTTAATCGGCCTATTTTCTTTGTCCCTAAAGAAACTAAAGTGAAGTATTGAACAACTTACTGAAGGAACAAAAACATTCAAATACAAACAGTCTTCATCCCCAAAAACCTCCTTGGATTTAGTCTGTTGTAAACAAGCCGAAGGCCATTTTGTCACATTTCTAACTTGGAACCAAGGTCTTGGCTCTACTGGCGGCTGTAGAAGTATGAAAAACCCATTAAAAACGTATCTGACAAAATAATAAATGGTAAAATTTGCCAAAAAAGTTTTCATTTTATTTAGTGCAACAAATTAGATGAGTACTTATACATTACCTTGAGACGCAATAAACCTACTGGAGCTGCTGCATACGGAATGCTATAAAATGCCATATATTTAGTCCCATAAACTGTGTGCTCTTCAACACCTCCAACCAGACCGTGCGTTATTCTTACTACTTGATCAATTGCTCCCGCAGAGATAAAAAATGTTGATAAAACTAGCCAGAGCATCGTCATGTTACAATCTACAATAAAATTTATAATTTTTACAATTTCAATTTAGTTCTTCACATTCGCAAGTTAAACTTGTAACAAGTCTGCATGCTATTGTTCGTTCATCGCTCTCTATTCGGATGTTTCTGTTATCAACTATAGCCAGTGATAAATAATATCCGTCAATAATCGATGAGAATGAATAATTATGTACTTATATTTCATTTTGGTCAATCGTAAAATTTAAAGAGTTTGGTAAGTACAAAGGTGACCCACAATCAAAATAAGAAAAGTGTTAGAGAATAAAAGTTCATATTTTCTCCAATTAAAGATGATTTTCACTTTCAACTCATTTCTGTTTGTGGTAATGGTCCGGGAGTCATAATTATCTTGTCTTGAAAATGGAAAACTTTGGGTCAAACTTTGAGCGATACTTAGCTCGTAACTCGAGTTCTACGGGCTGACAAGGCACACCTCGCCAATAATGTACTCGTATTAAAAACAATGTAATCTGACTGAAAATCAGGGACCTGCAAGACGTACATAGTCTTCGCACTTCGCCGCAGAAGCACCAAAGTAATTGCGGGGAAAAAATTGGGGCAACGAAGAAAAAATTGGTGCTACCAAAAAAAACTGCTGAGAAGGAGGGGAGGAGGAATGGGGTATTAACTTATGAAAAAGGGGCACCAAAACACGTCTCTGCGGAGGCACTTCAAACCTCTTGCACAACCTTACCAAGTTCTGCTTGCCAAGTGAATGCAAGACATACTAATCTTCGCAGTTTGCGAAGGCACTTGTTTCTTATACAATAATCGAATCGATTCTCCATAAATCAGACAAAATATCCAAAATTAACATAAAATTAATCCGAATTTAAGCGTTACGTTGAATATGGGTTTATAGGTATGTTGTTAGAAGTACGTACCTTGCAAGGCAGTCCATGAAGGTGAAATATTCCATGTAGTTGAGATAACTCTTTATGATATTCATAGTAATTCAAAAAAAAATCTAAAGTAGTCACTTCAATAAGCTCAACTTCAATTGCAAATCAAAGCGTCATATTTTTGAATCACGAGGTGCACGACTGCTTACATGCTTTAGAATTATTTTGAATAAACAGAATGAGATCTTACAGCAAAATAAAGAAGCTTTATATTTAATTTCTTCTGTCTGAAACGACTGGATTTCGAAAAACCTGTCCATAGGTAAATGATAACTTTTTGTTTCATTACAATCAGTTTTATGTATTATTCTGCAACTCTCGAATCGGCCATAAAATTTCCATTTTCTTTGAAACCTTCGAGCAACATAGAAATTATATCATATTTAGCCTGAAAAAATGGTAACCTCCGTTGTAAAGATGAGAAGAAAAAAATGAGACGAAGAAATGCGGGAATCATTTAAATAAAATTACACATACATACATACGAGTACATACCCCAAGAGATGCATATAATATAGTCGGGATGATATACACATAAACGGGCTGACCTCAAAATATACGCAACTTCCTCGGTTAAATTTAAAGAAAGTTTGGATGCGACGAACCTCTTATGGTTAACCTATCTCAAATCAACATTCGAGGTACCGATAATTTTAAATGCTCAGCTCCGAGATCAAGCATGTTATGCGTAAGTTATCCGCGTCTCTCGCTACACTATTAGACATATACATGATTGCTACTTGAAAATAGCCTGCATGACTACATGTACGTATATGCCGAGTATCTGACAGCAAATTTTAGCCCTGCAAGTTCTCTCGATACTTTTTTGTCCATACATCTAGGTATGTAATTTATTGGCATCGCCTTGCGAGTTGTTTTTAGCTCATACTTTTATTTTTATGTCGACAGTATCGCCTGGCGAAAATAATGAATTTTCCAGCCCATTCAATTACGAAGAAGGTGGCAATGTGTCCTCCTATTTCAGTTGCGGTTACTGTACTATACCTGCACCCGTAGAATAGAAACTGGCACTGTAACCTACTTGAATTTATCCTTATTACAAAATCTCACACTCTAGCTCGAAGTTCCGATATTTTATCACTTCGATTGTCCTTGCATTATAGGTATCTCTATTTTTGTCTGACACGAAGGAAAAAATTGCAACATTCAATTGCAATAAATGTGTTTGCATTTTGACGCGAATCGAATGATACTCGTATCTGCGAAGATTAGGTAAGCGTCTAAGCACCCACGGATATATTGGAATGAATTTTTTAATTTGATATTAGACAGCTACTCTCGGTATTTTTCATCTATATTGAAAGAATCGACTTCCTTCTATTTTCAAACATTTCTCGAACGTGATATTTCACCACGTCTATCTAAAACTTAGTTCCGCCCGTTCTTAATAATATCAAAAACTTGCGATGAATTTTGATCAATAGATAGGTAGGATGATACGAATACATTTAATGTTCGCGAAAACAAGGTAAGTTACCTAGGCGAGAGATTAAAAGTATATATCTATGACTAGGTATTCCTTTACCAAATCTAAAACACCAAAATAGCAGTAGGTAGTGGATAGCTGAAGAGAGAGTGTTGTTTCATTTCTGTTTCTTTATTTCATAGCGCAATCCAAATATTTTGGCAATATTTACCAACAGTCTTGGGTATATAAGAAAACGCCTTTTTTAGAATATCCAGTGCTGTTTGCCTGTGAGAATATAGACTCTGTGTTCACTATATTAAATATAAAAAATCATTCGCTCGACTATTTTACAAAGTTAATCGAAGATTAGCTTTAAAAACTGATTTTACTCACATTGTAAAAGTATAAAATAAGTAGTTGGGCACACTGATAAAAGTCTAATTAGGCAGGCTTTTATTTTCCAAAAAACTGGTGTTAATGTAATCAATTTAGAATACGAACCCCAATTTTCGAAGTATCTCTTATTTCTCAGTTTATAAAAATGAATGGTTTTCCTGTCAGTGTACCACTCATTAACATCTGGAAATTTCTGTCGAGCCGAAAAATTCACTCTAAAATCTATATCTTCTCAGAACACTTCAAATAAACTAAACCAATTCTCCTTCGCTGTCCTTTCCATGCCATGAGATATGGCATTAAACAAATTCGAAAATCTGAAGGTAAATAAGCAGGTTTTCTTCTGAAAACCTGCTAAAAAGATGAATTGATCATCAGTCGAGTTTCATAAATGAGCCTTTTCTAATCCGTAATGGTCGGGTACGAGGAAGAAAAAGGACAAAAAGACGAACAAAATAAAAATAATACTGTATACTGAAGGATAAAATTCAACATATCGAATCATTTTTCACCCGAAGTGCAGAATTACCGACTTTTCCCAGAATAATGCGGCTCCTATTACAACATCCAATTTGGGTAGACTAAGCACAGAAAGTAATATTTTCACTTAAAATGTGAGAAAATAAATAAAACAATTACGAATAAATTAATTTTGGCCTTTATATTATGAAGCTCCTCCATAGGTAAAGCAGCTTTATGCCACCTATTTCGATAAGTGAAGGGCATTTTTTGAGTGGGAAACATTCGTACATAAAGGTTTGGCCAGGTTACTTTAGTACGAGTAGAAAGGGCACACGACATTCTTGGGAGAGAGGGACAGGAAATGGCGCGTCTGGAAATTTGCTAAGGGAGCGACTGAATCTCAAATTTATCATCAAAAATTACAAAAAATAAAAATTATTTGACAAATCTGCACCGAGTGCGAACAATTCTTTTATCCAGTCTGCTTTTTATGAAAGATGCAGAAGTGGGACCTTCAGTGCCATTAACCACCCCTTGGGTGCGTCTCTAGGGACGAATTTTTCTGAATTTTTCTAGGGAGTAAACGGTTATACCAACAGGGTCGTTTTTCATCTGCGTGGGGAGACTTTAACCCAGATTAGGTTTATTTAAAAAAATATTATTAGTATACTTATTATTATTTTGTTTTTGTCGATACGAGTACATCCGACTATGATTGGGCTATACGATAATTCAGCTATAGCAAAATCCATAAATTTACTCAAAATATTCCAGTTGATTGATTTTCCGTGACACATTTCATATTACAACCGGGCTTACTTAATTGGCTGGCTTTGTCTTTTCTTGAAAAACTGAATCATCGGACAATAACGTATCATATTCAACAATGATTTACATTGTAATGAAGAAAAAGCGACGCTTTATTTATTTTTTGCAGATTTTCCTTTTATCAACTATGTTAATGCAAAATTAAAGGAAATTTAAACAACGCATAATTTGTAACACGATGTTCGAAATTTTACATGGGGACACAAGAATTGTTATTAATTGTGGATATTTCATAACAGGGCTAAAACAGATATTTGAGAATCTGAACCACGAATTTCATAATTTAGAAGACAAAGGGAAAGAAATACACGAATAATGAATTTAGATGAGGCTTTTCACGTAGAAAGACAGTTTGGTGGATTATTCTTATTCATTTATTTATTTATTTATTTATTTTTTTTTTTCGTGGTAGGGGAGATGACAGATTCTTTTTATTTGTAATTTGTCACGCAAATAGTATAATGTGTAGCATAAAAGAAAGAGATGGACATAATCATGTTGAATTGCTTGATCATAGAATTGAGCATATAAAATTATTGCTACCGCGAGTGTTAATGATAAAGAGAATGAGACACGTTAACTGAAAGGTTCATTTTTAATTTTCTTCAAATTCAAAATTGGCCTCGCGTTTATTTTGAGGTCATAGCTTGTTCATATCATCTTTATCCGTCTCTCGAGGTCTATTTTACCTACCGTACCTACCCTATTTCAGTGATTCGTTATTTTCCTCTTCTCAATTTCTGGTTACCATTTTTTCAGCCTAAATAACTATGGTGCAATGTCCGTGTGACTCGAAAGTTCTAAATACGAGTAGAAAGAAAATTTCACAACAAATTTTATTAAATGTTGGTATTTCTGGAATTTTGAGGTTGTGAAAATAACTACGCACGGCCCATGCCTATTTGTAAAAGTCAAACCAAAATTAATAGAAGGTTTTCTCTCGAATATATAGCTGCTAAAAAGCTCAATTTATTGTATAAACTAAATGGTTTTAATATTTTTTGAATTTTTTATACGAGTTTTCGTAAAATTAAAATCAATTTTCAAGCTTCTTATTCTTATTTCATGTTATGATGAACCTCTATAATAATTATCTTGTCGTATTTGTGCTAAAAAAGTATAGATTTTTCATTTTTTTCACTCGCTACATTCACAGGATCATAATCTACTCGGCAAGGTGTTGAATGAAGGACCAAACTGACTATATTTTTCATCCGTAACTTGTTCAGCCAGCTTGAAAAATAATGGAAAATATTCGTCTCAATATGTAATATGTCAACGTAAAAAGGAGCATGCTGGGGTTGAATCAAAATAATTTCAAAAAAGGGTTTGGGGGAAGCTTCATATGGAAAAAATATTTTTCGTAGTGGCGTATGATAAAAATAGAAAGAACAGGAAAAACCCATTCGACTGAAAAAAAGTTTTCTCCAAAATTGACTTTTCGTCGTGTTTCTTGCTTTCATGAATAAAAAAGAAAGATTTCAACTCGAAGATCTTTTCTTACTGACGCGTCACATTTATTAGTTAGGACCTTAATATGAAAACCTGTGAATCAGATTAAGAAAACCATAGCAAGGGAAAATCTTGCGATAAGGAGATGGACCTATAGATTATTTTTGATGTTGGTGGTTTACTATGAACAAACCCATATGTACCTACATACTAAGTTACCCCAATTTTCCAAACTAATCGTACACTCGTAGTTTGTAATTTCAACTGGAAATATCCCAAGGATGTAATGTTCCCCTTTATTAGTACAGTTGATGGGTTGGTTTGAAAAATAACCGAGGCAAATTTAGTAAAAGTGTAACAATATCGAGTATTTTTTTCTGAGGACCCTAGTGCCAATTTTTCCTCAATTTTAAGTTTCAAAATATTTAAAAAAATGCATTACTTAGATTATCTATCGAATGGAGTCTACATTTTTTAACTTAGAATAAACTTATGTGGCAAATTTTTCAAAGAAGCAGGTAAGACCGCCCAATATCTAAATTTACTGAAAACTAGAGTTTCTGCCCCGCCGTCGCTTTTCTCCATCGGTTTCATTTTTTATTTAAATTTATTTGTAGGATTAATTATACATACGTAATGTTCTTCTATCGCTACATCACTATATTTTTGGTAGGGACTTTGTAGACACAAATTGTGATTATAGATTCAGCTCATACTATTTTTATATAGCACTAATATTTTAGTTGATACAGATTCTTCTTTTTACGTAATTTAACATCTCTAATAACGATGACAATGCGATAAAAATACGTGTACAGTGCCAGAAGCGAGTCAAGTTCACATTGTATTAAAAAAAATTTTTATTACCAATGTTACTTCACATAAAAGAAGCTAATGGCGATGAGGGATTTTACCCGCCACGCTGCGAATATTTGCCCTCCTCTTCTCTATAAGACATTGATGGGAAAATAGAAAATTTCTCACCGAATTTCATTTCTTACGAGCAACGTTCTACATAAGTACTTCTAAACTCTTCCTCTCGAATGATTACGCAGGAGTGGAAGATGCCCGTTTTATGCTGGCTATTGAAAACAAAGCAGTAACTTTTCGAATGACCAACTTTATGAATGGAAACTATCGTTTCAATAATAATATGCGTGAATTGGTTACCGCGGTAGGCTATATATACGAAAAACTTGTTCGTACCATATTACGAGTAAGTATATTACATGAATACATTATCGAAAGTCTACCTTTTTTGTTGTAGGAAAAATCAATAATATGAAATATTGGCAGCGTTCCATCTAAAAATACAAAGTTTGATTTACGTACATTTTCAGGTTTTGTTCTGTGTTTTGAAATCTGTTTAAAGGTCTAAGTGATGAAGCAAACTGTCGTTCTATATTCGACCCAATATTTTTTGTTGAACCCATGTTTAACCTGTTGAACCAGAACCTGGGTGTTTTAAGTGAACCCTACCGAACAATTTTCGGTGGTAAATCGAGCAAAACCATAATATAATGTCTTACGAAGCTGAATAAATAATCAGCTGATTAACGTGATACGCGATCACAACTATCTGCACGAAGAGCCCGTTCATTTTATTATAAAATTTTATGAAAATCCCTCGAATATCAGCAGCCACACTCCGCTAGATCTTCTCAATAAACTTGAAATTATAATTATGTATTCGTACTTCTCACCATTATATAGTAGCCGCAAGGTTCGTCCGATTTGGGACGTCTTCGACTCACGCGAATCAATTAAAAATAATTGCATAGTCCTTCGCGAGAAATGCTCAGATGAAGTCTCCTTTTCTAAGCTCAACATTCCAATATTTAAGGCTAAAAATTCTGGAATCCGGCGGTCAAATAGAATTTTATTCCCATATGTCTCGTGGCTGAGGAAAATAATGGTTGAATTTTCCCTGTCCAATTTTTGTAAAACCGTCCCAATAAACCAATAAAGGAAAAGTTCGTCTCTCACCCAGGGGTAACACTGTAGATACCTACATACAACGTGAAATGGCGCGAAAACTCAAACTCGGAGATAGTCTTGAATTTTCGCGAGGGTGGAAAACAAGTGAAGAAGAGTATTCACTTTAGCTCTGAATATCCATGTGCGAAGTGCGAACTGTACGTACGCTATCCAACCTACCCGTGCATTATTCAGTTAATCGAAATTGATAGAATTTATCGCCCGAATTTATTTTATAATTTTATAATATTTTCCTTCGATTCGGCTTAGTTTTAAAAAATTCATCTTACGCAGCTTCCATTGTTATGCGTCCGAAGTAAGTAAAAATGTTAACTGATAAGCAAAAAATTTAAATTTTAGTCACGATGCACACAACTAGGGAAAGATTAAATTAATTCTTGAGATAGAATTCAACTTTTTCGCAGGTTTTTTAAAAGTTGATTTTGGCTAAATTTTTAAAAAGAAAACCAATTACTTATCAAAAATTTCTTTGATCGTTTCGACTGCAACTACTCTAGAAAAAATTTCAACGATAATTTTTACCATCTTAGATTAGAAAGTTGAGATGATTCAAGATTTATACTTACTAGAAATTACTGTAAAAATAATATTTCTCTCTACCCCCGCAAATAAAAAAATGAAATCAAGTTAAGTTACTTAACATTTATATATAACTAGCCAAAAATATAAACACCCCAAAATTATCGATATTGCCAGATTATCTATTTTGTTGCTGAAGTAAGTATAAATAAATCTTGAATTACATCATTTTCCTATCTAAAATAGTGAAAGTTTTAGGTTACTGCTCGTTTCATTCTGTGCGCGCAGAAAAAAATTTTAGTGCAAATAAAAAGCGATATGTATCAAAGCCCTCCTCGAAATTAAACATAATTTTTTTTTCTTCATATCAATAAAACGTTATGCTGGGAGCTTAGAACCAAATGAATTCCTATTATTAATCACTTTGACTTGTGGTAATTTTTATTTCATAACGAAATATCTCTCGATTTGGGGATATACTCGTATAGTGCCAAATACGACGGAAACATTAAATGTGTTTTTCTTAATACTAAATTGCAAAATGAGATCCTTTCTTTTGTTCGCCTTCAATTGCCGGTCACAATACTAGATCCAACCACAATTTTCACGGAACTACCTCACACCAAGCCACATTAATTAGGCTTGAGATCTACTGGTTTCCTATTAATTTATTCTCTGTATTAAGTTACCATTTTTTCTTATTATTGTATCACTCGAGTGGAATAGGTCTGCTGCGAAAATATTTTAGAAAGGTTTCATTTCGAGCCACTGAGCTGGATTTCTCCATCGTTTTAGTACGTATAACAACAGCAACTGTACTTCATTCCTGTCAATTTAAGAAACGAATTTTCCAAAATACCTATGAGGATTTATGCGATTATTTATCTGATTTGGTCCTCGTTCAAATGCCATTCAAGTCTGTTGGCCGAATTTTCATAGCCAAAATCTACATTTATAAGAGAAACAGATGAGCCAACCAATTTCAAAATTTCCGTTTTTAAAATTCGTCGAAGGCGAATAAAAAAAACCATTACTATAGAGAAGCACCGCAGTCCGCAACACATTCAACATAAGCATCCGAATTCCGAACCATTAAAAATAAAATTTTTGTCGATTTGGTATTCGAAACTCGTACCTACTGCTATTTTATACCTACAACTTTGTATTTATCAACAGTTGCGTCTTTTTATTACTGGCCAAAAAGAAGAAGTTGACAAGTAACTTTGAGGAGATGGAACACTTTGTAATTCTTGTACTCGTACAAAACTTTTCTCTAAAATAAAACTTGATCATCAATCGCTACTGTGGATACATTAGGGTAGAATTAAGAAAATTCGATTAGCTCTTGGAAAGAACCTGACGTGCAAAATAAAATGAAAATTAATATTGCATGAGGAGTGGCAAGGTTTTATGTGAAAAATTAATAAAAAATACGAGTACCTACCTGTATTAAATTTTAGTATGCAGCATACTAATTTTTGCGTGTTTATTCTCATTTTCAATCTTTTGTACCTACTAATTTTCAATGTTTTTTTATTAATTTTTCGTATAAAATCTACAGTGACTTCAAGTTAGTATATAGATATTGAAATTCAATAAGCAGTTTACTCTCGGTGCACTTATTTTTTTCAAATGTCTTCGAGAAGCTTCTATCGTCAAGTGCCAAGAAAATATCGAATGTTTACGAAACTTACATAAATAGTAAAGGTACCTATAGTAGTAAGGTACCTATAAATTTTGCAGAATGTGTGAGGGACAAATAAAAAATTAGGTAAGCATTCAAAAACGGTTGATTCCACCAAATAAAATGCAAATTTCAGTTAATCACTGTTACATCTTTAATGTGTTAACATCCTTCATGATATATCATAAAAAATAACTACAATAATGAAAATTTCGAGTAGAAAAGAAAGTCAAAATCTTCGACGAGCCCCTGAAAAAATAAATCAAAATTCGAGAGATTTTCGATAAGAACCGATTCGATGACAACTGCCAACGGCGCGCGCATCATTCATTTTTCTATAGGTTTTGCCGCACGTATCGATTTCGACTATCAAATTTAATATTTCGCTTTAAAATTTCCGAATTTATCCACTGACAACGAAATTTAAGATGTTACACATAAAAAAAAAAGGGAAAACAATTCGTACAGAGTTTTATAAAGCTCTCTATAACTTCTTTATACGTAACTACACGTAATTGTCAACGAAAACAATTTTTAGCAGATTTTCACACGAAAACCTCCTTATTTTTTCACTTATTTTCCTTTTAGTGGACGTCTGGACGATGCTCCACACTAAGGGGACGAGACTTGTATAGTATGTTATTTTATGGTGTACTGAGATCTCACAAATACCTGATTGCAATATTAAAATACTTTGAACTATACGGATAAATGAATAATTAATATCTATAATATATTTTTAAAATTGAACCCTGCGGCTAATAAAATAAATTAACATCATCGAGGACATAATCTCTAAAAAAATGACGTAACTGGAAATACCTATAGTGAATTTCTTTAAGTCTATATTCCTTTTTAAAAGTTTTCATTTTCCTCTTTACTTTTAGTTTTTTGTTTTTTCAAATACCTACCTACCTTTACCTTCCAATCAATGTAGTCCTTGAAAATACGCTACCTATGCAAATGAGGTTTCTAAATAAAGAGTATTTTCTGCATATTCCAAAAAAATCATCTTTGTACATCCCGAAAAACTTTTTAGATCTTTTTATTTTGACGCAAATTTATTTAATCTTCTCGAGAGTTTTTGGTCAAATTATGTTTTCAATGTTACTCAAAGAGTTGATTTAAATAAATTCACGGGCCTTGCAATATCAAACACTTTATAATTAATCGAATACATTATCGGTAGCTTACGAGTATTTGCTTATTCAAAATTCAGAAAGTTTATTCTTCATACTAGTGGGTACATAAATAACTCGACCTCGATAGTCGAAGGTCTTATAGTGATCCAGTCGCCAATACTTGTGTTATTTATAAGAAGCTTGAAATTAATCAAGGTTTTCTTCCACAAACATTTAAAAAAATTATGTGAAAGGCAAAACAAATGGTCATCATTTATAAATTTGTTAGAATATATTACCCATATATTCGCACATTTCTGTATCTTCTTATGATAGGTATTATTCATCTACTCGCACTAATTTCTGAGTTTGAACATTTCTGTTTTAGATTCATTATGACGGATGAAAGGAGAAAGGGCACTATCATTAATTCTTGGGCTGGTAGTTAGCCCAATGAATCACACACATTTACGCATCACTCATCGTCTTTAATTTTCAGTTCCATAACAAGAACAGGGTATCCTGACAAATCAGAATATTGAAAAACGAAATAAATGGAACAGTGCAATAAAACCTACACTTATAAAAATGGTAATATTATTTTCTGTTTATTATTGACTCGAGTAAAGACCGATTCAAAGTTTAGACTTCAGAATGTACTATAATGGAGTAATGAACGACAAGAAGCAGATTTCTGCCGAAGTCCCTTTTTTTGTTTTCGCCAATTCAAATTTTACGAACAATGCTGAAGGTGGCACTTTTTACCAAATCTTTATTCCTACTTTCATTTTCAAGACATGGCCAGTTAAAGTTTTGGACTTGTCCAAATATTTTGATAATATTATTTAGAATCAAAATCACCAAAATGAAAATATTCCCAAACGGGTGAAAACAGGTAGGATGAAATAATATAATACGCAAAATAACTTCCACTGAAACGTCAATAGGTCATTATCATGTTCCATTCATTTTTACAATATTATTTATCACAGTCTTATTAAAGCATTTTTGAATTTTTTTAAAACCATTTTCTAAACTGGTACATAGCATAGAAACTACAAGAATGGCAAAAGGGAGATTTAGTAGACCAGTAGACTGATATAGACCGTTCTATGCACTCAGTTACACACATTGACTTTGACGTACTCGTACTCGAAGTCCAACAGTTCCTCTATGTATGTTCCAAATTTTATTGACTTATCTCGATTTTAACATCACTTTTTCTTACATACAAACTTCAAATGCGTTTTTCTCAAACGTGTATTTTCGCAGAAATCCCCTTCTTTCTTTTCACTACTCAATTTCATTTTTATAAATTTTTGTTTAGAGAACGCACCTTTTCTATAATATTATAATAGACTAAAATTTCAACTAAGTAGTTCACTTGAAAAACAAAAAGTTGAAAGAGAACTGGTTCATTTGTAAAACGATTGTGCCAGTAGATATAATTCGTATCTGTCAAATTAGCTGTTTTTCATTCGAGTATAGGAGATTGAAATTGACTCAAAGTGTGCTCAAAGTTATTGCGTTGTTTAGAAATGATATCTCTGCAGTAGTTGTACAATGTACACTTTATTTAAATAAGAAAAATTCGCCATTACGCGTATCACTGTTAACAGGAACATTTTGTGATGGGCATTGGGATGATATATTATGTTGGCCACCGACTGAAATGAACACCACAGTTACGTTACCTTGTCCGGTAATGAAAGGAAGTGATCCCTCGAGTAAGTAACATTTCCCATTTCTCATTAAAACATAACACTGAGCGAGTGTGTGAGCGTAAGGAGGAGGAATAAGGGGATAAGGGGTAATGAAAGCAACTAAGATTTTTTGTCACTTCGCAATGTAAGTGGGTACAAAAATCTTTGTACAAATGAAGATCTGAGATGAGTCTTTCAGCTCCTTCGAATATGAAAGTCATAAAGTGGTGGGATAAAATTAAGGTTTCTATAGAAATAGGGAATTTATGGTCAGAGGTTGTGGGAGATAATTGCCTTCTTCAATTGTATTTCAGTACTTCTTGTGGAATGACATTATTTAAAGAATTTGGGTTTATTTTGGTAACGGGGTCTGGCGAGGAAATTTGTGTGGTGACTTTTCATGCAAGAGCGAGTTCCGCAGCTTGAATTTGAACTCAAGTTTGAAAAACTTGGGACAGCTGGGGTTTTCAGCCTAGTTAATCTGAATGTAAGCCTGATAACACTCTGCTTCCTTCACCTTTTTCTATATACTCGTATTTCGTTTAGTTTTGGTAATTATAATTTTTATATTTCTGGAAATTAGCTCGAAACGTAAGCTAAAATATTGACCAACTTTTTGGTTTTCATAAATTCGTGTTATTTTCTTGATCATTAACTTCAACTTGTATCGATTTCAGAGAGTGTTTCACGCTTCTGTGGAGTGGATGGGGAATGGGAGATGAGAGCTGAAGACAGTGGAAATTCTTCTAAATTGATCATAAATTATTCGAATTGCTTTACGAAGCATATTCTAACTTTAATACAACGACTAAGTGAAATGCCACAAAACGATTTTAAGGTAAGTCTGCGTTGAACTTTTGTCCATCATTGAAGGACATTAAATGTGCTTCGTAGATTGAGGCTTTAATTTTTGAACTTGGAAGTTGTCTTCGAGTACAGGAAAGAATCGTGGATTGCCATTGTACCCCTAAATAGTTTCAATTGAGCGCAATCTCAGCGTATCAGGGTAGGCCTTTATAGAAATCAATGTCAAATCTAGTTAAACTTACGTATTATTCTGATAGGTTATCGTACGAAAAAGGAAAAATTCTACAGCGGCGCCGTGAGCTGCACGAAAAAAGCAGATTTTCACTTGAATAAAATAGTCTAGTTTTTTCCTCTTTGTGACCATAATATTCAATCGATTCGCTAAACATTTGTACAGTAGGTACTCTTTCATTTCATAGTCTATACCATTTTACACATTTATCAAGCGTCAATCCTGTTTATTAAAAGTTATACTTACACCCTCTAGAGTGTCTGAAGACAGGCATTCTTAATAATGACTGGAAAATTAGTCGTATTTAAAGAAAAATTGTTTTTAATATTGCCTGTCAATAATTATATCAATAATTATATTATTTTAAGACCAATCAATAAATTGAACTAAAATTAAGTATATGTGACCGTGCCCCAAAGAAGGGACCTTATGGCTTAATTTTCGCATCGTCGGTATTTTTGGTGGCGGCCAAACGGGCGAGCTCTCGGCCGTTCAAAGCCGTTTTTCTTGAATCGTTTTTTTTTTAGCCATAAGGTCCCTTTCTTGGGGCACGGTCACATATACACATCGACGTTATTAATATTGCCGGCATTATCGATAAAGACTTGATTTTTAAAATTTTTCCGGATGTTTAACATTGACGGTGACACACGTAGGCTACATTATGAATTTTGTAATTTTCATGCTAATCGTTATTAAATGTCATTAAATGAAAAAAGTATTTGGTCCCTTCTTGGCCTTACTTAGCCAACCTATTCCATTGTAATAAGCAAGGCAAGTTTTCAGCAAGTGAAAACCTGCTATAAAGTATGCGATTTTATTAGGTTGTGGTCGTTGGAATGGAGTGTCAGAAAATTGCTTTTTCAAGTGAGTCAGCGAATGTTTCATAAGATATATTTTTTCAATCGTTCTTGGTTAGTTTTAGAGCGACAATATGAATGATTAAGTACATGCCATTCATAATTCATGAGTCTAATATCAAAAGAAAATTGCTCCATCAATGCGTATGTTTTCCCGCTTGATATAACGAATAGAGGTAGACATACATGTATCTCCTATACCTAAAAATATCTAAGCGAGAACATTTAATTGACATTCGATGTTAGAGAAAGTTCTTACACTAAAATAAAAACACATTCGATGTATCCTGTCGAATATTTTTGTACATTTTCTTCATCCGGCAGGGTTAATTTTTTAAAGGACATTGCCAACCTATTTTTAATCTGGCTTAAAAGAAAGCTCGACTTGGCAAAGTATAGAAAAGAAATATATGTACCTGCTATACTTTCCAAGTCGAACTACCGACTTTTGTTTCTTCAGATATTTGTTGGTAGGGATAGCGAGTAATGTTCTAAAAGGAAAGCTTGATAAAAGTTGTCACCTTTTCATTCTTCTCCAGTAAAGAGAAGGACTGCTGGCAGAGATCACGATAAAACTGGCCTCGAACGAGCTTTTCTCGAAATTAAAATTATTGGAGCTCCGACCTCAGCTTTTTTAAGAAAGGAAAATATTAACTACCCATCCTTCATTAAATCAACATACCTACATATGTCTATATTTATCAAGAGATTCAAGCTGTCAAAGTACGAGTATCTGTGCGAAATATCAGCATTTTTTATTCGTGGGATTTCTTTGAATAAAGCTATTGAAATGAATGAAGAAATGAACTTACAGAATAATCTATTCAAATTGAGGAGTAAGCTGGTACAATTGAACGAAATCAGCCACATTTTATAGTTATCGTACCGCTAAATTTAAATCATTCGACGAGTGTTTAATTCATAAATGCAAAAAAGGCAGCAATGACGTAGGCCTACTTAGCTCTCCCTAGACATCATTGCGTCAAAAAAGGATAGTTTAGAAAAATTTTATTCGTAGAATTTCTGTATTTTGTCGATAAATTCAATATTCACTTCTTCTGTTGGCGAGTTTCTCGGAGCGCTAATCAAAGGCAAGGCAGGTTTTAAAGTTTAAAACTAGCTGAAATTAGACATTATAATCGTAACTACTCGTAATCAAATAAGTAGTTATTTGTTTTTTACAATTGAAAAGATTTTCAGAATATTTTTTCAAACTTGAAATTTTTTTGTTGTTTTTCTCCAACTTGAGATTCTAATTTTTTTTCGTGATTAGTCAGAAGCACACTATGCATTTAATTACGAAAGGATTTTCATCTTATTGTTTTCAGGTTAAAATGGAAGTTGTCAAAATTACTAGAAATATCGAGCTTGCTGGTTTATCCGTGTCACTATTAACCCTTCTGCTTAGTTTTGCCATTTATTACTATTTCAGGTAATTCCATCGAATCTATAAGCCTATGTAATAACATTTGAAAAAATAACTGTCAAAAACGTAACTATGGAAGTATTCGCGAGTTCCATTTACAAAGGCGCAGTGGCGCAGTAAAAATACTATACCTACTCGCTTCAAATTTTAAGCGTCCATAATCCTAATTTCTCAATCACAGCACGGTGTATCTCTGTTACTCCGTTTTGATTTTCAGTTGGGCCTATTACAAGTTTTATAGAGCGATCTGCTTCAAAATTTTCTTCAACTACCCATATTATTTATAATTTTTTTTAAATTAGATGCTTACGGAATGGAAGAACTCGAATTCATATGCATTTAATGGCTGCAGTGTTTTGTACTACTGTAACGAAATTAGTTTTATTTTTCGATCAATTAACCACAGGATATGAGAATTTAAGGATTGACAAAATAGGTTTCAATAATACGGTAAGTTTTATTTGTTTATTCTTAAAGTGCGATCTGAAATTTAAACGGGTAGAGATACGGTTCAACCCGCCTCCCCATTCCTCAAAAAAAAAAAAGGGAATAATTCAAGTCATATACTTATCGCATGTAATATCTGTACATGTACATACATGTACTATAAGTTGAATGGAAATTTGTCGCTGTAATTTGAATTTGAGATGCAGCTTCTGAATATCACCTTTCACAGCACTCATCCTCTTCTATAATTTTTCTCAGTTCACCTTGGTTTTGACCGTTAGACATTTAAAAACACAGACTGCACATTTCACCATTTTATTTTCTTCTATAGCCAATACTTTGCGAAGCAGCGTATGTTTTACTAGAATACTCGAAATCTGCGACGAATATGTGGATGTTTATCGAAGCTCTTCATCTGCATCGAGCAGTAGCAGGTAATTTAAATGTTAAAACTGAAATTCACTCGAATACCTTAACCATGTTGGGGTTTTTACTCGTTATTTAAAAATTATTTAAAAATTAATAAAAATAAATCCCAACTTCTGAGCAAGTTTCGTCATCTTCTATTTTCTGCACATTTACCCTTCAAAAGTAATTTAAGATAATTTTTGGAAAAATAAGATATTTTGTAGAAACTGACTCATTTATTGAGTTACTGACCAAGATCAACTACAACCAATGAATCTTTGAGAATTCGAAATTGAGAGAAAGTACATTTAAATCAGTCATCCCCTATCCAAGTGACTGAGAGCACATCCAAATTTTGTGGTTGCCGACCCAAAACTCAGAAAATGAGATGATTTTTGTGTAACCAAATGGCGTAATAATTTTTTCAAGATAATCTTCGATGTCTGTAAATTTGCAAATCCTAACTCAAATATCATCCTACACGTATATCGAAGTTATGGTATTTTTGTAAGCCATTCACTCACTCATTTGGTTTTTGACCCAGTGACAGCAACGAAAATGTCGTTCAAGAAGCAGTACCTATTATTAGGCTGGGGCCTACCTTCCACATTTGTCACAGTGTGGGCAACCTTGATGCTTATACAGCCTCGCAGCCATTGTTGGCTAGGTTATAATTATCAATGGTCATTTTGGATCCTAGAACTTCCACGTATTAGCGCTTTATTGGTAAGCTTCAAAGTCTGCGGAGAAGAACAATGAAGAGAACTGTCCGAAAATTTTCTGACTTTTTTATAAATCAAAAATGTAGTCAGGTTTGTAAAGTTGAACGTCATGTCATTTGACAATAATTATAGCAGTGGATTAGAAATTACATATACTATTCCACAAAAGAGGGTATAGACTTCTAATGGTTTTATTGGCGTTCAACACATTTCATCTCTTCAAAAAAATTTACGTAGTAATTTTAGCAATTTTCATGAAAAAACTGGGATAATTCAAGATTTGTACCAGAAATTACTACAAAAGTAGAAAAAACATAATTATTATTCCAAGGCAGCAAAAAGTTTCTTCACTGTGATGAGAAAAGTTACTGTCCTACTAGTGATTTATATGTAGGCTTAATATTCATTTCTCTCAGCTGAGTGTAACAACTGAGAAATAGTATAATTATAAAGAGCTATAGGTATAGTGCAAATATAATATGGGCTAAGCGCTAATTTAACAAAAATCTTGAAACACGAGTATCATTAAATTTACCCCAATAAAACTAAAAACTACTTTCATTGGGCCTCGTAATAAAAATATACCTTATGGATTGAGAGACAAAATTTTAGGCTCAAATTATTCTAACAGAAAATTTTATCCCGATTCCAATGGTGTCAGCCACTGTTCTTTATCTCTAAAACTGGCAGAGATATAGCAGTTCTAAGATAAGATCTCGACGAAGAAACTTGATTAATCGCATATTATAATGGCTTTACACTCGTAGTTTCGCGCCGAAAAAAATTTTATAAAAAGAAGTTTGTTCACGTTAAAATGTTACTCGCGCGTCTATTTGTATTAATCTTTTCTGATTTTTCGCTACACAAAAATACTATTTTTCACCTTCAGACCATTTTTATTATACCACAATCATGTCAAATGTTTTTGGACTTTGATTCAAATATTTCTAACTCGCTTTGTTTTGATCTAGTAAGTACAGTATATACGTAGTCTAAGTAAGGAGGAATGAAATTCTATTTTTGCTCTTATATAAAATTTTGTTTAGGGATTTTGGCCTATGGTACAATGTAACTCCTCGAATCATTCACCTTATGTACTCAACTATAGAATGAAAGTAGACACTACAGACACTCGCTAACGTTACTTTTTTCTAAGAAAAATTTATAAGATGCCTCCCTTCGTCGTTCTTCTCCTTGAGCACAGATAATTTATTCTTACCTATACGTACCTACAAATGTACTACACTTGTTTTTAAAACTCATTAAGACTAATTTTCAAACAGTTGTTCAATGTTTTTTCAGGCTAATACAGTTTATTTGGTCCAAATAGTGAAGGTAGTATTTGTAAAACTAAGACAAGATAAATCAACAGAGCTTGAATTATATAGGTGAGTATACCTCATTGATTGCATAATATTTACTTTGCTTCTTTACCCGTTCTTTCAATTCTTCTAAGGAGAACAAGAGTTGCATAAGAGAATTATGCAAATATCCTTTTTCATCCCTTCCCCGATAAGCTTGCCACCAACAAATTCAACATGCACTAGATTTATAAACAAACTATACAGAAACTGTTTTGTTTAGACAGATTATATCCGCCTCCAAATTTTCAACTTGAGTAGATACTTACTCGTTATTTTGATGAATTGTTTTTCATTTCAATTTTCTCTTGTTTTATTTTTGTTTTTTAATATACGCATAATTTTGCATGTTTTCTACGAGCACAGAGGAACAGCTAAATCAATGATTACTTTATTGCCACTATTTGGAATCACCAATTATGTATCTTACGCAGAGCCAAATTTTGACGGTCCCATTTGGTATTTCAGCAGTTACTGCTTTACAACGTACTTCCTGAGCTCATTTCAAGGATTTTTCATCAGTCTAATGTACTGTCTTTTGAACACAGAAGTAAGTGAGCTAACATAAATTATTTCGATCTTACATTACATAAGTATACCTAATTGCTCGAGGAATAATCGATTCAAATGTTTAGGTCCGAGAAACAGTCTCAAAACTTAATTTAAGTTTCATATCTTGGAGTGGAAGTCAACAACTTGACTCGAAATCTCAGAAGCAAAGCAATGCGGGCATATCGTCGGAGGATTTTGAGCAAAAAGCATGCACAGAGCTGGCCTGAGGCAAACATTATTAAGTGCTTTTACATGTTTTTAAAATTCTAAACTCAAACATGTTTCGTATTACGCTTTTTTAATTTTTAATTACCTACCCGAAGTCGTTCATTTTTATTTCATTTTGTTTTTGTTTTTGTTTTTACAAACGAAAATTTTCCCCTATTTGGTTTTGTTTTCGGAGCAGAATAACGATTTTTTAAAATGTGATACGGGTATGCAGGCTACCTACGTACCAAATTTGAGTATTGAGGATATGAATTGCAATTATTGTATTCGTTAAACGTTACCGATTCTGTACAGTGGCTATTTGAATTAGCTACCCTTTGATGTATTTTTTACCATGTGGCCCACGGGTCTGAGCTTTTTTCATTTCATTTTCCCTACCCCCTTCTTTTTTTCTTTCTCCTCCATTTTTGCAATAATTGTTCTTAATTCGCCGTTACCGTATCATTTTTCTTGGTGGTAATGCTTTTTAACTGTTTTGCAATTTGAATTTTCACGTAAACCGGAAAATAAATTTTACTATCGATGTGTCAAATTTTGTTCATATCAATTGTTCAATGATGTCCTTTTTTTAACAATGCACAGTCTCACAATTTACATACTACCTCACAGACCCGCAATACCCGTGCGGGCAAACAGGACATTGTCCTATCTAACGAAAATTTTGCCTTCCACAAAATGTTGCGCCGAAAAACAAAAAACGATTAAATAACCCCTCAATTCCTAAAAATCCAAAAAAAGAGCTAAAAAATTGCCAGAATTTCTTAGAATCCGTAAAAAGAATCAAAATCCCCAAAAATCCGAAAAAAAAGAACACAAACTCCTAAAAATCCAAAACATGAGCCATAATTCCAAGAAATTAAAAAAAAAAAACCGTCAAAATCTAAAAATCTGAAAAAAAGAACAAGAATTCCGACAAATCTGAAAAAAGTGCCTGTACATGTATTTCAAAAAATCCGAAAAACATCGCCAAAATTCCTAAAAATCCGTTTTTTTCGCGGATTTCTAGAATCTTTTGCTCTTTTTTTCAATCTTTTAGAAATTTTGGGTCTTTTTTTCGGATTTATAGGAATTTCCGCGCTTTTTTTCAGATTTTTTTTCTAATTTTTAGGAATTTTTGGTCTTTTTATTGGATTCTTAGAAATCTTGCTACTTTTTCGGATTTTTAGAGATTTTTGTCCACTTTTTTCGTATTTCTAGAAATTTTGGCTCTTTTTTCCGGATTCTAAGAAATTCTGAGTCTTTATTTTTCGGATTTTAAAATATTTTTGGCCTTTTTTTCGGATTTTTCGGAACCTCGGCTTTTTTTTCGAATTTTTCAGGATTTCAGGTCTTTTTTTCGAATTTTGGCTCCTTTTTTCGGATTTATAGAAATTTTGGCAATTTTATTCTAATTTCTTGAAAAAATTCTTGCCCCACCAAGAATTTTTCTTGCCCTACCTGACAACGGTCCTGAAACCTCATATTCATGGTTCAAAGTTTCAGAACTTATAATGAAAGAAAAACCTATTTTCAGCCTCATAGCATCTTTATTTCGAAAATTATTACCTGAAATAGGCCCACTACTTATAAAAACGAGTGAAAAAATGAGAAGGAAAAAAAACAGTTTACAGCCTTTCTTGAGTCATTAAAACAAATTTATGATATTTAAAAATCAATTAACAAAAGCAGTATTGATTGAAAGTAATTGACAAGAGACGCGGAAGCCTTAGGAACTACTTTTCAAAATTTCGAATTCAACAAAAGGGCTGTTAATTAGTTTCCGAGTCAAATTTCGCCTTTATCAACTCCCACTTCTTTTAAAAAGTTGATGAAATAATGTAGGTATCGATTGTTTTGAACACGAACCACCCGTGAAATCAGTGATAGTGTAAGTCTCATACTCGTAGTAAGAAAATAACGTTTTAAAAGACATGTAGGTACTCTCATTGAAAATAACATTGACAAAGTAGTTGCAAAACTAGTATATGGGAGGTTTATTCAAGGTACGTATAATATTATCACAAATTCGAACTCCGGTTGATTTTATTCATTTTGATTACGTGGTAGTGTCAAATAAGTCGGAATATAATTCTGAATATGAGAGTCAGAAGGATCCAAGAGCAAATCTAGTAGGTAATAACGAAGTTGATCATTTTAAAAACAGTTAGATATGTAATATAGAGGTCTATAGGTACTTTCCTTGTATAAACTTAGTGTTGCAGAATGAGCTTTTATTTTCCTTGAAATGTGAATCATAAGGAACACAGATAGTCTCAAAACTTAAACACTGAATTTATATACCTTATCTTGAAAGAACGTGCACTTGGGGCCCAGCAACATCTCATGAAATTCTCTCTATATAAATATAAATTGTAAGTACCAATGCACAGCATGCTTTGAGATATTGGGGGGGGGGAAGTTATTACTACAAACATTAATTTCGTTTTTTTTTTAGGTATTCGAACACTTATTCTATCTCAGTCAAAATAAAAGAAGAGACATTAACCTCCTCTCCGCCAATGTACGGATTTATTACAAATTTATATAATAATTATATGTATCTGTACGTGAATCGTGCAAGCGAGTCTATAATAATATATTCAACATCAGTTATGAATAATAACACATTACGACAATATTTTCAAAAAATTTATTTATTTTTATAAAATCTCACTCTCTACCGTAAATGCAACCAATAAATAATAAACAATAAGCAGGTTATGTGAAATCGTGTATAATCTTCAGCCTGGATATACATGCACCCTGTCCTTTGAAATATTGGAAATCAACTTTTTAAGTCAGTCAAAAATAGCTATTAGCAGCAATTAAAAATGGAGACGTACCTACACTGCGTGTATATCAGCGTCTCAGAGGTCGAGAAGAAAAACTTATGTTATGAGTAACAAAAATACAATTTCTTAATAATTAATTAATACTGCAAAAGGATAATTGTACATATAATGAGAATCATTGTCAATGTCATTATAATGGGCGAAAAATATGATCAATTTCATACCGATGCGGTAATCTTGTTGGTCATGAAAAATAATTTAAGTGATGAAAGGAATCCAATAACGTGTCTCACGAATTAGAAATTTGAAATAGAGATAGCCTATTCTACGCACTCATGCTTCAGATATCGAGTATTTTTTCTAAACTTTTTCTTTCTCCTTTGGCTAGATGACTACAATGAATCACTTCTTGAGTCTGTAACAAAAGTATTACGAGTACTTTTAAAATGGAATAATTGGACTAGTAGTTGTGGATATGATTTTACTGACGCTATTAATTTCAGTCGGTGTAAGTATAAGAGTTATTCAGATTTGTGCAGTTTCAGCAAAGAAAATGTCATGATATAATTTTTCAATATAGATAATATGGATATTCATAATATTATTATTAATTGTATGACGTAAAATCATCTCTTTCGTGCATAAGGATTTGTTTCTTTCATTTTTTTAGAAATGTACCAACCTTAGTTTTAGTCAGCTCATTGACACGAGATAAAATCTAAGAAATAATAACTATAAAGGAGAAGGGAGTTTTGTCATCTTTTTTTTCACATTTTCACGCACAGAAGGTACCGATTGATGAATTCGATGTCCAAAGGAACATCTCGATAACTCCAAAACTAGTAGAAATAGTGAATTAAAAGTTCACCTATCCTCCAGAATTTTATACAATACTCTCCGAGTGGGAAAATATCGAAGTTCATTCGAGTTTAATATTTCAAATATATACCACATTATTTTTATTTACCCTTCCGGGACAAAGTGTAAATAATTTATAATTAGCAACCAATCGGTTTCCGATGTACAACAAATGTCTATAACTTGAAAATTGAAAAAACAATAATTTAGACCTTATAACTGATTTTAGATCAGTTTTGATCGAAGCGAGTTACAATAATTACTAAAAAGACTAGCACGACTAACTTACTTCAGACGATAAATTATGAATTTTTTCATTGAGATTCTGAAAATATTTAGAATAAAATCGTCTCATCGGAGGCGTTATTAAATCTGGATGAACACAGCCACAATCATTGAAACCAGTTATCCAGCTTACAACGATGCCAACAATTAATGTGACTACCAAACCAATGGCAGAATACCACATGTAGCTGATTTTGAACAGGACAAATACGCTGAAAACGCGAAAGGAAAACACCAACAGAATTATTTCTGCAGTTTTCCCCCTTGCAAATCAAAAATCATGAGGATGATATGGGGATGACTTACTCTAGATTTTCTTCGAAAGGAGCTGGTCCAAAAGCGGGACAGTCTGTGCAATTGGCATAAAAAACAGGTTTATCGAATTCGGAAACGTAGCCGGCTGTTTCTGCTAATTGTGAATTGATACCAAGCCATGAAACAAAAACAAGTGACACTGCAGATCCTGTCAGTGCTCCCTGAAATATTATTTGGTTCAAATATATATTCACATGCTGAACCTAATCGTAATAAAATCTGGCATGCATCCCAACACTCCTTTGCCTCCAGTTTATGGAGCAGACCTTTGCATCACTAACATAAAAAATGTTGCGAGTGAAAAATGAAAGCGAAAAACTGGTTTTGACGGATGCTGCTCCAATGAGGAACTAATTGTTTCTAACCATATCTCTTCGTTTAGACTGTATCGTATAGTTAGGGGCTAGATACTAACGATTATTCATCGAAGTATATAGATGGTACACTGGGAAATTGACTGTATTTTTCATAAAAAGTGGAGTTAATAGCAAAATATTACCAGTTTAAGAAGTTTCGAATTGTATTTCTGTTGTTCTGATTAAGATTACAACAAATTAACAAGTGGTTACGACTGTAAAACCTGAAGAGATGATAGCTGTCGACTTGATTCATTTTTGGAGGATTTGTAGCTATCTGGCAATATACTTCTTCGCCACTGGTAAATTACGACATAAAAGTTCACTTCATAAAATAGAAGCGAATATGTACTGTAAGTGATGTACCTACGTGCATTTATTCGTAGGTTAGTAATTGTTGAACTACTTACCTTAGATGTAGTCCATGGCAGGAACATTCCCAGAGTGAATAGACCTAAGTTTATTCCACCAACAATACCATTGAAGGTCAATGTAGCCTGAAAAAAAACAAAAAAAAAAAAACAGAATAAATTATAAATCGAATGGTTATTAAATAGAGAGCTACTTTCGGTCTAACTACGAGTAGGTATAATTCTTCGTTGTAAATTTTAGGAAAATATCATCTCGCAGTCTGCTGTAACCTTTAATCGAATCTCGCAAGATTTTCAAATATTCGTGAGAAACTCGAAACAGAATTTCAATTTGAGAGAAATTCCTCCAATTGTCATTCCATTCCAGAGGAGCAAATTAAAAATTGTTTTAAATAGGTAATAAAACGAAAATGAAAAATGAAAGACTACCTGCTTACGTGCTTATCCATTCAAATTCTTTTTTTTTTTTTTCTACTCGTGTCTTCCTGTTAGAATAGATGGGCTTGAAAATAATTTTTCGAAACTACAATTATAGGAGTAGTCTACCTCAGGAATAAATATTTAAAAAATGCATAAAAATCACGAGAATCAAAGTACTTACCATTCTTATGCATACACGAGTAGTCGAGTACGTTTATAAATGCGAACACCTTATCAACTCACTTTTAATACGCTGTCCATTTGTTTGACGACAAAAATTAATAAGAAACTAAAAGCTCCGTAAAATATTGAAATCCATTTTGAAAGCGAGGCTCCTCTATTTTCTGCAACTTTTATGTTGAATCCAGCTCCCAGAAAGTCTTTTATCGTAACTGCAGCTAAGGAATTCAGCGCTGATGCCACTGTCCTTAAGTCGAATAGGAAAAGAAAACTCACGTTATCCGGGCTCTTCACTGTTAGGTACATTTTTTAATGTATTAACTCCTCCATGCGACATTCTAATTATGTACCTACTTTGAAAAATAACTCGAAAAAAAAACGACGTTGTGGTATTGAAACTTTGTAGTCAAAGTAAGTACAAAATTATGAAAAATGGAGGTAGTTGGTACTCGTAGGTAGGTAGGTACTCGTAGTAGTTAGTTAGGTACCTACCCTAGAGAAGCAGCGAAAATACCCGCAACAAAGAAACCTGGAACGCCGTCGAACCTTCCTAAAACCTTAATGATATAATATGGTAAAATTTCATCCTTAGAATTGAGCTCCTGGGAAAACGAAAACAGAAGAGAAGAAATATTGAACAACCAGTCGCAGATAATTTGTTGTAAAATGAAATTATTATCAGTCATACCGATTTACCCGAGTGTTTCAATAATGGATCGCATTGATAATACTGTGCGAAGACGATCATACCTGTGTAGAAATTAATCGAGTAAACAACAATAAGGCTAATTGCACTGACCCATAAGGCTCTGGAATAAATTTTATCGACATAATTATAAATACATACTCGTATATGGATTATTGATTAAACTTTGTTTCGAGTGCCAAGCTAACAGAAATTGGTCCAGCATCGTTAAACAAGAATGTCTTATTCTCATAAGAATCAAACTCTATAAGTATGTACTCGTAATGTAAATGCTGACTAATTTAATCGCCCAAAACTAAAATCTTCTGCTAAATGTAATACCTGCGAGGTAATTAGGTCAAAATACCTCTTCGTAGAATACTAAGTCAGTTGAAAGAATGTACCATAATGTGTCTATAGGGTGTCTAGTTGCTTCAGCAAGCCTCCGTGGCACATTATACGTTTCCTAGCCGACAATAGAAAATACTTTGCTCATTTTTCTGCTCTGATAAGAACAAAACTCCTCAAAATGTTTCATCAAATTCAAGTAATAGAACTATTTGTTGATAGATTGAAAATATTATATAATTACGCATTCTTTCATCTGGTTTCTTCATTATTTTTTTTTGGACCGTAAAGCATAGCCTTAAGTGTGCAAAGCCTGCATTAAAATTTTAAATTATTTACTTACACACGCACTTGCTTGATTGTCTCAACAGACAGATATTTTTGAATGGATGCTTGATTTGAGCAAAACATAGGTATCCAGTATGCAATGCCACCAACCACTTGTGTCCATATTGTGTGCCGCTCTGTGGGTGATGGATTAAGCCTGTTGCAGAATAAATAGTCATGGTAGCATAACAATAAATATGTATTTATGATTCGATGACTGAAGCAGGGGTACATCAGATCAAATCAAACTCAACACTTTTTTTTTTTTTTAATCAAGAAATTTTGTTTGGATGAAAAAATCAGGGTTTGTACCCGAATTTTTTTTTCTCTCAAAATACTCTGAATAAATTCATTGAGGAAAAATGTGAAAATAATTCATAATTGGGCAACTATTCTTATTACTGACTTTATGAAATTAGATTAGTCATTTTATTCTATTTACCCCGGGCCCATAATTACACTAATCTGATCGAGGCGGACATGGATTTTTCAGCTTCAACCTCCTCAATAAAGAAAATCGGAGGAAACTGAAAATACGTGAGTTTATGTAAAAGTGATACGAAGAGCTAAATTTTATGAAAGATCAAGAGCCATTTCTCTTTTTTCAGTTTTCATAGTCGATGTGCCGCTTTTTATTCTAATGTGAAGTGAAATGTTTTCTGTGATTAAATTTAACAAAATTTACTTACTTTAAAAATTCTATTCTACCAGACTTGTAAGCTACATTCAGTACGTCAAATACTGAACCAACAACTGTCTGTCCCAATATCATTACTAAAATTAATGAAATCGCAAGAACAGCTGCCTGAAATGTATCAGTCATTATCACAGCTTTCATACCACCCTGAGAAACAAAAAACAAAATTACTCCGTCTTGTCAATGTGTAGGTACTTGCGAAAATGGGTGGTTGGATTTCTAGCGAAAAATAAAATTCAATATAATTCGAATCTCTTTTTGTATTAAATTTCTTTTCGAATGAACACGTGCTCAAAAAAAAAATCTCAAAATCCTACGAGGAGAAAAGTTTTTTTGCTCCAACCCGCCCTCGAAATGTTTACATGTTCAGAGCCTCTTGTCCTTCAATTGTGTCACCTTACATCCATTGAAGCGAGGAAAAAATGCCACAACAGCCATCAGATTTAGGAACAAAAACGTCTAATATGTGTATACTCGTATTCGACACGACGAGAATGAAATTTTTATTAAGGTATTACCCTAGATAATAGATTATTTTCTTCGCTCCCCCTCCAGGTTTTAAAGTAAGAAATGACACACGCCGATTTGAAATATTTATATGTATTTTCCTTACGGGTAGTAAAATCGTTTTCCGTGGTCTCAAACACCATAACATTCGAGACAGTTTTCAAAAACTAATAAAATCTAATCATACGCAAAATAGCACTTGATATTGGATTTTTTTCTGATTCAAAAGTAACTAATTGCATTTTTCGAACAGATGGTTTTCCTTCGTCGTTGAATGTGTTTTTTTGGAAAACGTACGTACAATTTTCTATCCCGCCAACGGCAATGATAGTAAAGAATGAAATTCTTTACAATCTTTCTCGTTTCCTCCTATTTTTCAACCTGCATCCCTTTGTCCCTTTTCCACCGAAAGGATTTCATAATAGAAACTTCTAAAAATAAGATTATCTTTCGACACTCTCTTTTCCCAAACGAGGCATGCAGGAAAAATAAAAATCTACGGAAGATTTCCGATCGAAGAGGATGGGGATTTCTTGAAAATAATTGAGGACAAATTAGTTATATCGAAGAAAATTAATGAAGTTGTCACGAGAAAAATATTAATACTTTATGTCATTTGGAAGATTAATTCACCAATAAAAATGCACATTTCGGAGTGTTAGGTACACAATGGCAAAAAAAAAACATATTTTTATGACTGAAGCTGTAATGACTTTTAAAAATGTATTTAATTAAATTGAAACTACCCTCTTCCTCATCAACTCAAATCAGCTGTAGGGTGAAAGCTGAGGTATAAAGTGTTACAAACAGATTAATGTTGATTCAATTTGAGTGAAAAAAAACAAAAAACAAACAAGTAAGTGCAAGATGGCGGGAGACAGCAATACTACAAGTAATTATTTTCTAAATTTCTACAGGAATAAATTTATGAACTACTCACTTGTGATGAATAGAAAATACAAACTGCATACACGACTGACACGGCTAAATAAACTCCCATTCCTGTAACTGAAACAAAAGGACCGAAGAAAAATAATTACAAGGTTTCATATTGCTAAATCTATATAAAAAGTATTTTTAAATAATTATCATATTTTCTACCCATAAAAAAGTGATATTTTCCCTTCAATAAATGGTTTTCATATTGAAATACTAATGTATTTATCGACAAACGGTATATTTATGCATTTTATTAAGATGAAGAAAATGCAAAATTTTTTTTTTTTTCAATTATGCTATAATGAAAATACTGAATATATTTAAGTAGAAAGATGAATAACTTGATGGAGAGGTGAATGAATAAGTCTGCTGAATAGAAAATAGAAAAAATATTAAGTCAATAAGTTTAGTTGGCTGAGAAATGATATAAACAAACTGCTTAAGCTGCATTATGCTAATAAAATCTGTGTTTATTTACCATGGCTTAAAGCGATAGCTGGCGCATATACAGTTACTGATGTATACAAAGTCTGAAACACGGATTGGAAATATTTTTTATTTATTAGTTTGAGAATTGGCGAGATTAGTTGAAAAAATTGTTATTGTAACAATATATTTCATAATACTAATACTATCTGCTGGTTTTCATCAGTCTTTTTTTGATAGTGGTTCATCCATGGATGAGGATTAACAGACTATAGAACCCACCCCCTTCAAGCTTTTTTTTTATCTTATAAAAATTTCTAAATCCAACTGAGAATTTTGGTACAAATCACATAAAACGAGTTCCTTTGATTTTGACATTGAAAAAATTAAGTATTGATTCTTACAGTTTGAATGGAAAAACTGGGACAAATCAAAATTCGTAGCAGAAACTGCTACAAAAATGATAAAATATGTAAAATTATCTGAGATAGTGAAAATTACGACAAATATCAAGAATGTCTACCTACATTATAATTTTCTTCACTGCGACGAGCAGTCTAAAATAGGTAACTTTCTTCGGGAAAGAGTAAAAAAATTTGTTTGAAAATTATTATATTCTATAGTAAGTTACCTAGATATCAGATCTTACCATTTGAATTGCATAAATTAGTGCAGCTAAAAGACGTACATATTTGTTGAATCTCATTTCCAAATACTGCAAAAATAATGATAAAAAAAGAGTTCCTATAAGTAAATTTATCGAGCCAATGAGTATTGAATTAGATACCTTCCTATAAGTACTAGGTCTGGTTAATCCTTACCTCAAAAGATGATGTTAATCGTAGATTCATGAATATTGGTAAATAAAATTTGGTCGTTATCGGTGTAACAAATAGAAAAGCAATACAAATAGTCCAAAATTGCGTTCCATATTTGTACATTTCTGCTGGGTTCCCCAATAACTCAGTGGCTGTGATAAAACTGAAACAAAAAACCTTATGATTCTATTTATTTCGCTCGGATGTGCTCGTAATTGACGTGTTTTTCTTCCACTGTTTGTTCGTCACTTTGAATACAATAGAGTAATCCCTCCAGTCCAATATACACATACATATACGTACTAGGTTAATGTACTAAAAGTATTTACAATTAGTATGATAGAATATTATACTTATGTAGAATAGCAAGGAAACAAACCGAAACAAGCGAACATTTTCAATTTCCAAACAAGACTTTGAAATTCATCCGTAAATTAAGTTTTTCACATCAATTCGAACTTATTGAATTACTTATACGAATTTACGAACAAAGACGAATACTGTGTTTCTTTGTGCTTCGTTTTTTGCCAACACAAAGAGACTTTTCGCAAAAATTAAATTTACAATGTCTTCTATTTTTTCACAAGCTCTCTGTACTGCTCTAACATCTCTAGTGTCCTTTTGCCTTAACGCCAAAAAAATTTTAAAGAAAAATTTTACCACAAAATATTCACGTGGTATGACTTAATTCGGGTAAAAGACATTCGGAGAAATAGATTCTGAAATAAAAAATTCTGTGAAATGGCATTAAGGGGAAAGACCATAGGATGGGGAATTGAATTTCGGGGGAATGTCCAATAACCTGGTTTGAAAATAATTACAAAAAACGGAAAACAGTAAAATACCTATACGTAGATAAGTATATGCGTAACTTAAGTATATTATCCAAGATAATAAACAGTACCACATATATAAAGAATACCTCGGTAGGTACCATGAGTTTCGAATTGTTTCCGTTTTCCTATTAAAAATAGTTGAAATTACTACTCGCTTTCTTCAGTGTACCTATATGTGTAGATGTTTGTGTGTATAAGGGGGTGAGGGTAGGGGACTGTCCTAGAGACATTTCTTAAAAAATTGAAATATGATAATTAGGACTATAATTTTTTTTTAAAAGCCAATTCTTACATTATGGAATCATTTTATTGGAAGTTGGTTGAAAAGAAAATGGATTATTCTTTTTCGTTCATCTCAGCTACGTGACTATGCATCGTCTCTCTGTCTGTAATGACAAATTGAGGAGGCAGTCCAGAAGTACCTACATCATTTCGATAAAAGATGAATAACGAACAAATTTTTTCATGATCTATATACAGTACCTGTATAGTTATTTTCGTTGCATAAGTATGCATCCAGACTGCAATTTCAATATAATTTTTCCTATCTGCTCTTCGATCAGAAATATTCTTCAACGTTGCAATGGGAAGGTGGGGTTGAAGGTTCTCTATATTTACGTAGTCGAGAAAAACGCGATGTGGAAAATTGAATGTCATAAAAAAGCTGGAGTTTTGGAAAATCGTTCAATGAAAGACGGTTCCTCGTGGAAATTTTCTTTTCGAGAGAAGGGTTTGCGAAGTCGTATAATGTTCACAAATGAAAAACTTGAGAACTGGTGCGCGTCAAAATCTATAAGTTTTATCGCAAAAACTTTTGTTTATGACAGAAAATTCGTCTTACAAAAATAAACTCGAAATTGACTTCACTAATTTGGTTCGCGAGTTTAGAGGAAAATAATTTTTTCATATCAAGATTAGCAGTCAAATGCAAAATTATTCGAACAAAAAGTTGGCAATTTTAATACATAAATAATCGACGGCCAAACTATTTTCATTAAACTGTTCTTTGACATAATACATGTATTATAATATATCTACCTTCTGTACCTATTTAAAGTGTTTAAAGGCGAAGAGGTTAATTGAAATTTTGGCATAAAACATCATATCAGTAATATTTTTAGATTTTATGAAAATATAGATCAATATTTTTCTATTGAAAAAAAAAGAAAAAAGGACTGAACATTTATAAGTTAATTATAGAATCGCTATCCGAAAAAATAACTATGTAGTTGCAGGTGTCTTTTAGAAAATATGATGAAAAATGGGCCATTGCACCTGTCGTAGAGCTGTCGTGAATTTCTCAAAAATTTCTTCTTGAAAATATATTGTTAGTAGTGAAAGGCGCAGAAAGGAAAAATTATGAAAGAGGCAACGCGTTGGCTGTGGCATAAGCCTTTGTCATGTTTGCGAGTGCTAATGATTATATTTCCGATTTTTTACAAACATCAAAACTGTTGCACTTACCTCGCAGCTAGAGATAATGACATAGGCAAGGTACCCATTTTGCTTCCTCCTAGTAGAAAATCATTCGACGTCTCTTGTTTCTCTCCAAAAAATCCGTAAAAAGTGCCGATGACGCAGGAAATCATTAGCATAGCAGCAACCACAAAGTAGTCTATTAAGCTAAAGCCATATTTGGCTGCTTTCTTATCGCAAGCATCATCAATACTCGTTGATTTATGTTCAGCTTCGACAGTTTTGGCCGCAATAGAATAAGTGCAAATTAAAACGACACATACGAACAGGATCTTACTCATTTTCAGCTTGGTAGACACTGTCTGTATAGAAATTGAAAAGGCTGAAATCAAAGTATTAACGTTCAATCAAGATGCTATACGAAAAGGTAGAAATTGACTTGAAACAAATATTCATCGAATAATTCATCTTCCAGCTCACCTACACTCGCATGAAAGTAAAACGCACCTGATGAAATTTCCATTTTTCATTTTTCGATTACGAGTAGATTAACTATACACATAAAAGGTTCGAGCAAGGTTATGTAATATTTATAGATAAAATAAAATTACTGGCAAATGATTTTTTTCTTGAAAGCGCGAATCCAATATTTGACTAAAATATCAAACAAAAACTGTACTTCTTTAACTGGTTAAAACTGGATGTGGGAATTAAATATAAATATAGACATCAATTTGCATTCGATAGGTAGCGTTGGCCACTTCTATAGATTTGCCAAGTAATACACTCGTGTATTCGTAAAATAAATTTTTCATGAAAATAATTCAATTTCATCTTTAACGTTATCTTTTTCGTACCTTGATAAGAGAACAGATGGAAAAGCACAAATGCTTCACAAAATTATAAAGCACTTTGGTTAACTCGGGTAGAAAATGAAAAGGAATAAGGTGAATAGTATCTTTACCTATCTATTGATGATAACCGAGTCGACCTTCTCGAGCATATTTTGTCCTCCCTCGGTGATAATATGACGTGTATATCTATAACCAGTTTTTGATTTTGATTTGTTAATATCTTAGTTCTCATTTTGGGGATACATTCGGAAATTCTGAAACCGCGATTGTTTCAAAAAGTATCATACTCGTATAGGTACCTATACTCGTACCTGTAGTAATATGACAGTCTTGGTTCCCTAAAAAAAATATTTTTGTTAAATGGCCCTTAGTCCACCACAATGTAACTCTTCAAGTAACTGCAGATACCAGTCTTGTCTATAAGATTTTGTGACACTATTGTATTTAGGGTTTATTTTCCCAGTAAGATAATAGTTTTTGTTTATTTAGCTCGTCTCTTGTCTACCCTCACAACCGCATGTAGCTCTTATAGTAAATGCATACTGTAATTTTCTCTAATAATTTTAACACTAGAAGTACCAGGTGGCTTCATATACGACGCCACTCAAAATTTTGAGATAGACTACTCGAAGGAACAATATTTTGAGAAACCGCGACTTGTGTCATACGACGCCACCTGGTCCTTCGAATAATCGAGTAAAACCTGGTTTTTCTAGTGTTAAATATGATCCTCATTCTACTTTCGATAAGCCTGGCATGCTTCACTTTATTCTCAGTTTAGATGTCAGTAAAATAGCGTTATAATTGTTGACAAAGTTTTTGCTGACAATGAGACAATAACTTGGCATTCGATAGACTGGATACAAAAAAAAAAAATAAAGGCGAAGCAGCGAATTAACGAGGCTACAAAAAATAAATCAACTATAGTGAACCATTAATATTTTCATATCCTCTTCTGTTGCTCTTTTGACGCATTCCGAAAATAAGATTAAAGCGTTAATACTCGAAATTTCAACGGAAAAAAAAATCCGTCAAGAGACGGTACTAGCGACACTGCCAAAATTTGAGAGGGAAATTTTTAAATTTCAAGGACAATGCCGCTTGTCAAAGAAAGAAAATGAAATCTTTGTTCCAAAAAAAAGTTCAATAAATTTTGTTAAGATTAAAAGGATCCACTTCCAAAACAAACTTTTACCACCGTTGCGTTGTTTCTGCGCATTAACCTTTATTTCTAGAATATTTTGTCGTGAAATAAACTGATAGTTATTTTAGTAACTGAAAAACATGTGATTAAAGTTTAGAGTGGGAGTTTGTTATAACTTATCGTGTTTTTTTTTCTATCAAAATCATTTCTTTGAGCCATTTGACTATTTTCCAGAATAAATTTGAGTACAAACAATTGGTTCAATGGAAATTAAAGATAGGTAGAAAATAAAGAAAAATTTTTGATGAAGAAAGTTCAAGACTGTCGTAGGTAGGTACTCTTATGAGGATTTACAAAAATACAGAAAAACGACACGATACTGCATTTGAGTAATTTTTTTTACAAACTGGATCCCATAGGTGACTCGTACGTAGCTGACATATTGGATGTACGTCATTTTTTCTATGTAGGAAGCGCCCCTAACTTGTGGTATGTAGGAAAAGGAATCGAATAAATGCAAATAAAATTGTCGAAATATGGATTTCAAGTGCAGTTTCTCTGTCTCACCAGTTCAAATACGAGTATTTATTCTATCGTGTTGAACTTCGTGATTTAAGAGGGTATAGGTAAGTTTTTTAATTTTATAAGTCAAATACTTTCGTATGACGTAGAAAAGACAAATTAAGATCTCCTATATCAGTTTTCAAAAGTTTATTTGAAAAAAATATTTAATATTCATTTATAAGTTTGAGAGAGTTGAAGAACAGACAACTTTCGCGTAATACGCAATTACAAACAGTTCATTGTTACCAACCTTATTACGAAGACTTTGGCAATGTCATCTTCAACTTTTAGTAGTTTTTTGAAAAAATTTGGTCAATCTTGTGCCACTTCAGTTTCAAGCACTGAGCCAGCATTATTATTATACCTCTTGTAACTTTATTCATTTTGGTTCTCGGGTTCACGTAGGAAGCTGATCCTGTCTAAAAATATTTGGCCAACTTTTGTTTCCAAGGTTGACCATTCTCTCTTTTTCACCTTCATAATAAAACTTTTTTTTAATGTAATTATGTAATGTGAATAACAAGTGACAACAAATTCGTAAAAATACACGAAATTCAATTTCGACAAATTTAATGAACAGTTCCTCTACAAAAAGTTGGTGAACTGGAAAATGAATAAAGGGACAGCGCGTCTGTTGGTTTTAATACTGGTTAACAATATGCTTTAGAGAAGAGGGGAAAAAATTTGCCACTTACCTGGAAATGCGAATCAGCAAAAATTTTAGACAGTTAATTTTCTTTTCACTCGTTGTTCTTCGCTTTCTTTTTGTTTGTTTTTCTTCTTTCATTTGTCTTTTTACATTTACATCATTTTATGGTGGTTTTTAACTCGAATACGTCAATTTGCGCACTTGTTGAACGTTCTTTGTAAGTATATGAAAATCGTAAAAAAATTGAACATAATATTCTTCGCTTGGATATAGAGTTAATCAACAGCACACGATGGGCATGATTATTATGCTGGTGCGCACAAATGAACTTTTCCAGACAAATAAGTGGCTGTGGTAATTAATTAGACAACGAATCAAACGAAACGTCTAATCGGTCGATTGTATAAGGCTGTTTTTTTTATTAACTAATTGTTACTTCAAGAAAGTTCATCAGTGTTGGTATTAGAAATTTTAATACGTCTAACTTTTTCCTCGACATCCTAATTAGCTTCATATAATTGACATGAGATTGTAATTAAAAAGCAAAAACTATAACTTTCAAATAGATCTGCAAGAACAGATAATTTTTAATTTGTAAAAGGTTCTTTAGTAGCTAAATAAGTCTAAGTAGAAGTATTTACAAATAGATTCAACTGCTCTATCATTGCGTAATGACAGTAAAGTCTGGCAGGGCCGAAGGGGGGGGGGGGTTTAAAATAGACTCCTCTCCCCTCTCCCCGCCGTTCTAGAAGGAACATTATCCTTAGGGGTAAACGACTTTCCTCAACCCTCCCTGGCAACAGATTCGGCTCCTCATGGAAAAAATGTGAAAAAAAATCCATTGTCCATACGAACAATTTTTTGTAATAAAAAAAAAAAAATATAAATTACATTTTCGACCGACTTGGAAAAGTATTCCCTAAAAACAATTAGGGTGCCATAATAGGAGATTTTTTTGTTTTGTTTTTTGCACTTATGTAGAGTTTGCAAAAAAACTAGACTTGACCTCTTCTTGCAAAAGTCTGTTCTTACCTACAGTTTGGCCGAATTATTAAAATAATAAAGAACGGTCGATGAACCTATTATAAAGTTCAAGGTGAAATCATCACATCCAATTCAGCGTTGCTCTTGAGCAACTTTTTATTGCCGTTGACATTCTCTCAAAAAGAAGCCCTTCTTTTTGGGCCAAAAATCTTAATAAGTTTGTCATTTTTGAATATTAAGCGATGACATTTGGAAGAAGATTGTGCAGACCGTAGACTAATTTGATAACTTATCGAATATACCTGTAGATATTATTGAAAAAAGTTTGAAAATGAAAGCATAGAGTGATAAAAGAATACTTGATTTTTTGGTATGTGAGGTGACCCACTTTATTTTTCCAAAGTATCTTTAAATGATATCACTTCAAGCCATTTACACGACCCGCTGTTTCTCAATAAACTTCAGTGATCGGTAGTCGGTACTGAGGAAGAGTTTTTAATTTCTAGGTTTTTAAAATTACCCATCGTTTAGGTAACTTTTTAAAATTATATATAGGTACCTATTTATTACAATTCGTCATCAACAATGCCAATTTATGAGGACGAAGTGCAAAATTAGGATTTCTATGAACACTTGTGCAGTTCGTGTTCTTCATGTTATGCATGCCATATCATCTCACGTTTCAACATAGGGCAATTATTGAGCACGTCTTCATTTTATTAATTTGGAGACAAATTTAAATTAAAAGGCGGCGATCGACCCAGCTGGTCGGACGATCAAAGATGATAAATAATTTTTGCGAAATTAGTATATTTCGGTTCTCATATGTCAGAAACCGGTATAAACTAGTTTCAAGCGCATGTTAAAATTTGCACGGTTTGCAAGAACATGCCACTTATCTATTTGGATATTTCAATTTGCCCTTCTTAGCCATGAAGATATTTACGCAGTCAACATCCAAAGAGTAATGTGAAATAATGAGCGAAGATGACGCTCTGAAAAATTAAGATGGCTGTTTATTGGTAAACTTCAAACCGCGAATACTCTTTTTCACAATAAGCAATACAATATTATATTGATTCGTATTTGTATCACTTCACTAATCATGATTGAAAATTTTCTCAGACAAACTTTGAAAACATTATTAGGACCTAAACTATCAAAATTTTATGGGCTGATTGCGTCATTCGGTAATGGAGATAACTTAGGTGCATTGAGAAAAATTGCAGGAGCTATAAGCATAACTTAGTAATTTTCCCTGTTTTTGTTCCAGATTTATTGTAGAAATTACGGCAAAAAATGGTAAAATATTATATTATCTGAAATACCTCATTAAAAACAGTACAAAAATAGTTATGTTAGAAATATTTACAATAAATCTTGAATTATTTTAATTTTCCAATTTCACTTGCAAGAGTAGTGTTGGTAAGTATTTCATTTCCTTTTTTTTATTACTCGTATTTAAGTACGTATTTTTTTCTCAAATGTTTCAAATTTTGATATCAATTTAGACGATTCGTGCGTCTGGACGCCATTTTATATGTATATATCATAAGATGAGCTTATAGTTCGAGGATACCGAGGAATGTGCTAATTCTTTTTAAAAAGTTGATGTTTCAGAAAATATCGAGAAGTAAAATTTGGGTTAAAAAGGTTCATTCCAATTAAGATGAATTTGCAAATGAAACATCAATTGAACATTTTTCACTTTTCAATTTTTTCTTATCGGATTTAACATAAGACTACAATACCAGGTTTGTACCATATGAGGGAAATCTGACCCTATGATAAGAATTAGGGATTTTCTTCGTTTTTTTTTTTTTTTTGTATTTAACAAGAAGTAACTACTCGTAACTCCAATTTTTGCATGATTTGTTACATATTTATTAGTTCTTGTGATTTTTAAAATTGATTTAAAAATGTTGGCTTTAATCCCTTTCTTGCGAAAAACGCTCCACATTCGGTACACAGTTAAAATTTTCCTTGATCTTCTTGAAGTGCGGACTTGAAAAACTTAGTCAACACTAGTTTCATTTAACAAAGTTCAATGACTTGATTTTCTAATCTATAGCTTATGCTACAAATCGCTCATTTAATGCAAGAGTGACACATTGTCCATAAGATTTACATAGCAGAAGTGTCACTCTTGCATTAAATGAGCAAAATGTGAAAAAAAAAAAAGGAGCATGAGTATAGTATCCTGCACGTATAGAATATGGACATGCGTTTTACTCATTTACTCGAAAAGTCTACTAACGATGATTAATTAATTTGAATCGTTCGAAACAAAACATTTTAATTTTAATACAATGAATGAATAATTTGGTGTCTGTTGAAACCAGATGAAAGCAGTTATATTCGGTTTTAATGGTCCATTACTAATCGAAATTATGAATACGTTCGAATCAAATAAAAGTGCGTACTCGGATAAAATACTTCGTGTTTAAATTCTTAGTAGTTTTGTGTACCTGCAAATTAATTCAGCAATTTTTATGATACTAGTACAGTTGACTAGCTCTACTAGTGAGCTGTCACTGCATACATACCCGTACTTGAGACACAGCTATCTTAAAACTGGTAAGTTTTCATTGTCGAGGGATATTTCTAAAGAAACCTTTCAAGCCAATATTCCTTTGCTTGCATCTCCCACCCCTTTTAAAGATGTATCATCAATTTTTTTTAAATTCCAAACAATATTCATTGGATATTTTCATTCAACTAACCCATATAGTTTTGGTTTAAGAGTTCATTTAAAAAAATTGTTTGAATTAATCTCTTGAGTTTTTATTTTGTAGCTCAATTTGTAACTAAATTTTGAAGCTCAATTTGTAGCTCATTTTGTAAGCTTAATTTGTAGCTCAATTTGTAGCTCAGTTTGTTGTTCAATTTGAAAGCTTATTTTGAAAGCTCAATTAAGGAGCAAAAAAAAGCTTCTTCCGGACTGATGTTATCATATATGTACGATATGGTCGAAATTCCCATCGGATGGGGCTAAATTGTGAGGCCCGGTTCGACCGCACCACTTAACCCCCTAGGTGGGCGCCACTGAAGTAAAGATTAAGGTTCTGGCTCCGAAAAAAAACATTCTACCTATGCTTTGAATTAATTTTTATCTCTGAGAAATAAAGTAGACATATATTTGATTTTGATTAAATCATTGTTCATGATGGAAGCTATAATTCCATAGTATTGTACTTATATTATTGTCAGTAGTTACATATGGAATATGAAATTACACAACAAATCTCAAAAATAAAATATGAAACTTTGTTCAAATGACTATCACATTGTTAAATTTCTGATTCCTCAGTTAGGTAGGTATACTTACTTATTCATGAAAAAAAAAGTTATAAAATTGGTACATGTATAAATGCATAACTTGAGAAATTTACAATAGGTACTGGAATGGTTTTATCGATTTAGTATCATTTAAGACTGATAGTAAGCATACATTTTAAAGTCTTATTCAGCAAATGAGGACTATTTTCAAGTTCCTGCTTTGACTTGTGTAGAATCCTGAAACAAAAATAAACAAAAAAATAAGTAGATGGTTCCTCTCTCCTGTAAGTAATTGATAATTAGATTAAAAATTATTTACGTACTTGCTAATTTAATTCACCTAAGTACATGAAAATACGTGAATACAAAAAAGAATTCTAATTATTTTTATTATAATTATGACGTCCACCAAAGACTTGACAACTCGAAAAACCCATTTTTATAAAATTTCGCCCTCAACGACGTTCTTACTATAATATGCATATCACGTATACCTACTACAGTATGTAACTAATCTCGTTATTTAGGATTTGCGAAAAAAAGAAAAAAAACATCTTCCAATAAAAAGGATAGCCTACAAAAACTCTAAAAATTGAAAAATTCTGTGAAAAAATGAGAGAAAAAAATAGAAAAATAAGTTTAAAAAAATGAAAAGACAATTTAAATAAATGAAAATTGAAGTAGGTATAAGATCCAGCAAATAAATTACTTTTTCTAAGCTTTAAAGTGATGTCCACTGTAGCGGACATTGTGACTATTGAAGAATAGTACAAATAGGGGCACTCAACTTTGAAAACTTCTTGTATGACAGTCATCTCGTCAAACAAAGTGTCACTGATTCACGCCTGTCTAAGAGAAGGAAATTTCAGTTTGAATTTAAAAAATGGTAATCACCAAGTTAGTCAGAAGAATATGATGAGTTTTCAGTCTCCTTGCTACAGGTTTGATAAACAACTTCGAGTCCAGATCCTTTTTTCGACCATCTGTCAATACGAAACTGCATAGATAGCCAACAGTGAATGTAGTAACAAATGCAATCAAACCGTAATACATATAACTGATTCGAAATAAGTAGGGATAGGCATCATTTGACCTGAAATACATGTATGAGAAAACACAATATTAAAGGATATTATTATTTATGAAATTCCTTACTCCGTATTTTTTAAATTAAAATGAAAGGACGAATAAACAAAAATACTCGCGATTGCCAGTAAATAACCGTCCAAAATGCTCTTTCTTGAATTTTTTTTCCTCGACATTTCAAATTTTTTTCGTATTGCTTTTTATTTTTCAGTAATATTATAATGCAGGAAATAACTTACTGCGCAGATGACATCATAGTTACGTTTAAAAATTCACTAGATGGTGTACATCCATCTATCCGAGATGGCAAAGGAATCAACTTTGGTCTCGGTTGTCCTAGGCTGAGGAAACTTCCAGCCATTAAACCTGCTATAAATCCAATTAAAGCTCCCTGAAATAAAAGAATAACCGCGGTCTTGTTGAAAATAACTAAATATACTGACAGCAATAGAGTAATAGAGAAGGAGCGTTTTCAGCAAAAATTACAAGTGGCGTTACGACATCGGAGTGGCCTTTGAATGGAACTTTTGCAAACAAAGAAACTTAAATAAGAGCCTGTGAACTTTGTCATGTCTTCAGAACACGCATTGAATAACATGTACGTAATTTAAAAAATATAATTGAAAAAAAAAAAAAAAAAAAACGATTTTGAAAGGTTGGTTACAGAAAATACGTACAACCTATCAGCGGTGGTATAAGATGGTATAATATGGGTACACGTAAGTATTTTATTTTAATTGTATACGTAATAACGACGTGACGATGCACTTCCATCTAGAATTCCATGGCCGATTTTTATTTACTTTTATCTCTAAGAAAGGTAGCTATATTGAATAAAATCGCAGAGTCCTTATAAGGGTTTTGAAGTTCCAAAATGAGTTCGCATTTATTTTTTAAGAGTTTATGCCATCACTGACCATAAGGTTGTTTTTATAGCAAATCAATCATTTTCAATTACTTATCAATTTTTCTCAGATACAATGTGCCATGGTAGTTGAAGAGATTTTCATCTACTTTCAAAAATTCAAAAATTGTGAAAAACTAGGTATAGTTACGTGGAAAATAATTGTCACGATATCATCTTTTCACTTCACTCCAGTCGCTTGATTTAGGTAAAATAACGAGTCAATGAAGGATGGTACAAATAAATATTCACGTCTTCGTAGTTTTCTAGTCGTTATTCCAAAATTAACAATGAAAATCAAAGGAGCTAGAGAAAATTGAAAGTACTAACTTTTTGATTTGCAGATAATGTGAACATGCCCAGTGTGAACACTGCCAGCGTGGGTCCTCCAGCAACACTGAAGACAACTATAGATGCTTGTATAATGGATGCAGTTGACAATGCCATCAAGGCCAACAGTATGCAAATAATGCCGTAAGTGCAGGCTAAAATCTGAGTAATAAAACTACTTCTCGAGTCAATCTCTACACCTCGATATTTTTTCACCAATGGCTACAACAGACGAGTTAATATTTTAAAGATTTTACCATATTTTCATACAAACTACTGGAAGTGATAAAAGAAGAATATTATAAATATGTTATTTCGGTGAGTTATTTCTTGATACAGACCAAGGCAAAAGTCACACAGCTATAATTGGATTTTAAATTCCAATAACACTTGAATTGACTGAATTAGAGGTACAATACCTAAATTTTTTGCTGTCAAAAATAGTAATAGTGAGGCTTCTCTCTTCACACGAGACTGAGCATGCCTGTCACTATTAGTGATTGAAATATGGTCATACTAAGTACAAGCTAATAAAACCTCGCAGCTAGAAACTGTTCACCAAAATCCAATCGAGTGTTGAAGGAAACGTATTATACGAATAGAAGTGATCTTATTCAAAAATATTTGAGACCGAAAAAATCAGTTCAAATTTGAAACAAGAAGGAATAATTTTATGGTCCATAATTCCAGTTTTACTTTGACATAATCCTCAAAAGTGACAGCGGCTAGTGAATTAAACAATGGCGATACAGTGCTCAATGATGCAGAAAATATTCCAGCCACAAATATTCCAGCCAAACCAGAACCACTGAATGAGTCAATCACAAAAAGAGGTAAGAGATGATCTGGTTTTGGAATACGTCCAACCCTGAAAATAATTAAAATTTCATAGCAAATACTTTAACTGTACCTATACATGTATATGATTCATTCACCCCATTAGACAGAAGATTTCACAACAACAACAACAACAACAATTCAAGGTCATTTCGGTGATTTCTGTCTTTAGGTGATAAATTTATTAAGACTTAACCCCTTCTTTGGAAAATTTCTGGCCGTTTCCGCCTTCTTTAGCAGTTCTCGATGAGCTAGAATATATTTTTTCTTAAAATGGTTATCTCAAAAATGAACTTGACCCAGTTTCAATCTGCATTAGTAACCAATCTACTAATTGATAATTTTTTTTCTTTCAATCAGTTACAGTTTAAAATTGTTCAGCGTGGCTAAAATTGTTCAGTATTTAAAAACGATTTGATAATGACGGACTGCAGAGTATTATAGGGAAAAAATGTGGCAGGAGATCGAGGGCCGGTGAGATTATCGACTTACTTTAGAGGATCGCAGTCTTGATACTTAGCGAAGACGATAAGGCCAGTAAAACAAATAGTCAACGATAAGGTAGTAATCAAAGGCCATGATAGAAGTGCAGATATGGTAACTGTTTTGTAATCTTTCATTGTCATGTATCGTTGCACTTGTGCTTGATTAATACCTTTCAAAAATAAGCTATTCAAGATACCACCGGTAACAGTAGACAGCCATGAATGGCGAATCGTTGGGTCAATTCTGAATCTGCAACATAACAGTTAGTATTTTATTTAAAAACCGGAAAGATAATGTAGTAAAATCAGCAAGCGGAATTTTTCAAATTTCCTATCTACCTATATACTATGGAAGAGCTACATTTTATGAAAATTGATCCGCAGTTAATTATCTGAAATTTCGAGTCACCGAATATACTCGTACTTTCCTTATTTCGGGTCTTGGGACAAGTATATCCCTACAGTGTTTCTTAGATCTACCCATAATATGTATTTTTTTTACTACATGTATACCAGGAGAGAAGGTTTTATTTTAAGAGTACATGTAATCTATATTTTTTGAGTGGAAACTCAAAATACATTTATAATTGAAAAATTTGTGGATCTTCTTTGCTAAACCCCCCCCCCCTACAATTAATTTTAAAGATTTTTTTCAGTCTATTTCAAGAAAATAATATGTAAGTACAAAAGATTCATCATTCGGATAATCATTTTAAATAATTTATATGTATGTCCAAATAACTCTCTTCCTCCCTTCATTTTTTTTTTTTCCCAAGTCTATAATGTACATTCGGTGGATGAAAATAATAACCTCGTTCATAGAAAAATACCATCGCTCAATTTTAATTTAATCATTTTTGTAAGGTCTAGCCACGGATGATTGCTTTGGACTTCCGAACTTCACGACATAATTAGGTATTCTTATTGTGATAAAACTTAGTAAACTTACTCATTAAATATAATCCTGCCGTGTTTATCTGCAATGTTGAGTACATTCCAAAATCCTCCGTACCTCGTATACCCCGAATAGATAATGCTAAATAAAGCGCTGAACATTAAAAATGCCTGCGAAGCAAAAATTGACATGAAATACGTACGTAAGTGTTTATCTATTTAAAAAACCAAACGAACAATTAGCGAATAATTTATGCGAGAGTTCGCTAATTTATTACTTTACTTGGAAAAAATCTGTGAAAATTATTGCTTTCATTCCACCCAGAGTAGCATAAAACGTAACCACCAGTCCAACAATAATTATCGACCATTCTTGGGAGATATTTGTCACAGTCTGAAGAGCAATAGCTGGTGCAACTAAAGCAATGCACGAATACAGCAGCATTTGAACGACAAAAGCCAAAGAAGCGCAAATGCATAGTGCACGACCAAATCTCAACTCCAGGTACTGAAACCAAAGTACATAATTAAATATACATATATTATAGTTTTTCATATTATTAAATCTTCCAAAATGAAATTAAACGGTTGCTAGTGGACTAGTAATGGTTCGAAACTTCAACCGTAAATTCTGTGGATGGAGAATAAGCACTGAAAAGTTCACATCAAATTTCCTTTACTGGTAGGGTAAGGTAGCCTGATATCAACCACTATTTTAAAGACTGCTTTAAAATTACTCTATAATTATAATAGAGAAATAAACATTGAAAAATTTTTAAAATAAATATTCCAAATTATAGCAACTACCTACAGGTACCTATCTAAAAAAAGGACAGTTCCAATATTTTTATCAATTTTTGAAGCCAACGCTTGGTGAGTTGAAAATTTTGGACTAGCGTTCCTAACACCATCTGCATGTATATGAAAAATTATAAAAATATTTATAACAGGGTTAAAGTCAAACACTAAGCAGCGAGCTTATTTATTGATTTCAAATTCATAGTTATTTGAATGATACAAAATTTTTTCTCATAATTTAGTGAAAAAATATTTTAAGGAGTAAAATTCATACTTCGCTTATGAACCACGCTTGTGGTCACCAACTCATCTGAAATACTCTACGCCAAGCTATGTGCGTAGAAAAACAGAAAAGACGTTCGACGTAAAAATTTTGCACTGCTCTTATAAAGAATTTAAGAAAAGCCATTTTGAAAATGTACTCACTTTATAGACAGAAACATGTTTCAAGTTGTAGAATACTGGAATGTACAAAAGCAATGCCAAGATGATGCCGATCAAGTAACCCACATTAATTGCGAAAAACTGGGTGCCATATGCATAAGCCTCAGCTGTTCCTCCCAGCATGGAAACTGCTGACATGAAGCTCGTCATCAGAGAAATGGCAACAATAATTGGATTCTGCTTACGATCCCCAACTAAATATTCCTGCATTGAAAAGGAAAGGTATCAGAGTAACCTGTCTGCGAGATGGAAATATGAAAAGTTTAAAAAAATACGTGGATAGGTTACCTCATTAGTTTTCTGATTTCCTCCGCTAAATCTGCAGTACAAACCAATAGCAGCAGAGATGGCAAGGCTGCCACCAAAAATTATGTAATCCAAGGTTTCAAATGCCATTTTCTTTGTCGGTAGTTTTTATAGTAATTCCGATTCTGAAAAACAATGATAAAATATAATATAATGATTTTTGACTTACCTACGATGCGTCTCGATAACATGCCACATTTATTGATGAAATGAATCGTTCATTGTTCGTATTTAAAACATAGGTACTAACCATTAAGTCTAATAATTGGTAAGTAGGTACTTATGAGATAACTTCAAATCAAAGGAGACTTTTCATGAAGATACTTCAAACATTCATCAGGACAAAGATATGTCACGAAATCTTGTACAATAATTATAAAATAATCAAGAAATAGCGTACTATATACTTGTATAAATAGGATAAAATGACAAGAAAGTAACATTTTATTACTTTTATTTCAAGATACATGTAGCACACACTAGGATGTGTTCTTTCACTTTGATATTTTCCGTAACAAAGTATAGACTGATAAGTAATTTTGGTGACTGAATGTGTAAGATTTATTATTTATAGGTAAGTTATAGTATTTACAAATGTTTAAAAAAAAAAGAAAAAAAAGAAGAGGTGTTTTGAAGAACGTAAAAAAATAAAAAGTAACGCAGACATTAGTCGATAAGTCTAATCTCACTGTGCCAGAGGCTGAGATGCGGATTCAAGTGATTGTCTTCCTGCAAAAGGAGGACATAATTCGACTACTCTGACACTTGAAAAAAACCTTCTTCCTACGAGGCTATCAAAGTCACACAAGTTGAGGGGATAAAGTATTTGCAAGTTAAAATTTTACCCATATTAGGTGATAGGTACGATTTCAATTTTTCCACAAATGTAAAGCTATCCGAGGCAAATTATCAATTTATCTACAGTAAAAATGCAATTTACGCATAAGAACTCCTAGATATTGATGTTGGAAATGCACAATAAACCTAATATCAAATAAAAGGGAGATAATATAAATTTAAAAAATTTTTTAGGTAAATACTTTCATCTTCATGCGCGTTCCAATTTATTGTTTTCAAAGTCTAATAATCCAACTTTTTTCTCCCACGCACTCCAATTTGTTTTTGTTATATGTAATTATTAAGTCTATTTCCACATCGTAGTTAAATAAAAGCATTAAAAAAAGAAAAGAAACATTGAAGATAGCATTTTTCACTATCTGGGTGTAATTTTATAATTATGGTAAATAAGAGATATGAATAATTACTTTAACCCTGAGTAGACCATTTTTCTACGATTCTCAACATTATTTACTATCAAATTTTATTTTTATCGAATAGACAAACCAAAACAGGCTTCAATTTTTTACCAAAAAATTCTACGTCAGACGTGAAAATTTATTGATAAATTTTTCGTTTGACGTTAACTTGCTTCTCATATCACCTCACGAAAAAAATGAATACAGAAAGTTAGTCTAGTATAATAAATAGAGACCGGATTCCTCGGCATTTGTCACTTTTGTTCCTGAAGGGACGGGAGGGTAATTTTAACATATGAGCACGAATTGGGGGGAATAGAACCCAGGAAAAAAATTTTATTTTGCCGAAAAATGCCGAAAATGGGGAAAATGCCGGAAAATTCCAAAAATGCCAAAAATGGCAGATTTTGCTAATTTTCACCATTGCATCACGCATAAAATCATTGATAGAGAAAAATCACAAGCCTAATCATGCAAGCAAGGAAGTTAGCAACTGATATCAACAGCTCTCACTCTCATATATAACTGCACAATTCATACTGCATAATGATAAATTTTTATAAAAATGTAATTTTTTTTTTATCTCTGAAATAGAATTTCATTACTTTTTTACTTTTTTGTTGCTTTTGAGGGGTTTTTGTAGGTTACTGCCGAATAATGCCAAAAATAAAGTTTTCAATGCCAATTTTTTCACTTTTCTGTGCCGAGGAATCTGGTCTCTAATAATAAACTTTGGCTTGATTGTTATTCAACTTTTTAAAAACTCTCCAATAATTTTTCATCGAAAAATTTTTGAAATGCCTCCTCTCTATACTTGGTCATTTTCTTGTACTCGCAGTATTAATGAAAATGCATTTTTTAAAAACAGTTATAAACGAACGTATTTTAGCATAAAATTCTTAACTTACCAATAGACAGGTAGCCTACTTCTTTTTTATTTCTTGCCTTCTGCTTTCAATTCGTACTTTTTTGGTCATGTTGTTCGTAAAATACCAACCTTACAGACATCATCATTCAAGCTGTAAAATTCAAATTTCATCTATAAATAAAAACAATTTACAATTTGTAGAAATTGAAAAAAAAAAATTGAATTAGTAAATGAATGCACGCGACGCACCTACGATCTAATATTAACATCGAAACACAATTAACTTCAAGGATATTTTATGAGACACTGGACTTTCAGATATTCTCAAACTGTTTTACGAGAAATTTATTGTCAGTAATTAGGTTGTACATACTTGGAAAATCATCGAACATGTTGCCTTGAAATGAATAATACGAGTAAATTGAAAAAGATAATTAATTTCGCTAAATCGGTTACCACGTGCTTATGTTTTGTGGAGCTGGAAAAGTAAAACTGAATTTGAAATTTATGCCAACAAAACTTGCGTTGAAGCTCTGTGATATGACCTTCAAAAATAACGCCGTACATCTTTTTGGCGAGATTTCCCCCCAAAAAAATAACGACGCGAAAAGACTATTATTTTGAAAATGAGAATTGTCAGTTCTACTCAAAGGTAACACTGCTTCACGATGTCGAACCTGGTCGAACCGGCGTATATTCACGACGCGACGTCATGAATAGTCATAAAGATTCACCACGGTGAAAAACAAGTGGGAAAAAGTGGTTCGATTTATGATTATTACATGTGCATTTAATGTTATAAATTTTCTTATTGCGATGGTTATTTTCCCGGTTAAAATGTAAGAAAAGGTTGTTCCAGCAGTTTTCACATTTACGTGGACAGGTAAAGAAAATAACTTCGTAGTTAGGCTACTGTCAATTCACTTCACAAACCGGGAGAATAATTTTCAAAATTGCATTTTTCAGATTTTATTAGATAAATTAATAAATATAAATGATTTTCAATGGGTAAAAAGTAAAGATGAGCTCTGCGTTTTACAGCAAGGGTAAATTTGGAAAATGTTAAATTCGATTTGAAGAAATGTAATATTGAGTTTATGTAGATACTGGTACATTTTATCGAATTAGTATTATGCGAGTATTGTTATTTTGAAGACGAAATTCAATTGTATTTTTGATATTACCACACGGGGTGCGATCAGATCTCTTTAGCAGAGAAAAGTTGTAAATTATTAGATAAGCGTTATCGATTCTCTCCTTAGATTTTAATCATCAATTCAAAATTTCTAACCCACGTAGTAATGCTACGAAGCACGAGATTGTGGGAATAATATTATGATTGTAAAAATAAGTTGAGCTTATTAAAAATGCAGAATTGCGAATAATATTATAGACAAAGAATGGTCATCTTAAGTATAAAGAATAGAATTAGGCTTAACCTGTTATGAACATTGTTTACTTAACAAACTAAAGCAACTCTCATCAGGATTATTATTGCTTCTAGGTATTATAGCTACCTATATTTTCAAGAATTATTTCTTCAATGTGTATTTCATTTATTCGCTTTTATATTAGTCCAGTGCAGTTAGGCGAAAAAATGCCATATAAATACAAAGAATCCAGAAAGAAATTTTTCACGCAGAAACGTCAGAATCACCTCCCAAAAGTCACTTTTTCATGAAATATACCTATCGTTGGCGAGTTATAGACAAAAAATCAAAAATTTGGATACATTTGTCCCACTTTGGAGGGTTGCGGCAGGGGCATTTTAGGTGATTCTGGAACTGGTCCTTGACATTTCTGCGCAAGTAAATTTCTTACGGGCTTTTTTGATATCTGAAACATTTTATCTTCCCTAGACTTAACGAAGTTGGTTGACATACATTAATTACTTCATTTATTAATCTTCCGTGAGCTTAGGCTCATCGTTAGGATGGCTCTGGGTCTATTCGACTATGCAATCTTTGGGTTGACGTTAATAATTTCAGTCATTATTGGATTGTATGCTCGGTTCACTGGAGGAAAGCAGAAAACTAACGAGGTATTTATAATATTTATAATAATCCGACGAAAAACGATTCGAGAAAGAGCACCTTCACTTCTCTTTTGTTTTTCTTTTTTTGCGTTTGTATTACAGGAGTACCTTTTAGGTGGAAAAGATCAAAATGTAATTCCAATCGCTATTTCATTAGTTGCCAGTTTCGCCTCTTCTATTTCCATTTTGGGATATACTAGTGAGGTTTATCGTTTTGGAACCCATTTCTTTGGCATCAATGTCGCCTATATGTTTTCAACACCAATAGCAGCGATCTTTTATTTACCTGTGCTGTTTAAAAATAATACCGTGTCCGTATACGAGGTACGAGTATTTTAAAATAATATGCCCCTCCTCTCACCCTTTCCGCATAAATATAGCACGTTTTAACTAACTATAGCACAGGTAACAGCGCCACCGGAAGCAATTTTTTCAAGAATATATAACTTCAAGTTTGAAGCATTGACCCAGAATTAAAGTTATTGACTTCATTGGCAAGTGTACATTATCGATCAAGTTCAAGTTGGCCCTTTTAATTCCGTAGCTTATATTATTATTTTGTGTGTGTATATTTTTTCGGAAGACGAGAGGCTCTAAAGTTGTTTCGTTATACCAATTAAATCCTAATGTTCGACTTGCGGTTTCTATATTTACTTGGCCAGCAGTATATCGTTTCCTTACATTTGTCACATCTATTCCTACAAAGCGCCAAACCTATAAGAATTTCTCGATTAACAATGGCAATGGAATTTTTTGAACATTGTATTTGGATGAGTTAAACCGGTGTGCTTATGCTCCATTATTCCCGCACCAAGAATCACTCTTCAAATTCCATAATACACATAGGTACTCGTTTAGTAGATGGAAGTTATAATGGTTGTTATGTTTATAATTTTTTTCAAATTTTAAAGTGATCGTTTTTTAAAAAATTTCAATGTGACCAATATACAAGCTAAAAATAGTAGGTTGACTTTCGTATCAAACAAAAGTGTTGGGAGACAGACGCTACAAATAATTTCATCTCATTATTGTGGACTAATACGGAGTTACGATTATTTTTATGCAAATTAGTTAATATTTCGGTTACGGACAACCTTAGACGCTAGTTATATTTCAAGATGAAAATACGCATGAATATTAATGTCGGCATCGTAAACGAAGGACACTAAATATTGATGATGTTAATAAAGGTCGTAAAGGATGGCGAAAAAATAATTTTTTATTTAAAAGAGTGAAGCAGCATATAATTTTTAGGAAGTTTCAGTCTCTCGTTAAAACCGAACCACAAAGTCGATAATTTCTCTACATATTTCTACGTCATTTGCACATGTTGTAAACTTCTAATGAGGTTACATCTCTATATGTTCATTTTACCATACACCATTCATTAATCATCAACTTCAAGCTATTAAATGGAAATCTATGTCAGTCATTTGTAAGGGCCCAAAATAATTTTTTAGTTTTACTCATTTATACCACCTAATTTAGTGTATTTTCGACCATGTACCTATGGCCTACATGTATAAATATATTAATTACATCCGCAAACTAACTAGGCATAGGGTGGAGCACAATACACATAATTTATATCTTTTTGGAAGAATAATAAAATTTTTGAAAAGTTATGGGATTGTCGGAGTGTTTTGTGCCAATTACAAAACAAACAAATTGAACGTTGCGTCGTGAAGTAATAAAATACTAATCAAAAATTTTATGTTTTAATGTACCTGCTCAGACATCTCACAGACAGACACTTGATATAAGGAGAGAGTTGCGGTAAAAAAAAAAAACGAATACGTTAGATGCTCTTTTTGATTATTAATATGTCGATACTAAATATATTCCAAAACTGAAGCTCACCATCAAATCAAATTATAAGAAAAGAAAAATTTTATAAATGTGTTTCGAACTTGGACAATATGATTTTCGACATTTTCATTCGCTGAATTCTGCAATTAAAGCAACTTTGAGTGTTGATAAATATCTTCCTTATTAGGAAAAGTTCTAAATGCAAACGGATGGGTTTTTCAAATTTTATGAATGTTTGTACCTATAGGTATATATTTACATAATTATAAAAAGTAGTGGAAATAGTGAAAATTGATTATAGATTCAACTATCATAATTTGAGTTTGAAACGCGAATAATTTTACTCTAAAGTTAGGTAATTTTACAGAATGGTTGCTGCGGAGCAGTACGTAAAAATACTAGCCAACAACCCAAAAAGAGCCCAGTACTAAACAAAAATCTTTTACATTGAAAAGTATGCGCAAAAAGCTGTAAATAGATAGAATAATATTATAGAAATAATTTAGTCCATTACCCAGCCCCGTCAGTTGTGTGGCAGGGGGAAATAATGTTCAACTGGCATCAAAAATACTTCACTTGGATTAGTCATACCTATAAACTATAACACCTCACTAGTCTAAGTGCCATACAGATAGCATGTACCTCTACCTATAGAGAAGAAAAACTTTTTCATAATCACTGCTCAGTAATGGCCCTGTGTAAAATCTATTGATCAAGGATCGTCGTTTAAAGTTCAATTAATTAATTTGTATCGATACGAGGAGAAATAATCTTTTCCAGAGTCTTAATTTTCTAGCCACTTTTCTTCAGAGCTTTTTCAAACTTCAATCTCACCTTAGCTAAAATTTGATTTTTTTTTTCTCAGTACCTTGAAAAAAGATTTGGACGTCCAACAAGACTTTTAGCATCTTTAGCTTTTACTGTCCAAATGATCCTGTACATGGGCATCGTGCATTATGCGCCTGCTTTGGCTGTCGAAGCAGTTACTGGAATTCCTCAAATTTGGTCTATAATAATGGTCGGAGTTATTTGCATATTCTATTCGACAGTTGGTGGAATAAAAGCCGTCATCATTACCGATGTGTTTCAGGTGGAAAGAAAATTAAATACCAGTAACGAATAGGTATTCCTACATAAATTATGTGGATTTTAATTTGATTAGTTATTTACAGACCGGGTTAATGTTTGCAGCTGTAATTGCAATTATCGTCGTTAATATCATCGATGCTGGGAGTTTTTCAGAAATATTACGCGTAGCTGATGCTGGTGAACGGATACAATTTTCCAAGTAAGAAATTCTCATCCCATTTAAATACGTTTAAATCTGAGAAAGAAATTTGTAAAGTTATGGAGAATGTGAGGCTTTCAAAAGCTAGATAACCTTTTTTATACATAAATATGTACAATTGAAAGAAATCTTCGTCGACTTTGAACATCTGAAACACACTATTATGTAAAATCTGACTGGCACTCCACTCGAGCAATCACCAATTATACCCATTATTACCTACAATGATTGCTTCAACAGACGTTCTAACAATTACTTATTGAAAAATATGAATTTTACGCCATTTTTATTAACAGAATAGCGTAAATCTTTCTTTACATTAAAATTAAATCAACTTTACCACATCCAGAATAGTAAAAGCTTAGATAAGAGAGCTCAACTGCCACGATTGCCTAATGGAAAATTTTTAGAAATTCGAAAGCATTAACAAAATCAATTTTTAATAAGATTCGATCTACTTGAAAGCAAAAAGTAGATAGGTATTTTTTCTCACAGGAAATAGGGATCATCTTCGTACTTACAACATTTTCGTGGTTCCTTGATAAAGAAACAGATGAAAACGTATGAGTTGCTGCTTCTGCGACCTCACGAATATTGATCCATTTTCAGTTTTCACTCGGTTTTCGATAATACGAGTACATAGAATATTTACTCTCCTTCTTGTTTCACTTCATTTTTTCTTTCTTTCTTTTTTTTTTTTTAATTTTTTTTTAAATTCCTCGAATCAATTTTCAAAGCATAAAATGTTTTTTAAGCGATTTATTGAAGGTCAACATGTTCTCTGTCACTATTTCACAAGATGAGAAAATTTCTCGTTCCTCCAACAAAGAAGAAGTTAATGATGAGTTGAAATGTTTAAAATTATTTAACATGAAACTTCTGGCAACACTGATTGTGAATGAACTTAAATTCTAAATTTAGTAAATATTTAACTCACATTCTGTTATATGGGCTATACTTATCGTTGATGAAATAATCTATGTAGTTTTGCGACTATAAATTATTTTATGTAGGCACTAAAATTATGAAAGTTCAAGTCATGCAAAGCTTGGTTTCCTATAAATTCATTAAAGATTATAACATGCGGAGTATTAGTGGTGATATAAAACGACAAAAAAGACGCACCTCATTGATAAGCATCAGTGGCGAACCTTCTCGTTTCAATCGCGCGAAAAAGTCAATATTGATTCAAAATTCTGCAGATGTGTAAATAAAAAAATAATCACTAAAATAAATCTGTCCGAAACAAATTTTGAAGCGAACATTAACGGATAGGGTAGAGTTCTTACCAATTTTATTACTACTCGTTTGTCCTGTAATGATGAAATTTTTCTGTAGGTAAGTATATTATATTTTAGCTAAATTAATTGACGAACCCTGTCCTCAGATCTTATGCATTTATTTTTTTAATTCAGTTGCTCAGCTTTGTCTGAAAAGAACCTACTGCTAAATAAAAAATAGCTGTAGCCTTCACCAAGAATCGTGAAGGCAAAAAGAAAGGTTCATTAACTTATGTTGAGAAAAAAATTTTTACGTAGCATAGGTATTAGGGAGACAGTTTGAATCAAGTTTCAATTCCATATTTTTGCCTACACACCATTCTGTTTTTAATTCGCAGAAAGACTTATTGACGTTTTTCTCCACATGCTGCCTACATTTATACGGTACCAATATTTATATGAATTTTTTTTCGACGCAATAACAATATCACAAGTGAATTAAAAATTTAATTCACGCATGCGCAGAAGAGCAGAACCATATGCCCGCCTCAACGTATTGCTCTAAAATGATGCTGGAAAATATTTTAATAAGCCCGATTTTTGTTCAAATAATAATTATATGATGTACTTATAAGTGGACATACCTCACCTAATGATTGACAAAATTGCATTTTTCTAAAAGTTCAATAAATAATTAGCTTAGTTACACAGTCATTATAGCAAAGACTTTTTGTAATTAATATAATAATTAATGTATCGGCAAATTTTACAAACTCGCCTTTCTTACCACTGTTTCAATCTTTTCAGAAGTTGAAATTTTCTAGATTATACTTGTATCTGCTGAATCTCTTTCACAGTTTCAACCCAGACCCAACAGAAAGACACAGCTGGTGGACGGTGATAATTGGTGGATTTTTTACCCACATTGCAATTTATGCTATAAATCAAGCTCAAGTTCAACGTTTCGTGTCCATGAAATCCTACAAACTGGCAGCTTGGGCATTAATGTGCTCGCTACCAATTTTAATTGCATTCATGACATCATTGTGCATTGCTGGATTATGCTTGTATTATTATTACAGAAACTGTGATCCTATTAGGTAGGTCAGACAAATTATAGACTATAATAAATTATAATAAATATTAAAAGACCACTATGCATACTCTGTTCTAAATATTTGTCAGATAGCCGGAGAAAAAACGTGGAAAATTTTCGCGTTAACCAATCAGATTCGTTGCGTGCTATGAGATGTTGCCAAAAACTTTAATTCAGTGTTTCGTAACTAATATCAAATTTTAAAAGAATGAGTTATTTGGCAATGTTCTAGCAAAGTCTTCGGCTATCATTTACGATCGAACAGAGTATAGCTAGCATTCCTTCGAGCACTCGAACCGTACGTACATCTCTCACTCGATGTCTATTTATTTGTTCAGTGAAGGTCGTATTCAGTCTGCAGATCAGTTAGTTCCACTTTATGTAATGGACAGATTGGATGCTGTTCCTGGTCTAACTGGACTTTTTGTAGCCGGAATTTTCTCGGCCTCATTGAGCACTGTCTCCGCAGCCGTTAATTCTTTAGCTGCAGTAACACTCGAAGACTTCTTGAAGGTTGATTTTTATTCTTCTTTACATCGAGATTCATTGGTTAAATAAATCTCGCATCAAAGTGAGTGGAAGGAAAGGGGAGAGGCTGACTTTGTTTAATTTCATACTGCGAGGTATTTAAAAAAATAAAATCTTACGAATATCCGATGCAGATAGGTACATATATCTTTTTCTTACAGTAATGATATACATGTACCTACTTAATTAACAGAGTCTAGGTATAGTAGGACGAGATATTTCAATGTTAAATGACATAAAGTCTATGCAAAGTCATAAACATGAATTTTTTAATGAACTGTCATTTACAAAGAGAGGATACTCGCAACTGTTTATCAATTTGAAAAAATTTCTAAAACCATTAGAGAGGTCACAATGTTAAAGTTTTTTCAGTACTGTGTAAAATTTGTAAAAATAGCACTTCTGGACTTCTTTTTTGTTTTTGCAAAAGACTTCAAATGCAAATAGCATTTTAATAACATTTGCTTATTTTTTATTTACTCGAATTTTTTCATATTTCTTTCTATCTTCTTTAAAATCCTTCGTATAAATAATAGTCAGATTTTTCTTATTCAAATTTTTCTATTTTAGCCTTTTCATTTATGGTACCGTGAAAAAGAGCTTTTAGATTCCAATGCGAGAATTTCAAAAGCCCTCGCTTTAATTTATGGCTTTATTTGTTTGGGTGTGGCACTACTGATTCGAAATTACGAGTCACTTCTTACTACATGTCTAGTCGTATTTGGGATCATCGGTGGTCCATTATTTGCAGTATTTACCGCTGGAATTATGATTCCACTGGCCAATCAGTTTGTAAGAATTAGCAACAATATCGTTCATCCGAGTTATTTTTGGAAGATTTTCCAATTAATTGATATCGAATTACAGGGAGTCATAATTGGTTTCATCATTGGAATACTCTTTTCTTTTTATATTGGTTTCGGAGGACCAAAACCAAAACCATTTCCTTTACCTGTAAGCACAACTGGATGCCTGAACTCCTTCACCTCAGTTATACAATCCGCTGTTGCTAAAAATATCACCGAAGGAAATATCTCAAGTCTTTCAAAACACGTGTCGTGAGTAAAATTTTATTTTATTTGAAATATTTCGAATTACCTTGGCATATTTACGATATTATCATCGATGACATTCGAAACTTTTTAGCCGACTAAAGTTTGATAGATAACTGATCCCTGCTTCAAAACATTTTCCAACATTTTCACCTATGTAAAAATAAATCATTTTGTTTGATGTCGATTTATGACTTGGCTAGACTAATATAGAAATGCGCGTGATTTACCTATAAATATACATGTAAAATTACGCGAGCCCAAATTTTATTCATACTCGTCGTACGTTAATTTGATTTTTATTTCTTCGACAGGTCAAACGACGACTACGCTTATATATTCAGAATAAGTTACTTGTATTATATAGTTTTGGGTTTTTTGATAACCCTCGTACTGAGCATTTTATTGAGTTTAATTAAATCCGATCCCAACTCGTCGAATAATCCAGACCTTTTCACTCCTTTGGTGGCAAATTATTTAAGGAAAAGACTGATAAAGGAAGAACGCGTATATATGGTGAGAATTTTTTATTTTAAAAATATGATTCCGGTCTATTAATTATATGTAAGAATTAGATAAATGGTGCTAGTTATGGTTATTTTCATCTGACATTCAATTACTATCCCCTTCCTCAGCCACTACTGTAAAATTTCTTGGCCTCGGTTTTGATTATATAAACTTTCATGGTTGCCCTATATCTTTGATTTGAAAAAGAAATGGCACTAGTGTGAAAATTTCAAGTTAATCTTAAGGCTCTCTAAATTCTGAGAGTAAACCTTAGTTCATCTCAGAGCTAGATAAACTGTCACAGCTAGAAGCTAGAAACCCATAATTTACAATTCTGTTTCTTGCATCAGTCCAAAGAGATTCTCAAAATGGTTGTTAAAAATATGATATCATTACTATAATATGTTCCTGTTTATGTTTAAAACATTTTTTGAGTCAATTAAATGCAGATTAAACCTTTATGATTGATCACACCTTCAAAAAAATTAATTAAGCCTAAGAATCATCTCCTGAAAGTAGATAAAAACTCGCATTGAATAAGCCCACCTTGACGATGCGAGTCAGAAAATTGCTGATCTATAAAATTTTCGAGGTTTGAAAACTTTTTTTGAATTTTTAATTGACTGCAAGGATTTGATGAAAAACAATTGACCAAATTTTGACCAGTTGAATAGGTTTTATCGATTTAATATTTTTTTATAACTAATTAATATTGGCTGGAGTCGTCTAGCCAAGGTGGACTCACTGACGTGAGTATAGCTGATGAATTCTTAGAAGATAATTATAGCGTACGAATAAATGTTTACTAATGCCAATTGGATGTTTTGATTTGGCTACAAGCTAGGTTGGTTCTAACAACCCATAAGTTATTTCAACGTTAGAAAAAATGAGGGAGGAAAAAAAGAATTTTCTGTTTAGTTTCGCTTTTGCGATTTTCCATAAAATGCTAATGCACAAAGTAGTATCTTTCTAATTGGAAGGCCTCATTTATGTTTCAGTATGACGTAAAACAACTGCAAGAAATTGAATTAAACCATCGATAGCCTATTGAGTAGAAATTCAGTCCCCAGGAGAGTTTTGGACTTGCAGTCTTCCAGTGCAATTATGGCGTGTGATAAAAAATTTTTGTTACCAATGCAAGAAGTCCGTCTAGTTGTCAACGATTTTGAAACTACACTGAATCGCAGTAAAAAACTAAATCTTAGTCTATTGCCCGTGGTGATGACAATTGAAAGCGGCCAAATCTTCAAAAATTTGCACGAAAATTTTCTGATTTTACTCAGGTATTTAGATATCGAACTAGGCTTACAGATTTAAATCTGCTGTCAATATAAAAGGGATGATAAACTTGTCTATTTTCTAATTATATTCTTTTCGTTGATGTTGATTCGAAGATTGCATTATTTTTTATATTTGTTCGATATTTAGTTGAAAAAAAAAAAACTAAAATTGCATTAATGACGGTAACATGTTCCATAGCTGTAAAAACGGTCGCATGTCGTCAAAAGTAATATATTATAATTAGCCGAATATAATTTTTTATTATTTCATCGCGTGTTCTGATTTTCATTCAAGTAAGTATGTACAATGCAGACAATATTTCAAAACCAAAAATGTACTATAATAAACCATATGGATTTACGTATTTCGATGATATTTGGAATAAAAAATGCTTACCTTATTCAACCCCGTTACACTAAAAAAAAACTTGCTGCAGTATATTGTGGACTCGCCAAGCTTGATTTTATTGTATCGTCCTTGTCTCTTTTGTTTCCTTCATGCTTCCTACCACGCGTTGAAGTCTCTCAGTCACCTTTTTTAGCTCACTTCCGTTTTCTCCAGTTTCTCTCACTCGTGTGTCGCTCTCACCACTACTTCATATTATAAAATGTGTCTTTTGAAATAAACAGTAAACTTTAGACTCAGAAATTGTCCCATTGCTCTATTTTAGCCACAACATACAGTAATTTCCACTTTTTTGGAAAAGAAAACCGGGACTGTTCGTGATTTATAGCAGAAATTATTCGAAAAAAAAAGGTGAAATATATTGACAAAAATTTTTGCTTCAGTCTACAATCCTCCTCTGGGCTCTTCTCCGCCCCCTCGCGTATAGAAAACTGAATCTGCTCCGCGGGAGCATTTGTTTCCTTCATTTCTATGGGGACACACTCCTTGTCAGTCCTTGACCGCTGCTAAATGCACCTGGGGATACGGATTGGCAATGGACAAAGACAATACTTATCTGTCAGATTGTTTTCAAGATAGGTAGGCAGGCTCTTTGACTAGTCAAAGGGTAGACCATGGCCCATGGGTGGACTTATAAAAGTACCTAACTGTAACTCGACTACAGTTTAACGCTCTCTATCAACAGAACATGCAAGCAGCCTAGCCTAATTGAAACTCTACGAGATATTCTAGCAGAAGCAGCCACCAAAATGCGAACGAAAATGTTATCACAACAAAACAGGAATATTCTCTCATTTTCGTTTAATTTCTGCAAGTTTCAGCAGCTGAAAATTTACTATTAATCGAATAGTTTTGTTCGTTAATATTTTTAATTGATCGAAAATGAAGGACGTGTTGTGATATTTGCGGCCTACTTTCAATTTTATGGCACATCACCCGCGTAAAAGCGTATAATTATGTTGTTAGGTGAGGCAAATATAACTTTTTTTTAAAAATTAATTTTCATTTAAACCTGTCGCACTTGTGCAGTAGATCGGTGTAACAAAAATTCAACTATTTCTTTGTCAAAATTACTGATTATATTTTTCGTGTTGCTCTCCCCTAGCAATCATAGCAAACTTACCCCCTGATTTCCATCAACCATCTGTTACTGCTGCAGAAATATAATAATTATGACGTACTCTATTGGCAAAATATGATTTCTCATTTTTAGCATCATTAGCCTTAAATTTGCACTACTATACGTACATCGTACATAAAAGCTCATTTCTTTATTGTACGTACCTTAGATACCTAGGAACTGTATAATGTTATTTTTGTATAGTCCATTAAAAATTGTTTGTTTCAGAAAATTACTCGAAAAATGAAAACTGTCGCTTGGATTGTACTCGTCGCCATATTATTCATTTCCACCTTCGGACTGTCATTTTGTATCGTATTCTTCGCTGCAATAATCATATTTTTTATCGGGTTCGTCCTATACGCCTACTCAATTAGCGCGTGTTTATAATTTTCTTTGTGACGAAATGAATTTTGTTTTTGTTCGCCCGCAGGGGTACAACATACGTGCACATACACGAGCAAGAGTCGGTGGAAACGTATTTAGATAGGATTACTAATTTCTCATATTCGTCCGATTCTCTGAGCAGGGTAAGCTTGTTTGACGAAATGAAAATAAATTCATTTTGTCAATTACATGGTGTAAATTCTGTACTTATATCCACTGCAGTTCTAGACCTAGTCACTTTCGTACAATATTATGGTGTTTTTGATATGTCACATCCTGTTGTATTCCTTTCTCTATGTACGTATACTTATACCTATTGATTCGGTTATAAAAGCAAATTCTATTGCAGTACCTATTCAGTCAGTTACTACCTATAATTATGTCATCTGTGACTGTGGATGAAGGATGAAATCACTTTATTAGTGTCCGTTTAGCAAAAGCAAGCTTTATCCGACAGTATTTTTTTTTCTTCAAAATTCTCGTTTATTCTCACTATTATGGCTAATTTATTATAAATTACTCTCGTAAATAATTCGACGAGAAATGTGAAGTATTTTTGTTGTAGCCTTGTAAATAAAAACTATATTCCATAGGAATTTCTAAATTTTGTTTGAGTATAAGTTCGTATACGTTCAACCTCTACTCACACAACGTCACCAAGAGTAAAATTCGTCAACGAAAAAATATTTCTCATTCATACGTTATCGTGGAAATCATTCTATCAGTTTTTTCCCAATCCAATGCACTAATGAAGTCTGCCAGCGAGGTTGAAATAAAAATTAGTAAAAATAACGATAAAATAAATTCTTTATATTCGTGAAAAGACTTTTAGAAAGAACTCTATAGTTTAGCTGAAAGTCGCTATTAATTCGGTTTAATTGTTTGATGAAGTGGTCTGTCGTTTCTCCGGACTAACTGACGTTTTAACCTATTTTTTCATTACTAACGCGATCTGCAATGTGACGCACATGTTGAGGAGAAATGTGACTTTTGTGACACTGATGCAACCTATAATTTTTCCAGTGGGTCACATCAGTGTCACAACAGTGCCACTGCTTCCTGATTGGTTGAATTTTTGCCACATCTGTGTCACATTTCGCGTCACATTTCTCCTCCACATTTGTGTCGCAGTATGCAGATCGGGTTTAATTTCTAATTTTTACTCCAAATAATTTATTATCATTACTGACGTACTGAAGGTAGAATGTAAATGATTACTTATATGAAAAACTACAGATCGATGGTATAGTGTTCATTTTACTTAGATTTAAATAAATTGTCTATAATATTACTCGTTGAAAAGTGCTATTTTTCAAAATTAGACCCATTTTCAAACTTCATTTAGAGTACTTCTATGGCACCACGTGAGGTATTTTTCTTAAATTATTGATAGGAAATTCGATAAAGAACAAATTGCCCTCAGTTTCGAATCTATGTATTACAGAGTCATCGCCAAAGAAATACCAAAGTTTTATACTCGTACATTCGAGCTTTCCCTAGGGAGGGCACAGGGAGTGATGATTTTGAATCACGTACTCTTTGGATCATCCTCGTCAAATTTTTGCTCCAATTTTTTTTTCTTCTAGTTTTTCAGACTAATTTTCGTGACTTACTAGAGGTCGAATCTGTTAATACCATTTCATATATGTTTCTCAGGTGTTAAAGTTGATGAAAAAATCCAAGAAAAAATGTAACTTCGATAATCGACTGACTGGATCAAATATTATTGATGAAGAACTTCAATTAATTTTGTACTATGTATTTCGCGATTTTGTTTATCCTTGGTAAGATTAAAGTGTAACCTCCTCTTGAAACTGAATTTATCTATATTTGTTTTTTGTTTGTTTTTTTTGTAGTTTTTTGTTTATTACGTATTTCGAGTTTATAATATTATATACTTATATACGTACGTACAAATATACTAATTATTTTTTCATTCAGGTACAGCAAAGTGAGCGATGATCAAGAATTTCCTTACCATTTAAAAGAAGCAGCTCAAAAAATTATCATAGCCGTAGCGAACAGGTAATTTGATTCTTATTCTCTTTACCTGCATTTTGAAAACTTCAAACTTGACGAAATTTATAATTTGTTATCGCGAATTCCAACTCGTAATTGTTGCTACACTTCATCAATTGCGTATTTTAAAATCAAGTTGTTTGTTCTGAGCAAAGATAGATGTACTGACATCAACTAAACTGTTATGATGCTGGGGTATTGATTTTCGTCAATTTAAACTACGTTCTTATCTTATAGCCTATACGATGAAGTTCTGGCTTATGATACGATGACGATAGTATAATGCAAATTAGTATACTTCATCTGATTCCGTTCATTTAAATTTTCTAGCTACAATAAAAATATTAGGGTGTAGTCCAAGTTTTAACCTCGTTTCTTTGGTGGTGGAGGGGGGGTATTTAAATATAATTGGTACCTACAAATTCATTCGCCAGTAAGCTTAAAAAGATACTAATTTGTTTTGCGATTTCGTCGTTTTGTCCTAAAAAAAAAAATTGAATGATGGGACTTGACCTCACTAACATTCCTTATGTCAAGATTGACCTGGAGTAAATCAATAAGTACAGAAGTGCATAGGATTTCCACACGAGTTTGGAATTTAATTTCCACCGTTTACTATTTTTTTATCTGTCCTATTATGAGGATGTACAACTTTTCTCGCAATTGATTAAAAATTTCGAGGAATATCTGGCGGTTAGGTACAAATGAATTTTCATCATTTTATTTCGCTATAGGTTATCGGTATATTATAAAATTCTTTTAGTCTTACTAAATCATAAAGAGTTTCTGAGAACTAATGGATACCTGCTGTGGATGTAGTATGATTAATAGCCCGATAAAAAGTAGGTAGGTACGTTAATTGAAAATGAGCAAATTTAACGACGTCTTCCAAAACATCCACTTGTGCTATTGCCTATCCCTATGAATAACTTGTTCAAATCCGAAACAAGATCCTGCAGATGTCTTTTCAATTACGTGGATATTGTGTATCGTCATTTGTTAAGCGTACTAACTCATTAGCTGTAGGTACATTTCACTTTTAAGGTATGGCCTTGAATAAAAACACATTTCTCTTTTCGCAATTACTTATATGCTAATAGTACCTATAATAGCAACATGCTTTTTATTTTGAAATAAAGCGTTTAAAAATGAACACTGCTACGTAAGAAGCGGATAAGTCTACTTTTTCGAATTTTGCAAGCGAGCAAAAAAACAACACTTTCGTTCCAAATCCTATTGCACTGAGCTGAGTTAGAAAGTGTTTGGGTATATAAAGTTGGAGGGGTAACCCTTGGGAATGCTTCATAGTAATTTAGTCTTTGTTTCTCACTTCTGGAGCTGGAACAATGAAAAATATTTCGACTGGAAAGATTTATCCTCCTCATTTAAAATTTTAAGTGAAAAATTTTATGAGCGATAAGTCCAACATTTTGAGAACTATGCTGAACTGAGTACAGCATGAAGTATCAAAGTATTAGAAACCCATATTAGTGTTATGTAATTTACCCAATGGTGCATCGCAAGGACGGGCTAAGGCCGGAGAAGCCCGCCTTAAGCATCAGATTTTACTGAAAAAAAATTACAAAAGGTTAGGATTTTTACGGTTTAGGTACTCGTATATGTAGGCTATAGGTAGTTTGCAAAAAAAAATACTTAGGTGATTCAGTACTGATAGGTACGAGTGGAATGTGTTTACCCTAATTACGCGATCACCGAATGGACTTATCCGCTTCTGGCATAGCAGTAAGTTCATTTATTCGTCGAAAAGTTTGCAATCAAAGCGTTTAAAACTTGGTTGGCCTTCGTCGTGGCAGCTTCGTCTGTTTATAGATGTGAAATTTGTGTGACTCTTTCGTCGCAAATTCTTTGCTTTATCTTGAAATACTCGTATTTTCAAAATTAAGTTAATATTTATGATATTCGAAAATAATATTAGGTAAGTACTTTCATTTTAAAACTGAAACGGGAAAATGTTGAACAGGTGTCCGTAGCTGACACCACCGATGACAATTTACTGCCACGAATATTTTTTTATCTGGTTCACTTTCGTATGAAGTTGAATACCGTTACGACACGGTTCGAGTCATAAATACGTTTTTATTACTCCAACTTTGTTGAAAAAATAGAAAAAAACATTTTCAAAAAACTCGTACGTATGTCGGCGGCTTAATTACGTCCATTTTAATAAAAACACGAATGTCTGACTTAACTTGCAGTCATTTTCAATTTAAACGTCATTTTCGTGTTCACCCTTCACCGACTTCATTTTCCATAAATGATTTCAACTCTGCCGCCAATCCTCTATATTCTGTTGCTACTTTTGTCGACCTGCGCGAACATTGTGTCGCAAGATGACTTCACCGTGGTCATTCCAGCAGCCATCCCTGTGTCCAGCATCAGTAGGCCCTCGACTGCAGCACCTACACCTACAGATGCGTCCACTTTACTGGAATCCATCGTGGAGACTTGCTCAGTGATGTTCGTCTCCGAATTGGGCGACAACACTTTCTTCATCGCCGCCATCATGGCCATGAAGTACCAGCGGATGGTTGTATTTTTGGGTGCGATATCTGCCCTCGTCCTTATGACCTTCGTGTCCATCCTGTGTGGTTGGGCTGTTTCTGCGGCGCCTAAAATCTATCTGTATTACTGCTCGCTGCTCGTCATGTGGATATTCGGCGTAAAAATGATCGTCGATGGCCTACATCTGCCCGAAGGCGACGAGCTAGTTCTACCCGAACAGTACGTCTCAGTTCCAGCCAAAGTACTGGAGACACCAGCTGACGAGGACCAAGCGACGTCAGATAAGTTGAAGTTGATCGACGACCCGGAGATGGGTTGCTGCGATGAGAATGAGAGCAACGCTTCTGCGGACACCTCTGCGGCCACTTTTGCGCAAATTTTTGCGCAAGCTTTTACCATGACGTGTGTCGGCGAGTGGGGTGATCGATCTCAATTTGCAACCGTGGTGCTCACGTGGAACGACAACAAGTGTGGCATTTTGTTGGGCAGTTTTCTGTGCCATTGTGTGACCACTGGGTTGGCGGTAATTTGTGGCAAACTGGTGGCACGCAAGATTTCGGTGAGGAAAGTCAGTCTGGTCGGTGGTGTCGTATTCATCCTTTTTTCATTCGTCACATTTTTCAAGTATAATGATTAGCATTTAGAGGGCTTTTCTGTGAGCTGAGCAAGCTGCAGTCCATGCTACATGGCGTCACCGTCGATTATTGCTCGAAAGCAAAAAACTTCCAAGTCACCCTCGGAAGCGAGAGATCATCGACCCTCACCATTAAAGCGGGAATACCTCAGGGCAGGGTCTTGCAGTTAAAGTTAAGTCTATTATAATTCTGCAGACTTACCAGCTGCGCGTACATCGAGAATGGAACATATACTCCACAGCAGTGTTACCAACCTCCAAGCTGCAATTAGGTACCCAGTTTTCAAAGTGGGTGATGGAATAAACTTTTTGTTGATGAAAGAAAATCTACACTCGTTGATTTTGTCTTTCACCCTCGCGGGTATGCTCCAATAATACTCGTAGAATCGATGGAATGTTGATACTTAAAACAGACCATAATTAGCACATGCGCCTGTTTTTCAATAAAAGAAATCATCGAGTCCACGTAAACAAATTATGAAGAACTCGATACTCGCAATTACTTATTTTCTGATTATTTCGAGGCTTATTTTTTTTATTTACACTCGAAAAAAAAAGTTAAAAATTAGTAAGCTGCATACTACGAGTACATACTCTGGGACAATTCAGATTTTATGTGAAAAATAAATACTTATAAAATAATTATTTTAAATTTTAATAAGTAGCCCACTAATTTTAACATAATTTATACTTTCAATATTTCAAGTAATTATATTAATTTTTAATATTTTTTACAAATTTTTTATAAGTTTATTTCAACTTTTCGTATAAAACCGAAATTGTCCTAAAGTTATTAAGCTACCTTTGCAGATATACATAATATATTAACATTTATTACGCAGTTTTCTCTCAGTGTGTCTTCTATGAGTTCAAATGAGCTACCTACAAATTACCGAAACCGAGAATTATTCAAGTTGGAAAGGTCGTAGCCCGCCTTTTTCTTCGAAGACTACCTGCTCGTATAAAGTGCAAATTGTATTTGACAATAAAATTATGTTAAAACTTGCCATTTTGATCATTCAGTTTTGTATTATTCGATAATGTGTTTCACAAAATGACCCTAAAAAGTCGTAGTCTGATTCGCAAAGGTCAAAAGTACGCTTAAGGATAAATTTTTTTCATTTGCTCCTTCCATTTCAAATTAAATCAAAAAGCAGCTAACTTTCAGAATGCTCTATTTTAATACATTTTACATCTTTCTGCCATGCAACTAATAAGAGAATCAACTATATAACGTTATCAATGGATTGGTTAGTTATTTTGACAAAATGGTCAGAAATTGTGGATACCTGCTGAAATGACTGGCCTTTATTGTTCGCAGAATTAAAGAGGTCGATTGGATTCCATATGTCACGACAACTCTCGTCGACGATGTAGCATCACATTTGCGACTCTACAAGCAAGCTCGAGCCAAAATGAAAAGCACCAATTATGGCACTTTGGAAACTCATTTTTTCGACCTCGAATTCACCATGGAGGGCAATGTACTCTGTCGAGATCACATTTGTATGAATTCTAAAGCAGAAAAATGTAAGTGCACCTTCGAAATTCGCAGTGTTAAGTAGATATGCATTTTACCCTGTAATGTGCAAAAAGTTTGTACCTATTTGTGTTTTTTTTTCTTCAGATTACCTTCAGCACATCGCCGATGCTTTATTGTACAAATTATTATTAGAAGCTGATTTCAGTTGCACTCCTCTAAGATTTCTCACTCGAGAGATTCTCACCGAAGTAATTTTGTTACCTTTAATTTCATTGGTCTCGGACCCAGATTACGTCAATCAAACGATTATTTGGCTGGTTCGTGCGATTTTATTATTTTTTTGGTATTTTGAATCTATTTTACTTATCGATACGATTTTACTAAACTACGTATTCATTTATTCGTTCACAGTGCAGTGATTTTCCTGTGTCGAGTGAGATTTTTCTTACTGTCTTGAAAACCACGAACAATGCTGACGAATTATACGCTACAAGATCGAGTATCAAAAAAGAAATTACGTCTCTGGTAAGTGCAAAAAATATTTATCGGAATGAAGCTGTTGAATTTCTTAGAGGCGATCTCGTCGTTGTGTGCCCACTCTGAAAAGAATACCTACAATTTCCATATGCCCAACATCTACTCGCTTGTATTTTTCTTTTTACTTATTTCTTAATTTACAGAGATCCAAAGATGCTTGCAGCTTAAACGACACATCAGTGAAAAATCAACTCAGTAGTCTCGAGTATGTCGATAAGATAATAGATGTTCGATTGACTCGATTACAAGAGGGCTGTGATAGAGATTCGACTGGTATGCTTCTGTTGGCTATATATGACGTACAGCAAAATTCGTAATTATTCGTAAACAACCGTACCTATACCAAATTTGTCGAGTAGGTAGACTGTACCTACTAACTTATTTGGTGGAATTTTTTTAAAACTAAAAATGTTTTTTTATGTATAGAGTGGGTAAAAAAACATTACCCAGGAAAGTATGAAATAAAAAAATGTTCACTATAATGGGAAATACAACTACAACAACTTGAAAAAAATTAACTCTCATTAATTTACAATTTACATACATGTACACATTCACATATATATATATATATATATATATATATATATATATATATATATATTAGGTACTTTAATGGCTGTATGAGTTAATAAAGGGTAAAAAAAATGATTCAACGAACGTAAACCACCAGTTGCATATAAATACTTTTATTTTTCATTTTTCAGGTCTTCCGTCGTCGATAGATTATTCCAAATTACTTTCAGACAACAGACTAATTCAGCTCTCTCTGGAGGACATTCTGAAAAATGGAGTCGCCTTATCTTATTTTATCGACTATCTTTCTTCAATCAACTTACAAGTATTCATCGATGCGTTTTACAACATGGAAGGTTTGTTTGATACCTAATCTCGATTTTTCTCCTGTAGTATTGGCATTCTTAAAATACAATGTGGCAGGTCTAAATCATATCTTTTTCTACTTTACAGACTGGAAGAAGCGAACGAAGAATGAACTGTTGCAGTTACAGGAACTAAAAAATACAGAAAACTATTCTTTAATCTCAGCAAGTGTATACGACGATATAAAAAAGACTGCTCAAGTTATTTACGACGAGTATTTATCAGAGAAAGTACGTGAAATTGTTGCGGAATGTTCAATTTTTTAAATTACGTAATTAGCTAATTACCTTTGTGTTTTAAATAGTGTTCGCAGAAACTAGTTGCTGATCCTGCACTTATTCGTTCATTATATGATCGTATTCAAACCGAAATACCTTCAGATGATTGGTTCGATGATATGATTCGTGTCTCGTTTGATGTACTACAGGTAAATTCCTATTATATCTAGATTTATATTATTACGATGACTGAAAAAACTGTTTCTTTTAAAACCTTGTAGAAATGCTTTTTTTTTTGCTTTTTTTTTTTCCTGCTGAAAAATTAATGATTTATAGTGCGATTAATTTTTTGACTCCCAAATTCAGAATTCAAACTTATAAACTTACTAGGATTTTTTTTTAATTTAAAAATCTTAATTTTGATGTTTTTATCTATTCGATTAATTATCGTATATTTTCTAGAATGACGAAAAATGTTTACCTGCTTTCCGAAGTCAGCCAACATACGTAAAATTACTGGTCGAACTCGATTTGCTTAGAGAGCCTCTGCTCAAAGAAAACGAAGACGACGAAGCGATTTCTGCAGACGAGTTGATAACATCATCTGGTGAATCGTCTGCAGTTGGTTCACCGATCAGACTGTGTCACAAAGTTGCTGGTAAGTGTAATTTTATTTACACTACATATCAATATTCTGAAGCTCGATAATAGCGTGAAAACCATTTTCAAGATACCCATTCGAAAGTACTCGTATGTACAATTAGGTAGGTATTTTTGAAAAATGTTCAAAATTTCCGAAATGCGAGTACTCGCGTATTATTCGAATACGAAAAAATATTTTTTAATGTTACCAGTTCTTTCGAAGCTTAATCGTATTCGAGTTGGCAATAAATTGATTGTAATATTCCAAGTCTTTTGAAAGTTTCTGGAGTATTTTTTTTCTCGTATTTATACATTTTTTATTATTTCATTTTACAGCTGCCAATTTGGTTTCTAGTGATTCTTCCTGTCAATCGTCAGACTTTACATTAAATGCAAAAATTATCGAAACCGGTAAGTGACTAATCAGTTTACGCCTATGTTGCACGACTCATTGCTCAGTATCTTCTATACGTAGTAATTTTGAACTTTTTATTCCCTAAAAAGTCGAAAACACAAAAAATTCATCAAAAAAAATTTCGGACTTGGCACGTTTTCACTTTACAGTGACGATTTCTCTTATCATCTCCAAATTTTAACTCGGTTTTAAGGCTCATTTATATTACGAGTTTATATCGTGAGAGTAGACAACTCTCGCGAGAGTAGCTCTCACAAAACTATCGCAATGTAAACGATGTATCACAAACTCTGACGATGAGTGTGAGAGTACTCTCACACTTTTTTTTGGAATAAGTGTGAAAGAATTTTATTAAAATTTAAAACCTATGAAATACTGTTTTTTCTCGCATATTTTCTTCAACACGTGTAAACGGCTATACTATGGCGATAATTATTGAAAATCGACTACTATCGTGATATTTTTCCAGAGCTACTCTCATCTCACGATACACTGTCATATAATGACGTAAATGAGCCTTTAGTTCGGGTTGTACGATTGCAAAAATACGAGTACTTACAGTAAATATACGAGTATGCATAGAGGTACCGGTACCGGCTGTGACGAGCGTTGATAAATGAGAAGCGATAAATTATTTTAAACGTTTATTAAATTCGCGTATTAACTATACATCGCGTAATCGACCAAAATGTGGAAAAAAGATAACATACGCGGCGGAGTATGTATTTTTTACACGTTTGGTGTGTGTGTGTGTGTGTGTGTGGTCTGCTGGGGCTGCGGCTGCGGCTGCGGGTCCTGTACAAAACGAGGAATGCAAGTTGTTTACACGAAAAGTGGAATACGAGGGTTATTAATACTTAATATTGGTAGCGTTGGCGGTGGAGCGATCCCTGTTGTTGACTTTGGTATCTGTTGTTGTTGTTGTTGCTGCTGCTGTACTGGTTGCCGTAGCTTGGGTCTCCTTCGACTCGGCTGTGGGTGTTGCCCTGCAACTGGTATTGGTTGTTCTCGCGGTATTTGTACGCGTCCGAGTAGGGGAACGCGTTGTCCGAGCCGTAGGGGTAGAGGGCGTTCACCTTCTCGTCGTACTGGTTGGTGCCCTGGTACTGGTACTGAGAGTTGGCCTCCTTGACCAGGGGCCCGGCTTGGCGGCGGTAGCGGTAGCCGTAGCCGTGGGATGGCTGGTGCTGGTAGTAGCTGTAGTCTTGGTTGTACGCGGATGCTGGGTATCCGTTGTTGTTGTTGTTGTAGCCGTAGCCGTATCCGTGCTGGTAGCTGCGCACCGCTCCACTCACGAACAGATGGTTGTTGGCTCGGCTCGGGTAGTACGGGCTGTTGGGGCTGTTGTTGTTGTTGTTGGTGCTTTGCAGGTTGGCATTCGTGTTCACCACTTGCACGCTGTTCGCCGCCGCCGCCGCCGCCAACGCAGCCAACGCGGCCAAGAAAACGACAATAGCCTGTCGAAAAATTAAATAAAATCGGTAAGCGGTGTGCTGCGTGTGCTATAGGGCTTGCGAAAATCGGGGCTCGTAATGAAATCTCGGCGCCGCACAGAGCGAGATTGGCGCGATTAAGAGATTTCCCCTGTTTTTCACGTGTACTTTACTATTTGCGCTTTCATCCTGCCAACTCTATACTGTTTTAGAATTAAATAGGTACCCCTCACTATCCCTTGAAATGAAAGCAACGTGTTCTCGAAGCAACGGAAATTGGTGTATTTTGAAAAATTCAACTCTCGAGCCAGTGATAAGGAGTTGAAACCGTAATTGCGACAATAATCCCTCGCGAAATTATACTATTTAGAGATAGACTTTTTGTTTTCCCTTCAAACTATAGCTACCTACTTGGAATGATGAAAAAAAAAAAAAAAAATTACCTAGTCTATAGTCTATACCAACAACTTAAACTATTTTCCAGTGTGCAATTATTATGGCCGTTTACAGTCTAATCTGCGCATTCGTTAATTTTTACTTATCAGTCGGTTATCCCAGTATTACTATTATGAAGAAACGAAAGAAAGAAAGAAAAAAACTTTTTTTCAAACGGACAGTACTTCAATTTTTTCAAACTACTGACAGACGATAAGGAAATTTTGAGGTCAACGAGAAGGATCTTTTTTAATTATTACCTACTCCCTTATGATATAAAAGAGAAATTATGCTTGGAAACGTAGAACCAGTTTTTTTTAAAATCATTCTCCTGTCCCAATCAAATTTTCAAAAATGATATTCTTTACCTCGAATAATCGTTTTACAAAACTAGAATATTTTTCTTACTATATATAAAGTACGGTAAGTACTTATAATATAATTTTGGAGGGGAAGAAAAACGTATAATGAAAGAAGAGTCTGGGCTGTAAGCGAATTCTTGTATCATACCGAGTATATTTTCACTTGTAAGATTGACCAAAGGAAAAACAAACTGTATTTTCACGTAGTTATCCGCAATCGTTGAAAACAATCATCAATATCTACCGTATGAATGATAATGACGTAAATTAATTTTAAAAATACCTATGTACGCAAATTTTTATCTTTACCATGCGCTATCTCATTTTATGAAAGCGAATTCTTATCATGTACTCGTATCTTAAAATAATAATTATCTATTGCCCGAGGTTTTTTACACATTTTTCCTCATACTACGAAAATTGAACTTAAAATGCGCGGATAAAATTATTTCCCAAGAATTTTCAAAAATGAATGTTTTCGTAAAATTGACGACATAATATTTTTTGCCATCCACTTTTTTTTGGCCCCAAAATATGGCGTATCAACAGACTCGAGTCGGTTTTTACGGTTTTCTGCGTGCCTTACACAATATTACTCGAATCTATTCGAATAATTCGAATAATGATTAACAAATAAAGTCAATTTTTCATCTTACCTGGTGGATCATGTTTTGTGTTCTTATAAATATAATATTATGTTTTTGAGATAATGTTGAAAGCGAAAACAAAACGATACAACTGATGCTGGAAACTTGGTCTGGGTGACTATTTATAGGATTTGTAATTGGCATTCGATGCCCTTGATTTCCCTCCCACTACCGACGAATTTAGTGTAATAATTACTCGTATTATTCGTATATATTTTATCATTTTCGCTGTCGGAATCGGCATTTTCGTCCTCGAAGGTGTCTTTTTTTTCCCCTTCCATCGTGAATTGAAATTAAATACCCGTAAGTAATGCCCGCGTATCTGTTTTCTTCACGAATGTCAGCCGTCGTAAATGGTTAGAATGAAATCCTATCCTATGTATGTGGTTATGTAAAATACCAGTGTCGATTTAACCGACATTCGTATTTTTTGAGATGATAGTCGATGTCTCGTTGCCTCGTTGGTTGGACGAAAGTAGTCAACTTCTTCGATCGAAATTGTCGTTGCGTTACTCACTTAGCCTGTATTTGCATAGCTTTGCACGAAATTTGACAGTTTCTTAGGATTTCACCAACTTGGATTAGTATCAGCCGGGACAAGCTATGGGAAATATATCGTGTTATTTTTTAATTGCCAGAAATTTTGACGCGAGGGGCAGGCAAGTACCGAATTAGTCAAATTTTTTTTGTTTGAGGCACGGGTTAAGAAAAGCGAGGGTTTTCTGTGGGAAAAAAATTTTGACCAGCTGAAATCAAGTATGCGAGGGACGTACCAAAAAAAATTAACTTAGTGCCCCTTAAAAATTATGAAATTTTAAACATTTGTTTTACTAAAAAAATGTATTTCCGTGCCTAGAATTTTTCAGCGAACTCTTTCACGAATTTTTCTATTAGAAAATGGCCCAATATTATTCGTCCAATTTTTGTAACACCGTTTTAACTTAGAACTTGAGCGAACCAGTTGCTAGTAAGAGAGATTTCTTTCAAACTCGTAAGAAATTTTTACTTATGGGTATCTAAGAATAGTATTAGTTCGTGTTATTTTTCATCCGAAGCAATAAGCAATTTATACTCGTAATCACTAAAACTACTAAAATTTAATCTCTCCAGAACTTGCTAAAATTGACAGTGCAAAACTTCAACAACTGACTTACGCGTAATTATGTCCCATTGAAAAAATATAATTACTTAGGTAGGTACCTATTTACATTTTTTTTTTCACGTGCTAAATCCGTTTTCAATAAATAAATAGGTTCCTAATAACAACGAGGTGATTTCAATTTGGAAAAGCATTTTATTTTAAAATTATCGCAGCCGTTAAATTTCATTCGAGTATCCTACATGTATATACGAAAAGCTTCTCACTGCGATGGGCTGAATGACTTTTCAACGACAAATTTTTTACTGTGAAACGATCAAAGAGTGCCGGGATCTTACGCATGTGTCCCTAAAAGTGTTCGCCTCGATTCGATCGGTGGCTAGACTTATTGGTTACACTGTGAGAAGGTGAAAGTTTTGGTTTCAAGGACCGAATTACGATAAAAACTTTTGTGTTGGTTGTAAAATACTATTCGATTCGCTAGAAGAATGATAATTTCATACTGAACTGGAAACTGGTCAATTTCGAAATTCGATTCGACTCTTGAGAATTTTCGTCTTTCAATTGCGATGCCGTTTTCCACCATTGCAGTGTTGAAAACACGGACTTACATGTAATATTGAATTCGTCCCATTCTAACTGCCCGTTCGACCAACTGCAATATTGGATACGTTCGACGGCGCGGCGCGGCGTGAATTGTGAATTCAACCCCGCGCCGCGCCGCGCCTCGCCACCCTTTCGTCGTGGAAAACCGAATTCGTCTTTCGTCATCTTCGTCGTGCCGTGCTTATTGCATAATCGGTTTGCCGTTTATATGCCGTACTCGCCAAGGTTCCAGCATCGCGCGATGCTCTCGAAGAAATGTTTGCATCGAAGGGTGCAACTGAATGGGGATAATTTTGTAGCTACCCTTCTACACAGAGCAGTCATAATAATAATCGAGGGGTGAAGTCGTACCTACTCGTATATTCGGTATATTTTGACCTTGAATTCGATAAAAATGTCCGGAAATTGCCGTCACTTTAAAAAATAAGAAATAGGTACTCGGTTCTTTTTATTGGAAATATTCGTCGATCGCATTTCCATTTTAAACAGCGTCTTCGGTGAAAACGTTGGAATGCTTTGTTAACGAAAGTTAAGTATGGTACCTAATTAATTTTATAAATTGTATAATTGATTTAGAAATGTCGATACACAGGTAGACTATCTATAGGTACTTGGCAAAATAAAATTTCAAATACCACTTTTTCTGTCCAAGCAAAGTTTTCATAGCCGTTGAGAAGATTATTATTAATTTCCAAGATTAGTAGAGAATTAGTTAACCTACTTATAGGTATTGGTTCGTATGATATTTAGATGATTTATTCCGTCGACAGTGGCAAATCCGAGTGAATAGAATAATTTTTTCGAAATAAAAATCTACCTTCTACGGAATCACTATAATACCTACGAGTATTTTGTTTCTACAAATTTCTTTACGCTTAGCCACAGAGAATTGATAAATCAACCTATAATTTTTTTAGTTTGAATGATCTTGTTCGCGGTGTTTTTATAGTCTCGAAAAATCTTTGTAAATAATTTTATGTAAGACTTCTAGAGCGACAAAGTCGTGAACTTTTCTTATAGTACGTAGATAGGTTCTATTACGATAACTATATTAGATTAGGTACTTACACTGAGAAAATAGTGCAGTACTCGATTACTACGTAATATACTCGTAGTATGATCTTTCATTTATCTCCTTGAGAGTGACGAGTGTTATATTCTTTGGCAAAAACCATTAGTAGTATCATTGTTTTGAAAATTATAGCAAAGTGCATAAACGTATATACTTATAGACACTCGCTACTTTCGCACCAAGTCATGCAACATTAATATGTACCTAGACGTTCTTATTTGAAATAAAAACCTTAAATGATGAAAATGAGAAATCATACCTTCGGACGAAGGCAATCGAAATACTACTTTTTTGTTTCATTTTCCTAAACCAGTCTTTTTACAGTATTAAATGACGAATCCAACAGTCTAAAGCATCTGGCTATCTCAAAAACTAAAAAGAAAAAAAAACTGTCGATTTTTAGAGAAAAGAACTTCGAGTCATCTAAGCACCGAAACTAATGAAGACGAATGTCTCTCATGTCCTCGCAAATTTTACCCAACGCTACCTATAAGCAGGAAAAATTTTTAAGAATAATTTACATTTTACTTCACTCGTCTGGATCCTCTACCGAGGTACCTACTCTAAAATTTTCTTACGACTATTCCATACAACTACTCGTAGTTTCCATAAAAATGAGAAAAACCATAATTTTGATTTCGCTTCATATTTTGAGTCAAGTTACTTTCAAAAACCATGCTCGTATTTTGCATCCCAAGTTGTCCAAATACGGATAAGTCTTTATTTTTTTATTCGTGTGCCATTATAAAGATTTTTCATGAAAAACGCTCGCATCATAGCCGAATTGATTTTTATTCTACGGACAAAATTATGTTAATATACCGAATATAGGACTCGTAAGTTGAACAAATATGAACAAATAAATGAAATTAATAACTACTCGTACTACGAGCTTCGTTTATTTGAGATGATAAGAGCGTCGTGTAAGATACAGTTATAAGTAATTAATTTATCCGAACAGTCCCTCTTCTGTTTTCTATTCTTTTATCGCGCGCGCGTGCGTGCGTGCGTGCGTGCGTGTGCGTGTGTGTGTGTATTTTTCTTCTCGGCGGGCTTTTCTCTTAATAATACATTCTTTTATAGGTGTAAGTATTGTATTCGGGAGACGATTCTCCTTTGCCATATTCCGAGTAGGATTGAGATCTTTGGTGGGTGTAGGTGGACTGGTCCTGGTTCTCGTACTGCGATCTCAGCCCGTCGTTCACCGCCACGTTGGTCTCGCTGCGCCTTTGGCCGTTGCCCAATTCGTGGTACTGGTTGTTCTCCTTGTAGTACGGCGGGTAGCCGGCCACGGGAGCGTAGGGGTAGGTCTGGCCGACGTACTGCTGCGTCTGTAGGGCGGCTGGCTCGCCGTTGTAAATCGGTCTGGTCTTCTCCTCGTATCGCGAATTGATTTGGTACTGGTACTGCGCGTTGGCCTCCTTCAGCAGCTGCACGTTCTGCGCGTTCACAGCTGCTTGCTGCGATTGGGCTGCAAGAGGAGAAGGAGGAGGAGGCGACGGCGGCCCATTTGGCTGCTGCGGTTGCGAGGGCTGCGGTTGGGGCGGTGGCACGTCCTCGTTTTGCTGCACCGAGATGACGTCCTGCTGGATGGCCACGGAAGAAGCGTCACCGTCTGCGTCCGCCACCACCGCCGCCGATGGCTTATCGCCATTGTTGCTCGACTCGACTTTGTTCTGTACGTTCACATTGGTCTGCACCAGTTGTGCGTTGTCGGCGGCGATCGCAAACGGCGTGATCGCCAAGCAGAAGAGCAAAGTCTGCAACGTGACAAAGGCTGGATATTAGAAAAATTCGAAATCCATTTCTGTAATGCCTCTAACTGGACTAGAACCTACACCTCACTTAACTCCTCCTCGCTCGTTCGCCATTTCACACTCCACTAAAAACTATAATTTTGGTAATTTCGTTGATAAAAACCGCCGAAAAGGTGCAATGTGATGTCACAGCTTGTCTCTAAAATCAGCGAATAATTTCTACTCAAATTCATCCGTGCAATATCTCGACACATTCGCGACATTTTCTCCGAGATAAAGGTTACTCTCGGTGAAAATCGCAAATAACTAAACTGAGACGTGCGAGGCTACCTGGTCAGCTATCACTGTCTAGTAATTGCAGATACTCGACAACGTGGACTAAAACTTTTTTTCAGAGCTGTGTACCTACTTTCACCCAGATTTCCATTTTTGTTGAAAATTTCAGCCCAATCTTGTGGAAAGATCTTATGAACTCCGCTAAAAACTCAGTTCTCGAACCATACTTTTGATGATTGCTACTGAACTTCCAATCACATTCGCTCCAAAATCTAATCAATTTGTCTTCGCTGGAAATTCAACATTTTGTAATATTTAACCGAACCTAATCGAAAGTCCGTTTTCTTTGAAGACAAAAACCCGACTTTTTTCTTCACTTATTTCAGAAAATTATCTAAGTTGAAAGTTGTACGTGGTACACTAGTGAAAGCCCATTTAGATACGCACTATGAGAGAACTGTGCCGAGAATCCCTTGCTTAACTACTTTCAAAAACTATCATACCTGCATGATAGTATGGAACTATGATAACCGTTTTGGTAACTATTGGGTACTTTCATAGTATAAATGGGGCCCAAATCTCGAATCTATTCGTACGTTGAAAAACATTTGGATCATAATTTTCACTGTTTTTACGAGAAAACAGGGACAGTTAATGGTACACCATTTAAGCTGATAAAAAGTACTAAAAATATCAGGAATATCTGCACAATAAATCTTGAATTGCATTGTCCCTGATTTTCTATAAAATATAGTAAAAATTACTATTCATTTCTTTCAGTGTATAGGTATAGCCAGAACTATGAGAATGTATCCAATATATAGGTAAGTAAGGAAAATGAATGAACGAGTATTTTCAAATGTGTTGTCAAATATTACCAAGCATTATTAGGGAGAAAAAATTTGGAAAAAAGGAAACACTGACTGTACTTGCAACAATAATAAGGAGAAGAATGTGCTGAGATACTTAATTCCTTATTATCATAATTTTTAATTTCTTAGAAATATTCTTGTAAATCGTGACAAGTTCAATAAGTGATTTTGAGAACTTTGAAAAAAATTATTTGAAATAAGCTTGCCTAAATATTCTTTAAATTTGGGTTACAGCAAGATCACACCTTCTTAAACCGATGCTTATTTGAAAAAAATCTTGGTACTTGAGGAAATTTGATCTTATTGAAAAAATTGAAAATCATGGACTCGATCGTGTTTTAATAAAACAATTTTGATGAAAATTTCTCTCAATCGATCAAAATTTCTGGAAATGAAAAGCTTCGTTTGTAATCCAAATTTAGCGCATGTAGACGGGTATTTTGAAGGAAACAAAAATTGAAAGCGTGAATTTTAGCGGAGTCGAAGAAGAATAAAATTTTGTAAAATCACCAAAATATATGATTTTCTATTTTCTCACACTGGTTGCATTCAGATTGGTCTTAATAGATAGAGAAAACTGAGATGAATTAAAATAATTCTTAGAAAAGGATACTCGCAGTACTTGGAAGTGTGGCTAATATATAACTTTTTTGGCAAGTGCAGAAATTTACACAACATCCAAAACTGATTAAATTTAAATTGAATTTTGGACTGGATCCGATTTAGATGCGTGAAAATACCTCCTTCGGTTGAATGATAATAATGTTCGAGTACTTATAGTACTTACCAAATGCTTCATGTTGGCTGGTTAAACTGTTGACACTTGTTAGAGATCTTGGCACGTAGTGACACGTGATGGCGATTAGCCGGCCTTTATATTTGTGCGAAACGACAGATTTTTCTGGATGAAAAAAAAAATGACCTTAAAGAAATTGTATAATTTTTTTTTATTATTATTGTTTTGTAATGAGGAAATTCGATGCCGCAGACCGTCTCTCTCCTTGATTCAACCGACGACATTCAATATCACTCTTGCCTCATGTAATCGAAAAATGACTAAGCCATGTACAATAGCTCCCATTTCATCTGGTTGACGAATTATGCTCTCCTACATCCTTTATTTGATTCGATTTTTTTTTTCTTCGTTTGCTTACAGGTTTACTCCAAGAAAATGGCAAAACTTTTGGCGTTTACGCAATCGCTGTGAATAAATTGTTTGCTAACGGGCAGTCAGAAAACTGGCACATCTACAGACGGTATTCGGATTTCTACGATTTGCATCAAAAAATTAAAGAACGAGTAAGATATTTGGTAGGGTTTCTTCTTGATTCAGATGCGAAAAGAGAAAACTTCACTTATGCTGAGATAATTTTCAAAATTTACTACTTGAATTTTCTCAATAGCGAAAGGGAATTTTTTGCAACCCATAGTGTGACAACGTGCGATATATATGTGCAGTAAAGATGACATATCATTACAATAACGTAGGAGAGAACATAATGATGGTTATTTGCATTTGAACTTTGAAAAATAAGTCAAATAATATTTAACTGCCAAAGTTGCAAATATTAAAACATTGTTAAAGTATAAGAAGTCTCAACTCATTTTCAATCTCTTCCAATGGGCCAAGTGTCATATTTTCTGAAAGATCCGTTTTCATATTGCAAATTAATTAGTAATTTTCACGCTTGTGAGTTTATTAAAGTACCTAATGTAAGCTCATAACATCAAATACTATACCTCTAATTAATGCGGTGAAACTTTAAATATAAATCATAAAATATCGAATGCATTATTTTTTTTTAATTTAGTAAATCAGAGAGGGGTAAATCCAGATTAAGTTAAGCTCATACAAAAATTTCTTGAGAAGACTGTCTTCATCACGACAAGAATGATCTGTAGTTTTTTTTTTTTTGGAGGAGGGATTTCATGTGCTTATCAATTCTTTAGCTGATTTGGGTTTCGTCAAACGTCCAAGTTCAAAATATTAGTTTTGATGAAAGGCTGCCAAAAGTTTATTCGATAAAGCCTTCTAGTATTTGAAGGAGAGTTGTTGTCAAAGACTTTGTTCATGAGCCAAAAATAATTTGGAATCATTGTATTACATCAGCTAACAGTTGAATTGACCAAAATTCTCGCTTATTATTTCATGCTACATTATTTTCATGTTTCAGTTTCCCAACCTCAGCCAAATTCCTTTTCCTGGTAAAAAAACGTTCAACAATATGGATCGAACTGTTCTGGAAAAACGAATGAAAATGTTGAACAATTATATGCAAATTGTTCTGCATCTGGAAAATAAAGCATATTCGGCACTTAACGATATGTTGGCCACATTCCTGGAACCCGAATTCGATAAAAGTGGCCCTGGTGGACAATTTGCTCGAACAGTATGTATCTAACTTTCGACCACTTTTCAAATTAGGCCCTTCTTCAGCTCACAATATCATTGGTTAATTGGTGAAATTCAATCTTCAGTTCGATAACTTGGTTATGAATCCTCTAAAAGTGGTCGGAAATGCTGTTAAAACTATGCCCGATAATTTTCTCAACACAGTGGACGGCGTGATGGAGAATTTTAGTCGCGTATTCACGAAATCGTTTCGCAACGAAGAGGAAGAAACGTTGAAAGTCAGCTCCGAAATCGACAATGACGTACGTAATCGGTAATCAGCTAATCAAATTTTGCAGTACCTATCATCACGAAAATAGATTAGTTTTTTGGTGTAGCGCTCGTAGTATCTCATTCGTATTTACGGCGCGTACCTCAGACTTGGTGGCATGCACGTATTGCAAATTTTGTTTCGACTCATGTTCGCGGCGCAAATTGACAAATTATGTTGGATTGCAACTGTTCGAAGTAATTTTTTGAAAAAATGACTCCAGTCATTTCAAAGGTTGGGAGAAAGACTGATAACAACTTTTTGAAAACTTTCAAGAGGTATAAGTAGATAATAAGTCAATGTTTGAACGTTTACAATTATCTATTTCGAATAATTTTTTTTTTCCAATTTTACCGCGCCATTTAAAAGAGCATAAATTGAAAATGGGTTTCTGATGCGTCGTTGTTTTTTTTTTTTTTTTTTCGTGACCCCGCAAATAGGTATTGGTTTTTGTTTAATAAGGATTTTTTTTTCTTTAAAATCATTTTACAGAGCGACAATATTCCATTAAGAATTATGCTATTGTTGATAACGGAGATTTTCAATTTGAAGACTCGAAATCAGTGGTTCAGAAAGAGAATCATCTTTTTGGTTCGCCAAGTAATGCACGCCATGTTCGGTGACATTGTAAATCGACGAATATTAGATTACGTTGCTGTGATAACTAGCCCTTCGAGAGTAGCTCTCTGTTTGGCTAACATAAAGTAAGATTTGTGGAAAATAATGACCCTTTTTATTTGTATTGCTGTACCAACTACTCGTTTCCTCGCTAGTATTCCTCATGATTTTGACTAATAAAGTTACGGTCAGCTTGTCTTACTTACATAGAAATTACATCCCATAAATATTTTATTACATTAGTCATTTTACAGATAAATGTAAGGCAATGCCTGTCTTTTTTTTTTTCTGTTTCTTAGAAATTCAATATGGCCGAATAGTGTGAGAGCTGAACCTTTGCCTACTCGAGATCACGATATTCGTATGCAGACACGAGTGGCTGCAAAATGTGCCTTATTGGCTAGCTTTTCTGGTGAGAATTTATTTTTAATTAATTACTTCAAATAGGTACCATTTACTCGAAAAGAGTTTTAACTAGCCATCGAGTGAAGTAGTCTCGGTTAATGTTTTTATTTTTCAACTTTTTTATTTCATGGAACGCCTAGTAATTAATGGTATAACTGTAATTTGTAGGAAAGAAAAAGCCACTCGAGTCAAACTGAAAATTTTTAATTTTTTTTTCCATCGTTTTCTTTCAAGTTTGATTCAAAAATTTCTTCACTAAGATTATACCAACGCTGTGAGATGTTGATTCGTTTATCTAATTGAAATGTTCTAATAAAATTTGAAGAAAGTAAATAAATAAAGACGCAGATTTAGTATTGGCGACTCTATATACGGCGGATATTTCAATTCATAAAATACGTAGTGAAATATAGCGACTTTATATACTTACATGTATAACCCCAGTTCAGCTGACAAAAGATGACATGGTTTTTTTTCAATTTCTCACCCTATTATGTAAGTAGTCGGAAACACGTAAATAATATTTTCATTTTAAAATCGCTCCTGCAAAAATTTATGGAGAGCTGGGTAAATGGGTGAAGGGTCATTGACGGGTGTGAGTAAATTTGCGCGAAAATTTATCACTACAGATTCCACGTAATAAGTGGATTTACTGAAGGAGAAGCTTTTACCCTCTTTTCAGTCGAGCACGACTAATATTCTCACAAACTGCTTCATCATTATTTTCAACTGTATGTTGTTAAGTTCAGGGGTTGAACTTGAACAAAAAATAATTGAAAAAATTGAAAAAATCAAAAAAATAATTTCAAGTCATTTCATGTAAAATTAAAACGTACGAGTTGTTTTACAAAGAAACATCAAATACGAGTACATAATGCACGGATATTAATTAACTGCAGCACACGAGTGAGGTGCGGACAGCTGCAGTAATTAGGTCAGCGGTATATTGGTGACGATGGACAGTGCCACAAAGTACCTTTATAATATTATTATTGGAGGTACCTTTAGGGCGATGCCCAGCGGTATAGCAACCGTAACAATGTACTCGTACCTACTTTGGCAAAAACAATTTTTACACGATTTCATTTAATTGGGTAATTAATTGCAGATGATCTGAAGCATATACTGGGCAGTGAGACGTCTAGAACCGGATTAATGCTTCTGTTCTCCATGTTTCAACACGAAGTACTTAATAAACGCCTGGTGTACGTATTTGTAGAAGGATTTCTAGTCGCCTTGTTTCCTAATTTGAAAACGTTCTTTCAAAAACTGCACGAGCAGTCACCTCGAGTGTCGTCTCGTCGAAAGAAAAAATTCAAAAAATGAACTTAACTTACGCCGAATTAAGAGGAAGAAAATTATCAACTTTTGAAAATTACAAAACTTTATATGGTCTCATCTGAAACTTGCATTTTGTCCAAAGGTATGCCTCAGCTCAGAATCAGGGTTTTCTTTTATTTATACGTTGAAATACATTATGTGGCAAAGTCCAATATTTTTAATTCGATTCCTTATCCCTCTGTCGATGTCATTTTTAGTTGGCAGCTTCTTATCAATTTCATTTTTTGTTCGTTTTTACCGTATTACTTTTATTTTTGGTCTCATTCCACCGTTTTATCCTTTTCCTCCTCATCCTTCTGTTTTCCGCTCTCTCAGTGACGAGACTGCAAAATGTCACTTTGCCAAAGACACTGGTTGGAATATAATCATTCTGATTACCTATACAGGTATTACAAATTTTCGAATGTAATTTGTTTTTCTATTTTATTTTACTTTATTCAATTTCTAAAAATTTTCTAACGTGTAGTATTTTTTTAGAGGAAGTGTCTTCCAGTTTTATTTTATTTTTATATTTGTACAAACCACGAGTGTGATATGATATTCATCTACGAGTATATCATTGGTCGGATAATCTACTGTGTAAAATTATAAATAATTTTATTTTAAGTATAGTCTAATTTTTGTATTGTGCAAAATATGTTAATGTGTCCGTTGCCCCAAATGGAGGAATAATTATTACTTAGACCTATTCGTATTATCATTTATTTATATCTAAGTACTTACTTTTTTTTTCTTTTTTTTTTGCAAAATGCTATTCGTACTTCAAGACGAACACTATTTAAAACACGTTACCATTCATTTATAATCGTTACGAATTTATTGTTAAGACCAGCCTATTTTATTTTCATCATTCCATTTTAATTTTCATGGTATCCAACTGTTTTTTTTTTCTTTTTCATTTTTAATAGTATTAAATTTTTTATTTTGAAAGTTACCAGTATAGCCATTCCTATTGTGCTAATAACTGTTGGAATAATCGTTAACCCGTGAATTGACTCGAAAATTTTTCATGAACAATATGCTGTTCTGTGAAGAATAGTTATTTGGGTAAGATGGAATTTAATAGGCGAGATTTTTTATTTGTGATATTTAAAGATCGAATACGAATTGTCGGTTTCTTTACACAAGTGATTAACAATCGTTTAGATTATTTTAAGTGTTTGTAAATATCTTCTAAGACGCATGTTTTCGCAAAAATGCTTAGTTTGGAATAAATGCTTTTTCCATCTTATTCTGATTGTAACTGTCATTTACTCTGATGGACTCCTAGTGGTGGGAACTGGGAACCTGCGCATTGCCTCGACCTGAAACTCGGGTAACACTTGACGGAAAAAGGGTGAGATTTATCAACACCTTAAAAAACAATAATTTTCAAGTCCGCCAACCCTGCTTCCTTAAACCATTGAAAAAAAACCTCGAAACACCGCGTAAAGTTCAGGTATCCAAGCAAGCAGCACCTGAAACTATTTCGTTAGAAAGAATTTAAAATAAAAAATAATTTATTTCAGTAAAAAATATACGTTACATAATAGTTACCTACCAAACTAAAGAGTACTTAGTTAGCATTATCAATTTTATTACGTAGGTACCTGTACTTATCTTTTTCCTCTACCATGTAATTACACATCAGTGCAAGAACAATTGATATGTTATTTCCATAATACGTGCTACTAACTCTTTCCGCAAATTTGAAAGCACCAACTTGAATTCGACAAACAATGTCTATCTATTTGTATATTCAACTCCTAATCTTATCTGCAGATTTGTTAAATTGAATGTCTCGGCTGACTTGTTTACCTAATAAGATATACAGGTTAGAAATCATCAAAAACACCGGCTTCAGCAAGTTCGTATCCATCCAAAAACCAACCTAATTTCAAAATTACATAATATCTATGGGCTATTCTTTTTAAATATGAATTTTTAATTCGAATATTTTAATAATATGTTGCAAGTATTCATTCTTCTTATTCGCTGTTTATTTAACTATTTTTTTTAACCATATTAGCTTACCTTAGCACATTGCAAATAATATTTATTTAGTCAAAATAACGTTGTATCCATCTTTGAAGACAAACCCTCATTTGTATGTCCTTAACGTAGGTCCATTTTTGACCCATCAAAAAACAGTATTAAAGCAAAGTTCAAAATTATAAAAATGACTATGATTATGTTTCTACTCTTCAATAACCTCCATGGGGTACGATGTCACCATTTTTATCTATTTTGGAAGTCTATTTCAATAATTATGACAAAACATAATCGATGTTATACAGAATTTCCTTCACCGTGGTCACTAGAAAAGGCCCATAAAAAGTTTCAAGTTCAGAGATAATGCAAATATACTCGTACCATGCAGGTCGATACTGCGAACCCCATACAGTTAACTGGGGGCAATAGATCGCAAAAAAATTAGAAATCGTTCGCAGCCGAAAATATTGCACGATTACAAAAATATTTCCCACATTTTTTTTTCTAGTTCTTCGCGGATTTTCTTATCAGCTTCGAAAGACAGCAGTCCTCGCATTACAATTTTGTTAATTGCTGTTTGAATTTGGTGAGCTAGCTGGTTCTTAAAGTTGTTGTTTTCTTCGTCAGTTTAAAAAAAAAATTTTCGCGTCTGTTTTGAACTCAACGAAACAGGTGTTACAAAAATTTTTGTTCATTTATTCAAGTGATGTACCGACCTACCTGCTCATATCGTTACTGTAGTGTTTAAAATTTTTACTCGAAAAGTTATTGAAATTTCGTACAAAGAAATGAACCCACGATTTGTGTTTTTGTGGTGTGGTTTTTTTGTAGTCCACATTTTGGCTGACGAGGGTGGAAATGAAGAAAAACAGCCACCTCATATCATTATTATCATGGCTGATGATCTGGTACGTACAAAGTATATACCTACCAGTAGATCAGACTAGATTTCGGTTGTTTTTTTTTTGTTACAATTCACTGCCTTATAAAATACCTTCAAGGAATTGCGCATGCAGAGCATCGGTCCTAAGTATCTCCTTTTGATTATTTTCTTATTGTAAACTTGAAACTGATCAATTAACCTATCCCAACAAAATTTTACACGAGTTTTTAAACTTTGATGCAGTTATAGAATATTTTTAGTATCGAAGAAAACTTTTAAATTATAATTTATCAAAGACCTGAATTCCATACGGATCTAACTGAATTTATAAAAAATCGGAAAAAGTCAACAGCATCTGCGTTATTTTACACTGCTACCCTGGAAAAAAAATTTAATTGCAAAAGTTTGTGATGTTACTGCTCGATTTAATTTCATTATTTTATTGTGTTCGTACTACTAATAACGTCGCTGGAAAAATTTTTTGAAATAGTTTTAAAGGTATATATTAATGCTAGGAAAAATTTTTTGAAGTAAAGTGTAGATAAATGGCAGAGCTGATAATTTTGGTGGAATTTTTCGAAAATAGCGAAACCTCTCTTTGCAAAATACACTAGATAATATATAGCTCATTTAATTCAACAACGTCAACACTCGAAAAATCATAATTTTTGTGTTGAATAAATGAAAAAAATTTTTTCATGTCTGCTTTAAGATGGTATAACTTTAAAAAAAAATTGAAAATTTTGAGATGTGACGTTGTTGTATTACTATATGAGCGATTATTAGTTCATAAATTCGCACGAGCGTGAGTAGAAGTTTGTTAAATAGATAAGACAATTTTTTGTCAGTTTAATAGCTCCCCTCCCTCCCTCTCTCACCAAAGAAGTTGGGAAAACTCCACCGGTGTGCTTTGCAAATAACTCGATAATTTTATGTTCTTTCTGTTTCAGGGATGGAATGATGTAAGCTTCCATGGTTCAAAGTTGTTTCTTACCCCTAATATCGACGCGTTAGCTTATAATGGCATTATTTTAAATGATTTTCACTCACCCTCCCTGTGCACACCTTCAAGGGCATCCCTATTGACAGGCAAATTTCCAATAAATATAGGTAGGTCTTTAGGGTACCTATCTAATGTTTTCCCTTAAAATTAAGTTCTGTAAATTATATCTTCTATCAAGTCGAAAATATAAGTGTTTGAATGTTCGATACTTGAAATGCAGAGATTCCCCTTCAAGGTGACTACAAGAAACGCGTTGTCGCTAATAAAGTTAGGGTGGGAAAAAAGACTTTATGTAGAACTGAAAGGAGTTTTTGAATATAACGTAGAAAAATTCTTTAGTTTCTGTTAAAGATATAATCACGCTACTCTATCATATGGTCGAATCATTTTCTTGAGTGAATTTTACCAGTAATTTTTTATTCTAACTTCTGGTCTTTTCGCCTCATTGGAAATCCATAACTTATTTTAATAATGACTAGAACAGTATGATATGCAAATCTTTTAATCTTTTTGCCTTACTCTTCCCTTCTTGCGAGTACATGTATATTTTAAAACATATTGTTTAGCAAATTACAAATTCCAACCACATACGAATATAATGCTTCATAATAGCGCAAATTACTTGATGAAAATTTAAGGCTTTGCTAAATTAATTTAATATATTAATGATCGTACCTAACTGGTACGTATATATACCCTGTGAATTAACTTATCGAGTTGGATTCTAGAAAGAGAAGGTTTAATCTATGGTAAAAATTGGGAATTTTAGGCATCTGTGGTTCTTTTCGCCCTGGTATCTTTTGTCTACATACTCGTAGTTATTTTAGAGAAGTTTGAAAAAAGGGATTTTTGGGGAGAGAAAAATATTAAGAATGGCCTTCTGCTACGTCTCATCACACAAAGGAGAAATTTTCCTTTGAAATAAAATCAAATTCAGGTCTCTAACATCTATAATTAATAGTTTCTGAGACTTGAAATGATTTCTTAATCCCGTATTATCCGATCCTCTCCTGTAAACACATAGGGTAACAAATACATAACTAATATCGGTCCATGCTATGATTTTTATTCAAGGTATGCAGCAAAACGTCATTTTAGAAGCCGAGCCTCGGGGACTACCGCAATTTCACAAAATTTTGCCCCAATATTTGAATTCTGTCGGTTACGAATCACACTTGGTTGGAAAATGGCATCTTGGATTTTATGAACAGAAATACACGCCAACGTATCGAGGGTTCAAGTCATTTTTCGGATTTTGGCAGGGACATCACGATTATTTTTCGCATCTGTCTCATGAAACAGTAAGTATAGAATCAGTGGCGGAACTAACTTTTCTTTTAGGGCTTAGGGGAGGCCAAACGAGCCCAAGAAAAATTGGAAGAATGACGTCGCCATTCAAAAAATTGATACTCGAGTTAATTTTTCTCTATTTGGATAAATTAATTTTTTTACAACTAGTTGATTTTGGAAAAATTCTTGGGGTGGGGGCTCAATTTCTTTCTGGAAAGAAGCCGCTGCCTCACCTGGCCACCCCTTAGTTTCGCCCCTGTACAGAATTAAGGTTCCATCAATTACATCCATTTCCTCATAGACAACTCAAATTTAATCAACCGTATTTTCAGTTCGATAATTTCGTCGGATACGACTTTAGAGAAAATCAAACACCGAGGAAAGATTTGAAAGATTTCTACACGAGTGACTTGCTAAACGCGAAATCCGTCAATTTAATAGAAAACCACGATCCTTCGAAACCATTATTTCTGTTCCTCTCGCACATTGCTCCACACGCTGGAGAACCGGGTGATCCTTTACAAGCACCAGAAGATGTAATTGAACGGTTTTCTTACATTCCAGATGAAAATAAAAGAAAATATGCTGGTATGGTGACTTTTTTCAACAATTTATCGAGTTCAACTTGAAATAGATAAAATAAGATAAATCCGAGGGTAGTTGAAAATATAGTGAGTCAACTTTACTGGTTTCCCATTCGACCAAAATGAGTTGGAATTTTTTTTCCTATTTCATTTTTAAAGTTGATAATTTTTAATTTTTCATACAAAAACAGCGAATTTCATTTGCGATTACCCTAAATCGACCATAATCTTTTCCATTGAACTTTCACAAGCAGGCATAAAATTTTTTACGAATCAAATTATTGCCCTAGTATTTCTAAAAGTTGTTCTTTTTTCTCTTCGAAATTTTTAACCCATCTTCTACCTGTTCAGTTGCCAACAACCACGATGATCCATAATGTAGGCTAGTTAAATTGATTTACATTATTGCAGCTATGGTTTCCAAATTGGATGAATGTGTCGGAGACGTAATGAAAGCTCTGAACCAAAAAAATATGCTAGAAAATTCGATCGTCTTATTCACCTCGGACAATGGTGGTCCAACAATTGGTATTCATTCGAATACTGCTTCGAATTATCCATTAAGAGGGGTATACTCGTAACATATTTAATTATATTGTGCAAACGTTGTTTCGGGTTATTTTCCCAAATCCACTTTCCCGACGATCTTTATTTTCGACAAGCAAACTTGCCTCGATTTTTTTCCATGTACTGAAACTGAGCATCCACATACTTATTTGGAAAGAGTCTATTGGGGGGGGGGGGGGAATTATTGAACTTTGTGTCGGAAAAATGGCTTGTTAGGAGAGCGGATTTGGAGAAATGGTTGAAAATGAATACCTAATATGCACTAAGATTACCATATTACGAGTATCTTCCCTCTATGCAACGATTTTTTCTGAAATAGATTAAGGCCACAGAATTCGAAGGTGGTACTCGTGTTCCTGCTATCATATGGAGTCCATTATTTAAAAAGCAACAACGAGTTTCGAATATCATGATGCATATGGTTGATGTACTGCCCACTCTGTGCACAGCAGCAGGTATTTTTATGCTATAAGGAGGACGATTCTCAAATTCAAAATACAATCGTAGACTTTAGTATTAATGATCTGGTGTGTAACATACACTTTTTGTTTGTAATGACGTAAGTCAACCGGGGGTGATATTTTGTAAACTGACACACAGGTTCGCAGAGCAAGTACGAACCATGCTATATTTTGCATTGAAATCGACATTTAGATCTTTGTATAGCTAGGGTAAACAAAATTTATAACATTTGTATCTAAGTATGGTATTACAAAACTTATTAATTTGATATGTCTTAAAAATGTAAAATCCATTGAGTTCTTTAGAAAAGTCCATTTGCAATAGGTTAGCGCGAGCACCACCTTCCCAATACTAATATTTTTAGACAAATTTTTTTGCGAATTTTCCTCGTAAAAATAATTCAACTTTATTTATATGTATCATCAAATGTCTGTTAAACGTGGGTCATTTCCTGTGAAAAGATTAGGAACCTATATATTTTCTTGTAAAGTTGACTGGAGGAAATGTTTTAATTATTCGAGTTACCGAAAGTTTTGTGAAACAGTCGAGTTTGAATCTAATTTTTTAAAATAATTTTCAAGGTGTTGTTTCAAAATTTCAGACCCTAATATTCAAAAGAATGAGTAAATACAGCTTTAACTTGATGAAAATTACCTACTACATACGATATACTTACACTTTTTTTTTTGTTTTTGTAAGACTACCTAACCTTGAATTTAAATTTTATAAATATCATTCGGTCTATTATTAAATTAGTATTTTCTGTTTATTTTCAAATTACGAGTAATAATTAGTGAAACGAAGGTGAAATCGCCAAAAAATAGTTCACTCATAGCCTATACTTTATTTTTTTATCGTGTGTTATTCTGTCATGTGAATGAATAAAAAATTTTTACTTTTAAAAAAAAATACTGATAGCCTACTATTTTTAAAACATGATACCAAATCAAAACATTATATTTAAGGTATCAACCCATCGGATTTTGAAGATATTGATGGCATCAGTATGTGGGATACCCTTTTACAAGGTTCTGAACAATCTCTTCGTACAGAATATCCCTATAATATAGATCCAGCCGACGAAAACAAATCTGCCGGAGCTATTCGGGTTGGAGATTGGAAATATTACAAAGGTACAGTCGAGAACCAAACTCTGATTCTAAGTCTCAAATTTAAAGCAAGCCATTGTCTTCATTATTGTTTGAATTCGTCAATTTTTTAATAGATTGAAATTCGTTTTCTAGGAGATATCGAAGTTGATGCTGACAGTTACTCGTGGCTTGGTAATAATTTTGCCAGTTCCGAATTCGAGAAGTTTAACTATGACATTGTTCAGATAATTCATTCAGAAACGAATACTGCTATTATTGACTTTTATCAACAAAATGAAGGTACTGCATTGTCAAACGGTGCACGTATATTTACTTTCTAATTATTAGGCACCTCTGTAGAATGGAGTAACTTGATAGGCTTCTATTTGATCGAATATTTCAGAAATTATAACAACTTGAAAAAATCCAAAAAAGTGACTGGACGAATTCATGCAACTACTCTCTTTAAAACTTTTTTTTTTTTTTTTATTGCTCTCGGGCAATCACAAGGGGAAGCTAGATTTCCTCAAAGTCGTATCAAGGTTGTCTTGAATGAGAGGAGACATGATAAAAGTAAACCCACTTTACAGTATTACACCCTTAGTTAATATAGCATGGATAGCTAGCGCCTTATCCTTGCCTTATTGAACGACCCTGTCAACATCGCAAATTATCTAAAATGGAAACAGTACATCTCATGCGCAGAACAAGAAAATCGAACAAAATCTTCGGTTCGCCTACCTTCTGCGCGTGCGACGTACCGTACACGTGAACTATATTCAAAAATATTCAAAAATGGAGCACATATAGCTATTTGTGGGAGAAATAAATTCAGAAATTCTTGAAAATGGATCACGTGTAGTTACACATGAACTAAATTCGCAACTCAATTTTCGTCCAGATGTCTCAATTTTCGTCTAGTTGTCTCATTTTTCGTCTAGTTGTCTCATTTTTCGTCCAGTTAAGACCCCTCAATTGTAAGGCCCGGTGCGACCGCACCACTTAACCCCCTAGGTGGGTGCCACTGCGACGTACAGTTTCCACTTTAGATGCTTTGTTTCGTGTTGACAAGACGAAATTTCGTTCGCTGACTATCCATGCTATATTATCTAAGATTACACCCCTTCCCTCATCCTCACCCCCACATACACTAAAAATTCTTGTAATGAAACTCCAAATGCTAAATCGAATTTGTTCGTTAAGCATATTACTATGTATTAGCTAGATAATAGGGGACCGAAAAAATTCACCAATTTTGGTAAGTATGGGTACATCAAAAACAGCTGTGCTGTATTTATGGTCTGCGACTATATTAATTTCAATTCGAGGATATAACTTACAGATGCCTTCTATTAAAATTTCATTAATTATTTCATCTGCAGATGACGTTGACTGGGAGCCCATCGATTCCACCAAAATTCTACAGCTGCGCGAAGAAACAATAGTAAAGTGTCCGAATTTGAAACATTTACCCCAATGCACAGCTAACCATTCGTGTTTGCTAAATTTAAAAGAAGATCTTTGCGAAAGGTACGATTATTCTAGTCTCCATCCTAGAGAGTACGAAAATTTGAAGCAAAAATTCGAGGAATACCGAAGCAAAGTGGTGGAGCCGCTCAACAAACCCAGAGATCATTGTGCAAATCCAGAGTACTGGAATGGAGTTTGGAGTTCTTGGCACGACTTCGACATCATCTTTGAGAACCTGTCGGTGAGAGGTAAATACTGGCAATCGCTGTACTTGTACGCATTTGCATGGCATTATCGTCAATCTGCTTTGTGCTCTTGTGGTGATTCGGTTACATTTAATGAAGGTAGAAAGTGAAGCTGCCGACATTTTTTCGGTAAGTATATCTACCTATCTAGTGGTTTTGATTGGTCAGCATTGCCACATACGAGTACATAGGTACGGTCTTCATTATTACCTTCTTGAAAACTTGAAATTTTCACTGATTGTAGATATACATGTATGATGCCAAGCTTGGATCGCTTCTCTATGCCAAATGTAGTCACGAAGATACTGTTTGTTGAGGTTGAATTTTAGCTTGAGTTGCATTTTTCACTATCTGTTGCGTCGAAGTAACGTGATAAAGATGGTCGCCATTGCGATATAATATGGTTCATTACTCGTAATTTGTTGCAAAAGCTAGATATCTCTAACTCCAATTCAAAGATTTAAAATCGCACTAATTTTATCTCCTATTTTCGTATGTACTTTATAAGTATAAACAGAATCACATTAAAAAAACACTACATTGCACATTCCTATCACTTCTGGACATAAAACAGGGACTCGGACTTGTAGTAAAATAAAGAAATGGGTGATTCTACGAACGTTGATGTTTAGCTATTGATTTGAAAAGAAATTTTAGCCGCCATTAATTCTATCCGAAAGGTGTATAGTGGTAGTGGGTTATTGTGTTGAGGTTTAAGGTTGAGAGGGAGTGAAGTGGGAAGAAAATGTGAAAAAGATAGAAGATGATGCGAAGGAAGTGCGTTTTATTCTTCTTCTTTCACCGAAATAATTTTTTTCATGCGGATACTACGAGTATATCAACTGCTTTGAATTTTTCTTTCGCCATCTGCTGAGACTGTATAGCCTTTTCTTCTACTTTGCTCGATTCTTTCTGTTGTCTATTGACAAACCATAATTTCAGTTTCAAAATTAAGGATTGTAAAAACAAGATTTTAATCGTCAAAATTTTTTCTAGGTATGGCATGTAAGACAACTGATTTCATGTCTTCGCTTCTCCCAGAAATTGGAAATGTTCTTGATAGTGTTTTTAGAAGCTTTCACTGGTGGTAAAATTGAAAAATTCACTTGAACAAAGAATTGCGTAACACCGAACTAAAGATTTCATGAAATTATCAACATAGGTTGCTCAGTTTCAACTCCAATAGAACCTTCTGTAGGTATATTATTATTTTGAAAAATTTCCGCGAGGGATAGTTTCATGCATTGAGAGAGGAAAATAATTATGAAAATCAGACTAATATCTATGAAAACCGATCTATTTTTAAGAATAAAGTCAGCAAATTCTATGAGTATGTCTCATAAATATAAATTATAGGTACTTTTACAAATCCGGGGAGGGTAAAAAGTTGGTAACTCAATTTAATACCTACTCTTGAAGTCATAGTAAGAATGAGGTGAAATTAAAAACCAAGATTTTCTTTTCATTTTAAAATTTATTCGTTCCACTGGTACCAAATCATTTTCCATAAATTGAGCACCTTTCAAATGCTATATATTCCTACAACAAAATTTATGCTTCAACTTTTCTGTACATTTCGGTGAATTCAGAGTAGAAAAATTTGAATGAAGTAATTTAAAACAAAATTAATTGGAAAGAAAACTCGAGTGACTAATCCACAATGGTAACCAATGCAAAAAGCATCGCAGGCAATAAAACAGAAATGTATAAATATATTTAAACGAAAGATAACCAAAACTTGGAAGATTATTACTCTTTAAAACTCGAAGCGGCGATTTAATTAGAGAATTTTCTTTTTCTGTGCCCTCTCTGCCATGCTGACTGCGTTTCTGGCCAACTGTTTGAATGCACCCAGTGTAAGCTCTGAGATATGCTCCAATTTTTGCGGCACCCCAAATTCGTCGAGGGTTTTATTGTACAATGGTAAGAGCTCTTGCAAGTGGCAAAAGTCGATTGTAGGAAACAAATGATGCAGGGTGTGATCACCAAATACGACAAGTCCGATAAATTTATTTCCAACGATCTCCAGTCGATCCAGTGTCGCATCGCATTGATGTAAGCCCCAGTCTCGATCCTCTCTGTAGAAATAAATATGAAATCCGTAAAAATTAATGTACGACATGATAATGTACTCGTACTTACATCTATGGCTTTTCTTCTGCCCTTAACTGAGAGCAGTTTAATATTTAGGGGGCGGTATAGTTCCTATACAAAGTTTCGATAGCCATTGATTTAGCTATTGGAAAAAAAAATCTTTTGTAATTATTTCGCTCTTTGTCTTTACCGATATAGGTACCTATTATACATACGTAATTATGAAGTTTGGCCTTTTCTCGAAGAGCTTATTTTTATTTTTTTCAACATTGCACTGTATTAGAATAATACCGACCATCGGTTTGTTTGAGTTGAAATAGGAGAAGGTATTTAATTTACGGAAGTCATCAACTCATTATTACATAAGTAAGAAAGGAGATGCAAAGATGCCAACTTCTACTATTTTCAATAGGTGCTATTATTAATATTAGTAAAAAAAAAACAACAAAACATAGCTGTAACATACGTATTACGCAGATTTTCACAGGGAAAACCTGCTAATACAAATAAAAATAATTTTCACGACAGGTACGAATCCCAATTATAAACTTTTTTTAATATTAGCTAGAAGAAGAAAAAAATGCTTCTCTAAATTTACCTCGGTTTATCACCTTCGTGAAAAATGTCTGGATGATGATGAGCTGCAGTCAGTCCGACAAATGCAAATAAAAACCCTTCAAACGCCAATGCTATGAACCACAAATTAATTATTTTCATAGATACTCCTCCAAATACGAACATGAGCAGTAAAGGGAAAAATATTAAATGGTCCTCCTTGAAGAAAGTACCCGCTCGAATTCTGCAGGAAGAGAAAAATAAAATTGTTGAATTTCATCGCATCTAGGTACCAACTTGGAGAAATCTGTATGCAACTATGCACTTATCAAAGTCTATATTCCCTAAAGTAAAAGTTTTTCAGACTTTTTAATATGAAATTAAAGATTCTTATTGCTTCAAATACAAATCGAACAGATTGAAATGAAAATGTTTTTAATAATTTATGCAACAAAACTGACGAAAAATGTATAAAAAACAACGTCTTTGAAGACTCACTCGAAAATTGATTCTTCTTTTCCTGGAAAATATAATGAATTATGAAAAAAAAAAAAGCTACCATTTTGACCTTCCTAATTTTTGGTTCAATATGTCTTTCTTTGTTTTTTGTTTGTTTTTTAAATTGATTCTCGATCTTATATTTTAGTTTTTTACTTTCTTAGTCTCTGAGAATTTCTTGTGCAGAGAAAAATACAATTAATATTTTTTTGATAAATAATAGTAATTTGCTCTAAATTTTAAACTGAAATTGTCGCTGAAAAAATTCAAAATTCGAATAAAATAATAAGTATCTGTCGATATATTTTATTTTGCATAGACCTACCTTCCTAATACTTGGAAAAATGGTACCGCTGAGCAAACTATAGGAAAATACAACCAAGAACCAAATCTTTGCCACATTGGTTTGTCTTTCGATGGAATAAATTCAAATGCAGGCTCAAACAAACTAATTTCTGTATCTACTAATGTGTTTGGATAGAGATGATGACTGAGACAGTGATTTATGCGCCATTCTCTGCAAAAAAAAATAATATAAATAATTATACTCGTAATAAAAATAGGTTAAATTAAAAAAAGAAATTTTCGAAAAAATAAAATAATTAAAATAATATTAATAAAATATTTTTCATCGATGACCATATTTTTCAAAAAATTGAATAAAAAAGAAAAATATTTATTTAAGAAACTTTTCGATGCGCATAATGGTTCAGATCATCATATCACATCATTACAGCTGATGTCTAGAAAACTGTAAACTCAGTTGATTACTTATTGACTTTTAATTCGGTTTGTACGTTCACGTATGTGAAAGTGATTAAATAAAAGATTAGTTACTGCCCGTGAAAAATTTGAATTGGCATGTGAGACTTAGTTTTTTATCTTTATAAGCGAGGTGTCATTACACATTATTACAGCCATAAAAATTGGTATGCAAATACATACCACACAAGCACACTAAAGGAAATGTTGCGTACCTTCTTATATTTGAAAAGTGACATTGTACATGTATAAAGGGCTCAATGCCAAAAATGTAAAACTCAGTGCATAAGTACAAAAAATAAATGGAATGGGTGGTAGCTCTAACAGAACATATCGCTACTTTCCTAACTGACTGAAACTCGCAGTTTTTGGAAAAACGGGAAAAATCCTTTTAACTGATATGCATGATGTTACATAAAAGACTTTTCTTTTTTTTTTTAAATCATTTCGTCACCTTACAACGCATGGGGGTACCATAGGGAGCTGAGGACCCTCCTTGGAGAATTAAATTTCATTTAAAAAAAACTAAATTGAACAATTTTCTGCACCAAGTGCGAATTATTTATAGAATTTCTGTTATTTGGTGACGAATTTAAGACTCAACTCCACCCCATTAAAAAATTTCCGAATGCACTGGTTGCTTTTATACAGTGTAGCTATTCGTTAAAATACCTTCAACATTATGAATATCTGTATAGAAATGTACCTGACACTAAATCCAACGAAATAGTAATAGTAGTTCCTCCACGAATCCTTTTTGTGCACAAAATTGTGAACACTGCAAATTATCATGGCTCCAAAAAAGCCGGCAATAATGGCTAGCCAAGTACTTTGTAGTTTTGCAGCCAGCATACAAAATGTTAGAAAACCTAAAAAATACGAGTCCACGCATATTTTGGACAATCGGGAAACTGGTGGCATTTTATAGTCAAAATGCTTGCGTACTCTCTCTCTGAGGGTACAGTAAAAGCCATTCGGCTCAAAAGTGAATGGTGAATTCCTGGGCGTTGAAGCCTTCTTGACAAAAAATTCTGGTAACTTATTTTCAGCACTTTTGGTAATATGGTGAGCTTCGAATGCTTCTGTGATGTCAGTGCCCTATAAAACAATACATAGTAACCTATGTTATTATTTTTTTCTTCATTTATTCACGTATTCATTCATTCATTCATTCATTTTATAAATTTATCCGAATACGTAGTTTCTGCAAAGAAGGAAAAGTTGAATTTTCAAAAATTTTACAAAGGAGCAAACAAATCTTTATTTATGACTTCCACTAGTTTTAAACATTTTTTCAAATTGATTAAAAAAATGTGAATCATCTTCTTTTTGCAAAAAACTATTCATTTGTTTGCATATGAAGAATTAGTTCACGTAACTGAACTGGTTTTTTCAATTTTATGAAACCAGTCTTTTAAACGGATTGTGTAGGCTAATCTTAATTAAAATATAATAATGAATTTTCGAAAAACATTACTGTAAATACACGCACTAAATATAGACGGGCTTTTCTTGATGCAATTGGGGGTGAGGGGGGGTTGCTAGAAAACCTTTTGTCCGTTATAAAAAAAAAATTTTGTTAAAAAACATTTATAATCCAAGTAAATCAAATTTTTAGTCATTTTCTTTGGGACGAGGGGCTATAATTTGATTTTCTCAGATAGGAGGGGTGAATTTTAGTGTTGGGGAGCTCTCATGTCACCTCCAAATTCAGTCTATGACACTAAAAATTCGAATAACCTACAAGTCTATACGCTCGAGTCTTGAAAATTCTAATAGAAAACCAGTTTTTTCAGTTCGTTAATCACGGTCTCACACTTGTGATGGTCCAAGTTCAAATTTCCCCGATGGGAATGAAAGTCATAAAACTGGCTATTTTATGACGTCAATTAAAAATATGACGAACGTATTTTTCAGGTTGGAAGAAAAAATATACCCATTATTTTTCGTTTAATTTTTTTTTTTTTCATAAATAAAGGAAAGAACAATTAATTATACATACCGTCATTTGCCAATGGCGGTCACCTTCTTTTTCATTTTTGTATATTTAGTGTTTAAACCGACTTATAATGAAACTGATGATGTCACATGGTAGCTGTTACCCATGGTAATGCGTTGAATCACTCAAGTAAATGTTTGCTCCATCCAATAGAAATATTTGGCCATTAATTATGTTCTTGTCAATTAAAATATTCAATTTCGTAATTATTGCAAAGAAAAAGATTAGATAGTAAACATTTTTAAAACTGATAATTATCTATTCCTGTGATTATTAAATAATGTTCCTTCAAAGCATCAATGATCCTAAACCATTAAAAACATTGAATTTTACAGTTTTAGAATTATTTCATCTGTTTCAAACGTTTTTTTGAGGGTGTCCGACATTGGCATAAAAGAAATATCAATTTTCCAATGGCGGACACCAGTGTCTGCCATTGGAAAATTTAGTTTGTTCGAAGGTTTCCAGTGGCGGACACTTGCTTTTATGCACAACTTGAGGCTGGAATAAATCCTATACCTACCATAAACCCAAGGTATGAAGCCAAAGGATGACTGCCATGCCTTGTGACATCATTGAGTTTAATTGGATTTGTTTTTTTTTTTGTTTATTTAATTATTTGAATAATGAATATATCTACACAAATGTGCATGGTAAAATATTTTCAATTTGTTTTTTATCCAGTTGGATGTGTGGAGGGGAGTTGAGCCCCGGAATGGACAGAGGGTGAAGCCCCTTACTAGTCAACATCATAATTGAAAAATATAATAACAATTATTCACGTTTTTTTCTACATTACAAATATTTTTCTAGGTGTCCGCCATTGGTGTGTCTGCTACTGGAAAAATGAAAATTTTGATGTCCGCCATAGGCAAAATTTAGATAGTTGGGAAAAATGATAGGGTGTAATATGTGTATGGGTTACGGGGGTCAAAAGGGGAGAAGTTTTTAGAAGAAGGTGGGGGCAAATATTCAAGGCATCAAGCAAAACAATTGAAGCATTTCAGCAAGCTATGAAAAAATTAAGGAAAAAAATGCTTTAAGGTGTCCGCCATTGGCAAACGACGGTATATATTCAATTTTTTTACTGCCGAATGGCAAAAAGCTTTACCATCCTTGAACAGAAACTCGATTTGGGAACTCGTTGGAATGAAAAAATTTTTCATCCATCTTTAATGATGTTTTTTAAATATTTTTTGAATTCGAATAACAGATAATACTAAATTTTTACAGTTGATTCATTAGATTGAGCATTTTTCGTAAACAACATCATCAGCGAGATTTCATTATTCTGATTGAGCTACATAGTGAAATAAAATTACTTTTTCAAATAACAAATAAAACGAATCAGCAAGTACCTATAATACGAGTAGTTTATAAACTTGGCATTAAAATTACGTAAATTGAAAAAATAAAATGTTTCAAATAACCTACACGAATTTTAAAAATTTTATATCAACTCAGAAATTCGAAATATACCTGATTCACCACTTTTTCCTTGAATTTAAACACAAATTTGATTTTTCTGTCCAAATGGGTCAGCTAATATTTCCTTAAAGATAAATTATTTTACAAATGAAACCTACAGTACCCAAGATACAAGAACTCATTTTGAAGAATTAATGAGCAATTTCTTGTTTTCACCCAAAAGTCGCAACTGAATGGGTTTATCAGATAAAAACTATGCATTATTTACCGTGAAATTATCAGTTTTTTATCCAAAATAAATAGGAGTTGGATTAGTTTAAATTTAAAAGTCCTGAAAGGTACGTATGAGTATATGTATGTACTTTGCAACTTTAGTGAGATCGAGTACGCCCAAAGTTGGTATCAAACGGCACAGATTTTGGATAGCATTTAAGATTCTTGAATTAAAAAATCAAAAACTTCGGAGTATGTATTTGTACGAGTATGTCACGAGGAAACTGATCACAATTTTGGTCATTTCCCAAATATGAAACGAACGAGTAAATAAAGCTTATATGTGTACTTATACTCGTACATTCTATCCATAATTACGTGTAAGACAGACTTTTTGGAATGCTCCCTGAGACTACTCAGTTTTTTAGATGAAAATAAATTTTTCCGAAGAAAGGAAAAAGTTTTTCTTGAAAACATATTTACCGCAAGTTATAAAATAATTTTTTGAGCAAGCCAATGAAAACGAAGCGTAGTATATATAGATTTCGTGTGACAGTGATTTTACAAAATCATTTCTTAATACAACCACTTTTTTACTGGTTTATTTGAAAATTTTTACCCGCAGCGAAAACATTAAAACATCGAGCACTTAAACTAATTGAGGGCTTTGAGACCAAAGGGCGAAAAAGTCATTTCTAATAAAATGTAAAAATGCATAGAAATCGATATTTTTACCAGTGCCAACTTCCTTATTTTATGAATATCACTATTTTGTCAAAGATGTCACTTATACACTCGCGTTAGATGTTATCCGCCTCAATTATAAATATTAAAATTTCTATTTTCACCTTCGGATAAATTCATTTTTGGCACATCTCGAGCATGTCATGAATTATTCATGAATTTGCAATTAAATTGTTGGTAAAATTCGTGGCTTTTAGCATACTTACGCTAGAAAGGTAAGAAATCTATCTTATGCAAAATTTTCTCGATATTTTAGACGAATACGCGAGTAGCAGAAATAAAACTCTATGGCTTGGGTTCGTGAAAAATTTCTTTGGGCGTTTTTTTTTTTTTTTTTTTTTTTTTTTTTTGACATTTCAACTTGTTTACTCGATTCATTGCTCTGAAGATTCGGACGAAAATCAATTTTCAATAAAACATTTTATTTCGTAAAGCAAGAATTTTTTCAACTTTTCAAGGTGTTTTCTTGAACGTCAGATTTTATCGTTGTTTTTCATTTTTGGAAGAAAATCAAAATACACGAGTACAAAAATGCAGCATGTAATTTCTTCATTTGGTAAGTTATTTCTTCTCCTTTCACGACTTTGGTTCTAAAACTGAGGGAATTTCGTCGGAATACGTTTCGATCAGAGTCTCACTCTAATATATCTACTTACAGTAATTTAGGCTTTCCTAGGAGAGTTCAAACTTCATCAATTTGATGTAGCGATCTCCGCTCGAATTTTAAGTAACTACCCGCTGTATATTATGGACTGGCTATCCTCGCACCAGCACCACAATCATTACTATTACCACAGATATTAATTAATATGCCTCTTATATATAATAAAGGTTCGCAGAGGCACGGTTGATTTCTTAGAAACATTGAAATATCGATCGCTTATTCTGCAGTAGGTTGGGATGCACGTACGAAGTTCGAATTTCGTCCTTCCAAGTTTCTTAATTTTAAAATTTAAGATTACAAAAGACGAGTATGTAGTATTTATACGAACGAACATGTTGGCAACTTACTCGCGTTAGTGTCAGCCACATAGTTCCTCCTGGGTGTTTCTGAATGAACGAACTGAGATCGTATAAATTATCGTGAACTCTCCATAAATTTTCTGCCCCATTATCGCACTGTCTGTTTTTCAACCAGTCGTCGGGTGTTTGAAATAATTTATTTCGATTCGTCGGATATTTCAAGTCTTCCCAACTTCTTTCAAACATTTTGTCCGTTTATCGTTCCGTCACCATGAAAATCTGCGCACATTAAGAATTATAGGGTCAGTATTACCAACCCATCTGGTTACCGAGTTAACGGTATAATATTCCATTTCAAAATAGTATTATTTGACCCTCCATCATGTTCGTAATCAATGTTTTGTACAATCAGCTCTCAGTAATTGGGAAGAAATAGTACATAAATCTTGTACATCACCATGAAAATACGAGCTTCTTGAGTGCTCTGCCTTACAACTGAAAAAAGAGCTCAGCCTGCGGTTCAATGTCTATCATATATTTTTTCCACTTTCATTAATAATAATTTAACCGAGGGTCATTTTTCCAACACCCGTTACATACGTATATGAAAATACTCGTACGCGGTGTTTTAAGTTATTGTGTAAATACATGATTATAGAAATAAAAATCTCAATTTCTTAGTACGAGTAAATACTATTGACACTGATAGCGCTGGCCTTCCATCAATCCATCGTATCGCAGGAAAAGAAATATCAGCTGTGCGTACTAAAAATATACGCCAGAGAAGCCCGGGCGCCCTTTCGCGTTGTCCGCAAGTACGGAGAGGAAGTGTTGGGGGTTCCTGCGAGTACCGCGGGTTGCATACTCGGCCCGCCGTATATACGCAGGGACGAGCTGCTCGTCCGTATGATTGCGTCCTCGCGACGTTCGAGTGCCTCGACATGCACGAAAATGTTCACAAAAAATTGAAAAACTGAAAAACGTTTTTATTCGAATAATAAAAATATGGATTACCCCAGCGGCCCAGGAAAGTATTAAAAAAAAAATTAAATGCCGAACACCGCGGGTATCTCGTACTATACATTACTCGTATTTAATTACCTACGGGTACACTAAACCTATTTTAATAATTAGTCCGAGTGAAAATTGCTGCATAAATGGACAAAATTTACTTCATGTTACGCGCATTAACGTATACGTAAGTACTCGTATATAACTATACTAAAGAAAATTTCAATGCTAATGTTTACCATTTGGATAGAAAAACTGGCACGATTCGATATTTGTAGCAGAAATTACTAAAAAGAAAATAGTAATATGTACTACTTGACTGAGAGAGTAAAAAGTACCTACTAAAAATATTAGATTATTCGCAATAGATAGTAATTTTTACAAGTGACGAGGAAAGTTCCTATTCTGTTTATATAATTAATACTATTCGTTTCTCTCAGTGCACCAACCTTTTCTACAATATACAGTCTTTAGAAAATTGAGTCTGCGTTTACATACTTACCTAATAAACGGCGAATAAATAAAAATGCAGCGAATAATTTTACGAATTAATAGTTTAATTGGCTTTATCTGCGAACTAGTACGTACCTACATCGAGAACGAAGAGATAAATGAACGTTATAAGCAGTTGCAAAGTTGTCTCAACACGTACCTACCAAATTGGGACGCATCCGGAATATAAAAAAATTGATAATTAGTCTGATAAATGAAAAAAATGAGAAAAATTAACAACAGCGTGTGCCATTGGAACCGGTAATAAGTACTTAACCGCCAAAAGCAAATTTCAAATAATCTTCAATATTAAAATATTATTATCTCAATTTGGAATTTTATTGAGATAAGAACTATTAAACGAACGAGAAACAGCAATGAGTGGATACGTACACAAAAAACTCTGCAATTATTAACTAAACTCGGTGGCAAAACAGACGTGTAAGACACGTGACTTATGTGGAAGTTCAACTTTGACAAGTATTTTTAATTTGTAGCAGTATATAAAGCACACACCGCGGGGTCTGTAATTATAAATTTTCACTCGATAAAATAAATCATTTGTTATATCGGACTAGGTATTTAGGTACGAGTACGAGCGCGCTGTGCGACTGAAAGAATTATCGAGTAAGAAAATAGTAATCTTACCTACTGAAAACCATTTCGCAAGTAATTTAAGAGGTAATTTTCACTATTTTCGGTCGAAAAACAGGAACAATTCGTGATTTACAACGATATTAAGATAATTAGAATATAAGTAGATATCTACGATAAATCTTTAATTGTTCTGGTTTTACAATTGAAAATAGCGAAAATTACTGTTCCCTCTCACAGTTGGTATATAAATAAGGTAAGACTATGATCCAGCAACTTTTCTTCAAAACGATCAATTTTTTTATTTTATTTCGAATGCTGCATAGTCACCCTCTCAGAATGTTAGAATTTTGTAAAATGTTGATTTACCTAATTAGTTTCGTTATTAGTTTAGTAAGTAAATATTGTAGTCTATACGTCGAACGCATTCATCCCATTAAGAACTCATTAAATAAAATTGGAGTCGTTAATTATAAGAAATCAACGGGAGCAAACATATAATGTTTGTATACGAGCAGTTTAAAGGTCGAACTGTAAAAAATTGATCATAAAAAGGTGTCAGAGTAGGTTATCGTATTTCGCCTCGAAGCAGGCCACAATATTTAACACCACTTTTCCTTTTCATTTTCTTACACCTGAACTGTTGAAGCCGTACATCCTTGAGTTTTAATCCAGAAAAAGAGACTTGAACATTAGTATACCTATCTTACCTACCTAAGGAAAAAATATAATCCAAGGTTCATCTACTTTAGATTATGCAGATAAAAAAAATTTGGCCAATGGATGTTTTTTTTTTTTTAGGAGACATGGGTAAGAAAATAAGAAAAAGAGTAAAACTGATACGCCCTTCCGATAGTATTTTATTACCTGTGTAGCTAAGTCTGATTTACGCTAGATAAAGTTTCGGTAGGTAAATTTTGAAAAATTATTACGAATTACGAGCGTAAAAAATCGTGTTAATGCAAAATAACTAACAAAAAACAAAAAATTAAATTGATTACCTGCACATACAATTATGCTTACCAAAGTAAAGAACGATTTCTTGCCGATGACGAGAGTATTAAAATTTCAAAATGAAAAAATTTCTTGATTTTTTTTTCGACATGACAACACAAAACACAATACAAGCTCATCGCTATATACATTATTGTGCTCGCGAGTATTCTACATTTCAACAGAAAACAATACGAGTGGCCGAATGAAGTATCTTCAATAATTAAACTATAGGTATCCTGATAAAATCAGTCGTAAATAATCTAGAAATTACTTTTTTTTACATCTTTAAGAAATCTGATTTTCATGTCCAAGTAAAGTAAATGAATAAAGTAAAAAAATAAAAACAAATTTAAGGTATGTTTATGTAACTAATAGATACGACTGCCGGTTCGATTGCATTTAATAAATTTTTTCAATTTTAGCTCGAATATCGACTCGAACTAAAAAACAGATGGCCCGTTGCTATTAAACCTTCAAAATTAATATTTTCCATTTACGCGAAAAAAAAAACTCAATTTTTACCAAATATTTGAAATATCACATTACTTACTTATTGTATAATAAATTAGTTTTAATGTTTTACTAAAATGTGGTAAGAATTTAATACTTACCTTTATTCGATGAAAAACACAATTCAAGGCAGCTTCGAATAATACATATGACACAATTATCACTCACTAACTGAAGTTGGAAATTTAGATTCTATAACTGCATCGATCAATGCGCAAGATATTAGTTCGACAGAGAGCATCAACCTGGCCGCGAAGAAAAAAGGAAACACACAAATCAAGAAAAACAAGCTACACTGGAAAGTCCAAAATAAGCCGAAAGATGACGCGACATTTTATTCATTTTGAATAAAATTTAGGATTTGATAGGTTCGTAAATAAATGCGATGGATTGAAATATTGTACAGTTTAAGGCCACTTGTATGTTTTTTACCTTAACGAAAGCCCTTAGAAGTTCATCAAATTAAAAAATCTAATCAAACTTTACTTACTGTCCTTAGAATGCAAACCGTAAGTACCCAAACCCAATATAAGGAAAGTGAATGTATGTACTTTGAAAATTTCAACTGCGATTATCTTAAAACTTGAAATATCGACTTTGATCACTCTGGTTGTCGAGTCCAGACCTAACCTTTTTCTTAAAATTAAATCAGGTATAGGTATGACTTCAACTTTACAACTTATTTAAGGTCATTCTATAGAAGATCTAGACCCTAAGGTAAATTTCCTCACATACCTAAGTGGTCAAATTCTCTTCAGCCTCGTCTTCGAATTCCTGTAGAAATGTTCTCTAAAGGCTTAACAATGCAGTTCGGTCATTCAACCAGCTAGGTTATGTACTCGCAGGTTTATCTATGCTGAATAGGGAGCACAACTAACATTTTAAGTTAGATATTTATAATATTTATAATTTTGTTAGTACCTCTCATTAAGCTATTCCGTACAGTTGAGCGCATATAACTCGTAATTTATATTTTTATTCGAACGTCAGCTAATAAAATTATGAAAAAATCGAATACGCACGCAAACAATAATTCGGGGAAAAAAACACACGAATCGTTTGAAACGCAATTTCACAATAAGCACACGACCACCAACTTGACCGGTCAACGTTTATAGTTTGAATAATTACATCTATTCCATATAGATAACTGCTTTCTGCTTCCTGTTGAAGAACAACCAACCAGCAGTTTGAATTTTTGAGCGAAAAATAAACCTTGAAATCGCGTTGACAAATTTACGAGTAGATATTGATGGCGGTTAATGGTTTAATAATTGCTACGAATTCGTCGATAACCTAGGTGTTCGTACCGTTATTCTTAGATAAAGAATAAAAATCCAAAGTCAGCCAATTTTGCAGTCATCAGAAGAGCAGAGAACCGGTTTTTCCGCTAGAAATACTGCAGTAGTTTTCTTCCGAGTAGTAAGGTAACGTTTTACATAAACTCACGAGACGACTGGAAAATAATATGTTGCAGATTTTCAAGGGCACCAGTATCTGCGGACATGATCTATTCTATACATCCCGCAATGTTGACCATGCCCAACACTCGAACTCGAGTACCTAATCAGATTGAGGTATCAAATTTTTTACGACTATGTTGAAGTACTGACTCAGAAAAGGGACGTATCGTCGGATTACGTTCAAAATTTGAGTCACAAAAAATAATGGAAATTCGTTTTTCCACGGATTTGGCAACATTGGACTCTAATACATCACTTTAGTATGAAAAAATGGCCAAAGAGTTACGCTTGACTCCAACATTAATTGATGAAAAACTGCCACAGCCCGTCGATCCCAATATGCAGATAATTTTTGACTGTTTTTTAACATTTACAAATTTGGAGAAAGCAGGTTTTGGATTTGAACCAGAGCTATGACTCGAATAAAATGTCAAAAATACTATCACTATCTTTCTATTCTCGTGTAAGCCAGAGAAAATTAGGGTCATGCCCGACAGTTTAGTAATTGGTACGTCAAGTGCCCTCGTTGACTTCTAAATACATTTATCCACTTTTTTTCCTGAGCAAAAATTGATATTCAATAACGTTTCTCATACGCAATATATGGGTATACGATTACGATGGATATTATAATGGCAGATAAAATTGAATTAGTGTTTTCAACACTTCGTAATTCCATATTGGTTCTTCATAAAACTTTGTACTCGTACTCGTATTTACGAAGGAATAAATAATTCGGGGTAAATAAGCGTTTTAAAAATGTTTTTATAACCCTGATAATGCAACGAAAATGACAAGTGGCACTGCGTCATTGATATGGCACACGTTTTATTAGTTCTGAGGAGTCAAAAATCAAATCATTTCATTAATAAAGTAACGTACGCTTGAAAATTACACCCCTGAAACGAAGCTTTTTTTCAAACTATTACACATGTTACCCTCTACAGGTTAAGAGACATTAGCATCTCTGAGAATTAACTCATTTTCGCAAAAGGGGATTTTTTCTGTTGATAGGACTGATCAGAAAGTATACAAAAACACCAGTTTTACAAAAGTGATAAACATGGCACACGTACAAAAAGGTATTACCCATTATTTCCACGACAACTTTTGCTCATCTCGCTAAACGCAAACCTACGTGTAAAATAAATATAAACTTACCTATTTACGAAAAGAAAAAAACAGCTCACCACAACAAAATGTTATAATGACGAAGCATTCGGATATAAATTAAAAAAGTAGATGAAAGCTTAATTCTATTCCTTAAACAATAGGTCAATTTTGTTCGTCTATAATCACTTACATTTCTCACTCGCTGAAGAATTTGTCGACAGCGTGAGCGTAGGTACACTATTATGGAGAAGCGAAAAACGTTTTATCATTCTCACATAAATAAAGTGAAACATGGAAAATTTCCGTCACATTTTGTAAAATGAGAACTCGTAGTAACGTGTCTCATCTAGCATGTCAACGCTCGAAGCTCTCTTCTATTCGGTGTAATATAAAAGTGAGTTTAATTTCAAATAGCGGAATATCACGACGCGACGACTACGGATTAAATACGAGTCGAGGCTGAATAATACGCGTACCTATATCAAGCAACGATATTGAACTTGCGAATATCGAGCAGTGGTATTGAATTTGCACGTGTCCGAGGTCCCATAGAATGATTCCACCGGAAAAGCGAAATCTCAACGTCTATTAAGACTTTCCTCTGTAATGTCGCTCGGATCTCTTATTCGGTGAGCTGATTGCATTTGCATCGACTTGAGTCACCTCCGCGTCTTCCTGAACACTCATCTTGGCGAAATCAGTCTGCATGACACCATTATTGCTCAACACCGTCGACCTGACGCTGTTCTTCTGCTCGTCCGAGTGCTTGGGGCACCGAACAGAGCGGGTGCACAGTCTGCCCGTATGCTCGGAGACGACGCCACACATGTGAGCCAAGAAATGCTGTTTGGCTTCGGCACTCATTGTCGCATATTTGATATCGTCGCTGCCACCATTGGCAGCCTCGTTACTGGCACCCTTGGCGCTCGCATCCTCGACTTTTTTCTTATTTTTATTATGTTTGCCAGCTACCCGATGGTCGCGTTTTTTTCGAGTGTCCATGCGTCTGGTGCTCTTCGGCGGCACCCATTCGGCGTTATTTAGCGACTGCTGCGACGATCCGTTCGACTCGACGACATCGTCTACATATTTAACCTCTTTTCCGGAATTACTGCTGGCTAAAATACGACGACTAGCGATACGAGAAGAGCAGCGACCCATACCCACACATTTTTCTAGATGAGGTGCAAAACGAAGGGCCCCCAACGTTCGCCCACAATTCGGGCACACGCACTCGTTCGTGTCTTTGGAATTGGAGTTGTTGAATATATCGTGACAGTTGACCGGCACTTTCTCCTCATTTATATACTTTCTAAGTTGATTCTGAATCGAGTGCTCGAAATGTTGCTCGATTTCTACTTGAAACACGATTTCGGAGAGAATTTCTTCGAGTAATTGTTTATAGGCTTCTTCGACCCGGGGTGAAACATCCATAATACCATCTGGACAATACAAAAATCGAATTAGGACGAACGAAAATTTTATATTCTCAACTACGCAGGCTGCGAGCACGCTCAAAATCTCGAAGCAAAATTAAATTTCTATTCTAAAGTAGAATGAAACGTCGCGAATGTTGATATTATTCGACAATTGGATTAAATTGGAAATTCCAAGTTCCGAATACCTCTCGCATTTTACGACTCGAGTAAATAATCTGATTTGAGTTTATTTCTTCGTCTACCAATCCACTTCTTTTCTTATACATACCGATGTTAATATTTTTATCCTATACCTGCCTTCCTCTCGAAGCAGTTCCAGCTATCCATTCTTTCTTCCACTCTGTCAAGCAGCTTTCAACTTCTTAATTTCTTATTTTATATGCCAAGTCTCAAAAAAATTATCACCCAGTTTTTTGTATTGAAATGATGTTTTGGTACTTATAATTGAGTTTAAGTCGGCTAAAGAAATTAGTGATCATTTTTTTTTTTTTAAACTTAGTAAGCGTGGGACTTGGGCCAGCGATATCTCAAAAGCTTCTATCCTCTTGCTCTTTCTTTCTGATTTTCCTGGAATCTAATGGGTCTGTAATAAGTGAGATCAAGATAGCTTAATCTTACAAAAAATAAAGTACCTACGTGAAAAATTACACGCTCACTTTTTTCCACTAAGGTAACATCGCACTGAAATGCGTGAATAAAATTGAAAATGTTATTATATAGGTAGTGTAAAATTTTTTACACGTGTTAGGTACTTTAAATGGAATGATTTGATTTTTGCCACCTAGGAACTATAAATGGGAAAAAAGTAAATTTTTAAGGGTTAAATATAAAAACCATAGGAAAGAAATTGAGGAAGTAAATTAAATCGGCCGGAACAAAAAATGGAAGGAGTAGAAGAGACGAAAGAAATCGAGATAAGAATAAATTTTATAATTCTGAGGATTGTAATTAAAATTTATCTTACAGGTTTGAAACCCAAAGCGTAGTATTTTAGCATCAAGAAAAAATAAGTCAACTCGGTTAAGCCCGAAGGACTTTGACAACGACGAGTATAGTCAAAGGCTAGAGAAGTAGAATATTTTTTATTCACTTTCTCAGAGGGTCAAAACTTCTTTGGCCGCTGAAAATGCTATATTATATAATTTGTTTGTTTCTGTTTTGCTACGAGCTTATTTATTAGAGAGGAAAATACAAAAATAATCCTTTTTAGGCTTAAATTGTGGATTTTGGATGAACATAGTGTACAGTATATCAGCCTATTGCATAAACCAAACATCAAAATATCGATGAATTTGTTGTTCGATTTTCACAAATACCATCTTCTTGCCATCAGACCAAATGTGAACTTATGGAAACAAAAAAATTGTAAAGACTGAAAAGACAAGAACTTACTCAGACGCAAATCAACGACATCGACACTGAATCAGGTATCTTCATCGCGTGAAAGAAATGGAATTTAGCTCGACTCGATTTTGATTGACAACGATAAATCGTCCAAATTAAATAAAAATTCCAGCATATTTGTCCAAACTCCAAACTTAAAATTACAGTGCCGCAACAGCTGTTTGGTCGGATGACAAGAGTTTCGTGATAAAAACTTGATAAAAAGCCTCTTCATTTTTAACTACTGTACTAGCGATCCTGGCGAACATTTTACTAAGCTCCTATAAAATCCTATCCACATGGAATGGAGTGAGCAAACGAACGCGTTCCAACTTGACTTCAATTTGTTGCTGTTTATTCCGAATTCCATTGATAAGATGATAAATTTTCGAATTCGAATATAGTCAATTAACCCGCTATGTTCTTAATTCGATTAATTATTTTCGTTTTCTTTTTTTTTCCTTAAATACTACTACCCTTGAATAATAATTTCATTTCATTCATTCATTTGATAATCCTGAACATTAATATCCATCGGAGGATAAACTGATTTTCATTCCCATAAAAAGTTATTTATAGTTCACTGCCAATAGAAGTCAACACCTACTCGTTCTTTGTACAGTAAGTATCTCTCAGTTTCAATATTTCAATCTTTATTCGTTTATTCATAATGCATATGTTTTTATCGTATTTCAGAATCGCTATTTTTTTGTAGAAATAATATCGATCGAGGACTGAGTCACCATTTGATTCATCAGCAGGAATATCAATTCTACGCTCAGACATTCAACAATAATTGTGTATAGTACAATTCTCGAGCGAAAAGTGTAAGTGTTGACACGTACGTACATGTTAGTTTTAATTGCAACTCATTAATGATAATCCAGGTTGTTTAACATTAATTTATAAACTCGCCGGTTACTTCTTTACCAATTCGGATTTTCAATTTTACAATTTACAATTTCTTTTCCCGAACCTTTTCTACGAAACTTACCTTTTCGAGACGATAAATGTATATTATGAAACTGCTGTTGTAATAGCTCAGTAATTTTTCGGTTTTTTTTTGTAATAATCCCTAATGATTTGGTTTTTCATACAGCTTTTCGTTAGCATCAGCTTATGAAAGTTGCAGCACAGAGTTCCTATCAATTGAAAATGAGTTTGTTCTTTTTCGATCTGGTAGGCAATCAAAGCTTGTTTACGTTAACTTGGAAAGTTATTATCAGCTTCTAATCGAAAATAGATTAAAAGCCACTGTTTTCTAATGATCTTAAATTAATTTAAATTTGAAAGTCCCGAATGGCATGTAATACCTGCCACCTTTTGTGAGAGTACACACCAGGTTAATATCAAGAGGCAAGCTATTATATTCTATTCGGGACTTTTAAATTTGAATTAAATTACCAGAAAACAGAAACTGCGAAGTACTTTATGCAGAGAACTGATAATAATCTCCCACCGGATAAAATGTAAACAAATTTTACCGATATCTCTTTTGGAATTCGTTAATCATACTTAAAGTATTTGCCATGATTCAGATATTTTTATAATAATATGCTAACTAATAAAAGACTGATAATTCTAGAGTCTGGTTTATAGTGAGAATACTGTCTATGTCTCTTGATTCTTTTATGATCAACCAATCAGCGAGGAGCAATTTCATTTTGGTCATCTTTTTCTACACGTTGATTGGTTGATCACATGAAAATTGAATAGAAGACAATATTCTTATTGCTAACCAAGCTTAGCAGGTACGTTAACAGTTTATTTGCATTTAACAATTTCCACCCTCGTTTTCATTCTTGATTATATTATTCACTGCCTTTATAGTCGTACCTTTGTAAGAATGGAAATTTTGCGATCGACTTACTAAGTTTACTCGGAGAATCCATTAAACTGATATCTGTTTATGAAAAATAGTGTTATCGTGAAAAAAATCGAATTAATTTATTATTGAAAATATTCTCCTCTAATCGTCAACTATAGTTGGTTTTTACTTGTATTGGATAATATGTATTAGGCATATTTTGCTCAAAAATTTTTTTCTCTATCAAAATGTTCAAATAATAGAAAAAAATTAATAAATTTTACTCGATATTTAAATTGTTGCGATTGTCAGGTAAATATCAATAATCTATACGACATGGTTGATTTCGAGATTGGACTGCCTGCCTTATTTCACGAAAAACAACGATTTTTATCAAGTATTATAATTATTATTTCAATGATAGATGTGCTTTGATTAAAATTTGAGTATTACTCGTGCAAAAAATGTAAAATTTTCTTGTCAGTGTAATTTTTGATTAAAATTATTGTTTGGGCTACTTTTCGCGTTGAGACCTCCATTTATAGTAAAAAAGAGAGCATTTTAAAGTCATCCCGTGGGTGAAAAGATTATCATAAAACTTACTCTTCAGAGAAGCTACTACAGACCCTTTTTATAACTTTGAACTTTTATGGAAGTACGTTAAAATTGTAGCCCATTTAATTTGATAATTTTCATTTGTTAATCCGGCTACATAAAGAACTGTACTTTACTTTATATATGATTTTCATAATTTTTCCACGTCTCATTTTTCTACAATAGCGACAAACAATTTAAAAAGCTTGAGATCAAAAACATTTCAACTTCACTAACAAAATATTCGTTCAAAATCAGCCACACTAGGTCAATACTTGCAGTGTAAAGTTCCTCAGATAAGAACAGAAAAAACGATAACCGGGTATAAAACGTGATCGTTTTAAATTAACAAAAACCCAACTTATTTATAGCATATTATGTAAAAATATTCTCATGTAGGTACTTTAAATTTTGGTTTGCAGTTAATTATTCGAAAAAATATATTTCTTCCTTCCCTTTATCGTAATCGTAAAGTTATGAATGTAATTTACCTTATTGCTGGACTGTTTGGTGTTTTTTTAATGATGTTTTTCGAAACAACTATTTTCACAACGTTCATATTCGGTATCAAATGGTTGTACGAACGTCTTTGGAAAAAACAGACATCGGAAAGTGATGAAGTTATAGACTCCAACTCGTGCGTATCTTAGTATAAAATTTATGAACATAAAATGTAGCTTATTTAGTTGTTTCGGGAATTTTTGACGACAAAAACATATTATGAAACATGTTATAAGTTGAATTTTGTATCGATAGTCTTTCTGATTGTAGACTAACTTTTATTTGTAGGACTTTGGTTGATGAAAGTGAAAATCCTGTCGAGTTAGTTGCTGTTGGTCGAAGTGAAATGTCGGTTATTGACGAACACGATTCGATTCGTGTCCTGACTCTTGAGAATGGACAGCATCAGGATGCTACAATATACAAAATGGAAATTGGTAATATTTAAAAAAATAATTTCAAATATATTTTCACTAAGACGTCTATGAATATTCTCACTGATCACTGTTACGAATCTCCTAATCTTTTTCATCGGTAGTATCCAAGTGTCAAAAAGACTGTTGACATTGTCATATTTACTTTGGTTCTTAAAAAAGGAAATGAAAGCACAAACTGTTAGGAACCTTTTTTTATTGTCATAAATCAAAAATTTCATCATTAACGAACTTTTCCGAATTCTATGCAAGACCCATATCTACCATATAGTTAAAATTATGAATTCGTGGAATTTTTTTTAAGGTGAAAAATGATAGAAATTTTATAAATCAAAAATAAAGCGAATGGTTTCGAATGTTGGATTGTTGAAAATATTACAAAGAACTATCCGCACTTTTTCAAAATTTTCCAGAAAAAACACTTCACAGTTCACTTTCATTTGAATATTTTCGCCACCGACTTGCCCAAACTTCGTTAAAACAGCTACCGCTTTCTGACTGTTGATTTAAAATCACCTTGAAAGTTGAAATAACAGTGTGGTCCGATTTATTCAGTTTATTCGTTATTTTGATTGTTATTTATGATATTTAGCGATTGTCCGCTATTTTACTCATAATGTTGATTGACAAACTGTAGTGTGCCAGCAATTAATTACGAGTTTTAAAAATTAAACAAAAAAAAAAACAAGTTACTTAGGTATTTAATTAATCTCTGATGATAATGAAAACAAACAATACAACAAGCCTCACTCTCGATGAAAAATTTTTAAAATTTTCCTCTATCTTGATTGCTATTGAAACCGTGCTTTCGATGAAAACATTAAATACCTTTTGAAAAAAAATCAAATAAAATGGGAACTGTTCAGAAATCGAAAAACAAAAAATACATTTGAACTTTTCCGCAGTTTTCACTTATTTAATACATTCGTTCGCGGTTCGTATAATAATTATCATTAATTATAAAAATATTTAACCACTAACCAAACCCCAACTCGTGGGTGAAATATTAATAATTTTTGTAGGATAAGGGGAAAAAAGGAGAAAAAACCATTTGTCTTGAAAGCACAATATCGCAATTCTATAATATTTTTATTTAAAATAAGAGTACCTGTGTCAATAAAAAATGCATGCTCTCGAACGAATCAAGTTGGTGTAGCATTAAATAGATCTTTGTAGATTGATTTTCATCTATTTTCCTTCGATTAATATTATTTATTGTTTCATGTTTGGATTTCCTAATCATTTTTTTATACTTTAATTTTTCTAGGATGGTACCTCGAATTTCGCTTGGGACCTTCTTTATTTGGACGTAAAGTTACCATTTACGTTAACCTACCGATAGATGGAAAGCATTTTTCCAGAAATATATATCAGCCATTATCTTGGCTGGATCCTTATGCTACAGATGATTCCTTAGTTACTCGTATCAAAATGACTGCTCCTGGTTCTTACCATTATTACTTTCAGTGTGATGAACCGTAAGAAATTACTTCATAATTGATGTTATTTATTTCATTGAATATGTGTGTCGTGAAATGAAATTCTATCTCATGAATATCTCGAGAGGATTGTAGCCTCTAATTCAGTATTCTAACGAAGTAAAACTTTCAAGTAGTTCGCGTTACGTTTTTTGAAAACAGTAGCGATCTGAACATAAATAAATACATGTTCCGCATGAGTATCAAAAATAATTTTCCGTGAAAATTAATCTAATAACATTACCTGTGGCTGACGTTAAATATTTAATACAAAAATTAATTTTTCATTTTTTGTTCTTTCTCATGATTAAATTATTTTCTTCCTCGACAAACGGGAGTAGGAATAATCGAGAAATGATTTACAGTAATTATGTAGGTATTATGTAGGTATAAAATGCAAATAATTCAATTTACTTCTGACTTTCTTCGTCTAGAGTGGCAAATTAATGAAAACTGCAGATTTTACACAGTTAGAACGTCCATAGGAAATTTATGTAAAGTGCAGTAAGTCTTTGAAAGTAGATAAACATTATTTAGTCCTTCCCATTCTTCATTGCGTGAGATTGTTCCAAATTTTATAGATGCGAGATATATTCTAAAATTTTAATTTATTTTTATTTTAGATCCCAAAAATGTGGTTCAGGGTATTTTCTGGTCGATCCAGTTTTATCTTGCGGTTCGGAAGTTGTGCCATTGAACTGCGTCCAGTGTGTTACTTATTTGAGTAAAAATTTAGGACCATTCGATAAATGGGAGAAGAAATTACAAGTTGCCAAAGAATGCGGTTATAATGCTATTCATTTCACTCCCATTCAGGTCTGAATTGTCACTTTTTTTTGTTTTCAATTTTTTTATGTAATCGATGCATATTTTTCGTGGGGGAAAAATAAAGTATACCAATACTAATAATATTTTGACATAATTATTAATTTACAGGAATTGGGTGGATCTCTGTCAGCGTATAGTCTTGCCGATCAGCTGAAAATAAATCCAAAATTTTCTGACGAAAATAAAGCAGACGTCACTATTGACGATATTGTTACGCTGAATAATAAATTACGAAGCGAATGGAAGGTAAACAGAATTTTTTTCTTTATTATTTATCTAGGTTGTTGAATACTGTCGCGTGCGTCTCATTTTGTAACTGCGTTAATGACTTATCTAATAGCCTAGCTTTAGTCTACAAATACATTCACTTCTTGCCGAAGGGGGTGGAGTTTTGTTTTTGTATTCGAAAGGTGCCAACTATTAAGATGGAATTTGTTTGCTTTTATGTAGAAACTGGCAAGTACATACTGTTCTTACGAAACATAGGAATATGATTCATTGTACTTACGCTTTTATAATAATTATCTCTGAACGTGAGAGAATGATATCTGATGTAAATACATGTTTGGAATGATTTAAAAATTGATACATTAATCGGTATAAAAATCATTTTTATCCTCCCAGTATTGCATATTTTATCAGCTTCGCATTTCTCGGACGTGATTTATGAGAGTATAGCCCTTAATTCTGCATACTGTTTTGTCTTGTGACGATGACCTTGAAAAAACACCCTTTGGTTCTTAATGAATTAGTTGCTGTTTTTAAAATTATGGTTTCTTTATGGGAAGATGGGATTTCTTGAAATCTAGTCTGTCTAACTTGAAATAGGTGACTTTTAAAATCGTAATTTTTCAGAAAAATAATAAAATTTTTGGTTTACACTTCTTCACGTACATAATATTTTTTAATTGTATGAACATCAGTCTCATTCATAAGGCTAAGTAATGATGCTCTAAATGAGGTTCTAAAGAACACATTTAATATTGAATGTGGTAACTTGCCAGCGACTTATGCTTCACATTTATGGGCAAGTAAGTCGAAAATAAATTACTTATTGAGTAGTACTGTCGAAATTACAATATTTTGTGAAGACTGAAAATTAAAATTTTTGGATAAATATTAAATAACTTACTTTTATTACAAATAAACTGTTTAGTAAAGTCATACCCATCCAAATTATTATTTTACATTATGATTCAGTTGGAAATTTGATGAAGGAAGCATCAGTTCGGTGAATTTGTATTTAAAAAATTTAATTTTGAGGAAAATCGATTTCGTTATTAATATTTTAGAAATTTCTAAATCACTTCGCTCAATAATTGTATTTTTTTTCTCGATTATTGCGAGAATTATACTCTCGGTCAAACCCAAACACAATAAATCCTTACTTGCTTTGCTATTTCAAAAATAAAAATACTAAAGTTGATCAATAATTACTAAACTTGCCTAAATAATTACTGATTACCTTACACTATGTAACCAAATGTTAAAATAACCGAGTCGAATTTCATAAAATAGGATCATACCAGCTTTACTCGAGTTCTTAAGTCCTCTTAGGCGGTTCATAATTTTTCAAAAACCCTATGTTTAGTCTATGTAACTGTAGTTTAGTGGTTTCGAATAACGGTAAAGGAATTAGAAAAATGAAACGCAAATGTTCCAATGAGTTGGAAAATCTGGATGAATAAATTCCTATTTTTATTTGCAAATTCTTTCTTTGCTTTAGAAGCTGTAGCTGATGGTAAATTAATCCCGACTCTCAGAAAATTGCCCCCTGCCCATAGTCTAGGTCAGCGCTTCCCAACCTTTTTTACTGGCGGAACCCTGTTTGAAAAGGAAATTCGACGCGGGGCCCTTAAAGATAATATATTGTCAGAATTCGAAAAAAATATAAGATGTCCAAAATTTTTTTTCATGTTACTTAGTGTGCATTAAACTCTTAAAATTTCTCGGCATTCGCGGAGCACAGGTTGGGAAGCGCTGGTCTAGATGATCAGGCAATTTCTCCAAAGTCACTATCTAACGTATACTACAGCCTTAGCTATAGTCTATTCGCCTTCAAAAATAATTAAATCTTTCTCGGAACACTGCGTATATAAAAATTCATATTTCTGTGGCGTGGTGATTCGCCAGCTCTTGAAAAATTAATTTATTCGTATTTTTAACGCGCAGATGCTGACTATTTGCGACATTGTTCTCAACCACACGGCTAATGAAAGTCAATGGCTCCACGAGCATCCAGAATGTGCATACAATATGGTTAACTGTCCTTACCTGATCCCAGCCTACCTGCTCGATATCACTTTGCACAATTTCAGTTTAGAAATATCGAAAGGTTTATGGGAGATGCAAGGAATACCGACGATCATAAACAAAGAAGAACATCTAGGGGTGAGTGTGAATCTTTTGTGCGTATATGAATAGAATAACACCTGGAATTCATTCACCCTTTGCAAATACTCGTAGTCTACCGAATTCGGTCAGTCTTTTCGTTCAGCGTGCATTGTGCTCGTGAGTAAAGAAAAATAAAGTAAAACGAAATCTCTTGAAAGTCAACACTGCACTAGTTTTTCTGTTTTTTTCTTTCACTATTACATAGTAGGTCTCTAAAGTATCTAAAATTGTTAAATAACTGTTATTTCATCCGAAAATACTAAATATTATATAGATCTCCCCGACTCGGGTATATGTAAAAGCAATAAACAATGAAAATTTTAGTTTCCATTATCAATTTTGATTTAATTGATTTCAAAAGAAAATGAATTCTTACAAAATTGAATTTGCAGCTACCATATTGCAGTGAAAATTCCCTTTATTATAAAATTTTTAAATACTTTGAGCACTTCTTTCTATTAAAACTAACATGGAGGTAAGATCAGGGATCGAGGATGGAGAATAAAATAATGTCTTTCTCGGCTGGTATTTAATTTTGAATTTAATATTCGTAGTTGCAGTAACCAGCAGCATGTATACGAATCTATGCTGTTTTGACTTCCCATTTAAGAAGGTCTAAACTCTAAATACGGTATTCAAAAGAGAAAAGAGAACTTCGGAGGTTTTTGGAGGGGGTTGATGAAATCGGATCTTCTTTTTTTTGGTCCCATTTTTTTCCGCTGATGTTCCTCTACAATTTCAAACCCATCCACTCCACTTTCAAGAATATTCAGGCAATGAAATTGGCGATTATTCGAAAAAAACATACAAATTTTGTGTAAAGTTACCCCGGTTGACGGTACCTCATGTATATATAACCCCTTGGTCTGGATGAATGTCATTTTCATGTGCAAGAATAAACACTCGTCTCTTTTGATGGCGTGTTTTACGAATTTTATAAAATTTTAGAGGCCGTATTGAGTATTGCATAAATCTTTATTTCACATCAACACCAAACTGCCAGAGTATTAATTTTAAATACCCAGGTGATATCATCCACCTTATCCTGTCCTTGACTGATTCGCGTATTTCGTGGTAAACAGAGGTCTTCATTTTCTCGCATCGTTGTCTTCTTGATACAATACCCTTCACCGCAACCTACCCTATACAGTTTTAGAAAATTCATTACGAATGGAAAATATTTTTCAATACCCGAGGTATTTTACCGGCATTATTTTGAAGCAGGTTTTCGCGTCGAAAGCCAGCCCTTTGTTGCTTTTTTCTCCTCAATATTTTATTCAGTCGTGCGCAAAAGCATTTTTGTGAATTATATTATTCGAATTTTTATTTTTACTCAGCCTTATAGGCCTACTGTTGTTTCTTCTCAATTTCAAAACGCCCTACTCTCAAAAAAAAGTAATTACTAATCGCATAATATTTTAAAGATTATTACTTGTTATTCTGTCTACACGTTTTACGTCATGTAAAAGATAATAAATTACGAGTATAGATATATAGCTCCACGATTATCTCGATTGGAATTTCACACGCCACGAATCACGTTATCGTCCTAGTGTTTTTTTAATTTTTATCGTCTTAAGATTTTAGAAGTCACTAATGGACAAGGCAAAGTTTTCTCGCATTTTATGTCCGAATTCAGATGTAGAGAATTATAGAAATCATTTATTTTATTTTCATCGCTTCCTTCGATAATTTCTTAATGTCGGTAGGTTCTATCAATGACCATACCAAATTGTTTACCTGTTCAGCTTTTCCCAAATTAGATTTTTCTTGAGAAAACCTATTTAATTGATTATTTCTCACAGCCTTCAAACATACTCGCAATGTTTCCGTTCACCCATTGATACACTCGACTGTAAAAAAGTCGAAAATCGAATGAAACAAATATCGAGAATTCATTTACATTTTGACGAAATAATTATATTAAATCAAAAGATTACTTTCTCTAGTGCATGACCGTTGCACATAGGTGCTATTACTATTGAGAAAAGGGGACGTACGAGGAGTTGGCTCTATCTGAACACTCACTTACGGGACGAAAGTTTAGTGAAAAGAGCCTAATTTATTTTGCTAAGTAGATATTGTAGATGGATCTATTGGTTTAGCTTTTTGGCTCGAATAGATTTTGAACATTTTTATCCTTACAAATACAAATTGGGGACAACTTCGGCGCAGAATATCTGGTTAGGCCTACGTAAGACTGTCAACTACTTGAAAGAGCGAGTGCTTGAGGCAAAAATGATTCATTCGATTTCTCCGAACCGAAGTCGAATGGATTTTATGTTATCGATGAACTGAAGATTTCTCAAATCACGTTCTAATCTCTTTGTTTCTCAAATACACTACTCACACGTTTCTATTATTACTCGTTTCTCTGTACCGCATGAACTTTCCTGTAGATTTACTTTTTTTTGTACAATTTTGTTTATTTAAAGTGATCACCTTCTGGAACCATTTCAAATTTTTGTTATATCTGATGTTAGCGAAAAAGAAGATAGGTACTACATGCATGGAACTTCTGTTTGAGGAAAGAAAAACGCTTCTGCGCATAGTTGAAATCATTTTGTATGCGATGGTATTTAAATTTTCTCCTCCTCTGTTTATCGACACTTTCGTGTGTCATATTTTCACGATTACATATTATTTCTCTGCTTCAATTGGGTAATCCGATGACAAAATTGAATAGAGATTTGAGGTTGGACACGGAGAGAAAAAAATGCAAAATCGGTCTTATACTTTTGAAAGTTGTTTTTGTATAAATAAATAGAAGGTAAACTCATACTTGGGTTTGTAAAAATTATTTTAATTTTTTTTCAAACTAATTTTTGAATTTCATTAATGTATTTTTTAGATTTTTTTTCCCACATATTTTTTTTCGAACAATTTCTAAATCCATCTAGCATGTATGTACATAGGTACCTTGAACTTTTTTCTTCTGTGTAATACGCATGAAATTATCGAATATCTCCGTGTCTCTTTACTTTCCTGCATTCTTCATTTTGAATATTCCATTCTTCTCTTTCGTTGAAAATTTCTGACTTATATCCTAAATCGCTTTAAATTAATAACCGGAAAAAAAAAAGTAGTTTTTAAATGTAATCGACCACTAGTACCCTGATAAATTGCTGATAAATTTCTCGTGGTCGAATATAAATCTTGAGCAACGAAGTAAAAATTTTAGAAAATTGATAATTTCCAAACTGAAAGAAAATTACAAATTGAAATTTACTTTCAACTGCACTATTGACGATTATAACGACCAATACGCGACTTACGAATATTCATCGATTTTAAACCGTTTGAAAATAGGTAATGAAAATCCAATCGATAAAGCACTTTTTTTTTTATTAATAATTTCGTAACAACGTTCTCAATTTTTTTTTTGTTTTTAAATAATTATAATCGAATACTAGTTTGATTTATGAGTAAAATTAAGTTTTTCGCTTTTCAAATTTAAACACACAAGAAAAGAAGGAAGGTACGAATGGTAAAACATAATTCGATATACTTTTCTTAAGTACAAAATTCGTTTATAATATACAATTAGTTAGAAAAAAAAAAAAAAAAATACGAAGAATTCGCTAATTCTATACATTCCGTTTTTTAATCGCGGAAAACAAAATGACGACCTAAAAATATTTTCTGTAAAAACCTCGACCGCTAAAAAATTTTTTTCTTCGAATTTTTTAATAAAAATTTTTCAAGCTCTCGAATATTGTTAAACATCGTTTTACGATTGATGCTAATACGATTAAAAATAACGTTTAAATTCGATACGTACGTCCGGACGAAGAAAAATAAATATACAAATAAAATACAAATAAATTGACGAGTGTGAGAGGAGAGAGAGGAATCATAATCTGAGAATGCGTGTAATATAATATTATGGTTTACGTAGAGGGTGCTAAACGGAGAGAGTATGTGATGTGAGATGCCAGTCTCTGGGAAAAGAAGGAAATTGGAAATTTTCGAGAGTGATTAACGAATGCGCTCGTTGGGAAATTTGGTAGTGAAAATTGAAAACTGAAAATGAGGTCTGGAGGAGCGTGCTCGTCGACGTCAAGAGCAAAGTATGGTATCCAGGAGCTAAAATCAGAATCATGGAGAGCAGAAACGAACGAAAGAGGAGGGGGAAAATATATTTAAAAAAAAAAAGAAGAAAGAAATAAAATAAAATAAAACGACGGAACAACAAAATCAACGTAACAACGGGGTAGTTATTCGTAGGGAGGCGGGCAGCGCCAATTGCAATTTTGGGCCACCGGCTCACATCTGTCTTCTCGCCTTGTCGTCGTATTCGTTGACCAAATTTTTTATGTGCGAAAGTTTCTCGTGCAGATACTCGTAGCGTCGCTTCGCATCCTGGAAGTTGCGATTTCTTTTCAAATCGTAATACTTGGTCTTTATGTCGTTCTCGACCTTGGCGTAGCCTCGGCTGCCTTTTTTATGCTCCTTAAGCTTCTCGCCGAGCTGCGCGAACAGATTGCGCACTCGGTCCACCTCTTTGTGCACCCGCTCGTACTCTTGGAAAATCTGGCTAAAGTCGGCCTTATACCTGCTGCGCTGCTCGGTATTCGTTATGGTAACGTAGTCTTTCATGTATTTGGGCTTCTCGAGGCACTCGCTCCTCGAGTTCAGATCGCAGATGGCAGTGGTGGAGGTGACGGTGGCGTCGGCTGCGCTGCCCAGCGCCATCTGCACGCTGGTGGGCGGCGAGCGCTCGCACTCGCCCTGGTAGACCTTGGGCTCGTCGTCCAGCAGCAGGCCGTTGCACAGGCTGTTGGCCGACGCGAACACGTCCGACGAGGAGAGGCTGCAGCCGGGAGGCGTCATCGGCAGCTCCTTGCGCGGCGAGTACCGGCCCTCGGGCGACGAGCTGGCAGCCGCAGCAACCACCGCCGCCGCCGCCGACTTTTTGGCGGGCGTCGGCTTGAATTCGCATTTCGCAGCGGCGCCAGCCTTGTGGAAGTCGTCGCCGGGGCGCTCCTCTTGGTGGTGGCCGCCGGCGGGCTGCGGGTGGCCGGGTAGCTGGCTGCGGCCGGGCGGTTCCTGTTTGACGAAATGCGAAATACGCTGGCGCTTGGTCTGGAAGCCGTCGACGCCGTTAAAGTATCCGGGTCGCTTGTACGACTGCGGAGGCGAGCCGTGGCCGGCAGGGCCTCCGGCTGCCACTGTCTGGTTATTGTTGTTGTTGGGCGAATGGTTGGAGGTGACGGAGACGCCGCTGTCGCTGCTGCTGCTCGGCGAGGTGAGGTTCTGCAGCTTGTTCTTTTTGATTTGCTGGCGCTCGTGCTCCGTGTAGAAGAGCCAGTCCTCCTGCACGTCGTTCCACGCGTGCTTGGAGAGGTGGTAGGTGTTGTCGCGGAACGTGCTGACCGACATGAGCGTGTCGACGATGTGCGGGCGGTCGCACTCGCGCAGCCCGTCGCGTTTGAGGGCCGCCTCCAGCTCCGGCCGCTTGTACGGCCGCACCGCCAGCAGATGGACGATGCGCTCCTTGAGCGGTTTGCGGATGAGGCAGGCGGCCGGGTTGATCTTCTTAGGGGGCGCGTTGTTGACGGGGCGACTCTTGCTGCGGATCATGTTGGACGTTTCGAGGCGCAGCGTCGACTTGGCGGCCAACGGTTGCTCGTCGCCGCGGCCGCCGGCGCAGCCTTTGGACTGCAGCTTGAGCTTGCGGTTCACCCCGGAGCCTTTGGTCGTCGAGTTCCAGTCGAGCTGCACGGTGCAGTTCTTGCGCTGCTGCTGCTCGATGGCGGCCATACGGTTCTTGGTCGTCTCGTACACGTCCTCGTTGGCGTGTATCCTCAGTCTTTGGGTGAAGTGGCCGTACTTGAGCAGCTGCCTGCTGCCACGTCTATGCTGCACGCACTCGAAGCGGCCCTGCTTGCCCTGCATCGTGTCGTTGCTGATCACGTCGAACTTGAACTGCGCCATGTACGGCTCGACGCCGTCCGAGCCGCCGTTGCCGCCGCTCGGGATGAGGAGGCGACCTTCGTCGTTGTTGAACTCGATGAGAGGCGTCTCGCACGAACTCAGGCTACGCAGGTAGTTGCTCAGCGCTCGCTGCGCCGAGTCGGTCAGCTTGACGAACAGGATCGACTTACGTTCGTGGACCACCGTTTTCTTCGTCAGACTGTACTCGCCAGAGGTTAACATCTCCATCTTTTCGGCGAGCAACATTCACACGAAAATTTGCGAGCACTGAAACTGGACGGGTCGACGACAGACGACGATGTGGCGCACGATCGAAGCGAACGATTCGAAAATATTATTTCGCGTTACAATTTTTAAAATTCATCTTTCGATTTAGAAAAATTAGATCTCGATCTTTCTTTCTTTTACTGCACTATTCGCTATTACATTTACAATACTTCTTTCTAATGACGTGAAGAACATTTCAACTTTTACTGATAAGTGATAACGTTGGCCTTAAAATTAAAGAAACGACGATTCCTAAAACCAGCCAAATACGTTAGCGCTTTGAAAGCCAAAGACTGAGTCTGTAGGTGGCGCTCTCTACGCGAAGCGTTGCCGAAGCTCGTGTTTTTAACGAACTTTCGCCGCCGCGTATACTCGAATGTTCGATTTTCGAAGCACGTCGTATTTTTATTCCTGTTAGAATTTGCCATTCGGAAACGGGAAAACAAGTTGAAGTTGAAAAATTTTCAATTTCATAAATTCGTAATTATCAAAAGATTCGAAATGTAGCGTTGAGAATATTCGCATTTATTGTTGCCTGTACATCTAATCCCTTGTATTGTAGCGCAGAAATATTCGCAAAATGTCGCGTAAATTCTTTGAAATCGGTTTTCCTAAAAGCTTCATCGACAATGGCCTTTTGCTTTAGATTTTTGCTTTCTCTTTTATCGATTCAATTCGACCAATCAGCGTTACGAAAAACTAAAAAGTAATCAAAAATAAAATTGCTTCGTAGTGATTGGTTTTGGGTTTATTTGAAAAAAAGCAAAATCAAAGAAAAACATTCCTTAAACTCTAATAAAACATGAAAATTTTGCGAGGAAAATATTTATCGTGCGTTTTGATGCGTCTGCCTCTTTTCTTGGCACTTCACGAATGATTATTGACTAATTGCAAAACATCTTTTGGGATCATGATGGCGTCGGGTGAAGGACATTTCAAACAACACCTTCGAGAAGAAAAAAGCCAACTGCCTTTCTAAATCGCCTTACAAAATTAATTGCCAAGTTTTGAAATTTTCTGTGATAAAAGAGATGCGTATTATGCAGTTTAGATAGCCCTTGGTATCCGGGTTTGATTTATATGATTATAAATCTGAACAAAATCTTTCAATTTCTTTTCCTCAGTACGATCGCTAAAAATGATCTTATTTTCATTTGTTTTGTTTTAGGCTATGAGATACGCTTTATTGGAAAAATTACTACCCAAAATAAAGTTGCACGAATTGGTCATTTTGCCGGTAGAAAATCTTGTTGCTGAATTTTTGTCAAAATGTCGAACATTACCGCCTCCATTAGCGTCCTCTACGATCAAAAGTTCAGTTATCTTACCCGCTCTGGAAATCAAGGAAGATCCGTTGTGTCGAAGGCTGAAATCTACCGTAGATATGGAGTTAGCTTTGGAACATTATAATGTTTTTCGGTGAGCAATAGTCTATAAATCAAGTAGTATACATACTGAACATCAATAGAGAAAGTGGTTAATGCTGAAAACTTAAAAAAGTTTCTTTATTCCTCATTTGTTTGATTTTCATTCACCTTCTCAGCGATTTAAAACTTTGAATAGGCCTACTTTTTCCCTTAGGCTTTCTTCCTGTAAAACATTTTTCAACTGACACCTACGAATTTAAATCCGCTGTAGCAATGAAGTTATAGATTGGACTTTTATCATCACCGAAAAATATAATAAAAGTTACTTGGGGAAAAAATTTTCAACTTACAAGTTTTAATCATTTTTTATGCTCATCTTTATTATACTTCGATATTTCCGGAGAGTGTTTTTATGGGAGAAAGATTCAATCAATCCACGGTACCACGTAAAACGGTTCTAAAAAAAAATATAAAAAAAATATAAAAAAAATCCCAACTACCATCAACCTTTTTTTAGCACTTGAAAAATGTTTTGGGGCTGGAGAATACTATATCGGTCTAGAAAATGGATTATAATTTCTTTGGGACTTGGTGATTAATTACTCCATTAAGATTTATTAGTTTTGTGAATGGCTTTAGCATGATTTTCTTTTGGAATAGAATGTATGTGAATATGACTGGTGAAAAAAGTGGACTGACATTTTCAATCGTTTTGAAAAAATCAGTGTTATTAGACCACTGGTATCCTAAATAATTGAAAAATTTGACAAAAAAAAATTCTGCAATTATTATTTAAGATGTCAGTTTCCTAATATAGTTACTAATTCGAAGTTGATAAATTAATTTACAGAAATGATTGTTACGATGAAGAAACTCGTATCCTGAAATGCGCCTCTGATTTCAAAGCCAAGCTAGATCTATTGAATTTGGATAAAAAGAATGAATTTTTCAACCATTTAACAGCAGGAGTGGACAATGTTATCGCTGGAGTCAGATATTTTCGTGTGCAAGAAGATGGTCCTCGACTTCAAGAAATTTCCACTCGCTCTCCTCTGTTTACCAGGTGAGACAATATTTCTGTACTTGAAATGTTTGAATAATCTTTTTGTTTTAACTGTCTATTAATAACGATACGTCTCTTTGTTAAGCTGGCTTACGTTTATTTTAACGAGTAAGTGAAGTACTGCGTGCTCTAGAGTTCATTCCGATTATTTTTTTAAATAAAAATTTTATATTGTGGCCCACAGGTATTTCACCGATTACAATGATGAAGCACTCGAAGATCACGCATTTACCGATAATGGTCGCTTCATAATGGCTCATAACGGCTGGGTTATGAATTCTGAGCCATTAAAAAATTTCGCTGAAGCCAATTCTAAAGTTTATTTACGTCGTGAATTGATTGCGTGGGGCGACAGCGTCAAGTTGAGGTGAGCATATTGCATGGAATCGGGTCTCAAAATTAGGCAAAATATTAGTGAATTTTTCAAAAATCATATTGAAAATAGGTACCAGCTGATATTCTGTCATTGTTTTATTTCTTCAGACTGCTCTAAGCGATGGAAACGCATAAATTTACAGCTTTTCGGGGAAAAAACTTCTAGACTTTTTCCATCCCTTCTTCCTTGGGTGGGGTAGCTTCTCGAAAACAAGGCCTTCATTGTTTTCAATCAATGTGACCAAAATGGCGAAGAATAAAATAAAATTTTCCTGAATTTCAAACCTAAGGCATAAATTCATTTTTATTTATTTTTTGGCAGGTATGGAAATTCTCCTGCTGACTGTCCCTATTTATGGAGTCGTATGAGAAAGTACACCGAAGAAACTGTGAGAGCATTTGATGGAATTCGATTGGATAACTGTCATTCTACACCGATCCATGTTGCTGAGGTAAAATAATACTGCTTTTCGCATTTTTCACCTCTTTCCTAGAATCTCTTTTCAAAAAAGTATCAGTAAGTACACGTGTTTCTAGCAAAAATTCAGAAGAAATCAACCTTTGTATTTTCGTAATTTTTACTTTTTCGTGCTGACTTTTAAAGGTAAAATGCGTCGAAAGATTCTTACCTATATATAGGCACTGGCTTTTTCTTTCTTTATCGATTTATTCAGCATTTTGTGAACTTGAGAAAATTGAAGTTTATTGACCTTATACTTTCGCTATTTCATGTTTATATATTTTTTCGTGCATCTACTTGAAAATAATCCGCAGTTTTACTTTGTAATGTAGAGGCGAGAAGAAATTGTGAAACAATTTCAATTTCTTTCAACGTTTCAACATTCACTCCTCTGTTGAGAAACTTCATTCATCATAATTATAATGTACCTACTAGCTATTTATTTTTATGATGTCCGAAACTTTTGTTTTCATAAAATGTTTATATCCCAGTACCTGTTGGATGCTGCTCGATTGATCAGACCGAATTTATATGTCGTCGCAGAACTGTTTACTAATTCCGACCATACGGATAATTTATTCGTAAATCGATTGGGTATCACGTCGTTGATTCGAGGTACGATTTCGAATTGGGTATTTATTTTTTTTTCGAGTCTATATATTTCATTTATTCGGTGCAAAATGTTGTTTCAGAATCAATGGCTGCTTGGGATTCCCACGAACTGGGTCGTCTGGTGTACCGATATGGAGGCGATCCTATTGGCGCATTCATAAAATCGTTTTCCAGACCATTGACACCATCGGTGGCCCACGCTTTATTCCTCGATTTGACCCATGACAATCCCAGTCCCATTGAAAAGCGTTCGGTGTTTGATTTACTTCCCAGTTCTGCTCTAGTTTCAATGGCCTGCTGCGCCAGTGGCAGTAATATGGGCTACGATCTGCTTGTGCCACATCATGTGCGTCTATTTCACGATTTACGTATTTTAATTCGTTTATTCGAGTTGGTAAAAAATTTTGGCGAAATGAGAGAAAATTTCTTTCGAGTAGCTTTTTCGTGGATTTTTATGTGGCTAACACTACCTGGTTAGAATTAGACATTTTGTATTTTTCAACATCTTATAACTACTGTTAACTTTTTATGAGAATTGAAAGCACAAGAAGAAGAAATCTCATAAAGCGAATTACAACTGTGACCGAATATCGTGGGCTATAATTTTATATGTAATTTTTAGCCGTTCAATAGATAACTTTAAAATTACTTATTTCAGTCTACCTATTTATTTGTTTTTAGATTCACGTTGTTGATGAAACAAGGTCATACGTGGAATGGGGAAATCAAGTCTCCGAGAAAACCGGAATTGTTGCCGGAAAGAAAGCGCTAAACGATTTGCATTATTTTTTGGGGAAAAATGGTTACAAACAGGTGAGAATTCGTAACATTTATTCTGGAAAATTATTTTCATCGGGTAGAACGGTTTCATTTTTCGACTTTCCCGGTTTTCCTTTTGCCGAAATGTGCTAATGCCATGAAATAATTTTATCGTAGGGATATTATAGTTGTGTAATGGAAACATAATTATTAATTATGATGAAAAAATAAGAATAGACGAACGAAAAAATAAGTTGGAAATTAATTTGAACTGACTTTCTTAATTCATCGATTGTCTGCTCTGAAATGATGTCTTTCAATCGAATTTATTAAAACCCGAGGAAAGACATAAAAAACTGAAACTGTGTTTCAACTGCAAAATAATAATTATTTTTAATCGTATTATTTCAACCTGTTGCTTAATTATGACGTATTTTCTTCAGGTCTTCGTTGATCAAGTGGACCCAGATATTGTATGTGTCACTCGACATAACGATGTGACCCATGAAACTGTAATTTTGATTTCATACACTGCCTTCGGACATCCGAATCCTTTCGCCTCGGGCGAAGGTAAAGGCGTCACGGTGACTGGTTGTGTAGAGCGTGCTCTCATTGAGGCATACCTGCGGCACAAGTGAGTAAATTATATTACCAGACACCTTGGTTACTGTATCTTTTTACCTTCAATTTTCCACTTTGTAATCTGAAACTTGGTAGAAGTGAAAACCGTTACAGCAGAGACACGACATTCACCAAAGACGAGACCTTCATCAATGGGCTATCTAATTACGAGTTGGTAATCAAAACCGATTTCAACGCGCAGTATGTTTCCATGGTGAATTTGGTGTGTGTGAATGAGAACACAACTCGAGTTGATTTCACCAGCCAGTTCAAGCCCGGATCTATAATCGCGTTAAAGTACATAAATTTTCACGAATTTTTGTAAAAATTTCTTAATTCAATTTTTAAAATTGATGGCCCGGAGCAAAAGGCATTATCTGCATTTTTGAAAGCAATGTCTTATGCACTCTGTATGATGAAGATGAAAATGGTAGGTTGAAAAAGAGATGTTTCGAGTTTTCTCATCAATTTTCGATATGAATTTATTCTTCAAAAAATCTTATTATTTTGGAAAAAAATAAATAAAAGAAGGAGTACACGTATTGAAAAACTCTAAATGCGGACAGTGCCTTTTTGCTCTTGGCTATTGATATTACGCTAAGGTGAAATTTGTTTTAAGGTTCAAGCAAAATGAACAAGTGCAGACTGCTCTGAGTAATCTAACTCGAATGCTTAATTTAGAACAAGTGAAAAAGAGTCTAACTCTGGCCGATTTGAACAAAGTATTATACTGTTGCGACGCCGAAGATGGAGGAGTTTATAATGTGCCTAATTTTGCACCTTTCGTGTATTGCGGATTGCAGGGTGAGTATGTAAATTACCTAAATTATTAACATTTTACTTGGTGAAAATATTTTTATAATCCTAGAGGAGTGTTGTAGTAGACATTTCTCGATGATAAATGTTGACGAAAATCATCAAGTTTTTAATATGTGAACCGGTGAGATTGCTAATAAATTTTCTCGCTGTGTGAAATAGTGCCGTTATTCGAATTGGTAATTGACGATATTAATCTTCCTATATTTTCTCTTCTTTTTGAATTTCCTGCAGGAATTCTTTCATTCATGGAGACGATTGCCTTCAATAATGACCTAGGACATCCCATTTGTCAAAATCTAAGAGAAGGAGACTGGTTAATGGACTATATAGTCAACAGATTGCAGAACAAAACTGGAACAATGATGCTCGGTGAAAAGTTAGCAGAAACTTTCGAGCAAATTAAAAAAATTCCTCGTTATCTCGTACCTTGTTACTTTTTCAACATCGTTAGACATGTTCATACAGAGATGGTCAATGTGGCTTTATCATTAATGTCGAGGTATTTATCATTTCAGCTCGATTTTTGCATACCTGTTGGTGGATTTTAACGAAAGGGGAAAGCTTCGGTGAAAATCATTTCTTCGTTAAAAATTTTATTAGAGTTTTTTCGGTCAACTTTTTCCTCTATCGTCGACCCTTGTTTGAATTTGTTCATTCAGCTGTCAGCTACTCGTATTTTTAATATTTTACCAAATTCAATTCGTCGATAAATTATGAATCCACCTATGGTGAATACTACGATCAAATATATTCATTAATATTTACATTGAAAGATTTCGTATATTGATTTATGCTTTAATGTTACCTTAGCTCGATCAAAGACGGATCCAACTTTGCCAAATCATTAGCCCTAGGTTCGATTCAGTTTGGTGGCATTGTCGATTCGAGTCCTTTGCCTCCTTTGTCACCAAATTTGAAACCTCCAACTCCGCCTGTCACGGATTCGATTCAAACACCATTATGTGTTTCCCTGTCTGCAGGTTGGTATTAATTTTGATTTTTCAAATGTGCCGAAAGCTGTCGGTATAGTCGAATTCCAAAAAGCAGATGACTGGGGCTTAGCCCGAAGTGTCGCTGCTTTATTTTCCATTTTATTAGAAATTATTCGTTCGCGTTCGTATTTTCCTTTCATCGAACATTAGTGGGAAAACAAGTATAAATTTCTGTTTTATTCGTTCATTTTTTTGCTCGAGCAGCATTTCATAAAATTAATTGATACAGGTACTTAATTTATCTGTTGGGGGGAATCAAGAAACGAAAAAATAGACTCGCACATTTTTGATTTTTTCCCTTCGAAAATTCTCAATTTCCTGGAATGTACAGAGAAAACAATAATTTCGATTTTATTATTTTGAACGTTTTTTTTTGTCCCCCGCCCTCCCCACCCCGGAATCAACTTTCTTTTTTATACTTTCTAACTTCAAAAACCTGTATATCTTTCTTAATTTTCGAGTTAAACATTTATTTCTTGAGCCATTAAATGTAATGTCTTTTGTAATTGTTTCTAAAAGTATTTAAATACAGTATCGTGGAGCTGTTGACTCACTAAAATGTACTTGTAACCGTGAGCTATGAAACTGGAGTTTTTGTATTTTTCGTTTATTTATTATTGCCTTATTGGGGGTATTTAGTATTACGGTATTATATTTTAATTTTCAGGACTACCACATTTTGCAGTCGGGTACATGCGTAATTGGGGCCGTGATACGTTCATCTCTTTGCGTGGACTGTTTCTACTGACTGGACGTTTCGACGAGGCTAGGTATGTGACCAATGTCCATAAAATCCAGCTCTAAGTAGTTAACTCGAATCAAAGCTGTATTGGTATACAGGTATATAATTTTGGCTTATGGTGGTTGCCTGCGACATGGTTTGATACCGAATTTATTAGACGGTGGCAGGAATCCGAGATACAATTGTCGCGATGCTGTATGGTGGTGGTTGTATTCGATAAAAAATTACGTTCTGGATGCTCCGAATGGAACCTCTTTACTAACTGATATTGTTAATCGTTTGTATCCAACTGACGATTCGCCGATGTCGTCTGTTGTAAGTTTCAAGCGTAGACTGCTATTTCGTTTCTCTGAAATAATTTTTATTCTGCTATTCATCTCGAACCACGTCGAGGTTTATCGAATTCAATTTTGTATTTATAGGATCAACCTTTGCACGATGTGATACAAGAAGCTGTGAGTGTACACTTTCAAGGTTTATGTTTTCGAGAACGCAATGCTGGCATTGCTGTTGACGCCCACATGACTGGCCCTGGCTTCGATAATCAAATTGGCGTCCATCCTGCAACTGGTAAGTTGGCAGTATAGAAGAAATTGACAATTACCCGCGCCTCACATTTTTTAAATGAAAAAGCTTTAGTTCTTCGTGACTGGTTACTGGGTATGATATTTTAAAAACTTTACGATGGAAAAATATTTTACCAATATTGTCTTAAGGATTCGTATTTGGTGGAAATGAATGGAATTGCGGTACGTGGATGGATAAAATGGGGTCAAGTGAGAAGGCTAATATCCGAGGCAAACCAGCAACACCCCGAGATGGCTCTGCAGTTGAAATTGTGGCACTCAGCGAAGCTGTAGTCAGTTGGTTGTCGAATATGCATAAAAAAGGCTTGTACCCTTATGACGGAGTCAGTCGTAAAAATAAAGATGGTGAGTTTTTTTTTTTTATGCTGGTTTTACGATTAATGTAAGAAATTACGATTTTAGTAATTTGAATTTCTTACAAAAGATAACACGACAATTCTTGCAGAAATGATAACTTCATAGAATAATTCTTATAGTCGGCTTTCCCAAGAGCAAGGAAGAGTTCTGGATGAAGATTATGTGTATATCTTTTATATTATTTGTATTTTTTTTATTTATTTGTCGAAAATAGTAGCGACAACCGGTACTGAGAAAATGCATTTTTGACAGAGAGTTTTCTACTCGTTGTAGAAACTATTTGTTTGGATTTTCTTCAGAATTCGATATTTCGTTGCAAAATAAAATTTTTATTTCATTTTGCGACTTGCAATCGGTTGCTACGCGAAACAGAAGATATCTTTTGAAAACAATATTAATCCGATCGTTGAAAAAAAAATCGAAATCAGTATACTATAGGGAAAATAAAGTCAAAAGTCCTCATTCTCATCACGTTTCCTTTACGTTTTGATTTTTGAAGGTGCTACAGTTCACTGGACGTACGAAGAATGGGCTGAAAAAATTCGAAATAACTTCGAAAAACATTTTTGGATTCCTTTGAAGCCGTCTCCAGCCGAACCTCGACCAGACTTAGTTCATCGTCGCGGTATTTACAAAGACTGTAATGGAGCTTCTCAGCAATGGGCTGATTACCAGTTGAGGTGTAATTACTCTGTTGCCATGGCCGTGGTAAGGAATGATTTTTAATTGTAATGTTACTCACTGTAGTCTTTATTTCAATCTTAATGTAGTCTAAATGTTATGATAATGGTTCATTTCTCAAACGTCCGGAGGCCTCTGTATTTCCGTAATACGTATATACAATTTTGATGATTCACAGGCTCCAGAGCTTTTTTCAAACGAAAACGCTTTCGTGGCACTCGACAACGTTAAAAACATCCTCGTCGGACCCTTGGGTATGAAAACGTTGGATCCAGAAGATTGGGCATATTATGGATACTATGATAATAGTGATGACTCCACAAACCCTAAAACTGCCCACGGATTCAACTACCATCAAGGGCCTGTAAGTATTTTCTTTTCTTTTCAAAATAAAAGCTCTAACTGATATAACTGATAGACAATTTCATTTTTTTCTGGTAAATTTTCTCATCACTATTCTTACTCAAAAATGAAAATTTATTGACTCGTTTCTTTGTTTTGTTTTATTAGTTGTATTTTTATTATTAGTTGCTCTATAATAGTGCAAGAAAACTCGTGCAAATACTGACCTCTTTCATTAATTACTAACTTACGTAGGTACTATAATAATACACTTATGCAAGGAAACGCTCATCAAATCAGTACCCTAAGAATAAGTAATATTGCCATTGCATTTCTAGCCTTATCTAAAAACCGGCCGGTTACATTCTTAAATGAGAAGAATTTTTATTTATATCTAAAAATCGTTGCAATTTTATTAAGATAGCTTTTGCCTTTCAGGAGTGGTTATGGCTTGTTGGATACTATTTGAGAGCTCGCCTGCATTTCTGCCTGAAAATGGGCGATAAAATCAAATTAAAAGAAATTCTTGCCGAGAGTAAATCATATTTAGCCAATCATTACATTCATTTGCAAAAGTCAGATTGGAAAGGACTGCCAGAGTTGACGAATAAAGATGCTACCTTCTGTCCGTTTTCGTGTCCCACGCAGGCTTGGAGTATGGCTTCTATCTTGGAGGTATTTATTTTTGTTTTTTATAGATTTTCTGCTATTCGAATTCTCTTCAAGTTGAAATTGATTAATTTTTTTTCAAATATTTTAAGGCTGTTGATGATATCAGACGAGCTGAGAAATACTTATGAGCTGCTAAGTACCTGAGAATTATATTATATCGATAAGTATAAAAAATAACATTAATGTAAGTGATCCTAAGAACAAATTTGAACTGGGTGTCTCAATATTTTTTGTTGGTTTGTGTCGTGTGAACGTGTTTTCCTCATAATTACGTTGAAATGTTTTTTCTTGTTATGATAAATTGATAAAAAATGTTTGAAAAAATTGCTGCTGTCTTTTATTACCACGTATTTCTTATATTGAGAATAATTAATTTTTTTTCGCTCCAAATTTATGTTATAAATAAAACACAAGTTACTGTATATGGTACTTTACTCGATGCCTCATTAATTACACCATGAGCAGAGTTATAAAAGAATTAGGATTACAGAATCCAGAATCCCCAGAAAATATCGATTAGGTATTTAAGTAAATAAATAAAGTCGTATTATTTAGGTAAAACCGAACTGGTCAAGTTACCCGCTCCTTTAAAAAATAATTAAAAGCTAGAAAATTTTACTATTTTTGAAAAAAATAAAATAAAATAAAATGCCTATTATTATTAAAACAAAACAACATACTATCATGATTTTGATTTTAGTATCTTTCCATTGAATCTTCCTCTCCAGCTTTGCAGTTTGTGATTGAAACACAGCAGAATGATTTTTCAATTGTTGTGCTCGACAGGTTAGATCCAGTAGCTTAGCGTCTCTGATCAGAACTTTTTCAACATTTACCCTCATAATTCCGACAATCTGATCGACTTGAGCCTGTGCCTCTTCGAAATCATCAATGTCCTCAAATCGAACGGTTTTTGATGACCCAGATTGAGGGTGACTTTGAATGTCCTCACAGTTTTTCATTTTTGTGACTCAATTCAGATTGAATTTTGAAAATGTCCCAAAACTGATCAATAATTAGAAAATGGGCACCAACATTAATATTTCCGCGAACAGATACATCGGATGTGAGATTAGAAATGACTCAGAATTTTGGTCGGAGTCGTACAAATTTACAGATAAGCGGCTATCAAGATGCAAATCCCCCAAAAAGCAGATGTGATGTAGGGTAGTCAGTAGGTACCAAAAATAAGTTTCAGTTGTGAATTCGGAAACTATCTCATCTCTCCACAAGCGTTGATAATATCATAAGTGAACGAGGAAAAGATTACCAAATAATATTTTCTCTTTTTACACAATTATCTAGTAAATAATGGGAAAGAAGATATCTCCGAAATCGAACTCTGGGCTGAGAGTTCCATCACATGAACTGAAGTTTCTAAATTTCAAAATTATTTGTATTATTTTTGCCAAAGCTCGGTAAAAGTAACACTGGTCTACTTGGTGTTTAAAAATTTTTTTGAACGTGTATAGTATTTAAAAAAAAAAGTTTTCAAGGTTTTTTAGAATTTTAAGCGCTAGTTTCAGCACTTGCCAAACTAAATGGACTTTTGATATGTTGTAGAGGATCGTAAATTCTACCCTCGACTGAAAATTCAGTTCGCAGTCAATTTTTTCCAGGTCAAAGCATAATGTTCCTGGATTATAAAAGATACTAGTCAGATTTAGACGAACAAGAATGAAATTACGGGCGAAAATAAATTTATCTACTCCTAAATACGCAGACCTCGTAACCAAAAAAATTAAAATTTTTCAAAAACCAAACTCCTCCGAATTTCTAAAATTGGTTTGCTATTATTGTAGGTAATTTTAAAATACTAAATAAAAGGTGTGAGTGGACAACTCAATTTTTTTCGTCAAAGTTGACCCCCCACAATCCTCATTGCCCCGTCAAAGCATTTTTCAATTTGTGTATTAATTTTGAACTTATTTACATGTCCAACCTGACATGCATGAAAGCTATTTCGGTCTTAAATGTTTCGTTTTTCCTGCTACTTGGAGACCATCCAACATCAATTTGGCGAGAATGGTCTGTACTTTCGCGAACCCTAATCTCGTACTTTGTGTTGGTTAAAAGTTTTTTGAAATTCTTACATAACAGATCGTCGTCGTTCGTGTCCGTATATTACGTCGAAAATTATTATTTTCAGCTGCGATGAAAATTCGTGTATAAAGGTGCATTTTTGGGAAGTGCCAGGCAGGCCTGAAGTATGGCTCGAGCTATAGACGCCAAGTTCAAGAGAAGTTACAAAGACGAGTACGATGCTTTATACGAGGCAGTTTTTGGGCACAGACCACCTGCAGACGACGACAAAGCTTATGGAAGTGAGGATGCAGAGGCGGATGAGTTGTACAAAATGGTAAAATTGTACGACTCCTCGCGTGTCCAGCTCAGCCTCAACAAAGTTAGACAAGATGAAAGTATCCAAGAAGTGCATCAGTTTGGATGGGCAACGTTACCCGACCTTCTGCTGGAAAACGTATTTTCACATTTGAATATGCAAGAAAAGTACTGGGCTTCTATGGTGTGCCGATCGTGGTATCGAGCTTTTTATTTGGGCAATTCGTGGAGGACATTTGTATTCGATGATAAAACATTGACACGACGTCGATATAATTATTATTCCGGATGGCAGGTAGGTAAGATATTAGAAACTTGCCTAAAAAAATATTGTAAGAATAGGTGCCAAGGTATGTTTAGAACGGAACAGTGGCCCTGGCTATCCGGGCTGAGGTCAACAGGGTGACATTCTTTGTGGTCAAATTTTCAAGTCTTTCATTATTAGAGATATAGCCACTATACATAGATGGAAAAAATATCACAAGAATGAAACAGAAAAAAAAAAGACGACTGAAAATTGGAGAAAAAAAAGAATGACGAATTTTTTCCTTCGAAGAGATTTTTTAGCTAGTTCAAGAAATATGAGAAAAAAATGACTGATAATTATTCTGAAATATGTGTAGGTAGGTATGGAATATTGGATCAAAAATAGCAATGAAGATGGGACAAGTCAAAAAGCAAATTTTACGGAAGAGTATTTTTCCAAAAATGCGACTTACCTCTTTTTTTTCTCAGACTTTTCATTTGTAAACTAAAAATCAGATCTGACGGATATTGTTAGGTCAAAATTTGAATTCGATTCCAGGAAAAAAATCCAAACTGCGAATCAAACTTTATAGTAATTCAGAAAAGCCTCCGTAGGCGTGTTCAGTTTAAATTAGTGAATTACAGGAATTTAAAAATCTTCGAATGACCAATAAAAGTATAAAACTTTTATTTTATTATATTTTTCTACTTCCCAGTTTGACGTAAAGTATAAAGAAAAACAAATGTTTACAGCGTAAAACTGAATCACGAATCAAACACGCTGGGACGCAGAAATGCAACAAAAAAATGTCGATTTTACCCCTTAATATCTCGGTATTTTGATAATTTTGAGCATTACGAAACTATCTGATATTTCAGTATATGTTGGACCATTTGAGAAGTGAAATGTACTTGAAAATCGTGGGAAGGCACATCAGGACATTAATTTTCCTGCCAGTCACCAATTTCCATAATCTGTACGAGTTCATGAACATGATCTCTTTTTATGCTGAACAACGCAGCCAGCTTGGCACAACAGGCATGCATGGCATCGGCTCTCTCGTACGCTCATTACAGTACACGTTTCCCTGCAACATGGCGACCAGGAATGAAACCAGACTGTATGGCACAGGAGGTAAACCAATGGGCTGAATAAATTTCTAAAAATCTTTTGTAATAAATTTTCGAATTCGAAAACAATCGATACGAAATAAAGAAGAACGTTAATTAGAAAAAAAAATGCGTAGGCAAACTATTGGATGCGCTAAAACGATTGATGAGAAATTTATCGTCGCTTCGAGATTTAAGATTGGTGGACCTCATGCTGGACACGAATGAGGCCCTTCATCTACTCGACGACGTATGCTATTCGCATTGCCTCAACATGAAGAGGCTAGAACTAGTGAACATAAGCAAGGTGCAATGTCCACTATTACACGTTGGAGTGTTCCTAAATCTGCAAGTATGTACGAGCATTTTTCACGGATTCCAGCCTCAGTAGAATATTCTATAATAATTACCATAATAATATAGGGAATAATATAGCCGAGGGGTTCCTTTCAAAAACGTCCTAACTGCGAAATAATAATTTTTCAGTACGTGGCACGATAGTTGCATTTTCGAAAATAACTCTTCAATTTTAAAGTCGGTGAATAAATACACCGTTAAGCTGGGCATTTATATTGAAATGCGCAGAAATAGAAAAGATTGATTTTAATTTTTGCCACTTAGGTGCTAACGATTAGTCCCCAAAGCTTGGACGATGATGTGCTGTTTCTTCTCACACATACTTCGCTGCGTCATCTACACATTATTCAAAATTCTTACACACCAACAGACGTAATTCCAGTTTCTCGCCGAGCTTGGCTCACGGTGAAGCAACAAAGTCCTAAAATGCGAGTGCATTTACACATAAAATCGCACGCATACCAAGATCTCATATGGCAAAATTCGGCCCCCGTGAATTCGATTTTGATAAATTCGCCACAAATAGCGGTCGGTTTGTATTTTACAATCGGTATTAAAATATTATAACGAAACTAAAATGTAATAATACTCGCTTCTTTTAACAAATAATCTTGAAAGTTTCAAAATGTAAAATTTTACAGGCGAAACCTGACTTTCTAGCCGATGCAGTAGATAACTTCAAGAAGACTTTAAGAATATTCGGACACTTGAGCATACCCAGAGGTTACCAACCCAGAGCATTCAATGAGAGGATCGATTCGCATCTGCTGTACTTGTGTCATAAGTGCCTCAATTTACATACGCTGGTATGAAAAATTATTTTTCGACCTCACAAAATTGAACGTAAAGTACCTATATGTAAGGTACCAGCTCAACAATTTGTGGTCATTCAGAATAAAGTTTTCAGTGAAAAATTACTTTTCTCTACAGAAAATTTTAGCGTATCTAAAAAAGAATACACAATTAAAAAAATTTTATTTTTGTGTAACTTCATTGAGATGACGATAAATTTTACCAAGTAGAAGGACAAGGGTTTGTAAAATGTCACATGTCTCAGTGAATTTACACAAAAAAAAAATTTGTTTATGTAAAATACTTGGACATTTTTGCAGATTATTCGAGACAAAATATCAACAGCCACTATTTTACTGATTGCATTTTTTACGAAAAAACTAAAATTCCTCCATGTTCGCAAAAATGCCGTAATTCTACGGTCAGACTGGGCTCGAAATCCAGATTGGAGTGAAGATCTCTACACTTGGATCAAAACAACCAGTCGATCGTATCAAGCCACAGAAACGGAAGTTTCATCTATACTGGGATATCGATGGAAAATGCTAACAGATAAGGAATTTCTTCGAATCGATTCTCAAACTCTTTAAAATTAATTAGCAAAGTCATTCATTTTTTTTTTTTACAAGACGTAATTTAAATATTTAAAATTATAATTCGTTGTAAGTCTTTATTTATTTTTATACGTATGAAACCACAAAGAACGTAATAATAAAGAAGACTCGTATAATCTGACCAGTTACTTTTTCTCAGTTCCCAACTCAAAAAGCTATCATTAACGATCCCTCAATTAAGATATGAATTACTAAAATAGTTACCCGAGGGGAGAAATTCCAGCATTATTCGAATATTATCAACTGAGAGCTTCCTTAATTTTATCCAACCACAAATCAATATCAGCCTCCGAGATTTTGTCATCGCAATCTTTTACAATCTGCTTAGGAAAAAAGTAACAGAATAAAAATGTATCTTTCAATATTAGAAATATAAATTAAATATTTTATTTTATTCGACAAACCAATGATAACTGAAGAGTACTTAGCGGCGGCGAGTTGCAAATCATTAGCTTCTCCAGCTTTGTAAGAGGAATTGGAAAGTCTTTTAATAACGTCATAAGATTATCAATCTTTTTTGGATCTTGCTGGCTGCATGGTAAATCTTGAAGGTAATGTGACGTCTACGAGCAAATTAGTATCAAAAATTAAAGCCAAATATCATATAATATTGAATTTAATATGGAAGATGAATTCAAAGGATTTACTTCGTATAAAACAGTAGCTAACTGACCAGTTTCTTGGTTCGTAGGTGCACTGGATGATCTCATTTCATTTAAAATCGAAAAAACCTGCGAGATAAATGCTGTTTATAAGTTAGATTTTCGAGTAAAAAAATTCTGGAACATAATTGAAGGGTAATATCTCTATAATCGTAATTAAGTACGAATTTTTCAAAGATTCAGAATTTTCCTACTAGAAAAATACAGCCTTGGAGGAAACAAAAAACTTTCCAGTTACTGTAAAATAGAAAATCCTTCGGTGTTTCGAAACTACTCCTTAAAACCCTCAAAATAAAAACCAGAAGCAATAAAAACAAAAGAAATGAGTGTATTTTTAAAACTTCGGGGACGTTTTTCTCAAAACTATGAATTGGGGCTTGGATCACTCTGGCTCTCAACTATCATTTTCTCCGAGTTACCCCTTCATTATGTTTCAAAGAGGTCCAAAGTAAAATGAATCTGAGGGCTCAATTACTTCGTAGTTTGAAAGAATAGCAGTCTGAGGATTTTTTCTGGAACAAAAGACAAAATACAACCATCAAATTAACGAATGAAAATAAAGAAAATAAAAATAAAACAAGGAACAGCTTGTAGAATTAATTTATACGCCATTATCTTGAAATTGAGTAATTATAGTTTGACCAAGTAGTATAAAACTATTATTCGAATATTTTCTTTAATAAAGTTGAGTCAAACACAGGCAGAAGAATAATTACAACAGAGGCTATCGCTGAAACTCTCAAAGACCACCAACTCAGTTTTCTATTTCCTTTAATTGTGATATTAAAAACAAAAGTAGAGAATATTGCAATAAGAACTGGAATAAGAGACAGTGAAAACTGTTGAAAATAATCCAGATTAAAAGAATTAAATAAATGCGAGACGATTACAGCTTGATAATCGACGTATTGGAAACGAAACTTACACTTCCATACTAATGAATCCGCTTTCTTTCCCAACAGTAGATAAAATTTTGAGAATCCACCAGGTCAAGATCTGGATTCAACAGATTTACAGCGATGAAAAATCTGGAACGGCTCGATCAGTCCGTGATTATATTTCAAGTTTAACTAAATAAATTTGAGGCGAGGAAAAAACTATTTCGATTCGCAAATAATTAGTAATATTATTAGAGATTTTCACGAGATTTTTCAATTTTTAGAATTTTTTCATTTATTTCACGTCGATAAAAATAATTATGTAATATAATGTTATGCTCCATTATCACTTATCAGCCGGGAATACCAGTGTTGCCAAATAAGAATCTTGAAACTTACTTACGGAGAAGTGCTCTCAAAAATGAGTAAAAATAATATTTTTCTAAAAGGGGTTATGAATTGAAGTTTTCGCGCAATTCGCAGTGTATTTTTAATATCTCCCCATTCCTGACAAAGTAATGAATCAAATAAAAAAGTGCATATCTGTTGTTTCAACTGTTTATATCTTAAACATAGGTAATACATTAATACAATTCAATACAATTGAGTTTTGATCTCGATTTCGCTTTTTTTGAATACCATTCAGAATTCAGCGAGAGAAAAACTGACTAGTAAAAATTAATGAAATTAAAGAACGATGGAACATTCTCTTCTGGTACGTAGGAACATTTATCTAATTTGAAGAAAAAATACGAAATTAGTCGAATGAATTTACTTTTCTTCTCATGCAGATAATTTGTGGACGGAAAAACTTTTTACCACATAGGGATACTTCTGGATGCAACCGAATCACCCGTGTGTCGCCTAAAACCAACAATAAATTTTCGAAAGTAAATAAAAAATTAATTACTTAAATAAAATTTTAAACCAATAGTGGGACCGATAAGTAGGTAGAACAATTTGAACTGCGAGTATATTTTCATTTCACACACAATGTGAGAATATAAGGTCGTACGTAGATAAATATCCATATTGGGCGAGAAATTGTACCTACTTTGTATTTTTTTAAACTTCGTAATTTTGATATACGAGTAGGTACCTAGGCTACCAAATCAGAAGTTACTTCTAATTTTTACACGTAGATTAAAAATACACGCGGGCTATTACTTATACGAAATGACAGATTTCTCAAAATTTAATGTTTCCTACGGCTTCGGTATTTTTAAATAATTACTTTTTGAATAAAAAGATACGGGCTATTTCGCTTTGCAAAAATATTAATCAAACACATACTTGGGAATTTCTGGTCTGTCATGAGCGAATGATTTCTTAGGGTCCACAAAAGTGACAACAGCACTCGACGATGCAATACTCGAAGCAGAATCTTGTGAAATTGTCCTTTTGAATGCCACATCCTTAATGGGTGGTCTATTGTAAGCAAACCTCCAAGGAGAATTGGGCACGTCCATTGTAAATCCTCGATTATCCACGCCATGCGCTCGAGCTAATTTTTCATCATTTTCATCTTTTTTTGACGATAATCGTCTACGAGCGACAAAATAATGTTATTCAAAAAAATTATATCGCAGCAAATTTTACTAGAAAAACAGTTTTCCAGTAGAGCACCATCATGACGTCAGATTGGGTATGTCTATAAATACTAGGTATAATCCGGCCAGCGTGACGTGACTAATTTTTTTGAACACATTTCGGCCTGACTGTCTTTAAATGGGGTCAATAAAAATTCTTTCAACACTGCTGGCAAATTACTAAAAAATCAACTCGCCTTGCTCAAATATGCTTATCAGCTCGCCAAATAAATAAGTAAGTAAGTACATATTTATTATTCGAAAAAAGAACATTTTCAGCTTTCTGGCATTTTGTGAGATGGACTGAGGTAACTGATAGGTATCTCAATTATGCGCATTTACCCAGTTTTAAAAATTCATTTTTAACGAAAAAATTTCATTACAGATCAAGCCACACATTGTATTTTTCTTTCTCTATTTCACGATCTTGTGAAAAATAATTTTTTCAGTGCCCGAATGTAAAAAACCTCTAGTTGTTCATTAACCACAAAATCAAAGGTCACTGACTACGTACCTCAGAATTCTACGTCCGATTCCGGCAGACTCTTCATTTCCTTTACTCGACCTTTTTTTTCGATGATAATGGCTTTCTTCGATTATGATATGACGATCGTAAGGTGTATCAAAGTCCACTTCCAGAACAGTGGAAAAACGATGGGGGTATATCAAATCGATACAAACGATTACAATACCCACAAAACCACAAATTATTCCTGAGAGAAAAATAATAATAATACAGTAATAATATTAGCCTTTTGCCTTGGGCTAGAAAATTCTTACCACTTGAATTGAGTATAATTTTCTTAATTCACCTCGAATTACAAGAATGAAAGTACATTAATAAAAATCCAACAAACCGGCAAAGAGTGTCAGCCAATAGCACCAGCCAAAACTGAAAGTTAAATGCTTATTCTCCTCGAAGCGAATAATTAACGGGCTCACAGGTAACATGCAATAATAAATGAAACATGTGATCAGCAAGAAGAGGGCTGTTACAATCATAGAATAGGCGCCATATCGTGGAACCACAATCAGCAATAAATTCATCATCAGCCAGGAAGAGAAAGCTGCCCTAAAATAACAAAAATCTAGGTCAAGGAATAGTAAAGTACCAATTATTCTATTATTAAAAATTTCAATTCGAACTAATGCGAGTCAAAGAAGGAATCATGATTTGAAATATAAGAAATTTTCGTCACTGGCAAAGGTGATAAGGCATGTGTAAGACTTTTGAAAATATGATTTTCATGTTCTAGACTTTCTACGAATCATAAAATTAATTTCGATGGCACAGTGCACAATAGTCGTATCTCCATTTTTCCATAATTTTGACATTTTGTCATTATTCGAAAGGAAATTTCAAGCTTTATCATTTGATGTAAAAAATATACCATCAACTTTCAACAGTAAGAATAAAATTCAAAATTCATAAATAAATTATTCGATCGCGTACCTATATAACACCATTATACTGAATGTCAACTTTCTTTTTGCTCTCCTCAGAACTTTAATAAAATGGAGATAAGATTTTTTTGCACTGTGCTATCGATTTTTAACCCGTAAAGTGTAACGTGCGTAACAAATTGCACTCTCATTTTTTTTCACTAAAGGTTAGGCTGCACGAGCAAACAAAGAGCTGGTTTTCTTCGAAAAACCTGCTAAAATTACACGTACGTCAATGGTTTGCAAAATAAATTATACCTTAATCATCACTTGACTAAAACTTTGTATCAGTGGCTGATAGCAGGCTAAAAGCCGAAAAGGTTTTAAGTACCAAATGAAGCACCTCATAGCATATCAAATATCGAGTAGGTACCTAAGTATAGGTACTTTTTTGCGTCTGCCATTATTTTTTCTCATTTAAAGTGGCTGGATATATTTACCATAGTAATATATCGCTGTAATATCCAGCTGCTCTGTACGCTGCACCCCAACAAAATCCTTCTTGGCTTAAACTAAAATATTCGGCGACTGTAAGAATAGGAAAAGGTAGACCTCGAACCAGAGCATCGCGATATCGTTCTCCCATTTCATGGACGCCATTCCAAGAGAAACGTTCATTATAGTCTATATCTTGTACCGAACTAGAATTATCGTAAGGAATAGCTGCAACAAAACGAATAAATATTTATTATTATTACCAAAAGGGCCACATATTCGAAAGTATACTTAAGCTTTTTCTAATATTTTTTTATTCATCTTTTCCAGTATACGTGTATAAGATTGTGTGAAAAACTAAATATCACGAAATGTTGAGAACACTTTGAATAGGTATAACTAATATTTATTGTCTTTATATTATCCTCTATCAAACAGTGTGCGTGAAAAACACCAATTAGAAATTCATTTTTTGTTTTTATAAAATTGCAGCCTACGTATTTTTGCTTCAGGGTATCGAAATTACTCGTATCATTTTTTCAAGCCTGCCCAGCTCCCATTAAAATTCAAAATGAACAATAAGTTGACGTACCTAACATTAATAGTTTCATATTTGCATACGCACTTTGCCCCAAGGCATTATGGCGGACCATCCAGGAAGCATCCTGTGAGCAGGAGTGGTAAGTTTTGCTCTTGTCAGGCGGTATAAAACAATTGGAAAATTTTCAAAATTTTTTTCAACTGGAAGCTCCTGTCCCCCTCCTCTTATCGAGGGTTAAAATAATTGGATTTTTTCCAATTTTCTCAGATGCTGCAAAAATTTTTTGGGTGGTGCATGTGCATCCTTGCACCACCCAACTTGCCACCCATGTCTGTGGGTATCTACAAAGTATCTACCAAGTTTCTATGTTCGACCAAAGTTATTTCGTCTTGTAATACACGTACATGGGCTTATTTATAAAATGAAAAACACATATTGGTTTGTATAAATTTTTCCCCATAGCATAAAACCTCTTTCGTCGCAAAAAATCCTAGGAATTTGATGACGCCTTCTTTCAGAGTAATGTCATTGTGTCGGACGAATTATTGAATTATCAGCCTCGGGTATAAACCAGTTCGTGTATTTTAAACTCTAGTTCAACTTTTTACACAGACATAGGTACCTAATTTCATCAGTTAAAAGTGGTACAATGACGCGACGAAATATGTTTGGTATTTTGCAAACTGAACCCATCGATTTCGTTTTAACACAATTGCGCATTTTTACTTTATTTTTTTATTTTCACGAATCCGAGTCTTCGTATGCACCTATTCGTAGCAATTTTATGGGATTTTCAAAGAGCATGTAGAAATGATTTTATATGACGTAACCATCGTGGATTCATCTCTCGAGTGCGTGTGGAACAAATTATTGTATGAGAAAAAAAATGTACGAGTGAATGAACTTACAGTAGAATAATCTTACCGATTCTTCTCACCTCGCAAAGTTATGTTAACATGGTCCAAGCCAATGAACACTCCCAAGTCGGCCGTAATTAATTCTTTGCTGAGAGCGCAGTAAGTACTCGTGATGCTCGTTTTACCCACATGCCAGCTTGAGCCTAGTTTCGTCACTGCGAGTAAATATGAAAAGAATTTTCATCGTTTATGGCTTTATTTTCAAATGCTAAGACATAGATATAGGAAACCGCATAAACGAGTAATTATGGATTTAAATGATATACATAATATATCTACTCTTAAGATTAGAATAGTCGAAAAAACGAATTCATTTATTTTTTTAAAAACCACAAACATGCACCTGTATTCGAAGAAGACTAGACGAATAACTTAACATAAAATGCACGAAGCTGAAAGCTGACGATTTGGCTATCTTCTGCCGACAAGCATTTTACGTTTTATGACAGAAAAATCAACTTTTCGGATGGCATTAGATGAAATGAGAATATTTTCTCTAGAAAATTTTTAGCCGAATAACTTAGTTCTTGTTTTAAATTTTTACCTTGAAATATCAAAATTAGCAGAGGTTAAGAAGAAGAGAAAAAGTGTACATGTCTAATAGATAATACACCTTTCTGTCAGTTTATTCAGGCGTGAGAAACTAGACAACCAGTAAGTTCGTTTATAAAATAAGTTGGGTTCGCATTAAATGCCAAACAATTGGATTAGAAATTGATGAAAAAAGTCTTTAGATGGGTAGTTTGTTCGTAGCACTTGAAATGTTTAAATTTATACATTTAATAAAATTCCCAAAAATTTAGTTCTTAATTTTACCTTACTAAAAAACAAAATTCGAGCAAAGACTTGAAAAATGAATTAACTCGAAAATCGCGAAGGAAACTATAGCTAGGCCTAGGTATGTTCCAACTTTTCCTTATCACCTATAAAGGGTGCAAACTGATATGGTCAAGTACATACTTTGCATCGGTCAATAATTGTATATTTATAAAACATATTATATACAGTCGAAGACTTGCGTAGCCCTATGTAATTTTTCAATCATTTACAATCGGTTATACCCACCTATTTTTTTCATTTTCAATATAACCAACTCGATCATTAATTTTAATTCATTTCCGGCATCTTAATTCTCTATAATGACTAGGTTCTAGATGTGATTTGTAGAAATCGATTACCTACGATAGAAAACTAATAACTTCCCCCCCCCCCGATGTTTGTGTCGAGAAACACGAGCCTGCAGCAAAATGTATCGACAAATGACCTGCAATGATTATAAATATCGGAAATGCGATTATCACGTAAAAGTTGTTTGACCTTGAGGTTTTTTTTTTCTTTTAAATTCTTAATTTCCTCGATGTTGTAGGAGCATAAGACAGTTCCTTTTCCTTTTTACAGACACGAAAGCGGTTAAACCTTAAAACGTTTCAATTTTACAAATAGCTGGTATAGCGATTATTATTTTCATCGTCTTACGTGCAGCCTATATCAATGTCAGCAGCAAGTTAGACGGTTCAGCATGTGACTTTTGCTATAAAACAGGGCTATACATGTACGATAGGATAAATTTTTATTTAGGTAATAGACAAAATGTAGCCTCGGAAATTCTAACCCAAAGTCTTATGAAAAAAGAAGTCTCGCAATTTCAGCATTATTTTTGATCGTTATCAGTGAGACAAATACTTTACGCAGGTCAAACAAAAAGTTGGACATCTAGAATAACTAGTAATAAGATGAACTTATTCATGGTATAATGAGTTACACATGTAGTAAATGATCAAGATGCTATTGCTAAATGAACTTACCCATAATAACATTTCCAATGAACAGGCTTAGAGTGACAGTCACAAAAGTTGTAAATCTCTGAAATAAGGCGCACGTAAATAAGTAACAACAATTCTCGCATTAAAATAGACCAGTTTGTCTTAATTACTATCCCGTAGAGGCTTTCTTTGAAATTAGCCAATTTTTTACGCATAATATAGAAAAATTTTCATACCCCGTGCTTCGTATAAAAAAAAAAAATGTTTATTACCTAACTCGTCATTTAGCTTTGAAATTCACTATTACAAGTATTTATTTTTAGGATAAGCGTACAAAGAAGAAAAATAATTATATTGTTTGATTTTCTTAAATCTGCAACTTAGCGATTATTTGAAAACAATCGGCCGATCTGTTTTCTTTTTCAAGTAATAAACGGCCGACAAATTTAGTATACATACTCGTATTTGTATCGACTATAGGCAACTCGACGCATCTAGCATACCGTAACCATTTCACGACCCAGATATTATTTTTGACATTGTTGCCGGAGCTCGGTTCAATTATTCTAGGTGACTTACTTGTTTACGTATTCCAGGAAAAATGACTAGAAAGGCGGTGTACAAAGTTAGGAACACCAAACAACACGCCACCATGCCGATGTCGCCAGTAACCGAAGTTCGGTTACTGTAGCCATAAAATGCCGGCCCTCCACCTTCTCTGAACAAACCCTTCATCATTGACCTGCGAACAGATGCAAAAATTCATTTACTCAACCAGCAACCTTATCTCGCGTCCAAGAGGGTAACTGCATCAGTCAAATTTAAAAACACGTTTTTAAATATTGAAAAATATACGTATTACGTCATTGCATGGTTTTTCCTACTTGGCAAGAGTATTATTTTGGAATTTCAAATCCGTATAAAGTTTTGAAAATACGTCATCCCAAAATACGAAGAACAATATCTAGACTAGACTGTAGGCTCGTCCAGCTTCGGTATTTACGGCGGGCCGTGTATGCAACCCGCGAGCCATGCGAACGTAAACCTCCCAATCGTGTGACAAGGGTAGAACGACAAATACTTGGACTGGAGGCGGGGTGAATTAAGTGTTGATTTGGGAGAAGAAATTCTTCGTTGCTAATTTCTCATGCACCTGGTGGAAGTGTGAGTTTGCACTCGTCGATGAGTTGAATCATCTAAAGTAGGTATATTAATATCTACTTTTGATAGGTACTTAATATACGTATCTCCGTCTCCATATTAAAAAGAAATGTTATTATAGTACGTATTTCTTTCATCCTTGATGAAAACTACAATCATCTCGAGAACAGAGTAGATTAAAGCGGTACGTACTCGTTACTACCGAGAGATATTAAATACATAAAAAATGTGTAATATCATTACTTTTCTTTCGTCTTCAACAATTTTTCCAAAGAGGGACACGGTTTTTCAGAAATGAATTTAAACAAATTTGTGAAATAGTAATTTTGGAAAGCATATAAGTAGACTTTACTTTGTGCATTTTGCGGGAGGAGGGCTAAAAATTTTATTTCTTGTTACTACGAGTATACTAAGAAAAAATGAAAGAACTAGAGGAGAAGTGTGAAAAATAAATGAGAATCATCATATAGGTATGGTACAAATAAATCAAAATATATTCTTCATTTTTCTGGGAGGGGCAGAATTTCAGCTCTGAGGAGGCATAGCTTCATGTCATCCCTAAAAGTCCCCTAATGCTTGACTGTGTGCTTACCTATACCTGCAGGTAGACCACTGCGTACATTTCCTCAAAGTATACTTGTAAATTGCAAAACTGAAATTAATAAAAGAAGAAAGAATCGTTCTACGATAAAGACTTGAAAATCACAGATCAAAAAAATTCTGAAAACATTTGCAAGAAATCTAAGCAAAAAGAATCGAGTCCAAAACTCGCTATATGTTTTAGAAAAATGAACACTTTTTTTCAAACAAATTTAAAACACTATTGGCGAGACCAGATCATCATCTTGGCATTATAAAAAAGGCCGATAATATGTACCTATCACTCAAACTTGGAAAGATTTTGAACTTGAGTCAGCGATATGCTCTTGAATTGATCTTAACTCTCCGAGTTGAAAATCTTGAGATAAAACATTTTTCAACTTTCGCCCACCAGCGTAATCTGCCTTCGTATATCGCAGTATGCGCAACCAGTAGCCTACCGCAATGTTATGGAGAAAGTAGGTACCCACTACAGGCGACAAAAAAAATTAATGAAAGATGGTAGGTATATTATAACTGTATTCTATTAAAATTATCATCAGAGTTTTTTTTTTCTTTATTAAGTAGGTACAATTATTACATAATAGACGGATCATCATTGTTTGATATTCGTGGACGTGACCGGTTCTGTTATTGTGAAAACAGTTAGAAGATATATTACGATATTATGGTAAGATTGTAATTTTATGTACAGCTCCGAAAATATGTACGAGTATTACACAGTGTCGACGTTGCTGTTGAAAATCAGAGGATCAGTGTACAAGATATTTTTACCATGTAATTTTCCATCTCTATGACAACTAAATTATCTCGCATTAAGCTACTGGTACTGCGCCATAATTTTTGAAGTCGTTTTATGGATGGAACACCCTGTTTTTAACGATGCGGTATGGTAGTAAAATTTCCCAGAAACGAATATGAGAGATGAAGAAGTGGGGTTTTTACACTCTCGCAGGAAGACGTTATCGTCCATTTTTGTCCAAGTGATAGTAATGTAGATTCACCGTTGAAGCATATTATCAGTTTTAGATAGCGTTAGAGAAGATACCAGTCTAATAAATTTTCAAGAACAAAGTCGGCCTCCGCCAACTTCGGTCACTATTAAATCGTGTAAAAATGACGAAGCTCTCTTTCGATTTAGACCTGCGTACTAACTTAAACTTTATTTATATTTTTATTGTTCGCCATAATTATGTACCTACCTACTTATCCGGACCCCTACTAAAAAATCTTTCTCGAAAAATATTTCATTCTATATCGGCAGACCTTCCAAAATGATTAACTGAATTCGCGTTTATAAGCGTCAATCTTCGATAGGTACAGTACCTACTGATAAAATTTAGTCAATAAATTCCACGTATTACGAGTATTATAACCAACTTCGTATCTACAAATTTACCAATATTGAGAGGTATGGTACTTGGTAAAAAAAAAAAGTTTAGCCCGCAGCAAACTATCAACTACTCAGCTTACGTAAGTACTAGAAAAATCACACGTATGATTTTAAAAATTCCAGCGTAACTTTATCTGCAGTTTGATTTCGCATTCGGATAAACATTACGAAATTCGACTCATTTGAATACCTGCGTTTTTTTATTTATTTTCGTCAAATGAACAGACTACATCAGATACTATACATTCGATGAGGGTATAGGTACGAGTATATGTAATCAAAACACGTTAACCTACAAATTCTCATATTGTAACTATACTTGTGCAATTACCAGCCTGTAAACGATACGCACATTTTAAATTTTATATGATTACCCACGGCTCAAAACTCGGAAAAAATTGTCGATAGTAATTTCCACTAATTGCATAAGAAAACAGGAACGATTTAAGATTTATTTGAGAAATTATCACAAAAATAGTAAAATATATTGGATGGTAAAAAGTACTAAGTATATGTACATAAATACTAATATCTGCAATAAATCTCAAATTGTTCCTGTTTTCCTTCAAAAAGTAGTAAAAATTAATATTAATTTCTTTTAGCGAATGAGGGTAGAGTATAACTGCAAATCTAAAAGAGGTGTATTTTCAGTTTGACGTATCGAAAGTTATTAAAAAAGTGTCGCACATCTCACTCTTTTTATTTTTCCGCATTATGTAAATTCATATTTTTGGCACTTACCTATACTCTCTCTATAATGCAATTTCACACGCAAGCGCATTCATATTATTTGACCTCCAAAATGTAAGCTCGATTTTATAAATTGGCCTCTATTAATACACGGAGGCCAATTAATGGTTAGACTGTGTTTATTCACTCCTTGTGTTTCCAGGATACAACATTTCTAGTGGGAGGCCAACTGACCTTAAATGTACCCTCAGGTTTATATACTTGGGTTAAAATTTGGTCATGTTATTTCAAATTATCCACTACGTAGTACATATTATTATAGTAGTACCTAAACCATCTTCTTGAGTCTAAACCATCCCAAGGCGGAATTGTTTGAGATTTATATTAATTTAATGAAAATGAAACCCTACGTAGTTTATAGGTGAAGATTAGGCGAGGATCGTTTTAAGAATTATTTACGAAATTCGTATACCTATTACAGATACAGCAGCTCATGCAGCCCCTGTGTCACTGGAGTATGTGCAGCGTTGTTTTTCTATTAAAATAAGCTAATAAATCTACTTTCCAAAGAGGATGGTTTATTTATGTATGTAGTTATTCGACACGCAATTTCAGGTAGTTAGAGATCATAATTTATTAGTGACTCGACTTACCGGACCTTCAAAACAATTAATTTATCAGCACAGTACCACGACACTTCAAAAAAAGCACATCAAACTATTGCACAATATGCAAAACTGAATTTAAGAACGAAACAATCGAGTTAGTAAATTCATTAAATTAAAAATTTTAAAGAAACAGTCGAATATATTATATAAGTAACATCGTTGCATTCGATTCACTTTCTTTTAAACGATTGTTATTCGCAATTTGTGTTAGGTGTATTGGATACCTGATTCACATTATTTTCAATATTTTGTTTATTAATCGCCATAAGCATTGCGGAACGACGACGAAAACTAGAGAAATGAATGCTAATTAATATTATTTTAATACTTAGAAGTCGCAGAGCAAAACCAGTTGCAAGATACAAGGTCAACCAATCCGTAAAACTCACTATTGTTGCTCGAATAGCAATGCTGAATGCTGACCTCTTTTGGAGGTCTTACCGATTCTTTATGACGATTTCTATCTCTCCTCTCTTGTACTTCCTTTAACGCGTTTCATGTACCGCACCTTCCTTCGGTTCTACTTACAGTGCCCCCTCCTCTTTTTTTTCCCTCACACCGAATGTTTCATACCAGCTTTCTCGTCACTCCAGTCAACGTCGGAAGAGAAACCAAAATAAATTTTTTGCATTTTCCCACAGCCTACAGAGCTGAATGACAAATCTTCGTAATACGAATGGTCTAAATAGCATTTCTCATTGCGTTCGTTAATGGAAAAAAAAAAAAAAAACTGCTAAAAATTTCGATATTAAGAAAGATAGATACAAAATTAAATAATATAGTACCGATTATTACTTTTTCTGCATACCTTCGAAAAGTGGCATTTTCGTGGAAACAAACTATGTATCTATCTATCTTATCTGTACTCGAATTGCAAAGTTGCCAATATAATGCATACTCTCTGGGTTCCTTTCTCAATTATAGCCGCTGTCTTCTTTTTCATTTTAAATTTCAAATGCTGAAAACGTCGATACAGGCTGAACTTTTGTAATCAATTTTTACTTTGCTGCTTGCTCCGCGCCGTAAAATTCTTATCGAATAACATCAAAATCACAAACCAAAATAGTGCGAATGAACTGAAGAAGTGATTTGATAATAGCGATTAGCGAATGAACCTCTATACTCATCTGACAAGGTAACCACCAGCAAGCATTGTCCGACGCTATAATCCCAACGAAAACACCTTCATACTTGGAAATTATGTCCTCACCCAAGTATCTCAACGCCATATTTCGTTTATCTGAAATAAGCTGGTTGACATTTTTCAGGCATGGGTAATGTTGAAAATTTGTATGTAATGGCATAGGTACGTGTATAACTGTATAATATAAAATAAAAATTTCCTACTTTGGGTGATTTTGTCAGCGAAGTAGATAAGTCAGAGTCAATCGCTAAAATGTAGGCAACGTGCAAAAAACCAGCTTGTTCAAATCATTAGAAATGGCTGTAGAAGAATGTCGTTTTTTTTTCAAAACTCCAGTTGAGTAAGTATGTAAATTACTAACTTGGCACAGAATTAATGGATTTTCTAAACATGCAAAAATTCTTCCTAATACGCACCAAAATTACGTAGGTACCTGGCTACCTATTTATTGAAAAAATTATAAAACAAAATTTTTGGAATTTAAATAATTCTACACGATGATGCGGCAAAGGGGCGGCGGAAGGGAGATGGGGGCGCGAAAGGATTAAAGGAATAGAAACTGTCAGCCGCCGTCGCCGTCCATCGAAACGAAACCTCGAAATTAGTAGAAAGTGCGATTTGGAAGCACGAAATTTTCTGTAAAAGTTGACTTCGACCTTCGGTCCTCGGAGAATTCGAGTCGAATCGAAAGTGGAAAATTAATTGCGTGTGGCGTGTGCGAAAAACAGGAGCAAAATCGCGAACCCAAACCCAAACCCAAACCCAAACCCAAACCCATTTTCGTTCGTATGACGCATTTACGTGGACGGTCGGTGGAATCAACGAATCATTCGATGCGATGCGAAATGATAAGCCGCCGCGTAACGGCGTAAGCTGCGGCTGTGTTCTTTACTTTTGTCTTTTGTTTGTCTGCTCTGCTGTTGTGCCTCTGCCTTAAGCCTTGCTATAAAGAGATTTGTGCTATCTTTTCACGTCTCAGTTTATTCGTTTCGTTCGGTTGATAGTTGATAGTTGATACGAATTTATCCCCTGAAAATTTTCGTCGTTCAATTAGCTACCTGTGTCTTTCTACGATCATTGTTTCAAACTCATCCTCATTATTCATCTGCAGTTGCCTGTTCTATTGATATACTGATATACCTAGTGGCTGCAGCTCGTAATTCTAACGAGCACCTTTCTGGTATGTTAATCCCTCCTACGGATGAGTATTTTGACACGTAAACTTTGAACTTTCTGTACGAATCTTAAAATCAAAAATGAAAGCTTCGAAACGCTTTTGAAGAGCATTAATTATCGATAGGAAAGTTTTTTACGTATTATAAAAAAATGTTTCTTTTCTTTGTTCGACGTTGTGCTACTTTATTTAATTGATTTACTGCTGATCGTGATTGTGTTTTACACCCTCATTTTTTCCTCGTAAATATGGAGTATGAAAATATAGAAGACTGCGTTAAAAATCTGCAAGACTTGGACGAAGAATTCAAGTCGTTAGACGTAAGTTACGCTGTAATAAATAATATCTATTCGTTTACATTTTCACTATTCGATTCGTTTTTCGCAGACCATAAATAAAGAATATGTGACCAAACTCGAAGAGGTCGGTGAACTGCAAGAAAAATGTGTCAAACAACTGAATCATCATCGTTATCGTCTGGGCATAATATCAAAATCGTTGAAAAAGTAATATTCAGTTCGAATAAATAATACATTATCCCTCCTACGATAACTTCTCTTATTTATTTTCTCATCTTTTGCAGAATTAGAAAAAAATGTAATCCGGAAGAAGCGAAAAAACTGAGTGAAGCTCTATCCAAAAGAAAAGCTCAGTTGAATGATATCGAACAAGTTTTACCAAAACCAAATGGATTATATTTAAAGATTATCTTAGGCAAATTGAACGTGTCCATTTTAAATAAGAATGACAGGTATATATTTACTTTTTTACTTTCTAATTTTGGATTAAAATTCATTTTAATACCGTTTTACATGGTCTATAATCCTCCGGACCTGAGAACCTCGATGATCCATGTCCAATTAATGTAGTGATTAGAAGACATCGACTATTTTCGATGCAAGTTAACGTGTACTTTCATTCTGTGAACCCGGTGTAGCGAAATAACCTGCCATCACCCGTAAATTAAAAACTACCAGTAACCGAAACTAGGACGAAGGGTGCTTCGAATATCTCAAAATGTAAAATTTCAGCTTGGATCACTCGGTTCTGCAGTCCAAAGTTGATTAATTTTCCTCCTTTTTCTAATAAAGCTAATACTTTCTTGTTGGAGCGCAATTGTCGACTGTCCGAATATTTATTAATTTTGTTTCTTGTATCCTATTCTTAAAATCAAATGTTTTGTTTTGCATTTCAGGTTTCGATATAAAGATGAGTACGAAAAATTCAAGCTAGTTCTAAGTGTGATCGGTTTTGTACTGGCTTTAATTAATTTGGTGACCAATGTTAGGTATAATTTTGATGCATTCTTATATAATAAACGTCTAACTGTCAACTAACGAAGATGTGCCCTATTTTTTCAGAGTTATGGAAATTATTCTGATGTTTCTGTTAGTTTGGTATTACTGTACGTTGACCATTCGTGAAAGTATTCTCAAAGTGAATGGTTCGCGCATTAAAGGATGGTGGAGATTCCATCATTTTATGTCGACGGTGATTTCGGGCGTTCTGCTCATCTGGCCCAACAATCAGCCGTGGTATTTGTTCAGGCAACAGTTTATGTATTTTAATGTGTTCATTAGTGAGTATCCGTATGGTATAAAAATGCGGAAAATGGTCAACATATTGGGGTAGATCGTTAAAAAGAGTTTTCTTAATATTTGTGCAGGTATAATTCAGTATCTACAATTCGTGTATCAGCGTGGAGTTCTGTATCGGCTGAAAGCTTTAGGAGAAAGACATAATATGGACATAACCATCGAAGGTTTCCACTCGTGGATGTGGCGAGGACTGAGTTTTTTGTTACCGTTTTTGTACGCTGGCTATGCTTTCCAACTGTATAATGCTTATACGCTTTATAAATTATCTTTCCACGAAGAAGCTTCATGGCAGGTAAGATAATTTTTCCCAGGCATGGATTTTCTTTTGTCCAATTTTTAAGAGAAAAGATTAGTTAAATGAAGAGCTACGTTGTACGAAGGGGTCAAGGGTCCACGACCTAATTATACAGTACAAAAAACACTTTCATTTCTATCAATTTGAATCAGACTGAAACACAATAGGTGGATCTGAAAATATTTTGAATAGCATTCTTGTACATTTGTTATAATTATGGTAACAGAAGAGCAGTTTTAGTATTGAGCATAAAATTATGCTTGTTCAAACTTATAGGTATAAATGAGTATAAATAGTATGACTCTCCTATCTTACTATAAAACAGATTTTTTTAAAATGATACTCTGCCCATCATTTTATATTGCTTTATAGCCCTTCGAATGTAAAAAAAAAGGTAAATGAATAGATTTAAGTTATTTACGTGTATATTGCTGCACCTTTCTAAGTGAGTATTACTATTTGTCATCAGTCCAGTGTATTTTTCGTAAAATTCACATTCAGGTAACAGCGTTATTAAAATAATCTTTTTTGCCATAAATTGATTTTTGAGGGATAAAGTCGACGTCAGTCATCGAGAAAATAAATTGAAAAAAAAATTAATTAAGGTTCTACAAGTTCCTTCTTCAATTGATGAGTTGATTCAACTCTGAACTTCAAAGTCTTTTTACCTCCTTAATTTTAAAAGTAAAGACGTCTTTCGTGATGGGCATTTGTCATTGCGAGTCCGATAGGACAATCGTGATTCATTTTGCAAATGACTGATAACTGATCTATAATTGTGTGAACGTGACCTCATTATCTGTAATCAAAATTAAACCTCTCGATTAATACCATAGGTACCGTATTTAATAAGTCGATTAGCGCCGGAAAGGAGCATTATCAGTTATATAATTGGTGTAGTGGTCAGTTGAAATGCAATTACGTGTAAATTGTTTGACATTGGACGAAATGATATTTTATTTCTCAGCGAATAAGAATATTTCCAGGAATCGGAATTTAATCCTACGTCCTCGAGTGTGTCACGATATAATGAACTTTCATTTGGCACAATCAGTTCTATAGGAAAATACCATATAGGTACCACGATTGTTTCTGATGTTGTCGTTGTAGTCTTGTACTTGAAAACTAAACGATTTCCAATCGCGTTGAACTATTATGCTTTAGTCAATAATAATTACGATTTATGTCTTACTTGACGAAAATATGAGTAGTCATTCAGTAAATGTATTTTTTGTAGAAAAAGCGAGTATGAAATTTCCCATTTAACCTATGATCGTTGTAGATTTTGAAAATCATCGCACCTCGATACAATCTTTTATTTGTTCGTGTGTATCGCGTTTAATTTCTCGTTCATTATTAATAGATTCTTGTCCTCCTCTTTCAGGTGCCCGTCTTGGCATGCCTTTTTTTCGTGCTATTTCTGGGTAACACGATAACTACGTCGATGGTCATTCCGCAAAAATTTCAAGAACGTTTCATGAAAGTAAGCATGATTTCTGGTTTTAATTAGCAAGCAAAATTTTTCTTCACTTTCAAGTTCGAAATTGAATGCCCGACGCGACGGTGACACAGCAGAACGAAAATTAATCCATAATTATTCTGAGAAAATTCACCACGATAAGATTTTGGAAACAATGAGTTTTTATTTTTCGGAGAGTAATAACTAGGCACTCGTTAGTATGAATAATTCGATTTCCCCCTCTCAATTAATTGTAATGTTCAAAAACTGTGTAAATAGTCCGGATTACTTCATTATATGGAAAATGAAAGTTGGATGATTTTTCGATGGTAAAATACTCGTTCATAGTATGATATTAAAAATAGCTATATCGTTTTATGGGCTGAGTGCCATTTTCATTAAATTCTTTTATAGTGAAACCAAATAGTGTCATGATTTTACCCTTTAATTACTAAAAAAGTTTGTTCCAATTCGGCAAGAAACTAGATGTATTCAGCCTAATATAAAAATGAATCCTACGATTTGAAAGGGTCAACATTTTGGTTTCCTGCAATGCTGATCGATAATTTCTTGTGGATTGCAGTGGTACTATCAAAACTCTCAAGTTCTTCGTGAGATTCAAAGTTGGAAATATAATATCAAAAATTAGCTCGAATTGATCTTAATTTTTTTCGAGGGAAGGGGGTGGAGATGAATCTTCTACGTTGACCCTTCTTTATTAATTCAAAATCCAAATAGATATTTATCATTTTCACTTCGAATCTGCAATTATAATTTTAATAATAACGATAGAATTCCATGTTGAAATGCCTCCGTGGCACATATATTACGTTTTTCAATTGAAATATGTTTTATCTCCTTCTGCATCCGACTCTGAATATTGTCTGCCTGTATTTGCCGGTATTTTATTCCATTCATTTTGTTAAAAATCTATGTTTTGTTTGTTTTAGCAATATTGTAGAAAGAAGAGTACCGATAACGACACGAAGAAAGCAGAATAAATTAATTTTGCAACTGAAATCCCAGAGGAGAAGCAGAAAGAAAATCGATCTGTTGAAAATCTTATCGACTATCTCGCTGTGAGTCCAAAGTAATGAAAATTTCGAGAAATATGTTGTTGTGTACTTCTAGTAATGCATAGTTTTTACTTCTACCTTGGGTTTATCGTTTTTATTTATTTTGTTACGTTGTGAAAATGATTTGGAAAAAAAAATTGTTACATTAAATACTGAAATTAGCTAAATGTGGTTACAAATTAATGTTTTTACTTTTCAAGCCGAAGGTGAAAAGAAGGAAAAATTAATGGATTATGAACGAAGTGTAACTGCCTTCAGATCACCAGCTTGACGAATGTTAAAATGAAACACAATCACGTGTATGTGAATGTGTGTTCAAGAAATGAAGTATGTCAAGTTCAAGGCCAACTAACGTGCAAAACAGCAACGAGTACTTTGTTTCGAAATAACGAGTAAATTAATTTTCTCATTATCGATCATAAAAAATTTGATTGCCACAAGTAATAATAATGGTAAATATCCAGTTAGATGGTAGATTTTTATAGCTAAGATATGCTTCTCAAGGAAATGAGTATGAAAGAGGAATATAGTTAAAATAAAGAACGTCCCGTGGTAGAAGTAAAAGGAGTAAACGGAATTTATAAAGAATCATCTCGCTTTTAGAAAAAAACGGTTCCCTCAATAGTGAATTTTGTCCAAAAAAAAAAAAATAGAAACATCGAATGTTCCGGACAACGAAAAATCTCAAGTTAGCATTGAATTCTTGACTGACTTCATAATTACTAGTTTTCACATAATCTCATCGATTTCTAAATGAAAGTAAAAAAAAAATACTGCAATGGTTGAAAAAAAAAATTACGAAAAAAAGCTTTCAAAATTGAATGATTAATAAGAAAAATTAGTACGAACATCCTCCAGTCAGACGTGAGATTGAGAATGTTGATCTTATTTCTAGAATGGGACATTTAGATTCAAATTACTAGTTATACACGAAATTATTAGAATACTTTCCGTCAATCATGACAAACAGCAATGGGTGCCGTCAAAAAAATTAAATCATACCGACCTCAGAAGATATGAAAAAAAAAAATAGTAACTAAATAAAAACGTTCATTTTTAATGAGTAGAAAATGAAAGATAAGATTAGCAAAAAATTATTTCTTTTTGGCTTCTTTCAATCCAGCACCAGCATTAAATTTAAAATAAATAATATCTCCATCGTCCACTACGTAATTTCTTCCTTGCTGTCGATATTTTCCAGCAGCCTGCAAGGCGAAACGCGGTTTAATAAATTTCAGTCTAATTAATTTGAGAAGCTTTTTTTTATTACCAAATCTTACTTTCACAGCGTTTTCTGATCCTTCGCTTTTAAAGTCGTCGAATTTCATAACTTCAGCCATGATGAAACCTTTTTCAAAATCAGTGTGTATTCGTCCAGCAGCTTGAGGGGCTTTTGTGCCTTTCTAATGAACATCAAAAATACTAAAAAAATGAGTTGAATGTTGACGTTAAAATTTTTGTATGCAGCAAATAATCCAATATACGCACCAGAATAGTCCAAGCTTTAACTTCATCAGGTCCAGCAGTGAAGAAGTACTGTAATTGGAGAGCTTTATAACCTTGCACGATAATTTTATCTAAAGCACTGCAAGAAAATACATAACGCAAATAAATACAAAATTTATGAAAGTATAAAAAATTGATGGAGATTCGAATCAAATATCTCACTACCTAGTCGTTTTGTGTTCGTTCAGGTAAGCTTGTCTTTCATCATCTGGCATATCGGCGAGTTTACTTTCGAATAAGCCGCTAAATGGAATTATAATAGCTCCAGGATCGTGTGAGTCGACCCATTCCTTGATTTTAATTAACCTGAAATTAGGTAGCAGTTTTTAAAATAGAATAGTTTTTAAATTTTTTTACAAGAAATTCTTTGAAGGATGAGATTGGTAAGCGAAAGTAAGTATACATGGATCAAAATAATTGTTATAAAATATAAACAGGAAAGTGCCGTGGAAATGTAAGAATATCTTACTAAGTTCTCATTACTATCAGCAAACTCTTTTTTTAAATTTAGAATTTTATTTCAAAATTATTTCATCTGAAATAGTTTTGCAACCCTTCAAAAATATTTTCTCGTCAGTTAGAATAAAAAATTCCAGACAAATCGGAAATGCAAAAGGACTTAATAACACTCACCATTTATTTTTCTTCTTAATATAATCTTTTTCTGACAGATTAACCAAATACAGAGCTGGTTTCGAAGTGATGAACAAATATTTATTAAGAACTTCGATCTAGATTTAAAAATCCACAATTACTACAGAAAAAAAAGAGTAAAAATAGTCTCATTAAAAATGCTCACTTCATTAGCATTCCATTCGCCGAATCGAATATGTTTCTTTTCGTCGACTAACAACGTTTTTATTTTGCATAAAATGTCCTACAGAAAAATAATGAAAATGATAAAAAGAATGATAAACGTGAAACCTTTAGATAATGGTTCTCTAACTCACATATTCTGGTTTCAGTTTTTTGTCACCACCACGTAGTACAGTTCGTTCTAATTTTTCTAAATTACTCATCATCATTTCTTCGTCTTTCAGTCGTAATTCTTCGGCGATAATATCAAGGTCTCGAACTGGATCTACTTCACCTTCTACGTGAGTGACATCTTCATCCTCAAAAGCTCCTGTAAATGATAAGGCCAAAATTTAAATAAACAGCTAATTATATAAAATAAGACCAAGTAACGTATTTTTTATTCTCAAAATACGAACAATTTCGATCAATTTTAGGAAGCGGCATGAGGTTATGAAATTATCACATTATTTTACGAATCTCAATAATGATGCGGTTTACGAAGTCTGGAATTCCTACGAGCTAAAATAATTATTTTGTTTAGTTTTTTCTTTTCTTGTTTCTGGGAGAAGGAAGCTAGGAGGAGAGAAGAAAGTAAGCATATCTAATTTTGTAATGAGGTAAGTTTGAAAATGATATCAGACACAATTTTTTTCTGGTATGATTTTGGGGTAATAATATTTAATAATCTATTTATTTATTTCAGCAAAACATTTTTGAAGTTCTGCATACATAAAACTAACAGAAAATGAGTACTTGTCAGGCCAAATTCATTCAACAAATCTGGCTATGGGTTTAAACGACCATTATAAAGGAAATTTTCATCGAGTTTCTGTTGTAACGGTTTGTTAAACGAGTACCCAAAGTTGAAATGACCCGGCCTTAGTTACACTTAAATAACGGTAAACCAACGTAATACTTACTGCATAAATTGAAAATAGCATCACAAGCCTTAATGTGTGACAAGAAGGCATTACCAAGACCTTGTCCTTCGGATGCACCTTTTACTAAGCCCGCAATATCGACAATGTTCAAAAATGCTGGTACTTTGCTGCAGAAAACAAACACAGCTTTGAATATCTACACGAAAACAAATGACTTCACTTTAGCAAATGGTTTACGGCTGTCGTACCTGACTGGTTTGTAGTATTCGACTAAATAATCAAATCTAGCATCTGGTACTGGAACCCTATGTGCTGGACATAAGTCAACGTTAGCATGATAATTTCAAACATCAATACACGATTAAATATTCGACACAAAATACTTATTTTCATTAGGATCGATTGTGCAGAAAGGGAAGTTTTCAGCAGCAGCTTGACTTTTGGTGAGCACATTGAAGAAAGTCGATTTACCCACGTTCGGAACACCGACTATGCCAACCTTTAGATTAGTGCCCACACGACCGATGAGTGGTTTCTTTTCGGGCTCTTCGGCTTTCTTGGGTGGCATTGTAGCAAACTAATCGAAAACCTGAAAGATAGCCATAACAGTTTAACGAGCTTAGAGTAATTGTAGTACGTTTAAACCGTTTCTGGAGAATTTTTCATCGATACCGGCAACAAAAACACTTTTCGATGAAATGAGTAACACTTACTTTACGTTGAAAACAACAGCAAACGGCAGCTTAAAATTTGAGAAGGATCTAAAACAGCGAAAGGAGAAGTAATAGATATCCTGTAGATTAATAAGGAGATGGTAACATTCAGAAAATGAATCGAAAAATTGAATTTAAAAGCTGGAGGTAGTGCGAGAATCAAACTTGAAAATACTTCCTGTGGCATTTTTATCAAAACAATCCTAGTCTGAAAAAGTTTGTTGGCTTTCAAGATGGGAGAATCAACATTAACAAAATCCATTTTGATAGGGTACTTTCTTCTCAACCATAACCACCAGTCACTGATGTTTGATTGTGACTTGTGACTGTGAGTCAGCAGAGCCCTAGAAGCCAAAGGCCAAAACGTGGAAGAAAATTTTAATATTGAAAATAACATAAATTTTATTAACTAATTTTTATAATTAATAGTTCGTAGCCAGTTAATTGTGTCGGAATATTTATAATTAATCAATTGATTATTCGTTAGTGGCGATTTATATTTATGACACGATGAAGTCTAGGATAGTGTTATGTTTTCTAAAAACGTGTACCTTCTTCAGTGACAAGAATACAGATCTTCGTTTTTCAATCCATTTTCACTAAAAAGAATGGCGATCTCTTCCCGTGATAGTTCAAAAACAAAATCTTGAAGCAACTGAAAACCTTTTCAATCGTGATTTATGAGTGAATTGCATCGATAAAAACTATAATATTTCGTTTCCTTTTCATAGTTTGATCATTTTAATTTGAATTCATACTGACGCACGCTATGGACAGTCAATCTTCGTCCTGATTTGATAATGCGTTTGGTTTTGGACATTTGAATAATATGATTTTAAATTAATCTGTTTTTAACTTGTTTATCGTTATTAATTTCATTCGAAGAATGCATCGTACTTGTGATGGATGAGACGAGATTGAAAGAAGCCCGCCGGTACATGATGGTAAGTTCATGATAATTAATTTTGGTAGTTTGTAGCTCATTTTTACTTTAGAATTAGACGTAATATATTCTGGTAACAGAAATCATTAATCATTATAATTCATTGGAATAATAGATAATGAAACGATATCTTCAAATCCAAAACCATGGTACCCAGTATTATAGTCTGTTGTAGTGTTCATTATCACATCAGTCATCACAGAATTGAGAAGTTACGTCACCAAAATTTTTTATTGTTGGATGCGTATGGGCAATGGCTGTTGGGCTATCTATTTGTCATTGAATACCAGAATACAATACATCCAACGAACTAGATTATAATAACTGGAAAGGTGTCCTCGCCGCCAAAAACATGACGAAGACCTGGAAAATAGGTTGTTTTCATTTGAAATGGTAATTGTTATCAATTCTATTTACAAAATCCACATAAGCTGGTTTTAAATAGTTTTTAGTGACTAATTTGATGTTCCAGAACACGTAACATTTAAATATCTCATTCAACTGATAGTAGTTTCATAAATCGAGTAGATATAATATGATGATGTTCATAGAAGGTATTGCTTTGGCTTCGAATGAAATTATATGGTACTTGTAGGGAGAGAATGGAGCGGACAAGCTATATCCTTGTCTTACCACGATGCCCACGCAGATATAAGCATTACAACAAAAAGGGCAAGATATGGAAAGACTTTTCCCCGGATATCTTTTTCTTTTCACTATTCGTATTATGTATTTTGTTCGACGTGTATCACGTCACAAGTGCTCTTTCCAGTTATTGAATCAAGTTTGCTGGATACATTATACCAATACACTTTGTACATGGAAATCTTATACTCAGTTACAAGTATGGTGGCCGGTGCCTCTGCTTTAACGTTGTCAACTCATTCTTATCAGTTTTCATCATGAAACATTGAATTGTGGTTTTTGGTAACATCGCACAATATTCAACGAATCTGATTGGTTAATACGAAAATTTTCCGAGTTTCTTCACCGGCTATCATATTTGGGACAGAGTATAAGATTCCCATCCCAACACATCGTAGACTAGGTTGGATTTTATAAACATAGGTGGGAGCAGGGTGGTTGCCAAAAAGGAAGAAGCAGAATAGAGAAAATAAAACTAAGTACTCGTAGATAGCCCACATGATTTGAAAACAGCTCTCCTCCCACCCACTGAATTGTTCTAATAGTTTTACTTTTTCCTTCAAATTACTGATGGATAATCGAACCATCCTGATAGTGCTGCACACATGCTATAGTCTGTCCGTCGTAAGAGTAACAAAAGTTATTTTTAGCGTGGTGATGTGAAGGGAGAGGAAAAGGACAAGGAAAATGTTTGTTTATTGATGAATCGATAGCTATTAATTCGCTCAGTTTGGTCACACATCGTGTTCAGACTGGAGGCAAATTCTACAATTAAGCGGACCATTAGGTATACTAGAAAATGCCCTGAACTTTCTCATCAGTTCGTTAAATTAATAACCAACCCATAAATTTGGACTACGTATTTAGTGAAAAACTGCGTGTAGTGTCTAGTCTGCCCTTTTGCATACCGCCCTAGGTCTGAACTGAAAGAATATTTTAATGTAATTTTTCTCACCTCTCTATTTGCCCAGCCAGTACAATCTATTCGTTGTTGGAGAAAAGCAAAATCTCATATTTCACTTCCGCGACAATTACGTCCATAGTGTCGAAAAATGGAGCTAGTAGCGGCGTATTTTTATGGTAGCCGAAAAAGAAACCGCAACTCGTAAAATTTTACAATAAAATCAAAAGATTTTTAACGCCATCTTCGCATCCATCATTCATTCACCTTCTCTCTCTCTCTCTCTCTCTCTCTGCGTACCTGCCCAACACTTATAAAGAGATCCGAAATCTCCACATTTAACGATTATGTAACATCTTTACTAGAAAGGGAGTTTTTCAGTATCTTTTTGTGGTTGTTTTTGTTGTAGTTGTCGTCAATTCTTTTGGTGCACAGCTACATGGGCCAAAATATAGACCATAATAGTGTACATGTATCTTCAGCGAGAGAAGAAGTAGGCAGACTAAGAATCATATTATATTTAGAAACTGGGTGACATTAAAAATTGTTGAGAAAACGTCGAACTTTGTGAAGGCCGGAAGTGTTGATTTGTCAAAAAAAAAAAAAAAGGAAAAAAGAGGACAATGGTCTCTGGTACAACTGTATGCCTTTCGGTTTAGTTACTATATTGTATTGAACGAAAAATAAAGAGAAGCATACACTGCACACGGAATGCCAAAATGAGAGAGAAACTTGGGAACAAGGACATTGTTAGCTTTAGGTTGCCGCCTACATTGTTACTCAACCTTTGCACGACTTCAGCAAACCTAAAGGGGCGGAAGTACGCTAAAAAGGCACGTGGTGCACTTTTTTTTTTGGAACATATGTCGTATATTGTTGAACTGGTATACAGTTCTCATTTTCTTCTTCAACTAAATTTAAATTTGGATTTCTGGAGTGCAGACAAGTAAGCCTAAACCGATAGGTTGAATGTTGGAGGTCATATTGTTGGAGTCGTCTGAGCCCGAAAAAACCGAAATTATTTTATCGTAGACAGAAAATCCCTTTAAGGATTATCTTAAGTCACATTTTTGAAAAATATGTATAAAAGTTTCTTGTAAAAAAGACGACCAAGTCTAATTTTAGCAAATGTTACAAAATTCTGCGGTGGGCCTGGTTGGAATTGTGGTTGTGTTCTCAGCTCTTATATTAAAAGGTTTGCTGTTCAAGACCAGGCTGCTCCCAATATTATATAAACCCTTGTACAAGCGCAGATATGTTTGAAGTACATATTCATATTACATCGTCTTATAGGTATGTGTAATCTGCCAAGTGCTATGGGAGCATTATGAAAAAAAAAGGAAAGGAACCGATCATGGGGAGTTTTTCTCGAATTTCTCCCCGCTTATTAAGCTAGAAATATCCTTCTCGGCTTAAATGTTAAAGGTCTTAATGGCCTTTACACACACATAATAAATGTCAAGGTTTTATGACCATTCTGAGTTAAAAACAAAATTTTTCGAATGATGGTTCCCGTCCTTAAGTTTGTGTTGAAGGAGATCGCCCATGTTTTATTTAGGTAAGACCTAATTAAATTATCATTTTGAATTATTTTAAAGGATTAGAAATATGAAGAATATAAGAAATTACTGATGGGAATTGAAAAATAGGTACGGTATGGGGGAAAAAATGAATAGTAAAAATGATGACCACCTAAAATTGGAGAGAGAGAGCTATACGATTTTAGAAAAACTTATAATACGGAAACAAAAAGACCGTTAAAAGCTACATCGGACCCTGATATTCATAATTAGGTATTATAAAATTGTAGTGGTGTGAAAGTTCGGTCAACTGATCCGGTTCTACCGGTTTTTAACTTGGAACGGTTCGGTTTTTTTGCTCCGGATTTTTCGGTTTTTTTTTTGGCCCTCCGTTTTTTTGCTCCGGTTTTTTTTCAGGTTAACTGGACTTTAACCTGTTAACTTGCCCAATTTGAAGAAAAAAATAAACCAAAATTAATATATGTAAATACTCCACCAGGAACGCGATATAGTTTTTTTTCTTTGTTGAATGGGACAGTTAACCGGTTAAACTCCGGTTAACCTGAAAAGTAAAACCGGTGAAAAAAAAACTCAGGTTCTTTTCAAACGGTTGAAAACTGCTCCGGTTTTTAGAAAAAACTGAACCTCAACATCACTAGAAAATTGAAATATAAAATGAAAAGAACTACAATAATTTGTCACAAATGACTAATAATTTCCATGAAAAATGAACAAATCTGAAAATGAGGCGCGTGAATATTTAAATAATTACAAATGGGTACATATAGTATACTCGTACTCCTTCGAAAGCTTATTTTTCTGAATACTAAAAATACCTTAATCCTTGAATACTAAAGTGTGTAATTTCGAACGTACACATATTATTAGTATTGGGCAGAGTAACAGAACAAAAATAAAAATACGAGTATTGCACTTTCCTGTGTACAAATTTGGTTGGGTACTATGTAAAAATATAAACACCTTTATATTTTTACTCTGTTCCTATAAATACTGAAGTGTTGATAGTCTTTTGTTGCCTGTATCAAAGTTCTTCTCATTGACTGGTGTAAATTATTGAACTCTACCAGTCGTAATGTTCGTGCTAGTATAATATGGTACAGTGATTTCTGGATGGATTTTTTATTTCATCGTATCGGCTACCTAATTTTTTTGTTTTATTTTTCATTTATGGCACAATATACTTTAATTTTTTTATAATGCTACAACGTTTCATTGGTCAGTTTTAGGCGGCCATAATGAATTAATAGATATAATCGCATGCTAGATCCGCCTTTCAGAGTTTTTTTCTCGTTTCTTGCACGAATTTAACACGCGAAGTTATCCTAACCAGTATTACCAGTACCTGATTTTACTCGTATAATAATTTCTTTTCCTTTTATTTTTCACTTTTTTTTTCCCCACTTGTCGCCATTAAAGGTACGTCGAGCTATAAACTGTTTTTTCCGAACTTTTGATTGGCCAATATTTTTTCCACTGATGAAGTTTGAGAGCTAGGTATATAAATTTATTCTAATTGGATTATAATTCGTTACCTTGAATATGAAAGACATTTAGAAATATGAAACTGAAAAGTTTTCAGGGCGAATAAGACGATTGCAAAATCTCTACAGCTACTAGAAACAATTGGCCATCTTTTGTATTTGACTGCCTGTATTCAACTCTATTAATCACGTTAATCTACAAACTACGAGTACTTGGTCCTTATTCATTATCCTAGATTTCTTTCATAATGTCAATGGAAGTGAGACTTTGATTTAAATATTTTTCATGTATGTAGTATGAACTGGCCTCGTTAGATTTTAAATCGACGCTAAATTAAAAAGGATAGCTTACTGGCTGCCTTAAGTACTATTTGCGGCTTAAGTGTGTCCTTTGATATTTGACTCTGATTACATTGAACTAAATGGCGGTAGACCTTTTTCTTGTGTCAGTGAGAAGACGTCTCATTTTCAATGTAGAAAAAGTTAATTAGTTTAATTAAATTAAAACTAGTCCAGATGTCTGCCGAATTTCACAACTTTATTTTCCCACGGGGTGATATTTTATCTTTTCTGGATTACTTCTCGGAAACATTTTTGCTCAGTTTCCAACTCTCCCGAACCCAATTCTCTTCTTACCAACTCCTCAATCTTTTGACTTTTATCGACTGCATTGCGCAAATTCGATTTTCCATCAATGTGAGCTGAGATCAAAAATTAGCTGCCATAGCACGTTCTCATAAAAGGCAAAACAAATCACTCCTTTATCTTGGCATTGGGCTGGGGCACGCGTCAAAACTCCACATGCGACAAAACTGTTAACTGTCAACATAACCTTATGACCACACCTACTTATCAACCCAGCACGAGTTCCAACCGATTTCAGATTTATTTAAAGGAGGACAAAAAAAAAAGAGTGAAGGGAAAACTAAAATTACCGATAATAAGAAAAACAGCCACTCCCACGTGTCGACAATTGTTCACCTTGTATGCATTTGGACCTACCTCATAGTACATGAGCCCGTATATCGACAAAAGGGGGTAAAAAAAAAAACTAGCCGTTGGTTAGAACCCCCAAATTTTTTTGTTTCGTCAGAACTCCCTCCTTTTCGGGATGGATGGAAAAAGAGAGCTGTATTGGACTTGGAGTGTTTTTTTAAATTACCTTTTTTTTCCTCCAAGAAGCTTTTGATTTTTTATGAAAAAGTTCGTCCCTCCGGAAACGGGTTCGATGCGATGGAAAAAGGGTTTTTTTTTTTGGACAGCCGGAAACACATTCGACATTATTTCAAAGGCTTGAAAACTTAAAAAATATATTTAAAAAAATTTTCAACGTTTGTAACGTTATTCTTGAAATTACTTTAGGTGCTCTTTCATTACAGTTTTTTTCCTCCTTCGATTCGAGGTTTTATATTACAGTAGTTTCGAATTTCATTTAATCTTTTTGAACGAAGAGAATGTACCTTGTGACAGGTTAGGGTTGAGCAAAAATATCTATTGTACGAATCGAATTTAATAAGTTCTTTTTTTGTGTTTCTGTAACCTCCTACTTCCTTGCTGGAATACGCGGTGGTATGATGACAAATGCGAGTGCAGAATTCAAGATTTTAAGGTGCACCAAGGTATAATGATACGAGTAATTGGTTCTGTGCGAACAGAATGCACTTTTTGTGGAGGTATAGGTATTTTTCATCGGTCAATATTGGAAGTTCCGTACTTATATACTGGCAATGACATGAATCCTTTATAGTCAAAAGTGTGTCCTCATTATCCAGTTTAGAGATTCTCAACTAAAAGAGTCGTTCTAAAAATTACCAACTCGACATTTGTAGAAATGGAAAGCGTAATTAGGGGATTTATACGATGAAATGATATTTGAATAGGTGTAATATAGATCCATTTATATGCTTAATTTTCAAAAAAAAAAAAAAAACTGAATTTTCGGAAATATAATTTATTTTTTAATAATTAGGCTACTGAAGGAAAAATGTTCTTACGAAAATGCATTTTATATAGTCACTCAGTTTTGCACCGATTGAAATTTTTACCAATGTATTGAGGATCGTCTTACTGGGGTTCGTTTGGCGTAGTTTTTAAATTTTTTATTTTGTACCTTTTATCCTGTTAGTAATAATTAATTCGTTTCTCTCGGTATAATTGCATCGCTAATTTTTTTTTGATATTACAGACTAAGGTTATTTTCAAATGTAATGGATGGCCAATACTGTAGAAATATTTATTGAATATTATTTGAAATAGTCTAGCTACTTTTTTTAAAATTAGAAATATTTTTATAAGATATCCTTGGTACGCAAAATATTTTTACAGAATATTCCGAACATGTCGCAATCAGTTTATCAGTAGGAGAGTTTTTTCATAAACTAACGCGATTAATATTTCGTAGATATTTTTTAGTTATTAGTCTGCAATATTAGAAAATTAGGAGTGCAAGTAGGATATTTTTACTCAAGTTATGAAAAAATGATTTGTTTCTTCTCAACTATAATCACAATTAGCTAAAAATTGAAAGTATAAAAAATAAAGAAGCACATACGAGTACAGATGTAGATACCCAGTTTTATAAAAACAATTTTTTTTCAGTTGTAGGGTTTTTCTCTACCTTAACGAAATGAAAAAAGTTGATTCGAGCTTCTTGGAGAAAATACAGGCTAGGTACCTACATTGAGATTTGGTTCATCACTGGTAATCTACTAGCCATAAAATATGCGTAATCAACAAGGTCTACTGCCTGCATCGAATTTGTAGTTGTTTTCATTTTTATAAAATTATACATGAAATTCATATTCCTTCTGGCTAGAAAAATTATTCGTTTTTGATTTTATTAGCATGCCCAGTATCGTCGAGTCCAATTATTTTAAAATCAAATGAGTATTCGTAAAAATGGTGGGTTGGATCGAACGTACGTCCCACAGCTAAACATTTACTTGTCGGTGTATTCTATACAAATCGGTATAAAACAAAAGTTGATCTCAACCACGACTTTTTTTTTATAGAACAGCAAAATAAGATGCGATATACTTATATCTTCCACTCAATTATGTAATATTAAAATTTTTTCACAAAAGTTGAATGATGACTGCTGGGCAAAAAACATTTACTTATTTTTTCCACACTATTAATCGATTATAGATATTTTCACTGGCTCTTTTTATTTTGTATGTTATTATAAGTAATCCCCGCCGTGTTTTCAAAGGGAGGTCAAAGCGGGGGTAAAAGTCATTATTCTATTTTTTGGTCTATTTTTTTCAAAATGTTCTCCATCATTATCAATTGTTGGAGTAAATATTTCTGAGAACGTGGCTATAGTGTTTTCCTCTCTTCCCTCTCTTCCTTTGTGGTATTCGAAGAGAAAAAGAGACGGAGTCTACGAGTTGGCGTCCTAATGTCAGTTTCCACATGTGTAATTGCAGTCCACGAATGGAATACCAATTATTGGTTACAGATTCGGTACCAGAATGGTTCAGCTTTACGTCTCCAGGCAATGAACTATTTAATATACCATTTGCTCGATGTGCTTTTTTATTACCAACCTATATCGAGAAAAATAGATATCAGTATTCGTATATAGGTATGTTTCTTTCTTCATAATAATTGATTTACCCGGATCGACTCTTTTAAATCGATCATTTTAATGGATAAAAAAAAGTAGGAGTAGAATTTACCTCAGAAAAATAAGTAGGAAAATTTAATTCTTCTCCCTCAGTAATGAATACTCGTATTTTAATTTTCCTCGTATCGGAAAAAGGGCTTCGGGTGTTTTGGTTAATTATATGAACAGCAGAAGTGCTAATGTCTTGTGGCCAAAAGGCTGCATTCAAACGTCTGAAGGCTGCGATCTTCTTTTATGGCGTCAACATTTTACATATGAATTTTTTATCTGATTTTTTCGATGAGTTTATGATATCGATAAAAAGGGTATCGAATAATTGGCTTAAAATTCGTGAGTGAAATGGATGGCTGCGGATATGATGGAATGTTTGTCGTCGCTCAGTTATAACATACGAACGGAAATTGTTGGAAAATGGATAATAATTATCATTATTAATTCACCATAGTTTGAAGGAAGTACGTTAAGTTTATTGTGATAAGACGTAGAAATGGTGGTACAGTGAGCCTAAACTAGTTCATTTCTCATTGTTCACGAAATGAAATTAGCCAAAGTTGTTTGTGAATAAAAAATGCAAGAGGAGCCTATATTGTTTCACCCCCACCCTCCCCCCACTCTATTATTCAAATCACGAGCTTACAGACAGGTCCTTGAAGAGAGATGATGTCAATGACTTAGTGCGTTTTGGACTGGAAACATTTCTTGGAGTCTGTAAAAATATTGACAATAATCATTGGTACCTACTCTTATACATGACAGAGACTTATGCCCCAGCCAACGTTGCCGCGTTCATAATTTTTCCTCTCTGCACTTTCACAGCTTGATCCTTTCACTACAAACAACATTTTTATAAAGAAATTGAGGAAATCGCTGGAAAATTCACAGTTGCTCAACGTCAGGTACAACGCAGCATTAAAATTTCAGTATAATATTTTATTGGTTGCTAAGCAATTGAAAATGAAGAATGTTTTATTTATCATTATTTACGAATGCTTAGCAGCTAATGACTGTCTTAATGCGTTGTATTGGAAAACGATAATTTTTAATCCCTTTTCCTCTTGGTCCATCGCAAATATCAAAAACCATAGTAATTGTTACTGGCTTCCGTGAATTAGGTATGTAGCCTGCGCGGTAAACTACCCAGTAGCATCACTAACTCATTTTTGATTTTTGGTAAAAACTGACTCAAATGCGTTTTGGAAATTAACGCCTCATATTGTATAATTAATTACCTATATGCTTCAACAACTTTTTTTTCTTCATCACCTGTCGAAGGTATAGGTAGCTTTAAAAAGTTGTTTCTAAGTCATAAACTTGATCTCTTTCCTTTCTCTCTGATTGGTTGATTAATAAAAGCAAGAGACAAAATCGAATTCCCATTGTGTATCGAGTTTGATCAGTTTTCAAAAAATCCCTCTTCTTCCAAGAGATAGATTGAAAAATATGAAACCAGTTTTTTCTTTTTGTCGACTTATGATACCCAGCCAGATCACAGCATGTTCAAATTGGATAGAATTTTCTGTTACATTCAGTGGTACCTACGTTTACATTATTTTTCTATACTCGTATTTATTTTTCCATTTTTCCTCGATGAAAATCCAACTTTCACATTTTTATCGAGAAAGCATACCATGGACGTTATTCTTTTTTAACGTTTCCAAATGGGAAAATCATACAGAACGCGAGAATTATGTTGGGGTAAAAAATAGTGAAACAAATTTTTCTCCACCCTTATATAAACACTGACCATTCGTTTTCTCGTTACATGAAAAGTCAGTTCCGACAAGAAAGAACATTATAGCCTATACGAAAGTGATCGCGTTGATTATGTACGATATTATTTTTTCACTGCTCTCCACGAAAGGGGGTTGCCATACAGGAATAGTTTTGCGGCTTGTAAGTAAAGAGCGTGCAATATGAGACCAATTTTGAATAAATCATAGCCCTTTTTATTTTTCATTCGTTTTTTTTTTCCTTTTGCTTCGCTTCTTCCGCATACAGCATTTCGTTATGGTTAGGGCGTTAGTTCGAGACCGAATGACTTATATAGCACCCGTGGGATGTCCATTATGTCTGATCCAGTGTAAAATCTCTTTAAATCATCGACACTTGTTTTCACAGAGCATATATAAGAGCTTAGTGCGCGGGGGGGGGGGGAGAGAGTCGAAAATGCGAATGCGATTCCTCACCCTCTTATTTTAGCACCCGTGGACCGTGCCACTATAACCCCTTGAAAATGTTTATCTTCCTTTTGTGTCTTTGTGGGCGACGTAGAAATTTTTCATAATTTTTCGCTAGTGTGGTTGAAAGTCGAGTGGGTAAACACGAATCGAGTGATTTAATTTTACAAATTTCAAACTGCGAAAGGGTGCGCAAGTGCTTGGGAAATGCTTCGTTAAATTGTGGTCTTTTTCCTTTTTGTGACGGATGATTTGATTTGAGCATTTAATTCGTTCCAGATAGGCTTATTTATCAACATTACAGTCCTTATCTTTTCAACTTTTTAATGAAGGGGCGAGAGAGGATGCATTTTGTGTGGCAGATTTTTATACTCTTCCTTCGAATTAATGTGGCATTCCCAGCCACTGATTCTATATCAGACTAGCTTCATCGTTTCATAAAAAAATAAGGTGTCTAAAGCTCGGATTGATATACCTATACTTGCCCGAGTAAATATAGTTTATTGGTACAAATCAAAATCTAATGCATTTTTTGCCAACATTTGAAATTGATGGCGCTACAATGTCGTGGAATTTAAAAAATTCAGTATTTCTGATAACTTCAATTCGAAAATTTCTGCTTGAATTTATTTTATTAGACGTCAAACAGTTAGAACTCTTCAATATTAATCAGAGCTGCCTGTGAAGACTTTTCGCCTGAACTTTAAACCGAACGAGCTCAATATTTATTCTTCATTGCTTATTTGTCACCATGTAAGCCTAAATGAGGCTATTTAGCACCTAATATGAAAATGATAATTTGTGCATAAAAATTTATTGTCATCGATGAAAGCTTACCCACCCCTGACCATATACCTATCTACATTTTATTTGAAATGTCGTTTAGGTACAAACTTTTATAGCTTCTAAGTGTCTTAAGTACGATAGTGTATCTACTCAATATTTGAAGAATATAAAAAAAGTGATGTGAAGATATAGTTGTATACGAGTAGAATGACCTGCTAGCTACGTTAATTCAGTTTATAATTTTTTCTTTAGAAAAATTTCATTTAATTCTCGCCTTTCTGAAAAGTAATTTCGTGTAATAAGTACCAATTCAGAATTTAAAATTATAGGCTGTGAAATCAAAGCAAAAAGTCTCGTACGCGTATATCGAAATATAAATCTCATATTTTATTGACCGGAGCTTAATCCGCCATTTTTCTAATTTTTCATACGATGGCGGTAATAAAATCGAACAAAATTCGTAATAGCGAGAATAAAATATGTAATTTTATCTAATATAATCTTTGAATAAATTTTCTCGTGCAATGACGCAGTTTGGCTGAAAAAAATTCTTCGAAACACTGCAGTCGATATAATTTCAACTAGGTACTACTTAATTCTGATTAGGTAGGTACTAGTTTAATTCGCTGATAAAATCGAACTAAAAGAAATAGTAAAAAAAAAAAAAATTAAAAAAATGAATAAAAAGGATTTAATTTTTTTTGTACATTTGTCGGAAATGTAAAATTTCATTTTTTATTTTTGCTTTTTTAAGCGTGTTTCATTTTAGACGCCACGAAGTCTTAAACTAAATAAATTTAAATTCATAAATATTTATGGAGGTACTGGTCCGATAAAAAAATGGTCGTTAATTTTGAACAATAAAGGATGAAAAATAGAGGGGAAAAATTAAAAAATGACGTCGCGATCTCCGGCTGTTGAAAAAAGAAAATGGAAATCTCAAGAAACAATGAATAGTCAGAGTGTTTATCGTTTGGTGTTGAATCATTGCCATTCACATTGAAAGTGGGGTTGAAAATTGAAGTTTAAGTGGTATGTCGAGGAAAAAGGTAATGAGAGAGTATTCACTGTGGAAGTTCTTTGCGTTAAAAGATTCAAATAAGTGCTTGGAACCATTTAATTATTGAATACTGACGATAAGACAACACGCTTTGTCGGAGTGTGCAAGTTATTTTGTGCACTTGGAAAATTTTTGATACTCTCAACGTGAATTGTATAGTGTTCTTTTTTTCCGACAGGACTAGATTTTGCAAAAATACTGCTAGAAGAGATCAGGTCTCCCGAAATTCTCTTATAGATATTTGTGTAATTTATTCAGCATGATCTGTAACAAATTTCTGATTTCGTATCTGTAGGAAACTGAGGGCAATTCAGTTTTTTGCATCTCCTGATGCCCTCCCAAGCTTTTTTAAGGTGTAGAAAAATATTTATTTTCTGTTAATTAATCGAATAATATAGCCTCGCATCATAATTGATAGCCGGTTTCGCCTCGTAGGTACTTCAAGCACCTGGGTAATTACTGAATATGAAGAATTTACTCTAAATATATTTCATGGGCAGCAAGCTGAAATTGCCAGAAATAATTATTTAAACTACGATTAAAATGATTATTACTCTCATCCGGAGTAGAAATTAATTCGAGTTATTGCAACGAAGAATTTTTATTAGGTACACCATTATTTTTTTTTTTCGGTTTGGTTTCTTCGTTTCTTTTCCTTCAATATTTTCTCAAGATTTTTATGGCGTCATAGAAATTTAAATAGATGCATCATTCTCTCGTCATTCGTACATACTAATAGAAGTCCAAGAGAACACAATAAAATGGGAAAGATGAATAAGCTACAAGAAAGAATCGAGTGATTTTCTCGTTGAATTCGTTTTTATTAGTATAAAGATCATATACTCGTAGATATACTACACATTAGTAGTATCCCGATGGGCAAAAAATGAGAAAATGATCCGGAAAATGAGAATTTTATCCGTTGTCAGTCCGTTTTTATTTTCGATCATCGGATCTGAAAATTTGCAGATATTTTTGTCATCTTGATTATTTTTCCAAATCCGTTTGTAAAACGGATTTCCTGATTATAATCAGTGATAATTTTTGGGCAATTTTTCTAAATCCGTTTGTAAAACGGTTTCACGGATTATAACCCGGGCCAACAAATATGATAAAACAGCCTTCACGGAAAATAATCCGGACTCATTTCCAGCAAGACTGATTACAATCCGTTCGAAATCCGTTTTAGAAGCCGGAACACAGGAAAATTCCGGGTTATAATCCAGAAACGGATTATAACCCGGAATAAAACGGATCCGTTTTCAAAATATTTTGCCCATAGGGATGTAGCCTGTTCTTTTGTATTTTTAAGGCAAAAAGTCGTAATATTTATTAGAAATTGAAGAGTTGAGACAGCAGCTGATAACTCTCATGCAGGTGTACCCAATTCCATTGTAGTGTTTGTTTATATTTCAAGTTGAGCATAGCTTGAAATTGGCTTATTCTTCTCTCGAACGTACAAGTCTAAAATAAAATTAAGTACCTATAGCATTAAACTTAATTCAAAATTACTCCTATTTTCACTCGAGTTCTTATATAGATCTGCGAAACTGCCTTGGTATTCTCTATTATTTTGCCACTGTGGGAATACAATTTTGTGGCTATGTATCTATTTGTGCAAGTGGGATGACCTAGACTAGCATTTTTTCGCATTGAATAACAATTTAAGGAGAAACAAGTTTTTCTCGTTGAAATTTTCAGCGTGAAGATGTATTAGTTACATAAATTCTCTCAAAATTAGGCGGTAAAACTTGAAAAATGTTTCGAGTTGAGTTCCCAAAAAGGTTCAAAAAATTTATTTTATTTCGAAGTTTAGAAAGTTGATTGAATTTATATTAGAAGGGTACAAATAGAAAGGTAGCCATAGTTAATGTAACCGGATTGGTTGAAAATAGTGAACGCCTTGTTTTTTACAATCCAAGTCACGTTAATTCTCAGCACAAGTTTTCATACCTGGTTAGTCACGAAGAGAATGGATAGGGTGAAGAGGAAATAAGAAGGGGGCATTGAATAGAGCGTGCGGAGAAATTATTAATTCAACGTAGCATGGAGTTTTTATAATGTTTTGTTGAAGTACGAGTACTTACATACATTGTGGTAGGTAAAAGGGATTTACTTCTGCCTTGATAAACGTTAAAAGGCTCAATTATGGTGTTTCACATCTTTACTCGAATCCATGTCATGTCATTATTCTTCATTCACCCTAACACATGGCTAATCTCAGTTTCATTGAAGAAACGGCTTTGCCGTTCAAGTTTATTATGGTAGTCACATTCTTAAGATGCATTACAAATAGTACGTTTAATCAGTAGAAGCGAGATATTCGATTGAAGCAGTTACGAATAATTGTTTTTTAGATACGATTTTTTTTAAATCCAAAAATTTGACAACTAGGCCTATTATTATTTCTGGTTGGTATAGAATTTACAACCCATACTAAAATATGGTTCGTATGAATTTTATTTGGGTGGTTTTACATGTAATTCTGTTTTTGATGAAATTATCAAATGTAAACGATGAAATTGTTATTTTTCTAACGTAAATACTGAAGCCATATCCAATCAATGCTCCTCTATTCTGTATTAATAATATGATATAATTGAAGAGTCCGATTCCGCAAAGTGTCAAGTGTAAAATTGAAAACGAGGATAAAACAAACTAAAAACAATAAAAATAATTTGTTGCGAAGTTACTTCCGAGCCTCTCACCTTCAGTCAGAAAAAAAAAGAGTAAAAAGTGGTAAAATAGCAGATTTCTATAACCCGATTTCAAAAGGTTAAATGCAACTTTTGGGCTGACGAAAGTACGAGTAGATATGACAAAACCAGCAAAACGTACGAGTAAACCACGTTTGTATGACAAATTGCATAGTATATTTTTAAAGGCCTCATTTTTCGCCACCAAAATACCGTTAGCACTTTTTGGAATCGGACTGATCAGTTACGTACTCGTATATTACTCGTAATAAAGTAGGTTCTGGGTACCCACATTTTACTACTCGTGACACATTGTATCTATTGCCAATTTAAATGCCAACTTTTTCTGTGGAGAAAAATAAACGAATCATCCAAAAAAAGTATATTTTTTATCGTTCGTTCTCCTCATTTCTAATATTTTTATCTTTGTAATCTTTACTGTAGGATTAGCTAATGAGTGTACCCAAACTGGTCTAAAATATCTTGCGCTTTATTCATTCTTCCAAGGAAACAAAATTCAAAAAGTATAATTTTCTCATTGCTTTTTAACGATTTCATTTGTCTGAAAATTGTTTGAAACTACGCACTGACATAGGTCCACTTTATTAGCAGTCTATTCTTCGTTGTAACCGCAATTTGTAGCGAGAGGGAATTTACTAGACGATTACGAATTCGACCATACGTGCTTAATCTGTAACTCTTTCAAAAGTATTCAACCTTGAGCTTAAAGCATATACGCACATATATATGTATGCATTCGAAAAAATGTTAACGAAAGTCGAATTTGAAGAGATCGAGAAAAACGAGGGTGAGAGAGAGAGAGAGGGGGGGATGAAGGATAGTGAATTGGAAATAAAAAGGGTTGCTGAAGAATTGGTGAAAATTAAATTACTATCAATAAAACGCCCGTTTTTTTTGGGTTTCGAATTGAAAAAGCACCAAAACGGTGTCGAAATCATGCCCGATCACGTGGCTTATGAAATATACCCCGAAGGGTCGTTTGATTCGACGTCTTTGGATGTGAACGAGTTGAACGTTGAAGTTGCAAAATTATAGGGGTTCCAAAAGTAGCCTGTGAAAGCTACTCTCCATATTTCTGCCCCGAAAAATTATATTCCGGGTAAATCCTTAAGAACGTGACTTATGCGAATAAAAAATCGATGTACCATAAATATTAAAGTTGGAAATTTCTCATTCTTAGGTTATTGTTATATTTGAAGGATTATAGTTTCAGTGGCACACCCAAGGCGGGCTAAAGGGGTCTCACTTAATTGAACCTTTTTTACAATTTTTTGTATGAGATTTCTGTCATTTAGTATCAAATTGGAAGACTCGGTTCCGTCCTTAATAATTTTCTATGGGTGCGCCACGAATTAGTTTTTTAAGAACGATGCGCGATTGTACAATTTTACAACTTTCCCAAGAATAATTGAAAGATATAATTTAATAACCGAATAATTTTAAACCAAAAAAACAAATACATAGAACAATACACGTAAAGTATACGAATGAGAAATTGTTTAATGGGTAAATTATGTTCTCTCCTCTCCCAAGTTCTCTCCCTTATTGGTCAGTTTTCAAAAACGACCAAAGCGGAGAAGTAGGCTGCTTAATACGAACGTTGTACTCGAATTAATTAGTGAAAATTTTGTTGGAAAGTGTATCACCTTTTGTTTGTTGGCTTCTTCCCATTGGTTATTCGTTACGGTAGGCAATTATCTCGTGGTTTATGTTACACATTTGAATGAAAGCCAGAAAAACGTGGACGAAAGAGGAAGAATGAATAAGGGTGAAGAGAGGAACGTGAACGAAAGAAAGGAAAAAAAGGATTTTCTGGTCACCCAACGACTGCTTCACAGGTCCAGGGTGTTGCGAATTAGCTGGCTCTTTGTTATTCATAATGTATTATACTCGGTCGCTGCATTTGTCAACCATTCAAGATCGTTGAAAAGGAAATGATCTCGAAAAGTGCGAGTGTCCTCATCCTGGTCGTCGGAGAGTCGTATTGAAAACCATTAAAGTACTCTTGTTTCGAAGACTGAATAGAAAAGGACCTTTTTCCTTTCAAACGCCTAGTGGTGGCTAATATTTCGGAAGCTTGCTAATTACCTTCGTCCGCAAAGGGTTGGTACTCCAGCAGCGTGAAATTCGTGTCCCTCGTCCAGTAATGACCGCATTGAATACTTTTTGGTCGTATAGTAAAAGGCTGATTATTTATCTGTGTTTGAGAAGTTACAAAATAAAAAAAAATCATTCGTAGTAAGCAGACTTTGCGTGGTACATTTGAGGCGGGGATGGGGGAGCGATTGAGACTAAGAATGTTTTTGTTTGTCGAAAAAAAGTGAACGCGAAGCTTGAAAGTAAGTGAGTTAGTAAATGCAGTTAAGAATAATAAGTTTGTCACTTTTAATTAAGTACCCTACGTTATAATTTCATGAGTTGAATACATCAAGAAAAAAGTTTATGAGAGTTGAGTGCCAACCCAAGAATATAAGTGTTAAGAAAAGTACCTCAATTCATCAATTTCAAAGATAGACGCTATATGGTCGCTTTAAGTTGGTAGCATGTGCTTACTCGCTGGGCCCAATTCTAGAAAAATGGTTTTAGATATTTTCCCGAATTTTTCAAATGTGTGAAAAATGGATCACCAAAATACGAGTATAATGGTCTCTCATCTATATCATTATCTGGGTTATTTTCTTTACGCAATTTTGAAAGGATTAAATTCGTCGATGTTATTTTTTCTCCCCCTCCTCAAGATCAGGAATTCTTACTAATGAAATTTGTTAATCCTAATCACCTCCACCCCTGAGCACAAAGTCCCAGACATACCTATCAAGGTATAAGAACTTGAGTTATAAATTGTAGTCTATAGCTTTTTCGATTTTAGGGGAGAAGAAGGTGGTTATCATAAAATTAAGGTTAGACCTGGGCTTGGTAAAAAAAAAAATTTAAACATACGTACCTCGCTAATTAGTAAGGAAATTCTATAACGTCACCTAAATGCGACACTTGAATTATGCTACCTATATAACTTTTAAATTATTGGTTGAAGAAGAAAATCAGTTCGTAACTCTTGCAATTAATAAAATAAAATGATGAAATATTCAAAGTAGATGTTTGTGCCGGAGAAGCTGTTTGTAGGTAGAACTTTCATGGGAATATGCCATTTGTTAATTTATACCGTATTTATACGTTCTATTTCACGAGGAGGGTAGATCAATGTAAAATATTTATAGAATAGGCTATTATACCAACATGAAGAAAACTTCATTTCCAACGTTACACCACTACAATAATGTATGAATGAAAATTGTATATTTTGATTTCCAACAATAACTGCAACCTTTTCTATGTTACTTTCTGCAAACTTTGTCACGCACTTGTTAAATAAACTTCATTTTGTTGCTGTGCGAGAAAGTGTGATTTCCTAAAAAAAAAAAAAAAGGATCGGGTCTTTGAAGGCTTTAAAGACTTCAAAACTTCCTTTCAGGTATAGACAATCTGTAATCCCCCATACAAAATGTTTCCACTCTAGTTGACAACATTTCGTCTCCAATCTCCAAATTTTTGGATTAAAATCTCTAGAAAAATGTAGACGATTGACACGACAGGTATAAAAGATGAAACATGCACTTTCTATTGTCGGATTTGTACAATTTTCGTTTTTATTCTTTTTTTTTTCGCAGACTTCTTCTTTCGTGAAACAGGTGGCTTATTCTTACTACAAACTCTAGTTCATTCATGAAAATAATGAATGAATCTCTATTTTTACGATGGATAATAATAAAATATCGAATGTACAGAATTAAGTGTCGAATTACATAATTTTTGAAAATTGCCTGCTTATTTGTACGGCTTATTAGTTCGTTGATCGTGGGAAGAGTGAATTTGACACGAGTTGGTAAATTTATCATTATAGAATGACAGATTCGTAAGATTAGGGTGATTTTTTGTTCCCTTCAACTGCAAGTTTTTGGTACTTCCAAAGAACTGACGGAATAACAAGATATTTGTTCCCCAGATTCAAATAAATAAAATAAAAAAAAATGAAAATTCACCCAAGTAGATAGCTAATTAACTGCTATAGCTGCTAATGAAGCGCAATTTTCCAAAACGCATTATAAGTCAAAAAAACTAATTTTTCAGGAGAGACAAAAAACTGCATATTCCTTCTCAACTACTGGAAATAACTCGATGAAAATTGGCATGTTCGTAGTTGAGAATCTATGCAAAAGGAGCCTCTTTTGTTTCACCCCCCCCCCAAGTATTCTAATCACGAGCAGCTACAGGTCTCTAAAGAGAAAGATGTCCGTGACTTAATGCGTTTTGTAATGTCAAATTGCTTGGAGTCTGTAAAAATATTGGCAATAATCATTGGCACTCTTACATGACTGCAGAGACTTACAAGTACATGTACCACAGCCAACGCTACCTCGTTCATAATTTTCCCTTTGTGCATGCACCTTCGTAGCTTTAACTCTTTCACTCCTAACAATATTAATTTGAAGCAGGTAGGATAGAAAATTATTGAAAAATTCACAATAGCTCAACGTCAGGTACAATGCAGTATTGGAATTTCAGTATTTATTGGTTGCTGTAAGCAATTGAAAATGAAGAATATATTTTTATCATTCTTTACGAATGCTTAGCAGCTAATAAACGTTAGAAATTTCAACGACCCGATGCGTTTTGCAGTATAAAAAGTGTTAGTCCCTTTTCCTCTTTCCTCCCAACAAATATAAAAAACCATGGAAATTTTTCGTGGCTTCAGTGAATCAGGTACTATGTAGTCTGCATAGTAAACTACGCAATGGCATCGCTAACTTATTTTTGGTAAAAACCGACTTGATACGTTTTGGAAAGTTACATCCAAGTTATACCTTCCTATGGGTATTTTTATTGTACGAGTAACACAAATTTCACGAATAAATGTTTACTTGGTCGACTTGATGATGTAGCTTACAACGATTTCTCTCGAGAATTGTTTATCGTTTGTCTTTTGCCAGAACTTTAAATGATGGTGGGATATATAAGCGCAATATCTATATAAAGATGTAGAAGCCTTAAATTGAATTAAAATTGAAGGTTGAAACGATGGCGAGTCATCCCACATTACTGGTCCAATTCACTTTTTTGTAAGCCAGTTTTTTTCCTATACGTAAGTATGTTTCTTCTGAAGGAGATACATAAATTTGCCACCGTAGGCGAAAATCAATCCACGAGTTCAGATTTTCTCATAATATTGTGTGGTCCTCAGAAAGAAATGTCTATATTTCATCCGTGGTACTTGGGTCTGCTTACGTATGAAACCACGTAAAAGCCTCCCTCAACCCCTCATTTTTATGCAGGACAAAACTTCAGAGTCGAAGTCAATTAATAAAAAGTCGTATCCGAAAGTAAAGCAGCAAATTCGTTCCACCACATTTGGTTCGCAAGGATATTTATCGGTGTGGGTCACAATTTAGAAGAAAAGTAAAAAAAAAATGTCTCACTCGTATATAAATCGGTGAAATACCTAACCATTGAAACAGCATCTGGCTACCCAACCAGTAGCATTTTACAAGGCATAAAACCCTCTCCGAATTCACCTTCTTGTTCTCCCTTTTTGTCTTGTTTTTTTTTTGCTCTCTTTTATTTTTCGACACATCTTTGAGGCTACAGGATTTTATAATAATGAGGCGTGAAAATTCACTCGCGATTAAGATATCATCTACAAAAAAAAAAAAAAAGGTTAGATCACTAAACTCTCGAGAACATTTATACATAAAATCGAAAGTGTTGGAAAAAACACACACTGACACGGGTGGGTGAGAACTAAAAGAACCTCATTCACAAAATTTGTCATTGGTTGAATTGAAGAATGCAGGTACATTCTCCGAAATAATTTTATAGAACATTCGATTCTCATTCAACTGATGGTCGTTACAAAATATAATAATGTATCCAACCTAAATTTCCTATATTCTTTCGTTTTCAGTTATATGTGTTGGATAAATAAGAAAGAAAAATATTCATTCTGGATACTATGAATTAATGTTTGTAACATATTGTGTTACTGATCGGAGCACATTGACTGAGTTCTGTTGAAATGGCCATGCAAACTAAAATGATTGAATAAATTAAAAGAATACATAAGGGCCAATCATCCGCTGACCAATTATTTCGGTTTGATTTTTTATGATTTAAGCTCGATTCCATAAATCAACAGTGTCTATCAACAGTTTCCAAATGTATGTATTAAATTATCTAAATTTTGTAAACCTTCATCCTTCGTATGGGTACTCCTGCTGGGAGAGGAGTCTATTATCAAAAAAACGAATGAATAGATAACAGCTTGCTAAATCAAGTGCACAGTTAATTTACGTGCCCATAATTGAGTCTATATGGTTTTTTGAGAAAAAAAAAGAACAACAAACAAAAGTTACCTCAAAGACTATTATAGATATTCCAAAGATGTGAATTTTCTTCAGTGTACCTACGTCAAGTTCTTAAATATTTGAAGATAGGTAGCTAATTATATGATCGTGAATAATTTATAATGATCCGGTGGAGTTGTTATAGTCTTCATTATAGCCCCTTTTTCAAGTCTCTGCATTCTTTGTAGGATTCATCAAAACTAAATGTAATGAACATTTTTTTGCCACATTCTCCTCATTTAAAACGCTGCACATACTTCGAGGCTTACGAACGTATCGGAATTTACTTGCTTAGATTTTTTTAAACTCTACTTCCTGAAAGAGAGGATAGTGAGGATACCATTGAAATATACTGACTCGTTTCTCTGAAACAAAATTTGATGCACGAGTAACTAAAGGATTTTTCAAAATATGCTTTTCAAAATTAATCTGAACTTTCTTCATTTTCATTCTCGTCAGTTTAACTTCATGAAAGACGTAATTTTCTGCTAGACAAATTACGTGCACGTGTAATTAGTAGTTGACTTGTTCTTTGTAGGAGAATAGAATATAATACGTCGGTTTCCTATATTCCTACCTGAATTCTTTAATAACCTCTTTTTATCGATTTCTTCTTGAAACACATAACCCTTATGAAATGATTGTTTTATTTGAGCTATGCACTTATCTCCTCTTTCTGAATTGGCCAAGAAAATGTCATTTTCAATTACAAATCAAGAGGTAGAAATTCGAATCGAAGTTATTGAATGAAATATGTATATATCATTGGGTTGCGAACTAACAATAATGTTTAAGAGGCTACCAACATTCTTAATAATATACATTACTGTATCACTGTATTTTCTGATGCTAGCAAGCATTATTAAAAAAAAAAAAACTTGTTAAAAGAATGCGCTAAGCACACGACCCTTGTCAAAAATGAGACTTTAATTTTCAAGTGAAGAAAAAATACAACTCGGGACAATGTTAAAGCCTGGTAACTATTCCATGTTTTTTTTTTTTTTTTTTTTTTGGCAATGTGAACCACGAGAAAGAAAAAACTTTGTCGAGGAAATGAACTAGTCTATAATTTTTGTTCTTCCTCCGACTTTTTTTTTCGCCTTTCTTTTTTAAAGGTTCATTTCTTTTTCACATCTCCAAAACCTATATCGAATAATAAAACATAAAGAGGGCTTGGGTACCTACGTGATGAAAATATCCAAGTAGGTTGATGGAAGACAATTTACTGGTTGTTAATGAAATGATGCGTGCATTTCGTTGATTTTTAACAATAAGAATTGATCGATTTTTGCGTTTCTTGTAGATCTGTTGTGAGTATAAAAGCTCGAGCAATTATTAGCAAACATCTACAGAAGTTTGTGACGAATATTGACTATGTCTCTTTTTGGGATAGAAAATAAATGAATTAGAATGTTTTTTAAGCTATCCTTTTTTTTTTTCATTTATTTATCCGTATTTATGAAAAAATAATACCTAGTAGGTACCCCTACTCCCTCTATTTTATTGTCAGCCAACTGGGTTCTGAATTGATTGAAGTTGAGCTTTGAACCAGCCTTAAGCTAGAGAGCCTGGCATTGTTCTTAAATTTGGTAGGTTTGAGAGCTCAGCTGAAAATAACTCGAACTCAGTGAAGACCTAAGGCCTATTGAACTTTTTTTTTAGGTACTCGAATTATTATATTAACATCATTGCTAGTGCTATAAGGTTTGGAGATTTTCAAATTTTCACGGTCGCGGTGGGTACTAATGAAATGCATTCTAATGAAAACAAACTGTTAATTTCCACTTTTCGGGATTTATTTATTGAAGTTGAGATTGCTTAAATTCGGTTTAGAAGATCGTACAAAAAAATGCCTCGTTATCGAAAAGAGTAAAAATTTGTGATCTGAACAAAAACCTTGTAACTAGGTAGTTAGTTACCCGAATGCTTTTTTTTCGTCCTTCGAACATTACCTACACTCTCATAAATTAGATTACATCCAGCTTTGAATTTTCTCTTTTATTAAAAATTTATTTACCACAAACTGCACCTGTTTAGCTATACTAACGAAGTAGTATTCTATGAATCGGGTTAAAAAATAAATATTTGCTAAAAATGACAGTGTACCCGCTACATCGAGTGTGTGTCTCTCATTTTAGTATGAAAAGCAAACATATCCTTGTTGAAAAAAAAAATCGGTAGCCCAAAGTCATTTAAAATCTTTTTGTTAACTTGACGCTGTCTCCGAAGTTTTTTACATTATTTACGTATTCTCTTGTATAGGTCTACCAAAAAAAAAAAAAAAAGTACGCACACTTAAACACCGAGGCATTTCAAAAGGGTATCCCTTATGTCCTCTCAATGCCTCTTCTCACCTTTTTTAAAATACGTTCGAAAAAGATTTTTGCATCGTATATCCGAATCGTTCTCGTCTCATTGTTATATTCGTGGAGAGATAGCATCCCATTGTGTAGGTGACTAATTCATATATAAAGTTTTGATAAATGTCCTGTTATGTCCAATCGTGTATTTAACGCTTTAAACTGACTCCGCAAGCACACCCACTCGCATACCACGCGCATTAATATCAGGCTTGTATCCACTAAGGATATACAATTTTTCCTGCGAATCAATAAAAATAATTTGCTTCGAGGACACAATAGACGAACGCATCCGAGGTTTATAATACATGTATGAAGGGTGCTACATAATCATTCTCTACACAACCCCTATAGAAGGAAAAGAGGAGAAATAAAACAGATATATGCATATTGTTTGCCATCAAACCACATTTCCTTCAAGAAAAATAATAAAATAAAAACAATAATTTATGATTATTGTCAAAAATTTTAATAGCTCGTATTTTCTTCATTTTTGTAAATCGAAATTTCGAGTTGTTTTATGAAACTTGTTTCTCAAAAGTATTTGTGATACGTACGTACGAGAAGATTGAATTAAAATGAGGTCAAAAATGGGAGAAGGGTACGCATGCTTTTTGAATAGCCTATACATACTCGCAGTTACATGGATGGGAGGAATTTCATATTATAAGTACTAATATAACTGGATGAGAAAATGAGATTGATAGTCTTTGCAGACGTTGTTAAAAATGATTCTGTTTGTGATACTCGCCGAGATCTCTGTTCAAACCTAAATGAAAACCAAATTATTCGATATTACAAAAATTGACTTTAATGAAAACTGTTTGTTCATTTAAATGACGTTGAATGTCACTATCCTGGTTATTAGGTTGCTGTACGAAAAATTTTTACAGAACTAATTTTTGTAATTAAAAGATTTAATTTTCACAGAGATTCTAAGCACTTAGAGATCCCTGCATCACGAGAAGTATTGTTTTCAGTTACACCGAATAGATAGTCAATCTAAATTTTTCATTATAACTTAAACTGCCTGATGAAACCAGAGAAAACATACCGGTGGATGAAACTGATATACATATTTCTAGAATGACTTGAAAGTATCAAGTTCTACAGCCGAGAATAGATGGTTTTCTAATTTTTATGAAAATTGGTTGTAAATAGTTTGAAAAATATTTTCGGAACCCTTAATATTCGTAGATAAGGATATTGTTAACACCTTGTCCAATAGAAGAGTGAAGTAGGTATAATTTATTTTTGAAATAGCAACAAATCTGATTTTTCCACTCAATATTATGCGCTAAAATTTGATTCGATAAAGGGTACAGCGAAGGACCGAGATTTTGATATTTTATAAATACTGATGTACAGTATAGTACCAATATGTATTTTTCGAATTGTTTGTAAGAATATTTGGTTATTACGAAGACATACTTACGCACCTTAATACTATTGAGGCCTATAGACTTCTCCCACGCACATATTCATGCTTAAATATTATAATATAAATTTATTCCTCATTTAAGCTCGAGTCCTAATCTAGAACAAGAACATCTTAGGAGACTTGGAAGTTGACTAGTCCTATAATTTATTCTTCTCACTTACGTTTGAACTAATTGTACGTATACCTAATATAATTTTTTTTTTTTTGTTATTTCAGGTAAGTTTGAAGCAGATACCTCAGTAACTTTTAGAATCGTTTTAACCTACATTTAGGTATTTCATTTCGTAGAAGATACGAGTATATTAGCGCTAAATGTAAGTAAGTCTACATAATTATGTTTCTTTTCGTTTTGAAGATTCTGGTACTTATGCACTTGTACTTGATCTTTGATTTGTATCCTTTGGGATTTCATTCCCACCACAATGCGAGAGGATCAATGAAGAATAATTTTTACTGTTTTTCATAGAAACGTTTTGCCTGTTTCTTAAATTACGAGTAAACATGATCCACCCTCCCACCTAATTACAATATTTTTCTACTTGAGAAAACAAATTGATCACGGGATATGTCTTATGGCTGTTGATGAAAACACCCTATTCGATCCCTATGAAGTGTTTTAATATTGATAATAATACCAAATCATCGGATCAATATGAATGTATTGATAGATATTGATTTATATTCTCTTGAGAATGAATATAGTCCTGCCACTATCTACCTCCGTCCCACCCCATCGCCCTTCCTATCGTATTTCACCCCCCAACTATTTAGTCTTTGGATAAATATTGATGTTCTGTTTGATATCGATATGCTCTTCAAAATATTGTTAAATTCTCCTCAATCATTGCTACAGTAGGTGTATAATTTATACGTTCATCAGCTGAATATATCGATATCGATAAGATATGTATATGAGATGTTACGTACAAGAATATTGTGTCAGATGTTGAGTAGGTAACCGAAATAATCGGTTACGAATGTTACATTACAGAATATGATACCCAACCATTAGACATATATATAATAAGTCTTTGAATGAGAATCGAAAAATTTTCGGTCCTAGATCCGCGCTACACATGTTAACCACGACGTGTTCTTTTACTCGTATATTTGAACCCTAAGCTTTTTTACGTATCTCCCCTATTTTCGATAAATAACAAATAATTATCAGTCTATTATGAGGCGTGATAAATTTTCTGCAAATCAATAAAAACAATATGTTGACGATTTGAAGACACAATAGATAAACACATTGGTTTGTATTTTGCAATATTTAGGGGTGCGAGATATTTTCTATACAACTTACAGAAAAAGAAGGGAGGAAATAACAAGATATGCATGTATAGTGTAAGTTATAGCTACCCCATTTTGCCGAGAAAAAAAAACCTCGAAACAATGATTTATGGTTTTTATCAGACAAACATAATATAATGGCTTGTATATTCTTTAATTTTTTGTCAAATTCTTTAACGCGTTTGTAAAACGGTTTTCAAAAACAGTTTTTGTCACTATCGAATGTAAATTATCAGCCCAAAATAGGCGTCGCACTTTTGGAGGTTTTCTAAAAAGAAAGGTTTTAGAAAAAAAAAAAAAAAAAAATGGTACCTACCTTTTGCCAATAAGCTGTTATTGCTTTTTGTTATGTCATCGCCGATTGAGCATGAAAATCGTTGTCAGGCGATACTTCTTCTTTTTTTCTAAACCGTTTTTTCTTCTTGACTTTTTTCCCCCTCTCGTTCAAAGCCAACCACATTCATCTCTAAGCCAGCATTTGCTGCTGATATTAATAACAAAAGATTAATATTTTACGATCGCACTATTATGCTGGTGTGTACGAACAGAAAAAATCCGTGTAATGTAGTCTTGTGTATATTATGTACTCGCGTATCATCGAACAAAAATGCTAATGGCCAAATTTTTCGCTCATTGAGTCTTTGGAATACGTTTGGATCGTGTCGGAGAGTATTCTCCAACCTCAGTTTCCAACTTTTTTCTCCTTTTGTTACCTCCGTGTACAGTTGTACACCTCACCTTTTTTCTTCTCTTTCTCATTTTCTCTCCCTCTAACCAGAAGGATATGGAATTAAAAAAGAGTTCTCGGATGAGATTTAGAGTGAAGCGAATGCACGTACTTTGGTTTATTCGTTCAACCCTCGATTAAACTAACCCCCCAATACTGGGTATGATTATTTGCGAATATAAACTGTACGTGTAGCTTATGTGCATTATTGAGAAATCAGGGAAAACTGCTTTGGAAGTCATATAATATAGCAGCAACCTGTAGCAGTTTGCTCACCAGATAGTATAAATATGGGTAATTGAAATAATATCTATCGTTTTGGATGAGATTTTTTTCTCCAAGTTGTGCGAATTTTTCACAACTTTCTAGTATTTCCAGAATTATTCTTATTTAGTTTTGAAGAACTGTGACATTAGTAAACAGAAAAGTCGATTAGGTTGTTGAATGAAGGTACAAATAAAAAGGCAAAAAATCACCATGCCAAATTGGCTATTTTTTTCGTCTTGCTTTTAAATATATTCTTACTAATCACACATTAGGTAGTCTAATTCGAGTTATAAAAAAATCAATTTTCACGAACACCAGCAATAATATTATTGTTCTCCAAGATAGTATTACTCATTCTGTTTCTTCTTTCGTTTCCTTTTTTTTTATCTTCAAATAACTAGACGAGTTTATGAACATGAAAAGCCAGGTCAGATATGCGCATTCTTTAATGTATTTATTATGCATTTCTAAGTTTTCAAAAAATACCCAATAATGATCTAATCACTTCTGCGAAGCTTACATATAAATACTTTTCGGTTTGAAAGTATAAGGAAAAATTCAGTCAATTTCGACTAAAAAAATGAGTCATTTGTTTCCCGTATTATTCTTCGTGACTTCAGGTAAAAATTAGGACCATCTTTTTGTTTGCAAATTAGATAAACTAATTTATTTCGAAAGAAAGAGGGTTAACGCTATAATTTTTTCTCGATAAAATATTTTCCTCGAAGGAAGTTTTGTTTCATTATCTTGGCCTAAGTAGTAATGTCTACCGGCATCCCCATACTAGGCGTATAGATTGGAAATAAAATAAATATACCACCAACCACTTTTCGTATTACGAACGTCGACGAAATTGAATAGCGAAAAAATGGCTAGAAATACTTTGAATAAGAATTTTAAAAAATCTTCGATTAAATGAAATTTGGTAAATTATTAAAAAGTTCGCCGCATCTTTCATTTTCTATAGAAATCGAGCTAATTCCATGGTAAATGAACTTACGAAAAATTGTCGACGATACTCGTTTGGTTCAGTATTGCAGTTGAAAGTTTTTGTTGTTGATAAAAGTTTGAATTAAATAGAAGGGGGAAAAAATTGCCTTTTAAAATCACAAAACTATTGTTCATTCCAAACGTGAAAGGGGAAATGAGAACATTAAAAACAAACACTTTATACAAAGGACCAACTTACGAGTATATCGCTATGTGAAACTGAATTATGCGTTTGTCGTTTTCGATACTTTCATGATTAAAAAAATCCGAAGTTGGACTATCCGGATCTGGGCACCGAATTGAATGAATGTCAAAAGAAAAAGGAAAATTTGGAAACCACGTATGCATTTGCTCGAAGTTAATTTGGTACGTTAATTGTTGACCGCAAAATAAGACCCAAATGCAAACCCTGTAATTATTCGATGACTTCAAGTAAGATATGATCCGTTGGGTCATGTCTCTGAAATTTGAATAAACAGTTGTAAGTATGGGTGGGGGTTGAAGTTTGAGAATGACGAAGTGACTGTTTTTTCATCAAAGAATAAGATTTAATATTTACCCACATCATTGTAAGTGTTTTTATGTTCATATCAAATTAGTTTTCGAACTGTCTTGTAAAGGTGAGAGTACCCAGCAGCGTGAGAAATTATACATAAAATCAGGAATGAGACCGTACGAATAAAATCCTATAAAATATTCGATAAACAGCGTCCGCAGAGATCAAAAATCAGGAGGCAGAGAAGGGCCCTGAAGAAACTTAATTCGATGTTAGCGCACCCAAAAAAAAAATTAGTCGGAATTTTTCATTTTATTCACCTCGTTCTGGATTCGCTAGGCAGCATAAGAGCAAATGTGTGAAAGTTTCCAATTTATAACAGAATATAATTTCATAACTCTGGTTGCAGACGTTAGAATAATAGGTAGGCTACCTACGTATGATTTTTTCTCAAATTTTCAATTTAATTTTGTGATCTTGACGCTGACAAAGAGATAAAATTTTATCGACACTGCACTGGTCCAGAGAAATGAATGGGTGGTATTAGTTATAAATAATAAACAGTTGAGTAAATTTTCTCATCGCGCATTTATGGACATTATTGACATTCTTAATGTTTGTAGTGGATATATTTTTTTAATATTTCGTAATTTGTGCTACAAAATCTTGAATTGTCCCTATTTACGTACCTATTCAAGTTGTAAAAATTGCTATTCAAATTTCTCTCAGTCAAAATACGAGTACTATTGAAAATCGAGATTTCCTGCCGTTGGAAATAATATCCGTTTTTATTTTTATTCCAATTGCATAATTCAATTATGACCAATAATTTCTCCATATTTCCTTCTTTCATGGAGTGTAATATTTCTGCCAATAGCAGAACATGAAAACTTTTATATGGTAGCTTCGTCAGCTTTTTTTTTTTGGAATTTCGGTTTATTATTGACGAGGGCATTGGTAAAAGCTAATTCCAACCAATTTCAAAAAATACAGGCTAAGCTCAATGTTGGAAGTGCAACATTCCCTAACCGAATGATATGGCATTTGGCTCATTACCTGACACGCATGCTCGAAAACCACACGAGTTCACAATAGAATTAATAATATAGCCGAGTTGGTTAAGTTTCTTTTAAATATTATAATTTAGTCGTTTGGTAATAATATATTCGTGTGTTCGAGTAAGCTATACTTAACCGGTAGCTCATTCTGAAATACAAAATTTCCAACTCAGACTGGTTTACTGCATGCGATTTTTATTAATTTTGTGTTTCCCCTAACCCCTTTTTGCTTTCATTTTTTGTTCCTGTGACAGACAAAAAAAGGAGGCAGAGAAAAAAGAACTCTATACATATTGCCTGTCGGTCAATTAATTTCTTTAATTAACCATAAATTGGCTAATGCGCAGTCTTCCTTTTGTGATGGTCGCTACTTCTGTACACGTTATAGGTAGGTACCTGTCAAAATTCAACCTGAACTAAATATTCAAAGAAGCTCGAAGGTCTAACTAAAATGGAGAACAATTAGTATATTTGTAGTTATAGAAAAATTTTCCATTATAACGTACATACGAGCTTTCCTACTTTATAACAAAATGAGAACTAATAATTGAAGGCCCAGAAAATTCTGTACAGGGGACAAAATATCACGGCTGAAAAGAAACTTGAAACGCCCAAAATGCATATTAGCTATTAGTCCTCCGTGGAGATGAAACAGAAAGAGCTAGGACTTTGATTTAGAAACTATGCGTCGACATGAGTGATGAAATTTAACATACTCGTACTTACCTTATATATTACATATGTAGAATCTGCGTACCTATATAATTTGATGTAGGTAAAAAATTATTGTGAAAAAACAAAATTTCCTGGTAAGAAATGTATCTACAAGTATAGGAGAGGATGTACGAGTAGGTATATTATTGTCGTCATAAAAATATTTTTACCCCCTTGAGTACGTGGGAAAGTTATATCTTGGAACGTTGCACTTTTTGGCCGACTTGTTTCTATACCTACGCGAATATAATCTCAAACAGGCATACTCGTAATTTATGACCAAAAATTTTTTTCCAACTTTATGTAGACTAGGCAGCTATATGTGTATATGCTTCTTTTAACGTTAGATTCTACTGAGAGAAATGAGTATAGTATTGATTACATGTATGATAGTAATTTTTCTCATCGCATAGAAGAAAATTTTCATTTATCGTTTCGAAAAGATTCTTAATTTTTGTACCTAGTTCTTATATATGCTATCTTAGAGGTGATACATTTTACTATTTTTGTGATAGCTTCTGCTACTAATCTGGAATTGTTCTAGTTTTCCCATTCAAATGGTGAAAAAAAAATTACTATCTAAATTTTGTTCAATGTTACATTTTTTACGGCTGTCTTGCAAATCCTCAACGCTATGAGTCAGACGACCATCTTGTTTTAAAATGTTCTCACAAATTTCAACGCAGTCACATTTCACCTATTTCGACGCGCGCTCGTCAAATAAATTGCTGTGACATTACCAGACAATATTTACTCGTTATGATTTATCGCGATTAAATCGTTTACACTTGTTAACGTAAATTGGACTACATACCTATTACCTATACACTATGCGAGAAGTGCCGAGATTGAATTCCGATATCGAGATTAAACGACTAGGTCAAATGCTCCTCCTCTTCCTCTCACTCGCCCCTAATTAGGAAGTAATGAATTATTCGGACGTGTCCATTGTTCCATCGCAAGCCTTATTCGAAACGAATTACCTAAATTAATTTCAATACGGACCCGACGAAGGCAAGAGTGGCCGCAAAGAGCTAATCGAGTGAGAGAGAGAGAGAGAGAGAGAGAGAGAGAGAGAAAGAGAGAAAATAGCGCCTTTAAGTGGACTCGCGTTTTTGCATCGTCATATATTGTTGGCTTTTTCGATTTCCCACTGAGGAGAGTACATATATATGGCTGGAAAAAGTATACGGAGTGAGAAAAAACAATGTTTTGTGCTCAGTCATTTACATTTAACACCTAATGCCCCCTGAGGCTCGTACACGTGCGTTGAGTAAATAACTGTCAAAATTTGAACAATGCTCTACAATGCACTGCTTGTCGAGTGCAGGTAAAAGCGATACCATTTTTTGTTTCCACTCCTAATGTACCTATTGCCTATATGTCAACGGAGGAGGATAAAGATTTTGCCATAGATTTTAATGGCGTCGATACGTGCAGCCTATTCGAGGGTACGCCGTGCGGTAAATAATTTTGCAATTAGAATCGTTTTATGGTGAAACGGGAAGGTAGCCTAAGCCCTAAACTATTTAGAATCTGGCATCGCGTGGTCCGTATTCGTTCATCGTATAAATTCAAAAAGTTGAGCTGGAACTGGAATGATGTTATTTTGCCGGAGGCATTGGTGGACGTGTAAAACCGGTAATTAACTGTAATACTTTTTCGCTCCAAATATTAATCATCGATAAATTTTCATATTTCGTGGCTTTCGAAATCAGTTGACCAATTTAAAACGTCAATACTCGTAGGTACATATATATTCGCAATACGCGCAGTTAACAAGAAAATACGAGTGCTACAGAAACACGGCGAGATAATGACCATGAGAAATGAAAATTTCAATCGAATTTGCCTCTTAACTCTCGATAATTAACGCGTTTCATTAGTTTTGAGGTGACAAAAACCTAATAATTTCGTTATAAAGATAACGTGTGTGAAAAATTACACACTATAAGGATTTGCTACCTGTAGTGTATAATTTGTTATACAAGTCACTTTCGATGAAGGAAGAATTCTTTAGCAGATAGTGTGATTTTTTTATTTTATCGACTCGATCAATTTTCAACAATATTTTCGAATTGTGCCTTAAATAGGAAACGAAATACTATCTGCAATACGCGCATGCCATTATGTTTGAAAGAAGTGCCGTAAATACGAATGAGATACTACAAGCCCTACGTGTAAAAATCAGATTATTTTTCGTCAGTCCTCGTAATGAAATGTCGATGACGAATTACCGAGTTTGCTTTTGAATGTCGAAAATGGAACTTTTAATCCGTTTCTTTGCTCAGAATGAGTAAAATTATACATACAAGTGAGTTGAAATTGAAATTTTCAGTGTCGATAAAAATTTTGTAAAAGAATTATGGAGGACATTTGCGAATCTTATTTTTGCTTAGTCGAAAATAAAATGTTGATACGTATACTACGAGTACATATAATTATATCTACTCCTGTAGTTGACTATATAATCTCATTCAACTCCTTGTGGAGTGTATATTATCCATTAAATAAATGCCTCTGGACTTGAATACTTCACGAACATTCGTGTATGTACTTTAGGTAGTAAGTTCACAAGTTATTCGTCGACCATTCACGAATTTGATGCTTTACGATGTGGCAAAGAAACAATTAATTTCAAAATCTTCTTTCAAGTTTTCTTATAATTAATATCGGCATTTAAGATAATTAGCACGATACGTCCCATTGCCTCGTTTCGAATTTTTTTTTTTTTCAACGATTAATACATGCATATTTTTACTTTTCTATGTGCTACCGTTTCTGTAGATGTAAGCGATTCAAATTTTCCTCTTTTAATGTGAATTATGATTTAAATCACCTCCTACTTCTTACTCGCTTATACCTCCCGTCTTTTTTCTGTGCTGCTATCTTGTCGCTCGTTAACGAAGATGAAATAATTTTCATCAGAGGTGTTTGACACAGTTTAAGGAAGTCGTAAATAATAATCACACGTGAAATTTTTGGTATTCGAGCGTATAAATTAGTTGTAACGATCAACGCTTGCTGACTAAGGGTGCAGTCCTTAATATGATTGAAGGTTACAATTTTTTTCTAAAATTAGAGGCGAAATAAAAAAAAAAAGCTCGAGAACTTGGAGCGTTGGCGTTGGCCGAAAGGATATTTATGAACCGTGAACATTAACGATCCATCTTTCTCCTAACATATTTACATTTAGTTCGCACACGTATCCATAGTTCCACCCCTTGACAAAAAGAAAAATTCAGAATAGCGCTAGTTTTGCTGCAGGGTAAAAATGTTTTTCTCTTCGTATTCTTTTTTTGTCATTTTCTTTGGAAAAAGATAAAAAAAAACTGGTTCATAACGAATCACGCTCCATTAATTTCGAATAATGCTTAATTTACATATATTTTTTTCAGTGGAAGATTTTAAGAAAAAGCTTCCCTTTGATGTCAACGAGGCAAGAGAAAGCTAATTTTAATTCACTTTTTATCCCTTCGCCAAAGTTGTTCTTTTCACCATTTCTCGTTGCAGACTTAAAATCGTAGTCACGTGTGGCGAGGGTTAAAATTCTTAGCTTTTTTTTAGTCGTTCATTAGTAGGGTAGTTATCTTCTATTAAAGTTTCCTCTTTTTTCTCCTAGCTCTTTTATCATCATTTTCTTTCATCGGAGAATTTTCCGAATGTTGAGAAAGTTTTCTTGAAATTTGGTTGGTCCCTCTTCGCAGTTGGTGCCAGGACTGTCGAGGAATGTTAAAATTTGTTAACGAATAAATAGGTAATTAATTCGAATTCATAATTTGAATATTTTCGGTCAAAATCTCTCTAGTGAAAAATACTTTTAATGAGAGTCAAAATTATACTAGGTAACTCAGTTCATTTCTGATAATTTTCGTCTATGTTATACATTATACTCGTATCCCAAACTGGGGTGAATTTGCTGAAATTTTTGAAATATTTTCCTTTCGAGCCTCGAGGCATTCTAGTTCGCTATCAGCTATTAGATGTACTAGAAAATAAATTACTGTTTTACAGCCTGACAGAGCTTCATTTGTTAAAATAATTCGAGTTCATAAGTATTTTTTACATTTTTGATTTTTATGAATCATTCCCACGGCTTAATTTTGTCTAATTTTTCAATATTATAGTATGAAAAACTGCAGCAATTCTTACAAATATTTATAAGATTGAACAATCAATACTTTTTCAATGTTGGCCATATCTTTTTAGCACGTCATTTAAGTAGATATCATTTTATTAGGGGCTTTGCCACTAAGGTTCGAGCGAAGTAAATATTTCAACTAGTACCTATACCTATAGCCTCTACGTTTAGATTTATTCCAATTATTGAATCTGTCAATAATGCAGAAAGCACTTATCAATTATGCTATTCGCTACATTGAAAATGCATTTTGTTAGCAAACATTTGTCATAATATCGAAGTCCTCCTCATGCAATGTGGCTTAGTCTGTGTAGCACCCCCTAGGTTTCAATGTTAAAACTCGTTCAGTCTGCACTGCATGACCATATTTTAGAGTCGTATTCACAGAAATATGATGATGCGACAGTCAACAAAGGAGAGAAGATACACATTCTTCGATAATTTATCATCATATTTTCATTGTTGGCAAATTTTCGTAACAAAAAAGAATAACTGTACGGACAAATGACGATAATATACTGACTTGGCATTCCTTAATACACTGCAGAATACGTACCCAGTTGGTTAAAAATGAAAATAAAGCAGATGAAAAGAAAAATATAAGTTGCGTGTAAAATAACATCTATTAGGGAGAATATTGTCCAACGCTTTTGTAATTTATTGACTATAAAACTTGTGCGACATGGGCTTATCACTTTGTAAATGGAATCCGCTGCAGTTGTTATTTCGGAGTTAATATTTATTTTGTACCTGCAGCTCTACATGCCTATTTGTGATGAAAAATCCCAGTAGCAGATGATCGCAAGGGATTTATCGTGAGAAAAATATGTAAAAACGTATATCTCTTTTAGATTTGCACCAAGTCCGGTCGTTAAGAAACTCGAGAAATAAAAAAATCAAACGCGCGAGAGTAATATAAATTGGTAGTTTGAAATTGCTCCAGCGAGTATGCGTCGAATTTTTTCCTTTGCTGTCGCTTATATCGAATACATTTTAAGGGTAGGTAGGTATGTTGAGAGAGCAGTGTTTGGGAGAGATGCCACGTTGTTCAGGAGGATGAGAGCGACAACAATTTAGAGTAGCCAAAAAGTTGACAAGTTTCATTTTGTATTCAACTATACCTATATAGTATAGTAAAATCGAGCATATTTTATTCACAAATGCGAAAATAATTAACGACATAATTCTGAAGCGAATAAAAATCATTTTACTCGTCCTCTTATTGAAATAAGATAATGTCATCATTGACAAAGATTGCTTCCTAAATGTCTTAATACATTTATATGTAATGGTACTTATTTCGTAATTTCAAAATTCATTTCCGAGATAGCAGCTGTATTTTTATCCAATTCTGTTTGAGACTGGAAACAAATTTTCAGTCCAACTATATCGTATAATTTTTCTTAGAAGCGGGCAAGTTATAGTAGATGAGTTAGATACGATCGTTTTTAAATTACAGGTAGACTAATTTCAAATTCCAGTTGACAATATAAGTTGGGTAGCTTTCTTAAATGCCATTTCGTACCGATTTAAAATAATTTTTCACGGTGTCACGATTCACGAACGACAATCTGTCTCCGATTTCACGGTTTACATTTCCGCAACGTATAATTTTATAATGACTTTTTTTTCTTCGATAATTATTTTAAACGCTATATAGATATTCGTAAGAAGAGCGAAGGAAAAATCCATCAGTACCTCCACACCCCCAAAAAATTCCATTCACCAATTTCTTTCATTATCACGAGTCGTGCTGTAAATTTTCAAGGACAGAGGAGAGTAGTAAATTCTTACAGGACTGTTCTTTTGCACGTAAATATAAGTCCAGGGCTCAAAATACCGTCTGGCTCAAATTTAAACCTGGTTCAAAACAAATAATACCTATGTTACGATAGTTTGATGAGGTTGAGCCTAGTTCACATTTGAACCCCATTTGAGCGAGTATTCCACTCACCCCCTCTTTCCACCACTAAAATCCGAGTAACTATATATTCAACGGAAAAAAGTTTTCTTAGTTATTAATTATTATAATAGACTACGATATTCGGAACAGAGCATCGTATAATGACTTTATGCGTATGGATTTTTTTTTTACTGTGTCAACAATTTTTTCGATAACCCTTCCCGCGACCACTTTCTGCATCCGCATATGAAAATATTTTTTCCCTTTAGTAAAACAAACCACCTACCTCATGTACATTTTTAATCTAAAATGAACTTTTTTTTTTTTTTTGTTCAAATGCTAGTTTTATCATACTCACTGTCACAGCACCTCTATGTACACTATATTTTTCGGATACTGCTTTCCCCATTTTTTGTTAAACGTATTGATTCGCTTACCATCTGTTTCGAAGTCAAAAAAAAACTTCGAAGACCTTTGAATAAAAATGTCGCTTAATTGGGGTGTAATTGGAGATTTGCCACGTGTTTTGGTGTTTAGTATGCCAAAAGTAAATTTCGCCTTTTGAAATATGAAGATACGCCTTCTTATTAGAAAAACTAAAAACAGAAATATTTGTCTTTCGTTTGGAAATATACCCTGCGTAACGTACATTTAAAATTTTTTTTTTGGAGGTTCACAAAAAAATGGAGAGAAAAAAGCCATTACCTACGTATGTCGAAATCATGGGTTGAAAAAAGAGTTTTTAAAATTAATCGCCTTTAATGTCTTTTTTTCTTTTTTTAGAACTGAAAGACAATATAGGTTGTTGGAAAATAAAATAAAATCTGGTGTACGTATTATTAAACTGTGGGATGTGCGAAGCAACCAAAAATATACCATCGCCTGTCTATATCCTCTGAAAAAGCTTGAAATAAATCGCATTCGAATTTCGTATCAGTTCTTTCTAAAAATTATAATGCGAATAAAAAGTGAAGATAACATGAAGTTTATTAATCACCTATGAAAGCTATAATTATAGTTGATTAATACAATAAGATAATGAGGAGTAAACTTTTTTCTAAATTTTAATTTTTTGGGAGTAAGAATAGTATCCGAAGGAAAAAATAGAAAATCATCGTTGATTAAAATTAATTTTGAAAAATGGAAATAAAATTTATTTAAAAACTCGTACAAAAAATTGGACATGATAGCCAAAAACCAAAAAAAAAAAGCTTAAAAACCAAATTAGCAGCTGTCGTGGGTAAAAAACTGAAAATATACCTCAATGGTAAATCACAATAGGTTACTGAAAGAAATTAGAGTAACAAAAAAAAAATCTAAAAATTATTTGATAAACCAATAGAAAAAAAAAGAATAATAACTACATATAAGAAGTAAAATGAAAAGCAGCAACACCTAAAATAAACAAATAGGTACTCATTATCTTTAAAATGAAAATCATACGTAATTAAAATAAGGTTAAGGTGTATAATATTTAAAAAAATTCAATTGCGACATCTCAAAACTTAAAATTTAGACTTTAATTACTAGGGTTCCTTAGGTCTAGTCTAGATTATATCATTTAAATGAAACATAAAAAAAATAGGAAAAAAGTTTCAAATTTATTTTTTCTCATTTTTTCTTGTTTAATTTAAATTACGCGAGTAAATTGTGAGATTGAAAAAAATAACGTTTTAAACAACTTTGTACTCTTCAATCATGTACATATTACACGTATGTATATCCTTTACAGTTTGACTCTTTTTCAAAAATCACTATAGCAAGGTGAATGAGGGCAAAGATGCAGTTTCGAGAGCTACTAGTGAGATAATTATCGACGATTTTGCTTCGTCGATGACATTTTTCGCGTATGATGGATGAGGCTGATACCAAATCAAAGGTCGTTCTATATATTGTCGATAAAAATACAAGTAGGTAGGTATAACAAGTTTTTCCTCCTCTTTTTGCCAGCAGACTTTTTGTTAGCTCTTTGTGTAAAGCCTGTGTATTATCCCCGAAGGACTTTCTTCGTCTGTCTAATTATCGTCACGTGTCGTGTCACTTATGCCCATTCATCTTAATTGAATGTTTGATTGACGACTTTCGGAAGTTGCCAATTCTGCATCACTTCTATTTTGGAATTTTTCGGTATTCGCGAGCCATATTCTTGCGTCCTGTACCTACTACATTGCGGTTACTTTGATTTATGCCAACTTTTTTCTTCTTTTTTTCTCCTTTTTTTCATCTTCGATTCCTGACATGTGTTCGGCGGATAAATAAAATGTAAGCGTGCAATTTATGAAAAGAAATCGGTCAGCACATAGATGAGCCTCAGGTTTACATACAGACCCGGGCCTTTGCACGAAGAAAACAAGGACATCAAAAATACTATTGGAGAAAAATATTACCGTATTATAAAACACGCGCATAATTTATTATTACGAATGCGCAATATGCGATGTAAGGCTCGCTAAGGCCAATCTCAAGCTTCTACGTCGATATGAAGTAAGCAAATTCGTTTACGTTTACAACTCTTAGGTACGAGATTATTCTCTTCTCACGAGGGCCTGACTGAAATGTACGAGTATTAGTGAAATCGCAACTCATTAAAAATAACAAGTGGCTGATACCTCTGACATAGGCTAATTAATAAATTCGGTTTTTATATTTATGTTTTGAAATTAAATTCTTCACGCAAATATGTACTCGTATCTACCTACATGAAAATAACAACCGTGCTTTAAATTTTACAGACCATGCGTACAGTTCTACCTAATTTCATCCGCTTTTTCCGCATACATCGAGAACCTTTTCACAGTGGCTTTTCTCCAATGCCCCCACCCCCTTATTGCCTCTCGACTTCCAAATGGGGAATAACGTTCGTAACATCCCTCTAACACTCAAAGTCGTAAAATGGTTACATCAGCGTGTTACATACGTACACCACCAAACAGTTGAACAAATAACTGTATCATCTTATGGGGGTATAAGCTACAATACCAGTTGGGGTAAAAAAAAAAAAGAAAAAAAAAAGGAAAAAAGAAGAAGACAAATGAAGCAATTCGTATCTCATTTTTGGGTGGTTGGGGAGGGAAAAAAGTAAAACGGGCAAAAAAACTACACCGCCAAAATTAATCAAGACCGTTTTTAATCAAAGCGTATAAAAGTACTTTGGCGTTGGTTACCACCCACTGCGAAACTCCCGAAAACATCGTAATCAACTAAACGAGGCGAAAATTTTGCAGCGCAGGGTCGTAAAGTCGACGTCGCCTCAAAATGGGAGCGCCACTATAGCAGCAAATAGGAACCAAAAATAACATCCACCCATTATCGAGTTGGTGGCGAGAGGGGTTCAGCAAAATTTTCCACGAATTCTCCCTTAAGCTCTTCGTCTCCCCATACACGAGTAAAAGGGTTCCAGGTCGTAGTCGTCTTTTCGCCATTTTTTTTTCTCTACGTATCCGCATGCATCTTCCCCTCACCCCTTTGAAAAAACACCTCTTCGAGTCTACTGGGAGCAATAAGTGAAAGTCGAGGGTGAAATAATTTTGCAATAAACACTAATCTACATAATGACATTTCAAGAGTGATTTAATCCGGACTTAAGCCACAGTACATGTTAGAAATTGCAAATTCTTTTTTTTTTTTTTCGCCAAGAAAAAAAATTATTTCTCTCCCCCTTTTTGCTTCCTCATTTCCTTCCTGTCCCTCTTCAAGCTTCATCACCCTTCGGCATATTGTATGTATAAGCAACCGAGCACACACATTGTTATGGTCTTATATAGAGCTTCGAGCAAATAACCGAAAAAGTACATGAAACGTTTAATAGAGAGGCGGGTGGAAGGGGTGGTAATATAGTGGTGATGATAGTGCTATAGCGGTTTTTGGTACATGTGTGCGTTTAAGGGATGTATTTTGATGCGCGCATTTAGAGAGGAGAGAGTTATATATAAGGGGCCAGAATTACGACAGCTTTTGCAAAAGTAACGTTAGAGCTTAAAAGTTTCCGGATTTTAAGGAGGACGGAAATAGAATTACTAACGCTGCAGCTAACAGGAAATCCGGGCCACGGTTTATGAGCTCCTTTTTTCTACTTTTTGCTATTCATTGTTGGCTTTTTGCGAATTTAGTGCTTTTTTTCTATTTTTGTATCTCTTTCGTTTTTATTTATCGATACTCGTTCATAATGTGGCTTTTGTTATGTGATAAGGTACCTTGAGAAAAGAAGTTCGAAAGTTCTATACGTAGTACGAATATGTGAAACGTAGCATTCGTATTAGCTATTTAGCAGAACGAGTTTCCAACAAAAAGTTTTATTTTAATTTCGGATCTCATGTACTAAAAACAAATTAATGTTGATTTTTACCATTTTTTATGAGAAAAATGCGACAATTTTGAGATTACAGCCTACTAGAAATTAGTAAAACAGTTGTAATGAACCTCATAAAATATAGTAAAGTCGTGATTTTTACTATACCAGCTATAGTGTATATTACTATTCAAATATACGCGGAATTTCACGTCATATCAGCTCGTATTTCAAAAATTGAAAGAAAATCACGAGAACTATTGAAATAGAAATTACTCTCCTCCGAATTTTTTCGCAATGAATATTTTTATGAAAATTTATTTATTTATACTCGTATTTTACGCGTACCTATATTGAAAAACATTTCAGTAGACCTCTTAATTTTTACAAAAGCCAGAATGAGTGAAAATACCAATGAAAAGCGTTCCAAGTCATCCTCTATCCTGTACTTAGTGTTCGAGTATTTCTACAGTAGGTACCTTAATTAAAGTATCTCAATCAAAATTTCTTAGTTTTGTATTAGAAATGTGTAAACTGAATGTTTTCTTGGTGAGGAAAAGGAAGAGGGGAGGTTGATTCCAACATTGGAACTTAGTGACTTTTGCCTTCGCTGGTCGTCCTCGCCACCCAAAGTTTCATTTATGATTGCAAAAGTCAGATTTTAATTACAAGCAGAAAAAAAATCGTACATTGTTTTTCGAGTGCAAATTAAATATGATTAAAAATACGGTTTGAAACGTACCGCTAAAATCGCCAAAAACGATCAGATCGAATAAACAAATAGTTGACTCGGGTGCCAAGAGAAAACCAGAGGGGAAGACAGAGACAAAGGATACAAAGTGTCGATGAAAATGAGTAGGATGGAGCAAAAAGGGTCTTTTGTATTTGCGAGTACGTGGATCGAATCTCATGGAAAACGCCTTGCTGGAGATTGATATGATTACTAAATCGGCAGGAGGTTAACTAAAGACTGCGCTAATAGACTACAAACCCATTGACGGCTGCTCTCCCTACACTCTTCAAAGGCGGCTCGCATTTTCACCCTTGGATGGCGTATATGAAAGGGGGAAAAAATATAGCGAAGAGATGAAGAAAAAAAAACAGATTTTAACCCCACCGAAGTGGGGAAGCTAATTGTAATCGGATCATTTCAACTTGACTACCGATAAATTACTTAGGTATTGTTTTTCTTCCTCTGTGCGCTTGCGTAAACGTTGTGCAGTATTGTCGGTCCAGTAGAAATATACGTTTCAGATTGGAAGAACTCCTGCAAACAATTTTTTGGGCAGAAATGTCGGGAATCATCTTCAGCATCACCCCCTCAGAAGTCTCCTAAAATTCACCTGCTGCAAACCCCATCCATAAAGGTGGTCAAATGTTGCCACATTTTTGATTTTTCTCGTACGTCACTCGCCAACGGTACATTGTTTGAAAAAATGTTTCAACTGAAAAATATTCACCATCAAATTATCTGATTCCTCATAGTCTGTACTACACTTCCATGGTGTTAACTCAATACCGGCCAAACGAACATCCACCTATTATGTATATGTATAACTAATACAACGCCACAAATCCAAAAATGTTCATTGCTTTTGCGTTTGATCAAAGCTCGATGTAATTTTAATGGGAAAAGCTGGAAGGGAGGAGGGCGAGAGGGGTATTTTGACTGATAAGATTTTCTAATCGGTACACGTTTATTTCAAACATTTTTCTGGGCAATATAAATATTCGAAATTTCACTGTAGATCTACGTATTATACCTATATAAAAAGTTGGCTTCGAATTGTGCCCAATTGATCAAAATTTATTCGTCCATCCGTAATATTGAAGCTCTATGCGCTAGGCTTGTATCATTGAAAATTGCACAGTACTCAACGAATAATTGAAAATATTATTCCAGAGTATTCATATGATTGGATCATCGTAATTCAATTTTCAACATCCGCTGGATTTTTGGGAGTTGGACTTCTCGGTTCCTTCAAAATTATCTATTCAATTCAATTTTTACCAGTTCGATATTCAAATAAATGGTACAAAATTTTTATTAAAGCGAATGATTCGAAAAATTTATTTATATTCGATAAATATTACACTTTAATATTCCGACTGAGTATAGTAAACAAAGAATCGAGTTTGGTAAATTAAAAACTACAAAATTGTATTAATTTTCACATTTTTAAATAATTTACAATTTATTTACATTAGTAAAATATAGTTTGGTTTCGATTTTATAAAACAAATAAAATAACTGCCATAATTTCACAAGTCAAGGACGAATAAATTATTCAACAAAATGAGCCATTTTTTCTCCGGTATATTTATATTGACGGAAACGATTATTAATCAGTTTTCAGACTTACGCATGCACGAAAGAGCTTAGAAAATATCCAAACTTAATTTGATCGAAGAAAATGAGTTTAAATTTCGGTTTCCTGTCCTAACTTGAAATTATTTATGATAATAATTACCATCTTATAAGAAAAGCACTAACTTTTCATTCGTGTTATCATTCTCAACTTTCACGCTTTGTCATTCAAGAAAAAAATTCTGAAAAAATGGATTTGCATAGAAACATTGAGGCAAAGTGCATTTGAGAAAAAAGGGTAAATAATTTTCAGTTGAAATTCTATTTGAGGAAATGGCTTAACGAATTAATAGGAGCGGCGTATTTTGCACCTATTGTTAAATTACATTTTGCAAATCAATTCGTGAATATTTTTGAAACAGTTAATTTCTTGAAACACAATTTTTGTATAATTTTAATGAAAATTCTTTCAATCGTTTCTATTACGAGTAGCATATGCGAGTCTAATTTCTGAGAGAGAAAAAAAGACACAGAAAACGTTGAAACAACAATAAACATGAAATTAGGTATAAAATAAAAAGTTATTAAACTATTATCAAATGAATGTGGATCACAGATGAACAGTAATCCCGCAAAGCGCAGCCGATGGCACAGGATTGTTGCAGAAGTTGCACAAAGGGGTCAGACGCCGACACATCAGTGATGCTGATAATGAGGATGGAATATGAGCGCCGGACCCCACCTGGCTCAAGCAATGCTTGGGGGATGTGGTTTAACATCTGCTTCAAGATGTGGCGGAGGAGTAGGGTTCATAGAGGCTGGTGAATTTACATTATTGCCTACCTCCGACTGACTATTCTCCTCAGAGTCAGAGCAAGACTCCGAACTGCCCTTCTTGCTGCCATTGCTACTGTGGGTCTTTACATGCTTAGCCAAATGATCACTGCGCATGAAGCGCTTATTGCAGATGGGGCAAGCAAACCTCTTCTCACCTGTGTGCGTGCGCAGATGACGCTGTAGCTCATCGGAGCGAGTGAATCTTTTGCCACAAAACAGCCAATTGCAGATGAATGGTCGCTCACCTGTATGCCACCTTAAATGCGCCTTCAAATGGGATGTCTTACCATAGACTTTACCACAACCAGGTATATGACAACTGTGGATGTTCTTTTTGCGCAGATGCACCCCAGCTGGACCCAGTCGTTCAGCCTCCTGGCAGTTGGGGCAGTCGCAGGTAGCTCTACCTGCATACCTCCTCTGCGAACGAGGGGAAGCTACTTCAGAGGCAGATGGTGCTGTCACCAATGGTGATGATCCTACAGAGTGATGAGCACCTAAGCTAAAAGAACTCTGTGCGCTTGGGATCATGGTTTTGTAGGTATCCTGTAGGAGATGCTGACTGGGTATGAGGTGATGCGTTGGACCACTGGCTAGTGAGTGACCCAAGGAGGAGTACTCAGCTGAAGAAGCAGCTGCATAGTTGGCAGCGGCCATTGAGGCATGCATACCTCCACTCATGTCTAGCCAGCTTCCAGTAGCTGCTGCACTGTGCACATCCCACCAGCCTGCTGGTGCATTTACAGCGGGTTCGCTGGTTTTTATGGTGCTGTGGTGGGTTGCCGGGGACATTGTGCCAAAAGGCCAACTTTCATAAGGGTGGCGTCCATAAACAGGAGCTAGCGAGTGGTGACTGCTTTCCATCTTACCTAGGAAGCCTCCAGACTGCGAATGGTGGATGCTGTTGTTATTGGTAGTAACGGATGTGGCTGGTGTGGTAGAAAAATAAAAATCACTGGCACTGCTATAGACTGGTGTGGTCGTGCAGCTGGTATTCATAACTGGTGTCCTACTGACGTAGTTAACGTTGGAAAGAGAAGCCTCGCTGGATGAAGAAACACCACAGGGTTGACTACTCGTTGAAAGGGGAGAAGGCGAGTTTGGGTCGTCCATTAAGTTTCCGTTACTGCTTTGTGGACTTTTCTTCCAAGGGTGGAATCCTTTTCCAACAGCTGCATCGGCCAGTGGGGGTGGTGATTTATTATTGAGCTTATTGCATTGAGCTGCAAGCATTGCGAGTGGGGTATCTCGAAGACCAGGATGAGCCTGAAACAGAAGAAAATGAAGGCAAACTTTAAAAAGAGTGGACTAATTGGACAACCTGTATGTGTAGACTTTTTCTGCAAAAAAAAATTCTCTTCTCTCATATTTTTGTGTATTGTATTTGGTATAACCTTTCATTGGTATGGGTTTCTCTGCTAGTTAGCAGGCTTTCAAAGGAAAATCTTCTATTAATTTCGGTCTGACATTAACAAATACAGGCATGGGATTTGTAGAGTTATTTGTTTTATGATTTCAGGATTTCAAAATTACCATCTCGCATTTTCATACTTATTTATTTTTTTTTTTTCATGTAGGGGGGGGGTGTATAATAATGATAAGTTTTCACTTTAAAAACGAATTATTACAGCAAAACTACTCATTGGATCGAGCAGAAATTCTAACTGAACATTAATTGAAGTCTTAAGAGTTGACCATTCAAATTTCAAGCTAATCCGTAAGTTGGTTGTGGAGAAAAGTCAGTTTGAAGATTGAAAAATGTGGATTTTTCTTTTTACCTTCAAATAAGAATTAATACCTACACCTGAGGTCAATCTCAATGAAGTTGAAGTCTGATAGATATTTCATGTGGATCGGTCTTGTAGTTCTCTAGATATTGGCAAACATGTAGTCAAAAACCGATGATTTTTGATGAATTTTTGAAGGAATGGAATCCTTCAAATTCTGACGAATTTTCCAACTTCAATAACTACTAATAGGGAAAGAAGGTAATCGATTGAGCTGAAATTGGTATAGTGTGCAAATAGAAGCTTTTACATGTACTATTCAAGTTTCCAGCCAATATGTTAGTCGGGTTTTGTAAAAATTGGTTTTGAAGGTTCAGAAGGTGAATTTTTCATTGAGAATTTGTTGGCTCTTTTCCATTTTCTACAAAATTCTTCCATAATCCTAAAACATGAACTTTTAATAGTTTGTAAAACTCCTACAGTTCTATTTGAAAACCTGTTTTTTAACAGGGCTTGCTGCACTAAAATTACAAAAAAAAATTGTAAGAATTGGCAACAAAGTTTGTCCCTTCTTATTTAGTTATTGTTGACTGAAAGTTATTCATCAAAGATTAGACTACTCTAATGGAATTCAAATAAGTAAAATACCTCAAAGGTCATCGCTAATGTTTCAGTCAGCTGTTAATTAATGTTGCCTACTTCATTGTTGTATAAGCTTAATTGAGTTTTTCAAATTTTGGAATGCTTATTTCAAAATAAACTTCGCAGTGAAGAAGTTGTGAGGTCGAATGTTGATAAATTTTGGTTATCTCAAAAGAAGAATGCTACTTCACGCAATTCAGGCGAATATATTTGAACGTTGTTTTCAGACCATAACACAGAATGATGGTCAATAAGTAATAGTGACTGTTTCATTGGAATTTCAATTTAAAAAGTCAATCATATAAAAAGTAATTTTTTTCATAAATGGTATTTGGTATAATAAAATATAATTTTACAAAATTTTCTAATCATTAACAAAGTAATAAGTTTGGTAAGAAATAAAATCTTAAAGAAGACTTGGTACAAAATGTTTAGTTTTATACTTAATTTACATCGATCATATTTCTTGTCATCGAGTAACATAATTATTTACAATATTTGTAAGCTGGATATAACAAATTTGCTCATCATGTTATTTAAACACCCAACATATTTTTACTTTCTTACATACCCCACTGATTTTAATTCACCACACTTTATCATATTATAGACAAGGTGGCATCAAGTAATTATAGATAAGGTGGTAGAAGAGTCACGAATAACTTTGTGAAATAATCGAGTATGCAATTTGAAAGTCTACTATTTTGAAGTAGTTAAATTATTAGTTGCAGATTCATGTAGAAAATGACCACTTTGCTAGTTAGCAGTTTTATTCAGAACCAAAAGCTATAAACCAAAATTCTTTGTTTTGACTTCAAAAAGTTGAAAAGTGAAAGCAATAAATTAAAAATCTTTAAGCTGAAAGCCAAAGTCAAATTTTCATTTTTGAAGGTCATAGCGGAAGCTGAAATCTGAGGTTTCAATTTTCAGATTCCCAGTCCTGATTTAGAGACCGCCGTTGTCATAGACTAGCAAGTTTTAATAAAAACATATCAAGAAAATGAATATTTATTTTTTTGTATTTATTGAATCATTTATTCAGTATCAACCTGCTATTGAAGAATATCGCATCATATAAAAATTGTCTCAAAATTTTGGCCAATTTCACAGAAAAATTGGCAGGTACTACTATTAATAACTGTACAAAACATATTGAAATTATGTTGTTGCAAATAGACAAAACCGTAATTTAAAACATAAAACAATAAAAAAGTATTACATAGTTATACAACAAAGTAAATTATTAAAGGAGTAGAAAATTAGAACAATATATCACAGATAATGGGTTATCTCCCTAGACTTATGGCACAGTTGAAAAAATGGCTTTCAGGGGTCAGACGCTGAAACTTGAATCAATGGTTGTAGACAAGCGCCGGACCCCAACTGGCTCAGATAATTCCCGGGGGTTGCGGTTTGATATCAATTTCCAAATGTGGTGGTGGCGTTGGCTCCATAGAAGCTGGGGAATTTACGCCAGTGCCGCGCTCAGATTGGCTGTTCTCCTCAGAATCAGAACACGACTCTGAGCTGCCCTTTTTGCTGCCATTGGCACTGTGCGTCTTCACGTGCTTAGCCAGATGATCACTACGCATGAAGCGCTTTGTACAGATGGGACATGCGAATCTCTTTTCACCTGTGTGCGTGCGCAAATGACGCTGCAGCTCATCCGAGCGAGTGAATCTTTTGCCACAAAACAACCACTCACACGCAAATGGCCGCTCACCAGTGTGCCACCTCAAATGGGCCTTAAGATGGGATGTCTTACCATAGACTTTACCACAGCCAGGTATATGGCAACTGTGGATGTTCTTCTTGCGCAGATGCAGCCCAGCTGGGCCTAGTCGTTCAGCCTCCTGGCAGTTGGGACAATCACATGTGGCACGACCAGCATACCTTCTCTGAGACCGAGGTGATGCCACTTGACCAGTCGCTGGTGTTGTTATTGGTGTAGCAGAGCCAACTGGATGGTGGGCACTGAGGCCAAAAGACGCTTGACCCCTTGGAATTATCGTTTTATAAGTATCCTGTAGCAGATGTTGACCCGGCGCTAGGAGGTGATGGCCATGTCCACCAGCCAGGGGGTGACTAAGGCTAGAATACTCTGACGAGTTTGCGTAATTAGCAGCTGCCATTTGGGCGTGCATGCTTCCACCCACATCAAGCCAGCTACCAGTAGCTGCAGCACTGTGCATGTCCCACCACCCCGCAGTTGGGTTAATTGTAGATTCTCCACACTTGGCAGCACTGTGGTGTGTGGCACCAGACATGGCATTAAATGGCCAAGATTCGTATGGGTGTCGGCTGTAAACCGGACTCAATGAGTGATGGTTGCTTTCCATCTTGCCTAGGAAGCCTGCGGATTGAGCATGGATGCCATGGTTTTCATTAGTGGTTGGAGTAGTAGCTGTACTAGAGAAGTAAAAGTCGCCAGCGCTATTATAAACTGGTGTAGTAGCACAGCTAGAGTTCATGACTGGTGTTCGACTGGTGTAGTTGAAGTTGGACATGGACATTGTAGAACCGGATGAGGAAACCCCTCCACGTTGACTACTAGTGGAAAGGGGAGATAGCGAGTTTGAGTCGTCTATTAGACTACCGTTGCTTCCTTGAGGACTTCTTTTCCAAGGGTGGAACCCTTTGCCAATGGCTGCATCGGCCAGAGGTGGAGGTGATTTGTTATTGAGTTTGTTGCACTGTGCAGCGAGCATTGCGAGTGGAGTGTCTCGAAGAGTGGGGTGTGCCTGAAACAGAAAGAATTGAAAAATTTACTTTCAGTAAGCCAAAATTTTGAATTTATGTAATCTAACTAATTTCAATTCAGGCACACCCCTCTGAAGTGGTATGGTTTTTGTTCATTTATTGGAAGTTGGTATTTATTTACTTCGTATTTTTTTAAAAATCGAATCATTTTAATGCAATTATCCATCTCCCAGTAAATTTTCATTACTAAGGGAGAAGACGTAGCCCTTGAATCAAATAAATTGTTCAAGAATGCCTACATCTTAATGGGTAGATGGAAACAACTGTTGCAACGCTGTAAATAAATGAAATTATTCATTTACCTTACTGTACTTTGAATTCAGAATGGAGTCTGTTATCATGTTCCAAACGTGTATTTGTTGTTCATAGAACAGAAGGATGTTGTTTCAGTTCTACAAATTTACACTTCTGTGCATTTGTTCTATATTGGAGTTCGTCAGTCAATTTGCTTCTTTACGTAGTTTGAAATAATTATACGTAATGACGAGTGAAGCTTGATTATATAAAATCATTTCCCCTCCTACACCTTATTCAAATAACATTGTTGATGAGTAGTGAAACCAAAATGAATGAGAAACAATTACGAATGAGGCTTTATATTGTCATTTATCCATCCATCGCGTAAACCTTTATATCCACAGGATTTGATATTCTCTTGGCAGCAAGCACAAGTTTTATTTTAAAATAAATCAAATTCAAGTCCAAGAGTCCTACTTTCGTAGTAACTCTTCATTTTCTCGCCTTTGAGAAGAAGATGAGCCTTTTTATTTTCTTCTCATACGTAAATGGGGCACATGAGAGAAATGAATAGTATTAATTACAAGTTGTATAGTAATTTTTCTCATCACAGTCCAGAAAGTTATTATTTATCGTAAACATTCTTGATATTTGTATTTCTTCTTAGGTACTATTTCAGATATCCATTATACGAGTGTTTTCCTATTTTTGTCGCAATTTCTGCCGTGAATCTTGAACTGTCCCTGTTTTCAAATCGTAACAACTACTATCTAAAATTTTTCAAGTGTAGAAAGGTTAGAGAGACTCAAATTAATCAAATGATTTTGATTGTGAGAACGCGGCGCATGCATTTGATTCTTTCTTTTCGAGTCACCTTTTTAAACGATTCTTATTTTTTTTATTTATTTTTTTTCAAATTAGCTCTCTCTTATTAGCCGATTATAGCTTCATATTGGGTTTTGTAGAGTACCTACAGTACGAAAGAGAGGAACCGAAAATCTTGTCGGTTTTTTAAATGCCTGCGGCAAGGTCTTCAACGAGGCTACCTCTTTGAAATTGTTTTCCATTTATTCCTGCAAGAAAAACGATTTTTTCTCTCCTGCGTTCGCGTAAAAACAAAAGATTAAGGCGGACCGCCTGTTTTTGGTAATAATTTAAAAAGTAGACGGAGAGGTAAAGAAGGAACTTGTCAGATTTTATTGGGGTTAAAATATTAATTAGTAATTAAAAGTTGATAAACCCAACGCAGGCCTATAATACCAATAAGAATATTGTAAGGTTCTAATTTCCTCTTCATCTAATTTTTACTTAACATCGAGACCCACAAAACAGCGTGTGAATGAATGAGAACGAGTAAAAAAGTCAAGAAGAAAAACTCTTCGAACAAATTATTAACATTACGAGTAGGCTATTATGTATTTAGTGTCTTGAAATTATTTTCCAGCGGAAACCTGTAATAAAAAATATAGACGCGATTGTATCGCATTATTTGAATTCGTGGAGGAATTGATCTGGTCTTCGTAAGAAATTTTCAATTTGTCAACCAAATTATAACCTGTATTGAAATCGATAGATCGAGTCGAAATTCTTGTCTGCATGCTGAAAAAAATTTTTCCACTTTTTATACGTGTTGAGATATTAAATTTTGAAATCTTGTATCAACTAGTTTCCCCTCATTGGGGTTTACAAACTGAGGATGGCTGGGCTGTATTCGAGAAAATGAAATTCATTGAAAGAAATGAGTAGTTGTATATAATTTTCAGTATTTTGGATAAGAAAACTGGAACATTTCAAGATTCATTGCATATATCCACTCGTCTAAATATTTGTAGTATTTTTTGCTATCTTAGGTAGGTAATAAAGGCTATTTTTCACTATTTTCATCCACCAAAAATCTTGAACCGGCCCTGTATGTCTATCCAAAACTTGAAAAATAACGATTGAAATTTTTTTCCGCGTGTTTTGACCATTTTAGTCGTTTGAATTAGTGAAATTTATCACAATTTTCAAGTTAAAAAAAGATTGGATAAATATTGTCATGACAACTCTACCAAAGGTTAGACACGTTTCTTAGGTGGCCCACTACATTAATTTCGAATGCTAGTTTCAGAAATAAAATTTTTCAAGTTTTTAGGATGCCCATATTAGGATTTATTCTGAAAATACAAAAATAGTAACTGGAGATCCTCATTTAAAAAGTACCTACTACAAATATGCCAATTGAGAATATTTATTATAAATCTGGAATTGTATAAGTTTTTCTATTGAAAATAGTAAAAATTTATTTTCTTTTATTTCGACAATTTTTATCCACTGATCGAGGTAATTTTTAGGTAGCTTTTCGATAGAAGTCATGCCAATAATTAGTTACATTTGCTTTATTTATGTGTATTTTACCGTTGAAACCTTCAAAATATGGATACGGTGTACATAACTCAACTCGACAATGCGAATTAGCTTGGCGCTTCGCAGGTTCCAAGTCATCTCGTCTGGTCTATATATCGCAGAAGATAGATTTGTTTGCGCCCGTGGATGGTGCGCAAGGGAGACTAGAGAGAAAGATTCAAAGACTAAAATGAAAGAATGTGAAACAAAGTCGCGAAAGATATACTGTATACGAGTTGGAAGAATGAGAAAAAGAGTGCACGAGTATAGTGGGTATATCCAACCTAAACGGTATATAAGTGTTCGATATAGGTACTTCGTAATATACTCTGTGCAGAGTTGAGAGAGTTGAGAATCTCCGCCTTTTTCCACTTTTAAAAAGCTGATCAAACTCGTACCGAAGCGTTGATTTACGACATTGGAGGCTCCCTTGCGCCTTTTAAACGTTTCTTTACGAGTGCCGAATGTAGAAGGAGAAGGCAGCAGGGTGCTTCAACAACGTTTTTAAAAGATTGCACGTTCCCCTACACCTAACCGCACTTATCCATTATCGAGCTTAGCTATCCTCGAAAAGTTTCTATTCTTTGAGGAAAATTTTTCGTCCAACTTGACCGAGCCAAAATAAAAGCTAATGAAGATGACCAAAACACGTGGCAGCGAATGGATTCACACGCGAAAGCTATAAGACACCCACTGCTATTTTTACATTTTACAAATGACTTATTTATTTGAAAAATAAGACGATAGCGGAGAAAAGTCGTAATATAGCAAACGTTATTTGGCGGCCAAGATTTGCTATAGCTTCGCTAACAGCAAAAAAGTCAGTTTTTACTGACAACTAAAAATTAGAGCTACCTACTATATAAATTTTCGGATCACTTTCAACACCATCCGTAGCATGTTGCCCAAAATTGAGTAAAATATTGTAATAGAAGCCGACAAAACCGTAAAATTAGCTCGTCTCTATACGCTGAGCTCAACTCGTAAACCCATTACGTTACAACTGAAAATAAGTATTTTAGTCTTCATTCTTGACAGTAGTTTTCATTATGCGGTGGTTTTATTTTGTTCTATTTTTATTTGTTTTAAATAAAAGAACTCGTATAGATTTTTGCCGACGCATTTCATATTTTCGAGAAAAAAAATCTTCTTTTTCCAACTGCTCTATCTCTCTCGCTCTTTCTCGTCATTCGGAAAATGCCATCCATCTTTATCCTCCACTGTAGCGGTACATTTTTTTCTTCTATTCTTCTCAGCTTCAGACTACAGGTCTTTGGACTGCAACGTTTTGCAAAACACCAAACCCAGCGAACAATTTTAAATTATGTTTTCGAAGCTGACTCGTAAAAAATGATGGCGCCACAGGACTAATTTCATCGAGTCTGTGTATCGTGAAAAAAATATATAAGCCTATATCTTGACAAGAACGCACACAGACTTACCAGAATCGACTAGACATTTTGTAATATGGACTTACTATAATCGGTACACTAATGCAAAATGATTTTGGATTTTACCCTATGAACTAACGGGATCTGAAGGCCGCTGGAGATTTTGTTTTTAGTTGTTCTTTTATTTTTCTGTATCTAGGATTCACTTCTCTCTGGGAGACACAAAAGGGACGAGTGAAACGCATTTCTTTTTTGTAAAATTCTATGATGACATGCAGTCATAGGAAATTCTTGAATTCTATGTTTTCACTCGGATATGTCCTTATATGGCTGGAGGTTAATCTAAACTTTTATGTGCGTTACGCTGGATGTCACGTCATAAAGCCTATGTGTATATACTGGGTTATTCACTTTGGAAAACCCCATTTGCTGCTTGTCAAAGTGAATCGTGTGTGTTTAGGCGTGTGTTGTTCTGATTCATGAATGCAGCTGGGAAGAAAACCAAATTACAAACTGTTAATTTAGCAAGTTTCTCGCCAGCACGTTATCGGTAGACAAAAAAGCAGGCATGCCAACTATAGGGATTTTTGTACTTTCTTGAGAAATGCCTGGGATAAAACCACGGATGTTTAAAATTTCCATTTTTTTTTTTTTTTTTAAAGTTTGGGTATTTCTGAAATTTTAGCAATTTTTTTATGGATTTTAAGAATTTTTTCTTAATGTCCCAGTTATTCAATCAAGAGACGATATTATTTGGTATTCTTAGTTTCAAATTTTTCCAATTTAAAATTCTACAGATCATGTTTTTATTTTTGTTTAGTGGCTAAAATCCTAGTTTTCAATGAAAAACCAGTTTCGATGATTTTTTTCACTTCCAGCAATTTATTCTTGACTCGAAGCAGGGATTTTCAACTACTCGTATTTGGGTTTCATCACATTAATTCATGTTGCTATATATTCGTGAATCAAGATAATCCACACCTAAACACACACGATTCACTTTGACTCGCGGCAAATAAGGTTTTCCAATGCTACGAGTCAAAGTGAATAACCCTAAATAGCCAGGATGACGAGGCAGTATACCCAGGACGATGACGTCATTGTAGAGGAATCATATAGAAAAATGTTTGTACATATACGTATTATGTATTTGCATTGTAGTATACATATAGATACTCGTCATCAGTTTACCGATGGTTTTAATATTATGGATGTTTTATGGCGAAGGTTCAAACTTTGACTATATTACGGGTGATTCTACTAGAATATCGATTTTTTACAGTTATCTGATATTTTTTCAACTCCATATGCTGTTAGTTAAAAAAACATGAATCACAAGTAGCGCAGAATCCAAGATTCTATATTCCATGAAAATTTCTCAAAACAAGTCAGGAAAATTTTTTGCTTTACGTTTCGTAGTAGGTGCCCATCTTCCCGAAGCTAAATATTATGAAAAATTTACACTTTACTCATCCTATGTGTACTATTTGATCGCCATTTAAAAAAAACGAAAGAAGAGAGAAAAAAAATTAAAGTAATAAGGAAATACATTTTTTCAGCATTGAAATGAGACATGCGAGGATTTTGTTGTTTTTTGGTTTGTTTGTTTTTTGGTTTGTTTGTTTGTTCTTTTATCCAGTATTTACTAAGCATGCGAACGTATTATAGTACGCATATATTATCTCATTATATATTCATATAGACTCAAGTACCGCTATTAAAAGCTCCGTTGTAAAAATTCTACAATCATTTTATGGCAGTTTTATTAATTACTGCAAGTGTCGGAAAGAGAATTTAATAAGCATAATTATTATAATAATATAATTCTGTAAAAAAAGGGAAAAAGATACCGACAACTTTTTTATTTTAGTTTCTTGTATTTTTTCATTTTTTATGTATACTCGTACCTACTTTTCTGCACTACCAGAAAATTTTGTAGAAAATTTTTTCCCATAAATTCCATTATTTTTCGTAGGTACGTTAACTTCTATCAAAATTGATTAAAATGCTTTTTCTACAATCATTTCTACACGCTAAAACCGGGTGTAAATTTTAATTTTATTATCTTTTGTGTCGGGTATTTAATTTACGAATGAGAAACGTAGGTATACACGGTACAGAATACATAGCTTACCTATATTATGTATGTACACAGTATTTTGTATTTTTCTTTTTATCGTCCAGTGACTCGTGGGATATTTAAAAAAAATTACCATGGGCTACAGCAAAACCTTTTTTCCTCGGCACCATTACGAAGGCGTACATTCTAATTAACTAGGTACCTGGATTTTATGGGAGGGGGTTATAATGATAATGGTACCCTTATGCGGTAGCACTTTTGGTGTTTTTTTGTTTCATATTTATTTGCTTTCTGCACCATCTTGGCGCCGGTATGATTAGTCTTTAACGACGCAGTTATTGGAGAGATTTTTTTGTGAGTGCAGTAGATTGCTTGGGCAGCTGTGCGAACAACAAATTATTGGATGATTTTCGATTTAGCTGAAATTCATTGTGTGTTGAAAACTACCACCTTATGGCTTCCTCGTTTTGTCTATCAAAGATGGGTTTTTTACTGATTACTTGAACTGCCGAAAGTTGATGATAGCCATTTTACTTTACATTTTGCTTTTTAGAAAAGTGTAGTACTCGCATTTAATGAAGATGTTGAAATTTCATTATATTTTTTACAAAAAACTTATAGGACTCGGTGAAAAATTATGCGAATATTTTTTTTCTTCTATTTTTCAAGGAGGCGAATATAGTTGCTCAACTGTGATGTAGGCTACTCGAATGTTTTTCCAGAAGTTTATTTTAAATCAGATTTTCAATAGATGCCCAATTAGCCTCGAAAAACAATATTTTCAACTGTGAAATATATTTTTGTGTGACCGTGATGATGCTTTATAGGTATATCATGCGTAATGAGAATGATAGAAACAAAGACAAATTTCTTGGTGACGTCACATTATAAATATCAGTGTTGCGCTTGGCCGAGTTTTCTTGGTTTAGGTACATTTTTCAAAAAAAAAAAAAAAAAAGTCACTGATTCTTTAAATTCTGGAGAAAATCACAGATTATCACAGAAAAACGTTATGTTCTGTATACAAAAATAGCGCGTGTAGGTGGAGTTTTTCTGTTATTCATCTGTGACTTTCTGTATATTTTGATTGTTTAGGTGAATTTCTATATGTTTGAAGTGTAATACAGTTTGGCTAAAATTTTGATTGCAACGTCTCACGAAATTTGTCTATTACAGAATAAAAAACAAAATGAAGTACGAGATGTACTTTCAGATTTAATTTGTTTTACTTTCACGGACTTGAATAAAGACTATTTTTAATAGTCACTCTTGAACTGATGGCGAGTAGTGCGCCATAGAAGAGATGATTTTCAGTTCATTCAAATGTAGAAAACGAAGAACTTCTTTCAGTTTCTTTCTTCCAATTATTTCAAAAGTTGAAGTTGATTGTATGTAATAATTTCTGTCAAAGTATTCTAAGAATTTATCGTCACTTTTTAGATTGGTATTTTGCATGGGAACTTCGAAATCCAAAAAGGGCATTTGAAGTAGATATTTATATTCATCACTCTCTTCTGGTCGTTCAACGAATTGCGTACACTCATCCTTCGATAAACAAAGATTTAAGGGTTTTCCCAGTATGTGTTCCAAATCTCATTGGTTTAATATAATTTTAATGTCGGTATTAATATTGCTCGTGTACGAACTATAAATATGTTTCTGTCAAAATTATATTTTGACAGAAATCCTTTCTTCCATGTACTTCTGACTTCTCAATTTATTTAAGGAATCTAATAGTTGTTTGGTGTGATAATTCGGTATTCCAAAAATGTTGATATACTTGGTCAAGAATTTTTTTCTTAATTTATATACTAAATAGGCCTATATGAAAACAATGGGCCATAATACTTTCAGTGGTTTACATTCAAACAAATTATTGTCGTAAGTGCTGTAAAAGTAAGTCAGAAAATTGTAAACTAGGTAATTTAAAAAACTGTGAGATAGTCTTGATGTCTTCAAACTTTGTGGCCCAAGTGTACTCAAGTCATTGTTTTCGTGCACTTGTTCATTTTTAATAAACTCTTCGTATCCTCTTTATCACTACCAGGTACAATTGAATGAATTACTCGCGTATTCTAGGTAATTCGTCTTATTAACAAGTCGAGACATAAATTTGCAATTAGATGGAGGTTACATTTTTCGCAACCAATTTTCAAAGAGTAAAACGACTGTATATCATAAACTTGTAATATGATCGTATAGGTATTGATAATTGTCGATGTAATAGATCGAGGGGAAAAAGCAGATAACGGACATCGATATACCCATAATGAGTAGGAGAAGGAAAAGAACACGATTATAAAAACCAATTTCAAAAAAATAATGACTTTCGTGGGTATCATAAGCATGTCTGCAGTATTTTTTTCTCCTTCAACTCAATAGTCGACGGAAGAGTAGCTAGCTTCACTATTTATTACCTACGTTTTAGGTTAACCTGTTTTGTTCTATCTACTGTGAATTTTTTTTGATCGAATTTGTTTTAAATCATCGATAACATATATTTTAATAATACGAAGAAAAAAATTCATCGGTAAAGAGTTTTTGGAGGAAATTAAGATTTAGGTAGGTACAAGAAAATACGTGCTACCGCGACTTTACATCTTTTATTAATCGATATGAAGAATTGGCTGAGAGTGTGAATTTGAATTTAGGAACTTGAAACTGAACGAATGTAAAATGAAAATGTCGAGCCTTACTATTGTAGAAGCTTTGCGTGGTTTGAAATTGATACTAATTAGTACCTACATGTATACTGAAGAATGTTATTGCAAAGGTCAGTATCGGATTGGTTGGATTGACACTGGCTATTCTTAGTGGTACCACATCTCCACAGGTTATTCTCCACCCCAAATGTAAACTATATATCCTGTCTATTAAACCCCTTTCAGCCCCCCTAGCCCTCCCCAGATGCTTCAGTCTTGACGATTCTTATTAATTTAGAGTAACATATATACATCTTATATATTCGCATTTGACACAGATTAGAATCAAAAAGATAGTTCGAAGCTCATTTAAAACTGTACGTACCTATATGTGAGTACATTCACAACGGACAACGGTTGTAACATCTCTCGACACATGTAAATATTAATCTCCACCCAAAGCTGACGTTGCAGCCAAAAAAAAAAAAAAAAAAAAAAACTATAATTTATGGAAAAATAAAAGAGAAACGAGTTGTTAAAAAAGCTTATATCGACGTAATTGAAACTGTTTTCAACTGTTAATGAAGCGCAACCCTTTTTCATCTTCATAATATTTAATAACTTCTCGTCGTTTCTTCCCTCCCAGAATGCACCATTTATATGAATGGAAACGTTTCTTCTCAAAGAACGATCGTTGATAGTATTTTAGAAGAGCACAGCAGAGAGCAAAATAGTCATATCTGTGTTCGGTGATGACTGATATAAGCACTTTTGATGTTTCGCCGTCTGTTTAAAGACAAACCGCACCAATTGCCGTTTAAGTGACACCGCAATTTATTACGTCGCTAAATCATTAAGTTGTTACTCATCGACTTTATGCTATTCTCTATCATGCCAAACGGATTCATATATAGCACCAGTACAAATGCAGCACGATACTACTGGTGGTAGTATAGGCCTTCTACTATTTGTATGAGCCCTCTCTATAAAATAAGGTACCATACGAGTGCAGCCTTTTAATGTGGAATCTTCTACTTCCATTCATCTTCCTGGAATTTTTTTTTTCCGAATCATATTTGTTGTCTAATTTTTAATTAGGTACTAAATTGTACCAATTTTTGATGAATTTTTTTTCTTGGTTTATTCCCTCTATTATTTTTACCAGGTTTCCATCGTTATACGATGATTTATACGAGTTCTTAGAAATTCTGACGTAAAATTTAATTTTTCTTTCATTTTGTTTTTTTTTATATTTTGATGCCCGCTCTTCTCCAAAATAAGACCAATTAAAGATACTGGCGTAAAGAGAAAATTGTTTTTTGTTGGATGGTAAACCGGTTCACCGAAAGACGACGGGCGAATGTTAATTTCTTGTGTGGTGCCGAAGCCTGCTGACCATTCGATCGCGGTTTTTCAAACACGAATGATACCCAGAAGTGATTGACAAGAGCGAGGTGAACCGGTTTATGGTGGATGGTGGATGGTGAGTCAGTTGCACGATGCAAGTATGAATATTGCCACAGTGTGAAGCTGAATAACTGAATTGAGAATTCCTTACTCAGAATTTTCTAATTGCCAGCCAAATCGGAAATTTTACGATTAATTTAGGCGTATTTAGCGTCCTCCACAGTCCACAGTCCACAGTCCCCACCACCAATTCATGTGAGTCAGAGAAATTTAAAAAAAAATCAAAATAAAGATCGAAAAGAACCATAAAATAATGGGAGTTCGTCTGAAATTTCATTTTCTTTGTTTTTATATAAGCTTTGAGAAAGGGAGAGGGCTGAAAATTGTTTTTCCTATCAATACAAAACTTGATAAGAAGTGGTAAAAAATACTATCCATCTGAGTTTGGAGTTTGGTACAGCTAAAATAATACCTATGTTAGTTGTTTGCTTTGAGATTGGGTAGGAGGGGCTATATTGATTTTTTCTTGAGGACTAATCTCAGATCACCACCTCCCCCTCCAAAGTCTGCCTGGGGTAGAATTTTCAACAATCGGTACTTTCCTGGCTGGTTTACCTAAAGACTGAGTTGAGAATAACACCTTTTAAATCACAAAATTTCTTTTTTTCATTCGGTGAAAAAAAAAGCTATCCGAATATGGGGACTTACCATAATTTCTTGTTCTGCTGCCCATCCATCGTTGCACGATTTTACGCTCAACGAATTTTGTAAATCTGGAACCTGGAATCAGATAAAGAAAAACTGTTGAGTATTTTTGCTTCAGAAGTAAGATACAAACGTAGTATAGCTAGGACACTCTCTCAAGGATTGGACCCTCTTCCTTTTATGTTTCCAAAACATATGTGCTAATAGCTTAGTCCAGTGCCCTTGAATTTTATGAAAGTTGTTGTCGTTGTTTTTTTTGTTTTTTGTTTTGCTTTCCTGTATAATTTGGAAAAGTAGAATTTTATTCTTCTTGCATGCATTTATCACTGTGCCTGTACGCGGTCTGTCACATCTAATATTTAATCATTTTAAGCACCTACTAAGGTAAACTAAATATATGTATCTAAATTCATTTTATTCTCATATAAAATTAGTTTTAACATGCCTAAGTATATGAAAGCTTCTAATTTGAAAATTTGCTTGGCTACAGTATTTTGTGTTGTTGTCCAACAAACTATATAGGTACTCATATAATCTCCTATTAACTAATAATGCAATTAAATGGCCAACTAATATCATCTTTTACATAAGAATCACGCCTCATCTCGTTTTCACCCTTACCCTCAGGTAGCTATAAGGAGATTTAATTTGTAATAAACAAATAAAACGATAAATTTACTACGCGGTAGCTCAAAAAACCACTTCGAAAGGAGGGCAAGGTTAAGATCTGTAGGCAATGTAGGTACTACTCGTATTTTGTCTTGAAACTTATAGTGAGTGGGCTAAATAAATTTGATTTTCATCATCAATTGCATGTAAAGTTTACCTACGTTGGTACCATATAAAATATTTAGAATTATTTTTAGCATTATATACCTAGGTATTTTTTTAAAGTTAATATAATGAAGAGCGAGCTCTCCAATGAATTACGCAGCCGAAATTTTTATAATATGAACTTGTATGTTAAATTTGAACCATACCTCGAGGCAAATTTTGATTTTTGTTTCTTCTTTCGATACTCAGAAGCCGAAAGTAGCCCAACATTGGTCATTTTAATTAACTGACCGTTACCAAATTGTTTTTCTTCGTTTCTATTTTTTTTTCTCTTTTTTCCACAACCTGGTGCCGCCATGCACTGCTAAGACTATAACTCATGTCGACGTTGTTAAGTTTTTCGGGTTTTTAAAACATCTCTTCGAGGTAAGAAATAAATTAATATTAGTTATTTTCGAAAATTATTTACAAGTAGGTTTGGCCAGCTATCGAGTAGAACGCTACTGTTTGTGTTTTCAGTTTCAGTTCACACGCTATGCTCCTGCGGGATGAATAAAGAAAATAGGAAAATTGATGGTCTGAGATGGCCGAATGGGCCCTCAGGAAATACAAACGTAAACTCGTTGATATTGTTCTGGCAAGGCAAAACAACTGCAGTGTTTTATAATATGTTGTAGGAGAGTCAGTATATTGCGCTTAACATTTAGATTCATAATATTATTTTCTTCGTAGCTACCTATATTCTGACTTGAATATAAAGAGTAAGATATTTTTGATTTAGACTGTTTGTTATTTTTCAATAATCTGCAAAAAGAGGTCATCGTGAGGTTTTTATAGGGTTGCTGTTTCACAATTCGCCAGTCTAAGTTCAAAACCTGCTGAGTCTCGTATAAAATTACCCTCGAACGAATTATAGATCTTTGCCATGGTATGATAATTATCACCATCCATTCATCCATTCATCCATCCATTGATTCAAATTTCAGTGACAGAAACGAAAGTTAGATATGTACGTTGATTTAATCTTTTTCAGTAAATATATTTTTTGAGTGCAAGACCTGAAACCAACTTGGAACATCATATTTATAAATTATGCGCCGTGAGTTTTTTCCCCTCTAAAATTTGCTCTCGACGTAAAAATTTCAACTGCCTTTTGAAACCCGAGAATGATGAATAGTTCCGTCTTTCTACCAAATTTTTAGCTACCAAGACATTTGCAAAGGTTTCGGCGTATATATATGCGACGATGGTGCTTTATGACAAGACTATGGGGATATATTTCTCAAGGCAATCTAAATATAGTCTCTTTTTTTTCGGCAGATCGACACCCTACAGTGAGCCGTGTGTCTGCACCTAATCCCCGAATGAGTATCCCGCTGTGGTCGGTGCTCTTGTGCACCACAGTCGATGAAAGAAAGGGCAAAAAAAAAGAAAAAAGAGGGCGATCTATCGACAAAGAAAACAACATACAGACGCATACTCGTAGGTATCAGTTAAAACTCAGACACTTGCTCCCTGGAAGAAAGGATACCGCTGCTACAATTATGTCGACGGTCCAATAAATTGTTGCACGTTGATCCAGAAATTATTGCAGATATTATAAATAACATAATATACGAAGTATGACTTCTTTTATGTGGCGGCGCTTTATCAGTGACATTTTGTAGCGAGAGTTTTAGGGCCCAGGAAAAATGCATTGGCTGGATATTTTGTAACATTTTAGGCCTTTATCTTGCATGTTGACAACGTGGTATAGTAATGGAACACTTTTTGTTTAAAATAAAATGAATCGTAGGTGTGGATGTGTCTCGTTCATTTTGTGGAGTAATGCTTCTGCCCAATGAATGCTGTTCTTGATGAATAAATAATCCCTCGTGAGGTTCATGAACTTATGAAAACTACACCGCCAATAATATTTTTATAGAAAACAAGCCGAAAACCCCAACAAATTGAATACGAGTTATAAAATGTAATGTAAGAATTAGACGAGTTGAAAAATTAATTTAAAACTCATTTTGAGCTACTTGGTTCGTCGATTTAGTTTTTAGAAATGTCATCGAGTTATGTCTTTGTTTGTGTTACGAATTCAATGATTATTTTTAAAGACTTGCTAAGCAATGGTCAAAAGTGAGAATACTGGTAACAAAGAAATGGTCAATCAATCGTCTTTATACTCGTATATCGACTGTATTGTGCAAATAAGGCCATACTAATAAGTTTTCAAAAAGGAGTTCTATTAAGAGTATACGCATTATTTCTATTACTGGGAAGGATATTGAATGATTTTTGTTATTTTATTGCAATTACGATAGTAAAATGTGCCTACCTATACCTAGCGATCTCATTAAAAAGATAGTAAAAACAAGTTTGGCCCTTCATTTTTTGATAAAGTTATACATATTTATTGAAGGCAAGAAGAGCTAATCGATGGGTTGTTTTTCATATAAAATGGAGGTTCGCCTTCTGTATTTTTGTGATTATCACGGTTTCAGTATGACCTTAGGCTTTGAAAAATTAGTTTTGGTCTATTTGCACAACGCAGTCGAATGTTGAATGAAAGATCAAGTCCATAGCTATAAGCACTTGTGGGTGCCAGTGCGTATATTCTTTCAATATGAACAAGTCTTCAAAAGTCAAAATTGTTTTTTTTCTTTCCTATTGTATCCTTACTCTGAAAATGACTAAAAAATTATTTTAAAAAAAATACTATCCAGATCTTTGCCCTGGTCCTCCAAGCGTTAGCAGGCTTGTAAAAAATACCACTAACTAATATTGCTCTTCGCATCAATTCGTAAAACTTGAATAAATTTTTCAACCCCCTTTCTTCGTCGCCTCCATTATAATAGAGTATAAGTTCGTATTCGTCAATGTATCCTTTTAACCCTTTTACTTTTTTTTCACACTTGGGCGCGGTTTCCAAGGCATTATTTACGTAAGCTGGGTATTTTAAATCGGCAAAGAAAAGTTACAAAATGAGAGTTGCGCTCTTGATGAAAAGGGAGAACAAAGTGGGAAAAAAAGGTGATGGTTCGTTAAACACCGTTTTAAAGTCGACCGAATGGCATCGAACCAAGGAGATTTTTTTTTTTAAAAACCTTACGACGACGTGCCATAATAATTTACTATCGCGTATTCTACCCAAGCTCATCTTTTTGGCTTCTGTCTGTAAGCACACAAAGAAAATTTTCTCGGTGTCCCCCATGTTATGGTTTGTGGTTGTGCTTGTGTGCGTACGATAATTTGATGGTTGCGTTGAAAATCGTAATGGACGATGAAATCAACGTTAATTGAGAATTTTCTACATTTCCTCGACCCGTCTCCATTGCTCTGGCGTGTTTCTGCTCAGCCGGTGATATCTTTACTGTAGACTGCACATATGTATGTATACGAATGCCAAAAGTAAAAAAAGTGAAATATCGATGACTTCAATAGCACCCACAGGGGTATTCAGTCGAACCACTTTTTAAATATCGGATCCGTTTAAATGACTTATTAATATCAGTTACAGAGGGGCTGGTCAGCTACTGTTTGTATGCAAATGAGAATGCCCCCCGGAGGTTGGTTAAAAAATCATGTATATGGTTTATGGGTGGAAGCAGAAGTGGAGTCAAAAGTCGGAGCCAAACGAATTAGATTTTCTTGTATATCTATCTGCAGGTTCTGCGTGTTGTATATTTAAGCTCGTACGTTAATTAGTGGCTGAAAACGGTATGATGAGGTGGCTGACTGCCTGTGGTGATGTGTATCCGAGTATAAATAACTGGGAACTTTTATTTCGATTCGATATAACAGAACTAATTGAGATAAACATTTCTGTTGACAAATTAAAATAAATAAATTGGCGAATAAATGAAACGTACGATAGTCGATTAAGAAATATTTCTGATCAGCATTTAGTGATTTCAGAAAGATTTACTATATCCTTTCAGTACGTAAAATAGGTACCCATTTATTCTCCACTCGAAGGTATCAATCGAAAATCTGTGTTGAAATTTATAATCAGCATCACATATACTGCTTTGTAGGCCATTTTCAAATAACCATTCGGTCGATTTGTCTCGAATAAAAAAAGTCAACCTGACAAAATATAGTAGCGTACTTTTCAATTTGACAAAGGATGCAGAAATATGAAAATCTTTTGATCGAAGATCTTATAACATACACATACATACACAGTGTAGCTGTTTGAACTAGTTCTTCTTACTTTTGACAGAGGTGCCTTTCGAAATTAGAAAATTAAATTTGACGTGTTCGATTTAATTTTGCTGATAACTGGAGAGAAAAATGAGAAACTTGACTGAGGAAGAATACGAGTATAAGAGAGAGTCGAAGAAAAAAGTGAACTCGCATTTGGTTGAAATCGATTTACTCAGATATCTAGTCATCGAGTTGCGAATTCGTGATTGAGAACCTCCCATAGAGAAGCAGACAGAATTATATCATGCTTGTCAAGTAGTGCAGATCTCTTTAGGCACTAGATGCTGTATATGTATAGGTATGGTGTGAGTGACTGATTTCATAGATGGGTAGAACATTGATTCCAAAATTTCTGTATCTGCTTCGACGTTATAGGAAAATAGTTTTGGGTGAAAAACATGTGTTTTCAAAATGACCCAAACTCAGTTGGAAAGTCAAAAAATATTTTTCCATTCTACTCGACATTTTAAAAGCTTCGAGCATTCAGTTTCAAATTGTTTTCCAGTAGAGTAAAGTAAAATGTACCTAGATAACTACATAATCCAATGGATAGGAATGTCTCGTGAAAATTAATTCTCAGTTCAGTTAGAGCAAATGCTGCCTCTTGTGGACTTGGATCTTTGCTAATTTTATCATTTACTATCTTCATCCTTCACATTGTTAATATATTTGAATGGGGTTAGTGATGTGCACCGAATGAGATGAGTTTTAAATTTTGCCAAATTAAAATAAATAAATAAATAAATAAATAAATAAATAAATAATAAATAAGGTTAACTATATACGAATCCGTAATACTTAATGCATTAAACATCCTAAATTATACATTTTATTCTTATTCATTTCTTCACAACAGTTCGTATGTGATAATGGATGATGGTGTATAATTATTCAGTATATAATAGCCAATGGCGAGGCTTTCTTTTTTATTTTTATTTTCAGCTTATAATTATCGCTTCAGCATTATTATGTCACACATAAATCAACGTCTTCACTTCTAATTGTATTATGATTCTATTGTAGACTAATATTTAGATTCTGCGGCGTAAACGAATAGGTACATATTTTTCACGGCAAGAGAGAAAATAGGCGGTCTGTTAACGTGAATTCTTTTTCAAGCTTTTCCGAATCACTAACAAGTTCATAAAAATTAGATTCTTTGTCCAGCCAAATTGGCCAGAATTAATGGAAGGGTGTAGAAGAATACAGGTTTGAAATTTGTGACTAAATCGACTGTTTCTAACGAATTTTCCAACATTTTCTTGATCCCTTTTTCTCAACGTAAGTCTTCTCCTATGTACTCGCGTATTATACATATTACTGGTATGACTAGATAAGCGACGACGTGCTTTCTCTTTCAGTCTTACGTGGAGGACATATCATTTTTTAATTACATTTCATAGACTTTATTAAACGCAGATGCCCGACTATACATTTTCTCGTCAGCTGAAATCCAAATTTACTATACCTATTTTAGGTAATTTATTAGTAGGACTAATAAATACCTAATTAGGTATATTCCAATTAAAATATCCTTTTAGACATTGTTATAGCTGCGCCTGAACAGCCATGGTTATCTGGTAATTTCTGTACACAGATAAGTACCCAGGTGTCAACAGTGGTCTGTGAGAGACAAGTACGAAAATGTTGTTACTTTGGCGTTTTTATTATGAGTATGATAGACGCGCTGCGTCTATCTACGAGTATGTGAAACCGGTTTGGTTCATGATCATGAAGCAGCATCCTGCCTTGTGGCGGACACTAACAATATGTACTCCTGTATTTAGTCAACTGACGTTTTAGTTCATACTGTCCCCACACCTATATTTATTCTTTTTTCTTGAAAACAAACCGAAAATACACCATGAAATTTCAGAAAAAATTATCTCTCTATCTATTAGCCAGCGCAATAAGCAAGTGGACTGCGTTAGTAAAAGGTAGCTATATGTATACCTACTTTGATTGTAGAAAGTTGATCGATGCTATTGCAAAATTCATAGATTATAATGAATGAAAGTTTATGGATCCGTTTTCAATAACCTGTTTGTTTATAAAGCTCCCGCTAAAGTATGGTGACGTGACCTATAAATGAGGTAATGCAATCGCAAATAGAATCGAATACTATTTTTATTAATACGAACTTACGCAGATATTTAGGCTATATTCGCCGCCATTTTTGATAAAATTGCTGCACTTGCGCGTTTCCATCAGTTTGTTTCACGATTATTAAATTCAGAAAAAGTGTTCGAGTCAGCTATTTCTCATTTAGGTATACCTCATGTATGTTTTACAAGCTTTACTTCGGACTATAACGTGAAGTAGGTAAGCCTGTTTCCCAAATGCACGTTCGATGGAATTGAGCGAGGGAAAAAAATCAGAAAGATGAGTGCCCCTATACATATGTCAATAAACATTCTTCAGTCATTGGTGACTAATTTTAATTTTACTGTTGAAAAATATTCTTGCGATTCTATACTAAATTATGGAGGCGAACTAATTTTGGGTGCGATTATTTTTGAAATTGGTGACTTCGAGCTGGAATGTTAAGTGTTCATAAATTTGAAAAATATTATATATTTGCGCTGAAAGAAATATCGATAGTACCTACAATTCTTACTATTTTTGGATAATCAAATTGGGACAATTCAAAATTGTAGTAGAAATCGTGCTAAAAAAAATAGTAAAATATACCATCTTTGTAGCACATTTTACTATAAAATAATAATAATTTTGTTAAGTCGATTAGAAAATAAGTACTACCTTTTTATCTCGGTGTGAGAGTGGTATGGGACAACAAGTGTTGAAAGATTTCAAATCATTGTATGTCTTAATATTGAGATTAACAGCCAGGAAACGACGTGTGAAAGATATTAGTACCTAGGTTTTTAATTTTAACGTTAAGTTCCTATAATTTCTTCAAAAGTGTAAAAAATTAGCACAAAAACCACTCATCGATGCGAAATCGAGTGTAAAACATTTTAATCGGCCACATCCTCGACCACAAGCACCTGTTATTCACCATTAGCAGACGTTTCCGCCAGTTCAAACGCGAATTATAGGATGGATAGTGGATACGCAGTGTGTCAGACTATAACATAATAATTTGTAACCAATATACAAGTGCTCGAATGAAAGAGCGTTGGTAATTTGCAAATATTTTTGACTCGACGCAATACATTCTCTTATCAGATCTCAGAAATATTAATTATTCGTGAGAATTAATTATTTTTCTGTTATTTATGTCGTATCTGCGATCTACGTGTGTCATTCTACCGCCTATATGAACATTTATTTTGGGGAAGCCAGAGTAGAAAACTATAGATTATATGCCTCCATATTTTATAGTGACCAAAATAATAAAAAGTTTACGAACCTACCTTAACATTATTTTTTCGAATTTTTACTTAAATAACTTTTCACCCTTAACAACGAATTGTTTACACCTACTCGTAATATTTTTTTACCTTCAAATTGCATGAAGAAAATTTCAACATTTTTGAATTTCGAAAATCCTCGTAATACTCGTATTGTCAAAGATACCTTCTATTATGTATATTTGTGAAGAAAACAAAAATCAATAAAATTTAGCCAATGTAACAAAACACGCAGGGTATTCTTTTTCTCACTTCCGCCATGGTTCCATAACCTCTGCGCTTTTTATGCTGATTTTCAGGGTATATAATATTCTTCACAGTTGTATATTTTATGACGCAAAACTAATTTTTTTCTTCGCTTTCTGTTTATTCTGCATGACTATATAGGTTGGTAAATTTCGTACTTGTAATTTCTGTTCGAAGGTGGTCGAAATAAACCCTATTGTCATTTTTATTAATATAAAACGAATACCTTTAGTTTGCAGATTCAATAAGTACAATACTGATAAGAATATAGGTATAGGTTTAAAGGAAAAAAGAAATCATGGCCAGTTCTCGAGCAGAGGTACATCGAGAGTATCGAAACACAAAATTACACTCGACACTTTCGACTGGCTGTGAAAAGGCTGAAAGTGTTGTGGTATTTGCACGGTAGCCGAAATACGCCAATCAAACGACTCAGTCCCAAAATAGGTATTTAGTTTGATCAGCTAGTTGATGGATGAAAAAGGAAGCTTTTAGAAGAAACGAAATAGAGAAACAATAAAATAGGGATTTTAACCATTTAAAATCTCGACTCGATAAGTACCTACTGCCTACCTAAATGCAGAAAAATCCGTCCAATCGATCAGAAAATACGAGACACGAGATTTGAGACGAACTGCAGTATACCTGGCTAATCCTCGAATACAAAAAGACGCGCAGATTTTGGAACCGAAGTACTCGAAAAGGTTGCCAAATAAAATCTCAACAGCAGGTGGCATAAAATCCTTTTCTTTTCCTTCCTTTTTTTTTTTTTTTTTTTTTTTTTTTTTTTTGGCTATTCATAGGATTGATGTTCTTTACACACGTTCGCATATTATATTGAAGAAGGAAAAAAAATAATAGTAATAAAACGTGTGCAATCTCCAACCGGTTGCGGTTAAATTTTGCACAAAAAAAAAGACGGTCAGGTGAATTTCATCGCTATTTTCTGTAATTAGTTTCGGTAGGTTGCATCGAGAAGTTTTTGATTGACGAGCTGACTTTTAGATGCCTATTTTCCCCCTTTCGATTTTTTCTCGATTCGATGACACGACAGTTTAAATGATAACCACAACGAGGGAGATTCGTGACTAGTATTTAAACTGCTTGGTATAAAGGGTTGGAACTGTTTGAATAAAGGCTAAACCAAGACTCGGTTATGTTGCAGATTTTTAAAGCAAAAACTAGATCGAGCCTGCTGAACGAGGTTCAAAATTAGTCCATACAGATTTACCTAATTACAGTATAAGTGGCTCGAGCTATCCTTATTTATAATGACCTAATTCAGACTCATATTATACTAGTCTACGTTATTGATTAATATTAATCGTCTTCAAAATCCAATAATATTAGTTCTGTTGATCATTTTGAATGCATTATTTTGTAGTAGGTCTCTCGTCTTCTTTTTCAGTACAAATACCCCACACATAGGTTCACTGGTATTTTTACAGCTGATAGACGATGCTATACATTATAAAAAGTATATAAGACATTTTTTCAAAGTTGTTTTACAGGGTATTTGAATATAATATGAAGATGTTAGGATGTTAACACGTTGAAAATATTTAACATCGAGGAATTAATGATGAAAACGAGCTGTCTACTCGTATTTCGACACACTGATTTTAAAAGTTACGCTAAACTCATTTCACGTTTAGAAAATAAAGAGGAAATTATTCACCCTTATTAAACTTTCAAATAATTAAAAAGTATATCTACGTTGAAAAAGGAAAAAAAGTCGTTTAGTTTGAGGAATCTTTTCTCAAAAAGTGCGGTTATAGGATACGTCGTAATGTAACTTGTTCAAGAGAAAATATTTCTCATCGATCAACTTTCTAAATGAGCATAATTTCATGTTTGAATCATTTCGACGAAAAGGGTCTCAACGCTGTTTACCACTTGAGCTTTTTTTACGCCATTGCATTTGATTGTACCTATTAAGGCCCGCTTCGAAATAGCTTATACCGAATTTAAAAAGTCAATTCTTGCTACCTCTGTATTCGTATAGGGTATCTATATATTTATCATTGTCCCTCGACGTTTTTAAATATGACCTCAATTAGGTATAACATCGAGCAACGATAAAGATGTCTTATAATTTTTGAAATTCATCAACAGCTCTTGATAACTCGACTAGAAAATTGAGATATAAACCTTCTATATGCACAACACCGAAGATAACATAAAAAGGGAAGTACAACAGCCTGAAACATTTTTCAATGGGCTACTCGGCTTAATTTATTTGTTCGCTTTAACGACGCTATTTCGTATATGGAAAAGAGCAAAAAACAAAAAACACCCTGACGAGTGTTAAAACTAAGCTGGTTTTCTGTTACAAATTTATGGTCCATTGGTAGACGTGTTACATGTCCCCCTATTAACATTTTTTTTCCCTTTCTTTTTTTGTCAAACATTCATTCTCGCTTAGTCGCACAAATGTTTTCGTACATTTTTAACAACAATGCTGCGACCTACAATTTTTTTTTGTTATTTTTAATTTTATCATATCCACGCCCATTTTATTTATTATTACGATTTCTTTCCTTTTTTTTTTCTTCTTCGAAACACGTTTCGTGACACTAAAAATTTGCATAATATTCGAATTAATGTCATACGAAGGCAGTTTTTACGAAACGCCATTTCTGATTGACGTATTTGCGGCGTATGTATAGGCAACATGTGAGACACGAAACAAAATTTCGAAATTCAATGAATCTTTTACGAAAATGTAGGTATGAAAGTTACGAGTTTAAGACAACCCAAGTCTGAGTGGAGGCATATGATGGTGTTATCTATGTAATATAGAGTTTAATGCGTTCCATTTTCCGATTCTTACTGCAAATTTTTATTTTTAAAATTCAAGAAGAGCAGTTGAATTTTTTATCGAATGAAATCTATTAAGTTTTCCATCCTTTCAAATTTGTCGTAACATGCATTCTTATTCGTGCTTTTGCAGCTTCTTATCATCGTAAAGGTTATGTTTTAAACCAACCCTTTCAATTCTAACCCCTTTTCTCAAAACAGTGAATTGTTTTACCGATTTCCTCATACATACGTAAGTATTTTTACTTTTTAGAGTTTTTAGATACCCCTGAAAGTCCATAGACCGTTTAAATATTTGAGCCTTGCGTATCGAATCACTATAATATTTACACCTCTTATATTCGAATGCTGACGATTATTTTCTAAATTGACTTATAAAGTGTTAAATCACTGATTTTAAGTGGACTAAAACTGTAAAACTTGGGGTAGAAATTTATCGAAGCTAACTGAACTGTGGTAGGCCTACCAATACATTGATAACAGGACTTGCTTGAAAATTCCGCGGTTCAGTATATTCATACGAGAAAATAGTCCTCACCCCATTAAAAAATTATTGGAAAACTTTTTTCGTAAACGAGAAAATAAAAATATATAAGAACCCAAAAGAATGGCGCTGTTCCAATTATGCTAATTTCTCCGGTTTACTCACTTTCATATCATTTTCAGTTATTTTAATGACTACGAAAATTCGTAAAGATTTTTAAAACATTTTCAAGCAATTATATATCACTGGCGTTTTTGTCAATTTTATAAAAATCATTATTTTGTGAACTGTTATTTGGTCATTGGGCTACTCAAAAGGAAGTGTCAGTACAAATAGCCGATATAATAATTGTTCTAGATACTTATATTATACTTTCTTTAATGTGGGCCCATATTATGTTAATAAAAAGTCTTCGAAGAATTAGTATTCAAAAACTAGGGGGAAGTAGGTAACTCATTTTTAAAAGCTATAATTTGCGGAAGAGGGATGTAACATATCTGAATTTAGTGGTCGTCGCGATGTAACTATAATTCAGCAAATTTAATTCGTGACGAAGACTTAGAACCCTCCAAAAATCGCATTAAATTACCCACCCTGATTTACCTCTATAATTTTTTTCAAAGTTGTAAAAAAACAGTTCCGCTGAGAAAATCTTTCGTTGGCTATATGCAAACATATTTATGAAAAGTTTAATGTAGGCTAAGAACTATTTCTCAGGCTGATTCGTCAACATAATCTACTGGGTGCAAAGCTTCTAATATAAATTTGGATGTAAAAATCAAGAGCATCTAAGTCGAAATAACCAATTTTGAATAATTTTCTTTTGAAGTTTTCAAACTGTTCAAATAGGCATTTTTATTTTTTTTACTTTACGGGTCTTTAGTTTTCAGTTAGAAGACCACGTGTGGCTTTAGTTCCCTGGATAAGAGGACATGGTAGACTACATAAAAAGTAGTTCTGCTGGACTGAAAGCTAGAAGGACCAAAATCCGAAATTCTAGTTTTACGATATTCGCTGCCGAAAGTTTTTAACCCGCACTCACGTATTAGGTACCCTTACATTAAATCTTCGTGGTTTTCATTTTTTTTGAGTCCCTAGTTATGTTGTTCAACAAAATTTATCGGATGAAGTAATCGACATAATAATCTAGATACCCCTGCATCAAAAATTGGCCTACTCGATGTCTCCTTACTTATCCTTGAATTTGGGAGTGAGATCTTATTATTTCTCAAGTCCTGATATCAATTTTTTTCATTATGTTACGTTGGTATAGCATGGCAGTCTGATGCAGACTAGACCTAAATTCACCATAATCCGGAGTAGGTAGGGTATATTCACCAACCTGTCCATCGCAGGTAACCAGAAACAACTGCCACAAAAAGAGTACCCGTATAATCGAAAGTTAGCCATTTAAAAGAGTCACATACACATTTCACACAAGCACTTTCAACACGTAGAAAACACACCAAGCACACATATACCCAACAGCACGGTACGTTATCCCAAGCAAAACCGGAAGGAACTGCAATATCATCTCCCACAGCTCAACGAGTGAATTGCATATTTAGCAAAAAGTGTATCAAAATGGGTGTAATTGCTCCTTTGCACATTACAGCCTATATATATCGTTTAATTATAACGCACGAGAAAAACGCAGCCCACAGCTATAAGAGAATACGAAAAAGGCTATAATTACCGATTTGGTTAAATTCAGCTGATGATGAGAACCGTAAAAGTGACCGGTGACACGGCTCGGATTCAAGTCGGTGGTCAACATGATAATTAAATAGCATATAGAAATTAATAAAAGATAGAATTAGAGAGAAAAAAAACTACATAGAGAGGAAGAAAAAAGGTAATAATGAAACTAGAAGACCGTGATAAACAATGACAAAATAATAGATAATAAAAATATAACGGACGATAATTATACGCGACGGCAACAGCGGCAAAAATTTGAAAAAAATTAAACCATAAAAAAAAAGAAGTGAAACAGTGAAAAAAAAACTTTTCCGTTAGCATACGACAATGACGACCATAACCACAAATGTGCACTTTTCAACAGAAAAAAGTAAAAAAAAATTAAAACAAAAAAAAAACTGTCCTCAACGTTTAATGATTGGGTACACACGATAATAAAATATAATAGCGAGCATTGTCGAATGGAAAAAACAAAAACAAAATAAAAATAAGAAAAAACACGAACGAACCAGTGGACTGACAGATGGAACTGGTTTGTGTGGAATATTCGATTCGCACCAACTTTCAAGTCCATAACACGTTCACTCACACACAGACACATACACCATTTGAGTTTATAGAGCTTCGACTTGGAGTTTGTCCTATCGTTTCTGTGACTCGTGTGCTCCCTGCTCCCTCTTCCCTCTTCGTTGCCAACCTTCTTGTCTACGTTTGCTGCCGATGCCGATGCCGAGTCCTTTACCGGTACCTCCGATCCGTCTCTCTCGGATCTCCCTCTTCGGCCCACATCGTGTGACTGGATCTCACACTGGCCCACGGTTTACTCGCCTGTGAGGGGACGGTGTGGTGGGGGCAATATCGGTTCGACGAGAAGGGGCGTGGCCAGCAGCCGGAACCAATCACCGAGTCTATGCCGCCCACTTGAAACCGTTCCTGTATAATTAAACAGGGGAACGTGTGCTAGCACTCCTCCATCCTATCCACACCAAATACTTTTAGGTAGTTGTCACACCAGCGTCATCCGAAGCACGTTTTCTTGCCGCATGGGTCAATATAAAAATTATATATCGTTCTCAGTTTATGACTGAAAACCGCATTTTATGACGTTTATTGTGGGTGAAAATTTTGCTCACCTCGTTTGAAAGAGCTTTATGCGGGTCCACACCTGAACATTTTTTTGCCAAATACGGCGAACGAACATTTTTGCCCGAATGCAGAGAATTGTTGGAAAATGTTCGAGGAAATTTTTAATTTGTTGTATTTGTGGTGTTTGCCCCATTCTTTCTATTCGAATTATTCCCACATGTTTGGACAAAATAAATTTTCAAGTGTCAGTACAGTTTGTGGATTAAGTTGCAAATGTTTGTATTTCAATATTAATAATCACGAATAATACCATAATTGCGGCTAGAGCATGCTTCATTTTAGCCTCTTTGGAAGAGGAAAAGAAAATAGAAGAAGTAAAGAATTAAAAAAAAGTGGGTCCGGAAATTGTTTTCAAAGCGTCAAAAATAGTGTTACAGTATTTTGAATAAAATGGACCATCTACATCTTCAAAATTTTACCTGTTTCACCCAGTGATTTTGAACTATTGGTCAGTTTAATCGGACCTGTGATTTTCAACTTTTAAGTTATAGTCAACTTGATCATAATTACAAAATAAACTGTCGAGTTTCTCACTTTGTTGTCGAATATGGTACTTTATCATATTTTCATGTCCAAACAGAGCACGAATATTCTTTACATTTTCAACAAACATTCGCTCTGTTCCCGTTGGCTTTTGAAAAAGTTTGGCGCGTTACATTCGGTTCGGCCAGCCGTCCACACCTGAACATTTTTCGTCAAACAGGGCGAATGCACTGTGTTTGGCGAAAAAATGTTCAGGTGTGGATGCGGCATATAAAGCCGCACGTATTCGTCCAAACATTTTTGCCCGAGCTTAGAGAACAGTCAAAAATTGTTCGGAGAAATTATAAATTTGTCTCATTTTTAGCAGGTTTTTGACAGAAAATCATCTATTAATTTTGGTCTGCATGACTTTCGCGAATTAGCGCATGGAACGCTCTTAGCTATTCGTTTCATGATCTACAAATTCCAAAAATGCGCCCATCTCACATTTTGGTCTTTCATTCTTTCTTTTGTTCTTCCTTCGTTTATGTACGTGGGGGGCGGGGGGGATGTAAATAGTAAATTTCGACTTTGAAAGCTAATTAAAGCGAACCTATAAATTGGATCGAGCTGAAATTTCAACGGCAGCTTATATTAACTGAAGTCTTAAAAGTACCTAGTTTACCATTCAAATTTCAAAGTTGATCCGCATTCGTTATATAGTTTAGTAGAAATGTCATTTTGAAGGTTGAAAAACGTGGTTTTGTCTTTGGAACACGAGATAGAAAGAACTATATATCGAACCAAAAGAGCTGAAATTTGCACCATGTACAGGTCAATCTCGATGAGTTTCAAGTGTGATGAAAATTTCATGACATCGCTTTCGCGGTTCTCTGGATAGCTATTAGCTAAACTGTAGCTGAAAACCGATGATTTTTAATGACTTTTTAAAGGAACTGATTCATGCTAAAAGTTTGACAAATTTAACCAAGTAAATCCAACACGTACATAGTCTCCGCAGTTTGCGGAAGCACTAAAGTAATTGCAAGGAAAAAATTGTGACAATGGAGAAAAAATTTGGGACGGTCAAAAAAATTGCTTGGAGGGAGCGGAGGAGGAATGGTGCCCTAACTTGTGAAAACCATGTGGTTGTAGGTACTACGTGGATGAATATAAAAAAGCAAAATATTCTGGTTGACAAAAACAATGCTGGTCAGACTAAGTGGCATGATTGACTAGTCACTTTTTTTGAAAATTTCAATTTCGAGAGTAGCTATTCGAAGGTTCTTCAGCCAGACAGAAGGCGAAGGAGAGGATGATTTGGAAAGGTAGGTATAACTGAATTGATGCACTAGAAATGTCAATAGGAGAGGAGGATTCTGAAGTAGCTTACCCGTAGGCCTAGTATATTATTACTCGAGTTAATAAAGTTGATTCTATAAGGTGGAATGGCATTACAGGCTGCATGTATAGTTCATGGTTTTAGGAAATTTCTCACAAAACAAGTACATAGCAAACATGATTATGTCCTCCCCTAGTTCTGAGCTTGAGAAGATACAGTGGCTCTGTATGGTATCTAGATTTTAATGTAACATTAAACATTTCAGAAATGTAGTTAGGCCCTTACAGAAAAGAGGTCCATCTGTAGTATTTTCAGAACTCTCTGAAAAAAATACAAAGTAGGTATAATAATTCTTTAAATTCTTATTAATTGAAAAGTTTTGCTGGTCAGTCGTTCTTCTAATTTTATATTAATATCCGTAAGAATGATAAAGAACATTAGAAGCCACATTTCTGTAGGTATTTCAACATTCGCTCTCTCAAAACGATAGCAGCGTCGAGTAGCAATTTTTCACTTTTTGCACTTGTCTCAGCTTAAGAAAAAAAATTGATCGCTTGACATGACTAAAAATAAAAGTCGTGGACACGCCTTTTACATATCGTATTGAAGCCAGCATTCTGTAAAGTTTGATTATTAATTATTATTTTTTGGGCGTCTAGAGGAGGGCTAAAATGGTGTTCAAAAATGAGGAGGGGGCTCATTCTCGTCCCAAATTAATCGTTGGCAATTAATTTTATACTCGTTACGAGCTGCTCACAGTCGACCAGAAGAAAATTGACGTCAATTCTTTCTCTTGCTCCGTACACACAAGGTATTCACTTCATTTTTTACTTAATTATATTTGCTTAAACTGAATTAGTATTTTTCGGTGAATTATACAGACCAACAAGACAACTATGCCCTTGCTAACGATCTTTCATTTTTTTTCTCGTCTTTCCGTTTCGGTTGTTGTTTTCTACTATGTATATTATACACTATCTGCAGATGGACATCACCAAACAAAAACCTAGCAAGTGGTAATTACTTTAAAATTATACGGATCTATGGGAGTAAATCGTTTTTCTCCCTCATTAAAGTGCCTTTCGAAAAAAAAAAAAAAAACCACTCTATGGTTTTTGTTCGAGTAAATTAATTTAACGTTAATGAAAGAATTATGGGATGCCTAATATTTCGTCCTGTGGTCATAGATTTGTCATTATAAGTCATTTTCGCACCCCAATATAAAGACATATACATATATATATACAGGTAGTCGGTATAGGTAATGAAGGAATAATGCCTAGGTTTTTTTAATATATTTTGCATCCTTCATCAAAGATATGAAATACGGTTCGACAATTATATCTGTGGGTGAAAATAATAATTGGATGGTTTTTTGTCTGTGGTTATTAGAGACGAGATGAAGGAATAGAGCTATGCTTATATACGAGCGCCGCTATCAAAAATTATGATAAAGGTACAGGCGCCAAGCATCCATCAACTTGTCTGTCAAACCTTTTTTTTTTTACTTTTGCACCTCCCCCCCTCTTTTCTGGACACTCATTCTCGTTTTCGTATAACGTTCTCATTCAAACGTCACTTTAATCGCGTGGAAAAGGAAAGGACTTTTTGATTCTTTGTCGGTTTCGGTCGAAAAGATGAAACTTTTTTAGAAAATTCATCGAAATTAATTTAGTTGGCACCGAAGTGTAGTGATACCTGTACTTCTTTTTGGCAAGATGTGTGACTTGAGGCATGTATATATAACAAATCAAAAACTAACGGACTGGTGTTTCGCAGTTTCTATGTATTTCGAATGGAAGGCGCGAGGGTGTTATAGAGCGTTTCTATCAGTTTGTTTACATTTGAACTGGTGGGAAATTGCCATCATTTCTCTACATAAGACTAAGAGATGTACGCTATCTGAGTTTAAATATAGTTTTTAATCGATAATATAATAAATTCGAGCTCTCGGTAAGTTCGAATTAACTTTAATTTGATGAATACAGTGCACTATAGAATTTGTAAAATTCGAAAATTTCATTCAACTGATAGTTCAATAGCTTCAGATGTCAAATTATAATGGTATATGCAGCTATAGGTACATGTATGCATTTTACTATTATATAAGAATTTATTACTACAAAATAATAATTTTTCTTATCTCGATGAAAAAAATTACTATACTGGGTACGTATAGTAATACCTAAGTACTACCTACACTTTTCCCTCAATAATTTAATTAAGTGTGAAAAATTAAAGCATATAGGCCTAGATATGAGAGAAGAAGAAATTTTTTTGATTTGAGATCATCCCATTTTAACTTCGAGGCTCAGTTCTTCCAAATAACTCAAATGTTAGCGTATCAAACCATTTTACGTGAGAATAGAAAAACTTTTCTGAATCTTTTAAGCCCTTGAAACTGAAAATCCATTTCGAGCTGATTGCTATGAGTGTGTTGGCCGCAATCGGTCAGTTTGTATCGGGTCGCAGTTGGTACGTGGAGAAGCCGCATAATCGAATATGCTCTGATAAACTTTCATTTTTATTTAGGCTGCAATATCGGAAAACTCCCAAACTTCCATTGAAATATTCAAGCCATGTAAACAACACGAAATTTATAGTTGGCTATGGCTGTCCAATACAATATGATTTGAGGAAATTTTGTATTTACCTTCAACTTTTCAGCTGTTTCATTTTAGTTCAAAAATTTTAAAAATCACCATTAGTGAAATTGCTCTTATTATTTTAAGGTAACTTTGAAATCACTATAAGACTATCTCTCGAAATGGGAAATCTCTATTCTTCTTTTCACAGATTTGATGGCAGGTATTTATTGTATGTGTAGTAGGTGCGCTACCTACTTTTTTTCTTCTTTTTCAGGCCTTGTCATAATTTACAGAAAAAATTCGTTGATACGCTAGATGGTCTAACTGAATCGCCATTGTTTGTATGCAAATCAAACTGAATATAAATACAGTGTGGGGGATCGGAGGGAATAGATAATGGTGTATATATTGGTTCGTAATTCAAAACAACGACGTGGGTTGACTATAAATATTCGAGAATTGATTATATCGCCTCGTATTCAAGGTCTCTGTACGTTGATGAGTATCTATACTCATCCAAAAATGAATTGTTCTCAACTTCTTGAAATTATCATTTTTCACTAAACATGCGACCATATGTAAAGAAAAATCCCGAGGCTATATCCTATTAGTTGGAGAAGTAAAAGACAAATTCGAGGAAACAAAAAAATAGTTGAAACAATTAAATTATTTACATAAGTGTAGTTAAAAAGTTGGCGATTTCCCCAAATTTTTATTATAATGTCCTCACATTAAAGGACAACGATTCGTATCTAAAAGGATTAGGAAAAAAACTTTCACTTTAACTTTTTATATCCACTTATCGCAAAGAAATTCTGTGTTTGTTTACTTTTCTTTACACCGATTGGTTATTAAAGGATAAAAATTTGAAGGCAAAATTAAATAAAATGCTGCTAGGATATAATATGAGGCGCGCTCAGGGAAACTATGTACTAAGTCGCTGAATGAAAAGTTGAGAAAAAGCAAAAAAACAAAAAACTTTTTTTTTTCATTTTTTCTATGTATTTTTCGCGCTCTTTCCAACGAGCTAATTTTCGTGATTTTCGAAGTTTCTCATTTTTCAATGTTTAAATCTTTCTAGAACAGCGAATTTTGATCGGACCGGCTTAATTTTTTTTACATGAAAGCTCCTTATGTGCTTTACAACCTCCACTAAAAAACTGAAAATTTTTTTTGGCGACTTATAGTACATGAAACTATATGGCGGAATTATAAAAGTATATTATAGCCAGTTTATTCATTATGGATTAGATAGTCTGATCCGTCTGACTATCCCAGAAATAAAATTGACTTCTCGGAGAAATGAAAGTTTTTTCAATGGGACAAGGCGAGCGAGCGGTTGTAGGGAATGCACGAATTTATCGAATGCTTAGCAATATGATTGGTGGGCGTTAGTACCATGCGTGAAGGCATTGCGCTGTTCGATTAATTCAAAATTAAGCAGCCTTATTCGGTGATGCAGTTGAATGGGTGACCGTTTCATTTTCACTTTATCCACGTATTGGGGGCAGGGAGTGGAAGTGAAGAGATTTCAACAAAGTCCTCATCGTCTTCTTTTACTATTATAGTTATACGTACGTTATTACATTTCCTCTGATGACATTTTTATAGACGAAGGTTATATAGGTTAGAAAACTCACTCGGGAGGTGCGTACATCGACTTTTTACACGTAAATAATTATTTTGCAAATGTGCGAGTCGATGAGTATAATTCGCTTATATATTTACCCGCGGCAAACTAATGTGGTTTACGATTTTCCATTCAAGCGGGGAATAAAATTTTTTCTTCGAATATGATGCCCCACTGAACTGCAGGGTATTTTCATTTTCAATAAATGTCAATAAGTTCCCTCTTAGTCTGGCTGAAAATTTCTGAAAAAATGAGCTCTACAATAGTTCGAGTTTTAGTCCGCATAATCTCTACGATATATGCATTTTCTGTTTTCGTGATTCCGTCCACATGCATCTGTGATGATGGAGGGGGACTAATTGAAAGAAGTGGAAAACATTTACAAAAATGACTGAGCGCATTTTGAGCGACTTTAGAGGCGCCAACGCTATTAAATGCTCCAACTTGGAAACGTTAATAAAATACAATAACAAACAACGCCAATCGAATATACTCGTAATAGTCGCGGTGCTTTCAACTTTTTTTTCTTTCCATTTCTTTCATCTCATTCTCACTTTTTTCTATCATTTTGAACAATAAAATGTAGCGTGTGCCTTTGTGTGAAAGAAAAGTCAAGAAAGTAGAATAAATCTTGTTCAGCTGACCCAATTTTGGTGGTTCAGTTTTTAGTCAGCAGGCTTAGTGCAATGTTCGCAAATCGATAATAATTAACTTGGACTGTATTTATAGTTGGTAGGCGTTCATTTCCCTTTAATTTTTCTATCTCATTTCTCTAGCGCGCTTTTATTTTCTTGACAGCTCAACACCACTTTCGGCTACTTTCATGTTTATCATTTAATCGAAATTTTTGAATTTCGCCTCATAATCCAATTTAATACGTTTATTAGGTGGCTACTCGAATAGGGACGCGCATTCAAAGAGCTCCTCTTTTAATGTCTACTTAGTCTTTCAACTCGAAATTAAAGACCAATTTTAGACGAAAGTGAGGTGCTAGCATGAAATTATGTAAATAACAATCATGACGAGGAATTTAACTTTGATCTAGTTATAATTATTTCGAATAAAAAAAAAATATTTTTCACAAAATAATGAGAGCTTTTACATAAATGTAAGAAGGAGAAGGAAAATCCTATTCTAAAGATGGGTGAGCAAAATAATTTTAATTTCATTCGTATAAAATTGGAAATTTTTGTTTTTTTCTTATTTTGGTTAACGTGCAATACAAATACGAAGCTGAAAATACGGGGTGAAGGGGAGGCCAAAATGAGAACGTATACGTGTAAAGGTAGTTTGATCAGTATTTCTGCCTCGACGAATTCTTCAGCCCAACTATGCCTTTGCGACTTCATTTTTGGTCGGTCGGATGGAAACGTACTACTACCGCCTTTATCCTCCTTGATTGATATACTTTTTAATAGGAAGGATTGAGGGCCTCATCTCACGATCTCCATTATGACCCCTTACTCGTAGAGTGACTGAGTATGTCCTTCAGCAATGCAGACTTGCTGGACAACAGGGTGATGGTCAGCACACTTATGCATTATAACGGTGGATAGTCTCGCACTCGGCTCTTTTTAATTTCTGAGTTGAGCACCATTTTTATTAGTCTCAACTTTGATATTAATTTTATCATTTTTATTTTATTCATTTTTCCGTAAAACATACAGGCTACTCTATCATGTTGACGAAAGGTTGAAAATGTGGGACATTATGTTGAAAGGCAGTTTCAATAAAAATAAAAAGCTCTCGTCACGGATCCCAAACCGTTCGTTAGTCATAATCGCCAATCATTAATTAAGTTTGAAATTATTTCAGTTAATACCCGCAGTTGCTTCGTGAATTTCTCCAGAAATAGGATTTCCAGCTAAAATATCGCATGCAAACTCACATGACGACATTTTTGGCATGCCAGATGTACAGACGCATATATTCGTTTGGGTATACCGATAATCTCTTTTCTTTTTGAAACATCTAACCCTTGAAAGGTGTGATACCGCAACATTAACCAAGGAAAAAAGGTGGTTAAACGTGTCGAATTAAATTTTTGTACAAGTCACGCAAACTCCAGAATACACCCTTCGCTTAACTACCGCAATAAACGCACACACACACACACGCAAAAACAAACTAATTGAGCTAAGTCAGCTACCCAGTAAAATAAGGCTTGAAAATGAGATAATAAAGAAAAATGATAAAAATCTATTTTATGACTTTTTCAAACATTTCTATGAACATATATACATACTCGTATTTTGTAATTACTAGTACTTCATAATTTTAATCGACGGACATTTTTCCGAAACGTGATTTTGAAATTATCCACGAAAATAGTATATAGCATGGGCTTTGTGTGAATATTTCTTTGCAAAATTACAGAGTATTTATCTACAATTTGTTGAATAAGCAAATGCGCGTTTGAAAATAGAAAATAATATATGTACTATATATGGACTTCAGATTCTGGAATTAAAATTTTGATGAAAGCGATGCATCTACATCTACCTACCTAAATGTGTGAAAATAAAACATAGTAAGTTATTTCATATATCTGTGAATAAGTCGACGTACGTATACATTTAAAAAAAAATTTCCTCTTAGTGATTTTTAACTGATTGTGAGTTAGAGCAGAATGAAGTTTTGTGAAATCGCCGAAATTGATTATTTTCATTTTTTCTCGAAAGTACAGTCATCCTTAGGGTCATTAAAATGGTAAAAATAGGTACGAGTAGCCCTACATTGAATAGGTCTGAGCGAATTAAAATGATAATTCACAAAATTTCAAACCACTTATATATTTTGGAAACACTGCCTCCGTTACAAGAATAGAGAAAATATACTCTAAAATAGGAAAATTTAGTCGCATGCTATTTATTTATTAATTTACAATTTTACGCATGGAAGGGAATCTCTTACTTAACTAGGTCCTTATATCTCTCGTAAAATTTTCGAAATTTGGAGTTTCGAGGTTTTCTTGTTTGAGGGTATCACATAAGAAAGATAAGAAACCAGTTTATATTTTTTCCTTCTCTTTCTAACTATGAGAGCCTCAACTTCATGAGAAAGCAGTTCAACTACTGAGTAGTTTGGCCTGTATTCATTTTCAACAACAATTTTCACGCTATCTGTTCAAATATTTTATTCTGTTCTAATTCAAAAGTGATTATTCTTAACACTAACTTCCTGTTCCAAAATAAATAAAATGTTTATGCTAATGACCTTATCGGCTAAGAACTTACTTGGTGAAAATAATAATTCGTATCGTAATATGATGAACACGACATAATGTCCGTAAAATTGGTTCATTTATATGTAAACTGGTTTCACAAACTGGCATACGAATATACGCAAACAAAACTTCACCAAACTAAAATTTTATTTAAAAAAAAGTTCGAATTACTCCCAAAAGAGTCTTATATAACAACTCTTTTGTTCACAGAAACAAAAAACTGAATAATCTTTTACACGTGCTTTTGAATCCGATAACAAAACCGTATACTGTCAAACTGGTTATTAAAATTTTCTTCGAACACTGGTTTGTGAAATTAAACAAAAAAAAAGAAAAAAAAAGGAATAAAAACTTAAATCGTCTGTGGATTGGTCATTAATTTACCCCCACTAGAGAAGTTGAATTGTGTATTTTTTTTTTTTATTTATTCATTTACCATCGCATCGCCATAGTGCTTTTTTTCTCAAGCAGTCTGGTGTTTAAATGAATAGATACTTAAATGAAAAAAAGGAGGGAAAAAAATGAAAAACAAAACGCCCACACCTTATCTTGAAAGATGTTGTGGTGTACCGAATGAAGCAGCAAGTTGAAAAATTAGATTACAAATACTGTATCGTTAAGATCGGTGAATAGATGTACGAGGAATGCCTATATAAACATACTGGAAGAAAATGGAGACCGGTTTTCTATGTCGTGAAGAAAATAAAATGGATGGCTAAACCCAAAGTTATATTATTTTAGGCATTCACTATTGGAAATGATGACTAAAGTTAGTAAGATTCGTTGAAAAATGAATTTCATTGTTTAATAATATGTAGATCTGAATAGGGAAAGCTTTTGTACCATGAGTGTCTCAAGTCTCAACATCATACACTCGGAGAAAAAATATTGGAAATTAGTATGCTGCATACTATAATTTAGGGACAATTTGGGTTTTATGTGAACAATATTAACATGAAATAAATATATTAGATTGTAATATGTAGAACACTAATTTTTAATACGTTCTATTAATTTTAAATACTTTTTTTTTTTTACCAATTGTTGATTTTTCATATAAAACCTTGAATTGTCCTTGAGTTAGTATGCAGATATTAAAATTTAATAATAATAATAATATACAGTTTTTTCTCAGTATAGCAACCTATTAGAAAAATTGAACATAAGTTGGTAGGTATTTATCTTATAACGTGGTAACACTGTAATAGAAAAGATTGATAATTTCTCCATTTTTAAAATCGTTATTACTGTAAGTGAAAAAACGATAAAGTCTAATTTTTAAGAGCTGAACGATTTTTTCAACAAGCTTTTCTTATGCAAAAATATTTTTTTATTCATAATTACCCATACATACGATTAGAAACTGTTATTATAGTTTCTTTATTTCCCATTTTGATGTTTTCCCCCAATGCTCTTAGTTTTGATACAGGTTTGAATTTGTGTGTTAGGACACCTTAGTTATTTTTTATTCATTTATTAAAGATCAACTCTGTCCAATAATATCAAATTAAAAATTCTGGCTCAGTTCTAAAATCAAAAAAGAAAAAAATACCTACCTTTCCACGCGATAGGCTTACCTCTTTTTTCTTCTCACATAATCATCAAAAATTCAGAAAACCTTTCCATTTGATTTGTTCTCACTCTCCGAACAGAAGAATAATAAAATGGCAAAAATTTACTTTTTTTTTTTTACAAAGTCAGTCTTGAAAAAGACCTCCAGATTACAAAAAATTACTCAGACCAACTGTCTGAATCGATGTTAATTTTTTTCTTCTTCCCATTGCCATTGACCTTGAATTAGGAAAATTATCATTTTCCGCGTATTGCGACAATTTTATTTCCTGTTTCAGTGGCATAATTTTTTTTTTACTCCCTCTGTCAGATAGATTTTCTCCTAATTACACGATATCTACTTACTCATTACATTACTGTCTGTAAACAGACAAACAAATGAAATCGGATCCAACGTAAATACCTCTGGCTATTTGAACCTTAAATATCTTGCTATTCTTTCTACTGCACTGTGGAGTTTATTAATTTTTCAGCTATTTCTCACTCATTTCTTGCACCCAACGATGCGTTAACGGGCTGGCAAAAATGGCAGCGAGGAGAGGAGGGTGGGCAAAAAATTAATTTTAATTAAAAATCACTATCTTTTTCGTGATCGAATTCGTGTTTTGGTGTTTCTCATTTCCCAGAATGCTTTTCTCGAATTGCATGTCGAATAGTAAAGTGTGCTTTTGCCTGCGGATACTCCTAACTTCTGGATAGCAAACGCTACTTGAATTTTTTTCCCACTTTTCTCCATTGTATGGGACCATAATTAAAAACATGAATATATTTCGTATTTTTTGGAGGGCTAATTAAGAGCGTTCCTACTCTTACACGAGATTGAATTTTAATTTCGAACGCCTTTTGTATTTCATTCGCCAGACTGAAAAATTCATAAAAATAATAGCCCCGCGCGCTCACTGGAGCTTATCTAACGACTCGAAGATTACCGGAGAAATTTTAATATTCCTTCAATATTCCTGGTTAAAATATTTAAACCGAATTTTTCTTTCCCAATTTCGGGCTAACATTAGACGAGGTGGTTTAGTACCTATAATCATGAAAACAGAATTGGTAAATCAAACTAAAGAGGATATTTTCGAATCTCGATAAAAATTTAGTTGAATTTAGCTTACGTATAGTTATAGTTGAAATTATGAATACAAACAAGAGACGAGAATGATTTAATTAGTTTCTCGTTAAAATGCTTCAACCATATAATGGGTTAGTAAATAGATCACAGAACATTCACAATCCATTTCTCACCTTAATTCCATACTTCCGAATGCTTTCTCTTTGAATCCATTTACTCGCGAATGTCTCTCACACCTATAACAGGTACTCTAATATTCCGAATGCTCTTGTGTTGAAATATCATTTGCTTCAGTGACTTATCTATTTCTCGATTAATCTAATTTTGACTTATTACAAGTTCTCATATTTTTTGAAGTTGACCTCCAATATTTTCAGAAGACAACTTCCTTAGGATTTTTTGGTTTTAAAAATTGACAAAATCTCAAAACTGAATACGTTGTAACTATATACAGCTATAGTATCGAGCAAAAACTTCCTGAATGATGAAGACATAAATATGATCGATATTAATAAAACTGAATGATAAAATTCCATTAAAATTTGGCCAAATAAGGAAACGGAATTAAAGTAAATTAAAAAAAAAAAAAAAAAAACTCGATTCAAAAAATAGAGCCAAATTTTCGCAGTGGTGTTATCTGTACTATTCATAGAGAAAAAATACGTGGAATTTTCGAAACGACTTTACTGCTACTCCAGGAACGGAGATGCTCAATAACCAGCAAGAATGTAAAAGGCAAACTACAAAGTATTTAGAAAATGCTTTTTAGGTTCCCTCTGGCTGTATGTCTGGTCATCATCTTCAGCCTTAAAAACAAGAAAGATTTTATTCAACTCGTTCGATCAAAAAAAAAAAAAAAATATTTTCGCACTTTTTTTTCACCATCGTTCAAGATCACCTCATCCATTTAGCAAGTTCGCAGAAATGCTCGCCATCTGCAGTTTTTATAGTATTAATCGACCTTGTTTGATTCTCTTCGTGTATTCAAATTTGTTCTTCTTAAATCATTATTATTCTTATCTCGAATTTAAAAAAAGTAATTAACTGCATTAAACTATAACCGAGGAGCAAGTTTCTTGTCAATCCGGTCGAATCTCTAGACTGTTGTTCAGGATTGGAGAGAAAAAAACGTGATTATCTGAAACGTAGTACGTGATTTCGAACTGACTGAGCCTATTTGTATATTTTTCTGCCATACCATCCGAACAAATTTATCGTGGAAAAGAAAATGAGGTTTAATCATGAAAACCGAGAAGGAACAAGAAAGACACAGGGGGGAGAAGGGGAGAGGAAGAAAAAATCATAATGGCTTTGCTGTGTACTACGAAACAACATCACGTTTTTATCGTATATTAGATATTAAAACAATATTCACGTATAAAAAAAAACTAATCGATTCGAAAAAAATTAAGATGGCATAAGAACGACATGGAGATATAATGGGAAGAAAACTTTTAAGAAAGTTGAAGGTCGTTAAAATATTAGAATTTTGATTTAAAGGTAATTTGCTTTATGGTAAATATTTTATAGTTATTGGCACTAATAATTAGGTATAAGTTGAATACTATTAGGTGTTTTCGATTTATGGTTAATTATTACGCGAGAATTTTTAAACTGTCCATTCAGGTAGATTTCAGAATATTTTTTAACGTAGGTTAAAGTCGAAATTATTGGACTGACAACGAGGTGGTACTTCATGATCTTCGTAAGTTTGGGTATAGCCTGGATGGGACATATTACAGCTTCAAAATTTTTTTAAATTTTATACCTAACTTTTTTATATTAGAGAAAAAAAAAAAAAAAAAAAATGGTTTGCTCTCACCAAATGATTTTTATTATTTTGTACGCGGAATATCGGTTTGAATCCGCGAAAGTTTTGATTTGATTTCGGTTTTGTTGATTGATGATCTCAAAAACTAAAAAATAATAAATCAGAGTTAGCATAAAGTAGAATAAAAAGCTTTGTGAATTAATATTTTTGAAGTAGGTAATTTAATTGAGGCAGTAACTTCCTATCAAGGTTTTAGTTCACTTGAGAAATTCAAGAAGTAATTTTCACAGTTTGAATATGATAATAAGGACCAATCAAGATTTGTAGCAGAAATTAGGGTACTTCGGAAAAAAATCGCGAAATATAATTTTTAAAGTTGGTATAAAAAGTACTATAAATATGAAGAATGTCAAGACTAAATAACATAAATAAGAATGTTGCGAGCAATGTTGAATTCAGGCTGCATTAATTGGGCACTTAATTGACCTCATTATTTATAATTACCAATTTCATTGGAAGGATTCTGAATTGATTTTATTAACTAGTCAGAAGTGTGTCTATACATGATTGAGAGCGTTTTGACAGTACCCTGTTTAATTATCTCTTATTCAGCTTTGAAATTTTTCAAATTTCGTTCAACTTGAAGAATTATGTATTCTCTTAATATTAGAGTGAGAACTCGAAAAATAGAGCGGGAGAAGCCGTGATGGGAAACCACGACTTTCCGGGTCAAAACACAGTGGGCGTTGCCATCGGTAGTGGGCCCAGAAGTTTTCCGAAGAAGAGGCTGAGTCTTGATAGCATAAAAGATGAAAAATTTTATGAATTTTTTAAAATAAGATTCAATACCCAAGGGAAGAGCCTCAGTTCGCTAGCACTCGTCGGTTCGCCACAATAAGCTCTACAGCCTCCTGTTATCACAGATTAACAATTGAAGAGTTCGATTCCAAAAAATTCTAAATGTGAAATTGAAAACTGGCAAAACTCAAACTGAAACCAATAAAAATATCTCTATGAACCGATTCTGAAAGGTGATAAATGCAACTTTCGAGTGGACGAAACAATGTTAAAACCAGCAAAACATATAATTATCACGTGTGTCATTTTTCATACTTAAAATGCACTTATGTAGCACTTTTTGGAATCGGACTCTTCAATTATTCCATTATGAATTTTTGTGAAAGGTGATTCGGTTGAATATTATTTCGTTTCAACAATAGGTACCTACTCTCTTTTAATTAATTTTAAAAGTAAGAAATGGGCTCCAAGAAAATTGGGGCTTAAAAATAACGGATGTAGGACTTAATTAGTAAAATGTAATCAAAATCTCAAGAGCTCTGGACCAGTTAGCTTCAAAATACAGCCTGCACTTCCTACGCGTATCTTCTCTATATTTCTTCTGTATATTCCACCGACTTGTCTCCATCTCGCTCATTCTCGCTGTCTTTGAAAAGTCGTTTCATTTCTGTAATTATAGGTTTTGAGTTTGAAAATTTGTAAAACTTTTGTTTTAACTCGACCCCACAACGATACCAGAAACATAAATAAAGAAGCGAAGGAGAAAAAGAAACGAGAGATGAGCTTATAAATGTTAACCCTGTATATACGCGAGTGTATAGAGGCCGAAAAAAATTGAAAAAAGGATATAAAAAACGGTAAGATATTTGTTTCCCACGATAGTTGTCAAAATCCATCCCCCATATATTATCATCGCCCCAAAATATATCCCATATTGTCTAACCAAACGTACGAAAAACGATGGAAAGAACTGAAAGGGTAACGAGAAATTACCCTCTTCTTTCTATTTTCATTTTCATTTTCAGTCGTAGAATCGTGCGAAAGGGTTGAATGGTCTTTTTATTCGGCCATAAAATTTACATTATGAATGTGGCATAAGATTATTAATGAGGTAAAGTTATATTGATTTGCCGGAAATTTAAACATACCGCGTAGCTATTGGAAGGATGTACAAGTTCCTGAAAGAAAGTCAAGGATTTATCTAGGATCATTTTAGAAATTCGGAAAGATAAGTCGACGGCCACGAATCTACGATTGGGCGAAGGGCCAAGAATAAGCCATCCAAGGATATCCTTTGTACTTTCTATTTCTAAATACATGATTTAGTTGCATTCATTTAGTTGCAAGGCAATAGGAAAAAATGTGAAACTATGAGAAGTAATATAATTCCACGAAGAAGTGAAAAAAATGTCGGCGTGTCAATTTTTAGGGGTTGAGGGGAGGAAACCATTCAGGTCACAATAAAGTAGTTTTGAGAAGGAGGGCGACTTATTACGGATGAGTTAATTTAATTAGAGTGTGAGAGAGTTTTCAGGATTTCACGTATTTAAGAATGAGATTGATAGGTATTGTTGGACCCGCAGTTTTTACTAAAAATTATTCGTTTTCAGTTCCTGGCATCACTTTTATATTTCAAACTCGAGTCCCCTTTCATATAGACCTGTTTTAGCTCAGAGGAGAGACAAGACTCAAATCTCTGTGCTGTATGGTAAATTTTAGTAGTAAATATTCAACGAAATTCTTGTCGCCTCGTAAACTTGATATTAATTGATCTAATTTTTGTTTTTCACTACCTAATTGGAAGTCGAAAAGTCATGCCAAAATACGAGTAGGTACTTGGTGAGGAACAGCCAGGAAGAAAATTTGTTGGTTAGAAACGAATAAAATCAACTTGTAAGTTGATAGCATCACATACGTGTCTAACCAATTGTGGTAATTCGACGTATCCTACCTTCCTAAATATTAGATGTACGAGTATTACCAGTCTGAATAGCACTCTATTATAACCTAGCCTACACGTATCCAGCCATCATAAGTTACTCTAACCTCAGTGATTTATTTCAAAGTCAAGTAGGCTACGTTGGATTTTGTGATAGGTTACTAGACATCGGGCAGGATTTATTTTTCCAGCATTACCGGACGCTTTTAGCTAAATACAAAAAAAGTTGAACGAAAAAAAATGCATATATGCACATAAATAAATACAATTTTTTTCTTCGAATAGCAACGTGCCGGTATATTTTTGTTGGCGGCTGATTTCTGTAGTCTCGTCCAATTATTTATCATCGGCAGCAATATCTAGCTCTGTGTGTGAGAGTGAAAAAAAGAAGAAAAAAGATAGACGGGAACTCGGTTGATGCGCGGATAAAATTTACAAGCCCTAATTACAGGGTGCGCTTGATCCACCATATTTAATTATAGGGCACGTCTTTCTCCGAAGCCCCCTTTCTTTTTAGATACAATCTCTCATTCTGTGTCGTTGTAGTGGTAATATCCCTCTCGTCTTAGCTATTTTTTTCCAGCCTTAGCCTCGTATATATGCTTTCGATTCATGATTTGGATTTTGGAAAAGAAAACAAGGGCAGAGGGGTTGAAGAGGTGAAGAAAAAACCGAGGAATATTCGTTTAATTTAATCTTATTGTTTCATTATAAGGTAAAAAAAACGAAAAAATTAATTTTTAAGGTATTAGATCCGTCTGAAAGGCCAATGTGAAAAAAAAAAAAAAATTGAATCGATTATTTTAATCAGATTAATTGGTTCCTTATTCATTTGGTTACTTGAGGTTATTATATGAAACATTTTTCGAGGATGAAGATGGGATAGTGGTTGAAAGGTGTTTGTTCACTTCGAGTAGACGCAGCCAAAATTTAAATTTAAATCATTTTAAGCTGGAAGAAAATGGTTTTGTCCGGTCTGCCTGAGATTTCCTTTTCACCGTAAATTTATTGCCCTTAATACACCGAATTCGTAGTTATCCTAAAAAGTAATAACATTTATCGAGATATATACTCCTTTTTTGTTCACTATATCTGTATTTGAATAAAAATATTTCAAAAATGGTATTGTAATACCCATTTATGTTTACTTACTTGAACATTGGGTTCTGTCATTGAATGGAAAAACGTCACATCAGCACCTGTTAAAAAATGATTCGGTACTTTAGTCGTAGGTATATGTAGAAAAAAAAAAAAAAAAAAAAAAAAAAAAAACAGTCTGTATCAAAAACTATTTCATCTTCTTCCTCAAATGGCTTTGGTTCCTCACGTAGGTTACCATCTTCTTTCCTCAAACGAAGCATTATAGTGGTCTACATGGAATTGACAGATCTCTGTTTTCAAATTTATCAAATCGATATCTGAGTAGTTACTTTACCTCTCTAATTAACATTTCTGTTTCATTCAACATGAATTCTTAGATAGTTAAGGGACTTATAAATGTTTGTCTTATAAATAAATCTTAATCGCTACCTCAAATACTCGTTTGTGGTAGGAAATATGTATATGTAGAAAGTATTATCAGTTATTTATTTGAATCTCTGTGAAGAAATTATTCATCAGTGTATCCTCCTCCCATCCCATGAGCATAATACTATGCTACCAGCCCTACAAGTTCGGTTAATTCAAAACAAAGATTTAAGAAGAATTACGCTATTATTCAAAAAATTTGAGTATCGGGTTTATTAAATACCCATTTCTGGGATCTCCTCTACCCGCCGGTGTATTTTCATCGATGTATAATTTATTACCTTATACCTTTGTACTTTCACTCGCCAAGAGTGAATGTGTTGAAAATTGCCCCCCTTTGTATTCTTAGTTAATGTCTTTCGTGATTCGTCCTTCAGTCTGCTAAAGTGTCGATCTTTGTAGTGCTCCTGGAGGCTTTTTCGAATTGATATTCTTACTTATAAATACAGAGTAGTTTAAGTGACATAACATGCACGCGACCAATTTAACAGGTATTTTATAAATTAAACCATTATAAAATGTAGTCGTATTTCACTGGTTGGTAGAGTCCACAATGTCGAATGAGAAAAAAGTCACGAACCGTGAACAAGATACAAGGACGTGCGAAAAGTACAATAAATAACCTGCGTTCTTGGGAATGTCTTACTTCCTTTTCATTAAAAAATGAAACGGACTACTCGTAAACTACACGTACCACAATTTTAATAGCAAGCGTTAATAATTTGTTGCATTTCTTGGGAAGTATTGAAATTAATAGAGCTTCGAGAAAGAGGAAACGAAGGAAGGTTAGCTTTATATGGTCCAATAAAGAAAAAATTTTGGGTTTACTATGGAAAATTTATACATGGGTACCCGGTTGGAATTCATAATTGATTTCAATTTTCACTGATTGCAACAACATTTTCAGTTTAATTAAAAATTTTTCGTACTTTCCTGTTTAGTATTTTATAATAATTACAGATATTATGATATTATCTATATTGATAACGTTCACACTCTCACGCGCTTGCGCGAGCGCACACACACACACACACACACACAAACACAAACACACACACTGCATTGTTCACTCTCCGCTATTCTGTAGAATTATAGTTACCTTTACATTTTCATATCAGAATTGTTATGAGCGATATAGGTATGCCCAAATGACTAAAATTTAGTCTAGATACTCATTTGCAGATTTGATTAAAATTACATTTATAGACAGCTTATGGGTATAATTAGGATTATTCACGGACACAGATATCAACATATACACTGTAAATGATAGCATATTCCTAGATATTGAAGGAGAAATTCGAAAGTTGTTCAAAGAAATGATATCACATCCATGTAAAAATTGTCGACGAACCAAAAGTTGAATAAGGTTAATCATACACGGAAAATTTTGAAATGTAAAATGAAAATTCATAAATAAACTGATTCAAAACTTATTGCCTCGATGTGTATATGTTACCGTTAAAGTATTAATTCTAGTTAATGTATGAAATCACCAGTTAATTCATGCTTTAACGGGGTAGGTGTGTAATCAAAATACTTTTACACTTTAACTAGTTATTTCATACATAAACTAAGTGTGTTCCGTTGATGTTTGTAAATAGCCTGGCTATCTTATCTGGACAATCAGACTTGTGTTTGTTTCTTGTTGTTATGTGTATTTGACATAGCCTAGCCTACATATATTATGTGCATTCAGTTGGTTCTTGATCTTGTTTTAATACACACTATTTTTGTGACCGCTATTTGTTAAATCATGAAATTGACCGTTTATAAAAAATTTTATCATAAAAGTACGGTTACAAGTGTAAACAAAACTTAATTTAAAAGTACTTGATGCAAAATTAGGGAAGACAAACCAAACACATTATTTATTGCAACAGCTGTTACTTCCATGACATTAAGAGTTACATTTTATTCTGTTCTTGACGCACAAACAACGCTTATTTATAGACTTTTGCATGCAGTGACATCTCACAAAGCCTTGACCATTACCTGTAGCTTGTGAGGAAGCCACTGATTGTAGCAAAATAGTGGCGGAGGTAATGGGTACTTCATCAAGCTGGACAAATTGTTAGTGGCTGAGAGCAAACTGGGAGCAAGTGTACAGAGAGTTTATGATTCCTTCTCTGGTTCCTAATTTGTAAAACCCATCTTCAGTTTTTTCAATTACGCATGCTAAAATGCTCCTCGCATCTGGTTGCATCTAGTACTTTTAAATTAAGTTTTGTTTACACTTGTAACTATACTTTTGTGATAAAATTTATTATAAATGGTCCATTTCATGATTTAACTAATCGTATCTCCTCAATTCATAGAATAACTAGGTATTTCATACATTATCTAGGTAGACTGTGAAAAATTTTCATACTTTAACTGTTTTGCCGTTAATTTATAAATTAACCAGTTATTTCATGCAATAACGACAGTAACACTTTAACGGTAACATATACATGTATAAGGCCAGATTATCAGTAATGTGGTAAGATGGATACGCCACTCGATACAATTTTTATAGTCATCGAAAAATTGTAATTGATAGTTGAGGTTCCGGATACCTGTAGCGCTAATATGCTGCCATAACTTTGAAAACTATTTCATCACCAGTTGCTAGTTTTTGCATATGTCCTCTATGAAATTTCATGCGTGGCTTAAAGACATTGAAATAGAGAGGAAAAAAATCATTTCCAAATTTGAATTTTGAAAATTTTCAAGTTAGATTATTTATGGGGACTTTTTTATTTATTTTTAATATTATTTTAAAAGTATATTCTCATGCTTTTAGGTGTTTGAAACTCAAACTAATGATTTTTTCTAGTTTTTATCGCTATTAAGAAGCCCTAACCCGATCAATAAATAAAATAACGAGAATAACAGTAATAATAGGTAGAAATATGAAAAATAAGGACGCCATAACTGGTAGCCAAGTATGGCTAGCTCAATTTTCAAGACCTGGGCAAACCACGATATTGAGAAAAGTTTTAAAAATTTCAACGTAGGTTACAAAATTCAAGAAGGGAAAAGCTAAAAGGTGATATTTTTGAATCTTGTAATATTCTTTTACTGTCTATTCTGTCATGATAGATATCACATTTTAGTATGTTTTCACGACACAAAATCAGAAAAAGGAATAAGTTATGTTGGCAGTCCTGAAAATTTTGATTTTGATTAACAATAAAATGTTATTTTCAGCAAATAGGGAAATTAACAAAAGATGAACTACTAACATTCAACAAAAACAATATCATCTCCCACTTGAAAAAAAGATACTCGTAATATAATGCGAGAAATATTAATGTACGTGTACGTACATGTATGTACTTCATGAAACTAGTAATTATGCAAAGCAAAACGGAAATAAATTCAGTCGTTGAAAACGCATTTTTTAACCATACCAAAGGACCGAAATTAAAATTCACCAACTTTCATGATTTATTATTCGCATTTAAAAAAAATCTAAACTACATGAATGAAGTCATGAACTAATTTATGGCAAAATTCAAATTTAATAAGTCATGCAAAAAATAAACTGCAATATCTTCGTCCAAACCCTATTATTATTTTATTTCTGATTTATTTTTCTTCAAAGATTTTCTCGAAACCTGCCATAATGAAATAAAACTCGAAGGACTACAAAAGAATTTTGACAAAATAATATGGACATTGATCTTAGAGGAGAGTTAGTGTATAAGCGTACTCACCTACTAAATACATAAATTAAATACTCGTATGTACTTTTTCTTAGACGAAATCAATTTTCTTAAACTTGATTTTACAAAATTACCGTCCCTTGAATGTCAGCAATTCTGCCACGTATTGGAGAGGCATCAGATATTCAAAGTTTAAAAACTTATCTACATTTAATGAAATGGTTAGGTCCTCAGCTTAAAAGTGTTAGCAATTCGAAAAATGAACACAATGTTTCAGGTCATAAAAACTTTTTTCCAAACAGGTTTATCGTCGGGAAATAATCGATAGTAATTTTAAGTCAACTTTTTAATTGAGTTGCAGGTTCTTTAGATGACGTATAGTATCTGCTCCTATAAAAAGTTAATTAAACTCCATCGATATTTTAATCGAGACAAGCATACGCATTGGTATATTATAATGTGGAAGAATTTTTTCCCACAAAGATTTGAAATTCGATATTCAAATTTATAAATAAATAAATTGGCACGACTGTCGAAGTTCGTTTTAGTAATAACATAACACGAATTTTGACCAGGCCTTGAATTTCATTTTCTGAAGAAAAAAAAAAACAACAACGCCCATTTTTTAGCCAAATAGCCTCTACATGTTCGGTTTTTTATCTTGTAATCACGTTAAATATTCGAATGGAAAAATTACTTCGTATAAATGCCATTCTTTTCAATTTACCTCGTAACTATTGAATTTTTTTTTGTTTTCAATTTATCTCCTCGTACTTGTATGAAGCTGATACCTACGAATGAACCATGGAATAAATATTTTGATGTGAAATTTTATCAGAAAAAATAATAGCAGAGCTTGCTGTGTATTTTCATGGACGTATACTACGAGTACCTGTTTTCGAAAAATCGGTTATATCGAATGACGAATTGAGTAATAGTTCTCAATGTACTTTAAGATCGCTTTTCAAGAGGCCTGGTTACAAACAGAAAATTTTAAGGGGAACATGAAAAAAAAAAGTAATTTTCGTATTATTTATTCATTATTTTCTCACTACCATAAATAAGACTTACCCCAACCTTAAGTTTTCTGCTCGGTAATCTTCCCATCCCTTTTTTGCTTCCTCATAATCCTTTCCATCATTTCTCCTTTCCTCCCGAACCTGCTCTTTTTTCCTACAGAATGTTACACTTTTTTCTGATTTTTATTTCATTTTGTCACGTCATTTTGAATATTCATCAACGAAATGCAAAAAAAAAGCAATGGCGAGGTAGTGGTGAGGGAGTGTAATTTTCACGTCTGTTCATGTTATTGGTCTACGGTGTGGTGGACGCATTCACGGTTTGTTAAATTGTTTTATAACCGTATTAGATGTAGGTCCATGTTATTATCAATTTATACCGAAATTTCTCGTTTATACGATAATGAGAGGGGAACAGAGTGCGGAATGGAATTCGATGCCCACATAAGTCATTGAGAAAGCTTAATGCAAAGCGCGAGAATACTTTATGATGGGTTTTTGTTTTTTCGCTAGTTACTATAGTAATTTTTATTGTCGAGGGGAGAAGTTGGAAAGGGTGACTTTTTCCTCCGACTGGTCGATGTTTCTCAAAGTGAAGTCGATTTATTTTTGATTGTACTTTTTGGAAAGTACCTGAGCCACCTATTTTTTTCAATATATAATTTATCTTATCCAAACAATAAGTAGGCTTACAGAAAAGCTGATAGTTGCTGTAAGCTGTAATATTGTTGGGTTGGGACGCCATGAAAGGATATTGCGGGAGGGAAAATGCATACTATATAATAATCTGAGCAGGACTTACTGCAGCCAGATGGATTTACTTCTTGCTGTTCGTCTTCTCACTCGCATATTTTTTCATATCCACTTTTCTATCGATCGACTAATGTACTGATATTTTAATTCGATTATAATTAACGTTACATATGTAGGCCTATATAAAGATAAACTCATACTTGCCAAATTACACGCTAGTTGATTTCATCGAAGAACCAGATTATTAAAATATTTATTAATTTATCTCGTGACCCGAATACGGTCTTGTGAATGGAGGCGCACGTTTCTTCAAATCTCAATCGAAAGAGCAGTGGTGCCGATATGCGTGGAATTTTCATTTTCACGCTCCACAATTTTTTCACGTTGTTCACGATTTTCATTTGTGTCGTGTCTGCTGCAGACAATTTTCGAAATTACTTCTCATCCAACTTGGAGGTATCGGATGAAAATTTGAAAAGTATGGAATGTCATTTATTAGGGAATTTAGGAAGCCCTTGAATTAGTGTACCAATTGATCTGCGGCCGTGTATAAAGATGAAATGAGACAGAGCTGATATTATAGAAGAGGCACCAAGAAAGGGAGATTTTGTATGTAGCGGTCCTAATAATCCCCTCGGGCAAGACCGATAATAATATGGTGGATTTTCTTAGTGACGAGATATAAACACACTGAGCTTATACATGAATGTATATCTACGGAGGAGAAAGAAAAAAAAATCTTATAATCTGGACGACTTTTTTTCCCAGAAAACATTTCGACTAATTTTGTTATTACGTTAGTTTCTTTCAACTCTTCTCTCATCCTCCTCTCTGTACATTTTCATTCTCCTTCGGAAAGTGTTTTTTTTTTCTTTTTTGTTAATGACGAAGAAATGCGGAGCCTGTCTCAGAAATGATCGAATGCGGCCATCTCGTCACCATTTTCAATTTCAGATTGTAGCACGATTGCTGCAGGGGCTTTATTTTTATTTTTTTGCTTTTTCATCGAGGCCCAAATGACAAGAATGGTTGGTGAAGAATTTTTCTACGTGATGCTTGATTTTAGAAATATCGATTAAACTACGAAATTGTAAAATATAACAATGCCGCAGCAAAACCTTTGGCAGGAGTCGATTATTTAAATCACGAAGAGTTATACTAGATCTCTGGAAATTGTTTATTTTTGTCCAGTTACACCGAATAATATTCCGGATTCCGAACTTGTTGGTTTGACGTACGTTTGTGTGCAGTGAGAGTCAATCCCTTCCCTAGAGTTATTAAAAAACCTTTCAAATCAGGATGAATGTTTATAATACTAGACGTTGTTTCATTAAATACCTATTGGTTGATATATTGCGTGTTTGTTAAGTCTGCTCAACAACTTTTTGGTCTTTATCCGAAAATAGTCGAAAACGTCAGTATTTAATAATCAAATTGATAGAAAAAGTTTTTTTTATTTTATTGTCTCAAAATTATTTTTAACAAATTTCTCAGTCCCTCTTTTTCCTCCCTCAAAAATTATATTAATTTGTAGGGTCCACCTAAATTTATTGTAATCGCATCAATTTTCTAAAAAATGGCCGTGTATTTATTAATTCGAAATTTCGAAATATTTATTCATCTTCCTCTTTAAAACTTTCCGAAATTCGGTGTCAGCTTCTATATCACATTTCTTTTTGTGATTGCAGCCATTTCTTCAACGAAATTTCTTAGAAAATTGCGCAGCCAATTCAATTTGTCCAATTTCGCCGCGTATACGAGACGAAACGCAATCTGCAATACGTAAATGCCAGCAAGTTTGAGGTAAGTGCCGTAAATACAAATAAGATACTACAAGCGTTACATTCAAAAACCAACGAAATTTCCAACAGCATATTATCTATACGTAATTAAATGTTGACGACACATCGAGTTTACTTTTGAATATAGTATTCAGAAGTTTAAATCCCTTTTTTGGTCCAAAATGAGTAAAATTATAAATTATCCTCCCGTATAAAATCGCGTGGAGTTGGAAATTATAATTTTTTCATCTTTATTTATGATTTTCTTAATCGAACGGAAGAAAATCGTCATTTTTACAATATACGTCCATCCCAGTGGAATGCGAGAAGCTGTGGTAGATCTAAAAACTCGCAAGTAAAGAGATAAGTTCGCAAATTCATTTTTTCTTCCTTATTTTCTTTATTCTATATGGAGGTGGGCTGGATAAAATTTTCTCCTTTTCTCGCCCTCCTTCTGATTGTGCAGCAATGGACATGGGGCACTATTTTTTCTGCATATATTATTACCAGCTCTCTCAAAAATAAATCTGGCTTATGCTTTTGCCTAGGAAAAAATCGGAATTTTCAATCAAATTCCTTCAATCAGAGGTCAGATTATTCGCATCCAATTATATCTTCAATACATCTTCCGATCCTGTATTCGCCACTGAAACTTTTTTCAAATAATATGAAATAAATAGTTTTTCGAGTAGCGACTATTGTATAGACAAGAGCAGCATACTCGTATTCCCTAGACAAAAATATTATTATCGAAATTTGTTTCGACTGTACACGGTGTCTCCTTGCATGAATATGTACAGACGATTAAGAATACAAAAATTATCCAGTCTTTACTCCATTCGCATCTACCCTTCTATGTTTTCCTCAGCTGTCGATGTGTGAAACTGTGAATGTGTTAAGTAAATAAAATCGATGCTCGTCAGGAGTTACAAATATGCTAATCAGATTGAAATGATCAATCAACGTTTATGTTATTTGCGCTTTGTGACGTCGTCGTTCATTAGCCCTTAATGACTATCGTATGTTCTGGAAAAGGGGTTATAACAAACACACGAGAGACTGAAGAGTGAGCGCATGCCAACCTACGTCTAAAAACTTCAAAGGGACTTCTGCAGCGACACCCTCTCTCGACGCCTCCTCCGCCCACTCCGTTACCTCCCCGTCACCCTTTTTTCACCCTCGCCTGCGAAACACCAGTGCCAGTGCAGTGTGGTAATCGGTGCCGCGAAAAATTGATCTTCTAATGACAAATTACCACTTAATGTTATTTCCTCCTTACTTCTAGCACGTTTTCAAACGTTTGCAAAAGACAACTCTTAATATCCGTCCATAAATCACAGTCGAAGCTCTCATTTAGATGATGAAAAGTTTAAAGTACGCGAATTTTTTGAGCTGCTATATATTTGGCTCGCACGACACGACTGAATTTCAAGTTCAGTGTGACACCAAAGTGAAGGCAGGTCAACGACTGTAAGTAAAAATTTAAAAAACACAGAAGAAAACTTTGAAAGTAGATATTTGAATGGAGAGGACGGGGAGAAAACTTTCTTTCTAAATAGACTCATATTTTCCTTTTATAATCCCATAAATTATAAGGTCAGGTTGTATCGTTGGTGGTATTATAGTCGACTGCTGTAAAAATATATGGATTTAGCCCTTTATCGAAGGTCTCCATTCAATCATAATCCTGCCAAATAAATAAAAGATTAATCGAACCCACCGAATCAATGCTAGCAAAAACTGGTGATCCGTACTGATTATTTCTTGGTGGTGGAAAATTTTGATTTCTCTAAAAGATTTTAATGAAAGTTACATATAGATTCGTTCTGTCGATGGTATACGAGTATAATTATTTTTTGTCGCTAGAAATTTTATTTACTCGAAGGCTTTAGTTATAAATACTAGCTCTAACTAATAATGTGGCTATTTAATTTAATTTTGTACATGTATTATTCTCATTGAAAGCTACATATACTATAACTTAATATTAAACACCACGTACATTCTTATTTAAAATGGAATTTCAGTTCTCTAGTTCGGTAAAAAATTTAATTGAAAATCTTCCTAGAAACTGAATTATAATTTCATTTTCGTGGAATCATAATTATGCTTTTCAAAACTCTTTCTATTTAGTTGTGTACTTCGTTGATAAACATTCTCAGAAATGCCTTCACCCATAGTTTTTTTCTCACACTCGCAATCACTATATATGTACTAATATTCTAGTGTGACTAAAATACCTTCGTATCATCTCAAAGATGCCCATTGCCCACTCAAATTGTTCTTTAAGGTAGAGGTACGTACGTGTCTAATCCTTGGTCCACAAATACATATAAATACCCGCACGACCGCAAAACGATTTCCATTCCACCCAAGAAACACTTGTATTCTGATTCAGACTCAGATTACCGCAACAATTATAAAATTTTTTTCTAAATTTACCTGCAGACGTAGTGGTCTGATGGTAATCAAAACACCCAAAACGAATACAGACGAGAAAATCGATACACAGGCTACGTTTTCACGGGTATACGTAGATAAAGGGCTGGCAGGGGGTTGACTACGAAATTCGAATACAGGTATACATACGTATATACCGAAAAGGTAAAAACACATATTACAAATTGCATAACCTTATGACTTAATAAATCATTAAATTATGTACATTGTGTTGTATCGAAGGGGCGGTCATTTGTAGATAAACAGTTACAGATATGAGTACGAGAAAGAGAGAGGTAGAGAGAGAGAAAAGCGGAGAAATTAAAAAAAAAAACAAAAAAAAAACCTCCAACTGTATAAATGGTAAGGACTACCTATGGGTCTATAGATGGTGTATATGATGAAGATTTGTGAAGAAGAATATATATGATTAAAGTGTGGTCAACCGGTTACCTAGACTGGGTGCACTAACTCCTAAAACAAAAAGAAAAAAACCAAAAGGAGAAGAAAAGAAAAATGGAAGTAGAAAGAAAAAAAAAAGGAAAAAAGAAGAATGAGGCATACATGGGATAGGGGAATGAAAGATAATTTACAGGTGATGTGTCCATTTTAATTATACTGGTTTTGGCGTTTAAATTGCTACGTACAAGTACGGATCGTTTAATGCAATTAGGATTTTTATTCGCCCACTTTAAGCTTAATTATTATTATTTCCACCATTTGTGGCTATATCCTAACCGGTAGCCACAAATACGTTATCAATCTGGTAATTAGTTTGTTATCCCGTCAAATACACTGAAATTTTTGTGAGTTAAGTAGGCGACAAAATCATTTTCTATTTTTCGTAGCCGCATGAAAATGTCCTCGGGCGTGGTTCTCTTATATTACGAGTATGTCGAAGCAACGCGCTGACGTACATTTTTACAATTTTTGTTCATCATTTAGGTGAGTGATGGATTAACTTTGACAGGATCGTCGATGCGGTTCCTGTTACATTTATGTTGATAACTACTCGTAATAAAAAAAATTTCCGGACAAGTTACGTATACTTCGAGTCGAATTTTTTTGACTTTCAGTGCGGCACTGCGGTACTGAAGCTACAATTCTGCGTCTAATCCAATTCTTTCTCCATTCAACATATGAGGGCTACGTTTGGCAACAAGGCTTGATGCACATTGGAGATTTGAAGAGTGATTGAATAAGTGTGATGTAGAAAGGTGAGACCCGAGGCAAACGCCACAAAATACCTTTTGGATCCGATTATAAAGGAGAGTGATACTCTGCGAGAGCCTATCAAGAAGAGAGGATAACATTTGCGTTATACTAGTATGTATAAATACTCGTAGCACTGTCCCAATGTCATAAACCAGCAGCATAATTATGGGTACAACTAATCCGAGTATCCTTTCTCGATTAAAGTAGTTCAAAATGATAAATAGCAATGAAAGCACGATGCGCATAAGTTTCACTGCCACAAATTGATGACGCAGAATATGGACGAATGTCCGTAAAAAATTAAAATATCCTCTTTAAATTAGTGTCACGTTCGTCGATAATGAGGCGATTAGAATAGCAATTTTTAAATTTAGGTACATAGTAAATTCTCGTCTTTAGATCCGTATTTTGTTCCTCGTTCTACTGTTTTATGGTTTTGCGGATAATGCGTGATTCGAATTGTTGGTTACGCTTTGATGACTTTTTCGAAGTTTTGTGGTCGACAAGCAGGTGTTGGCGCACGCGTTCGTTGGACAAAATTATTGTTTTGGAGAGTCGAAGGTGTTCTGCTTCTAATAAGCGTGCAGTTGCAGATGCAATGCATCTCGCTCGCATATGTCGAAAAATAAGGAGTACAATCAAGTTTTAAGCTAGAGTAATAATGCGAATTTATTAAAAATTTCTTTTTGTAAGTTGAATTGCTCAAGTCCGAGAAAAATTTGTAATATTAATTTTGTCATCCACTTTCCTCCGACATATTGTGCCACTAATTCTTAACCAGAATACCCAATTTTTAGATAATTTTGTTTCTTAATTCTTGAACTTACGCGTTTTTAAATTTTTTAAAAATAAACTTATACTCGTATAACAAACTGTGGAGTGCGCAGGAGAAAAAAGTTGGCTTCTTAGACTTTGAAAATATTTAGCCGAAGTGGGCATGAAGGAATAAAAAGCATATTAGTTATCTAACATTTTTTCCATTTCGTTTGTTGTTGTAGATCTAGAATTGCTTCAAATTTTTGTTTGATGATGTTGATCTAATTTTGATTTTTCTATGGATGACTCATATTTAAGCCTTCAGAAAATAAACATATAATTCCGATTGCACAGAAATGTGAATTCAACAATTCAAGTACAATAATATACCGAAATCTTGTATTTTTTGGTTCAAAGCTTACTATAGGTAGTACAATTAGCTGGGAAAATATCATATAGTCGGTTTTCACGTGAAAATGAGCTTGCAGTAAAGCATACCCTGAAGCAAAAGCTACTCACTCATCTTTATATACTATGCGCTTTTATCGAGCATTTGGTTTACTCAAAAGAAAAAAAAAATAGCTGGGAAAACCTTCACCTATATCTGATGTAAGTGATCTTCGGTCAAAAAGTCGGTTAGCTGGTATATATGAGAAAGAATGAAAAGAAAATTTGACAACGTTTATAAATAATATGGTCCCGCAACTTGACTTCATATATCTCTCTCTCATCATCAGCGTGCGCCCTTTTCCAGTCAAATTAATCTATCATTTTATATTTCGTCATTTATCCGACGAGTATACGATATTATTATTTTTTATTGTAATTTTTCCTTCTTTCTTCGTTCAATGTCTGCGCTATATTCCATACGCGCACACAACAATAGCGATTTAGGGTTAAACGTCAAAAGCAAAGGCAGTGTGTTAATCATTGCGTGGCACGGCTGAACCCCATAAACGGGCGCGGATATCAATTAACACCTTCGACAATAAAACGTCGCTCGATAAAATTCGTGATGGATCGCCGTTTAACGTCGTTGACAATTATAATACTATATTCCGCACAGAAATTTGTCATAAGCTGAGCTATTAAAATGAACGATGGCCTTTCATTATTTCGATAGCTCTGCGAATGATAATCGATTCACCGGCCCATTAAATTCGCCGTTATTTTATTTCGACCTAAATTAAAAGTTGGTATTGCCCATACCTATCTATTATTATAAAAATATACGGACAGGTACATACCTAGTTACATTTGAAAATTTGAATTTTTTTTTCCCATTGTTTACGTTTCCTCTCTCAGTCTAATTTTCACTAAAAAATGCAAAGTATTTGCCTATACGTACTGCAGCCTTAATCTTGGAAAAATGATCCTCAGCGCTGGAGTTACTAATTTATAAATAGTCAACTATACTTACAGAAATTGATAATTGATGTGGTTGGTACTTGGGTTAAATTTTTTCAAATATTTTCAAATTTGATCATAATGCTAGATCTATTTGTAAATTAAAAGTTGAATGACTAAAATAGTAAACATATTTCTTAGAAGCTATAAATAGTACGTCGTAAGATAAGTAAAAGCAGAAGCTAAAAAAAAAATCCACTTACATTACACCGAGTAATATATAATACTCACGCACGTAACCCCACCTCCCCCCCCAATGAATTAAGAAAAAAATGCGCGTGTTTTTTTGTATGTGTGATCGTATTGGGCGGAACTTTTCCTAATAAATCAGTACTCAGCGGACATATTTTTTTTTCTCATAACCTTTTTTCTTTTCATTTTCTTTCCTTTTTATTTCTCTCAAATATTATAGAACGTGGAATGAATATAAATGGATTTTCTCTACTTTTTCCTTTCTTTTACCATCTTGAACTATTTTTCGATGGTTTTCCATGTTCTGTCACAACTACAAGTTGCAAGATTTTTTAAATAATTTTTCTTCTTTTCCTTCGCTATAAATTCATTTTCATTAATGGGAAGGTAACAGAATAGTTCAAGACTCTCTTTCACATTTGACTGAGCAATTTCGGTACGTATCCCTCAGTGTAAAGTGACAAATATATTTACTGATCTACTTTTTCTACTCTTGTTCTGTTCATGTTCATCTTGAAACTTGTAAATTTCTTTTGAAACACCATTAATTTTTTTAACATTCTTTCTTTATGTAGAAAGCTCCGTGCTTTTTAGTAATTATTAAGTTACAGGTCAATTATGATGATGTTGTTCTTTTTTCTTTTAAAGAATAAGAAACAAAAAAAAAACATTCACTCGAGTTGTTGAAATATATATCCAGCACGTATATTAAATCATTAACAATGTTGCAAAAATTTTACAAAAATCACGATGACAAATGACAAATTATTTTCAAGACACACCTCTACGTTGTACAGTAGCAAGTAGAAACTAAAATAATCTATCATTCTGGTACCTAAAGAAAAACAAAATGAAAAATGAAACTGACTCGTCGCTCATGTAAAAAGATTTAGATATATCTAAAAAAAAAAAAAGGAAAAGAGAATAAATAAATATAACTTTGCCTAAAAAAATGATAGCCTACCTAGTTTTTACTCGTATTTTATTTTTACATTTCTTTTTTCCCCCTTTCAGTTCGAATATTATGAAGATTCATTAATAATGAAAAGAGAAGTTTAACGTTCGAAATGTCTCTTCTATTCCTCATGCCCCTGAAATTTTTTTTTCTGAAAAAGAGGGGAACTACACATTCGAAAGTCCACACCGTTACTATTGGAGACAATGGGCGTGGTTGGCCACTTGATGCGGTTTCGAATAAGGAAAAATAAGGACGACGTCCTTTACGTCATCATTCTCTTTCCTTTATGGAAACAGTTCGCCTTTTTCTTTCTTTTCTTTCGCTTTTCCCGTTCTCTTCGATTTGCAGCCTCAATTGCCAGCAACTTCTGTTGTCGTAGCTTTTATTTGCCATATAACTACAGAATTAGGAAGGGATAGAAGAAACACTTTGAACAAAAAATTTGTTTCTTAAAAAGTTTATTATAGGGCCAATACCTTGCTATCAATATTTGGATTAAGGGAGCATGCAGGGCACAGATCTATTTTGGTTAGGAAAAAAAATTCGAGTTTCTTACTGTTTTTGATAACTTCTTATTTTCTCCTCAGTATTATATGTACCTAATAATTTATGATTGATTTTTTTTTTTTCTTGTGTGACTAGGTATAATGATTTTGTACAGGGAGAGAAATTCTTAAAAATCCAATCGTTAAAAAAATATATAAAAAAAAAATTCCGCTATTCGATTCAAAGTAAAGCCAAATTCGTATCAGTGCCTTTGAAAAACTACAGGTATTTGAAAAAAGATGCAGATTAACCGCATTTTCAGATTATACCTAGTTCTCATTAATATGAGCTAGCTTTTCAACAAAGTGAAAATTAATATTTTTTTACCTTAAGGGTTGTTTTTTTAAAACATATATAATTTTTGTACGCTCGTGTTCCTTTTTCTGAAGATTGACTGCACCGATTTGGCTGATTTCCACCCCCAAAGTTGTGCTCTACAAACAGATACGGGATTTTTTACTCATCATGATATTAGAAGGCGCTGTATGCGTTTTATCTGCTAGAAATAGACTTTTTTTTTAAAGAGAATGTTCGAAAAATTGCTATAATTTTTCAAGTTCCTACCTACTGAATTTCAAAATTTCTGTGTTGAAATTTACTCTACTCGTAAGGTTGGGTGATGAATCCTTCAAAATTTCAGCTCTCCAACTACGAGTATAATTGCCTGTGAGAAAAAAGAACATGAAAAATGATATTAAAAAAAGTGGTAAAAGTATTTCCAATGTAAGTTTGGAGTTGGACCCAAATGTATTGGAGATTGTACGTGACCCCCATTAATTTATTATGTTTATGCTTCTCTATCAATAATTGGGAAATCCCATGCTCTACAACAGAACGCATACCAGTTTCTAATAGATTTCTGTTTGCGAGAGCCTATACGGCGAGAAGAAGGGAATCTATGGAAAAATTGTTTGACTGAAGAGCATGCGTGAAGGGGCTCGAGATATAATGATGAGTGTTTGAATGTTGTGAAAGACTATGTGGAAAAGTATTTCTCAAACATGCTCGTATTTTATGCATTCGTACAAAGTTACAGCTCATTTGGTTTGTAATTGCTCGTCATTTTATGGCCCACAGTGTAAGTGTATTAATTTTCGAAGGGCCCTCGTATTTTAAAGAAAAACTGATTTTTTCATCATTCTATTCACTAATCACAATTACGTATATTGAAATTGGCAAATGTCCCACTTTTACCGACGCATAGTTGATAATTAATCATCAATTACCCAATTTCACTGAAAATTTTACTGATGACTATGTAAGATACCGCAGCTCAGAATCTACTTCCAAGTTTTTTAATTACTATACAGTATACATGCAATGCACAGCCTTGACCTAGGTAATTTACAACTTCGAGTCTGAACGGAGACCATTCAATTTTTTGTGTCATTATATAATTATTAATAAAGTAATGTTCTCTGAATCAGCCATCGATTATTGTGACGATGTCAATAAAACAACAGCTTATATACGTCTAATACTACCTACCTACTTACTTGGTAATTATTATTGAAAATATGAAAAAAATTAAGGTCTATTAAAATGGCATGGCAATTACTTTCGATGGGCTAAAAAAGGATGGAAAAGTCGGTGCAACAATAATTTATTTCCACTCTCTCAATCATATTCACTTTTTAACCAGCCCATAAAACCTATTATTACTACGAAGTTGAATAATGCGATTTAGAAGACGTGGAAAAGCAGAACAGAAAGTATACGAAGTCCAAAAATATTATTCAGTTTCTTTCTTTTTTTATATATATTTGTGTAGGTCAGTGACAAGGAAAAGTTTTTTTTTTTTTTTCGCTTTAATTCACATCAAATGGACACATTCTTCATCATAATTGTTCGCGGAGACATGAACAGGCGCTGCCAACGTTTTTTTTGTTCTAAACGATTCTTATCAACTGTTGGGTATAGTATAATCTCTGTAATCATGTAATCAATTACTCGGCATATTATGACATGATAATGGCGGTTTACGTTTTGACGGCTGTGATTAACTCGTAAACTACAGGACTTCATTCATAAAAATTTAGCCCGGTTTCTCCTCTTTACAATGAATTCGGTGCGTTGCTACGAAGTCGTTCGCCAAAGAGGCAGAACTTGGCAATAAAATTAATGTAATCTTGTCGTATAGTTTTCTCACTAACTTCAATCCGTAATACGAGTACATATGTACACATTGACAATTTTATGGAAGTAAAAGAATTTTTATTACGAGTATTTACCTATGGTTAGCTCCATATGGCCACACAAACTTCTCATAAGTGTGGTATCTTTTTAATAAGACCGTGTAATGTGCCAAAAAAGTTGATAAGTATAGGTAGTATGATGTACGTGTAATAGATATGTTCGTAGAGAAACCTAGAAACCATGCGCAGGTTTTTTTCTTTTTTCTCCTCAAGTTAAGAAGAATCGAGCGGGAATTTCGAACTCAGGAGCTTACCAAATACTGTAAAACGTTAGTCAAAAAACCAAATCGAAAAACAAATTTCTGGACCCCTGCAGGTAGCTCAGAATTTGAATATATATAGATAGCAAAATTGTATTTCCTTTCCATGGTAGGTGATTACAAAAACTCAGAATTATTCTTCCTATACTATTAGACCTTGAGCATTGTATGTAGGTGCTATGGGACAAATTGAATCGCATACTGAAAGTGAAAAAAGTTTCATCGATTGTTTTTAAACAATCGAGATCTATAGGTATTTCTACTTTTATGTAATATACTAGCTGAGTGAAGAATTTTATGTTATACAATTCAAATTAATAGAGCTTATGATCTGTAGATTTGGCCAAACAGTCAAGTTTTGTTAGACAATTTTTCGTTCGAGAGTAGTTTTCCCAAATACGACCGAATATAAATTTGAAAAATTTATGCTATTTCTTCTCGCAAATTTTCAGTTTACCATAAAATTATTTCTCATTTATCTTGAAAAAGATTTACGAAATTTAGCTTAAATTACGGGCACATTAGCGAAATACTCACGCAATCGAAATCAACAATCTATATATAATCACCTGGCTGCGGTTTTTCTTCCTTCAGTCTCGATCTACAAAAAATAAAAGGAAAAGAAAACAAAATTGAATCTTTGCCGCCATTTAGAGACGAATTAAAAATACGCACAGACACGTCTGCACAGTAAATTGGAAAAATTCTTCGGTCTGTCGCAATTAAATAAACGTTAAATGCGGATTCGAGGACCTTTAAGTAACCTCAGAATAAGAAAAGCTAAAAGCAAAAGGCGGATGGATATAGAAAAGGCGCAAAAAAATAAATAGTATCCAAAAAAGAGATGAGTTTTGTAATTATTTTCGTTTTATATATATATTTCGGAAAGAAAAAGACCAAAGGTAAAGAAATTACTTTTTTCACTCTTTTCATCTTCTTGATACACTTAAATCGCTGCTGCAGATCCTTTCTTCGTATCGCCATAAATCTCTTAAATGTTGAAAATGCGAACAAATCACGCTCGGATTGGAAATTTATTGCGTTTTGGACAGGTAAAATAAGGGCGAGTAGATTTCGCAATTTATTTTTTCGGCTAATCTATATTATACGTATATACGTGTAGCTATTCATTGTAAATAAAATAGAGAAAGAAAGTTGAGGGAATGAGGCAAAAACTATACGAATGTGGCTATTCGGCCTAAAATAAATCGAAATTAGCTCGAGGATATTTCCAAGTGGTCAGCAATGTAATGAATTTCTTATTTTTACCTCTTACAGTCAAAAGTAGCTAGAATAGTTATACCGGTATGGATTCGCGGGGCCTTCAACAAAATATCATATTTGTAAGTGCAGAGTGCAGACTAAGCAAATTCTTCAACAACCCAACCACTTGAAAATGCTGTACTGTGGAGTAATCGGTTATGAGGAGAAAGAACATATATATATATATATGAAATATTATAAATGTGAAATGGTTTTCGTAGAATATTCCAAGTGCAGCCAATGCGTGTTATAAAAGCTAGAAGTTACAGAGATTAAAACGAATGCGGTTGTTATAATTATATTTCTGTACATTTTCAACGTTTACATGTGTCTCGGAATGACTAGATTAGTAAACCAGTCAAGGCAGAGAAAAAAATTATGAAGAAATTTAAACTGGACTTTGCACGCTATCATTCCAACTCAAATGAATATACCTAAAGAAGTTTGTGTCGCGTGGTTTGAAAAAAAAACAAAACATTTTTCTAAAATGAATTATTCATGTACCTACACATTTTGGCACCGAGTAAGATTTTTAGTCTACAAAAAAATTGATATTTTCAGTAGTTATCGAATGTATATAGATATGGTCGGCCATTAAACTTTAAGTTATTCTCCTATTTTGAAACCGGAAATAAGTACCCAAATGAGACGAATATTTGCTGACTTTATATAAAAACTGCCTCAAATTGAGAAGGTGTCTCTTCTTTTGCACTGCACTGAGAGAAATTTCAATAATACTTTTTACTATATTTAGGATAGAAAAACTGAGAAAAACTGGGACAGTTCAAAATTGTAGTAGAAAATGCTAAAAAAAGAAAAAAAAAAAGTTGAATATTCTATCTTTGTAGTAAGTACATTTTACCATCGTAGGTAATTATAAGAATTTATTATTACAAAATCTTATTTTTATTACCTCGATGAGAAATATTAGTATACTGTACATTTACGTAGTATAGTAAATATAATAAGTAAAATACGAGTAATAGCCTACCCTTTTCTTTCAGTGTGAGCTACAAGTATGAACAGAATCGTAACTTTTCTCATCACAGTTGTGCAAATTACTATTTATTGGGAATACTAAATATTCTAATATTTGTAGTACCTACTTCTTAGTATCTTAGATAACATATTTTACTATTTTTGTAGTAATTTCTGCTACAAATCTCGAATTGTCTCAGTTTTCCAATTCAAATTGTAAAAATTGCCATGGAAATTTTTGTCAGGGTTATTTTATAAAATTTTAGTGAGATGAAAAAATAAATAAAGATAGTAGCCCAGGAACATGAGTTGAAAAAACAAGCCCAACCCCCAAGAAAATGGCTAGGTACAAGCTGAAAATTTGGTTACAGGTACCTATAGTATGGGGGTTTTCTGCCTCACAAATTTTTAGACATTTATGATACGTTAAAGAGGGCCATAAATAATAACCAACCAAATTTTCAGATTGTAGCGAGTTTCTTGCGGGTTGGGGAGGGGGCAGACATAGATATTCTTGAGCTGTAAAAAGAATTATTCGTGCTGCATGTTCGGATAGTGTTGAAGAAAATACTTATAATATTTCAGTATACAGTATTTCTAATATTTTATAACAAAAAATTATAAAATCAGAGGTATAGTTTGTAGATACCTATAATTTAAAATTAATTAATTACTTAGATTCGTTATATATTCATATTATGTAAAATTAAAAAAAAATGTATATCTGTCCTGTGATCGTGCATAAAAATCTGAAAAACCAAATCTGAAGTCTGTTATTGTCTATTTCAAAAATACATTCGGGCCCATCAGATTTAATAATTTGCAAGATGTAAACCTCGTGACTATCCTTTAAATTCTAATCGGTTGACTTTTCCCGGGTCATAGAAACTGTGACTAATTGAAAAACACCATCAACATTCTGAAGACAATGAGATTATATTTTTTGGCACCACTTGAATTTTTATTGTTCCCATGTGTGTCATAATTGCCATGGTAGGTAATTCTTATTCAAATTCTTCGACATCTTTCGAATAATTTTGACTGCACCTTTTCGACTACCCATACATACGGTTCCTTTTTTAGCCGACCATTTTCGAATTTTATTGTTCTTTTTTGTCGTTGTTCCTCCATTTTGCTCAAATCGTATTTGAAAATGGTTTGGTGTACGTGCGTAGAATTTAAAATTACAAACGTAAACGCGTTTAGAATCGAAGATGTGCCCTTTTTGGAACATTTAATCGACAAAGACAAAGTCTAAAAAACTGATGAAATTGGTTGTTCGTATGAAGCAAAATAAAATTGGAGAATTCACAGGCATTAAACATTTTAAACAGGGCGGGGGTCTACAAAATTGGAGATCTTAGTCGCGTACCAATTATGTATTAGGATTTATCCGCGGTTATTTTTCGTGGCTGAATATTTCATTTTACTTTTTAAAATTCGAGTATTTTGCTCTGAAGTCTGAGCAAATAGAGGGATTATCCAATTTTGTAATGAGGTTTATCCATCGAGTTATCCCTTTTTGTTTTCTTAATCCGCAAAAAGAGAATGTGGGTTTGAATAGATAGGTATACATGCTACTGGCATTGTTTTGTCTGATGGTCTACAAATTGCTAAACTTCAACTCTTTGGGACTGAACTTTTATTTTTTGTGCAAAAATGTTTTTAAAATTAATTTATATTCATAACAGGCGTCTTTAACGCTTATTTCGGCATTTCTCTGCAAAACTGCATTTTAAAGAAGAGCTGGTTTTATGAGAAAACCTTATAAAAACTTTATGCAATGAATTTTGTTATATGAAATTGCATGATGGTGAGTGGTTATGAGAGTAGGAGATATTTGTCTCGAAAATTTTATATTGCTCTTAAATATATGTACGATTCTTCATCCATGGTATCTGTGGTCGAAGAATTTCTCTTGGTGAGAAGAGTCTGAAAATTTTGTTTCCATTGTCACCTCCTGCACCTCCCACCACCATGAAAATTAAACGAAAAACTAATAAACTCGCATATAACTTTCGGTTGGTATAATGAATGAGAATAAGGAGCAGAGAGTTCTTGAGAAATATGATAAAAATCATTTGAGTGAATCGATGAAAATATTTCTTTTATCTTATTTTTTCATTCGTAAAAAATAATCAATAATTACCTAAATGTCCTAAAATCAACTTCATCCCTTTCATAGTGAACTACATTTCTCTTATAAATAATGCTACAAATACAACCACACGCATCTTTTTAGTCTACGGGAAGACTGCTGCGGGTAGAGGGTAAAGGATATACTCGTCCACCATCTGTTTAACATAATACCTAATCAATATGCAAGGTGCTCTTCATGAACGCCTTTTTTCGAGGAAAATAATTTTAATTTTTGTCATCGACAACAATTTAACTATCTAGGCTACTTTTTGTTAGCTCACTTGTGGTTTTAACTTCTGTATATTTTCAATATGGTGTTTCAAAATGTATTGTCATTGATAACAGATAACCAACGCGCCATTTAAACGCGATTAAAGGGTTAAGAGGTTAAAATGTGAAAATTCGTGGAACATCGACAGGTTCTCGTTAGAACCTACAGTTACTTTCTGTGACCACGCGGACAAACTTGAAACCATCAATTTTTGAAAAAAATACGCGGGCATATCTACCCAAAAAAATAATAATTCCCTACCTATATGAATTAAATGGTATGGATTTTTTATTCAGTGAAGGAAAGTGGCGATCAAATTACGAATCAAATAGGTATGGGCCTGATCACATGATACGCATTTTACTTGACAATTTCTTAAGGTGGAGATAACACATTCGTCTACTTGTCAAGAAATGAGTCGATAAGATAATATATTACTGAAATAAAATTGACACAGACGAGCCTCATAGAGTTATAATTATATAATTCGTACGCGAGTAAATTGATGGGAATAGGATAGACTAAAGAGGAGAACGAATTTTTTCCAGAGTGAATCTTGTATCTCTCAATTCGTTCCTTGGTGGTTTTTCTGAAATAAATCACGTGAGAATTGCCAAATGGGCCCAAGCTTAAGGCTGTATAATATGTACAGGTGAGAGAGGCACAGTTTTTCATTTATTTTCATTTCATTTTTTATTTTGTTATTTAAAAGCAGCCCCCTATAATTAAGTGCTAAATTGACAAGTCGATTTGTTACATTGTATCGTTTCGCGCATGCAATTTTACCGTGAGAGTTTGAAAACGTTTAAAGAAAAAATGAAAATAATTTTTAAAACGAATTTAATTTTTTTTTTCCATTCGTTTACACGAAAGGATATACTCGTATATACGAGTATATACGCGTACGTACGAGGAGAGAAAAAATGGTGATTTGAAACGGAAGATTGTTTCAAAAGAAAAAAGTTAACACGCAATCAGATAAGTAGCCTACCTGTACGAAGCATAGACTCGGGATACTTATGTAAAAATTTTCAAAGGTTTTCGACTTAGAAAATTAAGTTTGACAATGTGTTAGCTCCACAAGATAAGTATGGGTTACCTAACCAGATTGACAGTTTGAAGTTGTAATGTAGAGTGGACATGAAGTGAGGTTGAAATAGTCTACCTTCACATTTTTGTGTTGGAAAATGGTGATAAGATATTCGCTTTTTTCAAGTGTATATATATGGGCTAAAACGTCACAAAAAGAAAGATCTGGAGGCAAGTTGTTCAAAATATTCTGTGGAAAACTATCATTATAAATCGTCAAGGTTAAATGGATTCAAAGTAAGCCTATTCGTTTGTAAACGAGATTCAAGAATTTTAAGTATAGACTACTTATCATTAAAATTTTTGCATAGGCTTATTTAGAAATAAGGTAAACACGTTGTAGTGAATTATGTATAGGCTCTATACAAAGTCGGAATTTTTTCATCTTCTCCTTTTTTCGTATGTAAATTGAGAAAATATTTTGTTCTAGCCCTTACGAAACACGAATAAGCCCAAATTAGGTTGTAATGACAGTTTTCCATCTTTTCACGAAATATCTGACAAGATAAATTATAAGTTTAATCTCTGCAAAAATTGTAAATTGGGAAGAACCGCATGAAATATCTATACTTACCTATCTTTTTTTATTTCTTCAAAAAGGGAAATTTAAATGTTCATTTAAGCTCTTTTTTTCCTAGATGGGCCCTTATTGAAGTTATTCTTCTATCTGACTCCTCATTCCCTTTGAAGAGGGCTTGTAAAAATCTGTGAGTAAGTTGGACAAAGTTGGGTAAAGTAAAATAGTTTTCAATTGTACGAGTAATCCGAGCAAAGAGCGAGTCGTCCAGCTGGTGGATGATGAAAGTACGTATAGTACATTGTGAATAGGTACAATCACACTTTACACGGCAAAAAGTACACTCGTGTAAGTCGAATTCAGTACTAAATGATGATAGATATTAATATTAATGAAAATAGAAAACCAAAAATTCGATTAGAAAATAAACTGCACAACTCTTTATGTTATTTCTGCGCGCGTAGAAACTTATTTGAAAATTTCAATACCGCATAAATCACCTTTTGGTGGACACAAAGAGCTCATTTAAAATATCCTCGATTTTAAATAAAGATTCCGTTTCATAGCATCATACAATCCGTCAAGCAAATGATCCGACATGCTTTACAGTAAACCGACAGTAAAATCCAAAATTTTTGTAGATACATAAGTTAGTAAATTTTGTAGGGGGTATAAAATTTGAAGAAAAACGAAATCACTATGCCAAAAAAATTAAGAGATTTTAAATAAGAATTATCAAAATTCTAAAAACCAAGGAAAGTTTCCGTAGATTCCATATCATATATCCGTCAGGGCGGAGTGTACAATCAGAGCTTAAGTGGAGTTCAAACATAAACCATGTTCAAGAGACGAAATTGCGTGAAAAATTTGAGGTTGAACCTGGTTCAAGCTTGACCCCAACTTAAGCCTGTATTGTACACCCCGCCGTCAGTTTCACACTCATTGAAGCTGTCGGATGTACGTGTGAATTGCAGACACCAAAAACGTCATCATATACATACATATATAGCTACTCACAATGTCAAGTAACCCTATCTGCCACTATATCTTATTGCAAGTAGGCTAGGTGTTACAATTTTTTGCAATTATTATTAGACTATCCGAGATTGTAGTATAAGGGCTGCCTTAAAAATATGACTTTCGATCATCATTCTCCTTCAGCGTCCATGTTAAGAGTGTAGATCCAAAAATTCTAAATTCAACGTTTGTGGAAAATGAAAACACAAATTAAGTAAATGAAGTATAATATTTGAGCGGAGGCAATACAGAACTACTTTGGTGTTCCATTTTCAAAAAAATTGTGATTAGAATTTTCGGAACGGTCTGTTTTTCAATGCACTTATTGTCACCCAATTATGCAACGATTGATTATAAATTTTCATCTATCTGTTCCCAAAAGATGTCTTTTGTTTTTGATTTTGTTTACTTGTATGATGAGTTGTATGTAATACCAAAAAGTGTCAATTTTTTCAGCCCTCTAATTCGAAATTCCGTCTAACAAGCACCCTTAAGACATCTATTGGCTATTTGAGATTATATTAACTTACTGAAAGTTTCAAGTCGACTTTACTGCTCGTCATCGAAAAGACAAATGCAGCTACTACGGTCTCATTCTTATTTGTTCAGTAACTATAATAGTACTAACGTATGATTAAATTAGTGATTTTTTCACCCCTTCCCCACCAAACAAAAAAAAAAACACGTACACACAAAATACAAGGTGTTTGACCAAACACCTCGGGTGAGGCCAAATTTCAATAATCAAAGCCCAGTCAAACATCGTGATGAAGGTCTCCCCTTCCTTACATATATACATATGGGTATTTGAAAATGAGAAGTTGGCAAAAATTCGAATGACCCGGCTGGGGCAACCTTGCGGAACGAATGAGTACAAAATAAATAGTAACTCACTATAAATTGACAGCTTTTATGGCTGCAGGAAGAGGATCACTGGGGAGATGGCCTTGTGGGTGGTCTGCCATCGTAACTCATCGGTAACTTAATTTTCACTCGTGGTATGAGGAAGGAGCTTGTATCACTACAGAAAGAAATAGGAGACCAAAAGAAAGAAAAAACAAAAACAAAACACTCGACGATGGGGTGCCAAATAACCCTATTCTCGGCGAGTATCTTTTCTATTTAGCATTTCGCGTTTTATCGCCTGCTTTGCTAAAACCGACAAACGGCAGATTAATTTAATTTTTCGCAACCCAAACTTTGCAGTTTGACACAGATTTTATTTTCGTTTCCTTCTCGTTACTTAATTAACAATTCGTCAGATATACTCATATAGTTATGAGTAATTTAACTGAACGGTGGTACATAGGGGCTACAAACGCTTTGGCTGGCGAGGAAATTAAATGTCGAGCTTTGTAGGTTTTCTAGAAAGCTAGCATCACACTTGAATTGTCTTATAATAATTTTATGATTACAAAAAAGGTACGTAGAAAACTTGAAATTCCCACTCATCAACAACACAAAAATGATGAAAATTAATGATAAGGTGATGAAGAATGAGAAAAATTGAAAGCATTGCTGATTGCCCTGCATTTTTGTCGAGTGTGAGTGAGTTGTGAGTTATGATCCTGTTCCTAGTGCCCTGCAAACGGTTACCTACTCGTTTTTTGAAATTTTAAAATGAGCTGATATAGAGTCATCTATAGAACTCCTTACTATATATATCTATTGTTAAACTCTATGCTTACATTGGTAAAAAAATCCTCACTGAATCAGTTAGTTGGTAGTCTATATATCTACATTAAAGTTGCAAAAGATATTTATTGTCGAGTTAGTAGATAATGTACTTGAACAAGATTACAAAGAAGAACGTACTTCATATAAATTGCTTCCTATGGTAGGACGGTAAACGGGTTGGCTTAAAATTCAAGCAATCAAGTGGATCAGTACGACTATCACTTTCCTTAAAAACACTAGGCCTACTGTAGGTCAATAAAGTCCATCTATACCTTCTCCATTCTGGAAGACTGAACATATAGTTCACCGAATGCGCGGTCGAAGCTGGATACGTGCAAACATGTTTGAAACGTGTATAACAAAAGATCAATATGCTAGAAAACAGATATATATATATATATAGGTATGACTCACATCCAAAACTGTTTGTTTTTTCTCCACGACAACTTTCTTCTTATCTAATCACACTATATAACCGATCGATTCCACCGAACTTGAATTTTGAAGATAAAAAAATGGCAACAAACCCCGCACCACTGATTTTCAAAAAATTTCATTCAAAAAATTCAATACCAAAGAATATAACGACGACGCGCATTAAAAATTCGCACTTTTTTATGGTCCGAAAAAATAAAACGAAAACAATGAAGACGTAAAAAACAAATTATTCGCACATAAATTATATTTTCTACTCTTTGTAAAGTGCCGTCAACTGAATTTTTTTTTGTTGGTTAGCCATGCAGTTGGCTATAGCCTACACAATGTTTAAACATTCCACTCGGACCCCCGGCCCCCTCCATCCATTTGGTGGTTCGTCGGTCGTGGTCTACATGATAATTATCTTCCCCTACGCGTCTTCCCATTTTTTCCCTATTTTTTCCTCCTTTTCGAGTGAATTTTATTTTATTAAGGAGAGAGAAATTACCCGATAAGAGACCACCCATTTAATGAAGGCTTATAATCGTAATTTGATGGCCGATTGGGGACGCCATCTTTTGAATAAACGAGCAAAATGTGGAAAAAAATAGTGGAGGAAGAGAGGAAAACAACGTAGAACACGACACGTTTACGCGTGTTTATAACCGCAGATTGGTGGGGGGGGGGGGGAGGGAGGCTACATGCTCCGTCAAATATTAATGAGAAATTATTTACGCGTATAGAGTTTTTGTAACGAAACGCCGCTCGCGCTGTGACAAATGGTTATTGAGCATGCAAAGTGCATTCAGGTGACAAACGGTTGGAGGGGTCGGGGAGCAGCTTAAAGTCGTACTCTCACCGTCCCCACCACACAGCCCCCAGAATTACACGATAGACGAGTTTTTCTGTTATCTCATTTTTTTATAAGAACGTTTTGGATATCAGTTTGTCCAGGTCACTGACCATGATGGAATTGTACCATGAAAACTCAAAACTTTTGAGGAAAAAGGGGGCCAGGCTTTCTCTCGAAGCTTAAGTTTACAACATTTATGTTTATGCTGGGCACTCTCTTCTGAGAAATTTAGTGGGTGAGAGAAGGGAAATATGATTCCCCAATTAAAGAACCTCCATCTCCTGTTTCAAATCCTTTGATTGCATTCTGCTTACAAGTATAATTACGGCTGATAAACTAATTTAGCTATACATGCGAGATTATTTCGATTTTAAACATTTTCCATAAAGATATTGATTTTCGTGAAATCTTTTAATTCTTAAATTTGAATGTTTCAAACTGAAAAATTGTCTGAATTTTGATGGAAATTTTTCAAGTTTTGCAGAGTCTATAGTCGCCTACGGGTAGTTAGCTCTGAGTAGTGAGCAACAATAAGTACGAGTATCAATTTTGGTGATTATTATAAGTGGGGACTAACTGCTGCAGTAAAGCAAACTGGATAAAAAAAATGTAAAGTCAAAATACATAGTGAGAAATCACGAATGATAGGCAGTTTTTATGTACATACAAGAGAAACGGAAGACCTGAAAAATTTCACTCAATTGGAAATTTCTCCAAATATTGTCCTCGTTGCTCTGATGGAAAATTTTTTTAACCCTGAGCTTTCGTTTTCGTCGACGTATTTATTTTCTGGATTTGACAGCACTATCTAGCCATAAACTATATTTGAACGGAACGTTTGAAGTTAGATAAAAAAAATCGTATTCTTTAGTGTAGATTTTTCCAAAACTTGATTTCAGACCCTTGACATTCTTTTTCCAGTCTTCTATTTCCCCGGTGTTTTCTACATTCATCGCCAAAATTGAAAATAAATTTATACTTAAAGTAATAAAATAAAATAAAAATAACAAGAGAAAACAACATCGAATGTAAAAACAAACTGTGGTGAAAATAAAAATGATATCACATTAAAAAAAAATCAATGTGAAAAAATTCAACGAAAATATTACATTCGTTTCGAAAGTCCCGCTGGTAGTATCACAGACGTATTTACGGCGCTACAAGCGAACGTATAAGTGTTGCATTCTGTTTTCACCTGTGTTTCGTACTGCAGGAAATTACGTAAAAAATTTTGAAATTATAAAATGTCTTGAAGATACTCGTATAGTTGCCTAACATCACGACGATGGCTAAATATTCATCTAGTAATCTGGAATTCAGAATTTTATGAAAGCCAATGTATTTTTTATCGATATTCCGCAGGTTTAATTATGCCTATATTTGATTATAGTCTAGAGAAAAGTTGAGTGTAGCTGACGATTTTTTTTAGAATTAAAACTGATGTCATCAGTCATCCTTTCAAATCGAATTAACAAAATTGTACGATACGGCCTGTCAGTGTTACTGAGACTATGTATACCTACCTAGTTTGTTTCAATATTTATCGGACTAATGACATAATCTCAAGTAGTTTGTATGCAAAGTTTTGTTGATTTGGTATCAAGTAGGTAGGTACCTAGCTCGATATATAGATTATGTAAATATCGTTTTAGCTAACAAAATGAGAAAATACCTATCGTCATCTTTATTTCGAAGTGGATGACAGGTGGGCAAACGATCGGATTTATAGTTTCAGTGATAACTTACTTAAGTTTCTCTTTTTTATCTTGGGATAAACATAGTACGAGTGAGTGCGAAATCAATTTAGAGATTAAGATGAAAAATTGTGCTATAAGGTTGCAGACTTTAGGTCGACTCTGGCTCAGAGGTCGTTCAAAAATGAGCGAAGTAAATACAGTGGCGGATCCAAGGCGGGCGGGGGAAAGGGATGGAAACCCCCCCTCCGATCCAAAAAAAATAGACCTATAATCCGCAAAAAAAATCAATTTTCTTGAAACCCTCCCCATTTATGCTGAAAAAAACACAATCTCACCATTTTAGCATTTACCATGCTTTGAAAAAATTTGGATTTCCCCACCCCTCCAAAATGGAGCTCTGGATCCCCCACTGAGTAAATACGATAATTCAGCAATGTATATTAGCTTACCTATTATAAAATACGTATAGAAATATGGACTAGGTGCTCGTCAGTTATAAATAGAACACACTCGGCACTAATTAAACTTTTGAGAAGTGTTTCAACACTTCATTTTATAAGCAGTTTATCATTAAACTTGAAGAAATAAAATACTTCATACTTTTTACTACTTCACTTCAAGTGCTTGTAAAAACAAACCAAGAAGCGTATTCATTTACTAAAACAGATGATTTCATCAACAAATCAATAATCAATTAGATACCTTTTGTTAAGTGTCGTTGTTTATGGAAAAAAAAAAAGAATGAATAAATTGAGTATGCGAATAAAAATGTTCGGATTCTATAATATTTGAGTTACTATAAACTTCGAGTTCGTGAGACGTAGGTATAAAAATTTTAAATCTGCCGGTTGATAACTACCCGATCAAATTGAAAGTTTCGCATCGGCTATAGTTCATCTATTCATCATTAATGCGAATAACTATAGATATACCATCCAATAATAATCGCGCCCGAAATTGGTTAAAACATTAAAAACGTGGAAAATGAACTTTATTAGTAAAAACAATAATGTAGATTAGTAAAAAAGTTGAATTGCGAAATAGAACGAACAAATTAAGTTTTCATAATAAATTCGGTAGCTCTTGTTCATTGTCTCCATTCTTGTTGTTTGAACTCAACAAAACTACAGCTGACAATGGTTTCATTACGAAGAGATTAGGAATGTTTGATTTAACTTTGATTTTATCTCTAAAACAATTCATTACCTATTAATTTATTTATACATTACGTAGATAAAATATGCGATCAAGTTAATTCAAAGTTGATTCGATGGTTTTTGGTCTGTCTTGCACCAGAGTATAGCAAGAATAAATTTGGGATGGAAGGTTGAAAAAATGATTATTGTTTTTTTGTTTATTTATTTTGTGTATATTTTTTAATCATTGTACGAGTATATACATAAATATCGATATTATGATAAATATCGATGAATTGGCCTCGAGTTATGTACGGAAAATCATATTTCAACGATATGTTATAGGTAACGGGATCCCGAACTGATATACCCAGCCATGAGACATATTATCCTTGATTAAATACGAATAGATAGGTAAATATTAAAAATTTTTTTTACCCTTTCTTGTATCCAGAATTCTCACTGGCTATGAGAACTTTCAGGAAAACTCTCAAATTTGGAATCTGCCCATGCAAATTTATAATTTCATATTCAGTTCCTAAATTGAGCACGACGACGTAAGTGTTATATTCTTCCAGTGTTCTGAAAAAAATCCAAATTCAACAAATTAGACTTGAAAGATACGAGTATAGGTATTTTAGAAAATTTATTCATTCGGAGTTATACATTCCACCTATTTTTCTCATGAAAGCAAGTTTAGAAGTGAGTTATTTGAGCTCTCAACATAATTATTCTACATCTCACCAGTTTATTACAATGTTTTTGGCACATCTGTCTGTAACTGAACCCCACTTTCAAAGACTGTAAAATCAGTTTTGAGAAAAATGCATTTGAAATAGGTACATATGTAATTGAGTTTTTTCAAGCTCCGAAATAGCATCAAGAGTTTCGGCTTGATTTTTTCGATAGCTCCATTTACTCTAATATTTATTTTATAAATATAAGATGGCGCGTCATTCTGAGTTTAAGACTTTATTTTAATCGCTGAAAATGATGCTTCACAAAAGTTTCTTCAGGTTGACTCCAGTGCTAGACTTGTCTTCAAAAGAGGGGATCGAATAGTTTAAAATCTAATTTCCTGGACCTATTAGTGCTCACCGTGTAAAAGCATAAATCCATGTCGACAGTTTATATCCCTGAAATTTACCGTGCTTGCAAGTTTTGGTTTTTCGCAACCTGCATAGTTCTTTGAATATATTCAAGCAGCTGTATGCATTGTCCTGTTCAGATTCGACATTCAGGTACCAATAATTCGGATTCACAGGGAGCCATGGTTTTAGACTCGATGAAAAACCTTTTTAAATCAAAAAAATCATCGTTTATTTAAATATGTACTTGACTCGAATTAAATACACTCTCGTGTCCATAAGCTTTTATCCTATTTTATAGTTTCAACTTTCAGTACACTTTTTCTGACGTGTGATTTGTGATAATGCTCGTATATTTTGTAATCAATATTGCCATATATAGTAGGTAGCGCTGCTATGCATGTGTATGCTTCTTTTGAACTACATTTCCAGTCACTTGGAAGTGAGCTAAATAAAAGTTCACGTAACATACTATGGATTCTAAAATCCACAAAATCTAGTTTTGTGAATTTTAATACATGTATGTAATTCAATTTACCAGCATTTAGTGTACTGTCCCATTGCATTGGTGTTCTGGTCAAGTCCCTTGTGCGAGTCGTTCCTGGAAGATTGACAGTGTCCCTCTCTTGATCATATCTCACCAATCCATCCACCATACAAATCTCTTGTCCATAGTAAATTCCTGGTGCTCCAGGGAGCAACATTATAACGATATTTATCAAGATGGAATATTCCCTGACAAAACGACTTCCAACACGAGATCTATCGTGATTCTCTGCCTGTAAATTGATACGATTAGACGAATTCATTCTTAGATTAGGATATTCATATGGTCAGTGTCTAGATTCACTGTACATCGATGCTTTAAAGTAAGAAAATTACCATCTTTTTTGATACTTAGAGAAAGATGAGAGAAAGAAATGTTATTACTCGTACATTCATTACTTTGGTGGTAATACTCGATTACTCGTACATACCTACCCATATACTGCTTTTATAAACTTGTACGAAAACTGTAACCAATTGTCTCGAGGTCCGAAATTGTCAAATACAACATTAATTAGCCTATAATTATCTTTGGAATTATCCATCAAAAAAATTCCCTTTCCATCTCATCCGAATATACTTCGAAAAAATATGGACGTAGCACCTGTTTACTCTAAGGTACCTACGTAAGAATTATGTTTGTTGTCAAAACAACATTTTTTTCAACTATGATGAAAAGTTATTCCTTTAGATTATGAACTTAATTGAGGGATATTTTCTCCAAAACGTGGTAAGTCCAAAAAAAGGATTTTGAGAAAAACTATCCAGACTGGGCCTGTTTGTATATTCCTTCATAAAATTTGGGTCACAACAAAACCAAGCTTTATACTGCATTGATGCGCGTTTGAACCAAATATTCAAGTTGACCGAGTGAAGAGAAATGTGAGTTTGAAACTAGAAAATCATGTTTTGAAAAATCAAATATACGAGTATACATGTATATTTATAAATACTCACATTCCACGTAGGCACCGCATGCTCTGGTATGCCTTCCAACCAAGTCGTTATTTCACTATGCAGCGACATTGAAGTATAGTACTCTCCAGCCCTGGCGAAACCAAAATTGAAAGGATGAGCTACAGGATAAGTTTCCGACCCATAATATGCGAAAGTAGTACTGAGGTTTGCATAAGCTTCAACTATTACGATCCTAGGAGAAGAAAAATTAACGCAGCTGGGTATATTAATTTATTGAACGCAAGTACCTACAGACTACATGTATACTTACTGAAAAAAAAAAAAAAAAAAAAGGAGGATAATTTATAGTAATTTTTATTACTTTTTCTAGCGAAACTGGGACAATTCAAGATTTATTGTAAATATTCTTAGTATTTGTAGTACTTTTTACAATCTTGAGTAGATCATATACATAGTAAATTTTACTACTTTTAGGCTACTACATATTTTTGTGGTAATTTCTGCTATAAATCTTGAATTGTTCCTGTTTTTCTCGTACGAATAGTAAAAATTACTGTAGAAATTTTTTTCAGTGTAAACCCAGTGGGTGACTTACCGTTCAGTACCGCCTCTCATTCTGTTCACTTCGTCAATAAATATTCGTAATTTATGAATAACTTCATAATTTTCGGGCAAATCTTTCATGTACCAACCTCTAAAAAATCCGCATATTAACCGAGAATTTCTTTCTTAATATGCGGATTTTTTAGAGGTTGGTCCCTGAATTGAGAATCCTCCACGAAGTATGGTGCAGCATCCATTCGCACACCACTCACCCCTCTGTTAAACCAAAATTCCAATACATCCTGAAAAATATTTAAAAGTTGGTACAAAGAAATTGGTTAAATCCAATTATGTCTGGATTCAAAAGAAATTGGAAAAGTATTATACTCGTATAGTTTGATTAAACTTATACCGTTGTAATTCTAATCCTTCCCCAAGTTACCAATATTTTTCTATTTTTTATCCTGGTTCTGTTTTCATTTGGCTTACCTTAAATTCTTGCAACACTTTTTCATTTCGTAGATCGAAGTCAGGTTGTTCTTTATGAAACTGATGCAATTAGAACTGTCCTCTATTTTCATTCCATTCCCACGCAGAACCACCAAACAAACTCATCTAGAAATACAAATACAGACATCATTGGCTATTTTTCCAAGTTACTCTAAACTGAATAATATACCTACATGTATGTAGAGGTGTTCTCAATCAATTCTATTATCGTAATATGTAGGGGCTACTGTGGCCACAATTACAGAGGTGTTATTATTCTCTTTATGGTAAATGAGTATATACTTCATTCAATTAGTTAAAGTCTTTTCAATTGAATAGAACTTATATTAAGATTATGGAGATGAGCAGATACAGTAAAAATTCGTTATAACGCTCTCGCTTATAACGCTATCCTGTTTATATCGCGGATTTCCAAAAGTCCCAGTTCCCAGAACCTATTTATCCATTTCCCGCTTATAACACTATTTTCTTCTGGTCCCCTGAATAGCGTTATAACAAAGTTTTACTGTAGTTTATTTTTATTTATTTTGTCTTGAAATTCTTTTAATAACCCGAGTTCACTCGTTTGAAATTATCAATTTTATGATGATTTATGAGTCTGAAATTGAGATGGTACGTAAATAATCTGATTAGGTATAGGCTAATAAAAATTGTAGTCCCTTGTAAAAATGTCTTTTTAAAATACACATAAGCTATATACGTGTCTATTGTTTTGCGATGGCCTAGATCCTCTCGTTATATGGAAGATTTGATACACTACCCAGTTATTTGGTGGAATTGGTCGATGATTCTTGTCATAACCTTTAGGATCTTTCCATATGTAATAAGTATCGTATGGTTCAATTCTCTCGATTGACTTTTGAAACCAAATATGTTTATGACTGCTGTGATTGATAACAAAATCGATGAAAACTTTGATTCCTAAAACAGTAAAATAATTTTATTGTCTTACGTTGATTAACCTATAATAAAAACTAAGATTGAACTTGGAATCCAGTTTTTTAGTCAGCGGTAGGTTATTATAATGTATTATAAATCAAGCTCTATGATATCGATCAATTCTTAATAAATGAACGCTGTTTGTAGAAAATATATGTACAGTGGAAACATAACTAGACCTAAAAATTCTTTTTTTCCCTTCATGATTCTTTTTCTTGGCGCGGCGTTTCCCCATAAAATGATTTGCTTTCGTAAATTTAGCATCAAGGATCTTGGTTTATACGAGTATAATTTTATGAAAATAATTCTACCGCTCTAAAGTATAGGAAATGAAAAATAACCTCGTTTTTCAGCTTCCTTGCTCAGTTCTTCAAAATCTGCTAAAGTACCAAATTCAGGATCCACTTTATTGTAATTGGAAACGTCGTAACCCATGTCAAATTTGGAGGACTCGAAGAATGGTGAGATCCAAATGGAGTCGATTTGAAGATCTTTGAAATAATCCATTTTGGATGTGATTCCTAAAAATGAGATTAACACCAGTTTAAAAATATTTGATGGCTGCGAGTGATGTTGAACGCATAATTTCAAGTTTCATGGGCTTAGCGAACTGGAACTGCGTAAACTGATTGGAAAAACTTGTCAGTCCCTTACAGAATATTATGGCGCCATTATCACCCCATCTTCTTGAAAACTGGTAAGTTATTGTACACTGAGAAAAATGAATATAAATTTTTATTATTTTTTATTTGAAAACAGGGACTATTCAAGATTCATTGCTGATATTCTTAAAATTTATATAGTACTTTCTGCTTTCTTACGGATAGATGGTATATTGCTCTATCTTCGTGATAATTAGGTATTTTACTGTAAATCTTGAACTGTCCCAGTTTTCTCATGAAAATAGTGAAAATTACTTCAGAAATGTTTTTCAATGTGATCGATATGACTTTTATCAGCTTTCAAGTTATTAGACCAAGAGATTTCTACAAATATTTGAGAATATTTTTCCAAAAAATCATGTAATTATTTAAAATGTCATGAAAAAAAGTAGATATGAGGAAATGAAAAGTTTATAGGTTACGAGTACATTTATGTAAATGAAAAAAAAAAAAATGAGTTGGTATATTATATTCTTAGCAGGATATACTGAAATGAAAAAAAAATTACTCTCAGAATTAGGAAAAAAAAAAGTTAGAACCTTTCATATCGCCAAGACCATCGCCATTTGTGTCTTTAAATGAGGAAATATAAACCTCGTATATCTCTGTAAACCTCCACCAATTTTTTTCGTTGCCGTTAACATTACTAATAATGTATGAAAAAATTAATAAACGTAACATAATGGTTAAAATTGCAAAAAATCACGACGAACTTTTCATAAAATTAAGGTAACGTGGTACAGTTACGCCAAACTTGCTGCATGATTTTCCACCACGTATCTCAATTATTACCCAAGTTTTCATCCTATTTTATTGAAATCTGGAGAGTGAAGTGGGAGTGAAAGTTTATGAGACAATTTCTATAAATATCGACTGATGTCACCTTATCAAATATGAATTCATCACAGGCAAATGACGAAAAAGTTAAGTAGTTTTTAATGTATTAAGAAGATACTAGCAAATAGCATAGATTTTTAGAGTAGGCTTAGGAAAGAATCAAATACATTCCTCGATCGCGTGCCTACTGATTTTCTAAAATGTTTGAACAAAGCTCATAAATATTTATTTGACACTTGGAAAAAATTCACTGTCTAGACAAAAAGGGAATAAGAAAAATGATTTTAACTCTCGAATTTTTGGTAATTTTTTCTTCCTTACCGATTTACTGAGTATAAGAAATTGATAAATTACTCAGTCAGTTACTCGCCATTCTTACCTGATTGTAGGCAGATTGTAGATTATTCTTCATTATTTTTTGGTGAATGACATGAACTGATGTACAATATTGTGTAAGGTAATCATCAAGAGATTTTTTATGTTTTTGAATAGTTTTGAAGTTGATGGACTCATTGAATTTTCTGCATTGTCTTGGTAATTTGTAAAATTCTAAGTTAAATAAGCCCAGCTTGTAAGTGTTTAATTTTACATAATTCATCATTTGTATTTTGGGAAATTTTTGACTCGTACCTACTTGGGAATATTTTGTAATTTGAGGAACACTTTTTAGTAGGTACATATAACTACGTAATTGGATTATATTTTGGTGGTTTTACAAAACTTCTTGCTTTTTTAAGTCAAAAGTCACTCAAATAAAAAAATGGATTGTCTTCAAAACTCAAAATTTCAGAATTCAGTTGGGGCCGGAAGTTTTACATTTTCATCTTCATTCCAAAATTATTTTGAAGACGATTCAACATTAACTCAAATATTGTATTGCCCTTATTCATTAGAAGTTCAAGTTTTCTCTTACTGAAGCTTCACACTCAAATATGCGCCAACTGCAAAAAATCGATTATTTATTTTTCAGCAGGTTTTCAATAAAAAACGTTCTATTAATTTTGGTCTGACTCACAATCAAGCATGGGACCCTTTCGTTTCATGATCTCAGGAATCAAAATATACCCATCTCGCATTTTGCTGTCATTTATTCATCTATTTAATAGTTGGGAGGGGGCGAGGTGTATAGAAATCGCAAATTTCTACTTTCAAAGCTAATTTCAGCAAAACTACTTATCGGATTGAGCTGAAATTTCACTGAACATTAATTGAAGTCTTGGGAGTTTACCATCCGAATTTCAAGTCAGTCCGTTTCTTAGTTTTGTAATGTCATTTTGAATATTGGAAAAGCCGGATTTTTGATTTCCATGCGCTCCAGGATAAACTATTGAACCAGTAGAGCTGAAATTTGTACCAGAAATAAATCTCGATGAAATTTGAGTCTGATAGAGATTTCAGGACGATTTTGTGGTTCTCTTGATATCGGCAAAAATGTAATCACATTAACTGATGATTTTTGATGAGTTTTTGAAGGAACGGTTTCTTTCGAATTCGGAATTCTGATGTTTTTTTTTTCAGCTTTGATGACTTCTAATCGGGAAAATACTCTAATCAATAGTGGTGGGATTGATATGGCGTGAAAATAAAAGCTTCTAAAATAAACCATTCAAATTTCAAGCCAATCTGTCGGTTGGTTTGGGTGAAAAATGGGTTTAAAGATTCAAAGCGAGAATTTTTCTTTGAAACTTGTGGCCACGTTTCCGACCGAAATACATTTTTTACCCAATTTTTGCGTTTCTCTAATGTTCAAAGTCCCTAATTTTTTTATCCCTAATTTTTTTTCTCTAATGCCAAAACTCCTCAAATATTTGCACACATGACAAAATCCCTAATGCTTTTATCCCTCATTGACCATGGTCAAAATAACACAATATTCATTACTTTGGTTGTGAGATGTCCCAAATAAAATAAAAAATTCTAGCGCAGTAAGCCCTGCTAGAAAATAGTTTTTTTTTTTTTTGGTAAAAAAACATTTATATTCGAAAATAGTAATTAAAAATTAAAATTTGATTTTCTCAGAAGTGAAATTATTACATTTGAAAATTCCAATTGTCATAACTCCGTCAGTTTTTAACTGATACAGATTTTTTTGTGAAATGTTCTGTTCAGAATACAATCCATTCCTCTATGAAACACGTACCTATCAGCTCTAAAATAATTCGTTAGATTCAGGGTACCGCGTCTCATAGATCACATACAATTAGATTTTTCTTATTTTTATTCTACTTGAGTGATATGGTGAAGATGGTGATAAAGAGGTATGACTTGATATTATTTTAGTCCATAGCAAATCAAATATATTAATTATAAACCATTCTAAATATATTTTACATTCCTTATTTCCCAGCTTTTTTTTTCAATTATTTTTTGTTTAATTTTATTCCAAAACTTGGATTGAAAATTACTTATCGTTGAAAAGCTATATTAACATAATAATTATTTGAACCATGATTGGCAAAAATAGAATATTCAGCGTAAAAAATATTTAGAATGGTATAATTATAATTATTATTATTTTGTTTTACCGAAGACTATGATAATTTCAATTTCAATTCCTTCAGCACCTTATCTTATTCACCATTTCGCTTGAACAGTGATAAGCAAGAAGTGGATAAGCCCATTTTTTCGAATTTTATTAGCTAGTAAAAAAGACTTTTCCATGAAATCCCATTACACTAAGCTAACCTTGCACATGTTTGAGCTCTTATACCTAATATGTATTTATTGAAGGTGAAAATTCAACACTTGGCGAACTATATTCTCAATATTTCATTTGTATCTCACTTCAGCTAGCCGAAAAATAATGAAATTGAGAAAATAGAAAGACTTATACCTCTTTCTTGCGGCAGTTAGAAGTGTAATTTAAAAAGCAAAAAGGGAAAGCCCAAAAAGATAAATATTCAGAATAGAAAGTACTCGTATATGAAAAAAAAATTTTTCGCTGATAATAAGATCTTTTCTTCTTCTGTTTCTATTATTTGAAACTTTACTCCGAGCTTTATTAATTTTTTCTGCTTCTACTAGGAAAAGTACAATAAAACTGTATAAAGTTTTATCTAGGTAGTGGATTGAAAAATAAAAATCTAGGTCATAAAAAAAAATATTTTTTATGATTTTGTGTTTAGTTTGGTTCAACGTCATTAAATAATTTTTTGAAAACGTAAACAAAAAATCCTTTGTACGTATTACATATTATATTTTGGATTATAAATTTTTTAAATACGGTAGGTATTACTATTTTCCTCGTTTTTTTTTTTCTAATTTTTTGGGAAAAAAGAAATAAAATGAGATAGATAATTGAGAAAATCTTTGGAGTGTTGAGTTCGTGTTCCATTTTATTTTTCGTTCCGAATAATGATGTTGAACCTTTTTGTATTCAGAGATGGTCTTCACTGTGTTAATCATATTCAAAAAATTCGTAAGAACATAATTTCATCAAACATAAATTATCAATCAATTTTTTGATTATTCATGGCAGAACTAGAAGGAAATATGCAATGAAAGTAAAGTATTCACAGAGAATAAATAGATTTCTAAAATCATTAGTGTAACTTTGAAGCCAAGGCAAAAGATGAAAAATATTTTTTCATTTAATTTCATCGTAAATCACTATCGTGTACAAAAGTTTCATTATGTAGATATGCATCAAACAGATTCAAAAAAATAATGGACTAAAAAAAAATATTTTGAATCGATCTTAGAGCCCCTACTGGAAATTCTCGTCACCAATTTGTATATTTCCAGCGTTTCCAGTTCCAGACCACCTTCCAGACTTCCAGTCCTTTAGGCTCCATGTATAACAACAAAAAACAACACAACACGATGATGTATAATTATTATTTATTCATTGAATGTTTGAGGTTGGCACTACTGAATTTAGCTGGCCAATTTCGATAGTAACATCGATCGAGTCGGCGTTCACGCAAGTGCCCACCTCCCCCCCTATGAAATGACGTACGTTCGTATAGGTAGTCAAGTTTTATGAATTTTGTAATTCTTTACATGGCAACCCTGAAAACTTCGTTGTAGGAAAATATCAAAATAAAGAGCGCGAGCGCTGAATGAAAGGAAAATTCAGTGTTATAGTGATAGCGATTTGAAGTAATTTGTGTTTTGTGATTAGCGAATGGTGATTCACGACGGTAATCTCGCCAATTTTTCATTGTGTCGCCATTCAATTTTTCAAAAATTTCTGCACGTTCGTGCTAATCAATGTCTCACCTGTTGGAAAGAATCTTTTGTCGGTTATGCAGCTCATAGTCGAGCCTTTGTCGTTTGAAACTCTCAACGTTCCTTCGACTACCTGAGTCATGTGCTTTTATTAATATTTCTATGAAATTCTAATCGTTTCAAGTTCTAACGAAGCGAGTTCTTTTATATTTTGCCATTATCTAAAACCAAAATGAGTGAATTTCAACCAAAACCCGGCAAAAGAGTTTATAAAGTTGTGCTCACAGGGGGTAAGTATCATTCGTAAGTAAATTTTAGTTCGTAAAAAATTATAAAAATTCAATTTATGGGTCACAAAATACTTCGGCACGAAATAATGCGACCATTTTCCAAAAATTACTCGAATCGAGTTGCTGACCTCCTAAAAGTGTGAAATTAGTACCTACATAATTTTTGGAGTAGTTTGAAGTATTTTTAACTCGCCACTTCTGCCAAATTTTTCACAATCGTGTATTTCATTATGAAGTCTAAAGCACGTTGTGTTTTCGTGTTTCAGGTCCATGTGGTGGTAAAACGACTGGTCAATCAAGGTTATGCACTTTCTTCGAAAGTATGGGATGGAAGGTATAGAAGATTTTTTATTATTCTAATTTTCTGGTATTATTGATGTCCATAAGAAATCTTGTTACTTTTTGCAGGTGTTCCGTGTTCCAGAAACTGCATCAGTCTTGCTAAGGTAAGAATCGTAATAATTTTTTGATGTATTCTATTGTCGAATTTTTGAAAGTGAAGCGAAGCTGATGGAAAGAACATTAGACCTACCAAATTTATTATAAATTGACGGAATTCTTAAAAGCCAATATTAAGTTCCTAATTTATCAGGCCATTATAATAATAAGTCCAGAGCACATTCGGTTGTAAATATTCCGTCAAATCAACGATCAAAGTTTGTAATACGGGCCCTTACTCTCCAAGGTAAAGTTTTTCACGCATAAAAATAGTCTTTTCCGAGCTTTCAAATCGCTTCTGGAGATTTGATCTTATCAATTTAAATTCTTCAAGATACTATAGAAGAAACATCTCTAAGCACCCTCTAGTTTTTAGAATTTCTAAAAAATGGCAGAAATCTCCGCTATTATTTCATTGAAAATTTTGTATTTTCTTCATGTGATCAATACTGAATGAGAAGAGATATCAAAAATCTTAGTGTGAAGTCATTCTTTACATTATCATTCTGAAGAATTTGATGCTTCGAATCGATAGTATTAAAACTTGAACCGTCATTTCAAGTTTCAAGAGAGTCTTTTTAAATTGAATATGGAACAAAAGTCGTTTATTTTACTCCTAATCATTGTTATAAAAAATTCAACATTATAATTAAACGGTGATGTGCAAAGAAGCGGGTATGTCCAATTTTTTAAATTTCCCTGGGGAGCAAAAAATACTTATGCCATGTACCTAGCCTTTCTATGTAGCACCTCAACTTTGAAGTCTATTTTCTCAGCGATGATTGCATTTTGGGACATAGTATTGTTACTGTAAGTATGGCTTGGTGTTTACAATTGAACATTAGAAAGACTCGGTTTTTTAAAAATGTGGTCTTATACCCTTCTTACGTATCCTTGTTCAAATAAAAATTTATGATCTCAGCTCTTAATTTCCTTGACCGCATTTTCATTTTTCTGGAATTTTAGAAGGGAATCGATACACTTGAAAATTCATTTGAACGCTAAAATTTCAATCGTTTAGATTTGGCGCGTCTATTTTTATTTTTTACCCTTGCCCAATTAAAGACTGATGCATTTTGATTTTGCAGTGGTGGAGTAAAATATGCTGACTTGGACGAAGAAACTGGTGAGTGTATTTTTTCTTTTTTTTAATGTTATTATTGGTTTTGAGGAGGAGTACAACTGAGAACGTACTATTTTCCAAATTTTGAGCATTTTTAAAAACCACAGAGATTATTTGAAGAGCTGCGAACATGTTGGTATAATGTTATTGTAATTTTTCTTCTTAATATTACGAAGTAATAGTAGAAGGCCTTAATTTACACTTTTATCCCTGAAAGGATTTTGTCTCAATTCGATCAAAAAAAAATATTCAACCTCATTGGCAAACCAGTTATTATGTTGATTTCTAGTTTTAACTGTTGTATGAAGTGTTTTCTACTTGTGATAGACCGTGACTTTGTGTCGAATATATTTGGTAGGTACCTATCTTTATAAAAATCATTATCTTCTACTTTCAAGTAGGTATTTCTTCAAACTGGAGTATTGATTATTTGAATATTACTTTGAAAACATGAATATTTTCGAAAATAATTTTGTGGAAATTTACTAATTATTCGATGCAATTTTCATGGCGACAATAAAAGATTTGCACCCGCTATTAAAACATTTAGAAAAAAATAATCAAAATGAAAATTCGCTTACTAGAATTTACGCTCGTAGTTATTGTTTTGAAAAATGCGTGGGGTTGTAAAATTTGAGAAAAACAAGTAATTACTTCGGAGCCAACTTTTAAATAGCCGGTTTAATTTATGTTTTAAAAATGTTTACGACGTCGAAAAAAGAATTATACTCGTAGTAGACTTTTTGTAGAACTGTTGAATGAAAATGATCATCATGAAAAGAATTAAATTTTTTGTGTAGGAAGTAGGAAATAAATTTTATAAGTCGCAGTGTTGACTGATGAATGCAATAAGTTTTTATGGATATGTCTGTGTACCTGATCTAATTATTTATTCACTAAAATATTCTTACCAAACAGTACGATACTTTACAAAATGACCACAATTAAAAAGAAAGATTAATTTGTGGATTTGCAACAAAACTTCTCTTTCACAACAGCTTTTAGGCGCAAAGAGCAAGTTTTTTGCATATTTTTGAAAAGTACTTTTTCTCATACAGAGTACTGAATGAAGGAAACAATAACCAAAAACACAGTTTCGAATGTCTTATTGATGAAGAGGACTCTATATTATGTTTTTTTTTTTTACATTATTGAGTTCAAGAAATAATTGAATGGGTAAATAACATTCGACGTGGAATATCAAATTTTGTTCATCAGCATTTTCTTGTCACTTTTTTCCATTCTTTATCGTACGTAACTTATATTAGTTTTTATGTATAAAACGATCGTGTCTGAGGCGATATAATTTTTTATTTTCTTCGTATGCAAGTATTTTCTGTGAAATAATTCTCTAACGCGTCTTACGTGTAAATCAGAACAGTCTCTATTTGAAAAATCAACTTCGCTGTCGCCTTTTCACGTTTTTATTGTTGTCTAGGCTTGCCTGAAATTTTCTTTTCTTTTTTGTAAAACAGTTGTACATAATACGTAAGTACTCGTATATGTACTCGTACGTTGGGTATTACCAATTACGAGGAATTAAAGAGAGGTTATTCATAATTAATGCAATTTAAAGATGTTGGTTTTTCTACAGCTAAACTCGATATTGACAAATACACGAAGTTACTGAAAATCGTGTTCATTCGTTGTTTGTCGAATTCCTTTAAATTGTATGCTAATTTTGCTTTTTTTTTGTATTATAAAAAAGTCGTCATACTGGGAATTTTCTTTAATTAGATTAATTTTTTTCGATCAGTGATTGAATATTCACGTAAGAATGGATGAAACTAATGTAATGTCTATTTAGTTGCTGGTAAGAAAAAGATAATGTAATGGTGCTTTAATTGGTACTTTCACCTGAGCAAGTATAAACAAAAGGCGTAATTAAGCGTTTCATCCTAATTTCTTTATCGTTGATTTAAAATAAATAAATTCTCACCTTGGTTAATTTTGCAAAATTTGTTGTTACGTGCGTAGGAGTAATTCAGGGTTGGAAAAATGTAAAGCTTTTTGTGTTGCTCTTGGTAGTACTTGGATAATATAATTATTTAGAAATTTTCCAAGTATTGGAATTTTTGAAATATTCGTGAAGGATGTATCAAAAACTATACACATCCCACTACTTTTGTTTATGACATTAGAAATCGTCTCTTAAAAAATTAGATTTTTGACTTACAGGTCTACCATTGCTTATTTTTACTTAATTCGTTCTTGTACCATCGGATGGTGAAAATAAAATATTGTATTGGATTAAAGGCTTGTTCGTATCAACTCTGTGGGTTGTGTATTCTAATTTTATACCCCTAATATCGTAAATTCTTTTGATTCTCTGCGCGAGTTTTAGCTATAATTTTTAAAACTAAAACGGAACTCATTAGCCATTATATACCCTCATTATTCTCGAAATAGGTACCTGGTACCTGTTCACAATGAAATACTCAAAGAGGGTTTGGGTTTGGGTTTGTGTTGACAATTTATGAAACAATCTTTTGCGAGTGTATTTTAATTTAGTTTAAATTATAGTTTATTCCCCGTTGAGCTACATAATATGTTGTATGGTGTTCTAAAGTATTTTGTGAAAAATCTATTACTCGTAGTTTTTCCTTTCTTATCGCAGATTGATACCCATAACTATTTCCTACCCTACCTTACATCCTTTTATATTTATGGGTTTGTAGTAAGTACTTTTTTCTTTACTTTTCGAAAGTGAAGATTGCATTAAATACTTGTATAGTATTTTATCTAAAAACGTGAGTCATATCTTGGCTCCAAGAGAATCGTCCGTTTATTAGAAGTGCAGTCGTATATTCGAACAGTGAGAGAAATGAATAGTAATTTTTACTATTAATTTGTAATGGAAAACACTGACTATTCAAAATTCAATGTAGATAGATATTCTTCGCATTTGTAGTACTTTCTACTATCTTGTAAGGTACATTTGAATCTTAGACGGTATATTTATTATTTTTGTCGTAATTTCTACATATTATGTACTTAAAATGTCGAACTGTCTCAGTTTTCTCATGAAAATAGTGAAAATTACTACCGAAATTTTTTTCAGTGCAATAGTTTTTGATTCTTATTTTTGAAAGCATCGGGTGATTGTAAAAGTTCTTGTGCTTACACTTGGAGTTGAAATAATGTAACGACTGATTCTTGTATGAAGTTGGAACCTGACAAAAAATTTTGTCGGTCTTTTGTCACTTTTTTGACTTTTTTATGTACTTCCCAACTGGCATAATATGAATTGATTTCATGATCCAGACTAAGATAGGCATCCTTCACTTTCAAGACGTCTCGTGGTCTCTGTCCTATTGTTTATAATGACTGCATATCTTGGAAAATATCGGCATGATTTTTTGTATGCGTATTCGTCCTGGGCCGAGTAATTCTTTTTTTTTTTGTATAAGGAACCTTTATTTTATTTTCTGTGATTTTTCAATTGGAAACTATTCGAGCAAATTTTATGATTGTAGATAGCAACTTGTACTGATGTTAATTCATTATGATTAAACACGAATATTTCATGTCTGGCATAATATCACATAATAACGATAAGAAATAATTCTGCATTCTTGTTCGCAATTGTTTTTTACTTTGGTATTTAATGATATTGAATTATAAGAGACCGATATTATTCATTCACGAAAAAAATGGATCATGAAATGAGCTATTATTGATTTTACTTCACATTCCCTATATACCTACTGTAAAAAAAAATTTATGTTGATTGTGGAGATGGAGCCTGACATTTCTGTATAAAAAAAAAATTTCAGAGTTTTTTGCAATCTGAAACGTCTGTTAACTGGACTATGGACAATTTGCAAGAACAGGTGGTGAAAATTTACAATTTTTCCCGAGATCGTTGGGCTAGCTGAAAATCTTGAAAAATTTGCTTCTTTTTCAACCTCTCGCTCGCATTGTCTAGGTTTCCTCTTATTTTATAGGATTTCATTTTTCATAGTTGACGTCATCGACGATAATATTGGGGGAGGTCATTCATTGTGAGAATTTATCGTATTGATTTGATTAGAAAAAATTTATTTTTGATAATATTCCATTTCCATGTGGGCAAGTTATTTTTCAATAAGACTTTAATCCTGTGTGTTTTCCTGTCCGCGTTGAAAAGTATTTTTATTCAGTTTATTTCTTACTGCGACTAATAGGTGTTTTCTTCTACCTATTTCCTTTTTTCATTTCGAGTTTCACGCTCATAGTTGGGTAAAATGAATTACGAGTAGGCTATTTAAAAATTATGGCGAGCTTTTATTCGGTTTTGTTAATTATTATACTCGTAAGATTCCCAACTTTTGGTGTTGACCAACTCTTATTTTACCGGACCATTATTGCATTTTCTAGTGGAAATAAACTTTCTCGATTTATAATTTCGATGCGTAGAAATTCTGCTTACCCTTGATCTACTTTTTGCGAGCTCCATTTTCGCAGGTCGACCGTTATTTTGGAGTCTGCGAGTTTTTCTCCTTTCTGTTGGGCGGGAAGGGATAAAAATGCCGAAGGAAAAATAAAATGTCAACGTCGTGTCGTCATTCTCGTCCACTATAGAAGCTAGCCTATAAGTAAACTGCGTAACTTATAGTAGGTATTATTTTCACTCTTGAAACGTGACCGTGAATATCGATTGCTACATGTATGGCCGCTTTTGACATCGAAATTGCGTTTCATTATTTTTAGAAAACTTTTTTTCCATTTTGGTCTTCTCTCATTGTCAGTACTGATTCTGTGCCCCTATGTAATAGCAATTGCGTCTAAAGTTGGGGTGGGCCTACTTGAAACAAGTCATACGATGGTAGTAGGTAGTAGCCGGTGGTTTTAATGGCTGTACAGTGGGGTGAATACGACCACCAAGATGAGGGGATCTACCTAATTCTTTTCTCTTTCGTTTCTTTCAATGACGAAATTGACTTATTTTGGTTCCTTTGCTTTCAGCTTACAAATTTCAAGAAAATTTACTCAAGAGCATGATGCAAATTGAGAATACTTTTTTCGAACTGGGGCAGGCTTCGTCTCGAGACTGCTTAATTATTTGTGATCGTGGAGCGATGGATGTATCGTCTTGTAAGTGATGACTAAAATTGGTTTTCTTAAATAATTTAAATTTTTTTGTCTTCGAAGTGCCTCGTAGACTGTATTAACTTGACAATGATTTGGAGACAATCGCGTTATTATTATTTTTAGTACCGCATCGTTCAATTAAGAAAATTTCTCCGATGGTACCAGCCACTTGAAAATAACGTAATATTTTCTTATTCGAATATAGAAAATTTAACTCCGCGTAAAATAATAATCGAATAACAAGTAACAAAGAGGCCTCGTAGTCTTTGTAAGCGATGGGTAACAAGCAAAATCATACACGTATACTATCTCATATTACAAAAAAATGAGACGCTATGTGCGAATGCTCTGTTCGATTGATTGTCGATTTTTCACATCTGTGGGAGAGTGAGAGAGGAAACTTTTTTGTTTGACCCACTCAACAATCTTTGTGAGGTGGTGGGGGGAGGGGGCGTCGAGACTCGCGTGCTAATTATTTGGCACGTGATATCGCACATGCAAATTGTTGCTCTTGGTAGGTCTGTCAGATTTAACTTGATTTTTTTTCAGTAAATAAGTATTTTTCTAGTATTCAGGTAGTCGTGAGGAATTCATCTAAATAAAATTTGGAAAAATTACAAAAACATTTTTTCACGCAGTCAGTGGTGAGGTCCTGAAAGCCAGAGGCATATATTTCACATTTCAAAACAATGACGTTGTAGGCTATAGTTTCGAAAATCCTTGACTCTAATGTAGTCGTAATTCATTCGCTATGCCAAGTCAGTTGAAAATTCTACTGGTATTAAAACTTGACGCCATTAGAGATCGTAATTTTCTCATAACATAACTATCTAATTTCTAACAACATTTTGAATCGAACGAGCTCTTTAAATGATTACATTCGTCTTGGTTCGATATTATTGGTCGTTAACTGATTAATTAATCGCGTTGAAAAATAATGCGTTCTTGTAAAATAACACTGAAGTATGTAACGAATTAACGACATTTGAAAATTTTCTTCGATTATGAAAAAAAAAGTAAGTTATACCTTCTGAGTGAATGCCAAACGTACATATGTACTGTTTTTTCGACTTCACCATAATGGGAATAGGTACTTACTTCATTCTTTTCCCCTGAAGATAAAATCCTACAGAATGTTTCTATTATGACATTTCAACAGTCTGGCTGATGGGAAATGAGCAAGATTTAAAAATTCACAGTGACTTTGTTTTTGTTTAGGTGAAATTTTGTAAAAATGTATTGAATTTTGCTCATCTTTTGCCATTGTCGAGAAACGGATCAAATGAAAAAAATTAATAGGAAAAAAAAAACAGAAGATCAAGTCGAACAATTGCGAAATTGGATTTTTTTTAACTTAGTTTAAATTTTCGACCTTGTGAAAAAAACGCAATTTGTTTCGACCTTTTGTGCGTAGCACGTTTTCTTCATCAAGACGCTCGAGTGACACACTAATTTTTTGCTAAACATTAGCACGTGCATTAGTATGGCATCTTGGGTGATGTTGGTAATTAACTATAATTTCGACCGTTTTTCGTTGAGAATGATGAGTTAATTATTTTTACGTACGTTACTAAATACAGAAGAATTTAACCACCCCCCCACACCCCCACCCGCCCGTCCAGCTGATAATCTTTTACTTTATCAAAAATACGAGTACCGCCTAGTCGATTATATTTTTCACTTTTTCCCTTTTATTAGCAGATTAATTCGAATAAAGTGTAGCTGTTAGTTTAAAACTCACACAGCGCATTCAGTTAGAAATGATTTCTTCAAATTTATAGACTACCTATTCAATTTATAATAATGAATTAAAAAAGTTATTTAGACCATTCATGAATGAACCAAGTCTTTTTAGGTATTATGTAAAAAATTCTAGCCCCTGTCAACTGTCAGTATTCGCCACTGAAGCAGCGATGCTTCTATTTTTGTTTCAAGAGTTTGGTCAATAAACACTTTTTTTCTGTCTTTGAAGTATTTGTTGTCGTGTGTAACCCTGAAATGGTATGAATGACCGTATCCTGACGTCAAACGTGTTTTTCATTCCCCTCATTACCGTGTTATGAACATCGAGTAAACTGCTACTGCTGAATCGATAGCAAGTTGAGAATTCTCTTTTTTTTTTATTCAATGAATACGCTACCGATTAGGCAATTTGCCAAAGTCTAAATAATATGTTTTTTTTTCTTTTCATTCGCAGGTAAATAGGGTATTTTTTTTTCTTGTTTATTGTGAGATTGTTTTCATTCGTTTTCATTATTCAAGTGGTCATCGTAAGTGAATCCTTCGAAGAGACGTATTATTAGGTTTCTGTCGCACGGTTCAGTAATTACAATAATAATAGCAGTCTTTAAATGTTTTACTGTTTATTTATATCCAAAATTATGGTCTAGACTTTGACGATATCTACAAAACCTGATTATTCATATATTTTCGTGTTTTTCGTATCGAATATCCACATCGGACTTCGAGATTCAGTCCCTAGATTCCATAAATAAATAATTTGTTTTTCGTATTCGAATGTCAGCCAGATTATATAAAAATTAAAAATCACCAGAAACGTATTTTCTAAGACACATTGTAGCTTATTGCAAGCGCTGGTCTGCACCAAATTTTCATTAGGCGCCTTTTTCTTATCAAACCCAAAATTCAATATTAATTTCTATCCTGTCGGGACGGTTGTAGGGGCTTCTTATTTGATTTTTGAAAAATTGTTGAAGATTTTACTGTATCGTGTTACATCTTGAGAAAATCAGAACTTGGACTATTTTTCAATTTCTTGAGGGAAAAATGCCCTTACAAGAATGCTCTTAAGTCATTCAATTGTGCACCGATAGATCTAAAATTTTCCCAAATCTGTTCTTAAAGGGTGTTTTCGGTATGTTCGTTGGGGGAATTTTGACTTTTAATTTTATTACGATTCTTATCAAATCCAAAAAGAGCAATTTTCACTTTTCACAATCCCTTTAAATTTATTCAAGTTGAAGCAAAAGTTTGAAATTCTGTCAAACGAGAATGCTGAAGATATTCTTTGTGAGTATGTTGCTAAAAATTTCAGATCCCTTTCTTGGGGAATGATTGAGCGAAAAAAGTGCTTTCTCGTAATGCATCGAACAAAAACTGGACCCTTCAGAATTAATTTCAGTAGTTTTTGGAATGTTTTCTCTCGTGGTAATTTAAAAATTTATACTTCACAAATTTACCCCGAAAGACCATTTTTTAATTTGCTTTGAAATGATTACAAGAAACGCCTTATATTTGAAAAGGCTAGTTAAAAATTTTTAATAGTGTAAAAAAAAAACTTGCTGCGGTACACCGTAACACATTTTTTTCTCCAAAACAAATAGTTCGTTATGATCCAGTATTGCAGTTTCGAAAAGCACCAGCTGGTCGTTCATATTATTCACCAGACCAAATTCAAATATGTACTTTTTATTTGTCTGTCTTAATTTTCCTTTATTGATTTTAATTTTTTTTTTTAGATATCAGTCAGGAAAAATGGGAACACATGTTGGCAGCTAACAATTTGAACATTGTTGAATTGCGAGACGCTCGATATAATCAAATCGTTCACATGGTATCGGCAGCGAATGGTGCCGAAGAATTTTACACAATTGAGGTGAATACAAATCCTCGATAATGTGGAAATTGTGTTTCTCTAGGTGTCAATTAGCTAAGTATGTAATATTTTGAAATTTGAATGCCAAATGTTGAAGACTCAATCTCGTTTACGCAAAAAATATGAGATCAATTTTTTTTTGCTGCAAAAAATATTGTTTAGTTCGAAAAAAAGTTGCTCAACCCTCGCAATAAATTTACTATTGTATTATAATTCAGCTTAAAATAGATAGTAAGAATGATCGTAAGAGTACTCAAAAAGTGGTGCTATCTAAATCTTAATGCGATTAATAATTTATAAATAGTCAGTAGTGGTGTTCTCCAAGTACGATGATTAAAACACTTTCTTTTTTTTTTCTTTTTTAGTAAGTATAAAAAATAATTGCGGAATTCCGATTTTGATTCTCTTCATCCCAAAAAATGGTTTCTCGGATTACACCACATTTTTAAATTATCTTTGGAAAAACGTGGATATGATTATTTGAAAACAATTTTTATTGAATCTAAAATTTTATTTACATTCGTCAGTGCGCGAGGGTGAATATTTCTTTTTATGTTAGGTTGAGATAGATTTATGAACAAGGAGTTGAAAAAAAAATTCATTTTCCTCTAGAATGTAAATATTGCTTAACCTTTAGTTGAGTGCATTTCTCATCATTCGTGACGTACTCTGAATTAAGTTGTAAATTATGGTGAAAAATGCCCGACTTCATCTTTTGTGTACTTTTACAGAGATTTAACTTACACTTATCTGTGTCAGTTATGCATAAATCTTAAGCCTTGGTTTGGAAACAAAATTTGTCTAAGCAGTTTTTTATATTCTAATCTGGTATTATGGGTCATGTACCCCGGAACTGAATTCGTATTACCAGTCTAAACTTTATTGCTAGTTTCTGATGCGTAAATTATTGCATATTCTCTTCCGAGTCGCTGACCCGTTAGATTTAATGTAGATAATCCAATATTTTACTTTTGATCCATGTAGCCTAACTGACGTTGTTATCTTTGAAGCTGTTGCATAATGTACGACGCGACGCATTATTTAGGTAGATACCAATTTGATATAGCGTTAATTAAATTTTTTGTGATTATTTGTGTTAATACAGGATCACAGTTGTCGCAGCGAAAATGTAGAGAAAGCGCGTGAGATCGATGCGAAAAATGCTGGCGCTTGGCTTGGTCATCCGTATTTCGACGTCATCGACAATTCTTCCGATTTCGAAACGAAAATTCGAAGACTGATAGCGGTTAGTAGTGAATAATCTTATTTTTGTGACCTTTTAAGGTGAGAGATGCTCTGCGATGTTGAGAAATGAAAAAAATAAGAGATAGTCCCGTCTCATTATCGAATGAGATTCGAAAATTGAATTAATAAAAAATAAATTGACGATAAGTTGTTCGTTAACTTGCCCTGTTATAAATCTTTGACGCGTAATCGGCGACTTTCGGCTTCGAATACCATTTGCGAGTATTTATCGACTAGACTCTAGACTCTTGCATACAATCTCAAATCCAAACATTTCTCACGTGAGATGTTTGATATTATTTGCTGGACCCAGACGTCATAAAATTACTGTTTGTCTGGTTGATTCGAGGTCTGCAGATGTTTGTCTGCAAAATTATAGGAAAACGTAGAAAAATATGAAAAAAAAAGCTGCCGTCTCTGTTAGATTTGTTGGTTGGGTATTCAATATATTGGCTTCAACTCCGTTTTAAATACATCGTTAAATCTAGCGTGTTAGGGAGTGATAGTATATGAGTTTAAAACTATATTTTTGCTGAAAGCTAAAAAATGGTGTGATTTGTCTAATTTTTCGTACCGCTCTTCGAGAATATTTTCAGAATTTCAACATTTAAAACATTTTTAATAATTAATATATTTCTTTTCTTAGCCGCCAAGAGCAACGTAAAAGTTGCATTCTTTTAACCTCAAAAAACTTCTCGATAAAAGTAAAATAAATAATTTTTTCCCGAAGACTTTTTTTTATTTTTCATTTTTTTTTGCGATAAATCAATTTTACGAACATTATTCCCTCTTTTTTCATTCCTTCTTCAGTGAAAATTTCAGAGAAGAAATTCATTCAACATGCATTCCTTCGTTTATTTCATTCCAACAATTTTTGCTCACCTCGTAAATTTTTTAGATGAACATAGCATTTTTTGGCGTTAAGGTACCGATGCTTATTTACAATACAGTCACCTTTCAAATTTCTTAGTATCCAATGGGCAAATGTAATATTCTGCGAATTGTTTTCAAAACATTTCCAATTAATTCTCCATCACTCGGGCGTTCGACGATTTTCTATTTTTTTTTCTCGCCAGATTCAGAAATATTGTAGTGAAACAAAAATGTTTCATCGCCATTAAAATATTGGCTAGCAAAAAGTATTTAACTCCTACGTGGATTAAAATTTATCCTTACTTGGAAGATTTTGATGAGTCGGTATCATGTAATGGAAGATTATTGGGGAAAAAATCTTAAACGAATCTTATTCAGTATTAATAAATAATGGCTTTGAACATGAAAACATTTTAATTGAGACTTTCTGTGGAGAATGTTTGGTAGTTTCACGTAATTCTGATACTTATAATTATATAGGTACCTATAAGTATTTTTTTTTTTTCCGTTATTGTGCTCGCAGGTCATATGCCAAAAAGTTGGCGTCGATCCTGGTGATCGTCTTTCAAATAACACAAAGAAACGAAAATGGTTGATCAAATTACCGCTGCCAAACGATTCAGTTTTTCCTCCGTTTCAAGACTTCGAAGTTGTTCACCATTATTTGCAAATGCGTTCTAAAGAATTTCAGGCTCGTGTTCGTAAACGTGGTCAAAAAGGTTGGAGTTGGTTTCATAAATATTATTATCACTTGATACTGCAAATAATAAACGATCGTCCAAAAATTTGGAAACAAAAAATGGGTCACCATTTTTCTAGAAGTTCGGAAGAAATGAAGCCATACTGTGAGGGGGGGGGGGGTAAAATAAGATTAAAAAAGTAATTTTTAGTTTTGGCTGATGAATGGCTGGTTTTAGAGCTTTAAACCCTCATGAAGTACCAAACCAATTGTAGATTTGCCTATGCTTGACACGGTTGTCTTTCTTTCGGTACTGGTAATTTTAGTTTGCAGTAACAATCAAAAAAAAATATTCAAACAAGGTCTGTAATGCCAACTGCAGGGATTAATCCCTGAAACTAGAGATTTTTCCCTGTTTTGAGAAATGTCAGGGATAAAATTCGAGATATTTTTTTTTAGAATTTCAAGGATATTTTTGAAATTCTATGTGTTTTTTTGAGGATTTTAAGAATTTTGTCTCCATTTTGCAATTACTATTCAAATAAGAGATGATATTATTTTTATTAGGTATTTTATCCTTGAGTTTTAAAATTTGAATTTTTCTGATCAAAATTTGACGGCTGACCATTATATTATTTTATTTTTATCAATATTATTATTTTTTAGTGCCTGAAATCCAAATTTTCAACAAAAAAACCGGTTTCAGGGATTTTGTTTACCTCCAGGGACTTTTTCTATCTTGAAGCTGGAATTTTCAACAATTTGGGTTGGCAACGCTGTCTAAGTTGCTTATAAACGATGTACGCGACTCAACTTACATTTAGTTGAAAGAAAATATATTTTAGATTTTTTCCATCGTCGAATTTATCGAAAACTTGATAGATAAGAGGCTGATTGGCTTGGTTTTTTGTGCTTCTGTGATAATTTGAATGATAAATACTTAATTCAAAATCGCTTGATATTTTTTACGAATAATTTATCAGAATCTCGCCGAAACAGTGGAACTGTCTGCGAACGATTATGCTGGTTTATTTTTATTTTACGCGTAGTTTTTTAACAACTTCCAGGTCAATATGCGTACACTCATACCATTCGAAAGCCAAAACTGCATGGCCAAGTGATCGAGGTGAAAACGCAGCTGACGCAGAGAGACTACCTTAACATGGTGACCCAGCGTGACGAAGCTCACTTTCCTATTTTCAAGAAACGACGTTGTTTCATTTACAAAAACCAATATTTCCAGTTGGATATTTACCGAGAGCCTTGTCATCCTAGGTAAAAACAAAAATATACGTACACGCATGTAGCTTTCGCTACAAAATTGTACATCCTGTAGAGAAAAACACGATTAATTTTCAAGTTTCATGTCGTAGGTGCAAAGGCTTAATTCTTTTGGAAACGTACTCGGCACTGACAGATGAAAATATTTCGGCCAGGTTACCACCATTCTTGAATATCGACTGCGAAGTTACCGGCAATCCGGACTATTCGATGTTCAACTTGTCGTTGGTTGAAGACTGGAAGAATTCTGACAAGTATTGCAATGCTTTCAAAGGTAAATTCTTTCCGTCCGGCGTTCGGTCGCCATAATAGACCTGGTAAGCTCCTCAAGCCAACCCGAGTATGCAGTATGCAACATACGTAATTTTCGTGTCAGTTGAAATTGTAAACAAATTTTTGGTTTGCATGTTTTGCCTTTAATTCGTGATTCTAATTTACAAATCCGGTCGCAAAAAGAAACATACCGGTATCTTTTATGATAATCATCGTATAATTCAATGTTTGACGCTGCAGAAAATCGGTTGAATGCGATTTTAAAATGTCAACCTTTCCGGAGCATCAGACTGAAATTAATTTTATTACAGTAAAATAATTTCACTTTGATTGGCAAATTCTGTTAGTCATCTCGGTGACTACGTAATTTTCCTTGCCCTCCTTATTCGTGCTGAAAAAACTTTTCCTGTCATTATTAGAGCGGCGAATACTTATTTTTATTTTTATTTTTCATTTATTCGTTTATTTTTTCAGGCTCGGGTATCGAAGCAACTGTGAATAACGACTTGAAATTGGAGGATTTAAAGCAACCAGTCAATGGTAATGGATACACAAATGGAGTTATTTAGGTGCTCTATTTTTTTATCGGACTACGATTGGTTTGTTTTTTGCATAAATGCGCCTTTATCTTTCATTATTTTAAAAAACTTCATTTCTCCTTAATTTTTTTTTTTTAGTTTTATCATCGTGTGTGAACTAGTTTCAGAACTTTCTTTTTAAATAGTTTTAGTTTTTAGTATGATGTATTTTCATGTTGTAAAATTTAGTTTAGCCATAGTTTTGATGGTTCTAAGCGTAAAAAGCGTTTGCGATTTTGGGACATTTGGGCAGTATTATTTTGTTTTATCTAGTGGTTTGTTGGACCTTTTTTACTTTTCACGTTTGTGTTTTACACTTTGAGGCCAAGCCAATTCGTGATTGGCGTATAGCGATTAGCGAGAATACGTTGTCGATCGCATTCAGGTCAAAAAATCGGATCGGAAAATTGCAATTATTTAGTTCTGGTGCTGTGGTGTACATACTCGTATTTTCATTTATTTTTAGGCGTTTTGGTGTTACTACGAGCAAAGAAATAATACTACGTAGGTACCATCTTTTTCAAAATGGAGTCCCGCGAACTTCTTTATTTTTCTTGGGTCCGCGCAGATCGAATTTTAATTTTTGAAATGCCACGACTGATGTGAAGAAATCTGTTGGTAAATTTTGTTTCATCTCTGTTGATATTTTTTAACGTTTTCTTCTTCCTCCCCCCCGGAATCTATGATGCGACAATATTAACCTTACTTTCTTATCTGAATTTGAGTTTTATGATCATAATTTACCGAATTACTAGAAAATTATTTTTTCAATCGTGACTCCCCTCTTGACCACAATAGCAATTTTACGAAATTCATCACTCTTGTTTCACTCGCCTGGTTGAAAAGAATGAACTTTATTTTAATGGACAGTAACTTGTTGTTTCGTTCGCAACTTTAATTATATTTTAATTGTACGAGATATTATTCATTCTGTGTGTTAATCTTTGACTACATAATACACTTCGTAGTTCATATAGAAACAATTCACTTTTTCAAATTTTACAGGAATGTAAAAAAACTCTTTCAGATCTTACATGCTTCTTGCATAGTATCTTAACTTTGAAGTCAATTTTCTCAGTGATTCTTGTATTTTGGGACATAATATTTTTACTGTAGGTACATAGGGTTCAAGAACTTAATTTTCGAAAGAAGTTGGCTTATCCTCTTCCTGCATAGTGCTAGTCGAGAGATTATTATTATCAAATTTGAAATACTTCTTGTCACCTTATATCATCTCATTATATCTAGATATCTCGGAAGTATTACGGTCCTACTTTTTGGTGGAAAAACTACTCTCCGCGAATGTGACTTTGCTGCGCATCAGTATTATTTTAGTTAGGCCTAAATAATTATGTTTTACTGAGATAACATTCGGTTGTATCGCACTTCGATTTTCGTACGAATATGATAAAGTTAACGAATATTATAGAAATATCAACTGTATGGCTTGCGATTTTCACCGCGAACTCAAAAATCGGCTCGCTTTTTATGCTGGAACCATCGACTAAGATTGCAGATATTAGATTTTAGCCATAATTATGGTGCCCTGGATTCGGTGAATTTTCCGTTGATATTCAAAATCTCAGTATATCAATCGATGTTGTATCCATTTTTTCTTAATTTGGCTGTGAACTGACTAAAAGCAGTGCAGTGTTATTCCTTTTACCCATAGTGGAGTATCCCAGGCATACTAGATTCATCCATTTTGATTACTTCCCCCTCAGCGAAGTCATTTCTTTGTTTGTCTTTGACGAGGCAGCGACTCATGCGAATGAATTCAGTGTCCTATCATAATTTCGTCCTTTCTTTTCATTTGTGGACAGAAACTTTTGATTACTTACTAAGATTTTATTCCGGCGGCTAATTTATCGAACTTGAACTTACCTTATTTGGAATTTTAGCAGCATGTTTCGAATTAATCGACGTTTTTGAAAATTTATTTTATTTTGCCAATTATACCTATTTTAAATTATCGGTTATCTAGTTTATAGTATTCATGCTATTTAGAATTTTTTTTAATGACATAATGAAAGTAAAAATGTCATAGTAAAGTAAACTTAATTTGTTACGCACTGTTTTAATTCTTCTTTCTCTTTTATTAAATTGTTTAGTGAAACTTTATTGTTGCTTTTTAACCATTCTCCTAGAACAGACTGATACTTACGTAGATATCTTGTAAGATGTATGAAAAGTTGATGTGGCAGTTTTATATTATACCAACTTACGATTTGACTAATGCGAAGAAAACCTTTGATGAATAGCTACAATTCTCAATTTAAAATTCGCATGGTAATCGACCGGCTTGTTGATTCAACCTGAGCTTACTTCCAACTTGCCACTCTGTCAAGGTTTTGAGGTGTTGAAAATCAGAAAATCCTACTGCGAGTAGATGCTATAGAAACAATTAATTTGATTTTTTTTTTAAATTGAGAAAAATTAAAAGGCCTAAGTTATTAGTTTTGAGTGATAATATCTGAAAGGAATGTTTGATTACAATTTATAAGATTGATGGACAATTTATACAATTTCTGAGTTTTTAGCGGTGAAAAAAATCTAGTTCCGACGAATATGTTGGTTTTACAGTTTAACAACATAAATTTATTCCAAGTCAGTGGCGCCCACCTAGTGGGTTAAGTGGCGCAGTCGCACCGGGCCTCACAATTTAGGGGCCCCATCAGATGGGAATTGTGACCGCCCTTTACTATAAATTTATTGAAAAACATCGAAGTGAACAAAATTATGATGGGGCCTCTTTGCTGAACAGGACCCCACAAGTGATCTTACACAACTTATTTAAAAATACGTGTGTGCCACTGAGTGTACTTCTCGATTTTAGAGAATTTGCGAATTTAGTTCAAGTGCACCTACACGTTCTCGATACAAATTCTCAAAAATCGAGGAAGTGTAGGTAGACGTGAACTAAATTCGTAAGTCAATTTTCGGCCAGTTGTCTCAATTTTCGGCTGGATGTCTCATTTTTCGGCTGGATGTCTCAGTTTTCGGCTGGATGTCTCATTTTTCGGCCAGTTGTCTCAATTTTCGGCTGGATGTCTCAGTTTTCGGCTGGATGTCTCATTTTTCGGCTGGATGTCTCATTTTTCGGCTGGATGTCTCATTTTTCGGCCAGTTGTCTCAATTTTCGGCTGGATGTCTCAGTTTTCGGCTGGATGTCTCATTTTTCGGCTGGATGTCTCATTTTTCGGCTGGATGTCTCATTTTTCGGCCAGTTGTCTCAATTTTCGGCTGGATGTCTCAGTTTTCGGCTGGATGTCTCAGTTTTCGGCCAGTTGTCTCAATTTTCGGCTGGATGTCTCAATTTTCGGCTGGATGTCTCAGTTTTCGGCCAGTTGTCTCAATTTTCGGCTGGATGTCTCAGTTTTCGGCTGGATGTCTCAGTTTTCGGCCAGTTGTCTCAATTTTCGGCTGGATGTCTCAATTTTCGGCTGGATGTCTCAGTTTTCGGCTGGATGTCTCATTTTTCGGCCAGTTGTCTCAATTTTCGGCTGGATGTCTCAATTTTCGGCTGGATGTCTCAGTTTTCGGCCAGTTGTCTCAATTTTCGGCTGGATGTCTCAATTTTCGGCTGGATGTCTCAGTTTTCGGCCAGTTGTCTCAATTTTCGGCTGGATGTCTCAGTTTTCGGCTGGATGTCTCAGTTTTCGGCCAGTTGTCTCAATTTTCGGCTGGATGTCTCAATTTTCGGCTGGATGTCTCAGTTTTCGGCTGGATGTCTCATTTTTCGGCCAGTTGTCTCAATTTTCGGCTGGATGTCTCAATTTTCGGCTGGATGTCTCAGTTTTCGGCTGGATGTCTCAGTTTTCGGCTGGATGTCTCAATTTTCGGCTGGATGTCTCAATTTTCGGCTGGATGTCTCAGTTTTCGGCTGGATGTCTCAATTTTCGGCTGGATGTCTCAATTTTCAGCTGGATGTCTCAGTTTTCGGCTGGATGTCTCATTTTTCGGCCAGTTGTCTCAGTTTTCGGCTGGATGTCTCATTTTTCGGCCAGTTGTCTCAATTTTCGGCTGGATGTCTCATTTTTCGTCCAGCTGTCTCATTTTTCGGCCAGTTATCTCAATTTTCGGCTGGATGTCTCAGTTTTCGGCTGGATGTCTCAATTTTCGGCCAGTTGTCTCAATTTTCGGCTGGATGTCTCAGTTTTCGGCTGGATGTCTCAATTTTCGGCCAGTTGTCTCAATTTTCGGCTGGATGTCTCAGTTTTCGGCTGGATGTCTCATTTTTCGGCCAGTTGTCTCAATTTTCGGCTGGATGTCTCATTTTTCGTCCAGCTGTATCATTTTTCGGCCAGTTGTCTCAATTTTCGGCTGGATGTCTCAGTTTTCGGCTGGATGTCTCATTTTTCGGCCAGTTGTCTCAATTTTCGGCTGGATGTCTCATTTTTCGTCCAGCTGTATCATTTTTCGGCCAGTTGTCTCAATTTTCGGCTGGATGTCTCAGTTTTCGGCTGGATGTCTCATTTTTCGGCCAGTTGTCTCAATTTTCGGCTGGATGTCTCAGTTTTCGGCTGGATGTCTCATTTTTCGGCCAGTTGTCTCAATTTTCGGCTAGATGTCTCATTTTTCGTCCAGCTGTCTCATTTTTCGGCCAGTTGTCTCAATTTTTGGCTGGATGTCTCATTTTTTCGGCCAGTTGTCTCATTTTTCGTTTAGTTGTCTCATTTTTCGTCTAGTTGTCTCAATTTTGGTCTAGTTGTCCTATTTTCGGTTGTGAATACAACTGTAAACTTTCTTCCCATTATTTCATTAAAAATCAGAATAGAAGCTGTATAAATTGACTTAATTATCTTCATAACTTACTACATCTTCTATATAATTTGTTTTTGAAAAATTTGGAAACATGAAAATTCTTAAAAGTATTTCATCAGCTTCTTCTTCGTATTATTTTTCACGAAAAAAAAATTTTTACCGCTGAACTGAAGGTTGAAAAATTAATTTTATAGATATTATTAATACCTAGATTACTTACCCAAATATCAACTTATTTATTCTTACACTTAATTACTCTCGAATTTATTAAAGTTCAGTTTTATCTGGTACTACTTTTAAGATTATCTCCTAAGATTAATTATGAAAACAAGCGTATTGCAAAACTTTGCAGTAGTTGTTTTTCTGCTGCAGTAAAGATTAATATTTATACTCGTACCTATAGGAGAGACACAGTGCTTGTTCTGTCCATTTGTTTGAACTGAAATTCATCCACATTGCTCGAAAGATAACATTTTACTGTGCACGTAAATGTGGTATATTATGACCTACTTTTCGTTGGCAAATTAAGTCATAAAATTAATAATTTATTTGAATTGCAGCCTCACGTATTTCTACTCGTACAAATACGAGTACGTAGCTCAAGAATATTTGGTTTTGTCGCAACTACGTACAGCTTTCCAAAGAAAAAACACTTTTTCATCCACCACTCTTTTGTTTCTGTACAAATCCGTTCTTCTCCTGACTTTTGCTGAACCGAATTTCATTTTCATCAAAATCACGCGCAATCTCTTCTTGTTTTCGAAAATGGGGAAAAAAGAATAACCCAGAGAAAAAAAGTTGAACATTTTAACATCGAGTGACCTTCGATTTTTATTTTGCCGCAAAAATAAAATTGCCCCTAAATTGTATCCGAGACGAGGAAAATATAATTCGTTATCTCCATTTTTCCGTGTGCTTTGGTCTTTGCTTTGGTATAAAGTTGAATAAAAATTTTACGAAAAACTTCTCTTATGTGGCCATTAAAACTGTTGGCGACCATCGTTCTACTTATTAAAGATATAATCTGTGCCAGTCGAATAAAGGTCCTAGGCTAAAGGCTGACATTTCAGTCGTGATGATGGTAATATTGTAGCCTCGCTGCTATTTTCCTGTTTTCATTTTTGGAATCCAAATTTAGACTTTTCATTTATTGTGGTTGTAAAAATTGGATAATAGCTTGTGATTTGGGGTAAATAAATAAGTTACTTATTGTGACAAATGAAATGATCTTAACAGATAAGTTTCATTTAGGTTTTGTAGAAGAAGGGATGTAGCGCACTGGTTTGCATTTTGTTTTATATATACCTATTAGTAATTTTTTATTTAGTTTACAATAACTCTCTTATTTTTTCCTTTACCTAAATCGAGTCAAAGCGAGAGATTGGAGAGTAAAATAATGTTGCCACTTTAGCCAAAATTTACGATTTTTAAAATGTTCCAGGAGACATGTGCACAGTATGTAATTTTTCAGGCTGAATCCGAATCTGCAGCCCATTTTGCTCTGCGTCGCCATTTAGACCCATTTTGGAGCATTTTTCACTTTTTTGGCCATATCTCGCCGGACGAGAGTCATCGCCAAAAACGGCTTCCAGATGCGTGTTCAGCGACCTCAAAAACCCCCCTACCAGTGCTAAACTCGGAAAAATTTTTGAAAAAAAAAAAATTAAAAAAATCAAGATGAGTGAAAGAATTAGGAAACGTAGAAATTTTTTCCATGCCGAGTGCATCGTTTAAAAAAAAAGTTCGTTTCATGTTTTCTCAAAATTGCAATGTCTGTTTTGATGAAACATTTTTCATGGAAATGGGAAACTTCATTTCAAAATCATTCAGAACCTAATTGAGACAGTGTACTTTATTCAAGTTTCATTGTAACGAGAATTTTATCATCTTTTTAAACGAGTAAAAATATTTTTGCGAGTCCAACACTTTTGTTAAACAAATTAAACACTAAATTATGTCCTTGGGCAAAAGAAACAGCTTGCAAAAGGAGCCAATGATATTTCTAGAAATCTATCTCAAAATTCTAATAAAATTTGAAAAATAAGAGTAATTTCGTACTTTCATTAATACTTGATATTAAATTTTGAAAATATTGTATCAACTTTTGTCTGGTCACTGCGGGTACTTTTTATTTTACAAACGACAATTATACCCATAATTAAACTGATTTTTATTAAGATTGCATGTATCAAATGGAACTAGGTACAAAGCAAACACATAGTAATGTAAAATGCTTTGAAAATAATTTCGTTTTATACTCGTACTTGCGCATATTGATTAAATGGCTGAAACCAATGATCCTCATGTGCTCCATAGAAACCACAGATTTTGAAACTCGAGTTGAATGTATACGAACATGAAAAAGAGACGTAGAATATTACACGTGTCAGTTTCTTTTTTTCTTTTTTTTTCCCAGTAAAGCTATTTTTGGTTTTACGAAAATTTTTAATGGCTCTCTATTATAGCGACGATCGCGTTTATTGTTTTTGACGATTTGGCCTGTCATTTTTCGAAAGAATTGAAGAATAGCGTACGGCGTTTTGAGAACCGTGTCTGCTAGGTGGAGGAGGTAGAAACAACTATCGATACAGCAAACGAAATAGAACCGCAAGTTTTACTTACCCGTATTTTTATGGGGCGACAAGAGTCAAGACGATGGAAGGAGCTGGACGTACTTGCTAGAAAACGTGCAAAATTCCGAGTAATTCTAAATATCTTTGCCATTTACCCGTCTTGTTTCTAAATTTCAGTCTAGCAAGACGAAAATAAAGTCGAGAAATTCGTTCAGTTTTCAAGCTCGTTGAATTTTAAAATCATTCGATTATTTATAGGCACCCCTTTTTTCGTTAGACAGCTTTTTATAGCACTCGTACTCCAGTCTTGGCTCTCTATAATAATGATATTCATCACTTATTAATAAAATTCCTTATTAATTAAAAAAAAAAAAACTTTTCTTGACCAACACTGATCGCATATTTTGATTTTTCCATATAAATTTAAAAGTTATAAAATTTATAATACTAATCTATGTATCTGGGGACTGATATAAGAATAGTGAGCGTCCACTAAATTAAACTTTGAAGATGTTCTAAGTTGTTACTTGCAAAATATTTCGTGTATAATTCCTACAAGTTACACGCGCTACACAACTTACCCCAACCATGATTCCGAATTCCTCCTGTTTCATCAAATCGTGTCAAAAGTATACCTTTAGTGCATTCATCCATTCTAATATTTCGTCTTAGCAACGGCCATGCGATAAGATGTGAGTGCTGTGAAAGATAATGTAGAATTGGAGAGGGAGGATAAATAAATAAAAAGTTGAATAGTAAACTGAAATTGGGGAAAGGAGGCTAGAGAAGACAAAAAAATGAATGCATCGGCGCGAGAGATTTTCTTAGGCAGCAGCAAAAACCTATTAATCATATAGGTACCTACTTTTCTTGATGTACTTCGTCTGCACGTTACTTGAATTTGAAATTACGATTATCAACGAATCACGTTGAAAACACGAGGGTGGAATTGGTTAAGGGCGCGAAGGGGTGGGGGGCTTAGAAAAGGACACGTTTTGAAACGTGAATCAAAACATGAATATTGTATCTGGTACCTCGTATAATTATTAAAGTCTCGAAGAAAAGAGAAAAGGAAGGATTCGTATCATAAGGTACGAGTATAGTACCTTTATCTTTACATAAAATATAATGAGACCCATTAAATTCACATTTTGTGGACAGAAATATGTGAATTCGAGAACGTACGGTCAGTGCGTACGGTACGTTGTCATGCATCATCATGCAAAATATTATCCGTTTTTACGATACCCTTAAATTAATTGAAGCAAAATTTTAATATTTCACCGAGTCCCTCCGGAGATATTCTTTGAGAATATTTATTGTCAATAATTTTAGGTACTTATATAAATGAATGCAAAAGTATGTTCAAGCAGATGTAATTTTTTTAAACCTGTCTAGAGGAGCTTACCTTAAGTTACAAGAAATGTTTTTCTACAAGATAAAATTACTTTCTACTCATCAAAATTTTTACCATCAGTCTCAAATTTCTATGTCCTGTTGTCGCAGCTTATCAGATTTTTGTGATATCTCAAAGGCTGGATTTTGAGTTTTACCTATAACCTCACTTTGAACTTTCATGTTCATTTGTACCACAAAGTAGATAAATTTATGATCGTTCATATTTTTATGCCATTCCTATTGATATACTATACGCAGATACGGTAATTTAGGTATTTCGCGAAGAAAAACTAAAATTTTAATTTGGCCCCACCACTGAAAACAAAAATGTCATCCTATTAATGGTTTATTCACCAACGAAGATCAATATTGAAGGCCTATCGAGTACCATGGAAGTAAAATATAAAAAATTGGGACCGCAGTAAATGCATCAATTTTTCAAAATTCTAAATTTTCAAATAATCTCTTTTCAAAGTCTCGTATTTTGCTTACTTCTCGAATTCATTACCAGACAGTAAAAGGCTCGTAGCTGGAAATAGTCAGTCGAAATAGTTGACTGAGTTATGCGAACAATAAAATTTCTCCAGGGTAACGTTTAATTTGACCATGTAGTGGCCGAAGAGAGTGTAGAAAACAAATAAATTCGGGCGCCTAAACTCTGCCAGAATAAACAAATCGTGGCATGCTGTTTCCCAAGCACTCGCTTCACCAGCGTTTGGTATTACGAGTAGAGAGCTACATAGTTGGATAAGGTACCAAAAGACCAGAAGGCGACAAGTAAAATGTGCTTCGTTTAACCTCTAATTAATATTCGAGAAGATGTAAATTTGCGATTCCTCCGACCCAAAGTATCGACGCTTTTCCATCATCACGCCAATAAGTTCGAATTTGCAAATTCTCCCACTCCCTTCCCACCCACAGCACCCATCATTCTCTTCTCCGTCTCCAGAATCCGTTAGTCAAGTGCAAGCCTTATGTTTACCTTAGAGAAAAATTCTTGTCATTCCACATGTCGGGTTCTCGCGCTCGTTATACAAACTTTGCCTCGTATACTTTCCAATGCCAAAAAGCAGAAACTTGAAACTCACGTTTAAGTTGGCCAAATAATATTTTAATACGTGGATTAAAGTTTTTCATCAGATGCTGAGAATTCGATTAAATGGTCGGCTCAGGGTTCAAGGAGAAGTTGCGGTTTACCACAATTTACTCCATGCGACAGTTTAGATACAAAGTAAGCGCGTATTAACTATATCGAATGATTAAAAAATAATTTGCCAGTTTCGAATTTTTGAAATTTTGAAAACAGTTTGTCGAATACGAGTAAGTTTCATATTAGTTGTTGAATATGGAAAAAAAACATTGTCTAACTGTCATTCTTACATTTCAGTGCGTTTATATAGACATGCAGAGGATGTAAAAGAGGGAGATAGAGATAGAGATAGAGAAATGTAGATATTAAAACGATAACCGCCAAGGGTAGAAATGTGAATTTATCGAATAAGCAACTCCAATCTAATGACTAATTAACTGTGAAATGCAACCCGCTTTATATAGTCTTAAATTGATTTGACGTAACTTATTTTGTCATTTTAATTTTCAGCCTCTTGAATTTCTACAAGCCCAAAAAGTATTACGCATCGAAATAGCAGTCACGGAAAATACATTCTCCAAATCATTGGTGATTTATCAAGCTGACTCGATGAGTAAAATAATTTGAAACGGATTGTGATTAGTGCATAAAAAAATCGAAAGTTGAAATGAATAAGAAGAGAGCAAAAATATTAGATGAGTAACTAATTGGATACCTATGTTAAAAGAATGATAGAACAAGAAAATTGAAATGCGGCGAAAAAGATTTAAAAATCAAGAATAATTTGAATGATGGCCCGAATAAAGACAGAATTCAGAAGAAAAAACACAGCCACTGAGTGGTTTCTCTTGTAGAGCATGGTTTTCTTATTGTTGCAAATGTTCAAAAATGTGAAAATAAAGGTATGGTTATCATTGGTTGGAAATAGAAATTTTGTTTGATAATGCTTTTCTCATTATAGTTTTATACATAGCTACCGAGTGATTCAAATTTTGACGCACTAAAGGCTATTTTCCTATATTATGGTGCGTCGAAATTTGAACCACCCTGTACGTATAGCTTTATTTACCTAACCAAAAGATACGTACTATGTGTATTCATCTCAGTGTGGCGCATAATAATATTTGTACGTTCCGAAAAGTTCTCTTCATTATAAAATTTCGTCGAGTCATTTCTCCTTGTGTAAAAATATTTTCCGTTTATTTACCGTGCTTTTGGGACAAAAAGAAAAAAGATACATTAACGATGCTATTTCGTTGATACCTTCCTCCGTCAATGTTTATGTATTCGATCATTATGTCAACTGTTATTGATTCATATAATTTCATATTCTATTCTTTCCTTTTTTTTTTCTTTCACTTTTCCAGCATTTTCCATATTATTATTTACCTCGTTTAATGATTTACCAACAATATTATTCGATTCTCTTTCGAGCATATTCAGCATTTCTGTATTATACGAGTATTTGATTTTAATTTTCATCTACCTACAATACAAGTCAATAATCAACTTTTCATTTTTGATCTTGAGATATTCATGAGGAACAGAAATCAGAATATTTTATTTAAATTTTATTCTCGCTTATTCTTTTATTATTTATTTGATGGATCACACCAATATATTCGTGTTTTTCTGAAAGATTTTCAAAACAGTAATCAAGAGCGTAAAAATTGTGGCAAAGGTACGCTTACGAGTATATATAATTATTCACATTGAAGAAAACATTTATACGCAAGTTTGAACAAATTTTAATCCGTCATCTGATAGATCAACAGCTTTAATTCTGAAAAATCTTTCGAGGATCGGATTGAGAAGACCTATTTATAGGTCTTGATTGGGTAATGGGTATTAGTGACTCAGGAACCACCTATGACCTCTTTGTCGACCGAATTGTCAAATTCCAAAAGGAATCCTCAAAATGTTTTTAATCTTAGGATAATTTCTCAGATACGGAGATTGCTGTCATTGTGCACATCATTGGTAGAAAAAGTTTTTCATTCGTCATTTCTTTATAGGGCTATATCAAACTGATAACCATCGATTCTGCTTCGTATTCGCTTACCAACTCATAGAATAAATATTGGAAGTTATTTTTTAAATTACGAGCAAATATAAAGACCTATTTTCTTCCGCCAAATAAACAGCGAGTCAAAGACGAAAGAAAAGTTAATTTTCCGAATAAAATATAAAGATGGAAAAATTCGAGAAAAAAAAAAGAGGAAAAGCAGACCCAGTTTACGATTTTTAAAATTTATCATTTTAAATTTACTTTCTGTTTAATATTCTTAACAAACTACTTCGTATTTCTTTACCTAATTTACATAGCCGACAGAAAAACCAATAAAAAGGTTTTTCCACTCGTTTAGGCAGATAGAGAGAGTAAAAAATAGAAATTTTTCATTTACTACACTTTATCTGAAGAAGGAGAAAACCTGTTATCATGATGAAATTGTTCCACCAAAAAGAAGAAATTCGACTAAAAAGCTAAAGAACTTTAGAACTTTCGATTCGATAAAAGAGAAGAAGAGATAATGATGTATGAAAACAAAAGACGAAAAAAAAAACGAGAAGATAATTGTAAAGGCTGTAAAGTAAACATGGTAGCATAAAGGAAAATTACGTATAAAACCTTTCAAATAAATCGTTTTTTTCTCGATTTTTTTTTTTTACGTTTGAGAGCACAGTAGGAAAAGCAAACCGTTTATGGACTGAGTTAGGGCCTATGAAAAAGCTTTCGACGAACTGAGAAGTACAAAAAAATTTAGAGGGCTTACGTTTTTTAATGGTCCTTGAAAATACTAAATATACGTGGGTACACATCATAAAGTGGTCGATGTTCGTCAATTTTATAAATATTGTTTTTCATTCGATATTTTCCCAAGGAAAAATCGTTTTCTCGTTTTTTCAATTACTGGAAAATATTACTCGAGGCAACTGTCAGACCAGTCGAATGTGAAATATGCATCGCTGAATATCTCAACTATAACTGGAGAATGTTGCTTCCTATATTACCGTACTTTTCCCCCTTGTATTTCCACTTGGCTGTTGAAAAATAGTTTAGCAAACAGTCGACATTAAATTTGAAGAACTTATTTTTCGTTGAAAATTTATCTTAAAACAGGTGAGGAAATGAATTGTCCACTTTGTAAATCCATAGTCCATATAAACTCTTAAAATTGAAACGATCCACCCGTGGGCATCCGGAACTGAATTTGGTACATTTTTGTGAAACTGCGCACGCGTGTTCCCAATCGTCACAAATAATTGTTAATTCCTATGTTGAATATTGTTACTACAGAAGGCTGCAAGGCTGTTCGATATATTTTGGTTACTTTTTTATCAGGTTCTACTAACAAGGGAAGTATGTTAAGTGTAAATCGCCGACTAGAACGCAACCCCGCATAACTTGCGCGCCTTGGTGGTTGTATTTACCCGGTAGTGCGTTTTTCCCCATGGCCCCGTTAAGTGGAGTTGCGGGAGAAAAAGTACTTTCCAATATACATTTGTGCGTATTGGGAGAGACCATGGTTTGGACTTTAGACCTAAATATTTGGTATAAAATTAAATTTTATTAAGAAAGTGACCAGTACTTTTTTGCATTAAATTGAAAGAGGAATATTTTTTTGTTTTAAAAATTTTCCTATTTTTCCCACACAAACAATATTGTAGGTAGAATTTGAAAAATGTATTAAAATTATTTTTAAATTTTTACGTACTTTTCGTTATAATATGGTCAAAATTGAATTTTGTTGAAAAATGGTAAGAGTACTCTTTAATATAGTAAATTAAAATATGAATAACTTTTGTTTCAAACATTTTTCTCTACTTCTCATACAAACAATATTACATGCAAAGTTCTGAAAGATCTTCTATATATTATACATTTCATTTTTTGCACTTTTTGTACCTTATTCCTCTTTTAATTTACTATTAAAAAGTTATCTTATCATTTTTTCAGAAAATTAAATTTTAACCATAATATTATTATGGTGAGAAGTATGTATAACTCCTTGGTATTTTTTCAAATTATTTTCAAAATTTGTTTTTCGAGATTAGCACTGGTACGGGAGATTTCGAAGTCGCTGAACACGAATCCGGAAGCTGTCTTTGGCGGGGACTCTTGCCCAGTGAGACATGAACAAACAAAAAAAAAAAACAAAAATCTTCAAATTGGATGTAAATGGTGACGTAGAGCGAAACAGGCTACAGATTCGAGTTCAGCGTGAAAAATTACATGAATATGCCCATGTTTTCAGGTCAATTTGATGAATCGCAAATTTTTAGTAAAAAGGTTTAGGCTATCCAATTTAGGAATTAGGTTATCCATTTTTGTAATCAGGTTATCCATGGACTTATTTCCCTTGGAATTTTTTCACCTTTTTTGAAACGTTTTTTTTGTTGAGATTAGATGTGGTCCGTTTTTGGCGACGGCTTTCGCCCAGCGAGATATGGTAAAAAAAAATTGAAAAATGCTCCAAAATGGGTGTAAATGGCGACGTATAACAAAACGTGTTGCAGATTCGGATTCAGCGTGAAAAATTGAATAAATGAAACATGTGGGTCAGTTTGATGACTGGTACCTGATGCTGATTTTTATCCGGTCATTATTTTGAAATATGTAATGTCCGAATGAATGTCTCAACTTTTGTGAAGCGCTGGGACATTTAGACGAATTCGTCTGTATGAAAATCAGTTTGCCATGGGAAATTTCATGAAAATTATGACCAGAAAATGAATAGAAAAAAAGATTTTCTCCGAAAAGATTGCTAAAAATTATGACAAGATATAAATTGAACGTAATCATCGAAAAAGTCTTAGCTTATCCTACCATCAAGCGTGAAAGACTCGAAATTTGCGCGATTTTAAGGAATTGCAGCAACGTGTCGCGCTAATTGCATAATCAATTCGCCGTAAATAATGACGAGTGGAACGTTTCAACGAATTTTATATAAATTTTATTTGGGCCCTGTTTTTTCGTATTTTTTGCGGAGTTTTTATTGATCTGACTTTGAAATCAACTTTGCTGTAGGTGAAAAATATTCCTACCCCCTCATCTAGGCTACTGAAAAAACTTTTTCTTCTTTGAGGATTTTTCAACCAAAATTTCTCATAAGTCATAATAGAATACGTTCAAAAACTTGGCATTTCCTGAATTCTGCTCAGGGAATGAATTTATAAGTTGAGCACTGGTATAGGGGTTTTCGAGGTCGCTGAACACGAATCCGGAAGCCAAAACGGGCTACAGATTCTAGTTCAGCATGAAAAATTACGTATTATACACATACTTTCAGGTCAATTCGATGAATCGCCAATTTTTAGTAAAAAGGTCTAGGTTATCAAATTTTGGAATTAGGTCATCCATTTTTGTAATTATAGATTATCCATCGAGTTATTTCCCTTAGAATTTTTTCACTTTTTTTTTTTTCAACTTTTTTGTTTGAGATTAGTTCTGGTTTGGGGGTTTTCGAGGTCGCTGAACACGAATCCGGAAGCAGTTTTTGGCGGTGACTCTCGCCCGGCAAGGTATGTCCAGATGAAAGTGAAAAATGCTCCAAAATGGGTCTAAATTGTGACGTAGAGCGAAACGGGCTGCAGATACGGATTCAGGGCAAAAAATTACATACATTTCACACGTCTCCGGCTCAATTTATTTGACTCGTCAATTAAGGTTGTATAACTTTGAATAAAAAATTTGACTAATTTTTCAATATTTCTCGTATGAGAAATAGAGGAAAATGTTCGAAAAACAATATTCCTCTTTCAATTTACTATAAAAAAGTATGTACTCTTATCACTTTCTTAATGAAATTTAATTTTACACCAAATATTTAGGTTTAAACCGTGGTCACGTGATGCTAATGAATATTCCTTTGTTGGCGGTATAAAAAATTAAGGTCACTTTGGAAGTGCTACCTTTGGATATTAGTACTTTTTATTGCAAATACGTAAGATGATAATATTCGCTGAATCAGGATGGTGACAAAACATAACTAGTTTTGGGACAATTACGAGTACTTATATCATAAATTTTAAATTTTGTAATTACCTCATTTTAGAAAGTAATTTCTCTAGTACTATATTGACGTCTGTTCTATACGGTTTCGTTTTTCGTTTAGCTCATCTTCATTTTTTTAAGCCTAATTTTATACAGCAAAATCGGAGAAGTCAGTACAAAAGAAGAATGGAGTGTTTTTTTTTCCTTCTAGAGGGTATATTCAATGATTTTTTTCCCCCAGTTCGTTAAAAGGAATTTCATCTCTGCCCCATCCGAGTAGAATTATTTACAAGAGAGAGAGAAAAGTGTGGTGAACTCAGAAAAAGGTGTTCAAGAGGTCTTTTTACAAAAAAAAAAAAAAAAAAGCATTAAACGACACTTTGTGCTGCGGTTACTCTATCACGTTCATGGGAAAGATATTGATAAAATGGATGTTCATAAGGTGAGGGTGGATTGTAATAGATAAAGAAAACAGCCAAGGTGACTGTCTGTTTTCAGCAAATAAAAAAATGTTAAATTGCAGCTGGTATTTTTGAGGCTGAACTTTAAGCTTAGATGAAGTATGAGAGTAGATGCCTGTATTTGAAGACGAGATAAATTCATCTATTCAAGTTGTCTAATCTCATAAATTATTATTAGTCCAGTTGAACTAAAATAATTTTGATCGGATTTATGTCCAACCCTTCCCAATTCTGAGAAATATTACTGCCTAGAGGCATAAATCTTGTCGATTAATTCGAACTTGAATAAACTTAGTAGGTACTATAGGTATGTATTTCAATTGAAAGTTATTTGAAATCTAAATAAAACGTCTTTCAAAAGTAAATAGAGACCAGACTGCCCGTGGCATTTTGTGGTCGGTCTGACCGAAGCATATGATTTTGGATTAACATTATTTCCATGTTTTTGAAATTTTACTATTTCTTTTGTTGACCAAAAACTATGAAAATATACGAGTAGCTAAAATAGTGGAAATACGATTTTATCATTTTGCCTTTTACATAATGTACTCGTATATCTTTCATCCAAAAGTATCTATTCACCTGCTCAGATTAACCACATTTACTGCACTACACTCCTAACAAAAGTAAAACACAAGAGACCATACCTAACTACAGATGTAAATTGCAAACCTTTAAAAAATTTATCAATCTAATTTGGTGTAGCCGTCATCGCTGGAATATTAATTTTGGACGAATTAGACTGTGGGGGGGGGGGGGCAGCTGTAGAAAAGAAATCTAATTAAGCTGTGTTACAAAAAACAATGCCCAACTTACGTTGGTAAAATCCCAACCCCTCTTAACCACTCTCTCGCCCCCTACCCCGATGTTGAAAATCCAACCGAAATAACACTTTCAAGAGTGCTTAAATGTGAAATTTGTAATCATTAACAAATTTGTAAAACAGACTAAATGAATTTCGTGCGTTGTGATTTAAATTATAAGTTGCGGTTTGTTAATTACCTTTTTCCCACTTCACCACTCAGTGCCAACCCCCTCCATTCTATCCGTTTACGGTATGGTTCGTCGAGGGAGATAGAAAACGTAGAGAGGCTCATCTTTTTAGTCACGACTAAATACGCTCGCGAATACTTTAATGTTGAATATTGTACACTATGGTTGAACAAAATTGTCTGGTGGTCGAGGGGTGGATGAAATAAAGAAGAGCTTCATCGCGCTGTGAAAAAATCGTTTGCTTTCTCGCTGGTGCTGGAGAAAGCTGGCAGCTGTAGCAATAAAAATTGGTTTTTGCGAATGGCACGGGGAGAGGTTGAAAATTGGAATTTATTTTTTGACATTTAATTCGTGTATACACCTCATCTGATTATATTCTCGATAGTTATATAAATTTTGTTTTTTCTTTAATATTCAATTCTTAAAGGTAAAAATATGATGAAAATCTTGACTGGTCGTCTATGATACACTGACAGAAATTAATAGTAATCTTCATTTAGGTACCTATTTAGACTAACAGCACATTCAATTTCTTAATACTGACAATAAGTAACAGATTAATATTTAAAAAAATGTATATGTCTAGTCACTTGGCGTAATTAGGCATTTCGCGAAGTGCTAACTATGCTTTAGTCACTCGGGGTAATAATTATTGAAAGGAATTCTGAGTACTAAATTTAAATAAAAAAAAAGACATTTTGTCGATAAAATATGCATAACATTAAAATTTTTTTGGTCAATGGTCAAATTTATTATTTATTTATTACTGCAGCTTGCCAAGTTGTGGCAACGGGTGTTGCATAACTGTTTTTTGACAAAGCAAGCACATCTTTTGGTTTGGCACTGTTATCTAGAAGCTCGGCAATTGCACTTGGCAACTTTTGGCTTCACGGATTTCACGGATTGTATTCAGTACATGTATATCTTCATTTTTTAATTGTTTTTTTTTTTAGGTTTCTTGTTGTAATCACTATCGAGCGCATAATAGAACTTCTTTTTATCGACCATCTCGATGCATCAACTTGACTGCAACTGAGCTTATCGTTATCAATTACCTTCCTACTCGTACGCACGTAATTTCCAACCCGTTTACAAGTATTGTGTTTTATTTTGATAATTTTTACCCCAAGTGACTAAAGCATAGTTAGCACTTCGCAAAATGCCTAATTACGCCGAGTGACTACGACATATGCATATATAATTGTACCTAATCCATATAAAAATATTTTAAAATTGTTTGGAATACTTTGAGAAGATGGTAAAAATATTTTTTATGACACTTCCTATCTTTCACAAAAAAAATTTACTTACACTAAGGCATTAATTATTACAACCGGAGAAAAAAATTCCAATATTGTCGTAGAAAATTAATACGTGCAGGTGAATATTTTACCGTTCGATTAACAATTATTCAAAAATATGAGCTTTTGTTATTAATAATTATTAATTTCACTCTTCGCGACTCATATTTTTTGTAGAAAAATTAATTATCATTTGTAATCGATATTCTCGTTTCGGGGGAAAAACATTAAAGAGGAGTCTGAAGAGGTACCTACTGTTCCTACGATAAATAAAACCTCTCTCTCTTTCTCTCTCTCTCAAAAAATTTAAATAACCGATTTAAAAAAGACACGGGCTATTTGTAAAAAGTTTTACCAGGTGAACTGCGCCAAACAGATTTTTAGCATTGATGAGAAAATGAAATTCGCTGTCAACAAACTTTTTGTTTAAATTAAAAATTTTTTAAAGGCTCAAAGTTTCAAATAAATCCTTCCGCATTTCGTTATAACCGGAAAAACCTCGATGAAGAACTTGAAAAGTATTTTTGAAAACGTTATCAGAAACCGCGTTTCAAAAGCTTCGATAATGGAATCCATTTTCTCGGATGGAACCTGATTATAGTGAAGTCTTTTATTGGGTTAGTAAAATGACATTTTTGTTGTTGCTGTTTTTGGTTTTCTGTTTTATTTAAGAAAAAAGGGAAGCAGGGAAGAAGTCGATTGCTTGTTGCTCAATTTTTGTCAAAGTGTACCGAGTTTTGGTCCTCGTGGAATTGATTTCATTCATTTTATTTTAAGGTACCTACCTATCCGAGTATCGATGAATTATTATTAAAATATGGAAAGCAAGTAAATCGATACTCATCCAAAGTTTTTATTCTCCTATTATCATTTAGTTCTTCTTTTAATCTTTTAGTCGGTGCACTGTTTCAAAATTAATGGATTTCACTGAGAGCAGAGAGTTTAGAGCTTTGACATTCAACGACTTTGGTGCCGAAAAATTTTTGCCATGAAAAAAGAGGTACAGATAAAACTCTTTGCCAAGACTTTTTGTGTCTAAATTACCTGCCTTTTCTGTAGATGGAGACACATAAGTAGGTCTACATAGTTAATTCAGTTGTGTTTTAAGAAAAGTTTGAAATTTTCTTAAAGATAAAAGAGTATTATCTACACCAGTAAAACATTTTCATATTTCTCCAAACTTGATTTTCCGTTGTTTCGTTAAACAGAAAACAAATGAATTCACGGATGTGTGCATCAACAAACGAATAATAAGAAACGAATACAAATGACCCGCGCACGTCAGTTCTTGTGAGAGTTTTCTGGGAATCATTTATATGGGCTCAAGATTTCTATCAATACCAAAAATAGGACAAAGAGCATTAATTATGTTCTTTATGACATTTCTTCATGTAACTCAAGCACAAAAATTGGAGACTTTTGGCTTAAGAATTTCTGACTGAATTGTGAAAATATCGCATTTAAATTTCTCACAGTAGATATTGCATCAGTCTGTAAATAAATGTTTCCAATTTTATTAGCAGGTTTTCGTTTTATAAATCTGCTTATTCCGACTGATATCGCGATACGCAGAAATATATTAGGAAGGGCATATGGTTGGTACAGTTTCTTAAAAGTATCGCATAATATTTTCCTTCCGTCGGCAAAGTTTGTATATCTTCCTTATTTCTGGGGAAGAATATTAGGTATTTATATTTCTCATATTTTCAAGTACATATAAATAAAAATATTCCCCTTTCGATGGATGACGTCTGTAAAAAGTTCACCAGTTTTTGTTTTTTTTTCAGCCATGTTAAATGTAGCAAAAACGAAAAAGTTTCAAATAATAGTAAATGATTATATCAGAATTTCCACAACACTACGCACATTTCAAGACATGAGGAGTTTTATTATGATGAAAAGATTGAGGAAAAAACTGAAAATATAATAATAATAAACGAAACTAATCTGAAGCATCCAACTTGGTAAACGTTTAAAGAAAACTACGAGAAAAAAGAAAATGAAAATATTCACGATTCGTAGGAAAAGAAAACTCAACAAGCCTCACCGATGTTTTATTAAATTTAATCGAAAGATGAAACTTTTTTTTTCACTTTCGCCTCAAAGTTGATAATTCCACTACATTCATTTTTATTATTTTTCCTTTTTTCTTAGAAAAAAAAAAAGTATTTTCAGCAATCCTACACCACCCTATCTACATGTACCTAGTTCCTACTTTCTCAACCGATGCGATGTTAAAATGTATTTTGTAGAACCTAGCAGGTATTCTATCCATGAAAGAATGTAGTATAAATACGAAAATATTGATTGAAAAGGGATGAATACTAATAATCAATAGTTTTTTTTTTAAATGATAATTTTTTAGTTGTATGTAAATTTTATTTGATGTACCTAATGTTTTAAACCATATTTCAATACAATTATAAAATTATCAAAAATAATTTAAATAAATATAATACGAGTAAGTATAAATAAATTCTACCAAAAAAAAAAAACAAAGAAAAAAAAACATAAAATAAAAAAAACTTTTCATTATCTGGTGCATGCAAGTTTATCTCCTCCGAAGAATTTTGCATTGTGAGTCATTTTAGCACGCACCAAATGCGGTGCGTTTCAAAACGACTCACCCTGTATATATATATATATATGCATGTCCCAGAATCTCCTGCCTGTTTGTAAAAGTCAGACAAAAATCAATAAAAAGTTTTCTGTCGAAAATCTGCTAAAAAGATGAAGTTACAATTGATCAACTGTCTGACAGACTGCATCGAGGGTGAAATCAGAGATGAGAAACTATAGTTGCGTGAGTCATGGTGTTTTAGTGAGAGAAAGTTGAATACTGGACGACGCGATGACCAGAATGAAGTAAATAAAAGAGATGTCTGCAATGCGGAAGGAAAAGAACCAATGTTGCCAAGATCCTTCCACATTTACCTTATTTTTCGTTGCTTAATTTATTACGTACAAAGAAAGATTAAGACGGAACTTAAAATAATTTTCTCATTCACAGGTGAAATAGAATAGCTTCAAGAGGGAAAGATCGCATGTGAAAAAAAAAAGAAGATCGAGGAACAAGATCAAATAAAAATGCTTCAGTCGATAAGAAACTCCTTAAAAAGAAAATAATAAAATGAGGGGGAGAAATGAGAGAGTGGTTACCTTTAGAAAGAATGAAAAAAAATTAACGCCGCCGTTAATTTTTGAAACTTTGTGAACTCTTCTTTTTTTGTCAAGTTTTTTTTATGTTGGTAAGTCTTTTGTTGTTATTCTGGAACATTTTCCCTCAGTGTTCGTTCAAAGTAAAATTACTTTCAACTGCCGAGTAGTTCATCGTCGTTCACTGCTTCCTTTTTTCGTCATTTTCATTTTGATCAATTTGACGACTAAGAATCATCCCAGCTACAATATAGGTGAATAAAATTTCTTTTATCATAATATTTGTGGCATTTGACAGTGGCTTAAGTAGCTCACTAGGGTTTAGTGCCTGGCATAGGAACCAAAACGCCAGAATTTTAAATCAGCTATTGTCATAATGCATGTTGACCATCATGTGTAGTTATTAATCAGGGCATATACATATTAATAAAGAAACACGTGAGTAAATATAAAGTAAACATAAATGTATAAATAGGAAAAATAAAAAATGTTGAAAATCAGAAAAGTCACTCGTTCAGTTAATTTTAAACATTTCAAAATTTGTAATTCACCACTCGAGTTCTTAATCTACGATTTTTTCGTTACGTACATTATACTTACCTACATGATATTTGTTAACCACGGAATACAAAATCCTAAAGCCACTTTTACTACAATAAATTAATCATCGACACTAATTTTCTTTGATTTAACGCTTTTACTCTCCATTTTCAGTCTAATTATTCTTCATGGCTGGTCCGGCGATCAGACAAAAAGAAACAAAAAATGAAAAAAAAAATTAAAACAATTCCAATTAACAAACTGAAAGTTTACTCGCTCAAATGAGTCAAATATAGGCAAATTTACTGTCATTCTTCACTTCTCGTATCCATACGCAGCCCTATAATTTTGAGTTGGAGTAAAGAAAAGTTAATTACATACGTTTATTAAAAGAATATTGATGAGATAATTTGCATTACTTTTAACGGTAGTTTGTGCGTGTATACATTTGTGATATAGAGGAATAAATACAGTTTTTTTTTTCCTTTTTTGCAGTGTTGATAAAAACATTTTGTGACGTGAAATTAAAACATCGGCTACTGTTGATAAAGAATACAATATTTACCTACCTAACTATGTTTCAAATTACTTTCGCATTTTTATTCTAATAATATATACTACTTCTCTCTCCCTCCCTCCCTCTCTATGTTTCATTTGGCAATTTTCCCGAATAACTACTTGTACTTATTTATTTTTAATGTGTCTAAATTTTTTATTCTATGAAAGGGAACAATTAAGTGGATTTGAAATCGCATCAATTTAAATATTATAAAAGTGATCAGCCATGGAGACATGTACTTGGAAACAACTGTCTAATTTTTGAAAGTGCGAATGCAAATAATAAATATGAAGATGAAATCAATAGAAGATGGTCTCCATTATTGCGTAAAAAGGAATTATATTAAGCACACTTACTTTTAAGTTGTCCTAATCAAGCTGAATGAGAGATTTTTGATTAGTTAAGTTTTTTAAACGAGAAATTTTGAGATATACTTGTATATCGAGCCCCATTAACTACACAAATTAACCTATAGGTAGGTACTGAAACAACTTTTGACTTTTTATTGGCAAATTTTTGCTAAAAAAAAAAAAAAATGATTCTTATTCTTTTATACTTAGATTATTTACCTACTTGTGCGCTAAAGAAACTGCAATTATCAGCTTTGAAGAGAAGTTTCGTTTTGGTCGAAATCATAGTTATTACCAAACCAGAATAAATAAGATAGGTTTTTATAGTAAAAAAAGCTGCTAAAGGCAAAAAGTTTGAGAAACAATTTGTTACCAGCTGAGATTCTGTGTGTTGGTGAAGAATATTTGAATAACCACTGTGTTTTTTCTAGATACAGAATTATTTCTTTTTCAACGCTGCTGTGCTATTGTGAAACTACAAATTAATAACCTTCACTGCTAGGTGAGTTTTCTTTCGCGAACTAACGTACTAAATTAACTTCAATTGATTTTTAGAAGCAAAAAAACTTGCTCCTAAATTTTTTCCAAAAATATTTTCATTACACTTTACGACGAAAAAATATTAATAATACACCACTGCCTTTTTTAAAAAGTTGGAAAAAAAAATTCTGTGGAAACGTAACAAAGAAGTTGCGTAAGTTGCCTGTCCTTTTAATTTTGTTTTACGAATGTCTCCTCAAATTACGTATGTAATTATTATCGTTTGTTGAGTTGAAAAATAATATTTACTCGTAGCAGTTCCGTACTTTTGAACAAAATAATAAAATAAAGAAAACAATGACGAAGAGAGGGGCCAACAAAAAAAAAAAAAAGAAGAAAAATTACAGATAATTTTGTGGCTGTCATTTTACGAGTATTTCTTGTACCAATATTTTTTCTCGTAATTCGTTGTCTTTTTAAGTGAATTTTTCAAAATCTTCTTCGAGTGAAGAACAAAAAAAAATAGAAGGTTTTCTATCGAAAACCAGCTAAAAAAAGTAGATGAGAAACTAGGTACCCAGTACCTACCACTTACGTTGAAAGTTTAACAAACGTCAAATATAATTTGTGGTTGCTCGAGTTTTAAAGTTTTTGGACCTGGTTAGAAATAGTATTTTAAAAGTATGTATACATAGGTACATAATTAATCATACCTTGAAGAATAAGACCTGTGATGATTACGAATTGACTGCTCTTAAATATAGCGTTTATATGTATACGAGTGACAATTTTAGGCAGAAACTAACTGGAAGGAAAATTTATTTTACTTTTTTCTGTCTAAATTTTAAGAGATAAATAGGAATATGAATTTATGTCAAATACTCTCTTCTAATAAAATCAGGCTACATTCTAATTCTTACGTATCTTTAATTTCAACAGTACTTTTATCAAAGAAAAAGAGCTATTCGGTATGATATTCAGCGATGATTTGTTGTTTTGGAAGTAATTTATCTCAGCCCCTATAAGAACTAGCGTGATCCAAGTCCAAATCTCTCTCTATGCAATAATAAAATTTTTTTCAACTTTAAGACAATTCAGTCAGAGCAGGATTAGGAGCAGTATGATGACGACATCAAGCTTTATATACAATACATGTAAATCCGACCAAATTTTATGCCTTCATAATTATTTTAGGAACCTACTTGAGTACCGAGCCAAAGCAATTTAATTTTATTAAATTCTCACAATGTCGAAAAATTTGTTCCATCATTTCTTTACATTCAGCACATCTACTTAGCAACAAGAAAAGAAAAACTTGAAGTCATAAGAACAGCAATTTAAAAAATACAGCGTATAGGACACCGTCTTAAAAAAATTTGGAAATAGCCGGCAACATTTGTTGTGGCTTTTGCAAGAGAATAGAGTTTTCCCAGCAAAGCAAGGCGTCAGCTTTTACTTCACTTATTTCCATAATGAAGTACTCCCGTTTTGTCAATGTATTCTTCTTCGTTTGGCGCGAACATAAATATGCTAATATTTTGCTAGGGGCAAGTTTTAAACTTGGAGGATATTACAAAATTAATCGTAACCGTGTATGAGTTCACAGACTTTACTTATATGCAAATGCGAAATTAAAACACGCAAAGTTTTGCTATCTACCTAGCCGTGTTGCTCTTCATCGACCAATTGAAAAAGGATGCCAGCGAGTGCACAAGTTTTTCATTCCACTCCGCATAAATAGGCTTTATACAATATAAGGAATCCAGTTAAGGCTTCAGACAAATTGACTTTTCCAGCAAAAGTAGCTTAATATTACGAGTACTTATAATTGTATTTCCTCTTTATTTGTTTGACGCCATTCGTAAGTGTTGCGGATGTTTAACACAGTCATTGCCATAAACTGGTAAACAAAATTATGATGTAAAAGACAGAAAGAAAGTAACTTTTATGATTTTTCAGATCCTTTTAATCGAATATCAAGGAAATACTTTTTTTTTATAAATATCACATAGTAACAAATTCTTCGCTTCGAAAAAACCATTTAATTTCAAGACCTTTGTTCCCCTTTCTGCTTCTTGCTACCAACAAAACCCTAACCCAAACAGAAATTGCTTATGTAGATGAATATTTTTGCCAATTAATGAAATTTCGTTAAACAGTTTTCTGTGTCAGTCAATAATGGCTGAAAAATTTCTATATTTATTTGTATTTTCTCTCTCTCCTTCAATGTTAATTAATTTGCGCTTTTTTCACTTCCCGACTTTTTTTTTTGCATTTTTATTTTATTTTGCCGTTTTTCATTTAGTCAACTCCCCTTTCTCACAGTCGAAAAAAGTGCCAATAAAATACGAAAGTAGCTTTAATTTCCAAAATGGTTAAAAAAATGTTGCCATTCGGTAGAAAAAAAAAAGGCAAAAAATCGATAAATTAAAGAATTACCAGAATATTTGAAGCCTATGCGTTTACCTGTAGTTGGAATTCGGGCTCTCATGAACCATTTTTTTTCTCCAATTCATTTACGTTGGGCTTACTATCATATTTTTGAGTGTGTTGAGGAAGAGGGAGGGAAATTTTTTTCCTAATAAAAATTATTTGCTGCTGCACGTCTGTCACGAATGGTGCATGATTTAATTGTTCGCTTTGTTTATCCGCAGTTTTACGGATTGAATGTATTTTTTAATGGAGTTTTATGTCATTTTGCAACGAGAATACTTTGGCTACCACCGTGTTTGGTACATTAAACGATTTGAAAAGCAAAGACGAAGGGCTTTTCGATACATTAATCAGGGGAAAACCGAACGTTGCTGCACCTGCGACTACACATTTTCAAAATCTATAAAATATTGCTAATATTTTACTCCTGTGGGCTTTAAATCGTCTGTACTTACCATTTGCCTGCGAATACGAGTATAACGGTTTAAATTTTGAGTTTTTGCTGATTTTTCCGCTCTCATTATCCTGAAAGGTAAGCTATTCCATTCGTCTTTTACGATTGTCTAAAGGAATTTGCTCGAGTACAGGCAAAATCTAGAATATTTGGCGTCGTGGGAAGTTTTCTAGTGAATGTTATTCACAAATTGTGGAGTGTTTTTCGATATTATTCTAACCAAAAGAAAGTAATTGCCTGGCAATAAACTGAATTTTATGATGTGTTGTTAGTTTTAAAGTGAAGTGAAAGGGTTGAAACGATACGAGGGCATATACTCATCCATATCATTGATGTTGGTAGTAGAAAATTATATGATTTACGTATTATATTAGGTATGATTCTATCATTCTAATGTTCTTATTGAAGATAAATTCTGTGCACTGGACCCTAGGTCAAAATTTTGTCCACCAAGTTTATTGTCCTTCCGTCATAGCTCAAAAATTTCTGGGTGCGTCATTGATTTTATTTCATACGTAACCTTAAGGAATGAATTTTTATTTAGAAGCAACCGCATGTCCTTATCTTTTTTCTTTGAGTATAATTCAAAAAACAAATGTAGCCGGTCATTTTGCCGCACCCTGTATGAAAATTCTTTAAAAAATTTTTCCACCACTCAGCCTACCACTAACATTTTTAAAATTAATTCAAAACATTTTTTCCTCTCTCAACTCAGCTACAGTATCAATAAAAATTACGTCATCGAATCTTATATTTACCCCGTCCAGAAATAAAATACTAAAAAGCAGTTAAAAAAAATTTTCTTTCCCAGTCCAGCACAAGTATTTTAAAAACTAAATTAATCACTTACCTACGTATTATGGAGATAAATCTATAACTTTTTAATATTGCGAAGTTGTAAAGAAACTGGCTGTGGCTAGTGGGTAAATAATTTTTCATCCTAATTGAAGTATCATCCACACACACTAAATAAAATTCACCGATATTTAACGGTGAACTTAATAATTACAGGATCGCTATAAACTTGCTGAAATAAGTATGCTGAATATTTTGCCCCTATTATTTTATACGAGTACGTACTACGTACTTCAAATATTCCTTCCAAAATTCTCGAGGCACCGTAAATAAAAATGCTGCACCGCAGCAGTGTTGGCGAGAAAAAACTTATCACCGAATTAACTCCGACACAAAAACCAAATACTGTACAGTATCCAATATGTTTGAGCCAATGAATCCACCAACTGGAGCCAGCATGTATCCAAAGAAGGACAGACTAAGTAAAATTCCTTTTTGTTGAGCAGTCCACGAAAATTCGGCATCCTATAACATTGGTCAGGAATTATAAAAATGAGGCAATAGGTCAAAGAAATGATTGATTCATCTGACTTACTTGCATGACGGTTTCATTTTCTGTTACTATTCGTTTACTGAGGGTCATTCGAACAAGAGCAATACTTAAGTTAGTTCTTAAAATGTTAAAGCAAGCCATTCCAAAAAACGTCAAAACTACAATCACATATCGTTTACGCGAGTAAAATTTAACATCAGTCGGTCCCGGTCCCATTTTTCAAATAAATGTATCACCGAACCATAAATTTGGAATTTATTCGCATTATTTCATTTACTTAGGTACTCGATCGAAAAATAAATAATGTCTCTACTGGTAGGTAGGTACCAACGAATCATTTTCATAAGATTTCGTACAACTTAATCACGATTATTAGTAGGTGAGTGGGTACTTGGCACCGTTACAGTGCATGAATAGTGTAAAACACAAAAAAGAAAAAAATATCTGTCATAATATGACTTAAGGATGACAATTTTATTCCGTACCAGATTATCATAAAATATTAGTGCCTACCATTTTTCACTAAAATGTTGATTGTTAATTTCTTTAAGATAAGTAGACCGTCGATATAAATATTTCATTTTTTCACGTGATATGAATGTTCAACACTCAAAGTCATTGAGTAGTTGTCAGTCATTGATAGCGACGCCAATGATAATATAAGAAATTCGAAGAATCTAGAATTTGCTTACATGCGGCGTAATCACAATTATTGAAAAACTCATTATGTTTTGCTTAGCAAGATTGAATAAGTGCTGAAAAATTGTGACATAATTTTTTGTATTCCATTTTTCATCAATTTTTGCATTCAGATTCTCATTATGATTTGAATGAAAATTTTAAATAAAAAATATAATCGGAAATTTCAATGAAAAATTCAAAATATAAAGGTGCGACCCACACTATCGTCTTAAACCGAGCCGAATATACCCGCGCACACTCGCCGAGTACCCAAATAATACACGTAAAATCAGGTAAATTTATGAAATTGCTAAGCAAATTAGAAGATGCTCGGGCATTCGGCTCGGCTTAAGACGATAGTGTGGTCGCACATTAAGAGCCACTCATATTATAATTGAGGGCTTGTGTTCAAGTGAGATTTATCAAAAAAAAAAAAAACAATTGTTTTGAAAATGATGCTTGTAAGTGTGAAATTTTTTGCAAATGTCACCTTTCAATGAAACAACTTAAAAAAAAAAACACTGAGTCGAAACTTCTAGATAATTCTACTGGTGTATAATTTTTTTAAATCAAATGACTTGATTTTTATCGCCTCAAAACTAATAAAACTTGTTATTTTTTGACGTTATTTTTTTATAGATGGATTCAGAGACAGGTTCAAAAGATTGTCGAATTGGATGGACTTTCTGGTCACTCAGTATCTATTCGAGAGGCATTAATATTACAGACGTAAGCAAAAACCTTTGTAAAGGATAGTGTTGCAAGGGGGTTGAGAATAGTGTTAAAGAAGAGACAATGACAAAACAGAAGGAAAAACCAAAAGCCTCTGTCAACGTGAAAAAGATAATGAAGAAGAGGATAAGTTGCGTAATAAAAATAAACACTCGGTATCGGAAACCAAGGCAGAAATGTTAGTCGTTTAAATCCCTCTGAGGAAAAAAAAAAAAGGAATGAGACGAACATTTAAAGCCTTCAGCCGGAAAATTTTCAAAATGAAATATTATATTGTAAGCGTTTTTTCGTTCCTCTTTCGTTTTCTTCAATTTTTTTCGCCTTTACTTTCTCCTTCGTTTCTGCAAATATTCCATCGAAAAGGCGACAAACAATAAAGTACTTCTTTTGAATTTGAGGAAAAGGTTCTTGAGCAAATTATAATATAAATTTAATATAGACGGTGGGAAAAAAAAAGGGTGAAATAAAGTGGTAGCAAACGTCCAAAGGTTTTTTAGGTAGAAAATTTTTAATTTATTGCCGTTGCGGAAGTTCGCTAATTCTTCTTGTCGGTTAGTATGAGTATTTTTCATGTTTTCCTCATTTTAAAAATTCAACAAATAGAAGCCGTCTTACCAAATTTGATAAAAAATGAGTAAATTTGGTATGCGGCGGTATCTAAGGGTGAGAAAAGGAAGCCGTCTTAGTAAATTATTTTCACATGAACAATAAAATAGTCTTTAAGATGTTAATTTTATTTTTGTACTTGCTAATTATTAGGTATAGTTTATGTTTGTATTTTTTAATCATTTTATTTTATGTTTATTTTTGAAAATTTCATATTCACAAATAAAAATGTTGAAATTATATGAATTACAAATCAAAATTCAAAAAATCAGTATCAAAAATAATTACTTACTATTATCACAATTTATTCTAGGTAGGTGCATGAGGATTTAGTTACAAAATAAATAAAAAATAAAAAAAAAGAAAGAAAAGAATGCGTCGTATTATACCTTGGTATAAAACTACCTACTCGTTATAATTATTTAGACAGCCAGCTTTTCTTACATTATTTCATTATTAGCAGAGTTGTGCTGTGAGAATTCACTCAAACCGACCAATATCCAGCAAAATGATCAAAAAACTTCTCATAAATTGTCCATTATAGTGAAAACAGTGGTAACGATGGTCGACTAAAAATAGTTAGCTAATTGGCAAAAAAAAGTTCACTGTGTAACAAGCTCACCCCCTGCTATTCATTAGTGTAGCTGAAAACAACGAAAATATCTCATCAGCTTGGTGAATTACTGTAAATCTTTTCCCATTACGACGGACATAAACCCACGTGAATATTGGTACCGTGGTAAGGTGTGCAGACAAACTTATAATGACGTCAGTCGTCTATTTTGGAGAAGAAAAAGTGTATACAAAATACTTATACAGGTATACAAAATACACATCCCCACCAAAACCCAAAGAAAATTCTTAAAGTGGAAAACTTGCAGAAAATTTATGATTGATGTTGATATATAGGATAAATTAAAAGACTACACCATCACACATTTCGGTATTGTGTTTGTGACGAAGTTCGTCATAGACGTCTCGTGAAAAGAGTAGACCACCAAAGTATACAGCTTAAAGTATACTCATTACTCTCACGGGACGTCCGACTAGCTCTGTAAATACAAAATTTCTGTTCAATAATTTTCGAGATATGATTTTCAGCAGTTACTCGAGAGCTTGTCGCTGTTCGATAGCCCCAAACCAAGCACTTCATCAAAGTTCTCAAACTTTCAATTAAAGTTTATATAAAAGTTGGATTGTTAATGGTATTAAAGACTTCCTCGCCAAACTAGAACTTCTTGCTTTTTCTTTTTTTCCTCTTACTCGTGAAATAGTATTTCAACCATTTTTACCAGTTTCTCGACATTTCACTCATAACCACCCACAATCTTAAACGCGTTTCCAGATCCAAAGCCGATATTTTTTTCCTTATATACAGCCATCCCCCACCCCTATAACGAGAGAAACTAAGTGCTATGCAACACTTTAGGCACTTTTCATATTTTCTTGTAAGAATTTAATAATTTTTCGTAATTAGTTTCTTATTGGGATATTTTCGAACCGGCGGCATTCTTTTTTAACTAAAATATAATCTACTCGAAACGGTTGCAGAGGAAGGGTAGAAAGAGAAAAGTTTTAATTTGAATTTTTACTTTCGCAGCTCTCGGTTGTCGGACTCTGTAATTTCTTTTTCGTTTGAAATTTATCAAGTATTCGTATAATAATGTCTCGATTGCTTTGCTCTCTTTGGGTTAATTTATATACGAGTGCCTATATACCTAAATAATTTATTTAACTTAGTAGATGAGCTCTCAGAATGTTAGTGGGTAACTTATTGGTGAGTGTTGCGATAGCGTAAGCATTAAATGTTTTAGCTCAAATTACAGATCTTGTCAGAAAATAGATTTGAACAGTGATATGCAGTCAACTTTTTCAAATTTTTCAAGAGAGCAAAAAAACACTTTATTTATGTAACATAACCTTTTTAAGTAGTTGCTAAACTTCAGAAGTCTATTTTCTCAGCGATGATTGAATTTTGGGACACAATATTATTTTACTTCAAGTTCGGCTTGGTGTATACAAGAAGAACTCAATTTAAAAAAAAAGTGGACCTAACTCCTTCTTGCATATCACTGTTTATTTAGTGTTGAAAATAAAATTTACTAGAGTCTCCTCCCCTTTGTAATTTTAGATTAAGAAATGTTGAAATTACTTATTTAGTTTAGCGATAACCCATTTAGTGTAAAGAACTATTCATTAACTCAAAAAAAATTCATTTTTTTCAGCGCAGTTGAAATGTAGTTTTTTCGTCGAATATTGCTGCAGAATAAACTCAAACCTAAATTTGGAGTTGAAATTTGCACAAATCTAAAAAACTTCACTTATATCGGTAAGTAAGTACTTTGATACAAAATCCAATTTTTTGTGGGCTAAAATCTTTTTCGTTGTCAAGAATCTCAATAATTTAGATTCTAGTCGTCTTCGGTTTACATCGACGGAATAAAATTTCAAGATTTCAAGATTTTTTCTTTATACACAGTACCCTCGTACTTTCATGGTTTCTCTATGCTTTTATTTCTTTTTTTTCTCTCGAGTACTCCCATTGAACGAGCCTCTTGAATTTCACTTTTTTTTTTTTTTTTCGCCCAACTCTTATTACTATTTACCAAGTCCTCGATTTTTGGAAATTACTGCCGTTTTGTAGCAATTGTTGGCATAGTAACCCAGATTTTCAGTATTCGCACGAACATACTTATGACGGGAATTTCGAAAACCAAATCAGAATTTTGAGAGAATTCATTTTCGCCTTCGGTGACGAATGCAAAACGATGAGCGGTAAAGCCGAAATACTCGAACCCAAAACCACAAACCAAATCGTCGAATTTCACGTCAATTTTGCATTTTTGTCTGCCGAATATTTCCGCACATTTTTAGCATTATTTTGCATTCCCCTTAGAATACATTTTGCAAGAATTCCACATTTTCTGGCAGCGGAAAAGAGGTATATCTATGTATAAAATAGAGTAGTATTTCACCCAAAATCGACATCAAGTTGTTTCAAAGATAATATTGAAGGATTTTAAAATCACTCCCATGTCTCGCAATTAAATTTTACAAAACTTAGACGATAAAAATCATGCGGATCAATTTTTGATCAAACAAACCGATCTAATCAAAAAATGAGTAGGTAATTGTAGGTAACTCTTTCATTTTCATACACCAGTTCAACATAATGTTATTAAAATTTCGAAGCTTGGATCTAAATATGCAACTGGTATTAAGAATACCTACATATACGTACCTATTGAATATGTAAGTTATATATATTTTTTTTTAAATAAAATTTTTTACTTCTTTATTTTCTTAAAATAGAAAAAAATACCGTTTATTAGTTTCTAAATCACTTCTTAACATACGAGTATGCATTATTGCTACTATATTCGAATAACAGATAGGCCATGTTGCAACAAAAATGTGTTAGAAAAGAGACATTTGTTACGAAAGTCTGAATACAAATTCTTCCAATAGCTGAATCAACTAAAAAAAAAACCTCAAAAAAATTTTTTTGAGTAGCCTAGATGAGGGGGTAGGAATATTTTTCATCTACGACAAAGTTGATTTCAAAGTCAGATCAATAAAAACTCTACAAAAAATACGAAAAACAGAGCCCAAATGAAAATTCGTTGAAACGTTCCACTCGTCATTATTTACGGCGAATTGATTATGCAATTAGCGCGACACGTTGCTGCAATTCCTTAAAATCGCGCAAATTTCGAGTCTTTCACGCTTGATGGTAGGATAAGCTAAGACTTTTTCGATGATTACGTTCAATTTATATCTTGTCATAATTTTTAGCAATCTTTTCGGAGAAAATCTTTTTTTCTATTCATTTTTCTGGTCCTAATTTTCCAGAAATTTCCCATGGCAAACTGATTTTCATATAAACGAATTCTTCTAAGTATCCAGCTTCATATTTTTCCAAAAATTGAGACATCTATTAGGAGAAATTTTGGTTCAATCGAAATATATTAGCAAATTATCGAATTATCTGTCTCTAAGCTACTGAATGATGAAAAAAAATGTGGCTAAAAAAAGCAGCGTTCATTCGGACATTGCATTTTTCAAAATAATCTCCGGATAAAAATCAGCATCAGACACCAGTCATCAAATTGACCCCACACAATCATGTGTAATGTATTTAATTTTTCACGCTGAATCCGAACCTGCGACTCGTTTTACCCTTCGTCGCGATTTAGACCAATTTTGGAGAATCTTTCACTTCTTTTTTGGTCATATCTCGCTTTTGTCGAGAGTCGCCGCCAAAAACGGCTACCGGATTCGTGCTCAGCAACCTCGACAACCCCCCTACCAGTGCTGAACTTACAAATTTATGTCCTAAACAGAAATCAGGAAATACAAAGTTTTTGAACGTATTAATACGCGCGTATTAAAAAGTATTTGCCTTCCAGACAGTAAGAAATCTGAAGAAATAATTGTCTAGCTTCGTTTTACTCGAAGTGATTCGTTTTTTGATTCATTTTTGTAAATTGTCTTTTTTATTTCTACAAAATTAGTAAAACGTGACTCATGTTCTATAAAATCATCGCAGAAGTCAAGCACCAAGATGTTCCTTCGAAACAGGTAAGTACCTACTCGTAGTTTATTTTTATCGTTGAGCATTTTCATTAGCTGCCTGTCATCTCACCGGCTACAAAATGTAGATACCTAGCGAATTGTTTGTAACATGTTGTGTGACTTGGTTATAATTATGACAAATCCTTCGGATGATTTGACAAGTCATTTTCACACGTAAAGCTGGCTGATATTGCGTATACTGCTATATGGCTTGAAATTATGCGACTCTCATCAGCAGGCAAATGTGTTGCAGACAAGAAGGTAACGGGAGATAGGTTGTAATTATTACAGCCGATAGACGAGCTGGATGGAAAATGAGAGAGCTTCAGACGATTAATACCGAGTCGAGAGTAGATATGAGAGAAATTTCAATAGACGTGCAGTTACTTATTACGATTCGTATTAAAGGCTGTGTGAATAGTTGGTCTCCTTTGATGCGTCGTTAATACCCGAAAAGCTTTATATTATAGTTACTGCATTCCAAAAAGGTGTCGAACATGTGTGTATTTGGTGGTGTTCTAGAAGCTACCAGCACGGATTTATACATATTACACCTGTAAAATGACGAAGCAAAGCGAAATTGGATTATGTAAATGCCAAGGGTAGAGGAAAGGCCTTTTCTCCATTATTGGCGTATCGGGCACGAAGTGAAATTTCGCATACCTACTTCCATCTGTATGCGTGTTTTTTTGGGAGGTATTTCTTCTCTTTTTTTTTCTTCTTTCTTTTTCTTCTTCATTCACCTCTCTCGAGTCGAATGAAATCCGTGTAGACTGAATCGAATCTTAACCTACAATAAACGGTTTATTAAGGGATTCGGTTCGAGTGAATTTTCGGCGAAAAAGGCGATTTGGTAACGAAATTATCCTACACTCGAGGGTAAATTGGTTTTCGGATAAGAAATTATTTCTGTATTTTTAAAATTTAGGAATTTGTAATTTTGATATGGAATTTAGATGTGGCGGATGAAGATTTTGAAATGAAAATTATGGGACTGGGTCGAATGTTTGCTGGAGAAATGTTTGCTAAAGGAACTAAATGAAAATTGGGGGTTCATAAGTTCTGTAAATATTTGAGATGAATGAACGAGGCGACTAATCATACGAGTAGACGATTGCGATAGAATAAATTATTTTTTGCCCGCAAATTTTAACAAACTAGAAGAGCCGTTATTTTACCTTAGATTAGCTTAATCGACACGAATTCATGATCTGGAATAAGAGATTGTGATTTTTGAAATATTCTGAAAACCTTCTTCTGTTTTTAGTCTTGATAAATTAACGAGTAATTTTCCAAATTCAAGAGTAGGCAGTCCTACACAAACACGTGAGGAAAATAGGACGTAACAGCAATAAAAATCAGATAGGCTAAGCACGATACGAAATTTTCCCTCTTCGACTTCGTTAACTTTTCGTATTTATTACTTAACAGGTTCAACTACGGTATGAAATAAAAAATCAAGTTCAAGTCTATTCGTATAACTTCTACGTTGTTATTACTCGTATAGTTAGAAGCATTCGCTTCATCAACCATATAAAACTATGGGTAAATTGGTCGGTATTTATCATCCTTTAATTTAAATTCGAGAAAACAGGAATTTTCAAAATTTGAAATTAGCGAAGCAAAATACCATTTCATCTGGTTGTACAAGTTTACTCAAATTTAATGGCTTTTCAGTTTTCAGTTCCAACGAGAAAGCTGCGAAATGAAATAAATTTATTAACTGCGGTGAAAAAAAAAAAAAAAAAAAAAAAACTGATCTTCGGATTAAACATTGCCGCTCGAAGTTGCGAGTGCTGTGAATTTCGCAAGTAATACGAGTATATAAATTTAATTGCTTATCAAGAAAGCCCCTGCAAAGATTAACTTCTATATCCGAATTTTTGGATTTTCATAAAACTTTCTCGTGAGTAGCAAATACATCTCAAACTTTCAAGGTCATTGGATAGAAAAATTTTAACGCCTTTTTATATTTACCAGCGTCTATTATAGCTTTTGTTTCAATTGGGAAAAGCAGCTATAAGGTAGAATGATTTTCATGACACTGATATTTAGTCCTTCAAGAAGCAATAAAAGCTGATTTTCTGGAATCTAGGTATAGCCAAGTATAAAAAAAGTATAACGAGATGGTAAGGAGATAGCGTGTAGGTATAACGCTTTGACTGTAATAAATTATTCCTCTTTAGTCGACTGAAAATTCAATACCTTTTGCAGGAACATGTGGAGTGAAAAACGTTGTTCATTTCGGCAGACTAGACATTTGCTGTGACGAGTGCCTTCGACTTTGACATGAACGAAAAGAGGCGAGAAAAATGAAGAGGGAAAATAGACGAGTATGAAAGAAAAATAAGCCGGAGGCTTTGCAAAGAATCAGAACAATGTGACGATGAGAGAGCAAACAGTCTGAAAAACCGATATTCTACATTTTGTCTTGACTTTTGAATCCGGTAATAAATGTGAATGTTATTCAAACATGATTTCTTAGAACTTACGCGAGGTATTTGGTGAAATATTTTTGCTTTAACGAGTATATTTTACTGAGCCTAGTATATCGCCGGTGCCTCGGTGGCCTGCTAAATACCTCCTGTGTGATAAAATTTTAAAAAACTATGCTTTTGCGAGCTCAGTGGATTTGTCTTGAGCAGAGAGATTCAACAATGTAAACATATAACTCAAAAGTTTCAACTCGTAGGAGGTACCTATGTTTTTAGCAGGCCACCAACGATGAGTACTTAATGATGGTAATGCATAATCTGGATTTGGTGTAGAAAAAATAATTATTTGAGGGACAATTATTAATTGATAAGTCGAGAAAAATAATTGATCTCTATTAAATTAAACACCAGAGAAAAAATAAACAAACAGATGGATTAGTCAGTTTTCCAATTAAAAATCAAAATCTTCTAGGAACGTCTATTTTTACTGTCCACATCTAGTTGACACATGGGGGTTTTTGATGGAGGAATTTCACAATATTATAGCTTTAAATAGTATCTCACTCACTAGCACGGACGTACGTATTTTGAATATATTAGGAAATAAATTGCGTGGATATTTAATAATATCCGCAATATTCCGAGTATTCTGTTTCCCAGGAAATACATTTTCAGGATATCTCTCTCAGATCATTACTACAATTTAGAAAAATTTTTTAATTGTACAAATATTTTGGGCGAAGTATTTTTTAAATCCCTCTAGAATATTTTCCGTCAAATTACCTACATAAAAAAGTTCTGAACAAAAATAATTATGCATTTCTGAAATATACTTTCAATAACTTACCAATTTCAAAATACCGATTTGAAAATATTGCGAATATACTCGTATTTATTCATTTTGAAACTCTATGAAGTCAATAACTACACGATACAAATTCTATATTTTCCATTAAATTCGACTTTACAATAGTAACACGAATTATTTACACGTATTTGAAAGGTATTTAAGGGGGTAAGGAAATATATTAAACTGGGGAACGGGAAACATTAACAATCAAAAACAAAAAACAGAAAAAAAAAAAGAGAAAAATAGGTAAACAATTTATATTTTTTACAAAATTTTACGCTATCTAAAAAAAACTAATTTCGACGTCAATAAACTAATGGAAAGTAATAAATACTTGTCCGTCGCCATAATTCGTTTGCTATCATCTGTAACAAAATCAATCACTGTAAAAAGTGTTAATACCTTCGTCAGTAAAATACTTTCATAAAATTCATGTTTCTCTGTCAAGCTTCATTAACGTAGGTCGAAAAAATTTCCAATATTATTTGTAATAGAATCATCCTTCTCCTTTCCTGAAATTTTCAACGAAAGAATGTTAATCAATACTGCAATGATGAAAGTTATTATCGAAGCTGTTTGTAGAATTCTGAAAAACTCATTAAAAAGTAAGAATTTTAATCACTCATGCCAGTACATGAAGTGCACCACAAGGACGGGGATTTCCACCAAAATCACTTTTTTCTGTCTGTATGTTTTGTTCAACAAACCTTCCTATATTGAATGTAGATTATTATGCTTTAATTACCCCATCGTAATCATCAGTTCTCAATCCTGAGATATGAGTAATGTAAGAAATGTCTTGAGGTTATCTCTCTATACACTCGTAATAAAAAAAAAACATTGGGACTTTTTCGTTGCTAAGCCACCGCGTACAAGACAACGGAGGGTGGACCTTATGGTGAAAACCCCATTTTTTTCACTCAAAGGTCCCTCTCCGTGGAAGGGGTTGGAAGCCCACCTCTGCATTGAATAGTTTCCATTGGATTCAGTTTTACTCTACAATAGAAAAATAAATTCATCGGTCAGTTTCCCATTTATTGAGGCCAAAACTGCGATGAAATTTTTTAAAAACAGCATAATCAGCTTCGAGTTAGTATTTTGAAAGACGTTTAGAAACATTTCCATGCTAAATCGAAAATGTTTCCCTATCAAAATAGCTGGAATAATTTTCTTTTCATCAACTTTGATTGTTTACAAATTAACCAAGGGCTGAATAACGAGTTACAACTTTAGACCACCTTGTGATATCGAAAAGGGGTGAGTTAATAAATTTGTCGTTCGTTCGAAAAACGAAGCCAACAATGCAACCCCTCCTCTTCCACCCATTCTTCGTAATCATGCGAAACTGTTCAACTGCACCCTTTCACGTGAAGTAAATATTAAGTGTACCGCTACGGTTCCCGCCTTTCAAACGTAAACTTTCTCACCCCATCCCCATTTTGGGGCACCATAAGCGCACTAAATTGGCTATTAAAAACGCCGCAAGCGGTTAATTCGAATTTGTCTTATCTACGAGGCCAATTACCCGTTGAAGTGTACACTGACTTGCCCCTTTCACATCCCCCTCGCCACAATTTTTGGCTTAAGTCTTTTTTCGTAAGGTAGTACATTTTTAATATTCTTTGGGAGGAAAAAAATGATCGTTAATTTCCTGCTCAACTCGTTTCTTTGTTTTTTTTTCTCCTTCACTACGTTTTCTATTCTTTTTATTACCGTTATCATTATTACGATTATTATTTTAGGTCGTCTACGATCCTAAAATTGATATTAAAATTTTTAATAACTGAACCAACCCCTTGTGTGCTGGTTGTAAGACCAAATCAGCTAAAATCGCAGTGGCATTTATAATAGCCTAGTCTTTCAGGAGAAAGTAAAAGAAAGTACTTAAAAGTATCACTTTTTTGTCGTTATTAAAAACTTGACGATAAAAAAAAATCAACTTACAGAGAACTTTTTAACCCTAATAAACGGAAATACTGGTTTTTTTCTTGACTTTATTATACAAGTTTTGGCACTTAAGTAAAAGAGAAGAGGGTTATTCAAAAATAGTATTCGATTCAAAATGTTGTAACATTTTGCGTAAATTTTGACGAGTGTATCTCTCGTTCAGCTTCTTAATGCGTCACAAAAATTACGAAAAAGTAGATGTAAGCTTTCTTTGGTAACAATTTCATTTAGACGTGTTTAGAAATTTTGAATACTATACTGAACCAGAAATATATATTAACGTCATATATTTAGACTAAGGGAGCTCCGAGTGAAAACTGTGACCCGTAAGCAAGAGAATGAACGACATAAAGATAAAAAAAATTGACACTTGAATATCGTCACTTTAATTCTCCAGGCTAATGTGATGAGTTCAAAATTTAAAAAAATTAAATTTTTGTATTTTAGACTTTTTTGAGATTATAAAAATAATATTCGTCATACTTAATAGTAAAATCATAAACAGTTAGCAGAAGGAAGTCAAAAGACAAAAAGATAAGTCTCTTTATTATTATGTATTAACGAAATACAAATTTCCAGTTTTATTTTTCACAAACTTTTTTTTTTGAGACATTTAGAGGTAGAACTAATGTTACGATGTAAGGTCTCCAAACGTTTAAGTTTTTAGAAAATCGAAGCTGCAGGCTTTGTTTGCACTTTCAGAATGCTCCATTCGGGTTAGTAAGCTGATACCAGAAAATAAAACTCATTGAAAGGAATCAAACTTCTTGATACCTTAACTTGAAATTAAAAGAACTTCAATGCTTACAAGTTGGAAAAAATTCAACATTTTAGCTCGTCGCTTCATTATGAAAAGTTATCCTTGAGATTATTTTTTTAAATGTCACACTTTAACCGTAAGGCATACATTTTTAAAATAAAGCTAGACGAAAAATCTTGACTTTTCAAATTACATTAATAATTGAGAGAGGATATTCAAAAAGTGCTTAAGTGGCAAAACAGAGTTTTGAGATATTAGCCTTTAATGTTTTTGTCACTTTGTAAAATGATGTACGAGTGAGATGGAGTCCAAAGAGGGTAAGAGCATGTTTGTCTAATCGATGGGTTAGACAATGAGCCATGTTTCGCCATTTTAAAATCCATAGACTTAGCTAAAACCCTACCTAGGCCCTTTTTGTATATTCATCCAAAATAATCACTTTTGAACACTTTTAAACAAATTTGAAGAGTAGTTTTGAGTTTCCCAAGATAAAAAATCATAAAATACTACCAGAAATTGGTTTATAGCGATTTGGCTAAAATCCTACTTAGGCCCTTTTTTCATATCAATGTGAATTAATCAACTTAATGCAACTTATGATAAATTTTGATGGGTTTACATAAAAAATAGTGTATATGAAATGGAGGAAGGCTTTATTAATTAAACTTTGACGACTATAACCACACTGGCTATTTTGAAACACCAACAAACATAAAAAAACCACGGTATTTTTGTTATTGGCGTTGCATACCATCATAAATACGTAACAATTAGAGCCGACCTTGCCAACTAAAAAACGCTATATAACTTCATGAATTTTCACGAGAGAGGGCTGAGTGACTGGTTTTTAGAATTAGGAAAGTTCATAGATAATGAATATTGTGGATTCCCATAAAGGGCCTAAGTCGACTTAGGCCCTTTTGAATATCCTCTTTCAATTGTAACTATGGGTAATACGTTTCAATCTTTACTTTGGGCAGAAAGTTATAGGTAAGAGCTCCGGTTTGTTTCCACCAGTTCTGTTTACTAGTGAAGTCTTGCCAATCTTAATCGGGACACCTTGTATACGGGTATTCGTGCCATTTTATGCGATTTTGCAGAGCAGATATAGTTGAATAGCTTTAGGTGATGAACAATTCACTGCTGATATTTTCAACGTACAATTTATTTATGAAACACCTTAATGAAGCTCGACAGAGGTTTAATACAAAAAGTTAACTTACTATGACTGAGCGTGGTCGACGGACTAAGTACGTGAGCTAGTTGAGGTGAGTCATCCTCTAATTTCTGTTCAGTTCTTTGTTTGTATATTCCGAACTGATTGGCCACACATTTCAAAGTCATTTTACCATCTTTGTAGTACGATGGTTTTGACGAGAATTCTAATTTAGAATTTACAGTCTCCAAGCCATCGATATCTCTGAACGTGGTAGGCATTATTCTATTATAGATTGTGTCATTCACCTATATACAGACAAAAAAAAACACAATTTGGTAGATTTTCGTCGAGTAATACTAACGAACATTAACTTACAAATTTAGCTTTTCTGTATGTTACTGATATGGATCGTTCGAAATACGTTATTATAAAAAAGAAAAAAAGTTACACAATCGATTTTCTGCGGTAAGACAAAAATTACGAGTCGGTAAACCTAATGAGTTTTAAAAAAATTTCATTCTTCCATGGGATGTTTTAATTTTAAATAAATTAGATAGGTGCCGGTGCCTACATTTATTTTCACTTTATCATAGCTTATTAAACTAAATAGGAGTAGATTTATAATGGGAGTAGATTTATTCAGCCGTAAACTTACCATTTGCTCATTAATGAACCAGGTGATATTTGGCGCTGGAAATGCTTTTGGTGTTGTACAATTTGCTCTAATCGTTTCTCCAGCTAAATATTTCAATTTATCAGTTATCAGTATTGGTTTATGAGCTGGTTCTTCTGAAACACAAAATTTGAAACAAAAATTCAGTTCAATAGAATCCCAGCTACGCTCTTAAAAATTCAAATAAAATAAATGAATTTAAATATTGAGAAAAAAAAAGGTTCAATTTGCAATGGTTCCATAAAAAATCAATAATCATTTATTTGATAATGATAAGAAGTATAATATAAAGCTCGAAATAGGGGCTAGAGTTTTATCAAATCCATTCGTAATAAATATTAATTTTTTTTAAATACTTCGAAAAGTTGAAAAAAAAGTTCAATACACATTGAAATGTTACGCTGATAAAAATGAATATAGTATAGAAATAATTCTTCAGTACCTACGATTTTTCAATGAGAAAAATAGGATTCTACACAATAGTACCTTATTAAACCGTACCAAATAATATTTACTATTTTTGTAGTGATTTCCACTGCAATAGGAACATGAACTGTTCCAGTTTGCTTTTGAAAAAATTGTAAAAGAATTGACTTACTGTACATTTTTTTCATTGTGCACAATATTCGAGCTTGTGAAATCGTGGCTTTTTGTTTATGATAAGATTTACTAAACAGCGTGAAACCTAGTCTTGGATACGAAGAATTTAATGTGAAAATTTTATAAAAGTCTATCAGTTGACTTGTTTTTAAGTTTTGGAATTACGAACAAACAAACCGGTCAAAATAATGCCAATAAGCAGTGGTGCCTAAAGTTTGCTAAGAAAGAGCTAGTCATGAATTTATGCCAAAATAATAATTGGAATAATCCGCACCAGTCACCGAAAATGTTTTCATTCGGTCTTTGGTTTTTATCGATATCTAAGGGGAGGCTTGCTTACCATATTATGACGCAGGACCAAAAAATACTCCTGAAATTATGCGAGAGTATAAAACACTCATCATTTTGTGTAGAAGAAAAAAATAATCTAATAAGAATCTAAGAAAGTAAGCTGTAAGTGCCTAGCTGCCCTGCCTCTAAGGATATGCTGCTTCAAATCTTGGAGTAAAAGTTCATGAAATAAACGGAGAATTCATTCATTATGCAAGCAGAATTTAGCAGATTTTATCGATTCAATTTGGTTCAATATCTAGCGGTTCACTCGTACAAGCGATTTGAATAGCAGAGTTCGGAAGCTATAAGATATGGCTTTAGCTTTTGGCTTTTAGCTTCTGACCTTGAAAATAGAACTTAGGCTTTCAACTTTCGACTTTTTGAACAGAAATTTTGGCTTTTGGCTTATAGCTTTTGGCTTTTGGCATATAGCTTTCGGCTTTCGGCATTTAACAAAAATATATATTTTTACAGGAAATTTTATGCTGAATTCAAAAATTTAGTTCAAAATTTTTATTTTTATTTTTTAATAATTAGGTATTTGATTAATTTCTCTGTTTACACTTTACTTTTGTGATTTCTGATTTTTTTTTTTGTTGTAAAAAGCTAAAAAGCCGCATAAAAGCCATAAAAAATACGACTTTTGCTTTCAGCTTTCAGCTTACCGGTTTTTCCTTCAAAAATTGATGGCTGTTGGCTTTTAGCTTTCGGCTTTTGGCTAGCTTCCGAACTCTGTTGAATAGTAAATTTTTAACTAAATACTTTTTGCATTTTTTTATACTTGCGAGAATTAAATTTTGCCTCTCGTTTACCTCACCATCTGTTGATAAACCTCGAGTAAAGTTAACGTACTTTATATTCGCAGATTACTGATTCCACATTTAAAAAAAAAAAGGAGAGTGGAATTACATGAAAAACCCACCTAATGAGGCAACGTACAAAGGAAAACAAGGTGAAAAAAAGTAAAATGGCTTCAATTTGGAGGCTAGAATAGCAAACATAAATCTGCAAACCGCTTTTTTTTTCTCTCTCGTTTCTTAACGAAATTATTTCGTTTAAGGGTTATAGGTGTGTTTGCTTTTACTTTGGTTCCAACTTTTTTTTACCCATTTTTATTGCTCTAAATACGGTGTAAGAAACGCAAACGAAAATTTAGGCACCTATATTAGGTTGGCACGTACACTGAAAGGACGAAAATGAATATTCAAAAACATCTGTGGCCTTAATTGGATAGTAAAATGAGGGGAAAAGAAAGAAAATGCGAAATTTTATTGTATTCGTAGGTATACGAAAAATTGCGTATCGAAACGGTTACATGGATACGTTTTTGTGTTCAGTACATTCTCCACGCTGTTATGTACGTACGTATATGTATGTACGTACATACTACGAGTAGAAGCAAAATGAAACAGGAAATTTTCTAATTTTTGCCAAGATGCTTTGAATTGGTACACACTCGCGATACGCTTTTGAAAATGCGTAGGTATGGCAATAATAAGCCAAAAGTAATTTGCAACTGTAGCATGATTTTTTCATCACGACCACAATTTTTCGTCATATATTTTTTTAAATTTCTCTTTTGACATTTATTGGGAAAAGTTAGATGATATAGTCGGTTTTGTATGAGGTTGAGAAGCATAGTTTGTGCACCGAAAAACGAAATTACATACTTTTATCGTCGATAAAATTTGCCTTATTTCTGGATTGCAAAAAAGCTGAAATATAAGTATATTATGATCAACGTAGCCGTAAAAAAAAAAATGCTCATACTTTCGAAAATTTATGCAAAGACCTAAGGTATAGTTTTTATAAAAAACAAAAAAATATGAAATATTAAAGATTTTGAAAAATATTCGGTATTTTAGGTTCATTGACATCAGAGGTTGATCGTTATCAAAAGGTATTAATTATTCTCTTCAAGAATCCAAATCGATTTCAAGGACTAACCAACACAAATATGATGAGTATTCAAGAGTCACCTTCAAAAATTCATTCACATTCAGAAAATAGTTGTAGCCTTTACGAAGAGTCGTGAAGGCGAAGATGAATTCTCTTTTACATCAGTTGTACGAGTGCACAGAAAAGTTCATAAACTCTTCTTGAGAAAAAACATTTTCAAATCAAACTTGAAGCATACAATTTTTCATGTTTTACATAAAATACTGAATTTTTGTAGCTCATATTTGTAAAACGTCATCTTACGTATGATAACATTGGACATGTTCAAGGACACGCAAAAAATTGACTAAAAGTCTCATTAAGCTTATGTATGATGACAAGATCATACGATAACATTGGATACACATACAGACAAACAAAATTTCAACGAGAGAACTAGTAAAAAGAATTCATTTTTAATATGCCTGATTCTAGGCAGATTAGAATAAAATTACTCGCGTACCTATTTAATGAATTTTTTATGATTCGCCTGTAATATATATGTATTTACATGACGTACCTAGTCCAGTCATATTTGCCCGAAAAAATTCAAGATTTATTTGAACGATGTAGGTGGTCGGTATTATTCAACAATGAGCTATTTTCTCTTTACTAAGCCCATATCAAGAATATTTGTGTTGCTTCGAACTAGTATTTTTTTGTATTCCTTCCTTTTCGTCGACGAGATAATCGAAGGCTCTCTTTTCCTTTCAATTTCCTCTCTTCATCCACCCATCGTCGTTTATTTCGTAATTCCTACGAGCAACATCATTAAATCATCGAGCAAAAATGGGCTGAAAAAGGCTAAAAAGCCCAGTCTCGAGTATAATACCGAATATTTTCGATACCAGATTTTCGCCGATGTTTTTCACCAAAAAATGCGAACGAGTGTTGGGCAGCTTCGCATCGTATTCATAATATTTTCATAAAAGCGTAAAGCCCATTCATCGGCCATTTTTTTTACTCTTCATATTTTTCCGGCTTAACATTGTACCCAGAGATTCACTCCTTAATAATTAACAATTTTCGTGGCTCCGGTCAGATGAAACGTACACGCCAGAAGAACGGGTTAGAATTTTCGTAATTCTTTTAAAAACGATGGTCCAGCTTTTTTTTTTTTTTTTCATTTTCTACCACTCGGATTATCAAAGAGGAATTGTAATCAAAATAAAAAAAAGACGAAAAAAAGGCATTAATTGCTCGTTTGGTTTCATTTTACCAGCTTTTGTAGCCTTTTTATCGGGTGAAGTGGTGTACGAATGAAGAGAACTGATGGAGGGGGCACAAAAGGTTTTCACTTAATGAACATCCAATTTCGAGCGTTATTGTTGGCAAAGGGGATTTTTTTGAAAAATGAACCTTCCGGGGTAAAATTATTTTCAAAAGAGGTTTTTTTCCTCCACCACATACAGTGTATAATAAACAAGACCAGGGGAGGAAGCATAAGAGATTTTTTTCTCCTTTGCACAAAATAAAATGAAGTTATTGTGCTTCGGAAAAATGATTGATTTTTTAGTTCATTGTGATAAACCTGCTTCCATCTAGCTTTTTCGGCATTTGTGACGTGTTTCCGTTTTTCTGTCTCCCTCTCTCCGGCCTTTATTCGTTCTTTTTTAAAAGATTCACTTTTACTTTCTTAATACATTAGATGTGATCCTTGAATGGGGCGCAAAGCTTTAACTCGCCGGAAATATCAAGAATCGTTCAGAAATCTCTGTTAACGAAAGAAAAGAAGTGAAAAGGAAATTTCCTGAAATACCGAATGATTTGGCAAAAAAAGAGAGAAAAACTGTAACCTATGTTAAGCAATTTTATGACAGCCATTTTCTTTTCATACCGTATTTTTCCCATGGTAAAGGTAACTTTTCTATACGAAAGTTTCATTTTTATTACCTTCTTGGGGACTTACGAAAAGTTCCTAGGCAGCGCGATGTTCTAAAAATAAAAACAGGTTACCTAAATGTACGATGTAGATTATTCGAGTCCTTGCAGTAAGTACGAGTACATGTTGTAAGTAAGTAGTCCGCGTTACTTATGACTACCATAAGTTGTGAAAAAAAAAAGAAAAAAAAGTACGGTATGTAAAATTTTTACAGCACTAGTTCGCAGCTTTCAACTCAGTGACTTCTGTTATAATTAAGATTTTTGAAAAACATTAAACTTCTTCTTACAGTGATGAATAAGTTGGTCATAGTTAAGTTGATAGTCGTTTGAAAATGGAATTGTGTGGCTCTGCCGCATGATGCCAAAACAAATTTATTTATACGAACCAAACAACTTTTTGATTATGATCATTACTCATCTCGACCTTTATCTTCTGCAGCAAAAAAGAACGAGTTGAAACTATTTTTAGTCCAATTCCTGATTATTTGTAATGTGGTAAGAAAAATATAATCTTTCAGCGAAATTTACATTAATTGAGAAATAAGAAATCACAAGAAGAGTATCAAAATTAGCGAGTTTCGAGTTGAGCATCTAATTATGTTTTTTTATACTGTAGATACCATTCTACAGGCTACTACTTCTTTTGTTGAAAATTTATGTGGCACATTCAGAACATTTTCAATATCCTAACAGTTATTCAGTAGCCAAAGTCTCAATTTTCTGTTTCCGTAATGTTTGAGATAAATTCAAGATCGTAAGATCCATATTTTTGCTTTTATTCAAACGTAAGTGGAACTGGTCTCTCTCCCCCGCCCCTCCCCAGAAACAACCCTGAAATGCTAAAAAGTACATTAACGAATGATACATTTATTGGCTTGCTTCGAAGTAGAGGATTTCACGATGGAAAAATCAACTCGTCATTTAGATAACGAAAAAACAGGTTTTCAATGGTGGTGTAGTGCTTATTGCATACTTGGTTAGCCGTAAATACGAGTAATTGAATTTCCTCGATCGACTGAATTTCGTTTTTAAAATTTGATTTTGAACGGAAACGCAGATGGGTACGAATAATGAAAGGAGTTTATGAAATTTTCTTATTCATCCGAACTTGTCCCCCCCTCCACACAGTCACTTCACTCTCCGTAGTTACATATACATAATAATTATAACATGCATTGTACGATTCATCTCATAACATTTTCACTACCCATAAATACCTATATTGACCTACTCGTACCTTGAAATTATTTGGATTAAAGAAAAATCTGATGCGATTGTTCCGAATTAAATTACCTACCGTATTTATTAGTTTCGACCTTTACACGTATTTCACTCCCCTACCTCTATATCCCCAAAATTAGATATTGCGTGAAATACTGCGCAAGTACATATAGATGTGTAGGCCTCCGCATAATATACTCGTACTTTTTTAAACAATTATTACGAATTCAATCGTAATGCATATTACGATGAAATTAAAGTAATCGAATTGAAGAATATAGACTTCAAGATAATTTATTTTGGAGAAATCGCGTACTCACCAACTACAATAACAGCTGCTGATCTAATTTCTGTATGAAAGAGTGGCGCATCCGCTGATACTTCGCATTTATAAAAACCGGTTAAATTTCTTCGTACTTGAATGATTGCTACATGCGTTTCGTTAGATTCTGAAATCTGCGAACATAAAAATACCGTATTTTACTGAGGGGTGAGTATCAAAGTGGTAGTTATTTATTTCAACACTTTGGAGGTAAAATTTTTGATAACGTGTAAAAGGGATTTTTGGGGGAAATCCCTTCTAATTCCATAGAGCAATTCAGTTTTTTCCGCGGGTATACTCTTTACAATGAATGGCCCAAGGTTGACTCGGTAATATTTTTTCATTCGCCAGTCATATTCTTAACACGATTACAACATTCAACGCTGCGATTATCATCTCATCAAAAATTCGACAACCCATCATACTTCCGTAGGGTTAATACGAATAAACCAACCCGTCCCCCAAAACGCGATGGTTCAGACATTCGCGATAAAAGAAGAATGGCGTGTACGAGTATAAACATCTGAGAGAAAAAAAAAAGCATTTCAAAATGGCAGGAAGGGGGGTGAAAAAGCAGCCGAAGACACGCCAAAGCGGGTAAATAGGTTCTTTCTCAGGATGGGATTATAGTTTTACGGGTACCAAATGGATATCGTTGAAATGACCTTCTCTCCAACCTTTCCAAGCCGAGCTGCCTTCATTTACGCGGATTACCTTCTAATATCCGAAACCACTATGGCGGATAGTGTAGGGTACGTCTTGTAATCCGTTCCAAAGTGTCGGATATTCTGTGCCTGAGTATACGCTGGAAATGCGAAATTTTTTTGAATTTCTGATCTCGAAGACGACGACGACGACTAACAAAAATGACGACGACATTTTCGAGACGATACCCATTTATCATATCTAATGCGCGAAGGGTCGTTTGTGGAGCGGGTGGTAGGGCGATGAGGGTTGCAAGAGTAAGGGGGAACGGTGGAAACGTAGGGGCGATGAAAAAAAACTTTTTCTTCAAAATTACTTTTATGACGAAGATTTAAGTGGATTACTTGTTTCTGGGTGACGCGAGAAGCGACCGAATATCTTGAGCTATTTTTTTTTTTTTTTTTTTTGGCTGACGAGTGAAGAGAATTTTAAATACTTTCTTTTTCTCATTTTGGCTGTTTAGCAGCTGTTTCGATTAGTTACTTCATTAGGATAAAATGTCATTTGAGTTTCTAGTTTCGCTGCCATTTGCAGGCACCGCTCGGGTATGCTTAAATTAGGCAGCCGGAGCAGTGGCGATGAATTTTAAAATTTTTAACGAGTCGAAATTTCAACTTTATACAAAATCCGTATATGTGACTGGAGAGAGTGTGATTGTGTAGTATTTATTGCAGAAAATTATAGATATTTAACACACAACTACATTATGTAGCACACTAACTTTGGGATAATTCAGGTTTTATGTGAAAAATTGGTAAGAAATATGTAACTTACCGGTATATTGAATTCCAGTATGCAACATATTTTATTAATTTTCAACATAGGTATTTATACTAATTATCAATATTTCGTGTTAATTTGTAATATTTTTTACTAATTTATAATAAATTTACTAATTTTTCATGTATACAATCTGAATTATCCTCCAGTTAGTATGCAGATATTAGAATTTAATATGCAGTTATCTCTCAGTGTACTATTTTTGTGGTAATTTCTACTATAAATTTTGAATTGTCCCTGTTCGCTCAGACAAATATAAAAATTTAGTATCAACATTTTTTACAATGTATGGGAGAGAGGGTAGGCAACGAAATTAAGAAATAAAATTTTATATTTTCCCTTCATTTTTCGTATCCTTTTGTTTCTTCAACCAAAATTAATATACATATGTACATATGAGAAACGATCGTAGCTGTAGCTGCAATACCTCAAAGATGAGCATTTGAATGTGTCATCAGCCCAATACCCTACACGCTATTGTTTCGGATCTTTTGATCCTAGAATCTGCTTGCAGTTCTATAAAAGAAAGATGTGGTGAAATTGATGAAAGAAATCAGATTAATTTTTCTCGTCCTATGTGTACGTTCATTTAAACATTTTGAAGGCAACGAACCGCGGTCAAACTGTTATTTTATTGAGAAACCAATGATTCTTCATAATTTTTGAACTAAAAATCGTATTATAAGATGAAGAAGGGGACAAAGGAGGAAAAGAGGCTCATAAAACTTTCGGACGACGAGAAAACCCGAAAAACTTTCTTTTAAACTTTATTTTCGAGCGAAATACTCGTAGATACTTAAAAACGAAAAGCAGAAAAGGCAAAAATGGGAGGTGGAAATAAAAGTGAAATATCGAAGATTGCTGACCTCGGACGGAAAAATATTGGAATAAATTGTAATTTAACTTCCGCTTTCGATACGTTCATCTTCTACATTGATGTTATCATTGTTTCTTCGACCCTCGTCGTTCGACAACCCCCTCGCTTTTTGTTTTGCGGTTGGCTGCCAGACAGAGAATAAAAAACCGACGACTTAAAACTATCCTTTATCGAATTAAGAAGACGTATGGATGGTGAATTTGGTTTTCGTATTAATAATCATTTCGTATTTTTCAAACAACGAATAACTTATGAAGAGGAAAAACCCCTAACAGGAAAGTAAAGATCGCAATCTTATTATCTTTATGGTTTTTTCCTCTTTAGCTGATGTTTTCTGGAAGCGATTACAGTTTAGATGAAGGGAAAAAAATACGATTGTAATTTAATCCAATTCTGCGCAATTTGATTTACGGTTGACATCGATTTCGTTGGGTTACTCGGTTTTTTCCCTCTCCGTAATTTGATAAAAGACTACAGGTGGGTTCGAATGAAATGTATTATGCAAAAAAGGATTCATCGAAATGTCGGAGACTAATGTATGGCTTTTTTATTTATTATGGTATACCTGAGTTTTCGAAAATTTATATTAAATGGAGTAGCTATACCTTATATCTCTACTTTTGGGTAATTCCATGAGAATGTCGATTTTTATGCCTCAAATAAATACTTTTGTCTGTCACAAGAGCCGGAGTAATTTTTTTTGCTCGAGTATCATTGGGAATTTTACTCGTTCTAACGAATGCTTGTACCTACAATAGAACAATATTCCGCACATTCTCAATATGGACGTATTGGCAAGTATAACCATTCGGAAGTAATTATTATCGAATTGTAGATAGTCAGTTCTTAATACTTGTAGTACTTTCTACTATTTCACAAATAATGACTGTAACCTAAGTTAAAAACCTGGTAGGTCGCAAAAATATTAGCATTTATTTTTTGGCTGATTTAGCACCATCGGGCTTCAAATGATGATCATTCGAGCAAAAATAGCGGTAATTTTTTTATAACTTGGAAAATTCGTAACTCACAGGCCTGTATAGTATCCCAGGTTTTCTCAAGATCACTATTTCAGAATTTATCAGCCAGATTATCTTCGAAGTCAAAATAACTGTATCATCATTATAGAAAAATCATGTCCACTGGCTACTACCCATAAATTGAAGTTTCTCTTAAAACTATTCAAATTACTCGCAATCATCATACGCCATAGGTACTTCTATTTGGATTCAAATCACTGCTCGAGCCTTCGCGCAGCATTTTCAAAAGACAAGGAATCTGACAACTCACACATTCACAGTGGCGCAGTTCGCGGTGGCAACGGAAAAACAAAACGTCAAATAAATTCGCACGATAAACGACGGTGTGTTTTAATAATGACAAATTAAAGCGAAGCTAGAGAACGTTCTGTGTGTCTTCTACAAAACTACAGCCACTCTACCTTTTTCACACAACCGCCAATTTCTCTGGTATTTGCTGAGCTGCTTGGTGATTGTGTACGGCCTTTGTGCTGAGAATAGGTTTAAATGCTCGCGTGTACATCTGTGCGCACTCGTATTACCCTACACCCACATATTATGGGTACGTATGGGTAGCAAATGTATACAGAGTATAAATGTAATTAAGAAGTGAGATAGAACTAGCGTTAAACGCGTTTGTCACGTCCCGCAGGGAGGAGGGGTAGATATGTCACCTAAACGTGTAAAATAGAGAAGGTACAGCCTCGCCAGCCGAGCAGAACGGGGCGGAAGGGGGGTTGTAGCGCGCAGAAGTCGAGGAATGCTTCGCACAGGGGCAATAATTATTGCGAATGCCAACTGAAAAAGCCAGCGTTCGGCGACAAAACGCGGAATCGCCGCTCGAAATACGTCATCGCCGACACACAAAATGAATTGTAGGCAATCCATCACCTTCAGCTTTTCACCCCTACCCACCCCCGCCCCTAACTCTGCTCCCCCCAAACCATCCGCCACTCTGCACGCCTTCCTTTTCACCTGCCACAAGAAGTCAAAATCTTCACACGCTGTACCGTTTGTAACGTCATCAGTTGTATAACCGCGAATATTATATTCTCCAACTCTCCTCACTTTCCACTTTCTTAGCACTGTAGGTATTTCTTTATAAGTTGACAATATGCAACAAGAATAATAATATGTGAAAGCGCTGCCGCTCCGAGTAATCTAAGGTATCCTAAAATAGGGAAGCTTTAATATGCATACGTATAGGTAAGTTTCTTATTAGATTTGAAAATCTCTTCGTACAAGAGTAGATAGAAGAATTCGCTAATGATATAACCAAGGAATGCTTACTGTTTAACATTTAAAATGTGAAGAGCGATTGTGAAATCTCATATTTACTACAAATTTTCATCACGTGATAAGTCAAGCAAAAGAATAAGCAATATTGATCAAAAAATAAAAATAAGTATACTCGTACTTAGGTAATCAAATTTACAAACATGATAATTATCAAAATAATTGTAACAAATTTTCCACGTACGTCGATATTTTGTTATCAATTCTGTAGTGACAGTATTCAACAAGAATAGATTTTTTAGTTGTCTGTACAAACTATGTATACGTATCAAGAATTTCATGCCTTTTTAAAATCAATGATATTAATTGGGAAGTTTTTAGATTGAGCTACCGCAATAGAGAAGGAAAATGCTTACATAACCATTTCCCAGGAATGACTTATTAGACTGAAACCCGTTTACTAATATCAATACTGATCAAGAAGGCCAATGTGACATACGTTGGATTAAAACTATCTTTCAGTTTTGTGAGAAAAAAAAATTAAAAAAAAACTCTACCAGTATCGCATATATCTCACTATACATACATTTTAATTTAAACTAAATCACCAATCACATCATCCAATTAAGATTTTTACAAAAGGGGAAATGTAAAGTGAGAAAAAATTTGTTCACCTCGATGAGTTGGAAGTTGGAACCCTATTGTCGAGCTTGACTGGATGAAAAATGAGAATGTTGGTATATCCAGGAATGTTGTATTGTATAGTACGTGGAAAGTAATATCTACGAGAATGCAGAAAATACAGAAATTTGGACATTGTGGTGTAGAGAAGAGGGTAAGTGGGTTACTACATATATATATACATAGACTGTCCGCTCATGAAACGACTTTAATATTATCTAGGAGGGCTGGGAGAAAGGGTAAATGCCCATGTCTGCCATGTCGTTGGTAAACGAGGTCATGTACGTGGTGTCGACACATTGATAAAATTACGGCTTGTCGTTTTTGGTACACGAAGAAAGAGCTGAGGGCTGAAACGAGACATAAATTTTGTTCACAAAAAAATATCGCACAATATTAAACTGCAATCGAAGGACAGCGGGGCTGGGGGGCCAGAAATTTTGGCGTCGATTTCGTTGCGTAGTTTTCTTGTTTACCATTTTTTCCGCCTTCCTTTCTTTTATGAAATCACAACCTTTTTTCTAACTCGACCGAAAAGAGAGCGTCTGATTTGAAATCTTATTTTCTCTAGTCAACGATTCAAGGTGAATGAAAAAGAAGCGACCATTTTGTAATGGGAAATGTCAAATTTGGCTGGACAGGAAGAAAACACTCAGTCGAGGTTAATTTCATTTTTTTGTCAAGTTGGCCGGAGGAACGATTCGAAGCGCAAAATTTGACGATGGCAATTTAAAGCTCTCAAATACAGATTCAGTGGAGCACAAAAAATAAGAATTTAGTTTATTGCAAAATGGATGGAAAATGAAAATTTCAAATGAGAATAATTTATTCCATCAATTTTATCATACGAGTTGTGAAAATTACTATTGATTGTAAAAAATCTAATACCTATTTTTAGTAATTTATACTATCTTAAATAATAAATATTACGAGTATATTATTGTATTACTATTTTCGTAAGTATAAATATTTTCTGCAAATCTCGAATTGTCCCAGTTTTCCTATCCAAATTGTAAAATTTTTACCATTGAAATTTTTCTCAGTGCAAAATGGGCAAATAGGTGTTAAATTATTTGAAAAAAAATATTTTTTACAGTGAAACAAAGATACAATAGGAAATTTTACAGATTAATACTTAACAAATTTTGCTCAAATTCGACCAGGAGCTAGATTTGTAAGGTCTCATAAAAAATAAACCTCAAGGTTTGGGTGGCCCAAAAATTTAATTTTAAACGAATCTAGTCAATTTCAATTACACCTAGTCGAAAATTATATTACCTAGACAAAATTCAGAAGACAGTTTATTAGATTGTCATATGTAGATTACCTAGTCTGTTTAAAGTTGGGGCAGGGGAGGTGGGTGGTGACAGTTTAATAACATCTAGGTATTATTAAAATAGTCTAGATAGTCTACATAATATTGTCTGTTTTGTCTAGGTATTATTAAATTGGTCTAGATAGTCTACATAATGATGACTAAGTTTACATCCGATTTTAGATGTCTCGTGTAAATGTATTTTAATTTATTAGGTACGGAAAATACCACCATACCGCCCTATTTTTGGGTTGGAAAATCGCAAATTATCAGAAGCGGGATTTTTTGTTTTCTGCGGCGGGATTTTTTGCTTTCCGCGGCGGGATTTTTTGTTTTCCGCACCTTTATATTTCTGTTTGCCGTTGATTAATTCGTTTATCATGATAATTTGCGGTTTTCCAACTCGGAAATAGGGCGGTTTCCGTTCGTAATAAATTAAAATAGTATACACGATTAGTTTGGAACGTAATCGCGATTGCCTCGTGCAAATTACGGCACTCGGCTTCGCCTCGCGCTGTAAACATTGCACTCGGTAATCGCTTACTTTCCGCACCAATCGTGTAATCTACTATTACCTAACTCTTTCTTTAGGTAAAATGTATATTATCTTAGGTATTTTCCATTTCCGTTTTTTTATCTGTTTTGTCCTCCGGTTCCGGCAGGTTCCGGCAGGCATTATTAATATGGCGTGGAAAATCGGATCATTCTTTGTTTGGCCTAGGCAATACTGAGAAAAAATCGTAAATATAGAAAATCCCGGCAAAATAAAAAATGACTAGGAATTATCAATAATATCTGGTTATTAATATTACCTACGACATATATAACTATGGTTTGACTTTAATTTAGTAATCAGAATTTGGATCCGTCTCTTCTGACTTTTTACTTCCTAATTAGCGAAGTTTTTCACCGTAATACCCCTACTGTTTAATTCTATCAATAAATGTTCGATGTACTGTTGGGTATTTATGAAGAAAAAAAACAAGTCAAAAACTATACCTGAAATTGAACCTAAAATTTCGATTTCAAAAAGCTCAAACAGAACTCCAGGTTAGGAAATGTATTTTCCCCTTTTCCTTTTTTCATATAACTCGCACATATTTTCGCTACTCTAAAGCCGATTTCCTGCTTCTCATCGACAACCATTTTCCTTCCGACGAACTTCTGTTCAAATATCTCCCTGTTGGTTTGATTTATAGTCAAATAACTCATTGGATATTGTCCATTTTGGTCGTGTCAAGGAATTGACCGAGTAAAACGAAAAACCTAGACCAAGATTTATTAAGCAATACCACCATGATGAACGTCCTTCGCTTTTTAGAAATTGTCGTTGCTTTCTCATAAAATGGTTGTTCTTCAAAAGAAAAAAAAAGTTTCCTCTTGATACAATATATAAGAGCTTTTTTCTCATTTCTATATTATTACAAATGTGTACTTTTCTATACTAGGCTACATTGTGTTTTGTTTTTTCATGTACGAGTACATCTACTCGTTCATGGGAAAGCATAATAATATTAAAACTAATATAATTTTTCAGTAATTACTCGTATGTCTTTTACGACATACCCTAAATAATTTTTGGTAAAATTACAGGACCGTATTTTCAAAAATGATACATTTTCTTGGTCTGGCTTTATTTATTATGAAAGAAAATGCCATCAACGAAGTTCGGATAACAATATTCTTAGAGAGGCCAATTTTATTCAAAATATTTATATGAGCTATACCTGCTGACTTGAGAATTTCTTTAGCTAAATTCAATTAAGTTGATTTTCGTTACCAAATTAACAGATTTTATTACGACTGCCCAAAGGCAACATTTTACGTAGAAACCAAGAAAGTAAACAAAAATTTTTAAATGGGCTAGCCGCAATTAAAAACTTTTTCGAGTTGGCTGGCCGTATTCAAAAAAAATTTTAGAAAGGGTTGGCCGCATTAAAAAATTTTTTCTGGTTGGCTGGCGTTAGAGCAGGGGAAATCTTTTTTGAAGATTGTTAATTCTTTGATTTCTGCCACTCAAAATAAGTAGTAAGTAATTTTATACCTCAATAAATAAATATAGTGACTTTTTAGTTTCCATACCAGAAGCAAGAATGGAATGGATACCTAGCCAGCAAAAGAAGAACCCAAATAGCAAGTTTGGTGTACCAGAAGCTTTTGCTCATTAAGAAAAATTGTAGAAATTTAATATACGTAGTTATTATAGATCTAATTTCCAAATGAAAACATGTTCAAAAACTTTGCATTTCCTGATTTCTGCACATGGAATAAATTTGTAAGTTGAGCTCTGGTATGGGAGGTTTCGAGGTCACTGAACACGAATCCGGTAACTGTTTTGGCGGCGACTCTTGCTCGGCGAGATAAAATATGGCCAAAAAAGAAGTGAAAAATTCTCCAAAATTGGTCTAAATCGCGAAGTAGGGCAAAACGAGTCGGAGGTTCGGATTTAGCGAGAAAAATTAAATACATTACACATGATTGTGTGGGGTCAATTTGATGACTGGTGTCTGATGCTGATTTTCATCCGGAGATTATTTTGAAAAACGCAATGTCCGAATGAACGCTGCTTCTTTTAGCCACATTTTTTTCATCATTCAGTAGCTTAGAGACAGATTATTCGCTAATTTGCTGATGCATCTTAATTGAACCAAAACTTCTCCTAATATAATATGCATGTTTCTCTAGCGCAGCAAGCTACGGTAGAGTTTTTTTTTCACGAGGTCTATAATATAAGCAGTTACTGGTTTAATTGGGAAAAGTCTTGTCAGGGATCAGTGGATAGACTCGTGGAAATGGTTCTAAAATAAAACACCTTATTATTAAAATGGTACATAAAGCCAAAATTTTATAATGTTAATAAATATTACAAGTTAATACTTGTATCAAAGTTTATTTATTTCTAATTTTTTTCAAAGCAATCCAACGCTGCTGGGGTATACACTATTTCACTTACTATTTTATATATTTATGGCCCTGTCATTTCAAAAAATCTACGCTAGCAATTCGTGAACAAGTTTTTCCAGTCTTCTATTTATCTTTAGCGTGTAAGAAACTTGAAAACCTATCGATATGCTTGCTAAAGAAAATTCTTCTATTAGCCATAAATACGTTGTAAATTCGAGAGATTTAACATCTTATTTCACGAACTTCATAAAGTTTCATAAATTTTTCACGCTTTAGAAAGTTTTTTTTTTCGATGCTAGAAAAAGTTGAAACGTTCTCTCGTGACATTCTGCTAACGTAAACGGTTTTGATTTTTTTATTATTCGTCCTCATTCCAGTCCTATGTTCTTTTCAGCTAAAAACTGTTGTGACTTTCAAATTCAAAACGATAAATATATTCTATTGTTTCATTTTTTTCCCTTTTATGGGACGTCTGAAAAACCAAAATAGACCGAGTGAGAGGAAAAGTCATATAAAAGACTAATTTTTTATAGGGCTATAATTCAAGATATTATTATTTGTGTGTACATGTAGATAAATGAGTGTGTAGGCTACATAGCTGCAAGAGAATTCTAGTTCGATATTTTATAGGAGTATGGAATAGGTCCTGTCTTGACAGTTTTGCAGATATTTGCTATATATTTATGAGAAATTTTTGGTTCGTAGAATAGAAACAGAAATGAAATTAAAAAGTTTTGCGAAGTAAAATAAATTTAAAAAACTTAAGCGAGAAAATTGGGCAGAAAAGTGCTCGTGGTCAATGTTCTGGCAGTTGTTTCTTCACAATAAAACTAAAGATCTCACAAAACTTTATATGCATTTATTCTTTTAAGCGTAATATGAGCAGTCGAGTTGAAGTGAACGAACTCGGGCGAATATATCGACGAAAATAACAACTTTATTAGTTATAGTCTGCATGGGATGTAAATTATTAGGCACCTTTAAGTGGGCCTGAAAAATTCATATCATCTTAGGAAAGTTTGTCGTTGTACATACATTGTGAGGTTTAATAATACTTAATAAACAGACTACAATTAATAAGACATTTACATTCTTTAGTTGAATACGAATATATAATTCTTCACTCATCCAACGTTCGCAAGATTAATCACTCGACAACTTTTTTCTAAGCAAAGAAAATTTTGAAATAGATTCTTGGTATGAACAGCACTGCGTTTAGTCTTTGAGGAAATTAATCTTACCATTTATGGAAAAAATAGTCGATTTTTGGCGTTTTGACACAAACAAAGACTTTTGGATGCCGATTTGATTGCTAAAGAGTAGAGACTATAATGTTATGCAATCTTCAAGTTTCAATTACTTACACTTGTTATTTCAACTCATTTTTTGGTAATTTTGGACACTGCTTTTTTATACCAAGCCCTTCAATTGTAAATTAATAGATTCTATGTTGTCAACAGTTCAGTGACCAATTAGCACAATAATAATAATTAGAGCAAGGATTTTTGCAGGAAATTTCGACAAAATATTATCATTTGAAAGCTCCAACTACAATTTCAACCTGCATTCTCTCGAGCTTTTTATGTTTTCCTGATTAATGTTTTTTTTTCTTTTTACCCAAAACTTTATACATTAATACCTATACTTTCAGATTTTTATTTACATTTTGTAATACCGTTTCATTCTTATTCGTGCAGCATTTTTTCTTATTATCAAAATATTGTAAAGTTAAATGCATACTTCTTTTCTTTTTTTTTTTCGTAGACTTTAATTATTTTCTTTTCAAACAATTTTTTTCATCTACTCCTTTTAAGATTCGGAAAATTTTCATTTCGATGAATATTTCATAGTAGCAGAAACGATGCTAGAAAAGTTTAAGAAATTACCGACTAATATAAATTTCCGTTACAGAAAAATCTAATTTAATTTACTCTCTATTTACTGTACGTGCAGCTAAAGAGACTGAAAAAAAGGAACATTTGAAATTAAAATAAAAACGAAATCCGGAGTTCAAATAGAGCGGTGATGGTTGGAGGGAGGAGTACTTTTTGGAAAATTGTCATAGCAAATTACAAAATGCGAAATAGTTTGAAGAGACAGAAGAGGATTATGCGAGGACGTTACAATAAAATCAAAGAAATGACAAAATAAGAAAAAACTGTCTTTAAAAGTTTCACTCAATTTCTGGTTCATGGATGTCACGTTTCTGGAGTTTGTTACTTCTCATTTGGATTGCCATTAGTGATATGGTTGCAAACTTGAGTATTTTTCAGATGGAAATACGAAAATTTTTAATCCAAACTTTCACAAAACATTATTTATAAAAATATCTGAACCTTACTAAGGAAATACTTCGAATGTTCAAGGATTCTTAAATGAGTTTTTTTGAAAACTGGAATACAGAAATTCTGAACCGTAAAGTACGGTAGCTAATTTTGACAATGTTTGATATTTAATTATACAAATGAGCTGCCATGTACATGTATACTAATAATTCGATCATATAAAATAATCTTCTACCTATTGGTAGATGACTTCTTCAAACCGAAGACTTTTTATTCTTTGAAGAAAATTAGGGGCCCTTGATGTAGAGTCCGGACCCATATTCATTAAAAATTTCATCTGTTGGACTGGTATTTTACTCTAATTTTCTCGAGGTGCTTTTTCAAGATTTTTTTACACAGAGGGTCTAAGAAGTCCCATCTTTAGTAAATCATGCACGAGAAAATTTTTACTACGTACCTACCCACTCAGCAAACTTTTCTGTATCCTCACCTTCTTTTTGTAAAAATATGAGTATGTAATTGATTTTTTCCCAGAGCTTAGTGGTAATTCAGATCTTTCTGCTGGCTTTCTGTTCTCAAAGTAATTTCGTCTCTGTCAATCAATCCATCTTCCATAAAATTTTGCATGACGAGGTGAACTCTCCAGGTCAAACGTTAAGTTTAGTGGAAAATATTTAAGGGAATAAGTCAGTAGCCCCCTTCCGAAAACGAATTCTTCATCGTCAGTTCACCGCAAGGAAGCCGCAAAAAAAGCCTCAATTCGCAATTTTCAATAATTGGGAAGGTAAATCAATTTCAAGGCGGTTTAATTAAAATCAAAATTCGAATATTAATTTTTGTGCCGTCGTCGACGGCGGCGATGATGACGTCGGGAACGTTCTGCAATGTGGCCAAAATTCATGGATCGAACTCCACAACTTCACTTTCAAAATACGACAGGTGGATGAAAATTTTACGAATAAATTAAGCGTTTTCCTTGTTTTAATTTTCACATTTCGGTAAATCCGCTCGTTAATTTTCTTATTAGATTTGCAAACTAGCTCGGCAAAAATTCTTCGTAATCTTACCAGCCCTCCAAATTTCAATACTCGAAGTGCCTATTGTAAACCAAATACCAAATTTTAAATTTAGCTCGCTGCCGAGCGTTAGTTTTCAGGAGTTTACATTTCCTAAAAAGGAGCTGTAAGAACTGCCACCATGAAATATAAACATTTTTAGTGCCTACCATTTGATCAGAGGCAGAAATTTTCATTTTCTTCGCGAGTAGCGTAATGAAAATTACTGAAACTTCATTTCTTTTCATCCAGCCGGATCATTAAAAAAATAATTATAACAAAAGCGAATGGGCGAGAGGAAGGAGGATCAGGAGTAAGTACTAAGTATTAAGAATAATATAAATATTTCATGTTTCTTTCTTTCTTAAATTGGTAATTTAGTTTAAGATAACAAATATGAAAGTAAGAGGACTAATTACAAATTTTCAGTAAGTAATTATTGTTTTTATTTTTCATCATTGTTGTGATTTTATTTAATTAATTAGTTTAGTTGTTTTTTTATGGGCAAAGAATATTTAATTTTTTCAATAAAAAATTCAAAATTTGCCATAATAATGAACTGAATGCCCTATAGGTACTTCAATTAGGTTAATAAAAGTAACTCTTTTTCAATTCCCCGAAGAAAAGTAAATTTATAAAAAGATAAGATATCCACTTTTTTGTTTACATAATAAAAAATATATTCGATAATATCTTACCTACGTACTCTATTTTGTTCCTCTGCGGACTCGATTTACAGCTGGTTGGTTTTTTTGCAAATCGAAAACCCCGAAGGCAATGAAATACGTTATCCGGACCAAAATGAGAAAATGTTATTTTAGGAATTGCGTCATCTGCGAAAATAGCTACCCATAGGTACAAAGTAATATGCTTATACACATCGATTGGCTACTCTATGCTAAATGTAGAATTTCAATTTAATCAATAAGAGAGAGAAGGGAAGGGTTCCACAGAAAAACTGACAAAGTGATGGTACGCAGTTGTTTTGCCCGAAGGTAAAAATCGCTTTCCTCATTTTCCAGACTAGATGGTGGTAATTGGAAAAATATTTTACATTCAAACTGAAATTATCATCATTCGAAAAGAAGTGTGACTGCACGGAGTAACTGTTTTGAAAAGTACTTATAATGAAACTCACTCTGAAAACTTGGCGAGAAATTCGTTCTACAGTTCTATTGGAAAAAGCAACTTTTCAACCGTTGATAGTTGCATGAGTTTGAATATTAAGAACAAAATTGGGAGATGCTTTAGCTTAGGTAACCATCGAAAATTATTACGGTTATTTTTTATTTTTTATTTTTTCAAAGTTTTATATTTAAAAATTAAAACAGAACAAAAACATAGAACATATTAGAGCGATTCGAAAGAAATAAAATGTCCAAGTTTTAAAAGCAATATATTTTAGAGGATCATGTATAATTGTTACAATTTTTGAAGATGTTGAAAATTTAAAATTTCAAAAGGACAGAGAAAGTATGATATAACATTTGGTGGATTAAATCTGTATCTGCAGCTTCAGCTGAATGCGTTTCAATGTTACTCGTATTCAAGACATAGGTAATGTTGATATATTTTCTAACGTCTAGTGTTGCCCAAAATGAATCTGGTATGCAAAAATGAACATACATACTGACTGGGTCAGGGGAATACAAGCTAATGGAATTTCTATTTATATTCTTGAAATGTTCTGCTGTTCTAATTTGTTATTCGCACTTTTAATTTGTTTGGTGAAGGGGCTGTGATTTTTATAAATTCCTGTATTTTTATATTATTACTGTATATTACTTACTATTCGCAGCCTACCTAATATATTTTTCATTTTTTATAACTTACAAAAAAATTTGATTTATGTTCATCATTTATAAAAGAATCAAGTACCCATATCGAATTTCGCACAGTTTTTCTGATAGTTTTTTATTAATAAAATTTTCTACCTATCATACTCGTACAGTTGAAATATTTTCTACTAATAATCAAGTTTTTAACACATCGGCACTCGACATACCTTACTTTCATTATGAAATTATTTCAGTGCCATCTCACAATAGGAGACTCGAAGCAAAGCACTCCACGATCAGCTATTTATTAGAAACAGCTAAACCTACTGAGAGTCGAATGTTTGAAAAGTACTGGCCAACCAAGGGTCACCGTGAGTGTCGATATTCTGCTTCGAAATTCGATTGTGCTTCCCTTCTTTTCACTTTTCTCCTGAATCCATTCTCCTATAATCCAGCTGGAACGTTAATGAAAGCAATTGAAAGTTTCAATTGGACAAGGTCCTTCGATCATACAGACGAAAGAGAAAATTGGACCGATGATTACGCGCTTATTCTATATCTTTGACACTCTGTGCAGGGCTACCATTAAAATTGCTTTCATCGTATTGTTATCCTTTCATTGTTTTCCCAAAATAATGGATGGCATAATTAATTTTAGCGTTAAATCGAAGAATGCGAACTGACAGTTTTTTAGCCCTTTTTTCACATTCGTTCGTTTTTTTTTACGGTATGAGCTTTTTCAAATTACGCTCCTGGTAGGTTCAAGTCTTCTTCCTTTTTGAATTTTAGTTGCTCTTTTTCTCATCATATTTAAAGAAATTCCCGTTTACTCCGTTCCTCAATCTACTAATAGGTAGTCCCATTTTTTTTTTTTTTTATTCAGCAGGTTTTTTACACAAAACCTTTCATCAGTTTTGGTCTAACTTTCATAAATATAGGCATGAGACCATCATAGTTAGGTACCTTTTCGATCGTTTCATGATCTTCAGATTCCAGAAATACCCATCTCGCATTTTCATATTTCTTTATTTCTGATATTTAAATACTGCAAACCACCTTTACTAATATTTAAATGTTGCAAATAACTTTCAATAACATTATTTAAATGCTGCAAACCACATTTTCTAATATTTCGGCTTTGAAAGCTTCTAAAAGAGAAAATATGAAACCGATTAAGTTGATAAAGTTTCTTAATAAGAGTACCATTCTTCTTGTAGGCTCCTAATCCTAAACCATATACTTTTTATAGTTCACGATCTCGCTGTACAATGAATCAAAAATCTGATTTTCTAGTGGGCCTTGCTGTGCTAGAACTGTTTTTAGGACTACTTTGAGCCAACTAGGGAATACTCTGAAAAATAAAGTTTTTCTCCACTTTTCGAACTTTGCACGATAAAGTTTCACGAGAAGAGAGAAAAATATGTTAAAATGAATTTAATTACTAGTTCGTAGCAATATGAAAAAAAAAAAGAACTTGAAATTAATTATTCGTGTTTTTTTGTTGATGCAGAATCTACCTTGGCCTCGATGAAGGCTTAAATATTGAAAAATTTCTTCGGTTTTTTAGTCTTTCCTTTTTACAGTAGACCTATGTATATATTCGTAAAATCTAGTAAAAAGTTTTTTATTTGATGTTTAATAAAAAGATGTAGGAGCTCAACAACAAAAAAAAAAAAAAAATTACACGAAATATACAAGAAAGTTGTTTGGGGATGAGAAAAAGAAAACATGGAAAATGGTAAAGCAGGGAAAATGGGCGAAAATTATTAGGTACCTACAGAGCAGCGAAAATTTTAATTTAATTTTCAATGCCGACATGGTGATGAAATTGCAGCTTCGAGCGAGGCTTAGTTGGCTCATAAAATTTTCAAAACTGACTCTCGAATTAATTTTAAATTGAAATTCTAGCGGGTAGAGTAATTCCAGTTGTTGAGGCCCTTTGGGCAGTTTTTTCAGATTGAGATTATTAGGACATTTTTATCATTACAGAATGAGATCAACTTTTCTTTTTTGTTTTCTCCATCCAGTCATTTTCAGTTTTTTTGTTTCATTTCTTAGCAACGGAGTATGGGATACCTGTTTTTGGGTTGGTAATTTCTCCAAAAATCAGATTTTAGGTTCTTACTTTGACAAGCGGGCCTGCATGCCTTGAATATTGAGTCTTATGATTCGACCATGCTATACGTGGTCTGAAAATAACCGGGTAGATTTACCTGTAACATCTAGTTCCTAGTCGAATTAGGGCAAACCCCTCTAAGAATTGATGGGTAAGATAGTGATACCCTTACTATGCTAAAAAGAATGTTTTTCGACGACACTTAGCCCATCGTACAATATTACCCAGCAATTTTATCACAATAAACGAAAGTAATGATACCACGTTGAGAAAGGCTGCAGTTTTTTGTTCGTGCAAACAATGAAAAAATAGATTTTGAGTCGTCGTGTATTGCTTATTGCATAACTGGTTTTCCGTAAATACGAGTAATTTGATTTGACTTTTTTCCACAAAGTAATTTTTGGGCAAAAAACCAGAATGAGACGAAAGTAAAATGAAAATATAAGACAATTTCTACTAGAATTGTTATAAAATAAATTATTGACCTTTCTAAATTGAGACGTATCACTGTCTTCATGATGCTCAATAAGGCAATAAATTCAGTTCCCGTTCAAATTGAAGCAAACTATTTTCAACATTGATGGATAAGCTAGGAAATTCTTATTCCACTATAAAAAATATGGGGCACTGACTCTTCGATTAAAATTTTTACAACTGGAGGACAAACTGCGGCATTTTTAGAAGTGGATAAAAAATATTTATTCGGTCCAATCTATGCATCTCATACCAATACTGTAATCTTCTTTACATTTCTAACGTCCTGATTATTTTTCTTGATGATACAAATCTGTGCTGGCCACCTCATCGAGTTCGCAGAATCCACCACTGTTCATGAAACGCATCGCCAGTAAAAAAAGTTGATTTATATACTCTTCAATTTACTATACAGTCAAAAACATCTAGAGAAGCCTATCCTACCGAACTGTTTTGAAAATAAAACCGAGAGAAAGCGCAGTGAGAGCTTTGATTTTATTTTTTTCGTTTCGTTTTGTAAAAACCATGACTATAATAGTGTCCGAGTAGTAGAATCGGCCGAAATCATTTTTTCCCTTTCACAAGTGTATATACATGTACGTATGTACGAGTATATGTATGCATTTCCCCCTTTGCGGTACCTAAAAGAGTCTGCAAAACAGTTTCGTGATAGGGTTTATTTATATTCGTTCATAAACAAGAGTGGAACATAACTTCTGTAATATGGTACTGACCCCTTTTTTTTTTTTTGTTTTCAACAAAAAAAAAAGTGCGCATATTCTCTCGTAGTGATTTTTCCTTTTTTTCCCCCAAATAATTTACAGCCAGATTTACGCTTTTATGCGATGCAACGCAGCATGAAGTCGTATTGCTCTTAATACTTTGATGAGAGAGAAATTTGGTTTCGCAGGTTTTGTATGTTAAAGACACTGATTTTAAATTATAATAAATCCATCTGATGCTCGTATTTTTCAACGGTATGCTCAGAATGGTTGATTCGAAGAAATTCTAGTTCTAGTCACTAATGTTGCCCCCGTTGATCGCTTCAACCACGAGCACATAACGTAAAAGCAATCACTTGAACACGACAAAGATGATGTAATATTTTCAAAGATAAAACACGCGTCAGTGAAAAAAGTAGCTTGGATTTACAGCTAAAATATTTGATAAAATGAGTAAAGCAAAACTTTACATGAAAAAATTGGAAAAGAAACCCGCAGTGATTTTGGTAATAATTTTTCTAGGCATTTTTCATTTTAGTTGAAAAAAAAAAAAATTCTAGAGACGTGAAAATATTTCAGACAAAATATTTTACTTAGTCTAAAAAATTTTTACAATTTTCAAAGAGGCACTTCGGATGGTAAGAATATCTTAATACCTCGTAATGGCTCCAATTAAAGATTTTCACGCGATGAAATTTTCAAGTTTTTTCTACTCGAAGTTAACTAAAATCTAGAACCTCTAAACGATGTAATTTGTATTCTCCATTTCCCTCCACAATGTTGTAGGTAAATATTATTCTTCTGGTATTTTTGGAATCTCCTCTTTATCATTATGAAATTGATGATTGTTGATTTTACATGACCTCAAAGCAACATTTTAAATTCCGAAAATTGCTATCAGCTGAAATTTAACTTTCTCACGGCATCTCTAATAATGAAATTTTATTAAATTTTTTCACACAAATGAACGATAAAGCTATTCTCTCAGTTCACCACACCGCGAGAATTTTGCACGAGAAAATGACTAAGAAAGCGAATACTCGTAGAATCGCAAGGACACGAAAGAAATAAGCAGCGAGGTAAACTTTCAGCAATGTCGAAAAGTAATAATTTCTGCAGTCGAAGCTGGAGTAATGTGAGCCTTCACCCCCCACTCCCCAGAATGCCGCTCTTCGCTTTTTCTTTCGCACCCCTAATAAATTGATGACTCGAAGAACTTTTGAAGGTGGCAGGTAGAGTTTTTTCTCAACCCCCAACACCCCACCCTTTTATGCCCACGTCTCCAGACACTTTTTTCTTTACTCATCTCATCTTGATTTTCCACAAAATGGAACTGTATAATGGCAGTCAATTGCCCAACACCAGGGCCTCGTTTACATTCGATTTACTCGTTAATAAGTTTTTTCGTTTGCTGCCTTGTTTTCATGACCCCTCCGATAATTTTCTCCCTTCATATTTCCTATTCTTAATACTTTCGTCTCCGTCTTCGTTATCCAATTCTACGGTTTAAGAAAGAAAGAAAGAAAAAAAAAAGGAAAGAAAGAAAAGAAAGATTGTTATTTGTGCCTTCTTTTCTGGATTCGATAGAATCTAATTATCTGTGTGGGTTGTTTTTTGCTCTTCCTCTCATCTGGGCCCATGATTTTCTTCTTCTTTTCGGTATTGCTGCGGTAATCGCGAAAAATCCGAAATTAAAAACGGACCGGGAAAAACAAAAAAAAAAGAGCGAAATGAAGCAGGAAGTGGAGGGAATGTGAAAAAACAAAGAGGACAAAATCAAGAAAGAGTAGATTGAAATTGCCAAAGATATAGCGATGGCGATAAAATTTTGTAAAAAGTAGCTGCTGACGACAAGTCTAGCACGCCCTATGGCAGCCGATGCGATAAAAACGGAAACGAGAAAATACAAACCTGGTAGCAACGAGGTTGCACACATAGTACAGCCATTTTCTTTATGGCTCAAAAAATGAGAAAAATGTGGAGACGATATTGAAAAACGGTAAACGTTCGTCTAGCTTTACTCGAACACTCGTACTCGTATACATATAACTACCTTATGGTTGATTGAGTCGTCTGGCAAAGACTATTTCGTCAAATTTCTAATTCCGTATTCGAATTCGTTACCCGAAATATACGTACGTATTATGATGGTTGGTGGAATGTCACAAATGTTGATTTTATTTTTTGCTTTTCTATGAGTTTGGCGATACTTAATTGAAATTATCCACATTTTGCAAAAGACAACAAATATTTATTCTTGGAGAGAGATGTTCTCAAATTATAATTATGCTCTGAAATAATTATGATGAGAACCAAAAACAGTTCTGAAGCTTACATACTTTCTGAAATTTATATTTTTCGAAAATAGCCATAACCATTCGTAACATGGCCACGAATAAATCCACTAAAAAAGATGATTAGGTATATTTTCAATTTTATATTGCCGTCGCAGTACTCATCGACAGTTTTTATATTATGACACTATATTTGCGACTTTAGTGTTTTCTTTGGATAATACAATGGCTTCTCAAAAAACAATTCACTTACTTCGTACCAAAGACGCCTAAATCTTCAAAACTGAATTTATATTTGACCTGCAGCAACCAGTATCAAAAATAATAGCTTCTTTTTTTTTCTACATAAATATTTCTGTATGTGACAATTTTTTCGCTCAAGTACCTGTTGCAGGACTTTAGTTTAAAGCCTGCATTTGCAGCTCGCAAGGATGATAGAATATTCACGAATTTTACTATTTCAGTTTTTCTTCAGACTTTACTCTCGAGCTGAGGCGTATTTATTCAGGAAAAATAAAGAAAGACTGTACGTCGATTTTTGCTCGAATACCTAATTCTTTTATTTTTCTTTCATACATACTCGTATACGTTCATTCACTTTTTATACCCAACAGAACCGCTAATTTTCTCGTGTTTCCACAGTTGTGACTTATTTCCCGACGAATGAATAATACGAAAATTATATATACACCCGATCAAGGCGTGTTAAAATGAGAGCAAGAAAACTTTATTTGCGCTGAGCAGTGTAGCACATATCTGTAGATACGCTGCAACTGAAATTAGTATTCCAAACGTATAACACGTTTTCTGCTAAAATCGTTATTCTAACCCCTGAGTTATTTGAATAATTCGAATATTTTTTCCACGCTTTTTTTTCCTCCAAGGATAAGGGAAGTTAGTATTCGTACGAAGAGAAAAAAGCTATAAATAAAGCTATACTCGCGTCAAAAAATCATGATCTCGTAGGTACTATTGAATTATTTTGTGGACTAGGTACGACGCTGACGTGAAGTTCGTCTAAAGCCCAACTATACGAGGAAAAAATGCACGCAAGAAAACCTCCTGTTTTACTATATCGGACGCCCAACGAAACAAAAACAATGTCGTCCATAATAATGTGACAGAATCGATCAGGTAAAACTCCACCCCCCCCCCCCAACCTATAACAAATTTCATTTTTGAAAAAATACCAAATGAAAAATTTTCTGAAAATGTAAAAATTACATTTCACAATTTTTTACATTGATCGTGTTTCTATTTCAATAGAAAATCAAGCGACCCGACGGTGAGTTATCAATTCAAAGTTTTAATGAGTCACAATAATGATCGAGGGAATAAATTATAATCAACTTGAAAAATATTAAAATCTAAGACTGACATTCGTGTATCCGTACGTGTGCACGAGAGAGTAAGGAAAAGAGTAATATTGACACGAGAGAAGTAATTAAAGATTAATTGAAATTGAAGAGCTAATGTGTGATGAACCAAGTAGGTAGGTAATAATATTATGATACTCTTGTCTTACTGTCAGAAAATTTTCTCAAGTGGTACTTAGACCATCATATAAATTTTTACCCTTCAATTTCAGCACAATGAGTGAAAGTGCACAGCTTCATAATGTTCTATTCTGGATAGCTCATAAAGTAAGATCATTACTCTGCGCTTTTTTCATTGAGGAAGTCAGGATATTTTCGTTTTTCGTAACGTCGCTAAGACAAAATTTTAGGATTACCAAACACACAGTCCATTTTTTCATTCACACTCAAACATTGAACTACCCCTAGTCCTCCATCATGATTTCACTAAGTACATCGATGAAATACAAAATTATTTACTTACTTTAATTGTAGCAAGTAATTAATTCACTCGAAAAAAAAAACACAATTATTTCCATTCAAACGAAGAAAAAAAAAATGTTCATGAAATCGTGTAGTGCTTATTGCATAACTGGTTTGCCGTAAATACTACGAACGATTTAATTTTCGCGATCGAATTAATTTCGTATTTTGAAATTAATTGGGGGTGGAAAAACAGGAAAACACGAGAGTGAAATGAAGAATATGAAAGTTTTTCATTTATGTGAGTACCTTATCCTGGCCGGTCCTCACTCCATTACGAATTTTAGTCTCTTACTCGAAGAGATCACACCTAATTGGACAATTCGCATAAACCGTAACGAACATTTTCAATCCTTCATAAGAAACATTCTCAATTTCTCAACTCTTCGACTAGAAAATCATGGAACTAATAACGATGGTTTAGGTGAACTTTCTTTTCTTTATTTTTGTCAAAGAAACATTTTTCATTGTCGATGAAAGCGAAGAAAATCAAACGAAATTTCACTCGTTTGTGCGAATTTTACCGCATATCGCACACTTTTGAGCACACGATAAATAAAGTTGCAAAAGAAAAAAAAGGAATACCTGCGAGTACCTAAATAATTTTGGCGGAAATATCTATAGCGAAAATACTGAAGAGAATATGAAGATAGGATAAATTTTTTCTTACCCATTAAAATTGAGGAGTACCCAGAACTAAGAGTAGGATCGTAAGATTTTAGTCTCAGCAGCATGGGATATCTTGTGTTTGTACAGTATAACCTCCAATAGATATTTTGTATCATCGACGAACTCGAGGATTGTCTTCTTTTATGCCACCGATGTGCCTCAATGTGACTAAAAGACATTGTTGATATGGACACTGGAATTACCAACACTCACCATTAAAAAAAAAAACGATGACTAATTGACAGACTGCTTCGAGCTGTGGCTGCTGTACATCAAATTTCCAAGCAATAAATAAAAAATATACTACTATATCTTTCAGTAACCTACGCCATTCACTTTCGTATAAGAAAAAAATTTGAGAGAAAACTTAGAAAGCCGATAGCACCGAATAAGCTGATGTTTTTTAGCTGTTTTGTGAAATTTATGAATTTTGAGTCGAAGTAATTTTGAAAAAAAAAAACAAAAAAAAAACAGTGTTTTTGGTACCAGAAAATATATACGTATATCTACCTCTTCGCCTTTCTGAAAAAGAAATCTATTGTATTGAACAAAAACAAAAAAACAATCTACCTACAATTTTTTTTTCCTTTTTAGCATAAATGAATCTTTTAACAATATTTTCAGTTGTCCAAATTTTATGAGTGTTAAAATTCGAAAAATAATACTGAAATAAGTACCAAAAGCCATGCAGCGAGAATAAATTGAACTGTTTTTTTTTATCTCGAAAAATCTGTTTTAGATAACGTTTTTTGAATTACTCGATACTCTTATTCTTTGGGCAAGATAGATTATTATATTGGACAGTAGCTATTAAAATTCGTTAAAATATTGGTCCCAAACTCGGTACTCATTCGTTCAAGTAATCGAAAATTTGTCCCAAAAGGTAGGACTTCTACTCATTCGCAATCTCTTGTTGACTATTGCACTGAGGTATATTCATTCGTTCCTTTAACCTTAATTAAAAAAGGATTTGCATGGATAAAAGGGCCGTAAGTTAGAAAGTTCAGACGGGCAGGTAAAGGGTTCGACAATCAATTGATATCCTATAAGTTCACTTTTGCCACCTTGCATCCTCTCCAAAAGTAAAACTTTTCTATAGTGTCCACATTTGTAGCACCTTCTCGAATATTACGTCCAACCCAAACATGCCGGAAAGGTTTAACTTGATCGACACGGAGTAAGAAATGGTGGTTGCTGGCATCTAAAAGGGGGCTATTCGCATTTCGTTTATTCGAACAGGCGGAATGAAATATTTATAATTAGTTCGACGAAGCGAGAGAGTATTACAAAGTATTTGCCTTTCGTATGATTATAAGCGAAGAGCTGCGGAGGGGGATGAGCGGGAAAATTCCTCTTTCATGTACAACGCGCGTTTACGTCGGCTCTAAGCGATTTCTGAAAGAGTTTCATTTACAAATTTGAATTTAATTCCTAGGTAAATGGTTGCGCGTTGTAACGATCAGATTTATGTTAATCGAACCACTCGAGGTAGCACCATTTTGAGGTATACCTACTTGATACCGTTGAAAAGTGTATCTGTTGTAAATTGAGAAGTTTTGTAAGTGTGCGCGTGTAGTTTTGGTGTCTTTGTGTAATCGTATCGGACGTACGAAAAGGATTAATTGTTGTTTTGTCATCTATAAACACGTTTTACACGTACAAACAGCCCGTAAGAGAGCTATCTAGATACGTACGCGTTGGCACATTCTCCGCTGTTATGGGTATTATCTGTTGTAGCCATAGGTACGTATTTCGAATAAAGTGACGAGATTAAAAAGCATTTTCGTCTATCTCTTTGATCTGAAGTGTTTTCGTTCGTTCGTTTTATTTCAAATTAATTTTCATGCGTTCGTGTTTCAAAAGCTTATTTTTCTGGTAACTATAGGTACTTTTTCAGTTGTCGGTGCTTTTAAATAATATGCATTGGCAAATTCTACTTCCCCCAAACTACCTCTCCGCGCTCACTTTCATTCTAACAGAATAATGCAAAATCTTCATTTCAGATTTACGATCCAACTGTTGAGACACTGCAACGTTGAAATATAGAAATTCACCAAAAAATCGAGCTTCGCGATAGAGAAAAATGAATTTCGAGGGTAATATTGATAGTAAATTATACTTTTAAACTGATAGTATGGGTGAGTTTGGAGCAGGGGAAATTTTTCTAACCGAGATGTTTTATTTTTTTATTCTCGCTACTCGTGATAAAATGACCAATGCATCGGATATAGCCGTTGAGGCACCACTTTTTTCCAATCTGGGGGCTGACATTGTTATGCAATTTCTTTTTTCATGAAATGAAAGCATTAATTCGCAAATTCAAAGATAGGACTACTTTAATATCGCCGAGTGTGTACTTTTAATGGGTTACGACCAACAAAATGGAAGTTGGTCTGAACTAAATTATTCCGAGTAATTATTAAGTTAGTTAATCCGATGAGAATTCTTAAAACATTGGATAGTTAAAGCATCAAAGTCAAAACATTTTTTTTTCTCAGAATGATTAAATTTTCATGTTGGTCCCGAGCCCGACGGACAACCTTGAAAGTTCGGACCCTATAAAGTGACTTTGTGACTAGCCACCTGATTATTTAGCATCGACTAACCAGAATAGACAAAAGCCATCGTATTCGTTAAAGTTACCTCTGAATTAGACCAAGAAAGTTGAAGTAGGTACCTAATTCGAGAAAGGAGAAGCAAAAGCATGCTCTCATTGAGAAAGGGCAAAATAAACACATTTTGGTTGACTTTGGCCCCTGCGACACATAATGAACACGCTGTAATATGGTTACCAGAAAAAAAGGACACAGGATAGTGGGAAAAAATACGAAACGTAAAAGAATTTAATCTACAAAATTGTGGAGGGGGGTTGGAAGCACTTCATGCTTTGTGTGTAGCTGTTTCGAATACAAAAACTTTTGTGTCCACTCTTTTATGATGGAAAATTTAACGCGCAGAGAAAAACGAAATGGCGGAGAGGGAACTGGTGGATGTAATTCAACTCGAATCCAACGATTTAACACTGTATGACGGGAATATTTAATTACTTCGAAGTAGGTCTTTTCGCCATATTTTTTCGATGTTTCTTTTTTTTTTTTTTTTAGCAGGGTGTCTTTTTTTATGCCATTGCTCTCTTTATAGATGAGTAAAGAAAAGGGTGTTTTGTTTTCATTTTCTCTTTTTTCAAAACAAATTTTTTTTCGGTGACTTTTTTTTTTAGTTGTATAGTAATTCTTTTATCATTCGCGCGAAGTATTCGTCGCATAATAATGTAAAACTTGGTGTTTTCAGAATTCGCCTTTTGTGAAGACTGAAGAGAGGAAAGAGTAAGTATGCGTGCATTTTTGCAAACGAATAATAGGAGATGTGGAAACTTTTTTGTCTTTTTTTTTTGTTATTCTGAAGGGTTTTGTTCGTCGGTATGAGTGTAGAAAAATGAACTTTAAACGAAGTGAAAACGAGTTTTTTCAGCCTTTGCTCTTTTTCGTTTTAGAAAAAAATAAATGAAAAAATAGCAGGATGACGGATGAGCGAGCGATTGTCAGCTGAAGGCGAAATTTAAAATGCAGATGGTCCGACAATGCCAGTATCCAGCAACAAATGATCGTAAAGTCAGATGGAAATGAAAATGTTCACTATTTGAATCGAAGTAGATAAGTTTCAACTGGAACTGAATATGATTACTTAAGGCCATATTGAAACTATGGATCCCTCAATTATTTGCTACGTGTCTGAAGAAAAACACTAAAACAAATCTGGCTTTCTATGGCTATTATTCCATATTTGACTAAAGCAAAATGGTGTGAGAGGAATAGAAAATAAATTAATTAATCGAATATGCTTAGTAATAATCGGTTGACGTTGGTACCAGATATACATACAACCGCCAGTTTTGTTTGATTTTAATTAAAATTGCGTATAGGTATAGCCATATTCTGTGGCTCAGTTGGATGGGTGCCCGTTTCACTTTTGTTTTCAACAAGCTGGGAGATCCATAAAATTTTACAGTATGTAAATTTAAAATTACCTATAAGAAGTGACTGAACGATTTTTTTTGGAAATTTCAGAAGATTCACCTGTTTTTTGATGAAAAATAGTGACTTTTAATACTCTGTACGCGTACTTATTTGAGCTTAAAATATTGTTTTTCTTTTGTTTTTCGTTTTTGGTTTTGTTTGTTTATTTGTTTTTTGTTTTTGAAAAGAGGCTGCCTCACAGAACAGCAGTGCGATTGATGACTTGAAAGCAAGAGGATCAATTAACGGATGGTAGTGTGATTTTTACCAGGCAATCATCACAGTAAGATTTGAAAATGAGTCGAAAAAATTAAATGAAAGAGTAGGTACCTTGTCTACGAATAAATATTTTAAAATCGAAAACTCGGTTATTTCCAACTTACCTGTGAACAGAAAAATACAATAAATTCGTTAGATCAACTCGATAAAAAATTAAAATAAATCCACGTTAAAATTTAAAATATGAGATTGACGGGTATTTAAAGACACGATAGTGACTTTTTCAAAGTATTCTGTAAATTAGCAACCTAGAAATAAATTTTTTTTTTCGATTGTGAAAATCTATTTCATGTAAATACCGAAGTGTGATATTTTATTAATTTTGTCACGCCACATGACCTTCTTCTACAACTTTAAAAGTCTCAAATTCCTTTTTTCCGATTTAATCTTGGCTCGAGTGCTGATAAAATGAAAAGTTTTTAATAAAAAAATTAAATTCAACCAACAATAACTTTCACGTTGAGGACAACTCAAAAGAAAATACGAAAATGACGTTTAGAAAAACAAAATATCGAATTGACGAATTGAACCGAGTGCGTATTCACGGCGAATCGAGTATGCAATTCGCATGACACCACAATTACTATCGTGCATTTTGAGCGCGCATTTCTTTCTTTCTCGCTTGAAGGGTCCGAACCGGCTCTTCATAAATTTTAGTAGGTTACTTTTACATTTTTCTATTTTTCTGTTGATCTTAATATGATGGGAAAATAAAAGCTTCAAAAATGTACTATTCAAGTTTCTAGCCAATCTGCAGTTGGTTGGTTTTTGTAAGAAGTGGTTTTTGGAAGTGGAAAATGCGAATTGTTTTCTTGGGAACTTTCTGGCTGATTTCCGACAGAAATGTATTTTGTATCGAATTTATGTATAATCCTAAAACATAAACAATAATTCATAAAACCCCCAAGTTCCACTTGAAAACCTGTACTTTTCTAACGGGGTTTGCTGCGCTGGATTTTTTTTTTCTTTCTTTCAAAAACGAAGCTTTCGTCTTATTTTTGTTTTGAATTTTTAACTCGATAAAAATATGTTTTGTCTCTCTCTTTTCCTAAGATAAGAAAGAGCTTATTTTATTCTGAACGGAGAACAATTCTCTCAGAACTAGTTTGAGGGCATTCTAATATTTTATAGAATATTGTAAAAAAATATAACTGTCTATTCGCAAAAAGTAGAAGCCACGTATTCACATCATTAAAAATTCGCATCAATTTAATTTTATTAATTACTTACACAAATTGGAATTAAATAAAACTATTTTCTACCAAAAACCTGCCAGTAAATGGCAAAAGTAAAAATATTATAAGGATTGCTGTTTGCTTCAGTCATTCAATTTTTAGGATAATTTCCTTCTTCAGCAAAAAAGAAAAATTCAATATTTTCCCGTTGTACTATTTCATCGTCAGTTATTGTTCCCAGCCAAACACAATCAAAAATAATAGAGGTTTGTTTTGGTAAACGTGGAAAATGGAGGAAAAAAAAACGGAAATCGAAGCATATTTTAAAATATACGAACTCTAATCTCGGAGGATATCTATCAGTGGTTTTATGTTCATTTCTACAGAATACGAACTTTCTGCTTTTCGAGCATAATATTTTTTGTGTTTTGTAAAAATGATATCACGAGAATCCCAACGTACATGTATTAAACGGCATAACTATAACTTTCCCTATGGTCAGATTTCTATTATTTTATTTTGTTAAACGAGAAAAACTCTTCGCCCACACGTTGCACAGAAAATCTGAAAGACAAAGAAAGTGCAGTTTAGTTTGAAGATCAGATTGGTCGAGCAAATCACAAGAATTGTTCAATTCTTCGTACAAATCGTCAAAATCTTTTTTCGAGCATTAAGCTGGATGGTGAGAGTTTTGGGGCATAAGTTTTTCACTTTATGTTGGTTTTAAGAAGAAGATAAAAGTTACAGACGATATTGTTTTCATTAATGAATATTTCGCGGTCTGATTACTCAATATTTTAAGAAGAAGGAAAGTAGGAAAGTTCAGTGACCTATAGAATAAGGTAGTAACGTTATAAATTTTGGAAAGTAGCGCATATAGGTAGTGATCCTAAAACCACATCATAGCCACAATTTTCATTCTGTTGAGGATCTCACTTCCACGAAGGCTTAATTTCATTTTCAAAAAATTTAAGATACCGACAGAATCTGATTATTATTCAGTGCTGCTATATATGTATTTTCCAAAGTTTTGATACAGAAAAAAAAATCAATTATTGGCTCTCAAATATATAAATTTTATTTTATCAAGTGCGAAAATTTAACTACATTTTTCTCAATTTTAAGAAAATTGAAAAAAATGTGGCTCTCAAGGAAGTAAGATCTTCAATTGAATTTTCTTAGAGACAAATTTGATCGATTCATTCGAATTAATCCTAGACGTGTGAGCATATAACCCAATTTGGTAGGTAACCAAGATGAAATTTATCTCAACTTTTTACTAACTATAGTGACGGTAGACTATTGAAACACTCAGGCTATAATTTAATAGGTACCTTGAACACGGACAGTCTTCTGCAAAAAGAGCATAGGTTGTATTATTTAAATAATTTTAAACGTGTTTAGCATTAGTGATCATCTTACAAAATGTTATACCTACACATATAACCGCAATCCAACCAGAGCTTCATTTAGAAATTGCCTCTCTTTGTTCGCAGCTTCACACTTATTCAACTTGGAGCCTGTGGCAACTGCACTGCTTCCCCTTCTTGCCTTGGTAACTTTTTCATCTTGTTTTGTTACTTTGTAACAAAGCTCATTTCATTGTTTACATTTAGCAAATGAAAAAATGAACATAAAATGAAGGGGAAAGTTCCAAAGATGTTCAGTCAAGCTTCGGCTTTTACTTTGATGACCTTGAAATAATAAAAGACATGTTACATGTTTTCTTTCAAAGTTTATACGCGTTTTCTTCTCCCTATATCCGGGCCATGAAAAATTCTCTTTGGGGAAGGATTATTTTGAAAACTATTTACGTAAAGGGACGGCATTTACAATAGCTTAGGACATCTGTGCACACTACGGCTAAAATAGTTTGACGTTACGTTTTTACGTACTTATGCGAATGGCGAAAAAAAAAAAATTGTTTCACAAAAAGCTCGAAGTGAAATTTCACCGTTTGTTGGCTCGGAAAAACGAAGCTCGAATGTTTTCGCATTTTTGTTCACCCCTTTTTTTGGGGAACAGACTGAAGTAGATTGCGACGATGTTTGCTAATTTCGTGGAAAAATGAAGATTGACATGGGATGTCGGAGAGAGGCCGAGGGTGACTAACAAAAAAAAGGATCGACTAGAATTTATCCACTAAGGTTGTTTTTGCTTTGACTTCGTAATATTTTCGCACCTCATGTCAGTCTCTGGCTTTGTTTGTAGAAAACTTTTAAAGCAGCTTAGTCGACTTAAAAGTTTCTAACGATTAATCTCGACATGCGAATAGGAAAATACGAGTACGTACCCTTCAATTCTTTCGATTCGAAGAAAGCATAATTTATTAGTTGGTTGCTATACTTTACCACTTCCTAATGGAATCCTCCGAACAAGGACACATGTTTCGTTCAAGCACCAACAGTAACCCAATGTTTTTTATACAATTTCGATTTATGTCATTTGTAATTTTCATTGCGTCGGAGAAAAATTTTGTAAAGATTAGTTTTCAGTTTTCTAAACAATTAAAAATATTTTTCCGAGTGAATGTGCTTTTCGAACAACTGAATCAGAATATGAGGATTAGGTAACATAGAAAGATAATAAAAAATGACTCGTCTGTTAGTTTCAAATATTTTCACTAGACAAAGACACTTTGATACAGTCTCCTCAAGTCATTACATCATTTAATTGTTTTAGGCTTAATTTACCAAACATGCTATGTACATCGAATACGAGATAACACTTGAGGTCTACAATTTAAATTCCGACGTGAAAGTTTTGTTCATTTTTTCCTGTTTGCATTTGTGAACATTGCATAATCTAATTTCATTATGTAACCCCTTAACGAACAAACAAACGAGCATAAAAAAAATATCGAAGAATTCGCTGAAAGTTTTTCCTTGGCTTTTTTTCCCTCTGTCTATTTAATTTCTTCCCCTTTATAGTATTTTTCTCATTCAGCTAATAATTTTACCGTCTATTACAAGAATAAATAAAAATTCGTTCTGTAAATAAGGACATTTTGTGAACTAAAAAATAAAAAAAATAAGAAAAAGAAAAAGAAACAAAAGAAAAAATTTCTGCAGAATGCTTAACAATAAAGTCGATAGTTTTTAGTATGCAACGAATGAATTCACTTGTGTTGTAGCTGTGGAAAAAGTTTTCCCAAAAGCTTCGTTCACTTCATTCATGTAGGACAGAAGAGAAAACAGGGTTGAGACAAAAAATGTGAAAGAAAGATTGTAAATACCAGTAATCCAAAATTGCATATTTTTATGAAAGTGTTAGCTGGAATTTTGAGTGTTTTGTATTGGTACGCTTTTAACGTTTCTCGTCGTGTTTGTTTTATCAGACACTGCGAAGATAATGCAATTATAAAGGACTTTTAAGTGTTCCAAAGTGACCTTTCTTCCTTTTTTTCTTTTTACTTTTCATTGCGTTACTGCGTTACTTGTCGTTTTCACCTTCTCTTCTTTTATCATCTCGTAATACGTGTCTTGTACTCCCCTTTTTGTGTTTTCCTGTTTTGTTTTTATTGTTGTGTTTTTAGTCTCTAAAAATTCTCAGCGTTCGAAACTTTGAACTTTAATCGCACTTATAAAAATTTTTCAACCCCACTCCAAAGACAACTTTCGAGATTCAGCAGGACCGTCTTATTAAAATTCAATCTTATGGTATTAACTTCTTACTCGATTGAACGAAGGATGAGAGGAAGCTCCCAATGTAAAATCTTTGTATTAAAAAAAAAAAATAATAATAAAATTAAAAATAGAAAAGTTTCGCATTCATATGTTTTATTTTTAAACCTGCTCAAATCCGGATGTGAAGTACCAAGCTGAATGAAGAAGGGATGAAAATAAAATGAAAAACGTGCTTTTGAAATACGTTACAGAAAATCGCAAGGATTTACTCGTTGTCAAAACTACTTTTATGAGGAGAATAAATATTATCACCTGTTCGTGAGCTTATTCATCGTTTACTTTTTCCAGTCTTACCTATTTCCAATCTCGAATGCTTATTTTTGTCATTTTAAAGAGGAAGTTAATGTCGGATATTTTTGATTTATGTGCTTTTTCAAAAACGAATCACGGATGAAAATCAAAATTTGCTTTATCCTCACATTAAATAACTAGTTTTTCGATAGCTTCTTGTTTCCCAGGAAAAATCAAAGAGTTGGAAAAACCGAATGAAATTTTCTAATAAGTCATATAGAAAGAGAAAAGTATAGTATGTGTCAAAAAGTGGACGTTGAGAAAAACAAATTAAACAAAAAAATCTCATCTCGCAAGGTTAGAAGGTACGTAAAATTTTTTTTCCTTTAGGTTGCTATCAGTCATACTCACACAATTTCACATATCTCAGTTTAGAAAATTTTGAAATTGTCTTCCTAATCTGATCATAGACTTACTCCGTTACATTATATATGTATATAGGTATTTTACTTCAAACACAATACACTTAAACATTTTTAACATTGATAAAACAAATGAAAAGATGGATTAAAATTATGTTTTTCATAAGTTTTTTCATGTTAAAAACACAAAGCCATTTTTACGGTCAAAATCTTCAGACTGAATTCAGGGAATTTTGGGAGAAGGTTTAAAAGAATTCTTCATTATTTTATAATAAAAATCCTAAAGTTGATTTCCAATAATAAACGCGAAAAAAGTCTTTAGAAAACTACTGAGGTGGAAACGAAATGGAAAAAAAAAGTTGCCCTTTTGTGAACGAATAAAAGTTCCTCCGAGGAAGAAAAAAATGCGACCTCACAGTTGGAAGTTTGGTCACGTATTTTTCTCGGAACAACACTAATGTCACTAAGACAAAAGACACACAAAAAAAGACAAGGTTCAGGAGGTAAAACAGGGTAGGGTTGAAAAGGTCGTTTTGTGAAAATCATGAATGTAGGAGTATTCGATGGAAGATAAAGAAGAGCTCTCGCATACCTGGAGAAGTACCTAGTTGAAACGTGTTTTATTTCTCAAATATTTTATGCTTGAAGCATAATATTATACATTAGTTCAACGTCAAATGTCTTGAGACTGTTCTCATTTTTTTTCTTAATTTTTTTTATTTCCACAAAATGCAATTGTCGATAGTTTCCTCATCGAAAAGAGATCGAATCGAATCAAAGATGTACGAAGTAGATAAATTTATATTGGCATATCTGGAAAGGTTCAATAAATTCGTATTGTGAAATTAAAATAGAAAAATAGAAGTGTAGATTTAACAAGAACATTAAAACTGATTGAAAGTTCAGTTTTTTGACTTTTTTGAAACTGAGTTTCTTATTCGTATTTGGTATGAGTTGAAAAAAAGTTGCAATATCTGAGAATCCTGGCTATAGGAGCCTGGATCAAGTTGTCTTCGTGTATTCATGTAGATGTATAACAGCGATGAAAAAACATTTATCTCAAATTACATTTTTTGTTTTTTTTCAACATCAACTTAAGAAATAAGAATAATTTTATTTCTTATTCGTAGAAAGTTCCAGATTTACTCACCTTATTCTACTTTTCTCAACACTATTTTATTTCTCGACGTAGTCTCATTCGAATAATAACAAACGGTTGTAAATAAGAAAAAAAAAAATGATGCAATTTAAAATAAGAAGAGAAGCCAAAAGGAGACAGACAGATATCAGAAAAGAGTAGAAATTGCAAACAATTGACGACATTTTCTTGTTTACAAGAAAAGCAACAGTCACCAGATTTTCATAAAATCTACTTATTTGCATACAAAAAAAAAAAAAAAGTGAATGCGAGGACATAATAAGAGTCGTTATATGTGCATAAAAAAGAGAACATTTTTGAAAAATGCTATTATACAGTATTATATTATACGAAATATTCTGAGGAATTATGAAAGTTCGAAAAATACAAATTTCAAATAAATACTTTCACATTCTAAATAATCTCAGGCACCATTATAATTTTAATAGATTGAAATAGGTAAATAGGAAAAATATTAATCCGTATGAAAAATATGGCTATAAGGAAGGAACAAAATTACGAAAATAACACGCAAGTGTTAGTTAATCGCTGCTGAGATGTCGTTAATGGCTTAACATCTTTAATGATAATGTATAAAAAATAACTAGTCAATACTGAAAATTAGAAAATTAAAAGCAATGAAATAACCAACGAACCACCAAGAAAATTAATCAAGAGATTATTTTGATAAGAATTCCGAATTTACCACCTTGCACGAAAACAAAGATGTTAACACCCACAAAAAAAAAGCATCTATGATTCATTCTCACATGATAATTTTTTCAAAATAAACTGTGTTTAGTGATTTAATAAGCCTCTCGAAAAATATTTTGTACTTCATCTTCAACATTCTTTTTTTTCTTTTTTTTTTCTCGAGTAAAATATGCATTCAGTCAAAAAAGTGATTTTTTAGGAAAGACAAAAAACTGCTTTTCCTTCTCAGCTATTAGAGATAACTTGATGAAAGTTGACAGGTTCATAGTTTCGGATTTAAGCCAGAGGAGCCTGTTTTGTTTCACACCTCAACTATTCAAATCACGAGCCTTTAGGTCCCTTAAGAGAAAGATGTCCATGACTTAATGCGTTTTGGAATGATTTTTATCATTATTTAAGAATGCTTAGCAGCTAATGAACACAGAAATTTCAACGACTTGATACGTTATGGAAAATGAAAATGATGAGTTTCTTTTCCCCTTTCCCCAACAAATATCAAAAACCATGGAAATTTTTCATGGCTTCGCAATCACCAATCAGTGAATTATGTATGTAGTCTTCATAGTAAAATACTCAATGGCATGACTAACTCATTTTTTGTAAAAATTGACTGATTAATGCGTTTTGAAATGTTACTCCTCACATTATGTATCAATATTTTTGTAATGAAATTTTATTCCGAATCTTCAAAATGAACAGCTTTTCGTTCTGTATAGGTTTCAATAGATGTCTTTTTCTGAAAGAACTTTGCTCTTACACCAGCGTGAAAAAATAACTATAATTTATCGTAAACTAAATCAGAGCACAGACGAGGTCCTCATTTGGAATGATCACCAAAATCCTTTTACGTCGTGTTTGACCATTCTGGGCAGCGTTTCACGAAATTATTTCAAAAGCATATATACTACCGAGTACTCGTATAGCATAGCTGTTGTGAAGAAAAGAAGAGAAAACGTGACAAATGTACGAACCCGTAGGCCTTGAAGAGGAAAAAAGTCCTTACAAGGAGAAACTTGTTTCGTATCGGATAACATAGTTTCAAGTAGGCTAAATTCGAATGACCCAAACACGGTGAAAAGAAGGCGAAGGTGGAAAAGTTTTTAATTTTTTATCCAGCGGCGGAAGTACGAAACACGAAAATTCAATAAATCGTCGTTGGTCAAAGCGTGGCAAAAACTTTTCGCAACCTTTAAAACGTGCACAAAAAACAAACACAGCACACCCTTCGGTGGCTTTGTGAAATATTACGCATACGGGGGTGTGGAGGCGTGCACCGTGTAATCTGGAGGGCTGATAATTTAATCAGCCGTTGAATCTACGTGTTTGGTATTTCACCTTTGCTTCAGAGGCTGAGTCGACTATTCACTTACAATATAAAAGTCGTCTCGCTGCGCCAGATATTGCCGAATGTTGATGAGCCAAGTGGTTTTCTCTTTTGTGAATGAAAAATGGGCAGATATCCTACTTCCGTAGAAGCATTTGCAGATTCATCCGTCCCTAAAATGCAATTAATGAAATTCCATCGAATTTCTCAAAAATTTTAAAATAATGTTTTTACATCATCTTGCATATGAGATTTTCGCGATTCACTCTCGCATAAATTATAGTAAATCTGTAGAGAGCTAGAAATTCTCAATCGAACCACACTCTTTCTGGCTGTTAGAAATATTTGTGTTTGAAAAAAATTAGCCATTTGCTACCGATACGTGACCTACTTCGACCAATGAATCCTTTTTTAATCTACTCGCTCAAGGTTGGTCCCATCGCATTTTTCGTTTTTCGTATTTTCTCGTTTGTCGTTTCAGTCTTCAAGGAGAGAAAAGAAGATTTCAGCGTTATCGTAAGGGCGGAAATCCTTACCTCGAGCAAAATTAAATTGCCGTCTATTAGTTAACGTACTTCACGATTATTTATTTCCTGCATTTCCGCAACGTTTTTCCCTCGTTTCCGTCTTAACGATTTTCGCTTTCGTATATCTTCAGAAAAAGAAAGAAAGAAAAAAAAAAAGAGAAAATGAATGAAGTCAAATATAGCCACAGTAGCACACACAAAATGACATTATCCGAGAAAAAAAAACTCGAAATAATCACAAATACTTTTGCCAGAAAAGATTCACAAGTCGCATTTTCCTCTCCATCTGTTTCACCAAACATGTTATCCAAGTGAAACGAAAGCTCTAGTGTAGCTAGCTCTGTTGGAAGAGGAGACTTCCCAACAGCCTAGATCGCCTTCATCACTGAAACTTCAATTAGCTGTAAAAGCTGAACCACTATGGAACATCTATCAACTTTTGTTATTAGCAAGTACCAATATAGAAAGTCCTTGAAAACCCTCCAACAGCTATAGATTAAAAATGAATTCCTTTTACTAAACGTTGAATCAAAATTCTGTGTGTCCGTAGGTGCCCAATGTTATCGTATAATGACGTCATCATGCATAAGCTTATTGAGACTTTTAATCGATTATGAACGTGTTCTTGTGAGTCCAATGTTATCATACTATGATGACGTCTGTCTGGACGAAGCTTTTTTTAACCAAAATAAGCTACAAATTGAGCTACAAAATGAGCTATACAAATTGAATTCAGTAGGAAAAATTACCAATCATCATAAATATCTCAAGTTCAAGCAGAATAACTTACTGATTTTTTCAAAATGTATGCGTTCATAAATACTAGATGAAATGACTCCCAAGTTATTACTACAGTCATTGCGGCCCCCAAGCTTAAAAACTTGAACTGAATGTCTTTGTGAATGATTATAACTGAATACGCATTATACCATCCGTATACAAATTGGCAATACATGTCCCTAGTAGCCTATATAAATGTTATTATGGTACACCTAATACTGTTAGATTTTAAATACCGAGTTTATGCTACAAGTTTCAGCATATTTTAATTGAAATTAATTCGGTAGTTCGTAATTAACCTGCAATTAGTAAATTATGTTCACTTTTCTCACTGGCAAATATCACTCTATAATCGTTACTTTGTTCTAGAAATCATGAAAAATTGTTTCTTGTCCCATTTAACTGCTCTTCCGTTACCCAAAAAGTGTTTGAAAGTTTTCTGTTTTTTCGAACACTCCTATCATTTTCTCCTGTCTTCCTCTTCACTCGCCATGGAAAAGTTCCATGAACCATTGTTCGAAAAGTGAACATTCTTTTAGGAAGGTACTTTTGCTCAGTTTTCCAAAGAATTTCCATTTTTATGACGGCGCCAAAACAAAAACTTTTAGCTTACTTTCTTTGCTTCCATTTTGTGTATCGTCTTTTTGGGTTGAATGGTGAGGGTGGCAAGACGTGCTCTTTTTTTCGTTTTCCTCACTTTTACAATTTGGACGATTATTTATAAATTCTTTTTCCCTTTTACCCCTTTGCTATGTACCCTTACTTTGTGCCCCCTTTCAGCAGAAATATATTTTCTTCGCAGTACAGATGTATCTTCAAGTCGGAATAAGGTCTAAAATCCTTTTTAAAACTTTTTGGCGCAACTTAACCCAATAAATCTATGTTTAAATTATGTACGTTAACTAAATCAAAAGCTAGTTACGGAAATTTTCTTTTATTTTTACTCTATTCTTCCTCCTTTTTCCACATCTTTCGTTCATAAAATTGTCTTTCTTTCCACCACATTTAATACACTTTTTCCTCCCTTCTTTTTCTGTTTCGTATTTTTCGTAATTTTACAAATAGAGAAAAAATGTTCGAGTAATTCTTCCACCACCAGAGTAATAGAATGAACGAATGACGAGAGAACTTTTTGAACTTTTGTTAGTACTCGGTAACGTACAAGGGCGGGGGTGCATTTTCTATAGTTTGAAATATTTACAACATTCCTTTGAAATTATACGAGTGTTTATTGGAGAAAATAACGGAGTTATTATTACGGTACGTTATATTACTTAACAATAAATTATCATTTATAAGTGAAGCGTACAATTTTATGACACCACCTATCGAAATGTCATTTTCCAGGAAAATCGTGGTGTTTGGTATCAAAAAAGTAAAATAAATTTTCACGTCATGAAGATTCATTGGCATATCCAATCCTTCCGAACAAATGTACGCTCATTTTCTCCAATTTTTCAGTTTTCACCGAGTCATAAAAGACTTTTGAAAACCTACAACTCGAATTAAAATTTTCTTAGTCAAATATACGATCATGGCGCGCGTAGGTACACAGTACACACAATGAGCCATCAGTGCACAAATTCTAATAAAATATTTTGAATTAATGTGAGAGAATGCATCTTTGGTCTAAACGTACTGTTGTCCGATTAGAAACACTTTCATTATAACTTGAAATTTGTTTCTTTCGTTCATCTTCTCCGCAATTTTTGGTAGTTCCCATAACTTACATCGCGACGGTCCCAAGTTCATATTCACTTGACGCCGAGTAAGTTACTATGAACTGAACTCCATTTTCTTTGTTTTGCATAAATCACGATGTTTTTTTCTTTCAGCTATGCCATAGTTTCACAGATTTAAAATTAAATTATTCTTCTTTCTAAAGTTGTAGTACAGTTTAAGTCATCTGGCTGATAGTGGAGAGGTGCGGTTACCATGTTTCAAAATAAGATAAAAAAGAGCCTAAGTCGACTTGGGCCAAGGCAAGAGTTCAAATAATTACGACGAAGCTGGTGAAACAGACAAAAAAGGAAGTGTGAATGTTCCAGAGAATGGAGAGCCAAATATTCTGAAAACTGATGGTATCTACTTTTCCTTCGACAATCATGAAATGATTTCCCCTTCTCATTTGAAAAGTTTTTCAGAATGCTTGTCACGATCTCACCAATTCGTATTCATTAGTTGTGGCCTTTTCTGTTCTCTATGAGTCCCAAGCCTAACTTTTATGAAGCATTTCTTACACCGTTGTTCACTTTTTCCAAGCTGCCCCACTTTACACTCATCTCAGTTATCTCTTACTTGGTATGGGTTTCGTCTTTTTTTTTTTTTTTTTTTCGGTCAAAGGATGTTTTTTCTTTTCTCTCGTAACAAGTACCAACTTCCTCTTCGCCCATTTTTTATTTTCCTCTCGTTAAATAATGTTCGAATGCACGTTTCCACACTCTTTTACCAAAAATTTTTTTCTAGGTAAAGTTATGATAGAGCTGTAAAATATGAAACCCTCTCTCTGTTTCAAAAAAAAAACAAAAAACTTAATGAGTGTGAACACGAATTGATTTCTAGATGAGATTAAGCGATGAAGGAGAGAGAAAATCGAAGATATTATAAAGACTACCTACGAGTAAATGGTACATACACGAATTGTCGTAAACCATAATTCAGCCCAATTCATTTCCTGAGACTGACGATGACTTGTTCTATGAAACGGAAATAGTGCCATTACGAAATTATGATGAAACCCATACCATTAAGTCGAGTTGTTAAATATTTGAGCGAGTGAAAACAACCAAAATGCGGAAGTGAGATTGAAAAAAATTTTTTTTTTAAATACCAATAAACTTCGAGTCATTTATGGTTTACCAGGCAAGAGGAAAATGGTAGACTATGAAAAAGATGTACCAACAACCATTTATCATTTATTGGGCCTCTCTATTCGATTTTTTATTTTGTTTTATCTGAAAGTAACCTTTACAATATTTGAACTGGCTTTTGTCTGCGAAGAGAGTCTACCTGAAATTTGCCAAGTTAATTGATAAGAGATTTCAGTGTTTCCTACATTTCAACTTTCAAGCCATACACCCGGTATGGCTTTTTCTTTCAATTTTATTAATTTTTTTCAAATTAACTGCGTCGTGTCTTTTTAAATCACACTCCTCAGTGATTTATTTGTCTGGTAATATTTTCAACTTGGTTCGTTTTCATAATGAAACTACTGATATTCCACGAATTTTTATATTTTCAGCGCGTAAAACTGAATATTATCCGGAATTAGTGGCAAAATAGGGTTGCAATATTAGTTTCTTCGAGTGACCGAGTCTGTGTTGGAGCACATCGATAATATATGGTCGTCCATTCACCTCCCACGTGGCTTCGTGTCTTGTCAGACTGAAAATGGTGAACTAACGTCTGCAGGGTCATGTATGTAGAAAGGAGAAGGGTTAAAACTAGAATCGAGCACAGAGCTGCGAACTTAAACCACTATTCATCGGAAGTACCCACGGCGTGCAGATTGTCTGTCGATAAAATACATTTGAAACTTTCGAAATTTTAAGTTTAAATTAAACGCTATTTTCCCATTGTTCGCCACTGACGAGTACACCTCCTATTCATCCCTTCCACTATAGCCAGTATATTCTGACCTCAACTCATTCTACTCTTCCCTGGTTTCTGAAATTCAAGTGAGAAGTTAAAAAGGACAACTCGTGCATAAAAAAAATTGTTTAACCTAGAAGAATTTCAATAAAAATTTGCTACATAGTTACAATGAAATTGGTACCATTCCACTGAATTTTAGATTACACGTATCATGGTTCTACTAGCAGCCTCATAATTTGCTACTTTCCTTAGAAAAAAAAAATCATTCTATCCGAAACCTATACACGTTTATGTACAGTAGCTTCACTTTTATACCCATCCAAGGGTAAAGATATTCGAAATTTAAACGAGCCATTTTGTTTCCCTCTGCTTTACTTTCTCTCTGTCATCGACGATATTCGTTAGACTTAATTGAAACGAAAAGTTTTCTACTCGAATTAGCATATTTCAATTAATATTTCCCAACATACCATCCAAGTGGGCGCTAATTCTGCTTCGATATTTCTAGCCATTGCCTCGTTTATTTATCGAGTAAAAAATTTAATTAAGAAGGCCGTACAACGATTTTCGAACCCAAAATTGGCGAATCAAGGATAATTTTGGTTAGCTTGGTTCTTGTGGTGGAAGTCGAATTGTTGTTGACACGTTAAGCAAATGAAGAGATTCGGTTTTCATAGAAAACTCGCTAGGTCTAATGAAGAGCCCTATGGGCAAAATATTTTGAAAACGGATCCGTTTTATTCCGGGTTATAATCCGTTTCTGGATTATAACCCGGAATTTTCCTGTTTTCCGGCTTCTAAAACGGATTTTGAACGGGTTGTAATCAGTCTTGCCGGTTTTGTTCTGAAATAATGTCCGGATTGTAATCCGTGAAACCGTTTTACAAACGGATTATAATCCGTGAAACCGTTTCACAAACGGATTTAGAAAAATTGCCCGAAAATTATCACTGATTAAAATCAGGAAATCCGTTTTACAAACGGATTTGGATTTTAGTCCGTTTCCAATCAAGATGACAAAAATATCTGCAAATTTTCAGATCCGATGGTCGAAAATAAAAACGGACTGACAACGGATAAAATTCTCATTTTGCGGATCATTTTCTCATTTTTTGCCCATCGGGAGAGAGCTATAGCTTTGAACAAACGGAAGACGAATGTCGCTTTCTTAAATTGAAACATTTTCTAAAGTAATTTTGCAGAAGCATTCAGGAACCAAATATGAAGGCAATTTAGCAAAATTTAAGCTCATTTCAATTATTATAACTTGATATTTCTGCAGAGTGAGCTTTCCACGCAACTATAGAACTGGCTATAGTTAAGAAAAGGGGAGAGTATATAAACATTTTCATTTACCGTTTCAGATCTAAGTGTTTGCATTGTAGAAATAAAAACAACTTTATAATCGCCACTTTAGTTTTTTTTTTAGGGTGCTTTCACCTCGTACTGTATTTCTGAGATATTCAAACGACGACGTCATCGACGGTGACCAGAAGTTTATTTTCTCGCGCAATACTAACAATCAACAGCTAATAATGAATTCTTTTTGTCTTGAGGCGACTCATTTTAAAGTTCCAATGAGTTGCCAGCTAATGAATATTAAATATTTCAATGGAGCTTTTTCGAACACAATTTTTTTCTTCTTTTGCTGCCAAATAACTACGAAGAACGTAACAACGCATTAGCATTTTAAACCATGGAAAACAAAAAACTGTACAAAAGATAGTCTATTGTTTGGAGCGAGTGTTAGAACAATTAAAATGCATCGAGTGTTTTTCATCCACCATTGCCTTCCCTGCACTTTTATTTTTGAGCAGAAAAGTAACGACTGCTTCGCGAAAGGCAGCATAAGAAAGTTGAAAATGAGAAACGATACCCATTCGAGTCGAAAATATGCTCAAAGGAGGGCATGGATAGCTAATTTTTCTTCTTAATGAACGCGTTTTCTCGTATTTTCCTTCACTTTGTCCGCATGTTTTGTTTCTTAGGAAAAGTTTTTGAATACTTTTACCAGAGACGAATATTCTTTGAAGTAGTTGAGAATATTGGTGATTATGAAAATGTATTATTCCACAATATTTGTCGAGAAAGATTATTAAAGACTTCCAAATTGCAAAATAAAATCGCAGATGACTAGATTAAACTGAAATACTTTGATGAACTATAAAATGGAAAGGGATGGTTAGTAAAATGGTGAATAACTGAGCTCAAATTGGAAAACTTGCTTCGATGCTATAATATATAATTATTTCAAGATCCCTCGATTTTTTTATTTCAAAAGTTAATGCAGATCAGAGAATTGGTGAAGCAACTTTTGAACTATGAAGAATGATATTTCAAAATAAAATAATTTGATTTACATCAATTGCAGCGGAGAAAGAACAACTAGCAGGCTCAAAAAACAGTCAACTGTGACTCAAAAAGGCGATACTTGAACATATAATATCTGCTCGAATATTTGTTGAAGATTTTTTCCACTCATGGTGGCAAAAAAACTAAAAAATTGTGCCCACAGGAAAACAATAATTGAAATTCAGAATGAAAAAAGAAAAACACGATAAGGAAAACTTGAAGAAAACAAAAAAAAGTTGAGGCTTATTTAATAGAATGAAAGAAAATAAAAAAAAACTGAAATTAAGAAACCAAAACTACGAGGGTAAGAAAGCATCACAAAGATGGAAAAAATAAAATTACATGAAAAATCAAAATTATTTTTGCTTAGAAAAACGTTAAAAATTAAACAGCAGAAGTAAGTATGTAAAAATTGGCTTCCATTTTTATTTATTTTTTGTTTGAAGAGAGAGTTGGCTAATTAATGTTTTTATTCGTGTAGGTCTTCATATACGAAAGTTATCGATTTATATTTTATTTATTTTATTCATCTCCCTCGTGATTGTCGATTTAAAAAAAAATTTGGTTTTCATTTTCAAGTTCCTGAAATAAGTATTTGGAATTAGCGTATTTTTATTTACCATAGGTACGATTTTAATTCAACTTGAATTTTCTACTCTCTTTCATTTTTTACTTTTTGAAACTATTTTTTTTTTTTTTTAGATTCCAGTAGCTCACCATTTTGATTAACTCAAGCTAGATTACACCTTTTTTTTTAGACCTGTCACCATGCTGTAAAGTTTACAGAATCAGATCTATTGAATAAACCTATATTTTAAAAGTAAAAATAAGCAGGTTTTCACAGTGATAATCTGCTCACAATTTACAAATAAAGGATTATCATGATTATTTTTCATGCAATATTTACGAACAAGGGTGAAAAGAATGAGATCGCATAAAAAATATTCCAAAAAATAAAAAAATAAAAAAAGAGCAGAATAGTATAGAATAGAAGGAAAGAATAGCAGGTTAAAAAAATATAGTGTACGCAAAAACAATACCAAGAATAAGGTTGACACATACAGATTTCTCTTTCTCTTTCCTTTTACCTTGTTATACTGTCTTTTTCCATTTTCTTTCTAGTATTGTTTTGGCGCCGTCATAAAAATGAAAATCTGAGAAAAAAACTATTTTTTCCCACTGTAAAACGTTTATAAAGAGCATAAAAGTAGAGGAGAAACAGAGCAAAAAGTTGAAAAGAAGAAAAAATTGTCGACGGAAGGCTGCAAAACGAAGTTTGCCATTATCTCAGAATTCTGAGGGCAAATAGAGTCGAAAAGGGGGTTGGGGTGAGGGTTGAAGAAATATATTCGCCTGTGGAGAATCGAAGAGTCGTTGTTCTCGCTTTTGGCTTTTTAATGACTGCGTGAGTAAAAATTAACGCTTTTATCGCGAAGACGGAACCGACGAAGAGCAACAAGAACCAGAGGCGGTGAGTGGGAGGGAGAGGGGTGTATAACGAGATATTTTCTAACAAATTTTCAATTTAGCGTTTAAACAAATTACCAAATAACGTGTAACCCGCATATATGCGTACCAGTTCGAGTAGAGTCACTTGAAAACGGCTCTAAAGGTGAGTGCGGAAGAGCAAAAATAGAGAAAATCGTTTCGAAAAAGAAATATTGGTGCACTGTGCAGCCAGAACGTCGAAAAGGTAGCTGGTTACCCTGAATGGAGAAATGGTGAATAGTAAATGAGCAAAGGGTAAAAAGGTAAACTTACGTCGACGTTAATGCCAGGAAGTGGAAATACTCGGGTGGGTGGCGACTCCTTCGGTACATATCGATAAAATTCATTATCTTCGAAGTACCATTTAATCGTGTATAAAAGAGCATTTTCTAAATCGTAATTGCATTCCAAGTGCAGCGTCTCTCCGGCCCGAATTGCCTCCACAGCACGTAATTCGACGTTTCTCAAACAGGTTATCTCTGCAATGAAGAAGGAAAAATAAAAGTCAGAATAAAGAGAGCGAAAAAGAAAATTAAAATGAACAGTACGATGTCGTAAACCAATTTTTCATTTTGCTCTACACTGTACAACGTCCATTACCATCGTCGTAATTTTTATGCTAAAGTTCGTCGAAATATTTTTGAATGGAATTTTCTTTTTATTGATGTCCATTTACTTATTCATTCATTTAAATCCTTTGTCTCTCTGACTCTCTCTCGACAGTGTTTGAAGAGCCATTTTTATAGAATGGCATTTTTTTCCTACGTCCAAGCCAGAATATAATGTCTACACCTCCTCCTTCATTCACCATTGTATCTAATATACATGAATAGCAAGAGGAAAAAGGAGTTGGTGAATTTTTTTTTTCGACGTGTTTTTTATTTTTACGATTTTGCTTGGCAATCTCATCGACTTCTCTCAAAATAATTTGTAAAGAGACGTGTTTTTTATGGGGGAAAAAAAATCGCATTAAAAAAAACAAAAAACTATATTTGGATTAAAATAAAACGTAAAACCTAATATAATGCAGCATTTTTGGGTTTAAATTCTCTTCAGAAAAATTGTCGGCTGATTTGTTGATTTATCTTGATTTTAAATGCGAAAATTTTCGATTCGAAAATTAACACACTTTGTCGACCAATTTATAAATATTTAATCTGACTCTGATTCACATTTTACATTTTTCACAAATACATATTCAGAATAAGTACCAAAACTGTAAAAAAATGCTAGACTATTTTTAACTTTATGACATGCCAGAATCTAAGATAAAATTTTTAGACATTTTTGGGACATGTACAATATTTTTATCTGTAGGAAACGAATCTATTTTAGCAACGAATATGAAAAACGTTTTTTAGTCAAAACTTGGAAAATATGATACGGCCGGAAATAAAAACCAAACATGAATAATATTAACGAGCAGATTTATAAAATGGATTCATTCGTCCAAGACTTATCACCAACATAATGTAACAGCGTCCCAAAACTATACAAGTTTTTAAATTTATAAGCACATTCCACGGATAGTGGAAACACAATTTTTTCTTTATCTTTTTTGTTCGAAACAAAACACATTATTTTGAAATAGAAGAACAAAAAAAGTGAAAAAGTTTTTAAAGAAAAGTTTGATTTATTCAACGTCGACATACATGTGTAAACCGGTAAAAGATCGAGGTCATTGTTGAACGAAGATAAATTAGGAATAAAGTGTAGAAAATTATTGTTCAGGGGGTGAAAGTGATTCGAAATTTGTGCTTCCCTCTGAAATTACGGACGAGTGGTGGTGTAGACACCCGAAATGGCAGTTAATAACCGACGGAAAAACGAAAATGGCCATTTGCAAGTTGACTAAAAGTTTTGATAACAGTCGTGCAATTTAGGTATACCTATACTAGTAGGAGTAAACGTTTGTGTATAATTCAATATTTTAATAGTTTCACAAAACGTTTCCACGAGGAAAAGAGGGCAGGTGGGTTCACCACTTTAGTCTTCGAAAATCGTGAGAAACTGTTTTTGCTCTACTATCGTCGTCCTTCCAAAACACTTGCGTACCTTCATAATGGTAATTCTGTGTGCAATTTTTTTTCTGTTCAACACCCAAAGGTTCGGCGTTGCGGCGTTGTCGGTGCTAATGAAAGAATAATGTAAAATATGTGCTCTTTTTGGGTTCGCTACTTATTGTCGTGAAACCCTTACAATATAGCAAATATGAGTCAAAAATATGATGGAAATTCATTTCTACTTACTTTACTTACCAACTAGTAAATTAAAATAATCAATTAAAAATATAGCTGCGTGTTGCAGGAGGTAACGGTCAAAAAGCAGAATGTGAAATGGAAAATATTCGTTTTCAAAAGCCCAAGTATGAATCCATCAGGTCTAAAGATTTAAATTATTTTATGGTCGCTATACTCCCTCCCCAGTCCTCACCCCCTCAAAAATTCATTCATCTGTGTATATGTAAAAATATTAGTCGAAGAATTTAATGCTCACTATTCAAATACTAGTTTTTTTTTTTTTGAAAGTGGGAGGAACATGGCCATTAAAAGTAGTTCGTAAGAAATCTTACTTTGCCAAATACAAATATAATATAGATATCATTCTTACACATCAAAAGAAATATATCTACAAGTTAACTTCTCCATCAGGAGAGCGTTGTTTTTTCTTGAAATAGCAAATAAACTAATACTTTTCTCTTACATGGTACAAGCAATTGACCTCGTATTATTGTCAACACTATAAAACACTGTTAACCCAGCAACACCAGTCTTAAGTGAAATAAGTGGACGTGCATCACCATTACTACCCTACTGGAACTTACCACCACAGCAGTGAATAAAGTATTCGCACATCTTCTACCCAAGCGCCACTACTTTACACTTCCTTTTTGACCACCAATAAAATATTCAGCATAATGCCCTTCGAAAAACAAACACTCCGCCGAACTCGTTGCAATATTAATGAGCTACCTTTTCGAGACTTTTAATTATAACAGAATAAGTCGACTTTCTGTTTTGCTTCGAAAATAGTGAACCGACTTTTTTCTGCTGCTGACCGGGCTGAGCACAAAATTCGAAAGTCAGGAAGATATAAGCTAGATGACCTTTGAAAAGGCTGAGCTACTACACGAATTTCGATTATTAATGTTTTCGGGCTTCGTTTGTAGGAACCATTCAAGAGGGCTGACTTCTATAATTTCAGAGATTAAGGGGTGAAAAAATAATCCTCATTTCCTTCTGAATAGTATCATTAAAATCAAAATGAAGAAATTTTCAAAATGATAAATAAAAGAAGGTTGTCATGATTTTTGGTAAGACTCGTCCTACCGATTTTGACTCTGTTTTGTAAGTCTTGAAGCAATTAAGCTTTTGTGGAAAAATATGATGTACGAGTAAGTACCTAAATGAAAGGAAATAATTGTTCGCGTTATTATGAATTTGTTTGTCGGCGAGAAGGGGCAGATAAAATCTTCCGAGGAATACGCACATTTGGGGTGATTGCATGTAGACTTTTAATAATATATTGATGAATTACATTTATTTTAGGTGATGAATTTTTAAGTTCAATTAAATTGAAATTATCGAAATAAAAAGATAAATAATATAAATTACGAACAGTTTTAAGGTAAACGCTTTTACTGTTTTGAAGGCCTGAGAATATAACTTTTTTCTCCTGCGCACTCCAGTCTGTTATGTTTTTCAAAACGCATTACATCAAAAAGAGTAAATTTTTCCGGAGGGACAAAAAAATGTTTCCCTTCTCAACTATTACTGGTAACTCGTTGAAAATTGGCATGTTTATAGTTAAGGATCTATTCAAGGGGAGGCTACGTTGTTTCATCCCCCCACTATTGAAATCACGAGCCTACAAGTCTCTAGAGAAAAATATGTCCATGATATAGGTAATGCGTTTTGGAATGATAAATTTCTTGGAGTCTGTAAAATTATGGGCAATAATCATTGTCACTCTTACAAGACAGAGGCTTATGCCACAGCCAACGTTGCCTCGTTCATCATTTTTCCTTTCCGCGCCATCACAGCTTAGCCCTTTCACTACTAACAATATTTTGAAAAAATATTGGAAATTTTTTAGAAATTCACCATATCGTAGCTCAACGTCAAGTACACGTATAATGCAGTAGGTATTAAAATTTCAGTATTTATGGGCTGCTAAGCAATTGAAAATGAAAAATAATATATTATTTTTATCATTATTTACGAATGCTTAGCAGCTACTCGTATTAAACACGGAAATTTCAACGATATAATTATAATGCGTTTTAGAAAATGAAAATTGCAGTTTCTTTTCCTCTTTCGCCCTACAAATATAAAAAATCATGGAAATTTTTTGTGGCTTCACATGAATTATGTAGTCTGCATAGCAAACTACCTACCCAAAAACATCACTAACTCATATTTTTAGGGGAAAAAATAGACCTTTATGCGTTTTGAAAAATTATGCCTCATACGAGTACAAACAGATGACATCAGTTTTACTAGAATAGTGTAAAATAAATTCTGTTAACGATCACTTTTTGGTTAAATATAAGTACTTCGAAAATCAACTGCATTCGTGAGGATTGGCCAACTTTAATGACACTGAGAAAACATTTTAAACCGAATTTCATTGTGTTTCGCTTGGAGGAGCAAATTGCAGAAATATTTAACCTAAAACAAGTATAACCTTTTCCCCAAGAGAAAAAAAAAAGGAATGAAAAAAGAGAAATGTAAAAAAATGTAGAATCCCCTCTAATTAACTAGTAAATTATGCGACTTTACAAAAAATTCCCCTAATGTTACCACCCTTGCAGTTTTCTTCGTTTTCTTTTTCTCTGCCATCTTCATCATTCATTTTATTTGCTCACCCCACAAGCTTCATTTCTTCCGGTTTTTTAGACTCAAGAGAGCGAAGCTCTATTTATGCAAGTAGAAAAAAGCAAAACAGTTCAATTTTTCTGCTCTTGTTTTTTAATTTGCGAGGTTTTGTTTCGAAATTTAAATGCAATTAATACGGTGTCGGTGCCATTAATCCGAAGTACGTCGAGCATTTTAGGCAAAGAGCTCTCAAAAAAATACAGAAAAAAATATTCACCTCCACTCTGTCTTTCGCTTTCATTCTGTTTTCTTTTGTGACATATCAAGACTTGTGCTAAGTTGGTGTTCTCGTGTCTATGCTCTCATACTTTACATGGTTCTCCTTTGTTTTTCCAAGTACTTTGAGAGAACGTTTATGCGAAGCAGAACAACTCGAACTTCTTTTAGCAACTTTTTTCTTGTTCATCAACGTTAAAATGTGTGTGTGTGTGAAAAATTTTCAACGTTGAGGGTAAAGATTTTTTCATGTGTATGGAATTTCGTTGTTGTTATTTTCACAGAGGGTGAATGTGAAAATATCTGCTCCCTAGTATTTTTATATTTTTGTTTGAATGTGCATTATTTTCCAACTTGAGATGCCTCGAGTGGGCGTTCATGACTTGCATTTGATGCGCATCGTTTAGAGTTGAAGTTCTCAAGCGTTTTTTCTGCTGAATTTCTTCTCTTTTGAGGGAAACAAAACAGAAAAAATAGAATGGGTACGAATACATTCGAGTGTATGCATAAATCTGAGATTCGTGGTTTTCTTGAAATTATTGTTGGATCTGCTTTATTTACATGACAACGTTGACGTTCCAAGAGGGTAACAAAAATACATTTTTCAAAATGAGAATATGAAAATAGGAAAGGAGCTGGAGTAGTACGGTACACTCTTTTTGTTAAACATTTATTTTTGACGACTTTTAGCGTTAATAATAATTCGTTTGGAGCTTTTTAAATTTTCTACAATGTTAAATATTTCTCAGATTATAATATTGTGGTGAACTTACAGCGAGAGTTTGAGATGAATTAACATTTTCATTTAAATCAGAATTATCAGGGTTGGAAAATGTTAAACTCGATTTAGAACTCGAAAAAATGAAATGATTCAAATACTTGGGTACCTATAAAGTTACTTCAATTTCAACTGACCCAAAAAACAAAATAGTTTCCATTTTAAAATAATTCATTTTCTAATAGAAGTGTAGGTAAAGAGAGTACATGTTTTTAAAATTTAAGGTAGAAGGTTCGTACGAGATTCATTGAAAGTAGGTACATAGTACTCATGGATATTATGTTGAAACTATCAAAACATCTCGTGAATTTGAGTTTGCAAATTTTTACACATTTTACTTCCAACTCTCTTGTTGGCAATTTAATTTACGAGTACGTTCGTTTAAAAGACTTTCTGAAGTTGAAAAAGATATTTATAATTATACCAATTATAGTATACTTATGGGACTTGATGGGTAAGTGCTTTTGAATAGATGCAACAGAATATTTTTCGATTTATAAAGCAAATTTCAAATTACAGAAATTTAACGATTATGAAAGTACATGCTTTCTCCATTCCATGACCAGTTTCCAGCTCACCCGTTATAGAATTTTTATTCAAATTGATTCAGTTTTCAATTTCCTTTCGTAATTATTGTTTGGATGTCACTTAAACAGAACTTCAATAAGAATGACAAGAAAATAATCAAGTATTTAAATTTTCGAGCTTTTCCTGATTACGTTTTCGTTTGTTTGAAACGTTAACAGCCCTGCACCCCATCTCAAAAGCAAATTTCTAGACTATTGTCGGTCGATGCTAAAATTATCATAAACAGACTGAAATTAAACGATAAAGCGGCTGTTTAACGCAATAGATTTGCCTAAAATCCACTAAAGGAAGAAGGTGAAAAAAGTTTGGTAAAAAAATAAGGAAACACACAAAGCAAGGAAAATGTAATTTGCAAGCTCGGCGAATTATCGACTTGGGTTTTGCTAATAGACTATCCCTTCGGGGGATGGTGTAGCATCTTATTTAAGTTTCTGCTCGCTACGTTTATTTGGGTAGGTGCTGATGTTGCCCGCTGGTAAACGAAATAAGTTTATGGAATTTAGGGGAGGCGGTAGGAGCTGTAAGGGTGAGCTAGTAGGCAAAATGAACGACGTTCTTTAATCGACAAGCTGGAAAATGGCGAGAGAAGGTGAAAAACGTTTTCTTGACGGTACCTTTTCCCCAACAAGATCGTCAAATTTATGTAAAGACCAGCCAAAATTGATGTCTCTAGACAGTTACACAAATCTTACGGCAAATGAAAACGGGCAACGAGCTGTGTATTTGCCATTTCTTGCGAATAAAGAGTGACAGCTGAGTGAAAGGTTTATATCTATTCCTGACAAAGGCAAGTGTACGAATATTCTGCGGCGGTTGGATATAGGATCAATGTAATGTAATCTGGAGGGATTATCGTCGTCTTTCAAAAATAGTGATTGGTTAATCGCCTTGACCTTCGAAAAATACGATACTTAAGCTTATAGAACCTAGAACTGAGGGACTTTTCAAAATGAAAAGATTACAGATTACTCCTTTAATCCTGAATTCTGAATGTTTAGGATAATCTCAGTAAACTTTTAATTCTCGTCGAAATCATTTCTAACGATTTTGAGACTTAGGCATTTTCACTTTGGGTATTAGTTACATTGGATGTCATTCACATGAAAATAGGTGCCAGAATCACCAAGAATTAATAACTTTTTTACAAGCATTATTTTAAAACGTACCTTATCAGCCCTAATACTTGTATATGTTACAGGCAGATTGTGAAACTCCAACATTTAATTAAATGACTAGGCATTTAATTAAATGACGTTTGATTTCAGGCACATTGTAAAATCACGAACAAAATTCAATAATTTGACTAGGCAGTTATTAAAATGACTAGGCATTTAATAAAATGTCGAACACTAATTAGGCAAATTGTAAAAGTGAAATATTCTGATAAAATTAAATAAATTAAAATGAATATGAGTAGGTTAAAACACTCACGGATTATTGTACATTCATCTCTAAAATGAAATAATAATTGTGGTCCGACTAACGTTACTGAACATTTGTTTTGCCTCACTTTTCATTCTATCGCGTCCACCATGTCCAATTTTTGAATGAAGTTTGTCAAGTTCATCGAACATTTTGTCTGCATGAAGATAAAAGCGAAGACCAGAACTGCCATCGCATACAGGTGCTATAAGTTTGTGCACACCTTGAACATTCACTACGTCATACTTTTTCAACAACCAAAAATCAGCAGTCCCTTTTTTTTCCATTGTTCTTCACGGATAGTACCGTTGTCATTAATTGTTCATATTTCTCTTTTGTTAAAATTACACTTTTTGGATTTGCACTTCGTTCTAAAAGTTTTGCATTAAAAATTTCACGTCTACTCGACATCTTCACTTCACTGCACTGACAAAACAAGAACTAAAATTATGAGAATATGTGTATCGAGTGGACGAGTGAAAAATAGGTGTTGGCAGGCAAAATCAGATAAGAAAGAACCATCTTCACTGCAGGATAAGAAAGAACCAGAATGGGGGGCGCGATAAGATAGAAACGAATGAACATTTCACAACCTGCCTAACTGTGTTGTGGCATTTAATTAATTGACTAGTCCTTTTATTAAATGACGTACAATTCACAGCTCATTCGTCATTTAATTAAATGCCTAGGCAATTAATTAAATGACGGAGTTTCACAATCTGCCTGTAACATATACAAAACTTGATAACTACACATATGTGCATGCATTAGAACGGCAGTGATTCGCAAGAAGGGTATAATTCCTTTCTTTCAAACGGCTATTCATGTCATAATTTATACTTAAGTAAAATAAATTCTTAAACTTATTTCATTCAGAAAAAGTTAGAAAATGAAACTATAATTAGCTATGCACATGAGATAAATGTACATTTTTTAAATCGACGATTAAAGCGCAGAAAAAGTCAACAAGTGAGAAATTCAGGGTTAGAAAATATATAAGTATCTACTGTCACTATATGCTGCACTGCTCAATGCAATGGTAATACTGACAGAAAATTTTTGGTGGCTTTTTAGAGATGATATTTTGCCAAACATCAGCTACTTTAAAACACTCAAGTTTTCAACGAAAAAATGAAAGAAGAAATGCTACTTTTTGAAATGTACCATCCTGCTTTAAATTTCCAAATGAAATACAAATCAATGCCAAAAGTATAAAAATATCTAGTGGGAAAAAACAGTTCGTTGCTGTTAAATAACTTTTAGCTAAATCCAAATCCGTTAATCGACGGAGAAATAGAGTGGAATAAAGACGCAGGGGGAAAAAAATTCGCCAAAATTTACGCTCCATTACTTTTGATGATTTGTTTAAAAAATTCGTATCTAAGCACGGTATCGGTTTTGTACGCGAAAAGACACTTCACGAAATGGAAAAGCGAAAGGAAACGACTTTATCTGGCCAAAAAAAAAGCGAGGAAAAGCGAAGTGAGGAAGCAAAAGAGAAGGTGCAAAAGGCGAAAAAAAAAATGTGGATAAAAAAACTGCACAACACCTACCTACAAAATTAATGGAAACTTCCGATATGGGATTCTTAAAGTTATGAAGGTAGTAGCAAAAAAAAAAAAAAAAAAAAGGAGAGAAGCGGAGCGAAGAGGCTGGAAATGGAGGTAAGAGACCGGTGAATGACTGGAGAGGGAAGGATCGAGAGAAGTTGGCGCACAAAATCATATTTAAAGCTCACTGTTCGTCCCCTCCACCTTTCAGAAGTTAACTAACTAGTATTTTCCAAGAATCACGACTACCCTTTCGTGTCTCTAGAACTAAACTTTCAACGAATATCATTTACAGTTTTGAAGACGCCTTCATGCTCACCTGTAAAAGAATACATTTGAATTAAATTCGAATGAAATTTTCGCAAACTTCGCTAATACTTTTTAATCAAAGTTCGTTTTCCGAAATAAAATGTTTGAGAAAATTTCCTTCAAATACGTCTTAGTAAAAACAAAACCCTGACAAGAAGCGATGGGAAATTCCACATTTGTCTTCTTATACTTGCAAAAATATCTTCTTACTTTTTATGCTCTTTTTTTTGTTCGCTTCTTCCTTTTTTATCACTTTTTTTTTAGTTTTTTTTTTTTTTTATCATAGGTACTTATATACTTACCACTTTCTGTTTTCACATTGTAGATTTTCTCTACAAAAACTACCATAATTGTTTCACACCACTCTTAATCTGTGGAAGAAAAAATATTTATGTATGTATATATAAAGAGCCACGAAGATCTTAGTCAGGATATTTTGTTCAGGGTGACTCACTATTTGGGTACACCCGGGCAATATACTCATCTGTCTTCCACATCCAAGTCCGAATATTGTGATAGAGAGTATTAATTAATTTTTTAATGCAGTGTATTATATATACCTTTATTCGAAGATCCTAATGCTGCCAGATAACCCCTCGATCATTTAAAAAAATAATAATCACGGGTAGAAAAAGAAAATTATACTTGTAGTGTATTTTTGGAAATTAAATTTGGACTTGAATTGGTTGTCAGGTACAGACAATTTATAGATATCATACAGATAAATGAAATGCCATGCGCCAGCTCACATTTGACAGACCATACCTGCCTTGGCTCCAATGCTGAAAATCCTTCAAAAAATTGTAAAATTTTTCCTTACAAAAATGTTGGAGTTTTAAAATTTTTTCTACAGACCTATTTATAAATTTCTTGCGAAGGGTCACTTTCATTTTTTAACACAAGAAACGCTGATATACTTTCGACCTTGGTCTAAATAATAAACGGAAAGCTTAAAAAATCATCGAAACCAAATGGAAAATCACAATTTTCAAAAAGCCTACTGAAGATTTGTTCCAAAATATTAATAGGATCTCCGGGTGAAAGATTTTCTTTTGAACGACTCGAAAAGAAAACCTTCGACTAAACGTGTTTTCCTTGGGAGAGAAAACTGGAGACAGTCTTGAAATTTTCAGCAGTCGTAAAAACACTGAGTGAATACGAAGGAAACATTTATTTCTGTTAGCAATTTAGCGTCGATAATCAGTCAAAACATAAAGCGATATACAAAATAGAAGAAAAAACTTTACGGGTACAAAGTGTGAACGAATTCACTCTTACGAGTACAATTACCCAAGTTCGAGGATAGGGGCTAGAATGTGCGTACTTGAAGAAGTATTTTTGAAATTGGGGAGAAAGAGGAAATGGATGAAAAAATAAACTATTAAAAAAAAACGAAAATATTCGCGAATTAACGCGTCTGGTTCGGGAAAAATCTAAGCTGGTCGTGTTTCATTTTTAGCTTTGCAGAAGGTGGAGAAATTAACGAATGTGAAGGGGGATGGGGGAGGGGAGAATGTGAAACAAGAACCTCTCGAATTTCGGGTTCGTTGCAGATTCAGTAACAATTGGGGTACGTTTTTTCAAACTGAAAATTCGGTTCCACTTTCTTCTTTTTTCCATCTTTTTCACCCGAAGTGTATTTCTTTTGCTCACCATCCGCGCACTGCACAGTGCAAATGTACACAACATTGAAAACTGTACGCAGGGTAAAGCCGTAAATTATAAGATATTGTTATTTCACGCCACATTAGACCGAATCTGCTCAACGATTTGGAAGAGAACGTAATCAAATTCCAACATCGTGTAATCGATCACCTTTTTTTTTTTATGTTGCAGCTTTCTGTCTCCTAAGCTTGCAAACCTTTTTTTATTTCCCCTTTTTCCCACGATTTTTTTCCCCATTTTCCAAGGTAATCGTGTGGTTCTTTTTTTTTAGTTTTAGCAGATTTTCATATTTTTCTACCGAGCAGAATTATACTTCATTATGGACACAGCCCTTCAGTGTATTTAGTGAAATCAAAAATGACATTGCCACACTCTTATAGTTCTACTCATACGAGACAACCTTCACAGTCTAAGGTTGAAATGCACTTTACGAAAAATTCCTATGATACTATTACAGCGGCTAATTTTTGACTCAACTTGCACAACACAGGAATAATTCGAGCCTTATCATGGAGAAAGGTGTAAGTGCCATTTTTGGCAGAATCGACTTATCTGTACAGAAATACGTATACGTAGGTACCGGGTATCTACTATGAATTTATGCCAATAGCGTGGTCCAACCTGTTTGTGCTAGACGTCATATATTTTACTCAGAAAAAAATCTTATAGAGTGCGTTGGTACTTATACTTACAACCATCTCCATGCAATAGTTGAGTAAAAAAAAAAGGTCTCCTGAAGAATTTGTACAACGGCACTCACACTTTTTTCCCACGGTAAGGCCTCAATTATACACTGTCCAGCATTTTCTTATTTTCTCTATTTTATGAAACACTGACTTACTTTCAGCTCAATCAAGCTTTAATAAACTGACACTCTGGAAGCCCTGCTCGCTTCGTCGTGTGAGAAATAACGATCACAGGAACAACACAAAAAACGTCAAAGTAGTTCCTATAGGAGCTCAAATCAAATTGAACACAAGATAAAGATAAAAGAGCACGTTAAATGAAAACAAAAGTATCACATTTTCAACACGTTTGAACATTGAAATATCACAGAGGAGAAATTTTAAAACTTGAACATACCCATATTGTTTTCATGAATCGCGAATGGAGTAGGTAGGTACACTACAAAAATTACAAACTAATTGAGGTACAACAAAACGAATTTACTGACAGAGCACAGAAAAACTGAAGAGCTTTGTTAAAATTATCAATGATAAACAATTCAACCGATAATAAATCAAGATCAAAATAACCTTAAAAACAACTGAATAAAGATCAACTATAACAGATATCACAAAAATGAAATGAAAATGTTTTAATTAAGTACCTATTAGAATGAGCTCAACTTTCAACCGACAAATATTCAAATTATATAACTCATCTTGTCTGAGCTTGTGATAGAGAAATGATAAAAATGAAAAAATTATCTAAAAGATTTATGAATGACGAATTCTAACAGAAACAGTAAATAATATCAGAGCTCGTAAGTGCAGAAATTGTTACAAAAGCTCGGATCAGAAATAAAATGAGACTGAAAATAAAAATGAAAATATGTAATTCAATTGAAAATGCTCATCATCAGGATATTAAAGAAAATTTAATAATAATTAATTGAAATTTATTATTTATTTTCATCATCAAATTAATAAAAGAGAAAGCTATAAGAGAAATGATCGTGAGTAATTTTGAATAGTCGGCTACCATACTCGTACTTTAATTATCGAAAAAATGTTTTAATTAAAACAAATATTTTAATCTAACGATCAGTTTAGTTGAAGGAAAAATAAAAATATTTATTTAATTTTGGCCAAAGTTGAGCTCCATTAGACCATTGTCGTCTTATTTAGTTTGATTAATTTGAATCAGTATAGTTACTAAGAGAATTTTAAAATTATTGAAAAAGTTGAAAATAATTACCCTATGGGCAAAATATTTTGAAAACGGATCCGTTTTATTCCGGGTTATAATCCGTTTCTGGATTATAACCCGGAATTTTCCTGTTTTCCGGCTTCTAAAACGGATTTCGAACGGATTGTAATCAGTCTTGCCGGAAATGAGTCCGGATTATTTTCCGCGAAGGCTGTTTTATCATATTTGTTGGCCCGGGTTATAATCCGTGAAACCGTTTTACAAACGGATTTAGAAAAATTGCCCAAAAATTATCACTGATTATAATCAGGAAATCCGTTTTACAAACGGATTTGGAAAAACAATCAAGATGAAAAAAATATCGGCAAATTTTCAGATCCGATGGTCGAAAATAAAAACGGACTGACAACGGATAAAATTCTCATTTTCCGGACCATTTTCTCATTTTTTGCCCATCCGGTATGTTCTCTGACCTTAGAGATGAAGTATACCTAGGTAGAGATACTTGCTTCAATTTTTTTAAAAGACGTTTGAAATTTCATATTTCTCTCACTGGTCAGACAGAGCAGGAATTCTCTTTCATCTGTTGTGTACCAAAAATAACATCATACTCGTATAATATACAGCAACCACCAAATGCATATTATACTATGCGGTCTTTTTTTCTTTTTGCAAGATTTAAATAAAAATTATTCTCAGTGCTGCTCTGTATCTACTGGTACGAGTAGATATAAATAGAAAAGCGATGAGTCTAGTTCACGTACGTTGGATTGCAATTTTCATCCCCCTCCGTTTTCCAGCGATAATGGAAAAGGGAAAAAGGATTTTGGAGAGAATTTGGGTGGAGGCTGAAGAAGGATATGTTGTTGCGCATCGTGTTCAGCGAATTATCGCGGAATCCATTTACGCTTTCGAATTTAATTAAGCGGATTTTAATGTAAATGAAACGCAGAAATATTATTAAAATATGTGAACGAGGGGTACTTGTTCGAAAACCGCAAATGCTTCTCGTATCTTTTTCATACTTACGCAATACCTATAATATTCGAAAGCAAGTCGATAAAGATTCCTAAAATTTGTAACCTGACAGCGATATGAAATACAGATATTTTTTAACCTCAATGGAGCGTGTGTAATGGATGGTGTAATGCGGAAAAATCTGTCTCTTTCAAATTACTGGCTACCCATATTTTCCAGGCATCCAGTGTGATTGTATTTTAAGCACTCGACCAGAAGAGGAATCCGAAAGAATCAAATGAAAATCACCCACGTTGCCGCCTACGGTAAGGTACTAAAAATATTTTGAGGAAAACTATTCGATCGTGGAAATACTCGTGCCAAACTGTTTATCGTAATAGCTGTAGCCTTTGCGAAGAGTCGTGTGGGCGAAGAGTAAAAAGAATTCATCTTCAAGAACTCAAAACTTGAATTCTTTGAGTGTAAACTTATATTTATCAACTTGTTTCAGTGGCGCCCACCCAGGGGGTCAAGTGGTGCGGTCGCACCGGGCCTCACGATTTAGGGGCCCCATCAGATGGGAATTTTCACCGTCCTTTACTACCAAATATGTTGAAAAACATTGAAGTGAACCAAATGGTGAGGGGGCCTCTTTGCTGAAAAGGGCCCCACAAATGATCTTGTACCACCTATTTCAAAATAAGTGTGCGTCACTGACTTGCTTTGGTCTCTCTTGGTAGGTACCTCTAAAAATAAGCTAGTCACGTGAATGGGCCGCTGGTCTGAGGTTATATTTGAATGGTAATCTATGATTCACTTCCAATCCTTCGGAGGATATTGCGAATAACCCAAATTTTTGAAATGTGGATACTCTTGTTCCTCAAAATATTGAATAAGATTTCTGAAATTCAGCTTCGTTCAATAAGCAGCTATATTTGTCGAAGCCAAAGCTTGTTTCAAGCATCATATCAATGTAACAATCGAAAAAAAAATACAGCCATCTTTTGGAACAAAATTCTAGGTCAATCCAATCAAAAGTGAAAAAGTCACTATCGAACTGATATTTGCTTGGCTCACATAATGCTTTTACCACACGCCTTCTCACGGAAGAACGTATTTTCATAAAATTCCGAATTTACGTATGTCAGCTGTAACCGTAGGAAAATCAGTTCTAATATATACATATATATAATATATATATGAGTATAAGAGCGAATATGGCTGTAATCCTAAAACTTATCGATATTCTGGTTCCACACGTTTGGCCTACGTTACACGTCATTCACGTTTTTCACTCGTCCATAAAAACCTTAAGATTTCGTATTTAGGATGCATCAACGTTATTTGCACGTACACAAATCCGAGAAACGCAAAAAGGAAACACGCTTGCATATTGAATGAAAAAAAGCGGCTGAATTGCTCGAAAATAAATTCAGAAATCTTTTTTGTTCGTCGATGCCCTCCACACACGTAGGCTATAATACATATTATTCACATTTACAGACAGAAAATCGGAGTAAGAAAATGGAAAAATGCAGAAAAAAGGTTTCTGCAATTCGAAAATTGCAAAAGTAGAAAATATAAAATGAAAGAGAAACATTTACTATGGAAACTCGTGGAAATAGGTAAGTGTCAATATGAAGAATAGCATATGAAAATGGAAAAAATATCGATTTGAGAATAAAGATGACGAAGTAGGGTGGGTTTTGGTAAAGGTTTTTATCAGAAAATAAACTAGCGAGGGTTAAAACTGATATTAGATACTTCATACTCGTACCTACATATTATTTTGTTACACTACATATAATCATGACGGAATCGTATAAAATGTTGGGCAGAACATGCTTATTACGGATACCTATTTTTCAGGAAAGTGAAAAATTATTGGATAAAACCAAAGGAGATACATAAAAATTTGTTTTGAATCTAAAAATTTGCTCGTAAGTTTTTCCTTAATTAATTCGAAATATCACATTTTTATTAGCTAAAACTGAATTTAAGTTAATAGTACCTACCTATACGATATAAACGTAAGAGGATTCATCAATTTGTTCTCGTACCATAACTCATGGATCCTTGTTCCAATTGTATGAGTTCAAACGCAAAAATTGATGTCTTAATAGAATTCAGTGTGAACTTTCACTAAAAAGCTAGGTACTTTTGTCTCACCTACAATATCTCAGACATGAGGCGTATCTTTCCAAAACGCATTAAGTTACATAAAAAAAAGTGATTTTTCCGGAAAGAAAAAAAAAACAGTTTTCCTTCTAAATAATTTCTGATGACTCGATGAAACTTGACAGGTTCATAGTTGAGGATTTATGCAACAGGAGCCTATGTTGTTTCACTCCCCTCCCTCAACTATTCAAATCACGAGCTTATACGTCCCTAATTTCTCCTTTCTGCGCCTTCACTGCCTAACACTTTCACTACTAACAGGTTTTTGGTTGGAGAAGAAATTTCTGGGAAATTCACAACAGCTCGAGGTCAGGTACATACAATGCAGCATTGAAATTTCAATATTTATTGGCTTCCAAGCAATTGAAAATGAAGAACAATTTATTTATTATCTACGAATGCTTGGCAGCCAATAAATAAAAAAATTTCAATGACTCGATGCGTTCTGGAGAACGAAAAAATATATTGTTAATCTCTTTTCCTCTTTACCTATCCTACAAATATCAAAAATCATAGAAATTGCAATGAATATTATGTAGTTTGCAAAGTAAACGACCCAGTGGCATCTCTAACTTCATTTTGAGAAAAATGGACTTAATACATTTTGGAAAAATACCTTCATATACGTACTTAGCTAATATAAGAAACTTGAATATTCAAATGTTTCTTAGTATTTTTCTTCTCACTTTATCATTAGACCAACCAATTTTGCAATAAGTTATTGTAAAAACGCGAAAAAAGGGATTTTGGTCGAAATCATCTTATTATTTATTTTTTTGTTTTCTTTATTTATTTGCATGTGCTGAGAATTCGTTCCTTAAAGTTTAGCTACGTGCTTGGTTAATGGACGAACACACAGATCTAATGAATAGTGGGACACATACGTTTCTTTACTCCTACACTATTCCATCTGCACCTCACAATTTCGATTTTCCTCCTTTAAGGTGAATTGAATCCCTGTGCGATATGCATAAAAAAATTTATAGGTCGAAGTTTCTCTCGTGTATGCAGTGCATGCATCCGTATGCATCTGTGAAAACGAATAATAAAATGGCGAGCAAAAAATTTACTTCCTTCCTGTATTTCGATAGGTAGGTAAATAAGAAAATAAAAGAAGTCTACCTTAGACACCTATGAAAATAGGTGACTGACGAAGGGTTAGCATCGTGTGCACACAAAAAATAGAAGAAATGGCGAAAGAGAATATATTAAGGACTGGTGAGAGACAAATCACGCAGAAATATGGGAAATAAAAGGGGCGCGTTAAAGGGATAGCCATATGGGGTTGAAGGAAATAGGGTAAAGGGTGCAGGGGGATTCGGATGAGCGAAAAAGAAGATATCGTAGACGAAGCGTGACAAGCCGGTATCAGTTGAGTGAAAACTGTCTGCCAGTAAAACGTACGCCTCTGGAATGCGGAAGAATTCACCAGCAAGAGCCGAAAAAAAGCTTGGCGGAAAAAAGTCCGTCAGAAAAAAAAAGAGAGAAAAAAATTGCGGGGAAAAAAAATTGGAAAATGGTATTTGACGTTCTCCGAGTGTGTGAAGAAATGAAAGTGGATGGGGTGCTGCGATCGAAAGAAAATGACCTTTTCGTCTCCAATATACTTTTTTTCAGCTTTCTTCAAATCGAACATTAAAATCGAGCTAGAGTGCCGCCGTTGAAAAAAATAAAAAGATAAAAGACTGGAAAAACGCTCTATCGAGTTGTGTACAAAATGCAAATTGAAATCGGTAAAGCGGGTTATTCGACCTTTTTCAGATGTCGATATATTCTTTTTTTCCTCAGCTTTTTTTCTCACTCCGCCATCCACATTTAAGGAAGTACGTAAAATTTTCAGCTATTCAGTCGCATACGATTTCAAAAAATGTTTAGAATCTTTTTTTCTATTTTTGTGTTTGCTTTTTTTTTTCTTTCTTTTATTTCTCTCTCTTCCCTTTCACAAAACCTTAGCTTGTGTAGCTTTATTCTTTGCAACCGTAAAGTCTATTCAATGGCAAACAACCGAAAATAATGAAAATTGATTTGACGACTCTTCAGAGACAGTTTGTTGGCGCTTTTTTAATGGCGATCGACAATTTAAAATACGTAAACAAACTACAGAACGCAAGTACTTCGACATTTTTAAATGTTTGATTATAGATTAGTGAATTTCAAAGCCCAATGTTACGAAATGGAAGTTCGAATAGGTTGTTAGCATCTTGAAGAGAAAATTTTCAAAAATGAGATTTTTACATTTCCGGTTTTCATGGATGATTTTCATCTTAGCAGGGTTAGTTTACCTGTGAAAACCTGCTTATTAAGATAGGGTTAGTCAAAAGTTGGAGCTGGGTATGGAATACTTTTTCATGTGAAGCGTTTTTATATGATATTTACGCTAAAATCACATTTTTATAAAGGTCGTTGATCGTTAAGTACTATATGGGTGAATGTCCATAATAATGTTGATATTCCTGTCCCGGCTGAATACTATAATAATTTTTTTAACGATGAATATGTAAAATATCCATTCTACGTGCTCTCTACTGATCCATAATGTTAGAAGTATTATCTACGCCTCTTTCTTGCTTATAGCTGAAGTCAACTCTAAAATGATGAAAGAACTGTCATCTAGTGTAACATTTGATTACCTATATATATCCCCTAAATAATTTCTACGAGGTACATTGCCTTTATTTTATTATTTTGGGGTTCTACTTCAACAATTTTAACATTAATCGATAAATACTACCTTCACTGAAGTAAAGATTGAATCGAATAAGGAAAAGAGGAAAAATTAAAAGGTGGATCGAGAATGGAAAAGAAGAAAAAACAATAATCAGAATGGAGAAGCTCGTAAAACGAAAGCTGAAATGTTTTTAACTGCTTCGCTTTTAGTTGTTCTTGTCACCAACGATGTCGTCCAAAACACGAATTATCACGAAATTAATTTAGTAAAATAAGGGAAAGAAGAGAAAATAAGCGCAGAAAATATCGTTTCTAATTAATAAAAGTTCTTTGTGATCTAATGACATTGCTCTTCACCTTACCTATACAGGATGTTTGAAAAAAGCAACTTCAATATTCTTCTGGTGCTTTTAGCTCTTTTCTCGCTTTTTCGTGTTTGATTGTGAGAACTTTTTGGAGGACAGTTTGAAAAGGGTAGACGAAATGAATACGAACCCTAGTATTCACTAAAGAAATTCTAGAGCACCCTGTATACCATTATAAGGTATCTTGAAGAGAAAGAAGTAAATGAATATCGAAATTGGAAGTTTGAAAGAAAGAAATGCGATTGTTTATGCAAACAAGAATCTAATAATGTTTTTAAGTTTGATTGTTTTTTTATTCTTTTTAGTTTTTACCAACTTCCTCCTACTTTTCTTCCCAAGTATTTAAAGTTTTTGTTAATACTTTTTACACTCTTATTTTTTCCACTGAAAAGCCACTTGTTTCTGATTGTTTTCTTTCTTGCTCGTAATTTGTCCGATGAAAGTTTGATCTTTTCGATTTGTGTTTTCTCTGTCTGCCTTTTTTTTTAGTCTGTCGAAGAAATGGCTCAGCAGAATAATTAAATTAACAGAGAGAAAGAAAGTAAAAACGAGCAACGACAATGAAAAGAACAAGAACGAAAAAAAAATCGTCTGGTAAAATGCTCATCGAAAGTTGCAAAAACAAATTTCGATCTTACTTTGTACTTATGTGTTTTCTCACTTTTTTCAGATCTTAAGCCCCATTCCTCTCACTTATAAAAAAAAAAGTTTCTGTATTCTTTTTTATTTTACCCTCCTCCTCATTTCATGAATTTCTGTCTCTCCCAACTTTGGACTTACCTTCAAAAATACGAACGTAACTTTTGTTCACAGTGAAGAATTTTCCTTTGGAAGGGTAGGTACGAGTACGAGTAGAAAGAAGAGTAAATCTCTTATTTTTCGTCACTACAGCTTTTTGCAAAAGTGCGCTTTTTCTGTTTCTTTATGTGCTTTAACAAGACAGAATAACATTTAAAACCCACGTTTACAGATTATGTATATAAAAAAGTGCATCAGCGTACGTTTAATGAAGTTTGTTAAGGGTATTAACTTCGTTTAATTTATTAAAGTGTTCTTTTCCAAAGATGAGTGGTGAGGGGTTGAAGAATATAAAAAACCGTCTTTTAAGTTTTCTTGTTGTCTTTCGCTTTTATTTTATTTCCATTTTTTATTGTTCTTTGTTCTTTACTTTGTCTTTTTTACAGCCTAAAAGTCGAGAAATACACTCGGCAAATACGAGACCACCTGAGCGAATATTTTCAAGAAGTTTTTTCAATTTTTAAAATTTCTTCCAGTTCAGCGTAGATTCTTCGTCTAAATTTCATAATCGGGGGGGAAAATATCCGTAAGCCTACGCATAGCAGTAACATTTTTTAACGTTTTAGAGCGAAAGAGGGAAGTAGAAGAAAATTTTAAGCAGCTAGTTGATTTGACAAAAAAATTCTTCATCAGTTTCATATTTTTTTGAAGGTAGACAAATTTGAATTTAAATTTCACATTCTTACTCGTATTATTATTTAATTGGCTGAAAACAATTTTTTCTGTCAAGTAACGCGGTATAAGCGTTTCACATTTTTTTATTGATTGTGCAGTGGATTTACATACATATGGATTGTACAGTGGGTTAATGGACAATTTACAACCTTTAATCGAAGTAATTATTGAAGATGAATTCTTTGCACTGGGCGTTAGTCAATTTCAAAACATAATGTCCGGTCCTTCCGAGAAGATAATGTCCTGTCCTTCCGTGATAGTCCAATGTTATGATGACGTCATCATACTACTGCAAATGATGCCGTCATCATACCCATATGTAACATAGGAGATGCACGTTTTTGAAGATGTTGAAGATGAATTGAAGATGAATTCTTTGTACTGGGCGTTAGTCAATTTCAAAACATAATGTCCGCCAGTTTTTGTCCTTCCGTGATAGTCCAATGTTAGGATGGCTTCATCATCAGAGTCCAATGTTATGATGACGTCATCATACCTATGTATAATATAAGAACCGTAGATGATGACGTCATATCTACGTATAACATAGGAACTGCAGCTGGTGACGTCATCATACCTATGTATAACATAGAACACTAGTTATAACATTTCAAAAGATGTTGATGACGTCATTATACATTTACTTATAAGATTGGAAAAGTAACCAAGTAAAATTTTTCAGGAAAGAATTATGAAGAAATATTTATAAGTCCCAATACGCTTCATATTTAAACAATTTTGTTTTTATGAGAAACATTTTTGGACACTTTTTATAATCTCCTGTTGTAAAAGAGAATTCATCTTTCGCCTTCATGAAACTTCAGTGAAGGCTGTAGCTATTATGTATCTTCATAATTCTGTAAGGAATGTCCAAAAATCATTAAATTGTGTCTTATTCAAATGAATTTTCATCGGCTATAATATTTCAAAATAATATCTTTGCTAGTTTCATAAAATCTGGTATTCTATCTTCAGTCATTCTTACGTTGCTAAAGAAGGATGAAGAAGTATTACTCAGAAAACAAATTTCTGTTACAATTACAAATTCTAGAAAATTTCAACAACGAAGGGTAAGTTCAATAAGATGAATTTTTGATTTTTACACTAATTTTATACTCTCGAGGGTAAAAACTGCAAACCATCAGAAAAATTAGTATAAAAATTACGTAGGTATGTATGCTAATTTTAATTATTTACGTTCGTTATTCTACATGTACATTTAATGGCTTGAAAAATCAAAAGTACTGAAATATCACCATTCACCAAGTTATCAGTTGAATTACCTATCTTGAAACAGTATATCTATAGTAGGTATACTTTATAAGTGGAATAAAACTCAAGTAATGGAGTAAAGTAGTAAGTCCTTTTCACTAGGTATCTTTAAAATTTTATCATTTTTTTCCTTTAAAAGAGTATTTTATAACTTCATTTTCTGAATAACTAATTATGATTCTAAAATAGTTACTATATATTCCCTCATATTCACTCATATTTTCAAATTTTAATGAACAATAAGAATCCAAAGACTAAATTCTACTTGTCAGTGAAAAACGTACGTATATAACCTATACTTGTCTCCACAACAAATGAAAAAAAAAAAAAAATTAAAAGTCTAAAAATAACTCTCTTCTCAGAGGCGGAAAGGGTAGCTGAAATATCGTCCATTTTCTTTTAAATTAAATTTATTTTTGCAAATACAAATCATATTCGGGTTGAAAGTGGGTTGAATGAGTCCTTTTTTTTTTATGAGGAAACTCCTCGAGCAATGGAATATATAAATTTGTCTCTCTCACCCTTGGTGTCGAACCGTGAAAAATATACGCGGAAAAAATTATTTTGCTTTTTTTTCTCCTTGCTCCAGTACGGCGAGGAAATTTGTTTCACCAAATGTATTTGAGTTGAAGGCAAAAAAAAAAAAAAAAAAAAAATAGAAACGAAAAAGATTTGGGGGAAAAAGAAATGAACGTATAAAAAGTATCGAGAGAAACACACGTTCTTCCAATTTATGATATCTTCTTATAAAATTGTCGTCGTCGTCGTCGGATAATGTAAGCGTTTATTTAATCTTTGCAAATGCTAAAAATGGCAGAAAACAAGCAAAGCGTAAAAATATAGACTGTATTCTCTCTTCGAACAAATATCGCAATTTATGAGGGCGAAAAAGAGATTGATAGAGAAATAGAAAATGGTTCTGAAAATAAGGGGTGACAACCTCTCTACCTCTTCAGACCCTTCCCCCTGAATTCCAATTTTATATATTTTTAAATAAAACATTAACAAAATATTCATCTACAAAGTAATCGAGACAAGCAGAAACTAATCCACCGTCAACCAACTCTCAGATTTAGTTGAGATTTTGTTGTTTTTATTTTTATTTTCAATCAATGTTTATTCTTTTTCTCTCTCCAGTGCAATGCTTTTAAATGTTGAATCCAGGTTGGAAGCTAACCAAAAATTGAATTTGTAATTGTTTTTTATTCGAGAACCGTGGGCTAGCTTTTATTTATGAAGGGGCGGATCTTGTTTTTCGTTTTTGCAACGTTTTACTTTGATAAAATTTTTCCTCTGCTTTTTTTTTTTTTGGCAATTTCCAACAATTTAATCAAGAAACGAAATCGTATCGTCGTTCAGACATTTATTCAAGCGAATTGAAAGGACATAGACAGATTGTTTAATCAGATAAAAATTTATTGGGATAATCTTGTAATCAGATTAATAATGTCATCGCCTACTATAATTATATATAGTCTCTAAATTAAAACAATGGGCTACCTTGTTCTTACCTTAAACCAGGCAGTACTAGATAGCCAGCAAGCAATTCTTTCCTGATCGATTTTCTACTCAGTTTTACTCTAATCACAGAGGAAAAATGTTTTAAGCACTACTATGCTATTCTAAAGTTTTACCAAAAACAATAAATGAAGAAGTAGCAAATGATCTTTTCAACATTAGCTACTGTTTATGCTGATGAGTGATAAAATGGCCAGATTTATTAAGTACAAATCTGACTTATAGTATCAGTTTGATTGGGCAAAATTTTAATTGTTGGGCATCTAAATTCATGAGAGTCCATCTTTTTGAATGGCTCTTCTAAAAAATACGCTGCAAAAAATGACTAAGCAATTATTCACTATTTTTAGATGGGAAAATTTGGATGTTTTGAAGATTGTAAAAGAAATGACTGCGAAAATGATAAAAATTACCTACATTTTACGATGCGATTTACAATTTTTACAATTTTAAAACTGTTCCATTTTATCATTAAAAAATAATTATGTACTACAAGTATTCATTTTTTTAGAGATATTCAGTTGAGTTTTTTAATGTGTTGATTCCTTTTCTCGTTACACACCTCACCATTTTAGAATTGTACACTATTCGCGATTAGTTTCAGATAAAAATGAAATCAAAATCTCAACTCTTGACCCATTGCTTCGAACCACGTGTCTCTAAACATGCTGGTACCCTAAAAAACCGTCAAAAAATTGTAAATAATTAAAGAAATGGCGTCGACTGAAAAACTTGGTCAGCAAATAGTGTATACAGTATACACGACTGCTCAAACTACGAGTAAATGTTAAACGACTATTTGCTCAGTCCGTTCAACAAATGCCCGGCAAACTTTTCCGACGCCGATCGTTTTCTTTTTTTGTTCGCATCGTTTTTCCGTTTGTTTTTCTGGAAACTCGTAAAATAATCTCTTCGTCGATTACAAAAACCGCTGCTTTTTTCCACTCACTCCGCACCATTTTGCACGCGCAAGAAAGAAACGACCTTACAGACAAAATGATAACTTGTCGGATTCAGCATGTCGAATTTATCTCAACTATTCTATCCCAGACTTGAGACAAGGACTAAAGAGGGTGGGAGGCAATAAGAAACGGGGATTTTAATTTGTTGTCATCTGAAAATTAATTTTATGGAAGGAAGAAAAAAATAAAGACCTAATTTACGACCATAATATTTTCTTTTATGGAAAAAAAAAAAAAGATGGCAAATGCGGGTGTGAGAGTTTGGCTGAAGAGAAAATCCTTTCTAAAAAGCCTAAAGCCATCGATCGAATATGGAACTATATAGTAAATCCGCTTTAAAGGATTACGTTTCATATTCGCTTCGTTTAAAGTCTTTTATTGTCGTTTTTCGCATTTTCATGCGAACGCTTACATTAGGTTACAATCGTAAAAAGTTTTATCGCTCGTGTTTTCGAGAAAAAAAAAAAATTAAACGTCCCTCGTCAACCAAAAAACAACAAAAAAGCCATCCTTGTCGTCTCTCATTTAGTAACATAGATGACTCGTTTTTGTTCTGCCCTGTGGCCCTTTTTATGCTTTCTGTCGTTAATGTTTTTAACTTATGTCAAATTGAGGGAATGGATAATGGATACTAACCTGAAATTCACAATTAAATAATGTAAGTACCTATTCTATAAGATATGTTCAACCAGAGCGATTAATGGTTATAACAATAATTCCTCGGAATTTTGGTTGGCATACTTCATTTTACTAATAAAACACAAAACTTGCAGTAAAATTTAAAAATACATCGACTCAATATAAAATTGTTTGTAGACAGAGTTGATCAAAGGCTTCAAAAAATTTTCCCGGTTGAATTTTCCTCACCCCTTTATTTTTTCTCCATTTCAGCGGTGCCAGGGGGTTGGCCGAGAAAAATTATTAAAAAATATCAACATCCAAAAACTTTATAGGTACGGATGTCGATTTGGTGTTATTTTTTTCTTTATTTTTTTTCTCGTTTTCAGTTTATTTTGGGGGGCAAAAAATTGAGGGGCTGGACAGAAATTTTTTGGGTAGTATTCCACCACTACTCCATCTGTTATACTCTGTTCATTTTTCAGATTGCCAAAAACGGAAGGTGAAAATTCACATTTTTCAACATATTTATGCATCATCGGTGTTTCTAAATCGAATCTTTCTAGGCACTTCACTTGGATTTACAAAAAACTGCTTCGAATATAACTGATAAGGCGAAAAAAGTACAAGGAAATGAAATTAAATCAGATAGCCGTTCCGTTTTTTGTCACAATGAGAACGAGTAAGTAGCCTACAGCTATAATCCTCTCCCCAAAGTCCTACAACCTGCAATCATCGGCAATTTTAAAAATGAACAGGATAATAGAAAGGGAATCACTTTACAACGTTCCATTATAATAATAATAATAATAATAACAATATTATTGTAAGATTCTTAGAAAATAATGAAGAATCATGCAAACACATCTATCATCTTTCTACTCTTAAAATCAATCAACAGATGAATATAATCTAAATCTGGTATATATATGAGAGAACTCTACAACTCACTATATCAGTGAGTGCTTCAACACAGACAGAAACTGTGGCTATTTAAGAATGTGTTCACATATTCTTACATCCCCATTTTCGAGAGGATTCTACCGCACCAGGGAAAGCCTTGAGCTGATCGTTTACCAATCTTGGCATTCCGTCTTCCTCAAGCCTTGAGCTGATCGTTTACCAATCTTTGGCATTCCGTCTTCCTCAAGATCATGCCTTGAGCTGATCGTTTACCAATCTTGGCATTCCGTCTTCCTCAAGATCATCCCACTAGCTTGGCATGTGTTGATTGATTTGTAAGATTCTTAGAAAATAATGAAGAATCATGCAAACACATCTATCATCTTTCTACTCTTAAAATCAATCAACAGATGAATATAATCTAAATCTGGTATATATATGAGAGAACTCTGCAACTCACTATATCAGTGAGTGCTTCAACACAGACAGAAACTGTGGCTATTTAAGAATGTGTTCACATATTCTTACATTATTATTATATATACTCAGTTCAACTATTATATAAGAGTGCCTCTCGTAGTCGTACTGTGGAAAGTAGAAGAAATAGCTGGCCATCAAAATCCTACATTCTGAAAAGGATCTCATTATTGGAGGAAAAAAATTGATACAAACAGTCCACTACGTAATTTTGAAAAGTTAAAATATTATTAAAATTTGAAATAATAATTTTGTTTGTGTAAAAAAAAAATCTAAAATTAATGAAAGAGTGTTGTGATATTTATGTAGTTCTCAGATTCTGACAGTCTACATTTTTAATCTCGTAATAGTAGGTATTAAGTGTAAGTCATACATTTGTTCACAGTCTTACTCCAGGGCTAGGTTTTCTTCTCCTCTGGTTTTATGTCATGCTCTTTATTTGAAACTAGCAGACTCTTTCTGTCTGTATAGGTAGAAAAAAAGAAAATATAAATTATGAAGCAGCTTTGTTTCTGCAAAAATAAAAATCGTTGTCCAACTTGTAAAATTGAATTACCTATATCTTGGAAATTTTGAAGTAAAATTAAAATTGTTCGTAAATTTATAGTCTTCTCCTTTTTCTATACCAGCCTCATAAATTTGAAACTTATGAAAAAAAAGTCTTGAAATTTATCCAATGCGTTTTGAATGTTGCATTTTGTTCCAATTTTATTGAAAATCTTTATACCAATTTCAAGTATTTTTCGAACAATTTCTCGCACGAGTATAAAAATACGTCGAAAGAATTGACTTCGTACAGCCACAGGTTCCTCTATCAAAAATGGAAAACTAATTCGATTCCAGCAGTGTACCTCCTCGACCAATTAAAAAGCAATAAATAATAGCGGAACGTTCAGCTCGATGCATCGATCTCTGGAGAAATTCGCCAACGTCTCCCCCTCCCCCCCGCGCCAAGGACTCCTACGTTTCCACTTTAACGACACTTCGTCTAGCCACGAAAGATCAAGATCCCATTTCGACTTTCCCACTCCATAAGTCCATATCCTAAACCCCTAAAACTGTGGCCAATTAATTCTACGCGATAGAGACGTTTTTAGTGTCACGGTAAAATAGGCGAACACGTTTTTACTTTTTATTTAATTTTGGCTCCGTTTCGATTAGTTTCCTAGCCCCCTCGTCTTTTGAGTATCTTCTATTTGCTACCGTTACGATGCTGCACACTATTTTCATCTACCCCCCTCCCTCCCCCGCCAAAAAAGTCGCGATTTTACGAATTACCCGAGAAACTCACTCGCAATCATCCCCCAACCACTACATTGGTTGGAATATAATTGCGTATCCGCTGGTTAGTTATATATATCAGTCATCCCTTTTTCTTTCATTTCTTCTTCAATACGAAATTGATTTAGAATCAATTTTTTCATCTTCCAAGCTAGCACTCAAGTCAGAACTTGATAATAGATTGATTAAGAAATTCAAGTCATATTCTAACTACATATTTAGAATTTCTAAGCAGTATAATTATTCGTAACATATTATACTGGTGAATTTTTCATTAATTAAAAATAGAAGCGGTCTAGCGTTTCATCAGTTGACATTTTATTATGTTATTGAGAAGACAGGTGAACTATCCTATTTTACTCTGTAATATTCATTTTTCATCAGAACATAAAAATCTAACTTTGTAAAATTTTTGACAGACCTTTCTTCTTGAAAGTAACAACATGGTTACTGTCAAAAATCCATTTTATCTTTTAAAGTTGGGGATTAATAAAACATTTCTGCATAGGCTACTGCTTCCAGTACTGACTTTTCATTAGTGGGGCTGTAGTCTCACATAATTGTTTTACTACACTCAAGAATACTACCTATTCTTTTATAAGCACTTCAGTATCTCGAGAAAATTTCCATTAAATATTTCAAAATCATTTTGGTACCTACTCGTACATATTTTCCAGAATTTCTTGAATTTTTTGTTCATTCTTAAAATTATATAGTTAGTCTATTTCCTCAGTGGTTTTTATAGTTAAGGTAGCAGAAACACGAAGAAATAAAAAACAAAATATCTCATCAATAACTTGATAATACTGCCACCGAAAAAACCTCTTTAGTGAATTAAAGCTTTTTCAAAATGAAAAAATAATATTTTCACATTTTGTATAAATCATTTGAAGTGAGAAAGCTGGGTGGGAAGCACTGTTTTTCGAATTTTGGTGATGCACTAGCAGTATTTCTGTTTCAGAATTCAATAAATCAATGGCAATGTGATAGTGCCTTTTGTAATTTCTCTATTCTTTTTTTAAATTTACTTATTTATTTATTTATTTATTTATTTTTTTTATTTTGGCTATGTTCCGAGAATAAAATAGCCCATTATTACTTGAAAAAATGAACTGGCCACAAAATGGAGGACACGATCATTGTTGGTTTCCTAAATTTCTTTATCTCCTTCATTTAAATTCCTACTCGTTTTTTCCTTCATCCCTTCACCTACGTCGATTATAATTAAAATGAATTGGGAGAAAAGTGAAATGTACTGAAATGGTATTTGGCGTTGAAAGACTTGGAGAAATAAACTCTCAATATACTCTATAACGACACTGCTAAAAAAATGTATACGTAGACTACAGGTACATAGTTGGTAACTCAGCTGAACATTTCGTCCTTTGTATTTGGCGATTATTTTCAAGCCATTCCTTTCCCCATTTTTTCGACTGCCACATTTATTGAAAATTTGGCTCAGATTTCAGGATACTATTTAATTATTTATAATAAAGGAAGTCCATAAGGCCACGAATGTTTCTTGGCAAAATGTACAAAAAACTATCTAACTTATAAATATTTGAAAAGTTCTTTGAAAGCTTGGTTACTTTTTTATTTATTTTTTTATTTATACTCGTAAAGATAGGGTTATTTTCAAAGCTGACCAATAAAAGCTTTCTCTGCTACATGTCAGTTTTTTAGAGAATAGTCGAGGATATTTTAAGCTTACTTATTAAAGAATTTTTGCTGTAGTACCTAGGTATCTGAAATAATTTGATGTTTTTGAATGAAAATAATCAAAAAGTATTTCTCGATAAAAAGAAGCGTTGAAAAAGTTTCTTGTAATTTTTATCGATGGGAAAGTTGAAGTTTTCTAAGTTAATTTTGGATGAGTTATTCCTGGTTGACTCCATAAGGATTAAAATATACAAAAATACTTTACCGGACTCTTCTCTTTGATATAATTATGCGTAGAACAGAACAATATTAGTCACAAGTATTAAACTGAAAATGGAAACTTCTTGAAATGTGGAAGTGAATAATTTTATACATGCTAATATATGTACTTTTAGTAACTTGTTTAGAAGGAATGAGTACATTTTCTAAAAGTGTATAAAAGAAACTTTTTTTTTTATTGATAAGTATTAAAACATGCCATTTTGTAATACTCGTAATAGAATATGAAAATTAGCTAAAAGTGAACAAGGCAGCCTTTCTTCAATACTTGATTGTAAACAAAAAGCATTTAGTGCAATATGTTTTCCAAGACCTGCACTTTCACAGTAACAAAAAAAAAATTTTACATCAAACTCAAACACAGATTTCGATTAAGGATGCCAGCATGAAGGCTTCTATAAAATGCAAAGATTGTTGAAAGTGAGAAAGATGAATTTGAAAAAAAATCTATTGGCTTAGGTTTTTCTTGTTTTCAAGTGAACCCCCCTCCAATCTGATATTGGATATTTCTTTCCTATTTTTATTCAAGCTATAGTCTGATATTTTGTTTCCGCTGCATTTCACACTTTTTTTACGTAGGTAGCCAACAATTGCCTGCCTTGTAACAATTTTGATTTGCAAGCGACCCTTTATTGTAATTTTTCTTCACATCTTTTGACAATTTTTTTTTTCTTCTTTGCCCCTCCAGTCCTTTTATTTTATCTCCAATACGATTCTTTTCAGCATTTTTTCTTCTTATTTACCTATTTACTTGTATTTTATTTATCCCACTTCGACTTGCCATCGTCTTTCCATATCATTTTATATCTTGCACGCCAACTATAGTTTTTTGTCATATTCGTTTTTCAGAGAGGGGGCGCGATGTGGACTCAGATTTTTTATTTCGCTACATTTTTTGGGAGTTGACACTTTTTTCTCATCTCTTTTCTCTTTACTCAATCGCCATACATCCGCTTTTTTGTACAGTTCAAACGGTGGTTTTGACATTTTTTGTCTGACGAGATGTCTATAACGAGAAGAATCGGATTTTTTCCTCCTTCTCTTGGCATATCAAAATCACGTAATCAACGAGTCGACAGTGTCATGAAAACTTTCTTTTGTGTCTGAAATTTTTGTAATTCGGTGATTCTCAAGACTACTGCTTTATTTTTTCCTCCTTGCGAACTATAATGGAAAATTCTGGAAAAGACAAATGAGTCGAAAAAAGACCAGAAAATACTCTGTACAACTTGAACAGCTGACGTGCGAAATCACCAGTGGGCGAAATTTTTGTACTCATCAATGCGAGAGCAAGGTGTGCCCAATCATACCAAATTGGCTAAAATTGGAGGTAGGCGTATTGACGTATTTGGTATTTTTGTCGTCGAGGGTAAAATTGAAGTTAGCCTTCAAAGTGATGAGTCGGTTCAGATTCAGAATCTTTCTAAAGTCAAGAAATAAGGTTAAATAATGAGTAAAAAAAAAGTAAACAAATTGTTTGCGAGGTGGATTTAAAGCCAAAAAAAAAATTCATGAAGTATCTAAGTAAATAAGAACTCGCACACCTAACCCACGGAAGTAAATTGTTCATGAATAAAACATTAATTTATTGTATTTGTGAAGGAAAAGAAAATATATTGTTTTTTTTACCACACAGTGTAACTAACTACTGAATGACGAAACCATCTAAAAAGCATTTTCTATCTAAAAAATTAGATGTGACAGAGGTTTTTAAAGTTGAAAAAATGATAATAATAATAATTTTTTAGAAAATGGCTGAAAATTTGAGATCGAAATTATTACTATTATTATTATTATTATTATTATTTTTTAATATATTCAGAGAATTGGTTGACCATTCACTGAAGACAGAACCATAAAAGTTATCAAATTAAATTAGGTAACAAAATCATTTATATTATACTTAATATCATAAATAAGGCTAAACATTATCAACTTGTGTACAGTTTCACGCTCAACAATTTCTCATGCATAATGGTGGGACCACACTATCGTCTTAACCCGAGCCAAGTACCCGAGCATTTATTAATTTGCTTGGCAATTCAATAAATTTACGTAATTTTACGTATATTATTTGGGTACTTGGCTTGTCTGCTCGGGTTAAGAGATAGTGTGGTCCCACCTTAAGACAAAGTCTAGTCATAGAACTCTGCAAGTAGAGAGTATAGCTGTATATCTCATTTTTCTATTAGGATCTACCAGATTTGTGGTCCTCCCAAGTGCAGAAAAAGAACCTAATATCTAGAAATTTAGTTTTGCAGTCTTCTAAAAATATTTTCATTAGACCCGAGACTGCAGAACTAAGTTTGTGAATTAATGACCCAGACCCTCTGAATCCAACGTTTAATCTTTGATGAAACTTATCTAACTTACCTATACTGACTTAATTTTTACGTCGGGTGTACCTAACCATTTCGACTTATGCCACTTATTTGAATGAATTTGCCTGAAAAAATTTTCCTTTGTCTCTAGGACTGCTATTTATTCGCCACTACTTCGATGCTTTGACATTATACAGTTTTCTAATTTTCTATGACTCGACATTCAAAAGGAAAAGTTGTTCATTTAACGGACCTGAAGTAAACGATTCTATCGACATTCTAATTGCCAACCAACCATGCGTGTAAAACTCAATATAACATCCTCTGCTCGATTTAACATTAAGCATTGTTGCTATTGTTGGCGAAATTTCATTGCATTTGAAAATGTTTCTCTATCATTAAAGGCTCTATTAATGGTAACCTAATAAAAATTATTCAATGATGAAATTAGTTTTGATGCTTTTGTTCATGTAGGGGAGGGGGGCGGAGGCATCTATAATCGTAACTATTATTATTTTTATGCCGAAAAAGTGTTCTTAAAAGTGCCTCGAGACATCGACTATAACATTTAAAAACTTTTCCGATTTAAAGAAACATCCTAACTTTTTAGGTTGAATCATCGCAGAAAAATGATCACGAAGGGTACCTATAAAAAAAAAAAAAAGGTTTTCACCTGAAAACCTGCTGAAAAGAGTGAATCCTCCAGGAGCTTAGGGCCAACATTTGGAAATCCTTGCAATTGTATACTAGAATTAAGCATTCATTGAAAGAAATAAAAAGTAAAACCGCGTTATAAATGATGATTACTTGAGTAATAAAATTTTACGCAGAAAATTTTATATCCATCATACATTTTTGATTATTCGCTTTTCTAAATTCAATTTTTTACAAATGGTTCCTCAGAAAATTTTTTGGCTACCGAATAATATAACTTACAGAGAATACTCCAATTATTTCACCTACAGTGTGCAAAAAATATCCAAAATTTTCTTCAGAGAATTTTTAATTTTCAAGAATATCTTCAAAATAAAATTGGAGCTACAATCTACGCTTGTCTCAAAACACAACAAAAAATTGTGTAATATCAAGTGGTTGTGGAATGGTGAATGGTTTGAATGAACCATCTGCTAAAAATATTGTACTGAAACACTGTTTACCCTCTATCAGTTTATGCATTGATGTAGTTCATGTTTTCAAGAGGCTTTTCGTATAGTTACCTACCTAATTCAGGAAATTATATTTTCGAAAACTTACTGGCTTGGAAAGGTAGCGTCTGTTTTATCTTGCCCCATCTTCGATCTCGCAAAATAAAAATTTTTGCAGCGTTATAGAAAATACGAAATGTTTGGTTCCTGTACTTGGAAAGAAAATATGGAGGAGTTGAGATGAAAACGATTAAAAATAAGCGAAGGGAGAGAAATACAAAATTTTGAGGAAAATAATTTGAAACTTTTTAGCTATATGTGTAATTTTACCTTCAGTTATTATAAATTAGGTGGTAGTTAGGTGAGTGTATTGTCAATCAATTTTCCAAATATAAGTATAGATACTATTGCAAAATAAATTCAAAATTTTTTTCAGATTTGAAATATACGATTATTTCGAATCTCATTAATGATTTGCCACCCAGATTTTTTTATCTTTCAACAAGGACTATCAACATTCACGTTTATATGTGTGGGATGCATCAGCTTCGAAAAAATTCAAGTTTTACTACAGAAAAAAAAAGTTGGCCTTTGAAATAAAATGGCAGTGCAATTATATCGCCATTTTAGGCTGTTGAGCAAACGTTTATAGAATCGTTTGACTATCTCCAATTTTGTGCTCAACTTTTTATTAGAAAATTTTGTGTCATAAAACAGCAATAGAGAGTATTTTGTTTTATTACTACATTTCACCAAAGTTTCGCAAATTTTATTTCTGAAAGCCTTGAATTAGGTTTTATTGTTTGGCAGTAGTTTTTATCTATTATTAATCACCGTCGTTCAAAATGTTTGCAAACGAAGATACACTCCAAAATTTATTTATCCTTATTCTATGGTATCTGATTTTTTGCTTAATGGGCTAATGGCATTTTAGTCACTTTTTATCGGTCTACTTTTTCATTAAGACAGTGCTTGAATCTTGATATCACACTGAAATAACCAAAATGAAATGAATTCTTAGATAAATGAATGTACCTAAGGCTTACTTCAAACACAAGAGCACCTATAATTATTAGGGTGGTCTTTATACTCATACAATCATGATGAAATATTTTTTTACGATTCTCGCTTCCACCCTCAAAGTGGTTCTATTCCATAAAAAAAAAATCTACTCAAGTTTCGCCTTTTCACTTAAAGGAGGAGATAACTCAAAGCCCCTCTTAATTAAAAATTGTGGGAAAAGTGAAACTTTTAAACTGGTGATAGGAAGAAGGGTTTGAACAGGCGAATTTTTTTCTCAAAAGATATTTGTGTATGTAGTTCGAAAATTATATGAAATATATAATTTTTAAATTCAGCAAGCAAATATTATATTTATTTTTTAGTTACTATAAGGGAAGGTACAAACCCTCTCAATTCTTCCCGACCTATTTTCTAATTACCTCACTAGGTTGTTGTATAGTAAGTTGAAGGAGAAAATTCATTTTTCTATGCAGTTTGCTGATTATGAAGTAAAATAATACTAATTTGATATACGTATGGATTCTTAACCACTGTGAGGCACAACTATTTTTCAACCTAGTGGACTGAAACTATGGAATTATTTTTTACGAGTACATGTTAAGTAACCATTCTGCCGGGTGAGAGGTAAGAAATTCGAAACTTCAAAATAAGTCCCACTCCCACCCCAACTTGTATATATGTATGATATAAGAACAACTCTATTTTCAATTCATCTTGATTTCGATGACAAACTAATTTATAACTTCAAAAGTTAGAACATTTAGGTACTTAATTTTCTCAAGACTGTTATCTTTCAGGTATTGCCAGAAAACATTTCTTACAAAATAATGGTTATGAGTAATACCATAAATATTGATTCTAAAAATTTGTTTTCCAAATTCAACAGTTGTTATGAATGGATAGTAGTCAGTTACACTATAAAGAATAAATCCACATAAGTAAAAAAATTGAAAGGAAAAAGAAAAAAAAAAGAACAGATATTTCAATTTCTTCGGAATTTTTTTTTCTTCAAATTGAGCTATGCTGAGGTTCATTTGTGAAATAATATATGTATACTGTACGCCCTACTTACAGTAAAAATATTACTCATTATGTCCCAAAATGCAACCGTCGCTGAGAAAATAGACTTAAAAGTTGAGGGCTAGGGTGAATAGTTTTATATGATGTTGAGAAATGTTTTTACTGAAATTCTCCTCAATGAATCAGTCTTGCACTGATCACTGATTCATCGAAAAAGACCAAGAATTGATAAAAGTTGCTTCTAGGGTTACGTTTAAAAGAACTAGAATTTAGCTTCAATTATTTTAAGTACCTTCGTAAAGGCGACATTTTTGTCATTAAGCTCGACGACTTATTGTTTTACTTAGCCTATAATCTAAAAATTTTCCTACCAAACGTGAACTCCACATGCATTTTTCAACAGCACACGGTCAAAGTTTCAGACGAATAAATAGTATTTCTTCATGGAATATTAATTGATTCGAGAAAAATATTAATCGCAGTTCGATACTTTTGAAGTCTACTGACTATCAGATTACTGATTTTGTGCTAAGTAATAACAGTTAACAAAGACAAATTAATAAATTAAAAACCTATTTCATCTATAACGTCAGTTTAATAATCACTTTGAATTCTGTTGGGCATACTTAAACTACATAATGAGATTCATTTGCCAAGTACATAGTAAATGTGTATGTGGCAATCATCTTTACATATAGGTATAAGATATTCAATTTTTCTAAATACCTTGTGGCATAATTTTTATAGTTAAATTCATTAATAAATTTGTAATATATATTTCAATAACATACCGTATCCTTTTAAAAGAAGCATAAAAAGTATTCCCGACAACCTGTTCATCTTTTGGCTTCCTTTCATTGGTAACAGTTCATGGCAAAAAATTTGTTTTTTATTCCAAAAAAAAACTCATCATTCACTAAAAAAGAAAAACACTTCTACGGAGGCCATCTAAAAATCCTTCATCGCATTATTTTCATAGAACTTCGGACATGAGTACAAAATCGAAAATTTCACTAAAACAATATCTTTCAAAAATCAACATTGGGCAATGATAAGAATTGGAAATGTACCAATTCAAAATAATTTATCTTAGGTCATTTTTCTAAATTCACTATAATAAAAGTAATATGAACATCACTAAAACAAACTTCTTCAGCACATTTTGCAGACGAAAAATATTTTGGGAGGAAATGTAACGCGGTTAACATACCAACGCTATACACGGCGCAACTTTTAACACTGAAAATACTTTCTACAGCCCTCTCAAAATTTAACCCTTCTTGTTGCATCGGATTTTCAGCTCACCCTTCGATGTTTTCCACTAGTAGTTTTTTTTTCATTCCACTTTTGCGCCCCCTTTTTTTTTCTGGTGCTTTACAACCCATCGAGAACTTGGGAAGCATCTAGCTATACTGTTCTTATCAAATGTCATTCATCAATCAATTACGTTCTTGATGTTTTTATAAAACGTTTTATCTATTTTCTTTCTCCAACTTCGTTTTTAACTTTTCTTCGTGCTCCGTTTCTCCTGCCGACTATACTTACACTTGAAGATACGAGTATCTTCATTTAAAAGTTCTATTTTTTCTTCAAATTTGTTTTTGGAAACATTTTTACATTCGTCGAATTTCTCTAAATAGATCTTTTTTTTGCCTGTAAAAAAAATTCAGCGAATTTTCCTCCCTTTCTAATTTTGAAACAGAAAATGTGAAAACGAAATCGAATTAATTTAGGAAATTAAACATGTAGAGTTTTTCAATTTTCACCAGACTCTGTAATTCGATACGGGAAAAATTGCTGTATTTCCAATTCGATGTAATCGAATTTTATTTTCGAAAAAAGTTTTAACGTGTGTACCTGGGCTTAGGGTGAAAAAGTTGATTGAAATTGCGAGGCTTCTTTTTTTTTCTCGCTCTCGTTCGTTTCTTTTCCGACGAGCTTAAAAGTTTTCGTCGAACTCGACAATAAAGTTCAGTTTTGACGTATAAGAGTATAGTTATTATTATACCTGATACGAACTCGCATTTGTTTTTATCCATTTTTAGCCTGTTTTCCGAAAAAAAAAAGTCACGATTCGTAACAATTTAGTCATATACGAGTACCTGTGTACATGTATAGAATCGCATGATAATTTTTCAATCATGACTGATGGTCTCATTTTACTCGTTGTCATCAGAAAGTAAATAATTACGAATGATTAAATTCCTTTCATCAGTCATAAAAAGTATTAGTCGTGACTAATGCGACTAGAATAAATAATATATTTTTATTTGATAATCTGCAACTTGTACTGTAACATTAGAAATAACTTTCATCAAAGGCCAAATTCGATTTTGATTTTATTTGAAATCATTCAAAGAAAATATACAATTTCAAATCTGTTATACTAATAAGTACATAATTTACTTTACATAATAAATTCATCGAGAAAATCTAAATTTCTTCTTCCTCACACCATATCGCTTATCAAATGAAAAGATGAGCTAATAAATTAGAAAAGTTCACTCCTGAAATGTTTTGTTCCAAGTGTGTTCCTCATTTCTTGTCTTCATTTTATGAATTTTCATAGAAACAGTTGGTCAAACCAAGTTGTACGATATTTTGACCCAAGATAGGCTAGCAACAAAAATTCCGACTAGTCGTCGCCATATTTCAATTAAGCCTCGAGTAAAAACATCAAGAACTGACAGTTCGCAGCCTCTGGTACATTTGTTGTGTGCGCCATAAATTGTATATTTATACGGAATTTCAGACCGAAGGCCAACAGGGGTATGGTTCAGGATAAAGCTATAGGACGAGGCAAAACCGAAAAAAGGAAGCACTTGTGGACCAAATGCCAGACCAAAATACAAATGAAACGACCACTACGACGAAAATCTTATCTAATTAATTTCAAATTTCAACGAACAAGCGCACCGTTTGCGGTAAGATGTCGCAGGAGCGTAATTTGCTGCTAGTTTTTCTCTTTTTGCTGGGTGCGACATTTGTAACATGAGAAAGGCAGCGTTCAAATGAGCCATTGTCCACAAAATCGTGCGTATTTGGAAATTCGTATAGAGAGAGCTTCGTGGATAGAAACGAAGAAAGAAAACGGTATCGAGTAGTTTTCGCCAAATAGAGCTGTTGGTCTTTCTTTAATGGGTATTAGAAAAGCCTATACGGTATCCCCCGAGGAAGCCTTTAAATTTCGTTATCAGCTCTTTCTTACTTTTGAGTTTTAATAAGTTAGTTATAGGAATTGAAAACGCAGTCCATTGGTAGGTAGGTATCGGAGTTATTGGATCTTTCGAAGATGTCTATTTTGTCGGTACGGCAAAATTAAACGAGATTGCTTGATTTTGGCCATTTTGACAGTAACACGTGGAAATTTTGCAGAGTGTATGACAACTTGAAGCAATCACCAGGGTCACAGGTTGGGCCGAGAATATTTTCATCTCATCAGTTTTGAATAAGATGCGTCTGGCTTCATCAAATTTAAATTGATTTTTGAAAAATTGTTCGCAAATACCATCCAACGAAGCAGGTGAGTCCCGTCGCTTTTGATTTCAAAGATCTGAGAGCTGTGAATATTACCTAGTCAGATTTTTATAGAGGAACCAACATTTGATTCTTTAAGACAACTTATCAGCTCTTTTCGAGCAGCTTGGTTTATTTCTCTGGCTCAATAGCTCTTTAAAGAAAGATAATTCCAATGTCTAAAGATAATCGTCAATTTATTGACGCAATTTTTCTCGCTATATTCACCGAATAAAATACGAGTAATATGAAATTTGTGTGAATGTATTCGAGGCTGAAAAGGTACAGTTTCTTCAGTTTTTAATGACATCCAGTTATTAAAGATGAATGAATTCTTTTTACTAGACGTTAAGTTAAAATTTTATGTGTCCGTATGCGTCTAATGCTATCGTATGTTGACGTCTGTTCGGACGAATCTTTTTTTGAGCTTACAAATTAAAGCTACAAAGTGAGCTTACAAATTAAGCATAGGTACAAATTGAGCTACTCGTGAAGGCTACAGCTTTTTTCCTTTTATGGTTACGACTCGAGTCAAGATTTCCATTTTAGTGCGAAACGTACATCCTTAAAATTACTTTGAAAAAATAAAATTTCCATCTGTGAACTGAGAAATATAAGTAATATTTCGTTAATGGCAGCATTTTCTTACTTTATTAGGTTTCTATGTTTTACCAAGTTTTGCAAATTTTGTATTAATTTTAATTTAATATATTTTCCTCCACCTTGCTAAATGATGCGTTTGTCTACAACAAACTCATTCGCCTCTATGTTTCGGAAATTGAATTTTCGGTTTGGTGAGTTCGAGTAAATTACACTTCTTTGTGGTTCAATAAATTTACATTTCAAGAGCCACTACCTGCTGGTTTTCTTCGTCGATAGGTTATCGATTTTGACCCTCATTTCGACCACTATCTCAACAATGGATGCGATTTTCGATTTTAAACCATCCAAAAAACGTACTCGAATTCGACTGGAAATACCATGGCCTCGTATAAAACACTCGTGTTCTTGGAATTTTCGTTTCATATTTCTCACTTTCTCTTTTTGTGTCATCTCCACGAAATTCATCGGATTTATTTTCCTCTCCGCGAAAACTATAGCTGGTACTTCATTCTCAAACACGAATGGCGAGAAAAACCTTCTCGAAGAAGGTAACTCATTACATTCTGTGTTTTAGCCTGTTCGCAGCAAATATCTAGCTCCAAAAATGGTCTACACTCGTACACATTTCTCCTACAACCACTACTTTATCACAATTTCGTCGTTACTTTACCGTTTAAAGGGTACAAACTGACAAAGTCAAAAGAGCTAAAAGAATTTACAACGCGTTCGAGTAAGAGAGAAGGAAAGAAAGAAAAAAATGAAATGCCATAAAAAATCTTACTCTAATCTTATTTAGCCGCGACACACACCCACTAAACAAAAATGAAATAACGTGGCTGCAGTTTTCGTAAAGTACCTAATAAAACTTAATCCTTGTGGCTGGTGGAGGGTTAAAAGTTTAAAAGCAAAAGGCTGCCTTACAAAGTTTTGGCTGACCAGAATATTTGGTCTGAAAGAAGACATCTTACACGAAAGGGTATCTAATTGAAAATACAACTTGGTTTCAGTCATCTTTACTTCACTCTGAAGATTTTGAGAATAGAATACTGAAATTTGCCGTTGAAAGCTTGGCAATATCTGCGCTAAAAAATTTCTTTAAAGTCATTATCATCTTACTAATTCGGATATTTTTTTATATGTAACTAATGTAAATGCTTGCTATCTTCAACTCACTCTCTGATCAAATATTTTTGCATTCCACGTTCTCAAAATTCTAACAGATCATTCTAAAATTAAATTTACTTAATTTCAATTTATGCAGTCTATGATTACCCTATCGCATCAGACCCTGATTCTAAGTCTTCAGTTTTTTTTAAAATTCAACGATAATTGTTGCTATCCCAAAGAAATTAACAGATATAATATTAGCACGTCAAAATTAAGATCAATTTTGAGGGATAGTCAACTTATTTTACCTCAGCTATATAATATACAGTAGGTATTTCAGAATAATAAATACACAATTCAGAAATTACGTAGTTATGCCACGCTAACAATAATTTTAAACGTAAACAAATTTCCTTATAAATACAAACTACTGGTTTTGTCATACACTATCGATAATATCGATTTGACGTGCCAGCTCTTTACGTTTTTCCTCCAGTTTGGCATTCTCTCGTTTCAACTCCTTAATGGTGTATAGACTTCTAGTGTTCTCATACTCTAGCTTCATCTTTAGCTCCTCCAGAGTGGCAAATTTTTCAAATAACCTGCGAATGATCCTAGTCTCTGCCTCAAATCGCGGGTAATTGTGTTTACTTTTGTGTTCGTTCTCCAGCCTCGTGCGCAGCATATTAATCAGCAATCGCATGTTGACGCTGCGAATCTGCTTCGAGTGTTCCAGTCGTTGCTGTTCCTCATTCAGCAACGTTATCGACAGCTTCATGCTATCTAGTCGCTTGAACAGTTGAGATATGCGTTCCTCATTGGCAGCGGAGACTTTCTTCAACTCCTGCAGCTCTGTTGCCAGTCTGGTCCGCTGCTCCTGAAGGTTGGCTGCTGGAGGCTTCCGTCGTTTTGTCATATCCGAGAAATTCAAGCACAATAAATCGGGTCCACACTCTTCGATGAATGCTTTAGGTCGAGTTGGCTGCTTCTGTTGGGTGGCTGCAGAGCTGCCAGCAACGATGGAATGCAGTCCGCCATAATGCGGATGTTTGCTGCGGATGGCAGGGGGTGGTGAGGGGGGTGAGCACCAACTACTGCCTGCATCGGTGCACTCGTCGCATGTGGTGTACGAATGAGGAGTGCACTGGCTGAGGTTGGTGGTCGAGGTGGAGGTGGACAAAGTGGTCATCGAGGTTAACTGGCGATGCAGATCACGGTGGCACTTTTTGCACGCCTTCAAGGCATACAAATTGCTACTGTCTGCCGGCAAATACTTTGACTTGGTGAATGCGTTTTTGCTGCGTCCTTTGATGTACTGACCAACGACTGACTTGGCGTGTTTGTATTTTGCATCGCGTTTCACCATCGTTCATTTCGCATGCGTGTGCGAATTTTTGGTTTATTTCGAGGCAGAAGGATGCTAAGACGCAGACCGAGTAGAATTTTTCATTTTCCTTGGCAATCGAGTTTTCGATAAGTAATATGTTTCTATATGAAACGATACAGATAAAATTCTGAGACGCGTCAAGAGTAATCTTTTTTGAAATTTATCACATTCTTAATCTGTGACCTTTTTTCTTGCAACGGAGCCATCATTTCTCTCTTTATCTTAAAAATTCATGAAACTTTAGCTTTTTTCAATGGCTGGATCAGCTCTGTTCCTTCGCTTTTTACTATTCTTTCAATACTAATTACGAATATATTTTTTATCATCCTCTTAAAAGACTACCTATTTATGATTCATCTTCACTTGTCAGTTTTCTATAATTTATAAGTTAGGTACTGTACCTACTTATTGAAATTGACAATCATGAATAAATATTTAGTTATTTTCAGTTAATCATTTACTCCTACAAAAATTACTAATTCAGTCGTGACTAAATTTGATGATTAAGTTAAATATTATTTTCGGTCACATGAATCTATGTACAAAAATGACAGAAAGCTTCGGGTCGGTGTTTTGTGTTACTTTTTGGAGCAATGATAGCTGGGAGAATCGAAAAGGGGAGAAAATGAGGCAATGAAAAATTGGATTTAAAAATTACTTCACAAGGGGCTTATCTAGTGATAAGCTCTTCTTGGAAACAACGGCAAAACTCACTATATAGGTACCGAAAATCAGAAATTTTGTGAAACATGTGCGTTTAGAGTGGAAAATATTTTGAATTCAGTTTTTTTCGGTGAAACTGAATACTAGAGGTGGTGCTTACGGTACGCTGCTCGTGGGCTACTGCTAACAGAATTAAAGCTAAATATTGGATTTTTACTTTAAATAAATCTCATTAGGACCATGACCTCAATACCCTGTATTCCGAAATTTTATAAATTCTAAAAATTCTTTCAAGAGATAAATACATTTTCCAAAACGGTAAAAACAAAATTCTCAGAAAGACGAGGTACAGCTCTCAAGAATAAAATCGTACTTGCATCTGTTCGCACATTTTGGAAGCTTTAGTTTAGACGAAGTTATACTAGAAAGCGCTTTAAATGAGGAATAAGTTCGGAAAATTTGAAATAGAGGGCTGTATTCGAACGACTTTTATACCTGTATAACCTATCTACAGTGAGTTTTGAAAACAATTCTCTTAGTTGCAAATTCAAAGACCCGATTTCGAGTTACAGGTGGATAATTGCTGTTGGATTGAGTTTTTATGTTTCACTAAAATAGAGCGAATTCGAAAACGTCTATGGTCTTTGCATATTCTAGTCATCAAGTCAGTCTGAGAACAATGCACAAAAATAATCAAATAATCGGCCGGAAACTTGTCAAACTTGAATACTTCCAAAGTCTCAAAATTAATTTATTTGATAGCCCAGTAAAGTTTGACTTTAAACATCTTCATTAGCTATTAGAGTAACTTGAGAAAGAGTAGCATAGACCAAAGTATTGTTATTGTATTGAGAAAAACAAAATGCACTACAAGCGTAGGTGGAGTTTGGAGCTGAAAGAAAAACTTTGCTCTCAGAACTGATGTAGCCTCCAGATTCGTGAAAAATGAATAAAATTTTGATACATTCGTACCAAACTCTATTTTTTTACTCGTGAAAATGTTTATCCCAATCGAAAGTAACGAATCTATTTTCAAGTGGAAAAAGTACCACCTCACCATCAGAGATCTAATTATCGATTTTATCAATTATATGTACTAAGGAAAATAGAATTCTCACAAAAAATTCTCCGAGAGAATTTTTAACTGGCCAAATGTAGATGATTTCTAAGTAGGTATGCAATTTGGAGATTCAATCGTCTAATAATAGATATAGCTACATTAATTGCAACAAATTGATATTAAAAGTGTTTCAAAAAATTCAGACACATGTTGGGGAAGTTTTTAAAAAGCTACATCTACATGTTAGCTCGATTGCATTAAGTATTTTTTGAATGGAGAGTATTTGTGGTTGAAAGCTTTTTTCGAACAAAACGTTGGACCCAATACTAGGATGAGATGATAGGTTCGCACATATGTTACTCGAATAGAGACGAAAGGCCTCCAAATAAAAATAGAATTTTGTCTGGCCGAGAATGTATGGAGTGTTTATTGTTCTGTGGAAAAGAGGATAATGTTGAAAATGGGAAAAGGCCCGGCCAGGAAGAACGAAATCAGTGATTCGTGAAACCGAAATTGCAGTCGACACAATTCCATTAACACATCATTCCAACCATTGCCTAATGGGCACTCTTTATGGATACGAGTGCGGATTTTATGTTTTGTTAAATACAAATATGATTTTGTGTCGTCTGTAAGAGACGGATGAAAATATTTAACCGCAAAACGGCGGTGAAACTCGTAGAAGGTTAACACAGGACTTTCGACCGTCTCAATAAAATGGATATTATATACAATTACATCATAAATTATCAAGTGAAACAATTTTTTCAACAAAATTGGGCATAAGTATAGAAGAGATTTCTGTGACACATAAATGGTAGGTATCTGTTTTTCAAATAATAATATTCATCACATAATGAGAATTTATGACAAGAATTTCTTGATAGCTCTTATAATCATGTTGTGCATACGTGTAAGTTATACATAATTATATTTCTCATCAAATGAAGCATATTATACAAGGTATTCATGACGAAGTCTTTGTTTGGTGGATGTAAGAGTTTTTATTAGCTTCTCTGATAGCCTCATTTTTGACACACCACCTGAGGCTTTTTCTGTGGGTAAGGCTGGCAGAGGTAAATAATATTTTAAAAAATGACACGCAGGAGGTGCTTTCGTGACAACGACAATTCAGAAAGTCGAGTCCAATCAAAATGTTTGAGAATATTCTGCAAAAACTGTTCTTAATTTGAATAAGGTTTTAAAGATAACAGAAGTTATATAGACGCATAACTATAGTTGAAATTAGAGAAATCAAACTTCAGATCCGACATCCTGGAGTTTGTGAATTTTTGGCTTGGAAGTTTGAGTTTTTATTATGTAGGTGCCAATGTACAATTTATATGACCTTCAAACCGTTAATAAACTTTGCTCAACTTTCACGACTTTATTTTCCTTTCACTTTTTCCAGTATGTTCTAATAAAAACTTGGTGGCTTTCTGTTTGCTTTTCTTTCTCTTCACGGTGCATTAGTTTAACTACATATAAGGATTTAGCGATTTTATCTAGATGTCGAATCAACAACGGCTGAAAACTTTTTAAAAATTTAGAAGCTATTTGGATTTGTACTCACTGCTTAAAGTTAAGCTTTATCCGATCCACTTTTATATGGCTCATAAGTTTTACTTTGTTGCAGGCAAACACTATAATATCTCGTCTGTTGCTACGCCTTCACTTTTTAGCAGTTTTTTTTTTCTTATTTGGCCTTTTACAGTCTGAATTTTTCAGTCTTACCTCGTAAATTATTATCAAGTAGCTTATATTTCACTATTTCTGGTGGGAATAATAATTCCTATAATCATCGTTGAACCAGTTTCAGTACATTCGTTAGTTCGATTGGCTACACTCACAACATTGAAAAATCACTTAGATGTGTGAAAAATTCGGATTTTTTTTTCTAATCAGAATTATTTGATCATATTTTCTGCAAAAATCAGATTTTGTTTTATAAAAGTATACCGTACCGATAACATCGATATTTTGGTAATTTAAATAAAACATTTTTTAATTACTTATTTAAGACTGAATTTTTACAAAAAATAAATAACTTATATATATATATTTTTGTTTCCTCGGTTCTCATGTTTTCTGTCTGGATGAGAAAATAAAAATATGTAATAATATTTCAGTTTGCATCCAAGTCAAAGAAAGTTCTTTGACGCAAGTCTAGAGCATGTGCTAGGTTTAGGTTACCTTGACAACAGTTCGACGCTACTATGTACATTCCTACATGTCTATGAGAATGTAAAAAAGTCACATGTTCGATACTATCGTCAGTGAGTGGATGTTCAATTGAGTGGTTAAAATTTGTAGCTTTCAGATTTCAAGTTTACGTAACCTTTTTTACTGAAAATTTTTCGAAAATGATTAATCGTGAGCTAAAGATTTTGTATGGAAATAAAACTGTGACGTACATTTTGTCAGGAATCGAGAACTTCATGTTTTAAAAGTGTTCGCATTTCAACATGGTTCCTCTGTGGTTAGGAACAGTGCATTCAAAAATGTTTGAAAAATCGAGACTGTTGATGTGTTTGATGTACCTATGCATTATTAAGAGTAAGTGATAACATAGCATGCTCACATACTCCTGATACTTACATACCTATTATTAAAATAATGATGGGTAACAATTGTAATTTATAGTTGTTCCATTATTAGAGGAAAATAACTTTTCTTCTAAGCGCAATGAATTTTACTTCCTTTCAATAATTTCAAATTATAGTTGGAGATTCGACGTTTAACTATTATTGTTAGAAATGTATTCGTACTTTTCAGTTTTTCCAGAACTGCATTTTACAATTAAAATTGAATTTCAAATGAGGGAGGCAGATATTTTTGAGAATTCGGAGTTACTGAAAAAAAATTCTGTTTTACTGGTTGAAAATACTAAATTTTCGGGGCTACTTTTATTTTTCCAAAAAACTGACATTTTTGCACGCAAGATAAAAATATAGATCTGCTATAAAAATAGTGAAATTGTTTAAATAGAGGGGCATAACCTGTTATAGAAGAAGTGTATGGAGTATCCCTCAGAAAATTTTTTGAAAAAGAATTTCATTTAGTTATGATTTCTTTAAAATGACATTCACGTGAGGCAAAATCTGAAGAAAGTGAAAGGTGGCTTCTTTATTTATTTATTTATTTATTTATTTTATTTTTATGGAATACTCTGTATTTTAGAAGTTTTTACCAATTTACGAGTATTCATTCATAATTCTTCAACGTTACCATACAGGTACTAATATTTTACGCTAATATAGGTGTCTAATTAACCAAATACTGAGGTGATATTTCTAAACAGTATTATGAATAATGAAAAATAATTAGGTAGGTACTACATATAATATATAATAATTCCAAGTAAAACAAATTGAAAGAAAACACTGAGAGAAATTTCAGTGCCCAATAATTTTTTTTTCCGGATTGAAATGCAGAGAAAATTCAAGGTTTGTCGAGGAAATTACTATCTTTCACAGTCGTCATATCTGTGCTAAATTGACCCGAATTCGATTTCAGGCTGAAAATCGATGTATTGTCTATTTGCAGCTACAACTTGAAATTAGGTAGCACTTGACTAATTAATAATCGATCGCTGATAATAATTATGATGACAATGGTAGCCTATTTACACTTTAAAGGTATTTTACCCAGAAAAACTCTTCTGAAATTACCATGCCAAGGGTAATGTGGAAAATTTGGCTAAAAATACAGTCACTTAGCTTCATTATCGGATCATAATAAAAATTTTACGTCCTGTAACCAATAAACTAAATGCTCGAAATAATTTGTGGACGCAGTTGGAAAGCACCGTTACAAATGGATCGACCAAAATTGACAGATAGCTCGAAAAAAATTGAAGATGACTTAATTCGATTTCAACGAAATAAGGCGTCAACATTTTGCATTACTATACCCATTTTGCCGGATAAAAAACGAAAATCTCAGATGTAGCTGTAGATAAAAAGTCAAGAAGGTACTTTCACAGAAGAAAAAAAAGAGGCGAAATCGAAGAAAAAAGAAATAAAGAAAGAAGGAAGCAAAGATGAGCAGAATGTCTATAACAAAAGAATGAGAGTGGGGCATGAACAGTAAGTTGATGGCAAATCGAAGTGAAATAAACATAAATTAGAAAAAAAAATTGTCAAAAGGGGAGGAAAACGCCGAAAGGAGAATGAAATGAAACGTGCCAAAGATAATAAAGAGATGCGTTGTGAAACAAATCTGCGAATAGAAATTCTGAGGAGTGCTAAGAAAAATTTTACGGAATAAAACCCGATACAAATTTTGCAATTGAAATAATGAAATGCAGAATCACATCAAGGGGGCAGTAATACAGTAATACGGAATGTTCAGGCAACGTAAGATTTGAAATGATTTTTTATTTTTCGTTGAGTAAATATTTATTATTTTTCCAGCGAAAACGTAAAATCGAATTTTAATTGACATTTTATGGGGTAGTGAATCGATGACATCTGGGTTTATTGAAGGAATTATTTTTTTGCACAGTAAATTAAGCATATAATGAGGTTGCCTGAAAGACTGAATTGAGCACATTCAGAAACACTAAACTTCTTATTGTAGTGCAAAGCACGAAAGAGATTTTGCCAATTTGGCTTACCTAATACCAGCGTCAGTTATAGATTATACATCAATATACTTTTTCTAATTTAAAAAATTTACAAATTGTTTTTCTCAGCGCATTTAGTCCAAGTCCATCTCACTGAAATTGAGGAAATACTGACAGTTGATGAAAAGAATATAAGGCATGAAATAATATTTATAAAGTCAATGACTCCTCCCACATCCACCTGAGGGGGATAGGTTCAATTGAGCGAAAGCCCCTCAGTGTGTCCTCACATTCCCACAATACCATATTGGTCTTTGATGAAATTCAATCAACAGCAGCGCGAGAAATCATAAAAGATTCAGAATTGAGCGAAGCAAACATCAGTGATGTTGAATGCACTAATTTGCAAATCCATCTGGCTGGAAATTTCGAAAATTAAAAATACCATCGCAAATGATTGAAAATAAACTTGAATCACACTCTGTCAGTTTTTAGTCATCTTTACTGACTTCCGACTTAAGACTGTATATCAACGACTGATAGCAGCATTCATGAAGAAAATTATGAGATGTCAAACTTTGAAATAGTGTATTATGTATTTAGACTTACCACCTTTTCGTGCGAATGTAATAAACCATCTTAAACTTCGTACCATCGCGAGCAGTCCGACCCAATATCTTGTAATTCCGCCCGATCATCTCCTCTTATCAGCAATGCGAAAGTTGAAAATGAAAATTTTCCAAAGTTGAAAAACTTTCATCTCCAGCCAGCAGATAAGAGACGAAACAATATTCTTTCAACTCCGAGAGACGATAAGCTTTTGAAATAATTTACTAATTACGTCGAAGATTTACGACCCCCTTCATCGGACGCGAAATAATTTGAATTTTCCAGTTCAACTTTTATACCCGCACGCACCTTCTACCCTCCAAACTTCACATTCGATATTCGTGTTAACTGGGAGGGTGACAAACTCCGAAGTCGACATTATTTATGGCAGCCATCGAAGTGCGCGAATACTTTTTCGGCTTCTTCTTACGATTTGCCACATAAAAGATGAAAAATTGTCATCTACCCGCCATTCTGAGGCGAGAAATTCTCGTTTCTATTATTTTTCCCGTTGACTTAAATTTCCAAAATTCCAGTTTCAAAGGTTTCTTTCGAGGCAAAGAGGGTTTGCTAACTGAAAGAGGTTCCAAGGGAGTAATCGGGCCACCAAATAAAAGAAGGTTTGACAAAGGGGTTTTTTCAAGAAAGTAAAGCAATTTATAGGAAGTGAGAAAACTTTGTGTTTCATTGACACAATATACTGGAATAATATTGGAAAATTTGTAACAAGCGCTTAACGAAAATGCCGTAAATGCTGCGCTGGATAAATGGTATAGGATTTTGCCACTAGAACTTTTTTTAAAGAATTATAATTTTACTCAGTTCGAAATACCTGCGAAATTATAGAAGGGGCAGCTATAGAATGATTTCAATGGAATTAAGAAGTCTTTCAGAATAGTAGACGACATATTAGATTCATGGAAATATACTTTCAAATGTAAGGTAATTATTGGTATACACAATTATATTTTTACAATTTATGTACGTTCACAACCTGTGACACTACCAATCTAAAAACTTTAAGCATTGACAATCAATTACACTTGCAGTTTTTTTCATCGAGAAAATCCTACATTTTCAATTTTCGTTTCATCGACGACAAATAGATTCGGTAGGTACAATGAAACCAATATGTGTTAAATCTCACTCAAATACAGCACTTTTCTCCCTTTAATTAACATTATAAAATATATAATTGAGAGGCGAAATGATTTACTTGAATTGATGTAGTGATTTCACCAGGAAAAATTCAGTATGCATCATTACATGTATTAGAACGAAAAAACAGATTATTAATAGTCGTGTGGTGCTTATTGCATAACTGGTTTGCCGTAAATAATTTACTTCACTCGATCAACGAAATTTTATTTTCTTAAAATGAATTTTGTGTGGGGAAACTAGAGGAAAAGGAAAGTAAATAGGTAAAATATGTGGAATTTTTTTAATTTTCTGACATTGTCCAACCTTCACTCCCCCATTACCGTTACTGCTTTTTCTAGTTTGCCTAAATGCTGAGCTTTAAAAAGAGTTTCATCATCGTGGCGTGGTTTAAATCGAACAAACATTTTGTTCGATTGTTGTGAGATATTTTAATTAGTTTCAACATTTGCAATCACCTCCCTCCCTGAAAAAAAAAAAAAAGAAAAAAAAACGTTCACGTACACTAGGTATACATACATGTACCACAAGTATTTTTGAACAATTACAAATTATCATACAATGAAATTAATCAAAGGCTTCGAAGTAAATTTTATTTTGGGAAAATTGTGTGATTACTAAATAAACTTATAGACTTCCTGATCTAATTTCTGTTATGAAAGATTCTGGTCCATCCACTGATCCTTCGTATTTATAATAGTTACATACTTGAATTTCTTCGTATTTGAATTATTGCTACCCACTATCATGATTTTCTTAAGATTTTGCAATCTACTCGTATTAACAAGAAAGGGGTTGCAAGAACTGCATTCGCTCATTTAATACAACGTCACAGTCATCTAAAAATTTTCAATTTTTTGAAAAAGTTATACCATCTTAAAGAAGACATAAAAAAAATTTTCACATTTTTGGCTAAAAAATTATGATTTTTCGAGTTGTGATGTTGAATTGAATGAGTGCATTCTATTAATTTGAGTGAGAAAAGGGGTTGCAAGCATTGGTTTAAAATTATTGGAATGAAGAACAGACTGCTTGCAACCCCTTTCAAAATTCACAATGATGAAAGGGGTTGCAAGAACTGCATTTGCTCATTTAATACAACGTCACATCTCTAAACTTTCCACTTTTTGAAAAAATTTTTTATTAAAGGCAGAGTATTGAGATGGTAATCATTTTAGTATTTCGAAACACTCATCTCTTTTCACTTTTGCATAGATGGGTATTGTAACATCGGAAAACCATATTTTATTTTTTGAAATAAGTGAGAAAATGAATTTGAAAATTCAATAACTGTAAGTATATAATATTTGGCTTTCATTTATTCTTTTTCCAAAGCTGTATATCAATCTTTTCTACTTTCTTTCAATGATAAAATTCGACAAGCAAGGCTAGCAAATGTTATTCCATCAAATAAAATTTATATATCTCACCTTTTTAAATCATAATGAAAAATATTTTGCGATGGATCAACTTTGCACCAGAAAAAAACATTGAGACTTGTCTTCGCAGTGTTTTCTAATAAGAAAATGCGTGGGGAGGAATATTGATAGGCACATACTTTAAATGCTACAGCGTTTACGTTCGGCAAAGTGGAGGGTTCAGTTTTCACAGCCTTTTTTTGAAATTTTTAAGGAGCTTGTTGTGACTGAAACTAAATCTAATCTTCAGATCAAGGCTGCTCATCAATTAAAAATTCAAAGAAAGAACACAGTCATTCTGCTACTGTTTTCTTAAATTTATATTTCGCCTTCATACTCGTGCTCATCTCTGGACTTCAGAGACTGTCAAATTCTCTTCTGCTGAATTCTTTTCACTTTTAAATGTTTGGGGCACAAATTTGATAGGATGATCTTTTGACGAAAGTGAGTAAATTAAACTTGTTAAATGAAAACACAGCCTGCTATCTAAAGTGGAAAGTGAAAAGAGGACATAAAATAATAAGCCGAAAACAGTTTTCAAATAGGTTTTCCAAAGAGACACGTGCAATTGTAAAAGTTAGGGCTGATCGTAAAAGTAAAAGTTTATATGTACACAATTTCATTCAGTCGCACTGTCGCAGATATACTCGAATCGAACTCATAGTCCCTTTTTTCTTTATTTTTGTCCACCTCTAATAGCTCTTTTTCTATTTCTAGGTAGATAGGGAAAGGAAATTTTTTCTCATACCACTTTTCTTTGCGTAGTAAGTATGTATATGCATCAACTTTTTGAAGTGTTTGATATTTTAACGAATGAAAATTTATCACGTTGAAGATGAAATTGATTAATTTATAAGTGAGGGGCCAATATAATAGCCCACGGAAAAGGCACATGAAAATATTATTTTGTCAACCGTATGGTAAACTAGTCAGCTCTGAAACTCACAGACGAGATTCTCAGAAGTGGTCCGTTTTTTAGGAGTTGCTAAAGTTTGATAAGCCGGTTCACCTAAAACAAACTTTACATTCATCTGGAAACGCAGATGACGTTAATCAGAAATAAAATTAAACTTGGTGTTTCACCATTAATCTGAAAAGATGCTGCAGCTACAGACTGATGGTCATCAGGTGATACACCTGCTGCACTCAACAGCAGTTATCTCATGGGCAGTTTAGAACTGGCTAATAGGTTGGAAAGGACACATCACTGTGATTATTGCTATACACAATAAAATTACACATAAGATTTGATTCAATTTTTATATGTTCGGATATTCGTATCCAAGTAACTATAATTATTAATTCACCTAAAATAAGATATTTTTCATTTTTACTGTAAAAGAAAAAAACAGAAACAGAAAAAACATGCTAACTTAATTGTTTTGGATATTTTGTTTCATTTAGAAAAAATACTTATTCGAATGGATTTCATATTTGAAATCAGAGAAATTATCCGAGAACTACACGACTTACAAAATTTCTAGATAAATCCTCAATAAACATTAAAATTGTATAATTTTCAGATACTGAAAGTCTAAAATTAGTGCGAATAGTGGTGCCACCATATAAACTGCGAGGAGAGCACGCAGTGCTCGAATGTCAGTACGAATTAGAAGGCGAATCTCTGTATGCTGTCAAATGGTACAAAGAGAATGAAGAATTTTTCAGATATGTTCCAAAATCAACTCCACCTTCCGTATCTTACAAAATCGATGGAGTGAAAGTTGACGTAAGTACGATTTTAACCTTTTTAATAATTTAATGGATCCCATAGTTAAAGTCATCCTAGTTTGTAACCTGACTCGCAGTATTTTCAATTTATTGCAGCACCAGAATTCCGGCAGCCATTTTGTTACGCTGAAAGCGTTGACTTTGAAATCCAGCGGTACTTACAGATGTGAGGTATCAGCAGAAGCGCCATTCTTTTCATCTGCACAGAAAGAATCAAGAATGGAAGTAGTGTGTAAGTATGAAAAAAAAATTTTCAATTTTTTTGCGATGATTCGGCTTTAGATTGAGACAAATGTTTTTCAACATCAAGAACTAAAAACAAGTCTACTAATAAACGAACAATCTTGTAAAACTTACCTAATAATTTTTTTAATTATCTGATAATGTGTCGTTATAAAACTGGGGAAAAATTATGTGAATTCGGTTAATATGTATTTAGTTTACTCGTCGAAGGGGGAGATTACAAAGAATTTGGATACCGAATCATCCAAATGTATTCCAAAACTACGAGCACACTAGTTTTCCTTTATTCTCAATGTCTTAGAGATGAATTATTTTAAACAAAAATCAAAACGATCCTATAAAATGCTTGAAAGTCGAGAAAAAAGTTTTTTACGACTGTAGTACATATCTTTTACGTTTAAATTACCAGAATATTTTCAGTTGTTTTACCAATTTTAAAGTACTGGTGTCTAATACTGGTAGATACGTCTTTATACACACCTTACTCAGTTAATTCTAGAAATCATATGAACTCTTCGAACTCTCACAAAACTGATTTCTGTCACTACTGTCAGACTCGATAATGAACATTAAAAAATATCAAGCAGAAAAATATCGAAAAACTTTTTAGTAAATTAACCAAAAAAAATTTGAGCAACTCCTTCATCCTTGTTTGGTGAGTATTGAATGATTTGTAGCGATTTCTTAAAACATTATAAAATTACACTATACGTAGTTCTTAAAACCAACTCTCAAGTTCGATAAATCTAAACCATCGTCCCTCTTACTCGCTTCTTGAAATAACCCCTCCATCTAGCGAATATTCATTTTTTAGTAGGTACCTACCTATGTAACGCTAGGGAGATAACAGAAAAATGAAATTTCTTCATAGTTGAGAACTTTAAAAAAGAATTTTAGATACCTAATCTATTCGAAGCATTTTCTTCAGAAGTTCAATGAAACAATCTTGAGAAAAAAATTCACCGAAACACCCCACCACTACAAAATTCAGACCACAAAGAAAACTGATTTCGACTTTTCGTAAAATCAAAGCGTCAAGTTTCGCGCACGACGAATAATGTAGTGCAAATTGCATAAGCGATTCGCCGTAAATACGAAAAGAACGTGAACAGTATTTTTATTTTTATTTTTTTCTCATTTTCAAAAATACCTCAAAACCGTAATTATTGCCAGCAGATTTAAATCGTATCAGTGAGTTGTAAAAGAAAAATTTCGATAAACTGACGAAAAAAATTGTAAGTCCCATATTCGTTAAACCCCCATGCACGCTTACTCGTAATAAATTTCGTTCTCATTTATTGGTAAACGAACGTTGATATTAATTTAAAATTGATTTAATTAGCCGGATTTATTTGGAATGGTTATTCATCGGTTCTCTAAGTCCTTTCGTAAGTTCATTAGCCTACAGACAATTCAGTTTTTACTCGTAATAAATAAATCGTTACCGAATGGTTTATGTCGTGAAAGTTTTGTTTGAAAAAAATGATGAAACGTTGCAGGGATTTTTCTTGAATTCTTCATTTCTGGTAATGTGAGAACATAATGGATTGGCATTCAACCCATCAGCAGATTGTTTACTTTCCACTTGATGTCTTTTTTTCTTTAACATTTCCCTACGAAACGTCATCCTACGTTTAAAATTTTATTTAAAAAGTCAACGTAAGAGGAATGAGTCAGATGGAAAATAAATATTACTTAGTAAAAAATATGCCTCCAATTTTTATTGATAGTTAATTTAAAAGGCTCGAAGTGCTCGAATTATAACCTCCTCTCTCACAGAAAGTTGCTTACTTTGTGACTTTGTTATCAAGTAAAAAAGTCTGTAATTATAGGTAGGTAGGTACATAATTATTTTCATGAGTGACAATGAGAAAAATTCATCTTACGAAATACGGTAATCGATCTGAAAGACTATGCGAATTTGTTGAAACCAACTTTCCCGCCGAAAATGGTTTCAGAAAAGAAAAAATAATCGAAAACAACAAAACAAATATTCGACGATGGAAACAAATTCCACGACTTTGGCGTTCATAAAGATTAAATCCTATTACCTTTTTTTTTTTTCAATTCATGACCTCGTTTTCACAGTCTGTTTTCAAATCCATGGCTTCGAGATTTAAAAAAAAAAAAAATAAATAAAGCCCATACATCAATACATCATATTGTGCAATCTCCAAGATTACACGTGGCGAAAAAAGGAGAAATACGCTTATTGAAAAACATCAGGCTCAGTTATTCGACGTAAATATTATAAGATGAAAATATAGGTAGTCAGAAACATTTGAACAAAATGTACTGATTTACCACACCTTTCTTTCCGTCACATGAAATACCTAGAGAAAAAATTTGCTATATTCTTAAACAATGTTAGCCATAGCAACAAAAAATCATTTTTTTCGCTGTTTTTTCTCAACCTCTTTCACACCTAGCAAACTACAAAACACATCTTTCAACTAAATTGACTTCCTATATCCCAATTTTTCTTTGTTTTTATTTTCCTGTTTTTGAACGAAGAGCTAAACCTCAGTCATAAATTATTATAATTATGATGTTCTTGCACAAAATGGCAGCCTTTGCTTTTTCAATAACACCTGTAACAGAATTCCAATTAATATATTTTTTTATTTGGAAAATGGGAGGATGAGATAATAGCTTACAAATTCTGCTGGGGAAATATGGCCTTGTAAACGTGTCACGTTTCGGTAGCTCGGGGAAGTGTAGAGAATGGGTACTTCTTGATGTTTTTTTTCAATCAAATACATTCCTTTCACTTACTATTATGTTTTTTTTTCATTTTTTTTATTTCTTCCTTATGAACATATAATCTATAAAGGGTGTATATAAAATGTCGAAGCTGTCAGTTATTTTTTAAACGTTGCTTTTAACTAAAACCCTTATAATTTTGACACTTTTAAATTTTCAGAATTTTCTCTTTTTTTTTATTTCTTTTCTCTAAATTTTTTTGTTTAAGTATTTTTCTTCGCAATTTTTTTTTTTTTTTCAATTGCGACTATGATGGACATTGATTTATAATACAGAATGATAAGCGTTATTGCACTTATTTGTGTTTCCCATCCTTCTGTATTCCAAAAAATGCTACCGTCTCAATCAATATTTTCGTCGATGTTTTTATAATGAATTGTTTTTCTCTTCTCTCTTTTTTTTCGGTTGAAAGAAAACTGTTGAATCGCTATCGTTTTATTCATTTTTGAAATTTGGATCATTATGAGTATTGGGCCTCAAGGACGAAGCAAAATAAAGAAAAAATATTTGTCTTTTGTGTACTGACCTACTCATCCATATTTTCTTCATTTATTTTTTTACTCCAAATTTTTATTCTTTTTTTTTTTGCAATTTTTCATGTTCCTTCAATTTTTTAGTTTTATTTTCCATATTTTTATTTTATTTTTTATTATAATTTGATAGCTTATCAAGATAATTATAATATTATGTTCTTATTTTACATTTACTTTTTTTTATTTTTAATTGAAAAAAAATTTTTTTGGTCTAGCTTTTTTATTGTCATGCTGTAAAAGAAAATTTATACTTACGTTTCAAGAAAAATTTGCTGCTTAAGTGTTTTCTTTTTCTCTTTTTTTTCTTTTTCATAGAAAGATCAGATTCATGTAGTAAGTTTTTTTGATTGTTCTTCGTCCCTTTCATTTTCAGAGTATATCACTTTGACTTATTCGATATAAATTCTTGTAGAAGAATAAAACGTTCAACTCAAAAAATAGTTAGTGCCTCGTAAGAACCTTAATTTTCAGTATAATATTATTCTTGATTTCGCCCCTTTTGTATTAGTGTAAATTTAATAGCAATTAACGAAAAAATATTTTCTTAACTGAACTTTCTGGCCATAACGTAAGAAATTCTCTGAAGTAGGATTTTATTACTCGTAGTTTTATAGCGTATTTTTCGTTAAATCTTAATAATCTCGTCCAGTCTGAAGAAACTTTATAAAATCATCATTCGACAAACAAAAAAAAAAACAAAAAAAAAAAACAGATCTCTCTGTTAAGTTTGTTACAAAATTCCAAAACACGACTGCTTCACTTTAATCATGACAAAAATCCAGAGATTGTCTAATATTTTATTTACAGGATGGTGGTAGTAATTTTGTGTTATGAAATAGCGCACGATACAAACTTACATGATCCCTCCAAACGCCTCACCTTCCCAGCTCACGCTTGCAGCCTTTCTCAGAATCAAAATTTGTTGTGGCTCTTCGGTAGAATGCAATATTATATATTCAGTTTAATTCCTCGTAGACTATTATACGGTATGCAGCAGGCTTTAAGAAGGCTGGTAAATGGAGTTAGGCTGTACGCGGTTAAATAAAGAATTTTCGAGCCGAACGTCTTTTAATAAAACGCCATTTTGAAATTCAAAAACATATTTTCGTCGACTTGGAAAGACTTGAGTAAATATTGGAGCAACATTTCGTAGCTACTTTCTTATTTGTGAATTGTAATTTTATAGTCTGTAAGTCTGTACACCAGGTTAAGGGGTTATTCGTGTAGGAGTAGCGTGGTGTCCTACCCCCTCGGCACCCCATTTTAACTACCCTCACGCACGACGCTACATCTGTCTGCAGTACAAACAGCCGTTTTCTAGAAACAAACGATACATTCAACGAACTGTATGAGAGAGTAAATTCAGGCGAAACTATGAGCATCGTAAATATCATAAATAATCGGGTGAATGTTATGCAAATATACTATCCACGTAGCAAACGAATGCCAACTAATAACACCATCTCCTACGATTCCATATCGTCATTTTGCTAGTTCCTGGAGGAGTAATAAATATTTTTGTATTTACTCGTACTTTTGCACTTCTTTTTGTGAATTTTAACTACTGCATCTTGAGAAATGAAACATTTAGACTTTTTGTTTATGTTTTAAAAATTACCAGTGTGAGGATACACATAAAGTAAGTAAGACCCCTAGATTTGAATGTGAACATTCCGGGTGCATTCTTCGAGACAACCGATTTGAAAGTTGAATCCTTTACCCAGTCTAATTTTTGAGGATCAGCTGAGTAGTGAAAAGCAAGAGGGCAATTTTTAACATTTTTTACTTTCAAGAAAATCGTGTTTGAAGTTTGCCACTACGAATCTAGAATTTGGAATATTATATAGTAGACAAAAATATGAACTTCAAGTAGGTATGCCAAAAGAAAAGTTTATGCAATGCATTGAACGGCCGCTCGAGACCAGCAGATGAGGCTATCTAATCTCCTTCTTGCCTTTCACTACTAATAGTTATTAAAGAAAAACATACAGGTAAATGGAACATAGTTTATAAGTGTAGCAAAATATTACAGATGGTAAATAAAATTTTAAATTCTTGGGGCAAGGCCCAGAAAAATTTACATGTTTTGCCATTGCTAGAGACTATATTGCAACACTGAAAACAGTATATTTTTTAGCGGTCTCGAATATGAAGAGAAAATATTTGTAAAAGTGTATATTTTATCAAATCAACCTTCTTATATACGTATTTGTTATCCTGTGATGCACATTGAATAAATAAAATTTTGGTTCGAGTAATTACCAGTTCACGCCTGTTCATACGAGTATAAACATACTTTAGCAGAGTAGATCATAATTTTATTTTACCCGCATTCCAAATGAATTCTACCATAGCTATATAGCCTAAGTGTAGATCTATCAACACAAATCCTAAATTGGTACCATATTTGCGTAGAACTGCCTACTTTCCTCGCGAGTTAATTCTATCCACCTTTTGAAGCTGCCCTGAAAAATCATTCTTGACACCTGCTGGCATAACGTTACAAACTTCAAGTTAAACCCTCTCCAATAAAATTCAATTTCACATAGAACTAAGTTTATGGGTACACAAACGCGGTTTACCACGATGTAATTTTAAGCGAAATGCGAATTTTTCGCACGATCTGCGGACTAATAACAACGTGGCAAGTGTAGGGTACATGTATTATTATGGAATGTTATAAGTGGTAGATGTAGCAAGGAGCCCAGAGAGGGAGTGGTAGTCTACATGTCGGTAAACAAATTAGCAAGTACGATGTAAAACGGTTACGTGCGAAAAGGTTAATCAACGAACAGTGTAGGTATATAACATAGAAATGGAACAGCCAACTTTGTCGAACATGCAAAAGGTAGAAACTTTTTTGAGACCTGTTTGTGAGGGGGAACAAGTCAAGTAAAGAAGCAGAGTGAAAAAATGAAATAGTTGTACGCTCCTGGACCAGTACCTACGAGTATATGCTTTCAATTCAATTTTATTTTGTTCAAACTTCCTATCGAAATTTTCTTCGAATCAGCCAAAAAATTATTACCTAAAAATGATTAAAGGGTTGCTGATAAGTGCTAATTGAATACTTGAGTGGATCTTTTCATGAAAATCGTGAAAAAGGCTGGAATGATTGAGAAGTGACAGTTAAAGTACTATAATTGTGAAATTGGCCTATTTTGTCAGCAGCTTGTACTTCATAGCCAATGCGCAAGCCCTTAATTAGGTGACTTGACCTGAGAGGTATTTCTGCTGGGTGTCCGAAGCTTCAGTTTTCTCGCTTCTCTCTAAACCTTATATGCAGTACACATACTAAATAGTGTAGGGATTTTGAAATTAGCCCTATTCAAACACCACACCATTCTTCTTAAAAAGTGGCTTCAGAAAGTGACGAATTATCTCATTGTCATGAGGATAATTGGCACAACTAGCTTATTTATCAATAAATGCAAGTAGGAATGGGTTATTGGCACTTAAAAAAAGTGTTTTCTTTTTGTTGCTTTTTTTTCTTACTATTTTACACTACAGCGCAGATGTATCACAATTTTTTCCCACCATGTACCTTTTCTCACTTTACGTGAACACAAAAAAGCTTTCACTAGAATTTTTTTCAACTTTGGAGTCGGTAAGGCTTTTATATTTTCTTATTCATATGAATAAAATTGAGCTAGTCTTAGATGGGCTCAAGTTTTCCTACTTCTGCAACTTCCGCATATTTTTTTGGCAAATTTAGACTTGGGTCGAACATGTAATCGGATATGTACGATTTCACATGCAGTTTTCCAAACATTCTTTATTTCTTTCTTTTTTTTTCTTTTTTTTTCTCTTCTCATAGATAAGTATATAGGTTTTTTCCGGAACAGAAAATAGCTAACATGAAAATGGTCTTTTATTTTACAACTGTAGGTAATATAGGAAACATGTAGAAATACTTGATGGTTTTTCTCCGATGTTAATACTTTCCTGTACCCCTTGATTTATGCGACAAATTGTTCTCTTCGTTTGGCACTATTTTATTCCATCTGGATGTGTCCTGTTGTATTATTGAAAAAATCTAATATCCATTTAACCGTACATCTACAACTACTCTGGTTATATATGTTTTCAAAGTGGGGACTTTAGTTTCTTATCACTATCTCAAAATTACGTGTTTGAACTAATATTATTTCTTCCCTCGATTTAATTCATATATTTGTAGTTTGAGTGAGATAGGGCTACTCGTATTTGCAAGGAAACATTGTCAAAAAGTAATTTGTTTTCACCTCAAAAAGGTGTCGTAACTACAAGTTCTTTGCTTCCACTGGCAACTCTCTCAAGGCCTCGACAAAAAGAAAGTTAGAAAAAAAAGTAAATCGAATAAGGCAGGAAGGAGACATAAGTGCCATCTAGACCAAAAAATTCATATAAGAGCCGTACAAAACCAGAAAATAGTGCACTGTTTTCTTCATTCTTCACATTCGTTATAATATAATCTTTTCTTTTCATTAATTCATTTCCGCATTCGCAGCTCGACCATTTGAGTGAGTGTGTGCAAAATTTGAGAGCACCCGTTAAGCCGAATATTGCTAAAGCTTTTTGCTTTCTTCTTTGTTGCAAGTGCACCGTCTGCACTGCCACCATTTTAAGGTTTTTCCAAGTTTCATTCTTCGTCAATGCAAAAGAAAAAAAAAACACTTTTTTCTTGCCTTTTTTTCATTAACATGAACGAGTGCACAACAGAGAGAAAGAAAATAATAAAATAAGTACTTTAATATAAAATGCTGGCGTATAAAGTTCACCACAGAGTAGAAGATGAAATTAAGTGGGTTTCTCTTATTAAATGAAAAAAATCTATCGGAGTATCTTTCGTTTCCATTGTTTTTATTTCCTTTCTCTGGCCGTCTTTTTCCAAGTATTCCTAATAAAGACGCACCTTTTGCTTCGAGTACTTTTTTGTTGGTAGCAACTTTTGCTTCGCAATTATGCTCCTATATCAAAATCAGCATAATACGAAGGAAAATGAATTTGGCACATCCACATATACCTATTATATGAAATGATTAAGCTTGCTTTTCTGTATCTTAGGACTCACAAGCAGAAGAAAATCAGAATTATTTTTGAAAATTTAGCTGGGTATGGATTTGTATCTTGTCGTCTTACTCCATTCACTGATTGCGCATAGTTTCCACATTTATATTTATCAACTTAATTTTAGCTAGGTAGGAAAAGTGTTGTGATTTATGAGAGGGTATGTAAAATTGTAATATTTGCTTATTCTACTCTATCGATAAAAATGATTCCGATGCAAATTTTATTATTTGTTTATTTAAGTAGTATTTATATTTATTTTTTCAACTTAGTAAAAAATCGACCAGTATTTCTTCTCTTACTGCTTTTTTCTTTTAAAATTTTCCTCTCTTCTCACATATCCATCTACTAGTACATACTGTGTACTCAACCTTAGCGAATCCACTTTGTACAAATTTTTCTTCATTTTTCTTTTGACACCCCATAATTACCTCCAACTGTAATGCTACTGCCATCAGTAGCTGTACTCAGCGAGAAATTTGTAACTCAAAAAAGGTGTAAGATAAGAAAAGGAGGAAAAAGGATTTAAGAGAAAACTGCAGTTGAGAAGGAGATGGCGAATGAATGAAAAAAAAAATAAGAAAGAAAAATATATAGTCTATGTATCTAAGAAATGAGCTCTTACACCCTCATTCTAATAATACGATGTACATTTATACGGTTTCCTGGAGCAGGTCGTTTTTTCTATTTATTTTTTTTTCGTTTTTTTTAGCAGTTTTTTTTTTATTGTTCACTTTGCTCGTACTCTAAAAAATGCATAATCCTGTTTACGTAGGTTACTTAAATACGATCCTGGATTTTATTTTTCCGCACATATTTACATTTGGCTAAAAGAATTTTGCCTTTCTGCATAAAGAATCTGATTTCAATATTTTATGGATTTGGCGAAGAAAAATTATACAATCGAAGATATTTTAAAATTTAACAGAAGCTAGAATTTGACAAATTAAGGAAAACGGGTCTTAAAGTTTGATTAGAACACCTATAGTCAGTTTTTAATCTTTGTATTGTCTCTGCAGGGTTGATAATATATTGTATTACCGGACTAAAGAATTTTTTTCATAGAAAATTAATGAAACTGCAGGAGGTACTCTGCAAATCTACATTAAAGAAATCAACTGTACAGCTATTTACTAGCAAAATATAATAATATCTTACTACTGTACTCACCTACCACCACGCCGACGTATTATATACATATGTACAAAATATCTCATATCTAATTTATGGTGCCTATTTTATGTTTTTATTATTTTAGTTTTACCAAAAACTGGTCCACAAATCACTGGTGAAAAATTTGAATATCAAACTGGTGACGAATTAAATTTAAATTGCACTTCGGGAAAATCATATCCACCTTCAGTATTAAAATGGTTCGTTAATGAAAAAGCGGTAAGTAATATTCTAATTTTTTGTGCTTTCTAATTTAAATGCCATCGCTGATAATCATTGTACTCGTAAGTTTGAGTCTTTTACATGCTACTTTTGGCAATCCTTCAGTGAACTTCGTTCTTTGAAAGAGTTCCAACCCTTCTAGAATTATTAAATTGTTCAGCATAATTTTTTTTTTTAATATACTCAGTGTAGTGATGCACCTAAAAGAGGCTAAGAAAGCTGAAACCCCTTCTTCTCTTAACCATAACATTTCATTCGTCTTCAAATGTATTAGATAAATTTCAATTTGAAAACTAAATCGATACCGTAAAATATTTTCACTTGAGAAAAATTGGCAATAAAAAATTAAAAGTTATAATTTGTTAGTTCTAGTTTTACGTGTTTTACAATCAATTACCTATTGGTCTGCAATCAGACAAATTTTCCCTGCAAAGTTGAAATTGCAACACGTACCGAAGTAAAAGTGGAATAATGAAATTTTCTGCATGCCAACTGATGATGCAAAAATGAAAAGTGTAATCTTATGGCAATTCAAGCGAGATAAACTTTTCCTTGACAAAAAAGTTTTTTATTAAAGTTTGTTATTTTTACTGTCACAATGGGTAATACAAACGTCAATTTTCAATTATTGTCGTAAATAAAAAAGCTGAAAAACGTAAAGGTTATGCATTGTGAACCATCTTGAAAAATTCATTTATCTGATGACAGTTTCTTGAAAATGTCTGCTATATTTTCCTCTTGTTAAAAGTTAAAGAAAGAACTAGAATAAAAAAAAAAGGAAACATCTAAATAAATAAATAATAATTACAAAAAAGAAACGAGAACTCAGTAAAATGAAATACAAAGATTCGAAAATGGTTCAAACCGTAACAGTTACAGTATTGCTACTAAAACCAAGAACAAAATTGAAATCATCAAGAACGACACAACTGCTCTCCGGTGGCCAAAAAATAAAGAGCCAGAAATGATACTCTACCAGTAGAAAGGTACTTTGAAGTGCATACCTCTGCTGGTCTTAACCAAGATTGATAGACTTCTACTAATCTTGGTCTTAACTCAAAAATGACAATTTTTGAGTGGTGACGTTGTTGTATTAAATGAGCGATATGTGCTAAGGTGAACAAGGTGAGCGGGTTGCATGAAATTAAAAATTTTTTCAATTTACTAGTCATAAAACAAAAAAAACTATTGAAGTTCCATTCTATTTCCGAAAAGTTAAGCACGTTGATGGATTTTCTGTCGAAAACCTGTTAAAAAGAAGATGACAGAAAAATTCTAACCAATGATACGAACTCGTATTTCTTTTCAATATTTCCATTCAATCGGCATTCTTGCTGTATTTATTCGTTTCAGTTCATTTTATTTATTCTGTCTCCTATATTTTTTCTTCTTTACTTCACTTTCCTTTCCTCCAATGCAATGCGCATTTTAAAGTCAGCATGTGCTAGCATGAGTGTTGTATATGCAACAATGAGGAAGAAAAAATATTTGAACGAATCAGTAAATTCAATTTCGTTAACGAATAAAATGTAAGTGAATACCTTTTATATATTTGCTTTCTAAATTTCATTCTTATCAGCGCCATATTCGAAAAATTAATAGCATGTAACTACCTAGAATGATAGATTCGAATTTTTTCAAGGAGTGAAGAAAATTGTAATATTACGAGTAGAGACCTAAAACGCGCAGAAGGATTATATTTTAAACAAAACCTTAAATATTTTAAAATGAAACAGATAGTTTTTTGGCCAAGATGAAATTCAAGTAGGTGTAAGTATTACTTTGATTTTTTTCATCATCTTACGCATTCTACTGAAAATTGTTAAGAGCGAAATCCTATTTGCTTGGGAAACTTCTGCAAGTCCTAAATGCAATGAATAATGAATAATAATGAATAATTGTTACGCGCTTCCCATACATATATGTACAACATTCTGATCTAGGTACATTTTAATTTATTGAAACATACTTTTATATTTTACCTAAACATAATTACTGTCTGGCTTATAGCATAAATAGCTTATAATGTAGAATGCAGAATATACATAGTCCTCATAACCTAAACTTGTCGCATCTATCGAAAACTTCTTATTGCAAATTTGAGCATGAGAGCCAAAATGATCCAAATCCAAATTTCACGTTTTCACATATTGTTTATAGTTATAAGGCTCTACAAATTCATATCGTTTTCAGTTTAGAAACGGAACATTGAATTCACAGGATGAAAGTATGCGTCAAAGACTTCTTACAACTTAATTTGAACTTGGATCACTCTGGTTCTCAGGTCTAGAAATGGAATTAATAAAGATATTTAGTAATCATCAATTGAAAATTGTCTAACACTTTTAAAATATAATTAGTTACTAAATTGGAATTCACTATACTATTGGACCCGTATCGGGATACCTTTTTTTGTTTTTTTCAGGTAGAGGATACGAATTTAGTACAATACCTACCACACACATATTCACACGGACTAGTTACGTCGGTGTTAGGACTGAAATTATATATCACTAGTGGTCACTTCAGTCAAGATGGAAGTATGAAAGTGAGATGCATAGCTTCGGTTGCCCCCTTATTGTGGCAAGGGGACAAAGAAAGTATTTTACAGAAATTCGAGAAATTCGACAAACGTGAAGCTCTGCTTTTAGGTAAGTTTGAAAATATTATTTTAGTAAATTGGGTCGATTTTTTTCAACTTTAGGCTACTATTTATTTGCTGATCTGATTTTCAACCATTATTTTGAGCATTACATGACGTATCGTACATAGGTCATTTACATAATTCGTTTAAATTTCTTGCCCTATACGAAATCACCATCTTAGACGTTATAAAAATATATTAATGACAAATTATTACATCATTTTGGAGAGAAAATTATAAATAATTGCAAACATAGTGAAAAACTCAAATTCAGTTGAAAAAAAATAAGAAACTTAGGTTAAGATCAGTTAATTAAAATTTTTTTGTTGGTTCGAATCATAATTACGAGTATTTTGTTATTTGCAATAAACTTGTCTTTTACAATTTACTTTTTTTTTTTTAGTGAGAAGTTCAATTGGAACTGCAACGCAGGTAAATTTTTTGTATATACTGGCCTTTATTGTTTTTTATCCTGTTTATCTGTGAATTAAATTTATCTTTCGCTTAAATTTAAGAAATTTTATTCTTCAAATTCTTTGTACCTAAAACTGTAAAATATTGTCTTTCGTTTTAGTTATTAAGAGTAAATGTTTTTTTATACTACTCTGATGTTTTCTGTAATATTTTAAAATATGTAGGTACCCAAAATACTGACAAATTATTTTAGCCCTCAAGCTGACCATGTCGCAATTTTCTCGACTCCCCTATTTTAGATTGAGAGAAAATCAAGTGTTCTTTGACTTGAGAGAGGAAAAGAATATTGTATCCTTTACGACACCAATATTATATCGCACACCCTCTACAAAACTGCTACAACTCGCAAAAATCGAGTTTTGAGTTAGTAGTGAAAAAATGGTCTATAAGGGTCCTACTTTGGTCCCCCATATTCACCTTGGCGAAATTCCACCCCCAGACCCCTCCAGGATAGTTGTATCAGTTTACAATTTCAGAAATATGAGGTTATTCAATGGACAAAACTGCTACAACTCAACTTTTTCAAACAAACTGATAAAATTAATTGACAAAACTGATACAACTCAACATTACTCTACTAAACTGATACAATTTGCAGTTCTACAACCACTTCATTAATGAAACAACAACACTCAAATTATGTACAAAACTGATATAACTGTACAAAACTGATACAACTGGACCATTTTCTTCATTATTGGCTGGACAAAAGGGATACAACTTGCATGGGGGCTATTTGTTGACCACTGAAGGGAGAAATATTATCATATTCAGAAACTAGACCACAATACGAGTCTTTTGACGTTTCAACAAACAAAATCTGTTAAAAATTCACTGATTACTGACAGTTTTAAAATTCAAAATTTCATACAGCTCTCCTGAAAAAACGGTTTTTGCGAGTTGTAGCAGTTTTGTAGAGGGTGTGCGATATACTCTGAATCAAATACTCAGATAAATGAATGACATTTCCAAAATCAAGCAAAAATTATAATTGATAACTGGTAGCATGTTTTATATTGTTTCTCTTTTGGAATAGAGTAAGATTATAGATAACTGCCAAAACTTCACATATCATTAATTATAAGCTCAGTAAATTTAAATTTTAACGAGCTGCACGCTAATTTTTAACGAATTTATTCGAATTTTTCATCCTTATTAAAATAACTTTAAAACAAATGGGTACTACAGATGTCCATTTTTCAAAATTAGCTGCTAATGGAAATGAAGATAGAAATTTTTTTTGCCTTCTTTCAAAGATAATATTGTATTTGTCGATTTGGACTTGAAATGCAATTATTATAAGAGTTCAGCCTAATTGATATAAAGCAGCGTTGTCACCATAATGCATGCAATAACATTTCTTCTCTCACCTCTCACGAATTATTAAAAATGGAAATAGCACCTTTGCGCTCTAAGGTAATAAAATTATCCCTCTGATACTCTAAAAATTTAACATTTGCCAACGGAGTAAAAAATGTTGAAAATTAGTGCGCTGCCTGCTAACTTGAGAACCGTTCAACTTTTATGCAAAAAATATTTATCAACATTTACAATGAATGCGCAGACACTAATTCTTATTATGTAGGTATGTATTTATATACTTCCTACAGCGCCTACCTAATTGATTTTTTCAAAACAATTTTCGATATAATTCCAGTACTTAAATTTTCCCACATAAAAATCAAGTAACTATATGTGATTCGCTAGTTATATTACTGCAGAGTAAATTCATTTCCTGGCGAATTCTGTTAATTTGGACAATTTTTATTGTAAGCGAATGACATAAATATTTACCTTTCGTCTTGGTTGAAACTTTGATAAATACTCTATCCCAAGTAGGTATAAAGCATATTTTATTCTTTGATTTAAACGCTCGTTCTGTCATTTTCATGCAATATTTGTAATTCCCAAGGAATCAGAAAGGAATCAATAGCAGCGAAAAGAATTTGCATGCTTCTCGAAGGCCCTCCAGCATTTTTGAACGACGAATTTTGAATGTTGCGTGTCACTTGCTTCCTTCTACCTTAAAATTCATCACTCATGAGGCACTGTTTCGAATTTTTGATTTCCTACCCAACCCTTCTTTGCCAAAGATGTCGTTAAAATGACTCCATTGTACCTCTCATTATTTTATGTCTGAAATGAAAAAGACGCGGAGAATGGAGGGGTTGCTGGATGGGGCAGAGAAAATGAAAGGAAATGATACGAGTAAAATTTAAAAACGATGTCGACGAATATTTTACCAGTAAAAAGGGTAATATTTTCTTCACTCTCGCAGTTTTCATCTTCCATAAAAAATATTTTTACATCCCTTTTTCAGTAACTTTTATTAATTTTAATTTTATTACAACGAGCAGGTACTCCACGAGAAAATTATTTATTAAATGGTCTTTTGTTTTTTTGCTTCTCATTTTTTTATTTTCTTTTTATTGCGATTTAAAACTGCGTAAAATGTTTTCTTCGTCTTCCACATGTTCCACGAGGGAAAGTGAAATGTGAAAAAAGAGGAAACTAACAGACAAAGCAGGAAGGTAAATAGCCAAAATAATATTAATGAAGAGACAAGAGCTCGTCATAAAAAATTGAAATAATATTTTTATTTTAAAATAGAAATTAACGTTTTCCCAGGTTGGGTCTAACTTTTTCTTTTGTGGACCTCGACTTTATACCCAAATCTGAATGACTGAAGGGACTTTATTCCTATGCTAAGTAAATCAAAACTAATTATGGCAGTATAATTATTTTCTTCTTTTTATGTAACAAATTCGTCATTGGGGGAAAAGTTTTCTCATTTTCATTTTTTTTTAATTCTTAAACCTGCTGTTAGAAAAGTTGAGACGCTGGCTTGCCATTTGAGTATAAGGTTAGAGGCATTCGCAAAGGATTGAAAGGTTTGGACTCGATTTTGTTGAGAAAAATTTATTGATGAATGCGCGTCACATAATTTAACTTGAACCTTTCTGGCTCAGTTTTACTCTTTGGCATGATATGAAAGATTACTATGATTATGGCACAATATGGAATTTTCGCCTCGTAATTATAAATAATAAAATATATGGGTAACAGGTATAGGTCGGAACCACTATTTCATTGTTTTTGTCAATTCATTTTTTCAGTAATTATATTATTTGTAACTAATAAAATGATATCTGTACAATATTGTAAATAGATATTACGAAAGAAGTTTGAAATAAAGCACGCACAGTTTTCACTTTGCCAGTTTTTTCTTCCTAATTTTAAGTAAGAATTTGTAGATACACACCCTATAACCATCCTTACACTAGTGTTTGGTTGGTGTTGACCTAATCACAGATAATTACGAGTATATATATGCACCCAGATGTAGAATTCATTTTTAAATCATCATGTTTGATAATTTTTTAGACATCATTTTGGCTTCATTCATCATTTGAGTGACACTGTAATGAATTGAAAAATCATCTGGGAAAGGAAAAATTATAGAGACATTTCATCAATTTCGCCTCTTCATTTGAACATTTACTTTTTTTTCCTACTCAAAGGGGTTTACTACCTTTGTGTTCCCACCGTGATCCACACCTGATACAGCTAAAATATGCAGATACACTGAAAAAAATTGAGTTAGTAATTTTCACCGTTTGAATGGGAAAACTGGCACAATTCAAGATTTTTATCGCAAAATGTCGACGATAAATAGCATAATTTTCTTCACTGCGATAAGAAACGGTTAACATCCTGTTTGTAATTAATGCTATTCACTTCTCTCAAAGTAAAAAAATATCGGAGGATTTTCTGAAATTGTAGATTTTACTTTTCAGATAAGTACCTCAACCGATGAAAAAAAAATTTAAATTATTCGAATCACCAATTTAATAAATTATTACCTAGTTCAAAGAAGCCAATTTTCCAATTTTCTTCAGTCCCGAATATACGTGATGAGTTTATGAACAACACCATAAATTAACGTACCTACAGCATTGATCGCAAAATAACCAACCGTTAAATAGACCTCGCTTTTTCCTGCATATTTCTTCAAAACTAGAACAAAATCTTTTACAAAATCTTACGTCGTGACATTCTTAAATGAATTATTCTACGATAAGGTAAGAAGAAGCACAAAAGAAAAAAACCTTCATAAGTTGCAAAATTTAGCAGATTTATGACTGCTAGAAAACGGCGAGAAGATGAATATTTTATTCGTTCGAAAGCCAAAGATACTCGTAGTAGATTTGGGGTTAAAGGTGCCATCAGCAGAAAATATAATATATCGTTTTGCAAAGCCAAGCTTATATGACAATTTTGGATGCTTATGTGAGGAACGACCGCGTAAGTTATGTCTCAAGGAATTCAGCCAACTCGTCGGTGAATTTTTTGAATAAAGTTATTCGTGTAATTTACAATATCGTTAGTGTAGTGTCGGTAATCGAGAGAAAAAATTGATAAAGAAGTAGGCAAATATATTGAACTGGAGTTAATTTTACGCACTTGAATGAACGATTTTACTTAATTAGCCAATATTGAATATTAATCTTGAAAGGTGAGACCTCCCATCGTCTCATTGCCAAGTAATACTCGCCGAGTACATATAGTAGGCCTACTCGTACGTATGTATAAACGAGTTAAAGAAAATACACTTAAATTTATTAATTTGCTTAGTAATTTTATTTTAATAGCAATAATATATACATGTACTGTATTTTTATACTGCAAGCAGAAAATTCCATCAATTTTTCACGCTGAAGTCGAATTTGCGACCCATTTTACTCTACGTCGCGATTTAGACCCATTTTGAAGCATTTCTCTTTTTTTTTTTTTTTTTTGCCATATCTCGCCGGGCGAGAGTCGCCGCCAAAAACGACTACCGAATTCTTGTTCAGCGACCTCGAAAACCCTCATACCAATGTTCAACTTACAAATTTATTCCTTGAGGAGAAATCAAGAAATGCAAAGTTTTGGAACGTATCATATATTGGGAGAAATTTTGGTTCAATTGAAATATATTAGCAAATTATCGTATTATCTGTCTCTAGCTGCTGAATGATGAAAAAAATTTGGCGAAAAAAAACAGTGTTCAGTCGGATTTTGCATTTTTCAAAATGATCTCCGGATAAAAATCAGCATCAGACACCAGTCATCAAATTGACCCAATCCATGTGTAATTTATTCAAATTTCTTTTCGATTGTCATTATCACCATTTTAGTAAATGAATTAAAAAAGACGTGACTGGTAAAAATTGTATAGTATCTTTCGTCTACGAATAGGTGAGTAATTCTACAAAAATTAAAACAATTGCAATATTTTATATTTTTTTTTAATTCTACGTAGTTCAAATCGAAAATCAGTTTTGAAACAGTTTAAACTTTAAAGAAACTGTGCCAAATCGAACTTGCCATTCTATTTCTCAGGCTCAGATATAATTTAGAGGTGACTCATAAACTTCAAGTGAAAAGTAGATAATGAACTATCTACCTGGGCTGTAATGGTTGTATCTTTAACTTTCATGAAGTCATAATAGGCCACACCATGTTACAAAAAAAAAAACTTACAAGAGGTTATACGTCCAGGGCAAAAAAAAACATCAGAAAATACTTGTCCAAGGCAACTGGAATACCGTGGGCTGTTGAAGCGAAAGAAACGAACATTTATAACGAAAATAGGTGCTTACCTACCATGTTCTCTGACAAAAAAGAAAAAAAGTGAAAGAAAGATTTGAGCGAATGCAAACGGAAACAGAGAAAAACGGAGAACACTAAAAAAGACGAATTTAAAATATAACGCTTTTTCGAGCATAAATATTCTTCAGAATTGAAATCCATTAAAAAGACAATCCCTTGTAGGTAGTCTTTAAACTGCAAAGAATAAAAACCTTAACCTGAAGAAGTTTTCCTGTTTTTATTCTTCAGAGAAAAATGCTATTTTCCTTTCATTTCAATCCTAAATCGTATTCTTGCGAGTTGACAATTTCATTTGTTTATAAAATGTATAAAAAGTACATGTTTTGATACACGAGGACAAAAGAAACTCAATAAGAGAACTTTGCATGTTTTTTTCTAAGAAGAACGTAAAGGCAAAGGCAAAGGAACAGAGAAACCTGAAAAAAGAGTAGGTAGGTAGTGAAAGGAGCTAAGAAAACGAGAACCGATATTCTCGAGCTATGGCAACTCTTTGTAAAATTTAAATACTTTCTTTCGCACGAAATACATTGTCGAGGGTATTTGTTTTGTTTACCAAGTATGAGAAATGGATGCGAATAAGAGCGAGGGTTAAGGAGGTGTGATTTACCCAAAAGCGAAAATAATTAAATTTTGTGCGAAAGAACGAATTTTAGAAACATGTAACTTATATCTGCATTATTTATACGTTACGAAATTGATGAAATATAGTTCGAAGCTATAGTATGTATAATGCAACTTGAAGGTAAAAATATGATATTTTAGAAAAGTACTCCTTTGTATCCACAGATATCTTACCAAATAAGAAATGCTTTGGAAGGATTTCAATACCCATTATAACCTCAAGGTATTTAAAAATCAGCTTAGTTTCTAGAAACGTCGTACTCAACTGATACCTTTTAGACATTTTCTTTGCATAAACCTATATTTTTATACCTATTACATGAATACATGTCATCCACATTTTCACCCTACAAAGGACGTACGAGTACATTGGTGAAATTCACCCAGTGAGTCTGCAATAATTTTTTCTACAAAAACAGACAGTGAGGTGCAAAAATGTTTCATGCAAGTAGCCACATAATTACAGTATATTGTTTTTCACCCCTCGTCATTTTTACACTTCTCCCCTTTGACCTTTAAGTGACGTGAATTGTGTTAATTTCTTTCATTTATTATTATTTTCAAGTATTTTTTTAAAAGTATTTTATTTCGCAATTTTTGGGTGCTAATTTCATTATGCCCACCCGCCAACAAATGTTTATGACTATTCATCATATTAATCAGACTCCATTCAGTATAAGAACTTCTTTTTTAATTCTCGCATTCAAGTTTCTACTGAGGAAATATGGCTTAGTGTTAGACCTATATTAATTAAAGGAAGTAATACTGTCAGTCGAACCAAAATACTTGCAACTCTTAGACCCTAAAACTGATCAAGTCGATGATATTCAGCTCAAGCAAAAAGCAAATACCACGAATTCTTCGTTGTTCTCGCAATAATAGTGAAAAACGGTAAGAAAAAGTGAGCCAGAAAACCTGGCAAAAAAAAGTTATTTCCAGCAGACAGACGTTAGAAATCAACGTAATGTATAATCGAGCGCAAGTGATTTCTAAACATGGGCCAGACGAGGAAAGGAGAAAAAGCAGCCAGTCTAAATAAATGTTTGCTATTGTTGTAAGTAAAGTGCATTCAGTTAATTCGACGCCATTTTCGGGTCGTGCAGAATTCATTTCGCCAACGCGAAGCCCTGTACTTTGCACTCGTGTATGAAGGAACAAAATGGAAGAAAAAAAATTTCATAAATTCTTCAATCTGGCGAATTTCGTAAATTTAATTATCGCATTTCCGTCGCTTTATTCGAGTTTTCAACAAGATCTTTGGTGAAGTGCACCACACTGAGAGAGATTTGAGTTATTAAGGCGGAAGATGTTTCTTTTGAGAAGCATTTGGAAAGTAATAACTAGAATGTGGTTAGGTAATCCAAAAAATCACTTATAGATGCATTCCTATCACTAACTCAAGCACAACTGGCTATCTGAAAATTTTCTTTCTTGTATGCATATTTTTTTTTAGTTTCTATATTTCTTCAATTATTCTCAAATATCGAGACCAAATTAACATAAAAGACTAAAGAGAAAAGGCCACAAACTTGAAATTCCCAATGATTTTTGCTATAAAGGATCAAAAAACATGTAAGTGCGAGAAGGTAATGTCACGGTTCGTTATCAAATTAATGTTTTAAAACTATTCACTTTTTTTTTTTTCAAATGCCACTAATTATACTATAATTATATTAGGCGAAAGACCTACTTTATGAAGTGTAATTTTAATTTAATTCTATCTCATTTTTTTCCACAAATTCATTCATCTTTTCCTTTTTTAATTGAACTTTTTGAACATTTCTTCTCATTTTTCAGGGACACAGCTACACATAATCGCAGAGCTATTTTCATTTTCTGTATCTGGATTATCTGTATGTACTTGTACTTAATTTAAACTCATTTATTTCGATTGTTATCCTCAAAATCTTGATGCGTTTTCAGGAATTGACAGGACAAACTGTACAATATACATATTCGACGATGAGGATAAAAAATCCCGCTGTCGATAGTTTAATTGAATTTTCCTGCTCTTAAAACCAATTTCAAAAAAGTCAGGAATTCGAGAAAATAATGACACAAGTTTAAATCTTTTCAACTAAAATGATATTCTGCTCGTTTATAACAACGAATTGAGCCTCGTCAACAAAAAATTTTTTCAGCATCGCAAATAAATCCCTTCCATTTTTCTGTCTTACTGGCAATGTACCCCTCAATCACGAATATTATATTCCAACGCCCAAAAAGTATTTCGAATCGTGTGACATTTATGACAATATGAATGACGCACATCATAAACGAATGGTTAGATGTGTAAAAGTATAATCTATAACCAACTTGGTTTAGCATTACATGTACTTTTATTTGGTATGAAAAAATGAATATGATTTTCAATTTTATGAGTTTACCTGCGTCGTATAAAGACGAGCTATCCAAATTTAAAGTCGAAAAAATAAAAGCAAGATAAAAGAATGTACTTACAAAAGAAATAAAAACTAAAAGAAAGTTTCAGTGCCTTCCAACCAAATGACTTTTCATTTTAATTCGAGTGTCGAAAATCTCTAACTCTCCAGTTTTGTTTCTAATTTCCTGCTTTCTTATGCACCTCGCTTCCCTTGGTAGAAATTAAAATTTTTTGTCGTATCGCTCCGAGATGGGACCCGATTTTAGGACACACTACTTTTTACGACCGTTCGAAAAGTGAGTACCCCAGCAAAATGGGTAGATTTAATATTCAGTTTGAATATAAATCATATGACAACTATACAACTATTCTAACTTACCTTATAATTTACCAAACTTCGCCATCTTCTAACCTCTTGTCTTCTTCCCCTTTCTTTCACTATTCTTTTTTTTTCTTTTTTTTTTTATGAATTTTTATCAAAAAGAATTCTTTTAACTCTTTCAAGCATTTTAACTTTTTCCACTCTATAATCTTGACGATAAGCTTTTAACGAAAAAGTTCAAGTTGTGCATTTTTTCTAGATCTCTGCTTGTTACATTTACGGTGAAATAATCTTCTATAATCTTCGTATTCGGGTTTTTTATTGTTAGCAGGTTTTCCTGGAAAACCAGCTCTTTGCAGCCTATCTGATAGTCAGAGGTCGGGTCGGGGGTGTGGTCATTTTTCATTTTATGACCCAAAAAAAAGTTTTCCATAAAAATTAGCAATTCGTATAACTTTATATATATGTATATGTATATATATATATACTCGTATGTATGTATAAGATTTTTCTGGGGCTAATATTAGGAAAACTACTGAACCGAATGTTACCAAATTTCAACCATATATTTTACCTAATAAGACCTACTTTCCATTAAAATTTCAGCCTTATTGGTCGATTGGTTCTCAAGTTATGCGCAGTTGAAGGTTTTTTCTTGTGCACACGGTTTCTCATGAACTACTAAACCAATAGGGTTGAAATTTTGATGAAGGGTAGGCCGTATAATGATGATGTGCTGAAAGAAAGTTCAGTATTGGTCGAGTAATCACCTATTTTGTATTGTGTAAATTGCGCAAGTACAACTAATTGCCTAATGCAACGTTACAAAGGCAAATGTGAGTGAGTGAGTGAGTGAGTGAGTGAGTGAGTGAGTGAGTGAGTGAGTGAGTGAGTGAGTGAGTGAGTGAGTGAGTGAGTGAGTGAGTGAGTGAGTGAGTGAGTGAGTGAGTGAGTGAGTGAGTGAGTGAGTGAGTGAGTGAGTGAGTGAGTGAGTGAGTGAGTGAGTGAGTGAGTGAGTGAGTGAGTGAGTGAGTGAGTGAGTGAGTGAGTGAGTGAGTGAGTGAGTGATTGAGTAAGTGAGTGAGTGAGTGAGTGTGTGTGTGTGGGGGTGGGAGGGTGGGGGGTGGGTGAGTTATTCAATGATTCGATGAGTGAGTAATTAATTAAAAAATAAATGAATAAAAAATTGAAGATGAAGAAATTGAAAATGAATTGAAAATTATAAAATCAAAAATTAAAAAATTAAAAATTAAAAAATTGAAAATGAGAAAATTAAAAATTTAAAAATTAAAAATTAAAAAATGAAAAATGAAACAATTTTGGCCATCCAGTTACAAATTTGGTTCGCAAGTTACAAATTTGGTTCAAAAGTTACAAATGAGGTTCACAAGTTACAAATGTGGTTCACAAGGTAGAAATTAGGTTCACAAGTTACAAATTTGGTTCATAAGTTACAAATTCGGTTCAACAATTACAAATGTGGTTCACAAGTTATAAATTCAGTTCACAAGTTAAAAATTAGGTTCACAAGTTACAAATGTGGTTCACAAGTTACAAATTCGGTGCACAAGTTACAAATTTGGTTCACAAGTTACAAATGTGGTTCACAAGTTACAAATTTGGTTCACAAGTTACCAATTCGGTTCACAAGTTACAAATGTGGTTCACAAGTTACAAATTCAGTTCACAAGTTACAAGTTAGGTTCACAAGTTACAAATGTGGTTCACAAGTTACAAATTTGGTTCCCAAGTAAGCAAGTAGATAAATGAATATGAAAATGCAAGTTGGGTATTTTTGGAATCTGGAGATCATGAAATGATTAAGTATGATGGTCTCGTGTCTACTTGTGAAAGTCATAATAAATTTGATTGAAAATATTTTCTGTCAAAAATCTGCTAAAAATGAGGAAAAACAAAATTGGAAAAATTGAAAAATAATTGGAAAATATAGAAAAAGATGAAAAAATATGCAAAAATGGGAAAAAATAGAAAAAGAAAGTGGAAAATATTGAAAAAATCGAACAAATTTCAGAATTATATCAAATTAAAACGAAAACCTGCTTTTCTAGCGCAGGTTACTGCGGTAGAGTTTTTTTTTTTCTTCATTTTTCTTTTGTTTTTCCAATAGAAATATACTTGGCAGAAAAGACGAAGAAGGAAATTTGGCGTAAGAAAATTCAAATGTGAAAAATTTCTACATGTTTTACTGCCATATAAATATAAATTTTTTCATTGCGTTGTGACATTGCACATGTTGCTGAGTGCGATGATAAGATTGATAGTATTATTTCTAATAATCGCATGTAACAAAAGTTCGACGAAATTTTTAGGCGTCCTTGTAGTCGTCTTTATGGAAAATCGAAGATATTTTTCGAATATCGAAACGTCAATATATAGCTATGCTTAGGTATGTGTAGCTTCTCGAATAAGAAAGACGAACGGCTGTACAAGGATCCGCCTACTGGTATTCTAAAATAAAATTTAATTTTGAAATGATGAGAAAGTGGCGATGCAGAGAAGTGGAAGTGAACAATAGCATTCAAGTGAATGAGCTATTGTATTTTGAAGGTTTTATACGTAGAAAAAGGAAAACATGGAGAAAAATTTTTCAATTCTATAATATTCAGAGAATATTGAGAACTTTTAAAACCTACAGGCAGAAGAATTCTACAACTGTTTCACTGCACACTATTGAAAAAGTAGTGATAAGCACTTACACAAGTTAAAAATCGAATTACTCATAAAATTTTTCTTTTTGTTGACAAAGTTTTTTATTAATATTATTTCATGAAGGATAACATGAATGTGTCAAAACTTACGATGGTCTGAAATCTCTTAAGCCACTTTAAAAAATTTTCCCAGCAAATTGAAAAAATTTTAAAGCAAAACTTTTAAACCACTACAAACAATTTCCTAAATTACTAGAAAAAATTTTTTCGTGAGGGTTTTCAGAGCTGAGACTTCTTAGTAAGCTATGTACTTGAAAAATTTTGTAGGTAAAATTTTCTGTACAGAGACATCTTAGATCAGTCCAAATAATTTTCACAGCAAAGTATCTAACACTGATTTCTCTAAAACTACTTAGATTTTTGTTTAAGCACTGCGTTTTCTTTTTTGGCTGCTCGGTTCGATTGACTCTTGTGGAAGTTAATGAAATTATCAGGCTAATAAATTGAAATGGATTCTTATTTAGGTAAAGTTTTTGTGAGATATTATTCAGCCTAAGTTCCATTTTTTTTTTTTTTTTTTTTGAGATAGAAGCAGATTTTTTTCCCACTAAAATGACTGATTTACCAAGAGCTACCTACACATTAACCTACCTGTTTCATGAAGCAAAAGGTTTTTTTCGTCTTGTTCACCTATACTAGGACAACATTGATCAATAACATGGACGTACGGTGAGAGAAATGAGAATTCGTCAGAAAACAGTGAAATTCTATTTTCTTTCTTTTTATTCGTTTGCCGCTTGTCCTAGGCATAAACTTGAAGCATTGAAGAGTAAATTGTTTTCCGGACCGGTCTATTTGAAATAAATCCTTATTACCAACGACCACTCTGTGCAAAGAAGTGAAAAAAATCCTGAGCACGTATTGTCCATTAGACGAATCCGTACTAGAGGAAATTATTTTATCTGAGTCGTTGTGGAGAGCTAATTTAGAAAAGTCGCAGATAAAGTGAAGAATAAACTCGTCGAAATACGAGTATATTATTATGACTTTTTTCTCAGCTTTTTCTTTCTCCTCCGCATAAAGTACATTCTTCCGATATTTTAATAAGGAAATGAATTTTGTAGTCTTTGAGGAGGTAAGTTTTAGAAACCTCCAACTACATAATACATTAAAAATCCAAAATAAGGCTGAGGGAGGAAGAATATTTTAGGAAACCTGGCAACCATTTCAGATATTAAACCACCATAATGAATATGAAATGGCTCCCATTAAGTCACAGTACAGAAGAATTGAAGAGGGAAGTGCAACTTCCCACTTGGAGCGAATTAAGAAAACCCAAAAAAAACCTACGTGGAAAATTAATGGCTTAAAAAGTATGACAGAACTACATCTTGATTTAAAAAACTAAAAAATATTGAAATAACTGAATCTGTATAGCACATTTTTATTTTCCTACAGCCTAAGAAACAGCAAGAGATTTGGCATTCGAGTCAGAGTACAAGTGGGGGGGGGGAATTTTAAACGTTGAGCAGAAAAAATAGATCAAAGCAAGACTAAGGAAGTTGTATGTTTCCTGAAATAGGTGCAATTGTATCTACGACTATGCTATATGGGCTTGGCCCAGACACGTCTGCAATACATAAGAAAATATAATAGAAGAAATATGTGGAGGGGAGAGAGGAAGGATGAATGTGAGGAAATAAAAAATTGAATATAAAATTACTCCCTATTAGTTGAAGGGCGAGCATAATTATTTGTTGTTGCTGTAACGGATATATCTAACTTCCATTAGAGAAGAAATATGGTGATGTACATATTATTATTAGTTGCACGCGCCTTAGGCATAATGGCTCATATTAATTTACAATTTTAAAGAAATTCTGAAAATAGCTACTATTAAATTAAATTGAAGATGGATAAGACAGACAGACTACAGGAGGGTGTATATTTCTATCATTTTTCTGTCACACCACCTATTACATTGGGCATTGGATCATAGGTTGTTCGTTTTTTTTTTTCTATCTTACCGGGGTTGATAAACTTCATAATTTTTCGATGAGAGTATATTTTCTATCCAATTACTTACAAAGTTATCATACAGTAAAGCCACCCACTTGAAAAAAAAAAATTCAACTTAAGTAAAGTACAGATAATCTTAATACCAGTGATACCCAATTCATCTTACCCCCTTTCTGATCTTCCATTTGCCATATAATCACAAACGGTTAGTTAGTGGGCAAAATGTAGACTTAACTGATTTATGTATTTGGAAACACATATTTTAGTCTGCTATACCTTCGCAAATCCCCTTTCGATATCCTTCTGTTTGCACAATAACAGCACAACACCGAAATACCCCAAAATGGCAACTACAGCGTCTGTTTTCTTTCACATAAGCTCTGCAAATTAGGCGTGTGTCCTTCGTTTGTGCAGACTGCTACACCTTCGTGCTTTGTTAAATCGAACCACCAGTTTACATAATACTGTTATCCTCTTTACCGGACCACGAGTATGGAAGAGGGTGTCCACACAAAAGGATATCCTGCCCCCTCTCCAAGTTAAGAGATTTAGAAAACACCACCGCTACCCCTTCGAGTCTTTAAGTAGTTGATACTTTTTTCAGCTTTCTCTTCGCTACTCGCCAGACGTGCGGGGGTAAGCGTCCTTTTATTCACGCATTCAGCCTTTGCAAAGGCCGAGGCATCCGTTCGGAAAAGGCTAATCGAGAACTGCTCGAGTATAATTTTCACAGTTGTACAACCAACTGGGCACACAAATTGGTGGTTCGATATCAACGATAAATATTTTATTATGCTTTTCTTAGAGTCTAGCTGTAGCTGATTTTCCAAAGGCTACAAATGCGTCTTTACGATTCTGGCTGACAGGTAATTACAAAGATGGACCAAATTTGGTTATAGTTTATACCTGCGCGAAAAATAGAGAGTGAACGAGTAACCTTATTCTTGGCCCAGATAAGAATATTTATCCCCGAAGGAAGGACGTGGTGCCCATATTATTCGCAGATAATAATTTATTTCGCAGCTTTTACTCGGACGAGATGTAGAAATTAATGTTGGGGACGAGAGAAGTTGGCTCGTTGAAATTCGAGTAAAATGCCATAATATTTCCTTGTTTCTCTTTACAAATACTTTTGGGCCACGAGCAAGTTTTCCAGTTAATGAGATTCGGCCCGATGATTTTCTAAACAATACCGTTATGTGTTTTCAAATGGGAATTTTCGCGGCAATATCGGAAAATGTCGGTTCCAAGGTGGACCTTTATTTCTGTAGAGTGGACGAATATGTTTATAGGGATTGTGTCCAAGCAAATTTTTATATATAAGGCCATCCCGTTATCTTTTGAAATGTTGAATATTGAAAGAGGGTTCGAATTTTCTGTAATATATGATCCTAATTAATATAATAATAGGTACCTATATGAAATTTGAAGCCACCAAATATAACAAAAATTATTCCAAAATCAGTAATGTTGACTCCGCGGCGAAAAATGAATGGTGCAATCATATTATTCGTTCTAAAAATATATTTCTCTACCTAATATTAAAGATGAATTCTTTTTACTAGACTCTCAGTCAAAAATTTTGTGTCCTGTGATTTCTCAATGTTATGATGACGTCATCATACGTGGGTATAAAATTTCAGAAGCATGGAGATAAACATTCTGATTGAAGAATTATGACGTCATCATACTCATTTTCTTTTTAAATGTATGAGAAAAATATATAAGTATGCGCTTCATATTCAAACAAATTTGTATTTTGAAGAAACAATTATGGATACTTTTTATAAACTACTGTTGTAAAAGAGAATTCATTTTTAGCCTTCACGAAACTTCGGTGAAGGCTGTAGGTATTTTACACTTTATTTCATATTTTTCATACTTTAAATTTTTCCTTTTCGTTTTAAAGATGAATTCTTTTTACTAGACCATAAGGTTTTCAAAACTTTTGTGTCCTGTGATTTCTCAATGTTATGATGACGTCATCATACGTAGTCATAACAACGCGTCTGATGACGTCATAATACCTAGCTATAACATTTTATACCCCCATTAAATGATGACGTCATCCTACGTAGGTATAGAATTTCAGAAGCATGGAGATATAAATTGTCTGAGAAGAATGATGACATAATTATATTATGTGTAATTTTTCTGGATGCAGATGATGACCTCATAATACCTAACTATGAACTAACAACTTCACAAAAGTTTTCTTGATCTGCATTGAATATTCAAGTTCATATAAAGAAAAATCAAAAAAGCTTGACATTAAGCGCCCACATTTGGTAACCAAGTATTTATTTAAATACTCGTATATTATTCAAAAAAAATACATAATAATTATTATGTAATTTACAATTAGGGTAGGTCGCACCCTATAAATTCGTGATGCATTATGCTTCTTGAAATAATGTGGTTTTTATAATTTTAGAGGATGAGTTATATTTTGTTTACTTCTAACTGCAATGCGTTAAAATAGAGATTCCTAAGATTTGTCCTTCATGAAAGACACACTGGTATATCTGAATTCATAATACCTTTTTGCACTTTTTTCCTAGAGAAATTGATTCAAGATAATATATCAAGTTACTTTTGCTTTTCCTGAATGCTCCGTAGCCACGATAAAATACTTCGGTAAGTACTTTATAATTTGACAATATTACGCCGAAAATTCCGTAGAATATCAACCTTAACATTATAAAGAGTAGTTTTATCATGTCGAAGAGCTTACAACCCTCAACTTAATTACACCAGAGGCTGTGAAAGCTCAGTTTCATTTTCGCTGCCTGACAAAATAGGTACCTGGTTTTCAAAATTAGTGACCCTCGTTGGTCTATCTTCTTGTGGCAAAAACAACATCCTTGCAGTGGCAACGAGGACAAATAATACTACGAGTATGTTTTGAGATTAATTTCAAAAATTTGCACCTAAAGTCGAACCGCCTTTCTCCCCTATTCACGAGAAAGTTCTAAACTTTTTTCTTTCGAGTGAGCCTCCGATGTTTTATTTTCGAAAAAATATTTATATTTTTTTTTTTATTGTTTCTCCCAGTGTCCAGTACCATCATAAAATCATTTTGTGTTAATTATAGCACAGTATTTTCTAGTTTCAAACAATTTTCTTACTTTCTTTTAAGATGATGTTAATATCAAATTCGTGGTTATGTATCTACCCGATGGGCAAAAAATGAGAAAATGATCCGCAAAATGAGAATTTTATCCGTTGTCAGTCCGTTTTTATTTTCGATCATCGGATCTGAAAATTTGCAGTTATTTTTGTCATCTTGATTAATTTTCCAAATCCGTTTGTAAAACGGATTTCCTGATTATAATCAGTGATAATTTTTGGGCAATTTTTCTAAATCCGTTCGTAAAACGGTTTCACGGATTATAACCCGGGCCAACAAATATGATAAAACAGCCTTCACGGAAAATAATCCGGACTCATTTCCGGCAAGACTGATTACAATCCGTTCGAAATCCGTTTTAGAAGCCGGAAAACAGGAAAATTCCGGATTATAATCCAGAAACGGATTATAACCCGGAATAAAACGGATCCGTTTTCAAAATATTTTGCCCATAGGGTAGTTCATTATACCTAGTCCTTCCTTTGAAATCCCAAGCGAAATTCTCTCCTGAAATTGGAAGATGATGCGTTGAGGTATAACGTATTTTCTTATCGAGGTTGTAATTACTTGTGAAAGGCATAATTTTGAATCTGAATAACATATTATTAGTATAACGGTTATTGACTTGATCCAGGCAACGTGATTTTGGTCCCCTCCCCCCCCCCCCAAAAAAAAAAAAAAAGTTGGCGAATACGAATAGACTGAACAGTGCAGTGGCACACACGTGTTTTGAAATAGGTGATGCAAGATCACTTGTGGGGCCCTTTTCAGCATAGAGGTCCCCTCATAATTTTGTTCACTTCAATATTTTTCAACATATTTGGTAGTAAAGGGCGATCAAAATTCCCATCTGATGGGCCCCCTAAATTGTGGGGCCTGGTGCGACCGCACCACTTAACCACCTAGTTGGGCGCCAATAGGACTACCAATAGCTATATGTGCTCCATTTTCAAATATTTTTGAATTTCTTCCAATTAAAGCTATAGATATATTAGATTGAAGAAAGGTGTTGCAAGCTTGGATTTCAAACTATAAGAACGACTAAAACACTGCTGGCAACCCCTTTCCAGAATTATATTGAGGAAAGGGGTTGCAAGAACTGCTTTCTATGAATTGGAGTGAGAATATTCCAACAGAGCTCGTGAAAATTTGTAATTATTAATTAAAATATGAAAGCTATCCATTCTAAGTCATATTTTATTGTTACATACATATTCATCAATACCTGCTGAAATTTGGTCCGTTCATTATGTTGAAAATTATCGATGAAGATGACGACCTACCTGCACCAGTGTACTCTACCAATTCACATTGAAACTAGTCTAAATACAGTAACGCTACCTATTGCCATAAATAATGATACAATCTTGTATTAATTATTTGCAGAACAATATTGTGTGTCACTGATCATATTTTTGCAGTAAGAATTCACTGTATGAAAGTATTAATTGCATCAAATTTATACCTAATTTCGATTAACCTGTATGACACAAAGTAAATTCAATTTTACATATGTATATGTCCACTGAAAGAGGGAAATTGTATCAATTACAAACAGGATAATACGTTTTCTCATCACTGGGTAGAAAATTATTATTAATTACTAGCTGACCCGGCAAACTTCGTTCCGCCTGTAATATCAAGAAATCAATAATATACATTTAATGAGCCCAAAAAATTATATATTTCATACAACAAATGTCAACTGCTAGAATCACAAATACAAATTACGCAAATTAGGGAAATGTCCAAATATTTAAAAAAAAAAAATTATTTACAGTTTGTTTTGCTTTTATTGAAGAACCTTGCGATATACGATATTCTTTGTCTGGTTATGAGGTGCGAGAACAAACAAAGCGGATGATTGACCAACATGCGAGCACGCTACATATAGTTGTCTGTGAGAAAAACATGAATTTTCCAAATAGAGCCAACAAACATTAAAGGTTTGGCCTTGAGATTTGTTTATGGTCATTGCAAAGGCAAGACAAACTGGAAACAGGATTCGTTTAAACTCAAACGGCATATCTGTTGGAATCATAGGGATTCTTGGAATAAGGACTTTTTCACCTTCGAACTTGCCTTTGAGTATTCTTGCATGAAGTACATTGCCCATGAATTTAGTAATTACCAACCGCGTACCATTACATAATTTTGGTTGGTTCAGGTTTTGAAGCATGATGACTACTGATCCAATCTTCAGTTGTAAATTATGTGGTGGCAAACCTGGCAGATCCAAAGAGTTCAGGAATTCAGTTGAAATCTTGAATCGTTCCAGTTTTCTCATTCAAATTGTAAAAATTATGGCCAAAATTTTTCTCAGTGTATGTATTTGTTTTCCAAAAGTCCAAAGAATTAAAATTGAAACCTTTCATTGGTTAAATAAGAATATTAAGCTGATTCATTGGAATGGAACACTTATATTTTAAACAAACAAAACTGAGAACAAAATTGATTAATTTATTTGTTTTTTCATAATGGTGTACCTACAGGTATTTTGGTAAAAAATCCATTAATATTTTGGAACTGAAAATTGAGTATAGACCATTCAAAGAGTAGATAGATTTCATATTAGTGGAACTGAAATTCAAACTTAACCTCAATTATTTTAGTTAGGTATAGCCATCTTTACTGTATCGTGTGAGGTATTTGTCTATGATTCATGTAAATGCAGTGGATAATGCTGTTCTTAAGAAATTGTAGCTCGGTTATTTTATTCTGGTATTTCTTTAAAAACAATAATAAGCTTTCCGGTAAATTCGACGAATTGAAGAAAAAAAGAATTTGCTACTCGAGTAATCAAGACAGTGCTCGAAGAATATCGCTATACCAAACAAACAAAACGACAGTCGCACTTTTTTCGTATTTTCTCATCGTAAATGTGTCGATTATATATTTTATAAGTGTCCAATAGGTATTTAAAATTATTATAGTGGCAGGTATTTACCTACTTAATGAGCCTCATCATTGTCTTTCTTCATCAAGATTAGATAGAGGTATTTTTGTGTAGTTATTGAAGGTTTATTTTTTATCTTTAGCAGTACGAAATAGATCTTTTTTCTGACAAAATTAATGCCAACGCCGAGACACGTTGTTCAGTTCGAAAAAAACAAGATAGGTATCTACCAAAATTTTCCAGTTGTTGAAAATTAAAATAACGAAACGGTTGTAATATAGCTACAAGTGGATTTCATACAGAGTAGACTATAGACAGTGTACGAAGTATATACGAACACATCTAAAATGCTTCGATAAATCGATACTTTCTCAAAGTTATAATTACCAACAGACGACTGCAAGGGTTACAAAAATCCATTAGTTGGCGCATTCTTTTGACATGGCAATAATTGTCAATTCATTTTTAACATTAATATTATAAAATTCTCCCACTAGATTCGTATTCACGATGATTTCGACTTAATTGTTCGCAAATTCGAACGTTGAATTTTTATACAGTGCACAGTGCATATTATTATGTAGTTGATAATTTCACCACCACAGAGCTAAAGTAGTACTGAAAGCAACATTTTAATACGTCTGGCCCGTTGGTCTAGGGGTATGATTCCTGCTTTGGGTGCAGGAGGTCCCGGGTTCAAATCCCGGACGGGCCCAGCATCTTTTTTTGATTTTTTAAAAGTCGAAATGGAGGATGGTTGCAGAGTTGAAATTTGTATATTTTTCTTTTTAATGTGTAAACATTTCTGCTCACTAGTTTTTTTTATGAAAGACATAGGTACGATTTTTTGTGAAAATAAAAATAATTTTAAAGTTTAAGTAGGTAATATGACAATTAGAAGTTATTTAAGTTATTTCTTGAGGCCTAAAAACTTATACAGATTTAAATTTTTTTTTTTTCACGATGATCTCAATTTTTAACGCTGAATTTTTAGTGAATGATCCAAATAACATAAAAAAAATAACTAAGAGACGAGAAAAATGTAACTTTTATGGCAACGAATAAATTGAAAATACTTATATTGAAGGAAGTCTCAAGGTAAGTACTTACTTATTTTAAATTGCCAATTAATCAATATCGGCATTTAGCAGTTGTTTCCTATACAGTGAAAATTTTCTTTTTTAGTAAGTATAATTGTTGCTTCTGGTAAACAAAATACAAATTGCCCTGAATTTCTTTTAAATAAAAAAGAAATTTTCATTTTTGAACATCTAATTTTCAAACAGCCTGTAAATTAATTTTTTGAGGACCTTTTTTTTTTGTTTCTTTTCAAAGGTAAGTTACTATATTGAGTTAGGTAGAGGTACCCGAAAACTTATATCAAATAAAACTACTTTATTATTATTTTTCTTTAATCGAATTTTCGCGAGTCGATAACGATTCAAGGTTAGGTGAAGGAAGTTCGTTTAGTTTAAATTAATTGGAGCCACAAGATGCTGCCAAAAAATCACAAAGTGGAATGATTAACGGAATAAAACTAATGAAGAATGTAGACCTATGAACTTCTTTAGAATGTTTGAATTTTATGTCAGGCCTGTAGCTAGACTAATTACTCTCGACAGTATGCGAAAAATTGAATCTTTGTTGCGCATAATATCATGATTGAAAGAATGCTCAAGTGCGTAAATTATTTTGAAAAATGCCACGAGGGAATACCTAATTTATCAATCAAGTTATGTGAATACACCACACGTGTGTTGCAAGGTCATTATAAGACAATATGAGAAAAAATACCCAACTTAAGGATTAGGGATTAATGTTCACAGTTATATTGTTCACTTACATTGGCTATCGAGAAATAGGTATATTCTCAATTTATTTGTCAGTGGACCTTCTGAAATTGCTTTACCGTAGGAGAAAAAAAGATGCTGAAATGAATATTTAAAAAAAAAATAATTTTAGATATCGAACATCAGAAAAACAGAAAATACTGCAAATCGCAAGTTTTGTATAAAGAATTTGTAAAGAATGTAAGTAACTAGCTACTGTGAGTTTTAAAAGGTTCTCTACTCGTAATGAATGTCAGAGAAAAAAAATGTACAACTTATTTTGAGTTAAGTATATCTAGCCTAGGTACTCAGTAGGTTTTCAAATATAACTATAGGGCTCTCATGAACCATTAAAAGTTCATGTTTTAGGATTGTGCATAATTTGGGTACAAAATGCATTTCTATCGGAAACCTACCAGCAAGTTCGTCGCAGAAGTAAAATATCACGTTCTGAACCTTCAAAACCATTTTTGACAAACTAATTTGAACGGTACATTTTAGAGACTTCGATTTGCACGCCCATCTATTTTAGCTCAATCGGTTCCATACTTTCTCTTTTAATAGCCATGAAAGCTGGAGAATCCGTTCCTTCAAAAAGTCATCAAAACTCATCGGTTTTTGACTACATTTTTGCTAATATCTAGAGAACCAAGTAACCAATCGTCATGAAATTTCTATCGGACTTCAATCTCATCAAGATTGACCTCTTGTTCAAACTTCAGCCCAATTGGTTCTGTAGCTCTTCTAATCTCCAAGTTCTGCCAATTTTTACCAAGGTCTACTAACTTTTGCGTCCTTAGAGCAGCCATATTCTGTGACTCAGTTAGATGGTAACCATTTCACTTTCACTCATAACACCCACCTCTCTCCTCCTACCAGCTCAAAAAAAAAGAATGAATAAATAAATAAAGAAACAGATATATTGAAAACATTTGTTGATGAAACTGATTAATACCAACTATTAATTTTCTGTAAGGCTAAAGAGTGGCTTAAGGGTATATATTTTGGGATTATAGATAATCGTAATTATATCATTTCTCCATGGATTAGCCTCCTGATAATGCCCTGAGGCCTGAAAATAAAAAGTAGTTCATGTCTGTGTATATTTACATTTATACATATAGCGTACCGCAATCTACCGCATAAATTCTGCTTGTTAAAACTTGTTAAACAAATTATTGCACGTGACAACAAATTTAAAAGGTGAGACACTGAGACATTGCCCTCCAGTTCTACTCTTAGCTGACACTCAGCTGATAGCCTACATTCGTTCACTTCAAGAGGTCATTACTTCGATGTATCTTCAAGATAAATATAGCTATTAAATTTTTACACGTACTTTTACACGTATTGGGGCTTATCACAATGAAACGGAAATCACTTATCTTTGCTAAGATAAGCACATCGTCGACGTTATCGCCCCGAGGAAGTACACAGTTACACACCAAGGCTGACTATTTAGAGACAACAAAAAATGAGAAGAAAATATAATTGTTCGATTCGCAATCAAAATATGATCGAGGTTGACTATGAAGGCTCAACTAGCAGTAAGGTGTTATCGAATAATGAAGAGAATTAAGATACAAAATCGAATATTTGAAGTTTTTATTTATTTCGTCGATGGTAACAAATTCGAAAAAACAGAAATATAAAAAGTGTAAAAAGAGAAAAAAAATCAACAAATAATAAATTCATTTTCGACGGACGAAAACAAAAATTATATTGCGTTTCAGTCTCACGTACTCGGATAAATGACGACTTCAACGTAAATACAACATACAAATTTCTAATAACCATCCAAACAATTGGTAGAAAATCGTCTTTAGGTACTGGTTCTTACAGGTATATAGGTAGGTACAATACAAAAATTGAAAACAATGGAATTCGTTAATTAGTCAAAATTTCTCTTAAAGATTGTATTAGCTGTCACTAGGGCAAGTCTTTAATGCAGAAAAAATCTACTTAGTTATTTTAGAAAGTGCATTTGCAAGAATTTGGGTGTTTTTACACACCGAATATCCCCGTTAAAATGGAGTTAAAATTAGAATTACTATGCAAAATAATTGAACTCTTAATAAAATGAAAAAAACAGTCTCCAGCCATAACATTACATTGTTAAGATGCTCCCTTTTGAACTTCGAACTTTCCAAACTACATTTCATAAATTATAAATTAATACACGTAGCCAACGAACATCCTTATTATTATTTCATAAATAATTTCATAAAATTTTGTAGATTTTTAATTTTTTTTTTCTTTTCGTTTCATAATTACGAGTATGTAAAAGGTGTAAACATTCTTGCTCCCTCTTCTAGACCTACGAGTAAAAACAAAATAGTAGGTAGGTATACGGTGCTGTGATATGGCCTCAATTTTAGTATGTGGTTGGCCATAGTTCCAAAATAAAATATTTGCACATTAGATGATCGGACAGCTTTCTCACAATTGTTCTATCGACTGCCAATAGAAAGCAATTCATAGTTATAGGTAGTCTCATGAAAAAGTATGAAAATGTTGAAACTACATGTTAAAAGTTTCGTCTATTGAGAGGTAAAAATATTGAAAAAGTGTTGTCCAAAGTGTCAGAAGAAGGTCCATAACTTTGACGAAAATAGAAAAAATTGGAATTTCTAAAAATAAAACCAAGTTTTAGTTAATCACTGCTACAATTCTGATGTATTAATATCTTTATGATTTGAATTATTTAAAAATCAATTAAATTTGAAATAATTGAAAAAAAATAAGCGCTTCATACGCAAATTGAATTTTAGTTTATTTTCGATTCTCTTCATCGTGATTCAATCAACGATTTTAATTTTACTTTACCCTAGTGGCAGAAACAAAGATAATAAGAGTCTACACTCCGCACATCAAAAATTCAATTTTTTCGTCCTCAACTTGTACAGAGGAATAAATTTAATAAACTGGTAAACTAGTACCTAGTCTTTGTATAACAGTCATCAAGAATGGAAAAGAATGGCCTTAGTCTCAATCTGTTTACCTAAGGATAAGCTTTTCTCTTCTTCCAAACCAGTGCTCTAAAAGAAATGCCCACTATTCAAAAAAATTCTTCAAAGAAGAAGACTGCATCAGAGAATTCTGAGATTAATTGTTGCCCGCATGCCTGCAGTGGATAAATGACTATCACATAAACTACAAATTTAAACCCTAGTTACAAGCGTACCTTTTCTGTATTTACCTATATACCCTACCTATACTCACAAAAATTTCTAATTTTCATTATTCTTTAGTGATTTTTGTAGGTGGAATAAATGGACGCGAGCATTAAAAAAAACTTGCCCCTTCACATTGTCGTGTCTTAATGTTCGTCAGAACCAACGTTTCTTCTCCAAACCATTACGAGCTTATGACGTATATGAACTCTATACATCAAAAAATTGGGGCACTTCGTCATCAGTGGGTCTGACCTCTCTCCCTCTGGAGTTGCAAGACGAGTACTGAAAAATTGTCTGCGGGATGGGAATGCTATGCCCATCACAAATTTACTTCAGCCACCCAAATGTAGCGGCACAAGACGTTCAAGCTACAGCACTGGCAACTTCGGGTACAGCCACGACGGTAAATTTATCGTTAACCACCATTTTGGAGACCACTCTCTCATATGCCGGAGGAGCTGGAGCTTTGCTCGAAGGCTGACCGTGTATTGGCACCACAAAAATGTCAATAGATTTGCGTTTTTCGTTGACGATTTTCTGTATGGTTTCGTTGTAGTCGGGGGGTGCGAACAGGTGGTAGGGAGGGGGAGGAGTTTCTGGCACATACGACTTGTTCTCGTTATTGATGATATTTTGGACGAAGGTGTTGAGGTTGTCAGTCCGGTAGAGAGGATTTCCGAAGAAAAGTTCGGTGCAGGTGATCACCAAGAAGAAGCAAACCAGGCAGCCGAATGCACCCAAGTACCAAATTACACACCAGCTTTCGACAGATGTGGCTTCATTTCCTGAAAAATTCGATTGTGTTTTGTTAGTTCACGTGTTATTGCAGAAAATCAACAGTCATAGAGAAAAGGTTATTGTTAAGGTCAGAGATACGGTATGGTAGCTGAACAATATTGTATCGTTATAACTTCCTATTTTTTTTCTCCTTTTCTGGGCCAAGAAATAGGGGTCACAGCTGGTCTTCGTACAATTTGACCTTTGCAAAATTACAATATCATCGATAGAATGCAAACGAGTAGGTACGTATTTCTAGAGTATTATCTTATTTTATGCGGCATTATAGCGAGTATACGAGTATAATTGTAAAGACGTTATCTTGATAATGACTGACATTGGCCACGAATATCCTACGGGCTTTGATTGTAAAAAACCTCCAAAAGAGCCACGAACACTTATCTGCTTTTTATTAAACGAGCATTTTTCATTTTTGCTTTTTGAGCAGGTTTTCACTTGACAATTTTGCATATGTTTTTCTTCATACTCTAAACATTGACTTTTTTTTATCCACAAAAATACCAACCCAAAGTCTATAACTCAATCTGAGGACCAGATTGATGTCGGTCTTTTTCAATTTTGAGATTCTTTCGGTTCTTGAACAGATTTAAATTTTATTACTTTTTACCAACTTAATTTAATAAACATGTGAATTCTACATTACTGTACGTCATCAATTTGTGTCAGATATAGTCATCTATTTAATTATCAAAGAATATAATATACGTGCTGAACAGAAATTACATTCTCACCAGATAATCGAGAAAAATCTCGTTCTCAGACATGATTGCGACTACTCGTCGGGTTATTCCTCTTTGAATGTAGGTAATATTTGGAATTTATTTGCAGGACTCCAATGGAAGCTTACAGAAGGATAAGTAATTAAAACGTACAAAACCAGTTTATAAAAAAAAATTATTTTGCGAAGCACTAAAAATGATGAATACTACAGACTCGAGTGTATAATCTGCTTCAAATGAAAATTTACCAAACAATAAATTTTTTCATTTTGTTCAGCCAGCGAAACGTTAACTTTATGAATGGGCTATTTGTATTTTTTTCACAATCGATACAAGTTATTTTCAGCAGGAATAGAATCACAATGGATTTCTTTCAACACTTTTTTGGGACCATAATTCACTTTCTCAATGTCTATACAGCTAGCTATTAGGGAAATGGATTGTTAATCGAACAAAAATAGAAATTCGATAAATTTTTGCGACAGAAATTATAAATACATAGATACTCTGAAATTATGACTAAATACTCGATATACACGACATGAAATTGAAAACAATGAGTAAAAGGGTGACGAAATGTGCGATCGAAAGCTGAAAGCAATTATTTTATTTTTTGTGAAGACACTAAATTTAGTTTCATATATTGATTTAAAAAACCGGTTTGCAAAAGAAATGTAAAAATTACGTCAGAAACATTACAACTGGCTTAGTTATCACTCGAATGATAAATAATATAAATTTATTGTTTTATTGGAAGTGTGAAATAATAAAAAAATATCACTGAAGTACCTGAGTACCAGATAACATAACTTTTACAGATATTTTTAAATAACGAACTTTAATTTCATTTTGTTATGAAAAAAATGGTAAATTAGTGAAATACAAGGCAACTTTATAAGATATTTAAAAATTTGGTACCCATAACAATGAAAATTAATTAATTTTTTTACACGAAAAAGAGCACAGGCTGAAATCTTGGGCAGAAATTTGTCAGTGAAAGAAACGATATATGTCAGTTTTGTTTACTATTAGACAAAATTGTCCATATAAGTGCGTAAATCATAGCAATTATTTCATTGGTAGGTACGGATTAAATAGGAAAAACATTGGTACTCGTACCAAATTTAGTCAACTGATGGTTCTTCGACAAAACTTGACAAAAATTATTAAAGAATTTTCTAGAAAGTTTACGAAGAGAGAAAATGATGACTGTAGAAAAAATGTCGGTACAGTAGCAGTAGTAGAATGCCTGCTGAGTTGTTTAATCTGAAAACAAGTTGATGGGAGTAAAATTTTTATTTTTTATTAATTCGTATCTAATTACTGAAGAACCTGAAGTAAGTAATTTACATTGTGAAAAAAATATTGCATCTTCTTTCAAGAAATATGGATGTTTTATGTCCAACAGGAAGAATAAGTTGGTACAAGTGCCCACCGTACCTACAAAGGGAGGGGAGAAATTAAACTTGCCGAATATCTTTAACTTCATAAACAGATATTTTAAAACTGAATAATGCACAAGTATGAAATCACGAATGCATTAATTCCATTCAAATAATACAAAAAATGTTGAATCGTTCTTTGAAACTGGAGCATCTTCAGATTATCGATTACAGTTTTTCTACTATCCTGAATTTTTCATAAAAATAACCTTCAACTGGTTCCAGATACCTTACAGTAGTTGCTAAATTGCTACTAAAAACTGTGTAGTAAAAAACATTCTCTTACAATTCTATTCTGGCCGCTAAGAATTTATTGAGCTCCGAATAGCCAGATACCAAGCCAGTTTACGAATAAAAACATTTTCTACAGTTACGTTAATAAATTCTCCTTGCATTCTCTCGCTGACTAAAATTAAGAAAAGAGATCAAAAATAGAATGCAATCCTAAAAAAAAAAAACTGCTAAAAAGGTGGAAACAGAGTTTTCAAATTTGAGCAGTGCATCCAACTAAAATTTTCATGAGAACATAGATTGGTCTAAAATTGAAGAACGTAATATAATAATCGTCTGTGTCTTTTAAAAGTTTACTTTTCTCATAATGTATTCTAATCAAAATGGCGTAATATACTGCACAAATTCTGTACAGTGCAAGAAATTAACCTCATATTTTATTAGACAAGGGCATAATTCTACGCTCTGACAATATACGTCTCGGTTCTTAATGTTTCTTCGAAATTAGTAATTATTAATTTTCATGAGCAAATTAATGTGGGACTATCAATTAAACATGTAAATAGAACAATTTATGCGCATAAAATGGATGCCGAACGATGGTGCAAAAGAACTACTAAAACGTTTTGTTATAATAGGTACGAGTATATTATTTGTATGTATTATGAACGATACAAGGTACCATTTTACATTTTAAAATGAATGTACGAGTATAATGCCTAGCTAGGTTTCAACTAAATTACCAACTTTTTAAAAGAGCAGATTAATTAGGTAGGCTAATTATTGTTGTACAGATAAAGCAACCTTTTAAACTGAAGTCTTAATTTTTTCTAATTACAACCATTTTATTAATACTCGTACCTTTTCAAGACACTGCGCGATTAGAAAACATTTCCAGGTAAACAAATATTTCTCGTCAGAATATTAAAAATCTGTCATAAATGATGACTACTATCGACAGAATGTCCTTGAAATTTATTTTCTAATTTTAACATCATTAAAACACTTCCGGTTATAAATCTACATTTGCAGATTATAGCTATCGGGAATTTTCAATTTGCCAAAAACATGACCTTCGGGTCAAATACAAATTTCTCCCAAAATTGTTCAAAGTAATTTTTTGTACAGCCATGGCAGAAAATTGACAATTTATAAATTTTAATCGAGTACGTTATAGCGTGTATCAACTTTTTCCCTTTGTTCCATCCACGGTTCTAAATTGGAAAAAAAAAATTAATAAAAAATCAATTTTTTCGCCTAATTTTTTTTCATGTTGTAAGATAAAATACCAATGGCAAAATACAATTTTCATTGCATAATACGAACTTTGTCATCTATTCATTTATTTACAGTTTAAAACTGCAGTGCTGCACATTAGTTAGTGATTCATGTACATACGCAGTCGATGCACGTAAATAGCTGGATGTAAATTTTTTGCATTCCAAAGTAATAAAAGCGTAATAGATTTAACTGAAAGATTCTTTTGCTTTTTGGGGGGAAATACGTGAATGAGAAAAACACGAGGCAAGTTATTGATAAGTGTCGCATTTGTGAATTACGAGAAATGATATAAATTATGAACCAAAGAATAATATGCCATAAACTGAAAGATAAGTTGAGAATACATTTCAATTACTTATTCTCTCGAAATAAAAATAAAATCAAAGTGACAACATACGAGTAGAATCATTTTATAAATTCAAATTCTTCGAATAGATAGCCATTGCAAGGCTGTACAATGAGGCAGTCTCTTATAAAAGATTGTATAATAATTGACAATGCCAATTTTTCTTAAAGAAAATTTTGTTTTGACTTTTTAAATGAATTGTTTCAAAATAGAGGATTATAGAAACTACCACCGTACTTATAATCTTATTTATTTTAGGTCACTCTGCGTGAGAGAATCAAATCAAATAAATAATCCAAATAATGATGAAAGAAATTTTTTAATTGATTTTTTCTTCCTAATAAGTAGTTCAGAGTAGAGGCAATATAGGTTTATACAATATCATCTGAAGGATATTGTAGCTAGATAACATCCGAGTTTTATAATACCCGAGTGTATCTATTTATGGATGCATTACATTTTCATATACAAAAAAAAAAATCAAAATTTATTCTGCTCACATTTTCAACAGATGTTTTTCTATAATTTACTTTCATTATGCTAATTTTGATAAAACGTTGATAAATTCGAAAGAATTTTCAGACGGAAAATCCCAAAATGAGGAAAAGAAAAATGAATCAACTGATATTTTTTAAAAAACGTTGTCATATTATAAAAGTTTACTAATTCGCGAAAAATAATTTACAGAAGCATCATCGAGGAAATTGATGTGAAATTTTAGTATCGAATATTTTTGAACAGGTTGTAAGTGTTCTGATACTATAATACGCTTTATAGGTACTTCGACTTCATTATTAGAACGAAATATAAATTTTCAGATCGAAAGTTTGTAGAAAAGATTGGTAGGAATTGAGAGATTAATAATTTTGATTATTCGTGGAATACAATACGGCTTGTTTGTACATGTACGAGTATGATAATTCCGAATGCCGAATCCAGAAGTCAGGCATTTATAGTTAGGTCAATATAGTTACTATAGCTATAAGACTAAAATGACTGAAATATCATCTTCGTAAAGAAAAATATACTTCAACCATTAATCACTATTCTTATGACTCAATAATAATTGAATCATGTACATAATATTTCCTGTTTGATTAAATTGTATTGGGGCTCGATTTTTTTATGTATTCGTCTGGTGTGGAAGAATGAAGAGAGTTTATAAAGAACAAAATATACTGGTCAAATTATTTCTCATGAATTTTTTGAACAGGTTCTCATTTGGTTTCTACCCTTGGGGTGATTTTTGCTCATCGATGTCAATCATTTCCATAGCAACTTACCAGGAAACAGACCTTTGCAAGAACTCAGATTATTCTAATGCAACCTATGTAAGGAATTTCCTTCCAAGTATGGGTCTACCCTACCAAAGAATCCCAAGTTCAAAACTTTAGATCAATTATATCTATTCGCCCACAGACGTAAAAAAGAAATTAATTTTCTGCGGTTCATAATAAAGAGTTTCCTCATGAGAATACATTGTTCAAGATTTTGATAATATCTACCATCTGTCCACTGACCAAAACAATTTATAAATTTTCTGATTTTAAAAAACACGAACCTTTATCTTCATAATCCCGCTTCCTTTCCACATTATGTTTCTTGTGCTCGAAATTGTAGTCATTATCATTTTCTTCTGGGAGAAGATCAGTTTCACCAAGTATTTTTGACTCTTCGTTTGCCAAGGATGCTCCTATGTCTTGCATGGACAGCATGGAGTAATCTATAAAGGGAAAAAAGCGAACTTTACTCAAGATCGTTCGTATTTTAGATTTATTCCAAATCCACTGGAGGAATATGAAAAGCAGAGGGTGACTGCATTAATGCTGTACGATTCTAAAACCAAGACACTTTTCGAGAAATGAATTTTGTGATAAGATTCAAGGATTAGAATCTCTGTAACAATTAGGTATCTGTACTTATTGCAAAAGAGAAAAAATTATTCTTGAAAATTATATTTCTTCCGATCAATAACAGAGGAGAGCAAGCGTTCTGACTTATTTTTAGAAAAAAAAAAAAACTGTTTTAATTGAAGCAATGGGAAACATATTTGCTTTGACAGTAAATATTGAAAGGAAAAAAATGATATTCTTCACAGTGTAGTAGAATTTGACAAAGGAATTTATCAAAGAGAAAATACAAGATAGGGTTTGAATAAATGTTGGCACTTGAAGGGGGAAATGGTGCAAAAAATACTAATTTTGGGTTAATATCGTCCCTCTTAGAAAGAAGAAACAGAATGAATTGGCTCTTTTTGAAATTTGTTGCTGTTATAAAAATTTTAATATTGTTGCTAAAATAATCCGCTTTAGCTCCATCGTCTCTCCCCAAATAGTAAAAAAGTACTCCTGCACCTACTCTTAAAACACATCCTTACATTTTTGTGAAAGACTTCAGAGTACAAAAATAAAATGCAAATAATTTTATGTTACCTTGCTCATTCTGAACCACATTGTGCACCACTGCATTCTGCACGACACCAGCCATGGATGCCAGTATAACACATTTTTCACAGAAACCGCATCCACCTAGTAATTGCATTTCGATTCTTTGATTTTGGCGCACAAAATAAGACAATTTCAAAAAAATGTGTCTCGAAAAATGTGTAAAAATAAAAATTAATGCAAACGTTAAGCGGATTTCTCGAATATTTTCGAAAAGGTATTTTTAACGAGTAGAGAAAATGTTTTAACCGCGATCGTATTATGGAAAATATGTGCTCAGCTGTAGGTCTACACGCACCATCACCATCCTACGGGTATAATAAGTGATAAGAACCGATCACGTAATTTTATACTGGTTCACTTTTCACTCCGCGCCTGCCTATGGCATCCACAAGTCGAAAGAGAATCGCGTATGACGTCACCAGCGTAATCTTGACCGTCAATAAAATGGGTGTTTCACGAAAAAAACACTCGAAAATTCAAGCTCTCGAATATTCGCCGGTTACTAGCTCTCAAGTGGCAAAAGGCACATTCACAGTCACTCTATTCAAACCCACGACTGTCAACCAATCGGATTATTTAGAAAAATTTTACAGCTAAAGAGCACCGCCACTAATCGAAAATGAATTTTTTTAAATGTCACAAATACAAAATATCAGCTGGACACAAAGAGTCACTCAAGTCGTAACGAGTAGGTGGTTCGAAATGTGTCACACTAATTGAAGTTTCATAGCTTTGAAAGAAAGTATTTCCGGTGGGGAAAGAGCTGGTTTTGGCTGGAATTCCCTCAATTCTCCATGTTTGACAACATTTGATTTACAAAATACAATGTCTGGCAAGAAAGCTAATAATACTTTTGGTCTATAGGTGATTAGTAGATATTATATTAGGGATATGATTCCAGTATAGCGCATCCAGCATTTTTTAAAGAAGGAGCGTCTTCGTAAAAAATTTTTCATTCAGCTTTTTTCCGATAAAAGGGGCCTTTAGGGAGGGAACCTTAGTCCTTCTAGCCCCCTCGGGTACGCCACTGGATTGATTATTCTGTAAGAAGGCTGATATAATACGTGGTCTGTCCTTACATTTAAAGTTTGTAACACAATTCAGTTTCTCAATCCCTAGCAACACTGATGCCAAGTTTTAATGACCATTCATTGGCTATGCCTGGTGCAAATGTTATTAAAATCGATTCACTTACAATTAAAAGGCCGCGAATCGAGTTTTTATAAAAATATTTTTTTGTATACGAGTACTGTACGAGTATGTAGAATTTTTTTGTCATGGAAAACGAATTATTGCAAAATTCTTCTCAGAACGAAGAAAAACTATGAATTTTAGCTGTGATCCGAACTTTTTGGATGGACCGCGTAGTTTGTCTCGAATAATTATTTTGAATTTTACATTGGAATTATTTAGTACTCGTATCTACAATATAGGAAAAATGTTGCGAACATTAGATAAACGGGGAAACCCTTTGAAAAAAAGCCTAGAATCTCTAGCATAATTAAGGAAAAAAGAATTATCCTCGTCACGTTTCGAAAATTATAAAGTGCTTATTTTATATAGTTTTGGTTGACTGAAATTCTTTGGAAATATGCCAACACATCAAGTTACAGTCTTAAATGACCTTTTTTCGTGACTGGGAGGTTATTTATTGAAAATTTTGAGTGGTTAAGTCACTGGACATTGTGAATAAAATTATTCACTTTGTGAAATATCAAAAATAGAGGCATCGTACCTCTTTGAAATTACTTAGGGGAATGGGATAAAAGTGTGTAGTCGCGATCGTTTTGTATATTTTCAAATTCAATAAAACAGTGCTTTCTGGCAGATTAAAAAATTGATACTCGATAGTCTTCAAATGAGTCCTCCAGAATTTGGAGTCATCAAATGATTCGAGAGTCTATATTCTCTGCAGAAACTTGGTTAGTGTCTGGAAGTCTTCAAATGGGTTCAAAGTAACACATATAACAACTTCCACACGAACAAAACCTATTTTCACTTTGTACAATTAAAATGACTGCTATGAAGTGGATTCGTAAGAACTATAGCAAATCCCTGCACAATAGGATACCCAAGAAAATTTGAAATAAAAACACTCGAACCAAAACTGGTACCCGTGTGCTCTCATCGTTCGCATTATAGCCTCTGAGGAGAGTTCTGAGCTTGTCAGCTTTCAACTTGCTAATGTGAAGAAACGAGAAAATGGAGATGTTTGATACAGGTGTAACCGGTTTGTATTCTGTTATTGTGCAGCTGCTGATGTTGTTGCAGTTCGAAGGTTCGTAGTTTTGTACGAAATTACCAAGACTTCACGTAATTCGTTACCGATGGTACTTGGCACCGAGTTCAATTTTTTGTCATCTTCGCGCCATTTTGCGTGTATCTGCTCGAAGGCAATTATAGCCTTCACGTAATACTAATGTTTTATTTTAAGCTTACCCATATAATGTTTTTTTCGAATGACTGACCGCGGAAAAGATGGCTTAGTGGAATTCCTACTTACTTTCTTCGAGACGGTGAAAGAAGATGAACCTTGGTATCACGTCTCGTGATGGGCTTCCCTTTTTCTGTATGAATACGAAAACTAAATTTTAAGAGAAATACAGTGGGATCCAGGGAAAAAAAGATGACGTGGACATTTTGTTGATTTTGATAGCATCTAACAGTGGGCTTTCTGAAGCACATTAAGAAAAACCATTAGGTACTTTTATAAATATAGTCAAAGTAAAAAAAATAACGAGCAGGTTTTCACTGTGAAACCAGGCTAAAAAGTCCTCAATAAATCCTGATACTCCCAAGTCGCATTGATATTATGAAAGCAATTTTATTGATTTTTCCTCATTAAGCTCTAGATTTCCTTCATACTTGTACACTAAGAACTACTTTTTATAAAAATGATTTTTAGAGTTTCTTACGAATAAATTAAAATTATCTTGTCACAAGCGGAATTGAGGGGAAAAAAATTAAGCCAATATCACACCCTCAAGACCATCTCTTGAGTAAAAAAAACATTTTTCAATCCCAAAAATTTTTTTCAATACATACCTATGTACTTATTCGGAGTTGATGTACATTATAATGATATGTGTATACAGTACTGCGAAGTTTATGATTTAAGAGATTCATCTTCATTTGGTCTAAGTTAATGAAAATAGCAAATTATTCCTAATGTTCGTGAAAAATAATTAAAAACAAAAAAGATTTACTTTTGAGAGGGGTAAACATAATTATATAGTACGAGTACAAACAGTTAATATCTATTAGCAAAGTACCTATTTCCCAAGTGGCACATTGGTCTTTCGTCATTGTTGACTGGCAAAACTTTGAATCGCAGCAATGACCGAGACTGGTCATTAATTATAGCAATTGCTAATGTATTCATCCTAAAATAGACAAGAAATAATCAAAATCATATTTTTTCTTCCTCTTTCATTTTATTTATTTTTTCATGTTTTCACAACGAACAGCGTTAAAAAATAGCTGCAGCCTTCACTGAAGCTTCGTGAAGGCGAAAGATGAATTCTCTCTTACAGAGAGACATTATAAGAATTATCTTGAACTCTATGATGATACGACATTATGTTAAATTGACGAACGCTCAGTATAAAGATTTTAGCTGCAGCCTTCGCTGAAGAATTCTCTTTTACAACAGGAGATTATAAAAAGTATCCAAAAATGTTTCTTATAAAAACAAAACAATTCATCTTCAATAACTGTTTTAACTCTATGACGTCATCATCTGTGACGTCATCAAAGAATGACAAAATGTTATATATAGGTATAATGACGTCACCATCTAAGGTTACTATGTTCTATCTGGATATAATGACGTCATCATCTGTATTTACTATGTAATAAATATATGATGACGTCATCAAGGAAGGACAAAAATTGTAGAAAAAATTCTTCTTCAATTCATCTTCAAAGAGTGTATGATGACGTCATCAACCACTTTTTAACATAGGAACCGCAGATGGTGACGTCATCATACCTAGATACAACATTTTGCCCTTCCTTGATGACGTCACAGATGATGACGTCACACAGTTAAAAAGCGGTTGATGACGTCATCTTTTGATGACGTCATCAAGGAAGGGCAAAATGTTGTATCTAGGTATGATGACGTCACCATCTGAGGTTCCTATGTTCTATCTGGATATAATGACGTCATCATTCTTCTTCAATTCATCTTCAAAGAGTGTATGATGACGTCATCAACCGCTTTTTAACTGTGTGACGTCATCATCTGTGACGTCATCAAGGAAGGACAAGATGTTGTATCTAGGTATGATGACGTCACCATCTGCGGTTCCTATGTTCTATCTGGATATAATGACGTCATCATCAGTGTTTACTATGTAATAATTGGGTATGATGACGTCATCAAATACGAAAAAATGGGACATTATGTTATGGTGGGACAAATTTAAGGCCATTATGTTTGAAACAGGAACGCCCAGTACAAAAGAATTCATCTTCAAAACTCTCAATTTTTGCTAAAAATATCGACTCACATTCCTTCATTAGGTAGACAAACAATTATAAGTATAGGTAGATATTAATATGAGATCATCTAATGGCTACGAAAATTGCTTCCTATATATCTAGTAAAATACAAATGAACAGATTGCATGAAAATTATTTAAGGATAAATTAAGCATTACTAGTCAAATTTTAAGATGATAAAATCTTTCTCTGATACACGAAATGTATTTGTAAGAATTATGAATAAGGAATCTGACCGAAGGATCAGACAAAAAATCAGTTTTATTCCTCTGAAAAAAATTTCACATTTGACTTCGATATTATAAAATGCTCTTTTCGAAAGAAACATTACATTCGACTCTAAAGGTGGCAGTTTTTTCACAGAATGTCAGGTCACAGTTCAAATTCATTTCAATTGTTTCGATTTCGGGAACCCCCTAAAAATGGGAGCACATAGTGTAGGCTAACAATTAGGTTCACAGTAACGTGTAGTTTCATAAAACAAACACAATGAACAATGTGTTCAATTTATTTCAAATTATTGAACCTAATTAAAATCATTTAATGTTTGATGGTTCATATGGGTAAATATATTTCAGAAAAATTATATCGACACGTCATCATGTAGCCATTTTAGGTCGGATGATAGAAAGACTCTGTAGTGTTTGAAATAGGCAAGTGACCAAATCCTATTACTACGTAACACAAAACAACTAAAAGCATAACCAAAAGATCCTAGATTGGACACCTCGTGGCCCTCACATCACAAGTTTATTTTAAAGGAGATATGACACGTTATTAAGGTCATTCCAGCACACACACACATTCATCCTCTTTACTAGCCAACCACCTCATTAACAACAGAATCACATAATTAAATAATAAAACAATACTTTAACACCAAGCGCAAAGCTCTCCCCAGGACCTTGATGAGGATCAACTCCATGATCCTCCAACTTCAATGAACACAAAAAAAAACTCAAAAAGATTCAAAATAAAACATCAACTTCACCATTCATGGGTGTAATACAATTTGTGTTGAAAGCATCAAATTTATTACAAAACAACATCAAAAAAGAGAAATTCAAACATAAAAATCAATTAAGAAAAAACATTTATCTGAGCTCTACAGAGCTAACAGAAGAAGAAAAAACTACGATCTGAGCTCCAAGAAGGAACAAACAGAACTAGCAGACTGGGATGAGCTGTTCGAGAAGAAAGCAGAAACAGAACTGCAAATTTCAGGAAACAGAACACAATTTACAATCATACCAAAAAGAAAGTGAATTTACAATAGAAAGCCAAAAAGAAACAAACAATTTTTCAATAAACAGCAAAGAGACAAAAGACAAATTTAGACTTAATGTTATGAGCTTACAATAACATCTGGAATTACCAGGAAGAATTAAGTCATCTAATTTGATTTACCAAAAGGAAGAAAAAATTTTAATAAAGAGTGTTATTTTCAGTCCAACTCTACAATTCCTTATTTCTTATAAATAGTCATATATATTTACTTGGAAAGAAAAAATATCGTTGATAAACGCAGAGAAATTGATAGTACGTTTGATGATAAATTTTTTTGAGAAGAATCTTCTTTTGTTAAAAATATCCTTAAAAATTTATGCCACGTTATTGATGGGAGTTTTGGAATGAGAAAAATAAACAATTTTTATTGACTAATTTCAGTTTCCTATAAATTTTTTCGCTTCTCTACTTGATTAGTGACTCACAAGAAGGGAATACGTTCACTATAAAAAGACTCAACTTACACATGATGACTCTGGAATAAACTTGAGTATTCCTCTCTAAAGGCCCATTGTGGAACATCGAAGTGTATAAATCGCACACCCTCTACAAAACTGCTACAACTCGCAAAAATCAAGTTTTGAGTTATTAGTGAAAAAATGGTCTATAAGGGTCCTACTTTGATCCCCCATATTCACCTTGGCGAAATTCCACCCCCAGACCCCTCCAGGACAGTTGTATCAGTTTACAATTTCAGAAATATGCTGCTATTCAATGGACAAAACTGCTACAACTCAACTTTTTCAAACAAACTGATAAAATTACTTGACAAAACTGATACAACTCAACACTACTCTACTAAACTGATACAATTCGCAGTTCTACAACCACATCATTAATGAAACAATAACACTCAAATTATGTACAAAACTGATATAACTGTACAAAACTGATACAACTCAACCATTTTCTTCATTATTGGCTGGACAAAAGGGATACCACTTGCATGGGGGCTATTTGTTGACCACTGAAGGGGAAAATATTATTACATTCAGAAACTAGACCACAATACAAGTCTTTTGACGTTTCAACAAACAAAATCCGTTGAAAATTCACTGATTACTGACAGTTTTAAAATTCAAAATTTCAAACTGCTCTCCTGAAAAAACGGTTTTTGCGAGTTGTAGCAGTTTTGTAGAGGGTGTGCGAAATGTCCCACCTTGAACTTGTGAATTGAAGTATGTCAATATGATTGTCTGCTAGTGATAAAAATTCTCCATAAAGGCTATTATCGCAAGTATACTGAGGTAATTTTAATATTAAAAGCATCGTCTAAGTTGATGTGCCATTCGTCACGTTCGCAGCAACGTCACCATATCAGATGGAAGTACATGTGAACCTGTATACAAGAGTAAAAAATTTAATATCATAAATTAATTTATCTACCGGATATGACTGATGGAAAAACTTGTACGTTCATTCCAGAACTTCACAAGTTTTTACCTCCGTTCTGTTCAACAATTTCATATCAAACTGAAAAAACGGAGTCTGGGGTTTACTCTTTAGCCATGGCCAACTTTCAATTAGCCAAAAAGTAGTTAAGTATAGTAAAATTAATATTTTAATAAGATTTTAGTAGACTGTGAGTTTGTATCTCCTAAATAATCTCTAATGGGTACAATGCCTCCACTTTTGACGTTCATGAGGATCTATATTTTCAATAATTGTGATAAAAATTGATCGATGTTGAATAAAATTTTCCTGGCAATGGCTGCTAAAAAAGGTCTACAAACAGCCTTCAAGTCACTAAAAAAAATCAAAAAAAAAAACACCCAGATAAATACTTACTTCAGACCCTACTTAGTTTTTTGACAAGTTTGATCTGGATTATGTCAATCTTTAATTCCTCATAGGTGAAATAAGATGGGCACGACTTAACCCTGAAACTTTAAATAAAATGATCCAAGGCTCACCTCAATCACGTCACTTGAAATTGAATTTAATCTTAGGTACGACTAAAAGCTCAGAAAAATCCATAAAATAAACAAACCCAGGTACGGTGAGTAAATATATAACAACGTAATCTCTCATAATATTAGTTTTTACAGCTTTTAATATCATCCACTCTTAGAATTTTTATCTTTCTTTCATTTTTGTAGCGCTAAAATTGACAGAACATAATTAACGGAAAATAAAATCAACAAAATAGGTATTTAATTAGATTGGCCTTCCAAAATGGTACCAGGTAAAAGCAAGGAACGTATAATTGGGTGTGTTTTACTCCAATAATACTTATCTAGAATAATACAAGATTAGTAGTGAATAATTCGATACCTAACTAAAAATAAATTTTTGTTTTCCAAGAGGTTGAGGTTATAAAAAAACAGCACCAATGTTTACGCACTTCTGAAGTTCGAAAAGTGAAATAACAACTTGTAATGTTCATAATCTGCAACTACTTTGGGATGAAAAATTTCCGTGAACATTTTCAAAAGTGGAAAAAACCTTGAAAGTTTTCTTTCAAAAAGTTGAATTGATTCTCAGCATCCACTTGAGATCGAAGAGAATAACTTTCAGCGACGATTAGGCAAAACAAAAGTCGAGTAGGTAAAAGTAATTATATTATAGTAAGATCTATCACTGACCCAGAACTTGTGAATATAGCGTTTATTCTAGGCCTTGGTCCTCAACCATCGATCTATCAGGAAAGGGTAACATTGCTGGTAGTTCAATATTGTGTGGCTTAATACAAAAACCGAAGGAAAAAAAAATAGAATAAGTATAAAGTATAAGTGGTCTATACATCTGATGTTCCAGTTTTTTTTTTGTAAAAACAATCTTTCTTCTTGAAAACAAATGGGCAAATAAAAATGTATAAATAATAAATGAACGAATCATGATTCATTTCTACAGAATTATTATCAAATTAAGTATGTCCACTGAGGCGAAGAAGAGGTAAGAATTATATTCGCTAAAACACACTCAAGTTAATCATAGAGCAAACAAATCATCAGGAAAGTACGTACATTAAATTACCATAGTGTTCTAAATCGTTTATTTGCTTACTTTCTTCAAAAATATACGTACCCATCTCTTTATAGTATTATATTTCTCATTTTGATTTATTTGTTTAAAAATTTTCATCCCAGTAAGTACGCACGGTACCACTTTGAAGACATTACAAGAGGTTCGATTGAAAAAACATCAAATTATTAACGTCATAGGTAGTTATCGCCTTAATGGACATAATTCAAATTTGAAAAACAAGTCATTAAAACGTAGGTGCCATGGGTTTTCGTCAATATTATGTGTAGAATTTTCACATTTCTATGACGAGATTATTGGCTCCATGTTAGGTACGTGTTTAATTATAATTAAATATAAAAAAAATACTGAATTGAAAACAAACTCTGTATGAGTCATCATCATCAAAACCATTCGTATCCTCTGGGAAAACGAAATTTTTCGAGTTATAGTGCCTACAAATCAAGTTGTAATCGATAGATGGATACTTATTCAGACTCGAGTTATATGAGAAGAAAACAAAATTTCAGCACGAGGACCATTAACTTACTTTGGTAAATAAAAACAAAATCTTCTGGAGAATCGCATCGTGTGAAAATATTAAGATCAAAATACACAGGTGTGTGTCTTTATTTTTGTAAGATACTGCGTTTTCGATACATACGAGGACCTACTTGTGTTTTACGAGATAAACGACAGGTTTTTCCAATTTTGTCAATAACTGGTTGCTGTGTCGCGGATCGCCGAAATTCTCTTTGTCGAGGATATACTCTCGAGTTATTTTTCTGGAAAAGAATTTCTCCGTTTAATTTTAGGAGATAGGGATTTAACTTACTGGGATAGAGAATTTGATTAGTTGTAGATACCTTAACATTTCATGGATGATAAGCTCAATGTTTGACACACATTAAAAAATGAATGTGAGATAGGGGAACCACACCCGTTCCAGTGGATCAGATTCCCCCTTTTTAATGAGACTTTCAACAAGTCAAAAAACTTCTAATCGTACGCATACATTAAAAATCTACTATCTGTGAACCTGTGACACTCGAGGAAAGCAGCATCAATAAGAGCAGTGAGAAAAATTAATGGGCTAGTATTTTTTACTATTTTTTTATGAGAAAAATGAACTGATATAAAAAGATTACTTTTGGGTTAGTTACATGTTACCTTTATACAGGGAAGTAAAACTCTTTCATGACCATTTCCCAGTCATGGCTTAGTCAGCTATTGGTTGAAAAATAAATTCCTACATCCCCCTTAAGCCACTCATTCATTCTTTCATGATGTACGTTTCTGGTCCAAGGAGCTTAAAAATAATTTCCCCTTCTAATCCGGTTTTCGTATTTTTCAAGAAAAATTTTAGGGTCTGGAATCTTATTAGAAGGGTTTGCGACCTCTCCTGAACTCAATCAGTTATACTCCAGGCGGGGTAAAATCTCAATAAATAATAAGAGCAATATATAAATCCGTTATTGAGGAAGTAATGAGTATTCTCCGAGCAATAATTTTCCTAAGAGGTCAAGTCAGCTCGTATTTTCGGAATTTTATTAGGTACGTCATGATTACTCATACACAAAAAAATAAAATCACACTACACAAGTTCATCAAACTACCTCGGTTTTTATCCGTGCTCTTATCTAGGGTTCAATAGTGGAGCCAGATAAACGAAGAGAAAAATATCTATTCGAGAGCTTTCTCTCCACGTAAACAAAAATTAAATACACCTTGACACAAATATTCGAGTCACTTTCTCCACTCCCCTCCTACAGACATATAACATTTTTTTTTTTTTTTTTTTGGATTGAGCACGATATGGTACTTCATATTCTACACTTACATGAAAAGTCAAGTATATATTATTCCTATGCGTTCTTAGTAGGCACAATCCTTTGTCCACCATTTTGAAAATTTTTTCGCTCGTGTGTATAATTTACTCTCGTTTTTCATCGATAATGGTATTCCAAATCATTCGATAGGGATAAAAAATACCCATACTTCAATTCAAGAACCATAAAAATTACAACTGATAACAATTTTTTTTTCGAGTAAAACTAAAAAACGAGGATTAAATTTGTCAAGATAAGCCGTCAGTATAACGCTTCAACGTAACACAGGTACCTACACATCATTCGATTTGAAAAATTACCTTATATGTACAAAAGGTATACCTATATGAACGCATGAAAAGAGAAGGGGGTTTGGTGACACTTGAAATACACATCAGATAACGAAGCCGAAAATTATCCGATAAGCGAATATGAAATTGATAATAATAGAATACTTCTTTTATACACTTGTTATCTCTAAAGCACGATTATATAATATCGAGAGTACTTGTAGGAAAATAATCGTAAACAAGATAATTAACGTTGTCTAAGGGTGGATGAAAGAGGAAAACGAAAAGAAAAAAATTTAAGGACAAATTAAAAATTAGCAAACTTACTGTCTAATGTCTATTTAAAAAAATATAGCAATTTCTCGATTTATTTTTCATTCTTTTCTTGAATTTCATCAATTTTTGTAGGATGAGAATAATAAGGCAAAAAGGGTCCAAACATTTGCAAAAAAAAATTATCTTTGACTCAGTAAAGTCGCAGCATAATAGAAAATCACTATCTACGTTTTATACTGAAAATAAAAATGAAATTTAACGAATAATAAAAGATTTTCAAAATATCGAAGAAGTAAAAAACAGTCTGTTCTGAATCCCTGGATAGTGATGAAGTATTTCATGTTAGCCAACAACAATAGAAGAATAAAAAGATACAAAAATTTGAGAATACATTTTACAGACAATGAAGTTCCAAGTTCTCAAGTAAACAATATTACCAGTTTCGATTCTCAAATTATTAAACCGTATAATACCTAATGAATTTCAATTTTTTTTTTTGTAGACTTATAAAGCTTGAGAAGTGATGATGCATTTGAATCTGTGAATGCGGTACAAAATTCAGCATCAAAAATTGAAAATACTCCTAACTCGACTCCTAATGAAAGTGCGGAATATTTTAATAAAAGTAACTTTCATCGTTTAGGCTGCTATATTGAAAAAAATCAGAAATACCTTGTCAAATTTGTAATACAAAATACTTTTACAGAATCGAAGAAACAAGCTGCAGACTTGGAAGAAATTTTAGAAAAACAAACTGAAGCTATTAATTCACAAACTGAGGTCGTTAGAGCTCAAACAGAGGCCTTTCAAGATAAATAAGCAATCTGTCATAATCAACAAACAATAATACCTAGTATCAGTTCAGCGAAAATGGAAATGTTGATATCCTCCGTCCTCTACTCAGTCTCAAATTTAGGCTAACTGAACGAATTATGAAATATTAATTACGAAAGTTAACTACAAATCTGTAATTTCTCTTTTCAGCGTAATATATTATATTAAATAATTTCAGTAACGGTTGGAGGAATAAATTATGACTTTATGGTAACATTAAAAATACTTATTTCAGTTTTTCAAGTGTACCAACTCTATTTTCTAATCAAGATAAAATTTTCAGTTTCTTATTTTTGATATTAAATTGTCCATAATTGCTAATACCTACTGTTAGGAATGTTGCACGTGTATAAAAAATAATAATACCCATTTAATTCCCATACAGTAGGTATGTGCAAATAAATGTGTTACTGTTAATTTCAGCTAAAAATATTCTGAAATTAAAAATTTGAATTTCATGTTATATATTTTAAGCAAGCTCTTAACATGAACGAGATAAAATTCAGATGGTTTTGAAAGCTCTAAAATCTTAATATTAAAATAGCCTGTGAATAAATATACTGCCTAAAAGATATGTCTCTTCAATACCATAATTTTTCAATTTTTTTGTAGCACAAATCCAATCAACGTGACACGAATAGTTGAGCCTTCCTCATTATAAACTTCCATGTATATTATTGGCGTGGAATCTGTTGGAAATAATCTCTTTCTTCTAAAATACAAAAATTATGAAGAGCAGAACACGCATTGATGATTTTGGCTGCTGTAGGAGCATAATAATGTATTCCATTCTCTAATTTCAAACAGCGCCATCGCTCTTTCAGTATACCTGAAATTTTACATACATACTCGTAATATTGATATTGAAACATGTAAATTACAAATAATTATTCGAACTGTATTATAAAAAGAATAAATAGAATAAATAAAATATTATTTAAAAAAATATTTTTATAATCATAAGAATAATTAAATAAATAATACTATTTCCACCAGGTTGCAAAAACTGGTTCCCACATGTAATAGTACATTCTTCGAGCTTGTATTTTTAAAGCCTCATTTAAAGTGTCCTTTGGCTTTTGTGTAATCTGATCGGACAAGACCAGCTTATTTTTAGTTAATTACAGGTTTGATTAATAAAAGTAAAAGCTGTTACAATGTAAATGAGGCCTAAGCCGTATAAATTTTTGCCCAATGTGCTTGAAAGTCTCTCTCTAACCTACTTACTTTTCTTATAAGTGGTAGATACTCACTAATACATTTTTCAATTGTGCTGCAGCATTTTCTGTGTAATTCGTTAAATAGCGTAGCACCCTCAGATTGTAGATTTTCGGGTAGAACCATGAGAATCGGTTCCAACGGACACGCACTATCTCCTAGTAGAAAGACTTCATTTGTGAAATTATTCAACAGATAATCTTATCCAAGTGTGCTTCCAATTATAAATATCACGAATAGATCCAGGAAATCTAGGATTTACATGCCATATTTTGTAGTAGTGGTCGAACATCTGAAATTCAATAAACAATACAGAACTTGATTTAAAATTAATATTATAGTATCTTTTATTTTTCTGTATAAAATTTTTATTAGCGCTGTAACACAAAAAAGGAACTGAAGTATGAAGAAACAAAATTAAGTCTTTTGGTCGATTTTGACTTATGAAGATATAATGTGCGAACCACACTATATTTTGATACTTTCTTACGTTAAATTAACAATATCTGGCCACCACAGGTCTACGTAAATTTATAATGTCCAAAGTTTTTCTTTTCCTTTCACTTATCTGTTTTTTCATTCATTCTTTCTCTTAACTTTTCTCTTGTCATCTGTATTTTTGAAGATGAAATAAAAATATTATTTTCATGGAATTTCATCGTTAATTTGGAATCATTGGAATTTTCTATGTATTTTGTTATGGAGATTCAATGAAGCAGTTACATGCAGAATGTTGGGTTTGCTTTGCATAATATGTATTTTTCATCTGAATTTATTATGAATTATTTTGTAATTTCTGAAGTTACTGTATTTGCGCAACATATTCTTTAATTGATAATGTGTGAATAATTGAATTTATATAATGGGTTGAAGAGTAGGAAACGTGAATCTAGGGTTGAATTGCGCAATGGTTTAGATATTTTCTTGGCAAATGGAAATTTAATTAACATATTTCTTATTTTCCTTGATCACGAGAGATAGGGCTGAAGTCCTTCAATATTCGTTTGTATTTTCTAAATTTCTTTTCTGGTTTTATTCTTTTGGTCATTCTTGTGTTGAAAAGTGGCAAATTATTTGATTTATAATTTTGCACACTACAAATTTATTAATACTCTTTTAAAACCCTCAAATGATGAAATTTAAAAAAATATTCAGCAACTATAAATCCTATCAATCACAGAAAATGTTTTCGAATGCATGGATGTCAGTGTTTTTAAAAACCCCGCCTGAAAAAATTTGTATTGATCTCCGTTTGGGACAGACTATAGTGGGCAACCAAGTTAAATTAGTTTATTGAGTTTTTCTCAAAACAAGTTTTTGGCAAATGAGACTTTTAATCCTCAGCCCTTCATTTATATACGTATTTTTCAGTATTTACCAAACGAGTGAAAAAAACTGAAGTACGTACTCACAATTTGGGTACCTATTCCAAGAATGAAAAGTTTTTCGGTTGACAAAAATAAATTCATTTTTTGGAGCGAGGACTCTGATATGAGTTGCATCAGGCATTCCGATGACACCGGGTATTCTATATTTGGCCAATTCCCTGAAATTCAGAAATACATTAAAATATAGCGTCTACTTTATCCATTATATTATTATAATATAATCTTCAATCAGCGTCTCAGTGATTAAGTAATAGAAGAGTCCGATTCAAAAAAGTGCATTTTATGGTAAAATTATTGAAAAGAGGCAAAAAATAAACTAAAATCAATAAAAATACAACTACGACCCGATTCCAAAATATACTAAATGCAATTTTTAGGGGACTGGGGGTAGGTGGAAGAAACGAAACTAAAACATAACCATCAAAACATATACTATGTTTGTATGACAAATTGCATAACACATGTTTACAGGCGTCATTTCTCACCACCAAAATACACTTTTAGCTGCCCTTTTTTACGAATCGGATTCTTCAATATTGATATTTACCACGAATACGTTCGTTCCATAATTTCAACTGTGAGAAAAGTGCCACATCGGACCTTATTCAGTTTCAGAGTTAATTGTTTCTTTTTTTTTTTCATCTTGAATTTCACAAATAATTGTGCAGAGCAATTCGAACAAAACTACTAAAATTCTAGCCAAATTTACATCACACATCACATCATACTTTCACCACGTAACTCGATTCCCGAGAGAAGAGAATACATTGTGATAAAAGATGACGTGATAACTTTTAACGGCGGGAAAAAAGCAGAACATCAGATGACTAAATTTACACAAAAATGTTTTACATATCGCACAAGACCAAGACAAGACCGACGCTCCTAACTCCTACAGGCAATAAATGAGCGCTAATAATCACATTCTATTTGTCAAACTCTCTAAAATAGAAAAAGGGTAGTAGGAACCGTAGAGAATTCTAATTTTTCTCTGGTTTATATTTTTATTGAGTGAAAACCAAGTGTAGAAGAAACAGAATTTAAAACTGATGTCCTTACATGAACCTTGTAAAATACGTTGAGGTCGAATTTTCTTCATAAATTCATGTCAAAATAAAGTAATTACCTACCTTAAAGAAGGATTTTCAAGGTTTAACCATGTACTTAATTTTGCAAAGACAGTGGACAGGCAAACATAATATATAATTAAAATGAATTTTATTAGTGCAAATTATAATTTTTTATCGTTTATCAGGACAGCTTGTGATATGTAGGACCTAATGACGATGCTTTTTTCTGACTGACAAAGAAATAAAGAACCACCTACATATTATTCGTATTTTGGAACGAAAAATCGTCGGTAAGTTATAAAAACTTCGACAACAGCATTTTAAATGGGCTGACTCAATTATTTCTTAACGTTACATTCGTCTTTGTGACTGTGAAATGAAAATAGACTTTACTCAATCCATTATGCAACGAGGATTTTATAGGTCATTTTAATAATCCGCCAGGTTCAATGACTGATGATAAAGTTAGAAACGAATTGACAAAAAATTGACATGAAGTCAAAACGTTAGGTTTCAAAAATCTTTCAAGCTATTAGGTATAACCAGGTACTGTTGTAGATAATCAGACAAATAGCTGATTTTTTTTAATGGGATCATTCGAAGACTTTAAAAATGACGATATTATTTCTAAACATCGTTTACTGCGCTAAGAGAAAACTGCATATTAAATTTCAATATCTGCGCACTAACTTGCGGACAATTTAAGTTTTACATGAAAATTTAATATAGGCTAAGTTAAATTCATTAGGATTTCATAAAAAATATTAAAAATTAACACAAAGTTTTGAAACTTAGGGTAAGTAGGTATGTTGAGAATTAATGAGCTGCATACTAAAATTTAAAGTATTTTATATAAATTTTTCACATAAAACGTGAATTGCCCCAAAATTTGTATGCATCATCCTAATTTTTAAAATTTTTTTGCTAATCAAAAATCTGCTTTTCAGGAGCTGCGTGCTAAAAGATGGCTTGGAAGAAATAATTTGTTCTCTTTGAATATTCGATAATCTACTAAAATATTACCCATTATTATGACAAAAATTTTTCTCGAAACTGAAAAATCGAATCATTACTTTACAACTTCTTACTCGCCTAAATTCTTCTTGTAGACTTATTTCTCTGATGAAACTTACAAAGATTCATTGATTATATGCGTAAAAGGACTACCATTCAAATAAAAGTAGGTCACGCTAATTTCGAAGGCCAATCGTGAAAATTTGAAAATGTTTAGATTGAATTCCTCGAATGAAGAGTGCCTTCTCGCGTAATTTCTTGGAAAAAAATCACATCGAACCATCTCTTGGCTGCCAGATTAAACACGTCTATTCATTTCCCGGAGATGATAAAATTAGTATTGTAAATATTTGCTAACGTGATTTGATTTGAAATGATATTTCGACATTATTTCACCTATAAAACGAGACGACTTGGAAATTACTTCTAAGTTTTGTGGTAGCTAGTTAACTAAGTAGAACATAAAATGAAAGTGTTTTTAGCATTTTGCCTGGTGGCATCCGCTTTCGCCTACCCCCAGTATGCCCGGTATGACTCATACCTTCCCCAACAAGAGGCTCAACCAAAACCATGCTCTGTGTGCCGAGCGAATCAAGAGATCCTTCGTCAAACTGGATCACCTGTCTTCCAAACAACAGGCCAACCTAATTTTCGATATGACCGAAGCATTGTTATCGAGGAGACTGAGCCAATTTTAATAAATTCTGCAGAACCCGAACCAGTTTTCATGAATGCTCCGTCCACTCGACCAAACCGTGGTATATCTGAGGAAAGTGTTCCAGTTTTGCTGAAAACTGCTGAAGGCATTGTCGAGGATCCAGTGCGGGTCAACCCAAAGGGTCCATCCGAAGAAGTAATAATTCAAGAAACTACAGGTCCAGTTGCTGAACGAGTAGTTATGCTACGTGAAGAGGACCTTAAACGAGAATCTCGATCTCCAGATGACGCAGCTTCGGTGCCAGTCATAACAACTTCGTCATTTGATGACTTGGTTTTGCCACTTTCAAGTGACTTAGAATCAGAAAATTTCATGAGACGTGCCCGATCAGTGATCGATGAACCCAGTGCTAGAGTTACCAGATCTGCAATGCCCCAAGTGATACCCATTCTCACCAACATACCAGCCGAAAATATCGATGGTCAAATGATCGAATCGATTTTACGATCAGCCAGATCGATACAATCTGCTGACTCGACTAATGTAGCTGCGCCAGCAGTGACTGAGCAGCAGTCAGTACCTGTCATTAGCAAAGAAATTCCACCTGCTGTAGGAGCTGGAAAAGCACCTCTGACATTGGGTATGTACTATATACGGGTAAAATCGTATAATTACTTAGACGATGACTTACCAGCTGCTCTCAAAGAAGCTAGCAGTACTACATCCAACAAGCCATGTGCTAAAGAACAAGAGGAATTGCAGAAGAAATACTTCGAACAAGAGGATAAAGCATTTATGGACTTTATGCAACAGCTGTTGGTGCAGCAGTTCACTTCCTTATTAGAACAGCAAATGGTTCAGCAACAAGATCAGCTAAAGAAATTTTTGAATAAACAGCTGGAGGATGAACTGAAGACGACCACTCCAAGTGTTCCCACCACGACTACGCCGGTGACTCCAGTTTCTGGAGACTTTGCAGCGAGCAAAGCTCCTGGAAGCAGTCCTGTCACTGCTGAAAAAATTGAAGTTGCAGTAGTTGAACCAGTGGCTCCGGTCAGTGGTAAAGATTTAGAAACTTCTTTGAAAGAAAAGGTTTAATATTTTCTTTAATCGAACTTTAGTCTATAAAATTATTTTATTATAAAGGTAGGTATGAAAAAAATTTCTTGATTAAAATTTAAAAGTTGACTGACGAAATTTTTGAAAATTTATTGAATCAAATTTTCTCAAAACAAAGCAAGCGGGTAGTGGGTACGATAAGTTGACAAAATTTTACTATTTAGTTTTAATTTTCATACCTATGTATTTTATTGGCTTTGAAAAACGACAGAATAATACTTCTCAGGCCACTCCAATGTAAAATTAATTTTATATCTCCAACGAAGACTATAGTTTTCTGATTATTCTAAAAGAGAAAAAAGTAGTTAGATTTAAGATCAATAATTTCTGTCCTCAACATACTGAATAAAATTTACCCGCATTTCAATAATTACATAAATTAAAAATTCTAGCAAATAATTCAAGGTCTGATACGATCGTAGAGTCTATTTCCTCCTCAATTGTGTCAAAAAACAGTTGGTGTTTAGGGGAATTGCTTTTAAATGTACTTTCCAAACACTCCATCTCCCTCCCTCAATCTTAACAAATTTAACAAAATATCCCTCAAGAAACGAATTACGTCAGTGTATGTCATAAGTTCCTCCCACAATGAATTTTATTTAATACTGTGTCCAGTATGAAGAATTTCAGAAAGAACGAATAGGTCTTTGAATTAACAATATGGTATAGCCAGTATGAAAAATAACGAAATTACGAATATTAGCTGTCAGCACTTTTCAATAAGTTGTATTGTGACATGTTTCTTGGTGAGTAATCCAAATTGTTCAAAATATTTTTGTAAGATAAAAGAGTCACAGTAAGCTGGGTCAAAATAGATTTAAAATAGAAAATAAAAATTGTGGTGGAACACTCAGTGGGTAAGGTACCACAGTAATTTTAACTAAAGATATACGAATATGATAAAAACAGTTTTCTACGTTTTTTCCAAGAATTCTTATCCTCTCAAATGATCTTGAAATGTTTTTCAAACATTTTTGTTGACACTAAGACAGAAAAGTTCTCGAATAGTTAACCAATAAATAGGTATAGGTTGGTTATTTTGGGAGACAATAGTCGAATTCATGGGTGATTAATATTACCAATCAATATTGAGAAAATAATAATAAGACCCAAGAAACAAATTAATGTACGCTCCGAAAAAAACAATGAATTAAAATCAAAAGTACCCATTCGTGTATTACAAAGATTAACGAGAAAGGTAGAGTTCTGTAAATTTGTGAGTTATATAAATTGCAACGAGACAGTGTGGAAATCGGTCCTAAAATCTTAAGGTTCGAATTTGTACTGGGGGGGGGGAAGAAGGTACCTAGGTATTCATTACCCCAATTAACGGTCAACAACGAAAGAGGTTTCTTTGATCAACTAATACAGAGGCATTGCCTGTTTGCTCATAAATACATCACATTCTTAACCCTATACTCGTATCATATTTTTGCATTCAGGAAAGATCCTATAAAACTTGATTTACGATTATTCCCTAATTATTAAAAATATCAATAAGTAATGTGATGATTAATTTTTTTTTAAATTACACAGTAATAGTAATTTTGAATACTCGACCTATTATCACTTACCAACACCTACCCGAAAAATAAATTTAAATATAATTGTAAATCTGAGTCACTTTTTTTGTTAAGAATGGATAATTTAGGCGAGTTTTAACCTACTCCAATTTCATTTTAAACTATTCATCTTTAGTTTTTAAAATTTACCCATCAACAAAACTGGGACATCAAACCCAATATTTTCTGCTTTTAAACTAATAATACTCGCGTATCATTCAACGAACTGAGAATTTCTTGGGAAAATTTCCGATCAATTTTCCTTCTCAAACTGTAGGACGCTTCAAATAATCATGAAAATTTAATATGAATTTCTTGGAAACATGCTCACTGATCCGAAGCTTTTCCATTTACTCATCATCATGTTTTGTAATCTAATTTATGTAAGTATCGTCTTTTTTGCTGGTTAAATTCTATTCGATTTACGTATTATTTGAGTTCATAATTTTTATTTTTTCTTCGTACCTAACTACTCGTACTTATATCGTTTTAGAAATAATTTTTAAATAAATGAAAATATTTTGTAATTTAAAACAGAAAAATAATTTGCTCCGTTATTGTCGAATGAAGTTGTAAATTATGTACGAGAATTGCTAAATATAAATAAAATTAGTTTGTCAGCAAAATACCGACGTGTCAATACATTTCAGGTCGTGACTATTTGTTGTAATCATCTGCTTTGGTTCCTTGTCGACACGTGATTTACTCATGTCTCAGAAAAAAAAAATCATTTTGATCTTCGATGTTTCACATCCACAAATTTGGAACTAGGAATTGTCTGGATTTTATAAAATCTCAGAGATTTTCAAATAAAAATACCTATTAGTGATGACTTGAGAAATGCTGAGGTTTTAAATAAAAATTCGACGAAATACGACTTAGGTTTTTCTCAATACCTGTGTAACGAAGTATGAAAAGTCATACTGTTAGTAGAAGAAATCATATTTCCCTTAATTAATTTTTGAATAGGTACAATATTGAGCGACCAATGCAGTGATTCTAACAAGCATTTCTCTAGCTCAGAAATACGGCGCTTCCTGATCTTTCAAGATGAATAACTGCCTATTATTTCACGATGGTTTCTAAAATATTTGTGAAATTTTACGACAAATAAAATTGAAAATCATTACCTAATTATTTGTTTTTTTAATTCGATAAATAAGTTATGTTTAGGATTTCAAAAAGAAGGCGTACATTTTAATACTAGCAACAAATAGTAAAGGCTTTTGTGAATTTTTAGTAACGCAATTTATATACTTACTTTAAAATAGTAAATTATATGGTTATTGTCGGTAGCCCGCTAATTACCTCCTAAAATTTTGAAAATATTCGGCAGTAACCGACGTTATTCTTACTTTTTAGTGGATAGCTGTGAAGGAAGTCGTTAGGTACATAGCTCTCACTTTTATACTTGAAATACCAAGACCGACTGACCTATCGCTTTATTTTCTTTCAAATGTTTTTATTTTGAAAACTTGTGTAAATGTATTATGTACGAGTATGGTACCATATAGAAAAAATTTACAAAAGGATATGTTATGAATAATGAAAACTTGGAATTGTTTTTGTGAAAATTGCAGTCTTCTGTAGATAATTATGAATGAAAACAAAAGGTTTAGCACAGGTAGGCACATGTACCTATATAGAAAAAATACGTACAAAACATTCCAAAACATTTTCTCAATGGTATAGGCATAGCATCTGTATGTTGAAAAAGAATATACGTCTACTACTATTGTCAAAATTATGCACCGATTGATATAACAGCTTCGGTACCTAATACAAGTATTTTATACTCTCAAGGGCTGTATTCAGAGTGTTCGTTTGGCAGAATTATAAAATGTAGCTTAAAATTAATCTCAATGGGCTGTTGAAGAGGCTTCATATTGTCTCACATACCTATTCGAAAACAATTTCATTTTCAAGTCCTCAATTTTCACTTCAATTTTTCACAAACTGAGTTATGAATTTTAGAATTATATTCCGTCTTATGCTAGGTACTCATTTTGATTTCCAAGGAAACCGATTTAACAAAGAATACATTTTTTATAGAACTTTTAAAAATCTTTTTCAACGAGAATAACTTCCGAGTTTTATGAAACCCTGAATATTTAACATTTATTTTTAATTTTTAAATTACCTAGGTACGACTTGAAAAAAAGTTTTTCATATAGGTAATTCACAAAATAAAGCATCTAAGCATTTTCAAATATTTGTTTGATGAAAATTTGTAAAAATGTTCAGTGGAATGAGAAATACGTATAGGAAATACGCAGGCAGTGTATAGTATATAGGTATTTCAAAAAATATTTCAGCTCGAAAATTATTGTATTGTAACATTGCGATTAGACAGATACCTAATGTTTTATTCTTCGAGGGAAAATATATACAGAAATTGTTGAATATTAGCCATCGGCTCAGTTCACGAAGATATTAAACAAAGATCCTATTTTAGTTTGTCACTCTACGGACCATAAAATCGCCAATTATTTTTGCTTCGAATAACAAATATTCGTCTAATTACGATAGGAATTTGTTAATTTGTAAACTCAACCGAGCAACGTACTCGAAAAACGATGACCACTGCAACAATTTAGTAAACATAGGCTCTTGCTTACACAACAAAATGTTCTACCTAAGCATCGCAGACCGTCCACAAAGTGGTCATTTTTTCGTATATAATTCGCCCTGGTCTGCTAGGTAAAATCAGTTCCAACCGAGTTTTCGAATCGCTCTATACTTCGAATATTCAAAGTGATCTTCTAAAAAAATGTTCAAGTTCGTCGTTATCGCGTGTTTCGTCAGCTTCGTCTGCGCTGCTCCTCTTGATTCCAAGGCGGAAAATGGCTCCAAGAAGATGAACCTCACCGAAAACCGCCCCAACGATCAAAGAGCTGCTTCGCCTTACACCAATTACTACCCAGGCTACTTCAGCAACCCGCAACCGATCGTCAACTCACCAGCCACTTTCTACTCGGCCCCACCTCTGCACTCATTAGTCGTCAACAACCAGGTGAAGCCATTAACTTCTTACTCATCTTCTTACTACCAAGGTCTGCTCCGCAACAACGACCCCAAAACCGGACACCTGCGCCCACAGCTGTACCTTGCTCAACCACAAATTAACTCTTACCAGTCGTACCCCACGTCCGTTTACTCGTACCCACAGTCCGTCTACTCGTACCCGCAGTCCGTCTACTCATACCCAAGCAGTTACCACGTAGCCACCCCCTACTACGGTAATTACGGCTACTACAAGCAGGCCGAAGAACAGCGAGAGCCAACTATGGTCATGCATTCAGCTCCAGCCAATCAAGTCCTCGTTGAGAAGCCAGTTGGACAACAACAAGTCAACCAGATACCAATGGGTGCAGACCAACAGATTGCCAGCGTTGTCCCACGAGACGCTTCCAGCAACTGGGCTCCAGCTCATGTCCCGTTCACTGCTCTACCCCAAGACAACTTTGGCCAACTCGAAGACATTCGCAGACGTGACATCCTCATCGATGGCAAATACAACTTGCAGATCCAACCATCGTACCTGATGGATCGTCTGCACATGCAGTCCGCACCCACCTCCGGTCGCAGTGCCGAAGACTCCTCTGAATTCGGTCCAGCTGCATCCGAAGACGACGTCTACGTCGTCATGAACCCATACGACCATCAGCATCCAATGGTGGCCAAAGCTGCTGTCGACGAGACCCCAATGGCTGACTCTCAAGGTTCGATGAACTCGTTCTGGATGCAGCCAGTCTTTAATTCGCCCATCACTCCAGCCAATTTCCGCGACAACGGTAACTTGCCCTACTCGCACGAAAATGTTTTGAGGCAAATGCAGCAATTCTACGAAAACAAGTACAGAATTGAGATGGAAAAAACTAACCAATTGCTGTCCCAACGCGCCAAGATCAGTGGTCGCAGCGCTGAGGATGAACTTATACGATCCATCGCTGAGGCAGTTAAAAAACAAGCCAATCAAAAAATCTCCTCCCCAACGAAGACTGAGGCCAACCAACAAGTGAAAGCTGAAGACAAAAAAGAAACCACCACTTTGACGCCTAAAGTTAATGCTGCTTAATACTCTCGAGGTACCGAATTAGTCTTTTTATAATTGTGATGGAAAAAATATTTTAATCGTTTTAATTTATTTGATGTTTTGTAAGCCGTTGATTTTTTCTATGTTTTTGAGTTGAATGTTATTATTTAATTATACGTGATTTTGCATTGAAAATACTTTACATAATTTTTTTGATGGACTAATAGAAAAAAAAGTAGTTTCGAAAATTTGAGATGAAAATTTAACCAAGTTTCTCATATTTGAAGATGAATAATTAAATGACAGGGGCTGGGGCCTTTTCTTGTTAGGAGTTGATAAGTTTAAACATTTCACATAAATTATTTCACGATGTCGTTTATTACATTTCACTGAGCATGAAAATAAGAAAACTAAGTCAGTTTTTCATCTTTTACAATTTACGTAAATGCCATAAGTTTCAACATTCACTGTAAGTATATGTACCTACCTACATAATTGTAGCTTTGATAACTACTAATAGGGAAAAGTTGGAATCGATTGAGTTGAAACTAATACGGTGTGCAAACAAAAGCTTCTAAAATGTATTGTTCAAGTTTCACACCAATCTATGGGTCAATTTTTGTGAAAAGTGGTTTGTGGTTTTGAAGGTTCAGAACGTGAATTTTTTTTTCAGAACTTGCTGACAGATTTCTAACAGAAATACATAAATTTTTTACCCAACTTTTTGCATAATTTAAAACATAAATCTTTAATGGCTCATCAGACCCTTGAATTTCAATTTGAAAACCCGTTTTTGTAACGGGGCTTGCAGCTAGAATTTATTTTTTAGCAGGTTTTCGACAAAAAAACTTCTATCAATTTTTTTTTCTGAAATGTTGAACAATCCCAAATTTTTAAATATATATTGATGCAAGGTCTAAGCATATTTCTTGTCATTTTATTTACAAGTACGAACGAGTGTTTCTCGTTATGACTTGCTTCGAAATTCATTTACTTATTTTGAGGGACCTAATCTTATAAGAACCAAAATAAATAAAAAACAAATATTAGTGCTTTTCCATTTTATTTGTCGTAAATTTTCACAAATTTTGAATGTGTTTGATAAGAGAGTCAAGTCGACTTTTTCACCTCTGCTTCTGTTCCACTTCCTTAGATTGTAGCGCAGCTAGAATTACTGGAATCATGAGATTCGATACCATAGTGATACAAAAAAGGATAACTACGGCTTTCATCTTGATAAATTAGAACTGCGAAGAGCACTGAAAATAAAATGATTTTTTTTATTCAAAGAAAAAGCAAAGAGAATCGTGCAAAAACAAATGGACAAGTACGTACGTCAGATATAATGTGAAAAAAATAATCAGTTCAGAAAAAATTTAGGGGACAGGTTAGGATAAGAGCTGAGAATACAAACTGGTATTAGCACATAAATAAAACTTGTAGCCAACATAAATAGGTACCGTAGTGAAAAAAATATTTTGGATTTCTGAAATTTCCTCTAGTTCTTTTTGATGCAATGACTTTACCAGCAGAATCAGTGACATAATTATAGTAAATTTTTGGAAGAAGGGGGAGGAATAATACCAATTTCTCTGCTGGCTCCATGGAAACATGCCTATTCATAGTAATGAAGGAACTCTGAACGAAAATAAAAGTATGAATAGGCTGCTGCAAAATGTCATTATAATATACTATGTGTTTCATACTTTCAATTTCTCTGGAAAATTTCAAACCAAGTCCTTTTACAACAACAATAAAAATATTTTTTATTCAGTAACCATTCGAATAGTTTTCTTAAAATTGTAATTTTTAAAATATTCAATAGTTATAAGAATAAACCCACAAGGATGGTTACATTTGTACTTGACTGTAAAATTTCAATATAAAATTGATTTACGAGTGACAGCCCAATTTGGTTAAAAGGTTGGATTTGAGATAGACTATACTTTTTTCCACATGTTAGATAAAATATTGATATAAATTATCTATCATAAACATAACTGAGCTGAACGAGAACATTTTTCTAGAATAATTCAAGAATACCCAAGTCAGTAAAAACCAACTTTATCCTTTAGTACTAACGGTTTGGTATACATGTAGCTCTTTTTGAAAAATCATGAATGTTCAGTTCTTAAAATACTGACTTCTAGCCAAATAAACTTACCTGGGAAATTCCAAATGAAGAAATATTTAAAGTTAATGAAATCAACTGAGCACCAACTTTCTTTAAACTTAGTACACTTTTGAGTCAAAAACCACTAATACAGTCCTTTTATACCCATAGGTACTGAATGTAAAATAGATGTGAAAATGAAGAGGGAACTTAGTCTTAAACTATAGAAACGCCTCATTTTATATGGTAAAGGGGTAAGGAAGAAGGGTATTATCCAATAAATAACCAAAGGTGCCCAAATAATGGAGCTACCACTTCTATATCTCCTTACTTCAGTTCTCCCTCTTGAAATTTTTTTTTTCGGTTGGTTGAAATTTATATCATTAAGGGTATCTTTCAAACAACCTGAGCTGACGACTATTTTTTTTTTCAAGTTTCTAGTCATTTTTTACGAGGTCTGTCATTAGATTTATCTATTAGCAGAAATAAGTTCATTTTCTTGACTTATACGAGAAAATTTTGAAATTTGAAACTAATTTTATCATTTTTCTTCAAAAAAGCATAAAGAAAAATATAAAATGTTCTAGAAAACTGCTGATTCACATTATATTTTCTACGTTCGTGATAGTATCATTTAGCTCAAGAACCTACGCACTCCAGGTCATTTTGGGTTATAATAGCTTTCCCAATTTTGAAACTGATAAGTACTGTACTTATTTCTCACCTCTTCTTTCCTTTCTTTATTGTATAGGTATTTTTAGCTGATTTTTTGTTGGGAAAATTATACATCTTGCCATTTTCTATCCTATTTTACAAATACAAAGTTTAAATTAAATTTTAAAATATGAATCGTGAACACTTTTGGTTTTCGTAACCAAGAGCTAGTTCGAGAAAGCACCAGTTATTATAAATTCAAATCTAAAATGGCTTAATGCCAGAAGAAATCAATTTTTTTTTCTATATTATATTAAACTTACTACCTCTAAAATTTATCTCCATTATTATACTCGTACCTATCTTATAAATTTGACTTACATTTATGCTTAGAATTAATGTTGTTTTCTTCTCACAAATAAACAGACAGATGTCTGAGTTGATGAGATTATGGAGGCACCAATTTTGTGATTTTTACTTTGTCAACGGTAATTTCTTCAACATCGGCATCTTACTGCCAATTTTCTAAACTCACTAATACTTACTACATCTATTCTGGTGTCAGCTTCTCTATAAAATTCACCAATCACGCAAAACTTTCGAGGAAAACCTCGGCAACAATAATTTTCAAAAGAAAGCTGGAAGTTTCACTTATTTCATATTAGACTCTATTATAAGTAACTTTCGAATTAGGTACAATATTGGCCGCCTTAATATGTACTTGGGAAAGTTTCTGCTCTCTCGACAGATGCCTATGAAAATCCATAGCTGAAGAAATATTTCTCAAAACACCCCTTCCATCGCTGTTTGCATATGTACTCCTCCAAAAGCCCTTATCGTATCCGAAAATCCATTGCTCATTGTTTTTATTAGCTACGAAAGCGTGGTTCGCATTTCAAAAGAAAAGAAAAAAAAAGAAATGAGAAAAGTGGTATCATCGCTTCCGCGGAGTATAAAGATGAGTTTTCTCCCCAAACCCTAAAAGATTAAATTTTACGATTTTTATCGAAATTGACAGCCCTTTTTGCTTTTTTGGAATCGAAGAATCATCTGTAATAAAGTTGAAAAACGAGGATTAGGCGAGAGTCTCTTGTTGCAAAATCGATTTGCGAGCACGTTTCTCCATTCTCAACATGGTTGTTGTTGTTTTGTTTTTTTTACGTCATTAGTTTATTGTTTTTCTCCCTTCATCCGATTGTTTTGGATAGTTCATTACACTCTAGTGTCTTCTGTGAGAAAGTAAAATTTTGTTCATATTCGAATTTTTTTAAAAAGCAAAACACATTCGCGAAGTTCAAGAGCCATACTCGTATAGGATCAACTGAAAACTCTATTTCAATGGCTGTCTATTCGATTTTCTACTATTTGGTGTTAGTGCCTTTATGCTATGCGTCTGTCATTTGTAATTGAATGAAACTGGTTGCACTATAACTCTTGGAACGATCTGCAAAAATGGTACAGTATTAGCAAATACAGAAGTGAGTAGCGTGATGCGTGATGTAGGTGACGAGTGACGACCAAGTCCAAGAGGCTTTCACTATCACTATCAACGTTAATCTTCTCAAATGCGTGTCAGCATAAAAAATCCATAATATAGCAGGTGAGAAGTAGTATATAGAAGACAAATTCTCTGCATCTCGATCCATCCCAGTTAATCGATCTGGATGCGCCTGTATACATGTCACTGACCTTGAATTGGCCAGAAGCAGCTAACCTGCTAAAAGAACCCTTCGATTACGACTGACAACGGCGTGCGCATCATTCATTTTTTCCCGAAATTTTCGATATCGAGAATCGATTTTAAATTTTTGGCAAATTTCCAAATTTACTCCCATGCTACCGAAAGCAAATAAGATGTCAACAAGTCAATATAATTATATTCATTAAATAAAATTGGTGCAATATATAAGCTCGAAAAGAACTGAGGAAACAGTTCAAAATACGATTTTTCAGACCCTCTATTTAGTAGTTTGAGACTGCGGTAATTCGTGTATCATTCAGCGTGATGCTGAACATGAATCTGGTAGCCCTTTTTTGCGGCCACTCTCACCCGGCAAGATATTATGGCCAAAAAAAAAAGTGGAAAATTCTCAAAAATGGGTCTAAATCGCAACGTAGAGCGAAACGGGTCGCAGATTCGGATTCAACGTGAAAAATAGAATAAAATAATACTCCTGTGTTGGGTAAATTTGATGACTGGAACATGATGCTGATTTTTATCCGAAAATTATTTTGAAATATGCAATGTCAGAAGGAAGACTGCTTTTTTTAGCCAAATATTTTTTATTATTCCGCAGCGTAGACAGATAATTCGATAATTTGCTGATGTATTCCAATTGAACCAAAATTTCTCCTAATATAATATATTCAAAAACTTTGCATTTCCTAATTTCTGCTCAGGGAATGAATTTGTAAATTGAGCACTGGTATTGGGGTTTTCGAGGTCGGAATTGGTGATCTCAAGTGGATGTGACAAATAATACGTACAAGAATTGGTACCTAGATAAACTGAATTAATGTCTGACCTAATAAAATAGCTTGGTCAAATCAGTATTATTTTTATATTTCACACTCTATCACGAATAACTGTCAATACGTCCAGTCAATTTTTGCCAAAATAAAATCCTCAAACTGTGATACAACATCAGGAAATGGAAAAAGCGCATTTCACTGACGATACTGTCACAATGGAATATACTGTCACTTTGTGTGCGAAAAAAGCGTTGAAAATAAATTTTGACCAAGCAAAGCAAACGAGAAAACTACGTAAAACCGAAGTGAATAATTAATGACGTAATGTTAATTAATAGGAAAATAGCGAGTGCCTTTTAAATTTTTACTCGCTTTTTTTTCTGTCTGAAACGATTTTACGAAAAAACAACTCTACGTACAAATAAATTCCATTGAATATTACCATGATTTTTGCATCCGAATATTATCTGTAGAATGAGAAAAGAGAAAAGAGGTACCATAGGTCATGGAGGGAAAATTAATTAAAATTTCGTGGTGGAACATAACAGCATGCATATTGCTGAGCAAAAAAGAATACAGTCGAAATTAAATGAATTGAAACCATTCTGAAGGGAAAGAAGAACGGATCAAGTTGAGTGCAGTTTCAAATGAAATTTATTAGTACGAGTATGTTCAATTCTTTTGTTGTTTCATGAAAAATAACGAGTTTTCTAGCTTGTTGTTGATTTAATAAATTCAGTGTAAAGAATAAATACGGATACAAATAATAATAATTATTATTAGGTAGACTACACATACTTAACAATTGTTTACTGTAAAATTGCAATGGTTTACTGTATTGTAACCCTAAATAATTATTACCGTTTCTAATAGACCTTTCAGGTAACACTAACACTGGTGACTAATTTGTCTAGTTCTGTGACCCTGCTATAGAGATGCCAACTGCATCCCTGAAACCATGGATTTTTCCTTGTCTTGAAAAATGTCCATGATAAAACCAAGGATTTATTGGAATTTTCGAAGGATTTTCGAGATTTTTTTAATTTTTAGGCATTTTAGGGATTTTTTGATAGTAGGTGTTTTTTTTAGGACTTGAAGGATTTCATCTCAATTTTTTAACTATTATTCAAATAACAGATGACATTTGTCGGTATTTTATCCTTGTGTTTTAAAATCAAAATTTTTCAAATCAAAATTCTACAGACTATATTAGTTGGAAAAAAAATTTTATAATGGTTAAAATTCAAATTTTCAGTGAAAAAACCGGTTTTAAGAATTATTTTCTTTACTTCCAGGAACTTTTTTTTGGCTCATAAAGCGAAATTTTGATAATTGGGGTTGGCAACGGGACAGTCTGCTAATATTACTTTGTACCCAGAGGGAAGCTCGTGAAGTAACTCATAGAAGTCGGTACTCTCATTGTTCCATTTTGTAGTTTCCTATGCAATATAACTTCATTTTGTAAAGTTATTTGCATTATCTGAAAAAATTAAACTTTTTCAAGGGTTGTTAAATTTGCATGTATCGGCATAATGTATGTAAAATTTGTTTTCTGGTTTTAGAGGATTATTTCAATAGATTAAGGGGTGGACCATCACACAAATGCACATGAAAAAAAATTAGCTCAATCGGATTACTGGAAATGGCTGTAGGAGAAAATTCGTTCGTCAAACTTAGCAGCACTGAATTGCAGATTTTCTGAGAATCAAAAATTCATCTAAAGCAGCTTATAATGATATGATCAATATGATTTTTTGTATATGGGTTTGGGTGATGGTCCCAAACTTCATCCGCTGAAAAACTTCCCAAAAATAAGAAGAAAAATTTTTGCATCTGCGTCAATACATATAAATTTTCAAATTTGTCAACTTCTAAAAAATTGGATTTTTGCAGACAGCACAAATAACCAGACAAAATGAAGTTGTTGAATATCAGTTGATAATACATACAAATTTGTTAAAACATCCGCCTTTGTCAGTTATTCTCGATTTAGAAAAGCTTAACCAAAATATACTTATTTCTTCTCACAATGGGAGATACAATCTCTTTCATGAGGTATATGCCCAGCTTCGAATATTATGGCTAAGCTTTAACTCACAATCTGCAGCTAAGTTATACTTCAAGTATAGACGTGGTTGAGCTAAATGATGTTATCAACGTAGAAAAAATATAACTAGGCAACTTAATAGTTTTCCAGAAAATTATATTTCTCATTTTATGATTTTTAAAAAAAATTGATAAAATCATTTGGCTAATTTTGAAATGTAGGAATTTAAAACAAGTTTCACTAAATTCTGTGAATAGTCAGCCCAGTGATGGGCTTGATTAATAATAACTGTAAAAAGAAGTAGGGTACAAAAGTCATCAGCTTATTTGAAAGATATTCTCAGTGATATCCACTTCAACCAACCAAAAAAAAAAATATTTTAAAAGAGGAGGAACCAAAGTCCAATCCTTGACGCATTTGCACGGTATCCCTCTCCTGTGCCTCCTTATTATAAGATTTAGTTTAAAAACGAGGCGTTTTCAGAGTTTTTTATCTGATTGAGTTCCCTCCTTGTTTCCACATCCTCTCTACGTTGGTATAAAAATGCTGAATTTCTGATTTATAACTCATACGTGAACTGTTCTGTCTAAAGCAGGGCCGGATTTAGGAGTCATATAACCAGGTAAAAAAGTCATAATATTATGAGTAAGTACTTTGTAATCACAAATTCAAACTAAATTTTCACACCATTTACTAATCACTCATTTTGCGTTTTTCAAATTATATAAGTGCCTATTATTGTTGAAACATCTATTAGGCACGAGTAGTATAAAAATGTAGTTAAATATGAAGGAGGTTAGAAATATAAAACAGTATGCCATGTAATAATCATTTTGCTGTCACTGCGGCTAGTATGAAAGCTGTTGCATGATTAAAGTTATGATAGCTAAGCCAAGAGCCGGTGCGGGCTATAGTGCTGGTTCAGTTAATGCTAGTGGTGCTGAAGTAGGTGGTGCTGGTAGGTGGAAAATGTACTAGTGATGCTGGTCGTTAACAAAACGGTGTTACATAAATGAGTCTCCATAAAACAGGATAGGCAACTAATCTGTTTGATTCTTCTACTCGTATTAACTTAGGAAATTCATGATGATTCCCATTAAATATGAAAAATTGTACAACAAATAAAATCTACGAATAGTATTGTTCGCTTTTAATACATTTCAAGTTGCGAGTTTAGATTCTCAATATAAAATTATATGAATTAAATACAGACAACGAACAAAGAAGTGTTTTCAGCCTATAATAGTATAAAAATATTATATTTTTTGCTTAATGGCAATTAAAAGAAGTTCGAAGACGTGTCTGTTCTTTTGTAGGCCATAAAATTATGTGTCGTGTGTTGGATTTTTCTCTCAACATGTTGAAGTCTTACAAATGTGGGTTGAAAGAATGTTACTATACCTAATTTTTGTTTTTTATTATAGTGAACTTGTGCTCATAATTACGCTGCAATTTTGTTTAATTTGCTTTGCACACTATACTGGTACACTGAAGTGTTCTAAATGGATAGTAGACAGAGAATTACCGAAGTACCAGGAAAGTAATTCTGAAAATATCCTAAAAAATTCATACAAGCTCGGGTTTCAATAAAATACTGAATTTCCCAACCCATACCTTATTTCTCAGAATAGCATGAAAGAATGGCCAGTCAACTATGTAGTATATGAGATTTGGCAACTCAGCCATTCTTTGATTTTGATTTTTGTAAAAGAAGCTCTTGAAAAATGATAGTTCAGTTTGTAATAAAATGATAAACTCAATGGTTGTGTTCTCTCTGAATAAACACGATAACTGGCGACGAGGATAGAGAATGCCTGCATTGTGAACGCTTGCAGCTTTAAACGTGATTTTTTTTGGCTACGATTGTGGCAGTAAACTGAAAATGTTTTTCGTCTTTTTTAAACCGTTTTTTTTAAATTGTAAACGTGAACCTTAGCTGACACGGGAAGCTTAAGGTAGAAATTATAAACAATATTTCAAAAAAAATAAAGTAAACGTGCGTTTGAGTTCCTGAGTACAATGACTACTACCACACCAGCAACTCCAGCAACTACACCTCCACCAATCTACCAAATTTCCACACTGGGACCGATTGGGCACATGAATGAATTCAACATCGAAAAAGAAGATTTTGAAACGTGGGTAGAGAGATTGGAACTCTATATGGATGTCAACAGACTTAAAGAAAAAAAGGTACCGTTATTGCTAACCTTAATAGGCAGTAAAGCTTATGACATTTTGAGAGCCTTGTGCACGCCGAAGAAACCTAAAGAAGTTACTTATGATCAACTGGTTTCCAAATTTCGTGATCACATTAAACCCAAACCATCAGTTTTAGCAGAAAAATCAAAATCAAAGAATGGCTGAGTTGCCAAATCTCATATACTACAAACTATAGGTACCACAGCTTCACAAAAAATATTTATTTACTTGTAGCTATACGTATAAAACAAGATGATTTGCTCATTTTTCAAGGTCGTTGTGATTTTAATGGCTGCTCCAGGCGATTTAGTATTACGTACTAGAAATTATTTAAAAAATGGACTGACTTACACTAGTTCAGCACCTAATTTGACTGTATTTATTAATTATGTCCAATAAGTATAGAATTTACTACACCTCCTCAAAGCCACTGAAAATTATTTTTAAAATGTTTTGAGAAATTTATCGAGGGTGGTGAAAGTAAATGAGAGACGATCTTCGTGTACTCTCTCATTATCCCAAGTTAACATTTTTGCGTGTTATAATTATGATTTATGCGGGAAAGCACTCTCTGCATCCGTTATTATGAATGAGTGTAAATCTTACAGCATTCGTCCGACGACCTTTTCTCATACAAAAGGGTAGTCAGAGAATGGAAGTTTTACCTGCCTTCCTGCGGTAAATAGATGCCATGAGAAGCCACTTATTAGTCTAAAAAGTGAAATGGTACAGCAAACATTTTATTACACTCACACCACCCCATTTTCTTACACTCACCACCAAAGTTGCTGACAAAATAATGCATAACCTAGTCGGCTACGTACGAGTGCATGGCCTAGGTAATTAAATAATCCCAAGCCGTCGAATATTTATCAGTACTTACTGCTGAAAACGATGAAAACTTTTTAAAACTTAGTTAAGTAATCTGTGGAGAATTCAAATGGTTTAATTATGATAAAAAGAAGAAAAAAAAAACTAAGCCATCGGTACTAAATTCTTTTTCCATTCTTATCTTCTTTCATTTTAGATCGTATCGTCGATAAAGATTAGAAAATATTTTGCCTTCGTGAAAAGTATACATTTTTTCCATTCCATTGTTTTTAGCAGGTTTTCACAAAATTATGAAAACCTGTTATAATCATGTAAGATTGTTCTAAATGAATGACACGTGCGTTTGATTTACTGTATTCCTTATTATAATAATAGAATGCTACAGTTGAGGGTCAGTAAAGAATAGCAATTTAATTAGTCATCACATTTCGGTAAAGGAAATATCAGTGCGAATAAATAGTTAAAAAATTTGTTGGGAAATTGAAGATTATCTATGAACATAAGTCTGAATACTTTTAGACAAGTTCATCCACTTATAGCAATATGCAGATTGCAGAAGATATTTTAACAACATAAATTATTTTCAGAATTATACATTAAGTTTACCTATGCTTTGGGTTTGTACATATACATCTGCATTTGAACATTTCCCTCAGAAGTTTTCAAACATTTAAAAACTGTATTCAGCCACGAGCATCTGCTGCCATATATCAATCCATAATCCAATCGTATTTTCAATCAACTTTTTTCTCACCCTCTCGTTCCTCGTATTTACTTTTTAGCAGACTCTTATTCCATCCTCCACAAAATGTATTGACTCATTTTAGCCAATATAAAAAGACCTAGCTTCTTTTTCACCCTTTGCTTACTGTATATGTATATAGTATAGAACGAACGTCATAAAGTTTGTAACTTTTTGAATATCCGTAAATTTTTTTGATTGTTTCAAGTGTGTCGAACTTTCCTTTTTTTCCCTTCCATCAGAATACAGGGTGCACGTTGATAAGTTTGAGACAAACGAATAGTTTGAAGCGTACTGAAAGAGGAGATAACATTTTTTACTTTATACATTCGAAGGGAGTGAAAAAGGAAATTTGCGACGTTATAGTTTCAAAATTGTTGGGTATCTGAAGGCGGATACTACGTATTCGTGGAGAAAATAAAAATAAACGCGTGCGATAGTATTCACAATTTTCTTTCTGAATGACAGTGAATGCGTGCACACGCATATGTTCATTGTCGTTTTTCTTTACACCCTTTTAAATGCGAATAACTTTTAAATAAAATTTACGAAAGACTTTGTAAGTTTTATCATCCCTTAGTTGTCGCATAAAAATAACTTTTCTAAGGCGAGAATTCGACATTCGACGAAACTGCTGGATTCTTAGTCTCTAATTTGAAACCTTTTGACACGATTAATTTGGATAAAACAGACTTTTATAGGAAGATGATTCTATCTTTTTCAGCTTCATTGAGACGCCATTCTTTCTTCATAGACTTTGAATCTTCAACTTTTCATGAACCATACTTTTGGCTCTCCTTCACTGTTTGCTAGAAAAGTTGATTGTCAATTGTGCAGCCCGGCTGTAGATATGCGGTAAAGTTATTGGCACAAAAAAAATTTTAGATAATTATACTGCATTATTGATTCATAGTTATATCTACGTATGTGCTGTAAAGGATGAAAAAAATAATAAACAGTCTGAATCGTATCTCTATAATACAGTTCTCTTCAACAAATGGGAAAAATTATTTCTCTCTCAGTATACTGAAATTTTACTTTTGACTAGCTTTATGAGTAAAGTTTTCAAAGTGAAAACTAGCTGTGAATCAATGAACGACTCAATGTTTGCAAAATTTCCAATTGCTATACACAAATTCATATTTGAATAGATTATAATATTATCCACTATTTAATGAAATCATTAACAGTTCAATTTTGAGAATTAAATAAATAGGCTAAGTAATGACTACAATTTCAAAACGAAGTAAAAGTAAATTATATACGGACAAATAAATAATATATTTATACCCAAAATTGACAAAATATTTGGACTACGAGTATTCCGAGACGACATTATTAAAAAATGAATTATTCCGCATATCACGAATTGATTTTGTTCTGATCACCAATTCAGTCGATTCGGATGGCTGTTGTACTTACGGTCCCACGGTAAGTCATTAATGGATGCTGGCTCATTTGGCAATTGCCTGGGCATTTTTCGATCCCGAAGGTGATGTTTGCTCTCATGTAGATCGAGTGGATTTCTATGCATGTGGGCAGCATTCGTCATAAACAGCGTAAGAAGAAAATAAAAGAACACAGAAATTAAATTTCTCATTTTTGCTCTAGGCTAGGTTTCACGGACTTGAAAAAATTTAAGATCTATTTAGAACGGACCAATATTTATACTGAACTTATTTGAGAACTGAAAGGTGATTTTTGGAAAAATTAAAATCTAACAAAACCAGTTCTGATAACACATCATCGAAGAGAGGTTAAGGCACGTATATCCTAAGAATAAACTATATCTGTCAATAACATTCGTCTACAAAGTATTTACTTACATTAAATGTGAATATGCAGAAGACACAATCATAACAATTTCTTCGTATGTTTTGATACAAACTTTCTAGAATGAGAGAAATAGGGATTCCCAATAGTTCGTAGAAAGATAATAATTTATCGACTGATAATTACATATTAGATTTCCAACTGAATGACGACATGGCAATAACGGACTGAGAGAAAACTTCTCAATGTTTACCTATTTAAGAAAAAAAAAAAACATATTCGCATACGTAGAGCTAACCTGTTGCTAATCCATCATGCTTAGTGTCGAACTAAATTTTGAATGACATTCAACAGAGTGCTCCCATGAATCAGGTATTTTATCTTGGAGACAATGTTTGGTACACTAATTTGAGCAATAGCAATGGGGTTGAAAGTATGAAATATTCATAACATAGTCTGAGTGTGATAACCATAAAAAATAACATTGTTGGCATTTCTTATAGGGTACAGGAAGATTTGTGAAACTGAAATTAGTAAGCGGGGGATTTGTGTCGAAATTCCTTTCTTTTGCGTCATTATTTAACTGCTTGAGATCGAAAAAATCAGAGTTGAGAGAATTACTAATGGGTAGTAGAGATAAGAACCTAATCGAATAAAAGTCGAAGTAAGCTAGTTTCACAATTTAATATTATTTTGAAAGACTTATATATGAGGCAACCAAAGTAAAGTGTCATATGGAATAAACTATTTTCTCATCATTTTGCCTCTTAAACCGAACCTTAATTTCCTCATTATCTAAGCGGTCAAAAAAAACGAAGATTTTTGCAACGCCAGCTACCATGAAAATTCGTAATTTACAGTCTTAATGTCAATGACATCGTCAAGGAAATTCAAGCAGTTTTGATTACGAGTTCCTACTATTTCAACAAGTGCATGGATAACTGTTTTGAAAATTATCAGAAATAAACTATCAAAATATTACGTAAAATAGCACGTTTTCATTATCTGACGATAAAATTAGTTGTTTCTATAAGAATTTCTTAAAGCACATTTTCTATGATTGTCCTTCTTCTTCATTACGTAGGTAAATGCAGTTAATTTTTTGTTTAATTTATGTAAAAACATCGTTCGTGCGAAAATCAACGACCAAGCCAAGTTCTTGTTCGAGTGTAAAATAAAACATATCTCATTTTTTTAAACAAACAAGCTAGGTCAGCATCGAAGTATTAATCACAAGTCCAGCAAAAAAAAAAAGTGCACGAATGGTGCACGCCATACATTCGTGATAGTTTCCATTTTTCCACCTAATGTTTCCCAAATGAAAGACCGATAACAATAATAGCTAACTAATAATAGGTCATGATTTTACCTACAATTAATCTAGATCTCTTTTCTTTATATCATTTCGTAAGTCTTTTCTAATCTTAATCTTTTTTCAGCTAAAAAGGTATATTTTTCAATCAGTCACACTGAAAAATGAAAAGCTTTAAAGAGTTAGATACGCGTACGTTAAAAATTACTATGTTCAAGATTCTTGATGTTCAAAGTAGTTATTCAAAAGGTGCCGAGCTTATACTATAATATGTTGTACAGCGTCAAGTCAAATTGTTCAAACCTGGTAATGCCAGAAAAATATTCAAAATAAATGGGTATGCATAGTTATGCTCCAACCCTGCAACAAATTTTTACTTAGATTCAATTTTTGAAGCATGATTATGAGAGTTACTTTACTCAACAGTAGGTAACTTTACATAAATTGTAATGCTACACCTACTTTAAATTAATACGTAATAGCATTCAAGATAAAAATATTGGTACTACGATAGGGACTATCGAAAAATAAATTTAAAAATTGTACCTATATCTATGGGCGGAGGGGACAAAAAATTCAAAAAAAGTTGGATATTTTTTCTGCAAGTTTAAGTGGTATAAATATTTTTATTTTGTTTCCGCATCATTTTCAAGAGTACCTACCTAATCATAATACCAGTACAATATATTTAATTTATTTTTTGGGGTCTTTACCGAAATGCCTTTAGTTTTGAAATAAAATATGAAATTAAAAAAAACTTCCTAACATTAGGTTAAGTATATATAATTATTTTTTTCATAACCCACCAGTCACTTATTCTTAATTTATTCAAACAAAATGTTTTTTCAGAATTATGCTTACTTTTATTGATTTATTCATTCAAGTTTATTTTTTGTTTGTTTTCGTAATGTAACACAGGAAATAGGGTATCTATAACATAGGTATTTACTGCGCGTTAGACAATGCTGGCAGAGCTAGTCATACATTACTTCCCAAATGGCATAGAAAAAGAAACAGAAATAATGGCACCAGCAATCATAACTACTCGAGGAAAAAATAATGATAAAAATTTAGAATGAAAAAAATAATTTTAAAGAATAAAGATATTACTTCGTAGAAAACATTATTTTTCCAGTAGGAAAATATTTAAAAGTACTGAACGCCAATAAAGACCGTTCTGTTATTTTCTTTATTATCAGTTTGCGTCGTAATTTTATCCAAAATAGAAGTCAAGTCCTACCTAACAAAATTTTTCTTCACCATGTTGGTTTCTCCTTCCCAAGAAGTATAAAACCATCAAACAGTCTTGAAGTTTAAAATATACATAACTATAGTTTTGTAGCGAGGTTAATGCGCGTGTTTTGTAAAATTTTTCAATTTTCTTTTCAAATTTCCAGGTAAGTCCAAATTTAAGAGAAATAAAACGCAAGTTTCAGTTAATTACTGTCACATCTTTAATGTGTTAACATCTTTCGTGATAATGCATAAAAAATAACTTTACAATGTAATAAAATAATGAAGATTAAAAAATTAAAAACTATTGACTAACCAAAGAACCACCAAGAAAATTAACCAAGTGAACCGTTCGATGAAAACTGACGACTGCGCGCGCATCATTATGTTTTGCTATAAGTATCGATTTCGACTACCGATTTTTGAAATTTCCAAATTTACCTACATGCAACGGAAACAAAGATTTTAACGATTCAAAAAAGTTCGTTTTAAAAATATGACCATTCGATAGTACAAATTTAATAATGTATTCATAAGTAGCAAGAAAGTATCAATGCCTTAAAGCAAAACAGTGGCACACGTATTTTGAAATAGGTCGTGCAAGATCATTTGTGGGACCCTTTTCAGCAAAGAGGCTCACTCTCAATTTTGTTTACTTCAATTTTTTTCAACTTTTTATTCGGTAGTAAGGGGAAATCGAAATTCCCATCTGATGGGGCCCCTAAATTGTGAGGTCCGGTGCAACCGCACCACTTAACAGCAAAAGGTGCTACGTAGGTCTATGTCCATTTTCCAAAATTTACGGGAGGTGAGAAAGAAAATGTTATTTTATGTATTAGCTACTTTAGTGATGTAGCAGTATACTATACACACCATTTTTCTTTTCATATCTTGTAAACTTTTTGTAGCCAAGGTCTAATACGAAAACACTGAATTTTCTTGAAAAAAAAATTGAATAAAATTCTAATGAATCGTAAACAAAAAGAAGTTATTTTATATTATTATGATCTAGATTTCAAGCACTTCAAAGTAGTGGGACAAATTGTAAAAATAATGTAAACGGCTATGAAAGGATTCTAAAATATTCGTTAGACTTTATTTAACTAATTTCTGCGAAAAAATTATTCTAAACTTATGCCTTCTTTTGAGTCATCCAGCAAAAACGTTAAGTTTATGTTCTCTCAGATTTCGTTACAGATTACTACTCGATTCTAGTTACACTTTCGTTTCAGCTCATCTTGATACGCTCGCTAATTTTTTTTGATCGGAATGGAACTCGGTGTCACACTTTTCTACATCATAATTATGTCGAGTTTCATGATTCTCATAATTTCAAATGTTTTTGCGGATGAACAAGCTTGTGCCCAAATAGTCAAAAAGGCTTGTGATGATGGAAAAGCCCAAAACTGTTGGCAGGCATTATATTGTCCACCATGAAGTTGGCAACGGAACATTTTCCATCATAAAAAAACAATTGTTACAGTAACTTACCTACATGTAATACGAGTACCTATATGAATGCATAGTTTTTGTTAACTTTTATGACAAATAAAAATTAGAACAAAGTGTTTGATTTAAATGTTGGAAAGGCTAATAATGCGAGACTCAGATCCGGCCAATTTTCATTTTATCCGGGAAATTAACATAACTACTTATAGATTAGAAATTAGGATGCCTCCTATATCCCTGCTTCGTATCAAGTTTTTTTTTTTTAGCAGTAGTAGGTAGGTATGGATTTCAAAGTCACACAGATTTCTTACCAAATAATTTGTGTAAGTTTGAAGGAAAGTCGAAGATTTTTTTCAAATTATTGGTTTTGATTATTGTAACACTAGTATTTTTTCAACAATCGTGAATGAAGATGATTTGATATAAATTAATAAGGTAGGATTGTGCACAAGTGAATAGTAACTCATGCAATTATATAATAACTGCTTATTCTAGACCTTCATCGTAAACCTATAAATATCTCGATGAGGCAAAATATTTTTCCAGGACCCTCTTCCTCTTCCTCCATAAAAAAGAGTCACTAACCGTATACATACTTGAATCAGTGTGGAGGAAACCTGTAAACGAACTGAATTTGGCTGATTAAAATACTATTTGGATTTGTCGAAGTATGGGTGAAACTTATCAAAAATCTCAATTCGGCTATGCTGCATTGAAATCTATCATTGCGGTAGTTTTACAAAAGTTGATAGAAGTCTACGCCAGTTATTCAACCAATAGAATAGATACTTCTTATAAAATTGACCGTGGAAGATATTTAATCTGATTAAATAAGAAATAGAAATAGTAGTGATCTATGCGTGGATATTTAATTCAATTCCCTTTCAAAGGCATTTGCAATCCTATCGAGGCTAGGTTTTCAATAACCTGTCTTTCCCGACACCCAACTTATATTACCTCTACATAAAAGCTTGAAGAAGTTGATGAAAATAAAACAAATTTCTTAATTGAAAAATTATGAAAAGATCTTTTTCATTTTACAAGATTTCTCGTTTTTTCTTTTAATTTTTTCTTTTTTCTTTCTTTTTTTTTCATTTTCATAAATGCTGAGAAAATCAGAAAGAGGCTAGTACCTACGGTAGAGAATAGAAATATGAGAAGAGATTAAAAGAAAAATTTGTTTCGAAGCTAAAACCGACAAAAACAAAACATGACGTGAATTTTAAATGCGGTAGCCATTTTTATAAAATACCTACATTTCACTTAAAAATTCAAGGTACGTTCTTCAAAAATCGAATAGCCTGCTATTCTTTGTCACTGAAGTTGGACAATGATTTTTTTCCTTCTCCTTTGTTGTAGTTCGCGAAATGAAGTTGGATTTAATTAAGAATAATATTAATTACAACGTGAAATTACTTTATGACGAGTTGTTTTTGCTATTTTCTGTTAAGAATAAATCTCTTCGGGTAACAAATACCTATACTCGCATAATATAAAGAGAAGATGTCAGTATTAGAGTCAGTTAATTATGCTGTTGCGACTGAGTAGATGCCTTCATTGTATATATAAATGTACGTATGTAGACCTAAACTGCAGAATGGTAATCTTGTATTTAGAATTTAGACCAATCATTCTTTGACCGAGTTTATAATTATGTAAAGGTAATTCGAGACTGATCTGTTCGAGGAAAAAAAGTTGATTTAATATTATAAGGAAAAGTGAGGCAAGTAAATGGAAATTTACCCGATTTAAATTTTGAAAAAAATACAGGTAGGTGAGCAATTAAGTGATTTTGAAAAAAATATTTCTGACTTAGTCTCTTAGTCTTTAAGAAATTTTTTTTCAGTTTTAATACCAAATAATTACTTCAATTTATCTTAGGTTTTTTTCAATTAAACATAAATTTTTAAATCTTCATCATATACTCGTATACACCAGTTAATGGATGAAAAATTTCCAAGTTGACCCATTAATTTTAAAAAAGCAAAAAATGTCTCAAAAATAATTTGGGTCAAATTTTCAACCATGTTGACAGATAATTTATAATATTTCAACAAAGAAAAACAAACTAAGGGCAGATAATTGAGTCGAGGAACTATAATAAAAGTGACTGCTACGATTGGGTTCGCAGATAATACAAAAACTCACATTTCAGTGATACTCGTATTGCAAAAATACTAACCCGTAAAGCTGGTGGCATCATAAAATTCGCCAGTTCGAAAACTACCAGTAAAATTTTTTTCTACCAACACATTAAAAATATGAGTCATAAATGGTAGTGCTTTTTTCTTCTTTATTTCTTTACAAAACAACAAATAATATTAAACAGTTGGTACCTCGGTCAAATTAGCCGTCTGGGTGAATATTGCCTGAAAACGTTGAAAAAATTTAGCTTAGGTAATGTTTTTTTTTTCTAGAGAAAATTAGACAGTAGGTTCCTATAATTATAAAAACTTAATTTGAGACATCGTCTTAATTGAAAGAAATTATAAACGAGAAGCTAGCTAACCGATGAATGTTGACGTTGATGTATGGTAGGTAATTGCATTTCGCTGATATTAGTCTTTTGCAAAGATTTTAACATCCACGAGCTGAGATATAAATTCGCAGTAAAGCAGATAGGCTGAATTCCGCTCATTCAGCCAATTTTTGAGGCATTGCTTCGAAGAATATTCTGACAAGTTAAGGTTTCCAAAATTAAAATCAACAGGAAATAAACTGAGAACGTAGGTAATGTGAAATGAGAGAGATTATCTTAACATTAAGTAGGTACGTAAGTCATATTAGAGAAAATTCTTATTTAGAAACTCCTGATTTTATAAATTTTGACCACTTCCTGGTGGTTGTTATGCAAGGAGCTCGATAGGTATGCTTATTGTTGATCCAATCAGATCTCAAAGTTTCCATTTTCGTGGCTCAGAAAAGTTGATATTCTGTTCCTTATTCATAACATTTGTCAAACTACACTTAGCCCTTAGATAAGCTCTTTTTGCTTTAGAGTTTTTGAGCTACGTCCATGAAGCCTGGCTTATAATGGAATATGTTATTGGTTCAATTCTTGTGATAATTATCTATAACCAGCATGAAGTAAAATTTAACATTTAATGGAATCGCTTTATGTCGATTGGTTGATCACGAAGAAATCAAACTAAAGTCAAAAGATATATTTTCAGTGCAAATCAGGCTTAATTCTGGACCTGCGCACCGGAGCGATTCCCCTACATGAAAAGTACGCAGAGTACTTTGGGTTACACTGGGTATCGGGTAACAGGGTTTCATTTATGACATTTTTCTACGCTCTTCTAAATTGGTACCTAACTGAAGATTGTAATATTGGCCCCAATTAAAATGTACATTTTCACCAAAAATGAAGATCAAAGAATTAGAAAAAGAGGCTTATTCGTTTTCGTATTCGTTGAATTTCATTTCCAGCTTCTCTCTGCACTCTTCTTGCTAATCGAATAAATTCTATATTGACTCTCGAATAAAATCAAAAGAGAATTTAACACTGATGGTATTATTTTCTGGTGTTTCTTCTTTTCTTCGGTAATGTCGCTGTTTTCCTTTTACCTTTTTCCTCGAGTACGCATTCCTCACAATGAGGACACGAGAGGGTGACAAATATTTCGCAGATTCAATCCGAAAATATACCTCCTCGCCCCTCGACCATACAAAAAAGCTATCGGGTTAACAGAGCAAACTATCACCGGTGATTGATGAGAAAGACGGTGTTGATGTTGCTGGAAAAAGATAGGAAGAAGGGGGCCAGAGGGGAGGACTGGAAGCGGGCTGAGAGGTTGAAAAAAAATCGCAATCTAGAAAACAGCTTGCTTTCTATTTATCTTCGACGGGTGAGGAAACTCGTTTCAAGTACACCATAAGGTGATTTGTTAGAATAAGTACATATCTGCCGAGATATCTCATTATCTTTTTACTCGTGGTAAAGCTCGCAGATCTGTTGGGGGTTCGACTTTTTTTTTTTTTTCTAGAAAAATATTCTTTGTCTTTTTTCCCTACGTTACTTCTCACCTCACCTACTTCGACGCAGAAATAAATGGTATTATTCTATCGACGACTTCATGTTTTCCCATTCTACTGCGACAGTATCTAATTTGAAAGCAAGTGATGTAGGTAACCTGTATTATTTACTATTACAGATTGGTTTTCCAATTTTTCATCCTTAACTTTAATGTTACTATTTTTTGAAGCGCACCCGGCAAGGCCAACATTTTTTTCAATACTAATGTGAATTCTACAAAACGAGAAATTTCATGTGACAGGTTGAATTTGGAAAACTGAGAAAAATTTAATTAAGTTATTTTTCTATTTCAATTATAATGGAAGCTTAAAATTTTAGATTACGTACTACAGGATCGAAATTTAACTTTTCTTTTTTCAATTTTACACAGTGAGAGTGATGTAGAAGCCTAAAAAATTGAATTTTTTAAAATTCCTCTTTTCAAAGCTAAATTCCATTCATCAAATTTAATATCGTGTATAATAATATGACGACAAAGCAGACGCTTTAGCCACCTATTAATTATTTAAATATTTCTATGCAACTACTCGTATATAGGGAGCTGGTAAAGTAAATTATTTTACTCTATTGAAATTAATGCGATATGTAAAATATTTTCTCGATAAAATTAATTAATTCAAAAATACATGTAGTGGTTCTTGATCAAAATTGTATTAAAATAATTTTTTATGCTAAAAGTTTCGCAATAATTTTGGTCAGAATAACCTCTGAAATTTGCCGTTTTTTATCATTCATCAACTACATGATATACCTACAGGTAAATCTATTAATTATTCTAATCAATTCTTATTTCATATTGTTTCTTTATCTAAATTTTAGACAAGATGGATTCTCTAATTTGAAATATTTTAAAATTCACATGATTGCGAACTACTCGTATTTCATTTTCTCCGTCGTAATTAAGGTTATCGATTGTTTTGATGTCTGTGAGAATTATCAATAATTCGAAAAAGCTTTTTCTGTCATTTGTGCAGCTGTGCTATTTGTAATTTGCACAGATATTATGTACCTATGTAATTTGTATGATCGTGATAAATCTTCGATAAAATATTATGTTCTCAATTTCATCATCGTGGTTTTTGATTCAATTATATAATTTGTACTTGTATTTCGTTTCTCTGTGAATTTTAATAAGTAAGTATACTTACTTACTTATTTTTATGGTGTTAAATTAATGGAAGACGCGATGTTTCCCAATCATAATTTGTTTAATTCCCTTGGAACTCGGCTAAATTGTGTTGATGTTTTTGTATTACTCGCTGTTTGTTAGTGATATCATGGCTGACTACTGTCAGCAGGAGCTCAGCAGCATATGGTATTAAACAGAAAGTCAGTAAGTAGAGTTGAATTTCATTTCATACTTTAATTCAATTTAATACGCTATTTTCGAATTTCGACCATAATTGAGTAAGTATTTGAAAACTGAATTCAACATACCTACCTCACGGTAAAATTTCCAAATTCTTATGGCACAATACCATACTGGGTTTGTCCTGTGGAAAATAAATTGACTTATCGCTCATTTAATAAAATTTTTAATTTTCTTTAAAAGTTATACTTACCATCTTAAAGCAGACATGAAAAACAAATTTTCATATACATATTTAACTCAAAAATTCTGATTTTTTGAGTTGTGACGTTGTTGTATTAAATGAGCGTTATGTGAGAATTTGGCTGAGTAACAAAACTCGATAGAAGTTGATACAGACTCGAGTTTTTTACTTGATTTATATACATACTCGTATATTTACTCGTACATTCTCTTCCTCTTATGAAAGGATTAATTAAATATTGAAGCACGAAGGTTGCTTTATTAATCATCTTATTTCCCAAAGAATAAAATAAATAATAGGTCATTTACTCCCATGTATTATTGAAAAATTAGTCGCCAGAGGTACTTTAACTCTTCTCACGAATTCATACTTTTATTAAAGCACACCTATGTTAACTCGACTTTTTGCCAGTAAATTCTGATTAATATGTCAGAAAGGCGTGAAGACTTCTAGTGAAAAACAAAAAGTCTACTTTCACGACGTAATGTCTCAAAATTTCTTCTCATTTCGAATATTCAAATGTAGACCTATACTCGTATCACGTAAAAATTCGCGTTAATATGCTTCATACGTATAGTTGACGTGCAGTTTTATCCTGGCCAAGGTGAGTATTCACATACAGAACTCGAGATGAGAATTGAAAAAAAAGGGGAAAGAGGCTGTACGATGCTCGTACAATTAGGCTAACGTACCCACCTTTCCATAATGTCTTTATCGAAGTGACGAAATACGTGATCCGCATTTAAATTTTTTTCCAACACTTCTCCTCTGACTCATTTAACGATCCTGAGCTCGGTTATAATGGGTACCTCGTCGACTTTTTCCAACATTTTTGAGAATGAAGTGTGTTTATATTCCCCAGAGAAGATGACTGCTGCGAAAGAGAAACCCTCTGAAGTTGATAAAAAGCCTGCAATTCCATTTTATGAAAGAAAATTTTGTAATCCTCCTTTATGATCAAAGACGAATATCTAAATGGATTTGAATTTCAAGGGCTAGTTTGGAGTCGATTTTGATTTTGAAATATCGTCACTTGCTTTTAAATTTTACTTTAAAATGAAAGTACTATAGTCCAAGGACAGAAAGTAATTTAATAGTTCAACAGAACAACACGGCCTATGGCAATTTTCAAAATTTACAGTAAAATACAAAAAACTGCACTCTGAAAAAACAGTACATACCTGTAGAATGCTGAAAATTGGATGAAAGGATGTCCATTTGGTAAAAAACACTCTTCTAAAACATCAAGATGCTTGTATTCACATTTGAAAAAAAAAATTAGCTTTTGAAAATTGACTGGTTGGGTCAAGGTCACGGTCTTAAGGTCAAAGTCATAAATTTATGGCTAATTTTTGAGGTGAAGCATATTTATTGTGCTTACGTGGATATATGGTTTGGTATCACTATGTAACAACATTTTGTTATCTAACGTACGAAGTAAAGATAATATAAGAAAATAGGAGAAAATAGAAGAGAATAAAATGAAGTAATAGGAAAATGAAATAGAAGAAAATAAGAAAGAAGAAACTAAAATTAAATATTAGAAAATAAAAACAGAAAGTCTATTTTTCATTATGCTTACCAGTAAAGCTGTGAAAAAGAATTCATCTTCTACCTTTACGACGCTTCGGTGAAGGATACTACTGCTATTTTTTTTTAGAAAGATAGAAGAAGAAAAAAAAATAGAAGCCAACGATAATGTTTTTCAACAAATTTCGCTGCATTCAAATACGAATAATTTCAACTCCTCTCAACATATTAAAAAATTAGGAAAGTTCCTACATTTTCGAGAGGTTTTCCTTCTTTTATACTTTTTTCCAACTTCGTAGGCACCAGAGAATTCAAAGGATCAAGATTTCTGTCGACAGTTATGAGAAACTTGGGTGAACTAATTTCTGAAGCATTTCATTTACGTCTGTTACTTATCCTTCCATATTAACGTATACTAACTTAGCTCGAAGATAAAGAGGATGGAAGTCGAAAAAAAGAAGAATGAAAATCACGTAAAGTTTAATTACATTTTTTCTCCAGGCAAGAAATTTTCATAAGCCAACCATTCTGCAAACGAATTATTTTTGTTTTGATTATCTTAAATGTTTTGGTTTTTCAGTCCGTCTCCTTTGATTTACTAAAGTTTTTGTGCAGCTGACTACAATAAGAGCGCAAGGAATACAATACCTATGAGGTACCTCTGTTATTTTTATTTGTTGCTTGAATTTTTGGAAGATGGCAGGAATGGTGAGATATAATTCGATGTAGAGTCAGAAAATTTTTTTTTTATTAACTCGAGTACAATGGAGTATTAGATGAGAGAGCTGAGGGTTGTAGTGCAACCGAGATGGACTAGAGGAGTGCCCTGTTGCGAGTGAAAGTCTCAAAGGGTCATCCATACAACCGAGTAATAGAATGTGACTGCTAAACTGAATTAATTAAAGCAAAAACTAAGGATTTACACCTGTTACCAGCGACACTAAGCGTATTTCCCTCGCATTCGACCATCTTGTAGTTCACTAATTTTGTGGTACATTGAAATGCAAAAATCAACTCGAACAAACTAAGCTCCGATTAATGATGAATCATTAGAAGAATGCTTTAATATATAGGATCAACTTTAGTCACAGACCAGTAGTATTGCAATCCATATAAAAGTTGGAGGTATCAAAAAAAAAAAAAAGTACATAATCATACTTCTGAATTGCACGAATAATAAATGAAGCGATCACCCATCTAACTGAGCCTCAGAATGAAGCTGCTTAACCCCGCGGTTTCATACTCGTTGACCGCAATTATTACTATAAACATTTGATTACATATTTCCTCTACGCCCCTCACCTACCAAGCATTGAATTGTATCAAAAAACGACTGCATTCAAAAAATCTCCCTCGTTTTACTAAAATTCTTAATCAAATTTCTGTCTTTAAATAGGTATCTGAATGATTAATTTAAGGCACAACTTCTCTTTATAAATTCTCCGAGGGTAAAAGTAGACCTTTTTTCTGGCACTATTCGAAGGAAGCTAATTTTATAAATTGTCTCAGTTTGGGGGCAACGTCATCAGCCCTCCACCGGGCCACTATTATTCGTCTGGACATTCGCTGTATTAATTCAAGTATCGTCGAGTAATTCCCAAAGGGTAAAAAATATGCGCCAACTATTTTGGCAATGAAATTATGCGGTATTATCGTCGTTAAACAAAATGAAAACAAATCTTTTCATCTACTTTCTGGGAATTCGGTCTTTAACGAGTGATCAATCCTATTAAGAGCGATGAATTATGAAGAGCGTCGCTGACCCGAAAGTACCTCGATAATCCATTATTGAGAACAGCACTCATGTCGGAAAAAGGGCCGAGTACGTATATACGAGTATAAGCGTGTGTATAAAACTTTGTGAAAACACGAGGCGGCTAAACTGATGTAAACCATTAGGTGTATAATCCTTAATACGCTTTTACCAGTATGTCAACTTCTTCATTTTAAACTCACAAATTCGCTTTGGCATTGCTTTCCATTAATGGGACGACCATCAACTGAAAATAGATAAGCTTTTCTTATTTTCACCCACATATTATGTCAACGTACAAAATGCTTTTGAACGTCGCGTCGTCTGCAATATCTGTACCTATATTAATCCTGCTAGTCGCCAACATCTACACATACGAGTACACTGAGAGAAAACCGCGAATTAAATTCCAATATCTGCGTACTAATTCGGACAATTCAGCTTTGATATGAAAAATTAATATAATATGGTCTTCTCTCGTTGAATAAAATTTATTTGAAAAACATGAAAGTGTATAATTTGTCTAAATTTAAGCCCATTTTGTGACGCCTTGCAAATATTTTTCATTTTAGGTATAACAACATTTTTATCATTTCAATAATGTTAACCCCGACAATTCTAATATCGGGTTTTCCAGAAAACCCACTAAAGATAATCAATTCTTGATTTTTTTTTGCCTGACAGAAAAATTTTAAAATTATTTTGTCACGTAATTTTTTTCACAGTATGGGCACATTTTTTTCGCATAAGTAATATTATTACTTACATTTTGACAAAAATATATCACTACGTGCGTCTCTCACAGTTCTTATGGCATAAAAAATTTGCCGAGTCGATGTAGAAAAATGTTTGCAATAGATTTTTTCGCAGTATTTTCGCACAGTTCTCCGTTTCACGTCAAGTTGTATTTGCGGCGAACGGTTATGCAATTTGCGCATCACCGTTTTTGTTGAAATGAAATTCGAATAGAAAACACAATGCGGGATAAAAATTCGAGAAAAAAAATCCTGAAATTTGCAGAATTTTAATAACTTTTGTCGTCTTATACAGAGTCAGTTATGTTCCTATAACATCGTACCACTTGGTTTTGGATTAGTCAAGTTTCGTATAGGCTACTTGGTGTAAAGGTGTGAAAAATAAGCAGGTCATAAAAAAAAAAAAGTAAACGTTAGAGAACTAATCGTAACCAATTTCTAACTTATAAAATAATCGTTTTTTATACACTTCAAAAAACATGACTTGAAAAAAAAATTATCACGGTTTCTATAGTGAAATTTGAGAATTTGTATAAGTAGTAAATTTGTTTCAATTTTTTGTTTTACTGAGGATCAAGATAATTCTGGCATAGAATATTTATGAAAAATAATATCAATTTATATCAAATAAATGCAAAAATTCGATATAATTGAAGTATTTTTCATTATTGTTTGCATGTTTTATGTAATCGATTAATAACAATTGAAAATTTAAATGTATTGTAGTCCTCAGTGATTACAAAAGTTGAAATTTTTTGTGATAAATTCTTCCTGGATGCATCATATTCGAAGCAAAACATTGGCCCAAAAATCCTCATTCATCTCATATTATACTTTCAAGCAAAAAAAAAAAGAAAAATTGAAAATGGAAACGAGTATTTATAACATTTAACATAAAAAATTATTTTCCTGAATATTTCTGTGGGTAAATTTCGAGACGTCATCATTCGAAAACTATAATAATGTTTTATTATTCTCTCACAGCAGTTCTCTACATCTGATATGATTAAAATCACAAAACGATTTACTGTAACGTATATTTCATCGCTTCTGAGACCAAATCATCTTTTATTTAAGCGTTGTAGCGGTTTTTTTTTCTATTTTCAACAAAACATCAACAATGTTTTGGTCTAACATCCACGTCTAAATGCATTCTTATTTTACCATCTTTCCATCCGAAATGAAAAACCTCTCATCGTACATTATATTATTGCTTTTACTGCAATGTTCTCATAAACACGAAACCACAGGTAGATTTATCCCTTAAAACGAATGTATGGTGCCAAAAAAATTAAGTGCTCACATTCTAGTGCGGAGAAAAAAATGTTGGCATTTTTCCTTCGTTACGAAAATAAAAACTATTTACCTACGTTTTTTTCTCGTAGCAAACAAATTATCAAAATTTTCTCACGCCAAATGGAAAAATCCTCGCAAAAAAATGATGAAGCACAAATGTTTCTAATTTATAAGGTGTCAAGGGGTAGCCCGGTGAACAGATATTCTTAAATGTAACGAACGTATAAAAGAATGCATTGCAAAAAAAAATAAAGGAAATCGAAAAAGAACAAAATGCTGGAAGAAAAGGTGGCAAAAAAGTTTCTTTTCAAGGCGTAAAAATGAAAAACGAAGAATTGTCGAGAATATAGAAATAAAATAAGCGAAAAGGCTTCAGAAAAAGAAAAGTTATTTCTGAGGAAAACAAGAAATGACAATTTACCCTGGTAGTTTTCGTACTTTCACTACGATTATGAATTTGAATTTTGGCCAGATGTCATAAATCAGAACCTTTTTTTCGCCCACATTTTCTAGCGCAGTTTTTTTTTTTTTTTTGCGTTTGTTAAACGACGCATATCGAGCCCTCCTTTTCAAAACGGAGACAAAAAATGAAATAAACTCTGTGTGACCTCGTTATCTACGGTTTAAAGGATTGATAGGGCTGGTGAGGTGCTAAAAAACTATGGCTTTGAATAGATTACTGACTATTAGACGACATTCATTTTCAGTTCCTGTACCCTCGTAACATTATCTGCGCGGTGGTAAATGTGAGACAATTGTTCAAATTTTTTGTCACAGATACGGATATTGGCACAGGAAAGTGAATATCAAGGACAAATACTGATACCCAGAGTTTGAAGAAGTAAATAGAGTTTCAGCTCGCAAAGTTAAGCCAATTTTTGATGCAGTAGACAGACAGTAGAATGAAGTTACCTATTAAAAAATAAGAAAAACTTTTTGTCATATATGTACTTATAGTTGAGAAAAATTCTACGTTTGTACCTTTCTTCTGTATTTCTATTAACGAATCATAGTCAGATTTCCCTAAGATACTACAGTATTGTATCTATACATACACAGAATGGAATGTTTATATATATGGTTCAAGTACAGTACAAATGTACACCCATAAATATGAAATTTTCAAGGTAGCATGTAATTATAATAAGACATAGATGATAGTAGTATAGACTATAGATTATAACAGGTTCTATAGAAGAATGTTTTTTGGAAAATTCTACAGAAATAGAAATATGTACCCTTTGTAACGAGTACCTAACTCCTTGTTTTCACACATTCGCAATAAATGCTTCAAGAAGTGAAAACATTATCACCGTAGGGTTAGCAAATCTTTTCAACCTTAGCCAGGCCTTTACGTGACCTGAAAGCTTTTTCTAATTACACGATGCCTAATAAAAATGGAAAAGAGAAACCACAATGCTACAAGGACTCCGAGTACATAATAAAAGCATTTGCGCTTTAGCTCGTACTTTGTCTAATAATCCTGAAGAAAGCTAATTTCGTTTGAGATCTCGAATTTATTTCATTTTCTATAAATAAAAAAAAAAGGATCTCTACTTTCATATTAATCCTCGTTTCTTTCGCCTACTTCATCCCTCGACGACTCATTGAAAATCAATTAATTCCCGCTAGAAAAGGTACTTTTAGGATATCCTTTGGGCGAGCTTTTCCATCCACTTGAATCTTTCAGCCCTCCAACCACCAAATACTTTGTCCAAAGAGTTTAAGAAAAACAATTCGAATCGAGCATCTTGGTAACGTACAAATCATAAACCAGAAACGTTCGGACTTATATTACGGCTGCCGATTTTAATGGAAAACGTATCTAGGATACTGAGATAGAGCTTCCCACCATCTACTTCTATCCATAACAATTCATTCGTCATTTTTTCCATATACAGTTTGCTTCCGACTTGGATTACACGTGGTCAAGTTGGTGAGCAAATTCGAGCTAAACTTAACTTCAAGTCACGTTTCAACGTTTGTAAAAGTAGGTGGGTGTACATTCCCAGAAAGAAGGAAAGTGAAAAGAAAATGAAAAGAAACGTATAGGTACTTTTTGTACAAACTATAACTTGAGAGAAAAATCCTTTGAACACGTTCCACAACCGAACGTCTGGAGTTACTCGTATATAACAAATTTTTATTTTTTCAAAATTATTCTTCTCCAATTTGAATTCATTCGCAAATAAATGAATGTATATTGACGAAGGTCAAACCTATGTTTAGCTGATGGAAAGAATTTTGGCCAGTGGATACAGGCTTGTAAGCTTCAAGCCTCTCTCTCATCTGTATAAAAATTGTACAAGAGTAATTCCGTCAAGTCTCATTCTATAACGGTTAATAACATGGACAAAGTATTTTTCCATAATACATAGTTTGATCTGTTATCCACCATAAAATTGTAAAATTTTCTCTCTTTTTCGAATTATCATTTCCTTATTCAGTCTGAAAAAATTCAAGACCATTATCAACATCATAATTTTGTCTGCATTGAAAAGTGCTACTGGTCGGAGATTAGATTTTTAGATTAATGTAGTTAATGTGATATGATACCTAGAGGGCAATTAAGTATTCATGGCTATTGGCTCTACTTAACAAATATGTATCTGAAAAAACTTTCAATATTTCCTTCATTCGATAAAAAACATTAGACAAGAAGCCACGTACCATCACAGATTTCATGAATATGTACTATGTGTATGGGAATCTCAACTTCACTAAACTTTTATATTTGCAAGATTTAACGCATGTCATCGTACAATATTCAATTTCTCACACTGCAGACCCAGTATTGCATCCTGATGTGGAAATAAACCTCCACAGAAACTAAAATTCTTAGCCACCAACGAGGGTCGGAAATATATTATTTTTTGTTTTTTAACCAGGGGGCTACTCTTATAAGCCCCAATTCAAAATTACTTAATTTCCGGATTTCAAAAACTTTAACTTGTTCCTTTTTCAGCCCAGTAGTGCGCTATTAGTGTATGGTTTTCATTTATTAAACCTGATTGGGTTGTATTTATATAAAATTGTTGTCAATAAGACGAACTTTACTCTTCCAGAAAATATTTTTTGAAAACAGGTCTTAAATTCTAGTCCTTCATTTTATCAAACAAGTTCTCACATCTTCTAATTGCACTCTTCTCCCCACTTTACTGCCCTCGACGACCTTTTTCTCAAACTTTTGTTCATAAAATTAGTACTACATACGAGAGACGTATGAGAGATGTTTTAGACTGTAGACAGTGAAATATCGTCGAGTATTTCAAAAGTGTGACCCAGCCGAGGGAAAGGAGCAACTACGGGACAAATGCTGAAAGAAAAGGAGACAAAAAAAAATAGTTGAAGCTGACAAATTCCCTTCCATTACCATTTACCAAATAGCGAGAAAAATATCTAATGTAATTTTGTAATTATACTCAGACGACGTTGGCAACCGGAATTTTATTAAAGTAACTACTTTTACCTTTTGCCCAAGAAGAAAAGGAAGCTGGTACAAAAGAGGAGCGAGTTGAGCGCACTGTGTTAGTTGGGTAAACTATACCAACTTATGAAGCTTTTCGACTTTTCAGACTCGAAATATACGTCTTCATTTTTCTGTTAAAAAGCACTCTTTTACTTCTTTCAACATTTTTGTTCAACTCTGTACACCCGAACAGTTTCTACTAGATTTTTCAAAAGAAATCCTCCACTAACAATTTGGTTAAGAATCAACTGCGTCATCGTATTCCGACTGACGAGTCTAATGGAGATGAAAATCGTCTGAAATGTGAATGAAAAATGGTTATTTCAGCTATTTCAGAACTTTAAAGCCTTTGATTTGCACAATATTCTACCGAAATTTCTTAAATAAAAATAAAAAATAAAAATAACTGAGATACTAACTATTTAGCAAACTTCTTATAGAGAGTTAACTACTTTTCTAAACAGATTTGTAAGTATACCTTGCCAAATAAAATAAGGCGCATAGGCTCAGAGAAATTTAAGTTGGTAGTAATTTTCGCTTTTTTGGTTAGGAAATCAGGAACATTTCAATGTCTTAATTGAAATTACTCCAAAAACAGGAGAACATGATCTGTGATACCGGAGCACCTGCACTTGAAAATATCTACAGTAAATTTACTGTAAAAGTAGTACCTATCAGTTTGTCAGAGACTATTGTCTTCACTAAAAAAAAGCGAATAGTACTCGTAATATTTTTGCTAATGAATATAATTTATCAGATACTATTATCTAATTCACTGAAAAAGCGAATTGTAATATTTTTACTACTTTTTATTGGAAAACAGGGACAATTCAAAATTTATGGTAGATATTCTTAGTATTTGGATCTAATAGTATTTTTAGATGGTACATATATAATTATGTACATATAATACTATTTTTATGATGATTTCTTCTATAATTTTTGATTTGTCTTAGTTTTCGTATAAAAATTATAAAAATCACAAATGAGATTTTTTCAGTGTTGCAAGTTAGAGAGTAACAGTGTACATCAAAAATTATATTTTTTGAAAGATTTTTTCCAAGTTACTATTCAAATTTCAACACATGAAATAGTAAAAATATTTCCCAAGTACCATTAGCTATTCAAAAAGTATTATTTTCTCAATCTTAAAAAACTGCTTCTGAAAAAAATTATCTCGAATTATATACTTGCTGTTACTCCGAAGTACTATTTTGTGTGTTACCTATATATTATATCTAATTTGACAAATTATAAAATAAAATTCATTTTACTCTCTGGGTCAGCTTTCATACCCACAAATTGACGTACAATCCTCTTCACTATTTATGCATACCTTTCTCTCACTCATTAGTCTTGGCTGTAAGATTTATACGACATTTTTAATGTCAGTTTGCATCGAAAGTGAGTGCCACAAGGTTGTGAATGATTTTATTCTGATCCTATTGTTACGAATGAAGTTAATCAATACAAATGTACTTTAGAGCCTTCTGTTGCGTAACATACTGTTTGGGTTTGTTACCTTCCTGAAAATACGAGTATGTACCAGTAAATGTTCGAGTCAATTTTTTTGACGTCACTTGACATTTTTATGACAAATATCGTATTTTATGCTGACATTTTTGTCGTCCAAGATCTTATCTCTTATATTATTGCTTATACATCACCTAGAAATTCTTGGTTTCAAATCGGATTTCGACAATCCAAAAAGACAGCTACAAATTTCATCTTCAACAATACCTCCGCAGACAGAAAGCTAGGTAATCTCGCCGATTGTCTGCTCTATTCGACAAATTCGCATGCCATCACAAAGCTCACCAGTCTACACTCGTCAACTCGTGAACGATGTTAATACGATGAACGATGAGCTTCCTGCCTCGAGTAGAGTTCCTTTTCTAATATTTCTCACTTATCATCGTCATAATATTATTCACGTATTATTAAGTCGTATTTTTCACAGTGAAAGAATTTTTCGCACAACTCGTGTATGTGACAAGATTAAAAATTATTATTCGAAGCACCAATATGACGATATATTGAATTTTTCTCTTCCTTCGAAGAATAGGCAGGATATGAGTGAGTTGACTGAGTTGACACGAGTGCGAAATTTCATAATATTTATAATCATTCACACTTCAAGCAAGTAATGTACTCCTGACTTGACACGTTGATGTGCAGGATTGTCATTCAAATATTTCGTACTTTTTTTTTGTTGCTTTCTTTCTTCAAATTAATGTCTTGACACATTTTCACGACAGTGTAAGTTTTTGAACTAGTTATACACTGAAAGAAATTTTTTTTATTCATTCTTGTTTGTTTTTAGTGAGATAATGGTAACATAATAACCATCTGCATCAGGTTTCATAAGCATATAGCCAGCTGTAGTCTACAAATAAAATTATGTTTTATATTTTTTTTTTAAAATTGTATTAATTAAAATAATTTACGATCTTGCATTATTAACATTAACGAAAAAAATATGAAATAAATGCACTCTTCCCGTTATTATTCAGGAAAATCGCCACAGGAACCAAAAAAGATATGAGACTGATAGTTGGTAAAGTGTTGCTTCCAGCACTTTTAACTGAAACATAAATATTATCTGAAAGTAACGTTAATTGATTCAAATTAAATTTCATTGCAATGAAAGAACTCACCCAATAGCATGGCTTCACGATTGTCGACTTTTTGCAAGACACTTTCTTTGTTGCTTTGCCATAAAAGAGGCGACAGTGTTGCCACGCATCGAACTCTCAAATTTCCCTCTACGAAATGATCACTCGTCAGTTTCATGTGTAGACCTAAAACTGTAGATAGCAACCCACTTGCATGATTTTGAGGAGAATACTGACGTAACAGGTATGGAGATGCCTGTATGGAAAAAATTTAGTCGATTAAAAAATTTTTGCTATTGTTTTTTCATTCCTAAGGATAAAAAGTCAACTTTGCCTTATGGCTTCCCTATCTTAATGGGAGGAAGGTTGAAAAAGAAGAATTTTTTATCAAAAATATTTCACTTATAGGACGAATAATAAATGTGTATGTGGATAAAAGCTATCAAGTATTACTTCGTATAATGTATCCATTTAGAATATTGTCACATGGAACTTTATGGGGTGTTTATTTATAGTGCATCCATGTAATTACATGCCAATCGACTAACTTGAATATTATATCACTACACTGACTTATTTTCCTCGATTATTGCCTGTTTTGCCGTATATTTGATTCAGTTCTACCCTTCCCCAACCGCTTCACCACATCCTCAGAAGTAAAAAAAAAGTCACAGAAAAATCTGAAATTTAATAACGTGACACATAGGTACTTGACATACCTCATTTTCATTAATGTACCATTTCAACAAAGACGCTGGGAAAGACTTGCCAGAAGAACAATTCAAACTAAGTTCATCACCAACTTGATATTGTTTTCTTTCGGCAGTAATATGTGGACCGTTGTGAGGCAAAACTATTAAACAACAACGACATCAATCTTATTAATAAATTAAAAATTATGTAGGATGTTGTCTAGTTTTGTCAAAGTAGTGATGAAACAAATGTTCTCTCGAGATATTTAGTACTTAGAAGCTTTTGAACTGAAGGCTGATTAATAAAACCGTAGAGACTTTTCTGCGTCTACCATAAAATATAAAATCGGAATATACTTGAACCAGTTTTGAAAGTAGAATTTTCTTCATCAAGTTATATTTTGTATGTACAGTTTATGTACCTACGTCAGTTTTTGAAAGTAGATTTCCTCTTTGAATAAATTGACTTTCTGAAAGTTTTCTTTTCTTACTTTATTTAAATTGCTAAAAATTTTAATTAATTTTCAATTTATACAAGTATGCGAATCAAAGTGATTATAAGAAATGATGAAAGAAAATGGAAAGACAAATTCAAACAATTTATTTCATCTTTTATTTAAAATATGAGTTATTTGGAATCTACAGGAATTCCTTTTTCAAGTTGAAATATTACGTATATGAGCGACCGATTTTTTTGTCTATCTTCCATCTTCTTTTGCCGGAAGGCTCACTTTGTTCCTCTGTTCTTAATTCATTCTTTGTATAAAAATCCAACCTCATAACAGTGGTTAAGGAGAGCTGAAGATAAAAACGTAAGAAAATTATATAAAATGGGCAGAAAAAAAGACGAATATTAATCTTCTCCATTTTTAATTACCAAAACCGTCGACGTGGATTTAGATTAAATGAAATTAAATACAGTCTTTATATTTCTGCCCGATTAAAACAAATAAAACACGAATGGATAATTTATTCGAATGAAAATACTTAGGCCCTTTTTACCATCTTTAACTTCGTCTCTTTATTCCTCCGTTCTACAAGCTTATTCGCACCACATTTTTCAAAAAATTTCCTCTATTTTGGCTGGTGGAGAAGGAGAGTCAACAAAGAAACGTTTGGTATTCGATAGAGGATGGGAGTTGAGGACTGAATGCGAGGAAGAAGAGCTTGGTGTGGTGAAAAGAAGTCGCTTGAGTAACCCGAAGAATAATATCTTACAGTTATATTCTTTTGTCGTAACTTTAATAAAAAGCTACCAGCTACCCCTTGTTTGTTTCAACCCTCTAGTCGAGACAATTATTAATAATGGAGGATTGAAACACGAGCATTATTGTCTCTATGTTCTTCTTTTTTATTTTTAGTTCTCTTCCAGTGAAGTACTCTCTTCCCTCATTCCAGCAGCAATGATGGTTTAAAACATTTTGTTCTTCAAAATTGAAAAATCAAAGATTGGTAGGAGAATTGAGAGTTCAATAAGCCGAAAAAAGAAATATCTTTAGGTTATAGACCTAAATTCGATAAAAGTACTAGAAATTTTTACGAAATTTTTGTCGTTTTTTAAATCATGACAATGTACGTGTGTAAAAAAGTTGCCATCAAATACGACAAAACCGACCATCAAACCTCGAAACTTTAAAAAGATAAAGCGCAAAGCTGAAAAATTGAAAAACGATTCCAGTTATAACTTCCTAATTCGATTGAGTGGGTTGGAAATTGTCGAGGCAGTTGGTCGAGTTGATCTAAAATTGATCTCGAAAACTGCACAAGGGGTGACCAATATCATAGTGTCTAGGATTTATTTGACTTTCGATCTGGCCCAAGGGAGAGACATCATGATGGGTACATTCAAAGGCATACTGCGAAAGTTGGTAAAAATCTCGGCTCATATTATGAGTAATCACCAATTATCTCCAGATTAATGAATTGAATTGTCTCATTTCAAAAAAATTCCCTTTCAAGTCTGCTCCGTAGATTTTCTTCTACAAATAGAAATTTTTGTTATAAATCCCTTTCTTTTGGCAAAAACATGAGAAAGTTTTCTTATATTACTTTTTTTTTTTTTTTTTTTTTTTCAAATCGCAATATAAATTACACATATAGGTACATTTAATAAATAGACTAGATGGATATGAAAATTTTACTGTGATTTATTCTTCGATTTCAAATTTTTTTAATAGAAGAAATATATGTATGACGTGCAACTTTATGAGAGCATATCAACTTTTCAACTTTTGCTGCGAGCACTTTTGAAATGTAGCCAATGCTAGAGATCGTGTTTCTATTTTTTATTTTTCTTATATTTTTTCATACGAACACTGTAAGGTAATTACGTGCATCTGGGTCAGGTTGTATTTTTAAATTCGAATAGTATAAAGTTTTTCAAGTCAGCTCTACAGCTTAGAATCGTACCTACAAAAAAATAAATTACCATTAAAAAATTTAGGACACTTTAGATTTTATACGAAAAATTAATGTAAATTTATTAAGAATTAATGAAAAATATTAAAAATTCATATACTATGTACAAAATATTGAACATTAGTGTAAATATGTATTACTTATGTTGAAAATTCGGGTGTGGCGTACTAAAATTTAATAAATATATAGGTATTTGATATTAATTTTCCTCATAAAACCTGAATTGTCCCAAAGTTGCAGCATACTATTTTTAATTTTTTTTCTTAGTGTGTGTAAATTTTTACTCACGTTATCCATTGCGAATTGATTTCGCGCCTTTATTCAACTAATAACCCGAATGATTAAATAAAATTATAAAGCATGCGAACTTTTACTTAACTCACTCTTTAATAGTCCAAACAAAATTATTATACTTTTTTTTCGGCCTCATTTCGGAATCAGTTGAGAATGCACCCACCAATGAACCGTACCCAAGATCAATTTAAACGTTTTCAAGATTCTAGCTATAACAAAGACAGAAATGCCTTGATTCGACTAAATTTCTTCGAAATCTAATCAACCCACCTTTCCCAAATTATTCACTTGTAGCCAATCCCCAAAGTTTCTATAATGAAATTTTAAAATAAATTCGTAAAATTGCTCGACCATTATCAGTCCACTTGCTAATACTATCGGAAAAAGAAAGGGCTGCTTGGTGAAAGTTGAACGAAATTACACCCGAAACCGACCATCGACCATGGACTAAAGTTGCCACCATTTGCTTCCTCGCTTCTTCTGTTTGCATATCTTTCTCTAGTTTTCTCTCTCCATCACTTTGCAGCTTCCTTTCCTTCCTGGATACTGGTGGTTCGGTTTTGTAATACATTTATGGAAGTTAACGAACAGGAAAAAACACATTAAAGGAAAAAGTCGATAAAAAATAAATTAAAAATTTTCAACAACTACAGAGACGAGTGGTGGAAAGAAGAACTGAGAGAGAGAAAATCAGCCAGAGATGATACAGAAAAACAGAAAAAGGGGTGAATGGGTGAAGGGAGGGGAAACGAATTCCTGATCGCTTGATTGAATTTTAACTTTCTCTCGATAAAAACCACTTCGTTCAATTAACGTCTGGGAAATTTTGGGGTGAATATCGAAACTAAATCTTTCGGAAATTTAAAAATCCTCGAAAGAAAGCAAACTATAACCTGTTCAAATTAGGTACCTACGACGAATTATTAGATTTAATAATATAATTAAATTACTTACCAAGATGAAAGAAAATAATTTTAATAAGTTTCAAAATATTTTGTCCAACCATTTTGACTATCTCATTTGAAAATACGTTTGTTTGTTTATTTCATTTTTTTTTGTTCGTTTATAATCCCAAAACTTGACTACAATAGATCAATTTTGATGGAATTTTTTTAATCGCTTAATTATGCGCAGATCACAATAACAAATTTTATCATCTTGGGGGAAGAAAAAATAATAATGATAATTATTTATTATTTTTATGAATAAATTGGTTGTATTTTGGTGGGGATCCGTATATGAAAAGTGCTTATAAATATAGGAATCTGTCTCACAAAACTATTCCCAAAGATGGTGCGCGTTTGTTATAAGCTTTCATCACTTATGTCCATGTTTCAACTAAATAACTGCCAATTTTAGTACATTTTTTTGGTAAAATTATAACGTTCTCGTGCATGTAAGAACCTTGGATATAATATCCTTTTGCCTATATTTCATTTGTAATTAAATGTAGCCTTTGATTAATTGTGAGAGCGACAAATGCTTTTAAAAAAAAGGAAAAATACATGAAAATTTGCCTGTTCTGAGTCGATAAAAATCGCCGAGTCCACTACATCCCACGATGGCGCTTTTTAAAAACATTTAAAAATGGGAATTATTAATTGACAAAGGCGTCCGATTTTTATCGTCAGTGTGTACATTTTTTTACTGGCTTTCCAAAAAAATGAAAAATGAATAATTTTACATATTAATAAGAAACGGCAGCCTGTAGAACTGTGCTACGTCTCCCTCTTTGAGTCAACCCTCGAAATTCGTGCTTTCAAAATTCTCCACGCCAATCTAAAATGAAAATTAAAGAAACGGAAACAAACAAAAAATTTTTACGCTCAAATCGTTTTCAATATTTAGTAAATTAAAGTATTCACCCCCCCCCTCGACAGCCGTATCTTAAATTTCTGTTACCCTTTGTGATGTTTTAGGGGTTGCTACTTTTCTCTCTTCTGCATGAAGCCGATCCTTTTTGACGTTTGGCCTAACCCTTTCTATATACGTACCACTATAATATATGTATACGTTTTACGTACATATAAGTTCCTGGTATTTCAGTGATGATGAGAATTCGAATACAATGCCCTCAACACATATGGTGGTTCAATCGTTAGCGAACAAATAATTTCGATTGACTGAAAAAGAGAGAGAGAGAGATTTCTTCTTAGCGTTTTGCTTGGTTTGAATTTCATGAAATTCATGCCAGAGGAAAAATTTAAAAAATCAGCGAAACTATAGCCCATATACGTATATATTTTGGTCGAAACTCAAAAGCCTCAATAGCTGCTGAACAGTATTTTCTTGAAATGTATCTTTCTTTGAATGATTCTTCGGTTGTTTTCTATTTGTATTTTCTCATGGCTATATTTTGATTCACACCATAATCTCCCACGTAAAATTCTAGTTGTAAACTTTTTGAAACAAATTGAGACTTTTTGAATTATGAAAATTATCCGTTTCTATACTTATAATTTGAAATCATTATGACTTGACAGTTGGTTATCAGAGACAAATCTAAAAGTAGTTCAGAGGAGGCAATTGCGCCCTTCAAAAAAAAATCTGCTCCCCTCCTAAAAAAAACCTCGAAATAAATTAAAAACAAGTAAAACAAAAATTAAGGGAAAAAAATGTATTATTTAGGTAGGTACCGAAAACTATACAAGGCTAATATAACATCTTCAAAGGTATTATGAAGTATCACTGATCAGTATCAATTTTTTGAATGTTAATATTTTTTTATATTTTTTTGGGGCACCTTGGTCTTTCACCATCGCTTTAAGAAATAAATAAATAAATAATAAAAATAATTCGCCACTGACATGCAGTTAACGATATTATATTTACCACCACCGTCAAAAATATTTCATTCAAGTATAAAAAAATTAGTTATCATCAAAATTATCTAGGGTTCCAGTAGAAAGCATTAAAGGAAATTATTTCACTAACAATAACATGAGTAAAAAATCACTCAATAAGCTTGCTAAAATTATGCACCTTACTTTAAAATAGATAAGTACATATCAATTTTGGGAATAGTGGAGTCATTTCTTAGCCACGTCAAGTTACTCTGTAGGGGAAATTGTTAATATATAACTTTGAAGTTTCTATAATAAATTAAAATCAAGATTTGCTACTGATTTTAACAAAGTTCAGTATCTAAATTTATTAGCGACTGTTAAATTCGCAACAAAATCAGTTTATTGGACACCCTGTAAGCCGGAACAGTATTAACAGAGTGGAAATCGAATTAAATTATCAAAGGGAGTAAATGCAAATTCACGTAGAGATCAACGCAGATTATTGTGTTTTGTGGGTAAGGTGCATTGTAAACGTATTTGGCTTGGGCTAAAAGATGACGTAGGTTGAGTAGAAAGCACTGAAAATCCTTTTAATTCAACAACAAATTTGGGAAATGTATGCAACGTCCACGCGAACAGACTGGCCACGATTAAATCTGGCTTTTCGAACTAATCTGTTTATGTGGTCCAGTAGTGAAATGGTAATTTTCCTAAATGTGAAGTCAACTTTGATTTTCTGTATTCTTCAATAAATAACGGCCCAAGTTTTCTTGTAAGCTAGTTGCAACTAAAATCTTACCCTAGCTAAGTATACCTGACATTTTCAATTGTTTAATAATAATGTTATTGTGACAGTGAGAATGTTGGTTAGAGCCAAAAACAAACATTTTTCATGTGCAATGAATAGTGAAAACTGGAAAAAATTCAAAGCTTTTCAACGAAATTGAGGCATGTTGAAAAATTATGACTTGTATTGCTAACTAAGCAAAAGTGAATTTCACATTACATCAAGGTTTGTAGATCTTTTCAGTTTCCAGGCATGATGGGGTAGCAGAAGAAAAGGAACATTTCTGACAGAAAAAATATATCGATATACACACTTTCAAATTTCTTCATGGAAATCTTATTTTTAAAGTGTTGCAAATAACGTTAATACATTTGGGATCGAAGTAGACTGCTGTAAAAGACGTTAAAGTGAATTATAGACTCGGAAAGAAATTTTGGTTGCGGTTTTTGAATCAGCATCATGACAATGTAAATGCAATACGCGCATACGACTGAAATGTTTAGTTGTTTTTTTCGTTCAAGACAAGTATCTTGAAAATGTTTCACATATTATTCAGATACTCGTAACTTACCTACAACTTCCAAATAGCCTTCTTTTTGGGCAGAAGAAAATGATGGTGCTTCAGCCGATACTTCGCATCGATAAAGACCAGTTGTTTTCAGCGTCACAGATTTCAGCACAACTTTATGACTGTTTGATTCGGTATTCTAAATCGAAATTTCAAAAACCTTAGCAATTTATGGTCAGTTATTATTTTCATATGTATGAAAACCTTGAAAATATTTTCTCAGTCGTTAATATTGGAGTAAATATAGATACCCATCGTATTCCTTTTTCACTCTATTTTCCCTGTTTAATTTACTTAATCACTTACCCCTTCCGATTAATTAAAAAATGTCGATCCTTAAAATGATATTCTATTCGATGAATAAGTTAATTTATTCATTCCTCGAATTCGGCAGGTACACATACGAGTATGTATAATATCTACCTTGTGGGCATTGGCATTCAACCTATTCTACTTAAACTAATGAAAGATTTTTAATGGAGTCCTCAGAGAACAAAGGGTAAGTTTGATCTGTTCAGTTTCTAGACTCTCAATCTTAAATTTCAACTACTAGATTGAGTATATCGTAATTTTAATGCTCATATTATTACAAGACGAAGGCTATAGTCTCGAGCCAACAAGTCTACAGAAACGAGTCCATTATCTAAGACAATGTGCTACGATATCCCGTTGGAATTATTCGCTACTTATTTTGATATAATTTTCTTAAAACGCACACTTACGTCAACTTTAATTCCTTCGACCTTGTATGAAACTTGAGGAGGGTAAGACTTGGGAACATATTTATAGAATTCTTCATTTTCTTTGTACCATTTAACAGCGTAGAGCGAATCACCTTCTAATTCGTACATGCATTCTAAAACTGCTTTTTCTCCTTTTATTTTATACGCAGGAACGTTGATTCTGTGTAGTCTTAAACACAAAATATCTGCAACAAGTTCGTGGAAATAAAGTAAAACGAGTGTCATTAGAAATTCGTCAATACGTTGGCCAAATGACAGAAAACCTATGCTCGTAGCTTTTTATTTCATATTGAATTTATTTTTTTATTTGCATAGATCCTCAACTATGAACCTGCCAATTTTCATCGAGTTATCTCTCATATTTGAGAAAAAGAACAATTTTTGTCTCTCCTCAAAAATCACTTTTTTGACCTAATGCATTTTAGAAACTTACACCTCATTTGTATTCGAAGAAAATGAATGAAAGGATTGAATTATCTATTTAAAGTTATACAAAAATCACCTCTCAACTCGACTCATTTTTTATTTGATTGGCATTTGTGATGACGCATGCTCCTCGCTTATTTCAAATCAAATTATGATAATTATAGGAAATACTTGTCTTTTCTAACTGACTGGTATGATCATCTAAATAAGCTAAATTTCGTCAACTGCGCCTATCCAAATTGGGTGCGTGGAAAAATAAGAGCCTTTGGTGTCTTTTCTGGCTCCCAAAATGTTGGAATTCGAACAGTATGCCACTAAAAAATAAAAATAAAAAGAACTTTTTTGCCAAAAAAACTGTACACTTTCTACTATTTTCTCGTATCTGAAACGGATCGCCGTTATTGGACATGATACAAAACAATATAATCAGAAAGGAAAAAAGTATAAAATCGAAACTTGCCGCCATTGATAAAAACCGACGAAGCGTTAAACGCTTTAAGCAAATGTATTTATAAAAGTTTTGTGCAAACGCGTAATTTTCATCCCCTTTTAAACACAGAAAATAAGGGTTGGAGTACGACATTGTTCATTGTCCGCAGACAAACTCTGTCTTTAAGTAAACTTTTACTCCAGCTTTGTACGTTATCCAACTATCTAAATTACGCCTTTCAACAAGAGCAAAAACAAAAAAAAGGGATATCTCGTGATTGGAATTATCATTTTTTCTCCAGTTTTTTTCTCTCACTCTCTCTCTCTCTCTCGACTATGATAGGAAGTTTGTATGGCTTTTTTATACCACTAGCGGTTTAGTGCAAAGTTGTGAAAAAACTTTTCCAACTTTTGACGATAACGAGGGTTAAAAGCTGGCTAAATTATAATGCAGTTTGAGAGATTGTTTTTATAATGCCAAAGCAGGAGGTCCATCATTACAGATTTTAAAATAGCATTGAAATCAGAGTTCTCTACATATTTTTCATAGTTATAAGGTTACGACCGTGAGTTTGAATGAAAATTTTGACAATTATAACGGTATAGGGCACTTGCTCTTTCAAGAGGTTTGAGCTGTTTCACTTCCTGAGTTAAGCTCTGTACCGATTTCCACTAAATTTCGATTACGTACGAGTAATACTTGAATATACTCTCAATACAATTATAGTGGAAATCAGTGCAAAATTCTTCTCAAGGAATAGAACAACTGGAAAAATTGGGATTTTAACTCTTTTTTTTTCCTGTATATTCCATAAAAGTCAGAATTTTTCAGAGAAAAAGATGTGTCAACTTGAAATTCGTCTGAATTATTATCTGAGAGTGTATTCTCTATAAAATACTACATGATCAAGAAAAATGGAAACTCGTTATTATCTTAAAATTAATAAACATTTACCTACTTCGTACATTTTATTTATTTCTTATCTCCTTCACTCGCCGCTTGTTCTTTCAACTAACGCTAAAATAACAATACAAACTCTTACTTTTGATTCTCATCTCAGTGATATAAATTAAATATTTGTTCTATTAGACTACAACCTACAGCTTGTAGAACGTAGGCTATAATCCTTATATTTCATTGACTTTGAAAATTCCTAGCTTCATCTTTATAATTTTTTAAAGAATTTGGTAGCATTTCCATTGGGTTCTTGGACATTTTCTGGTTAGTTATTTTCCCAAAGCTTTATTTTCTCGATAACCCATTTTCCGAAATAAAAACAATAATTCTGAGGGCACCAGCCTCTTGCTGAAAAACAACAAACACCAAGACTCTAATCGAGTAGATATTCATATGAAAAAACTATTTTATAAATTTCACGATGTATTTTCATGACTTTGTATCGGCCAAATAAAGTCTAATCAGTAAGACGATAGTCATAAAATTATATTTAATGTTAATTTCCACCCAAATTCATGGTCTTAGAACGACTCTTTCCAAAAAATATCGGTACTATTTTTCAATTCCTTCAGATTTCAGAGATGAAATTATTTATCGTCTTTTAATTATCAAATATTGCTGCGACTTTGTGGTAAAACACATGCGAGCTTAAATGACTGTAACCTGATTCACAACAAACCGGTGGAAAGTTATATCGTGAACGTATAAACGGCTGACATTGAAAAGTAGAAATACAGTCGAAAAATTATTTACGGCAAATCGGTTATGCAATAAGCGTTACAAGTCTCAAGTTACGGAGCGTTGCCGCTCGCCAAAAACAATTTCTGGTCGATAGTCTGTCGGAAAAATAGCTTCGAGAAAATGACCCACAATCCTTTCAAAGTGCGAGGGCGTTAAAAATTGAAATTTTTTTTACCTCAACAAACGCTCGGGACAAAACATTTTATTTTTGAAATTAAAAAAAAAAAAAAAAAAAAAAGTCGCAAATACCTAGATAAATTTTTTCGTGTTTCTATTGGATTGTCGTGTTTTTTATCGTCTTGGATCTACGTTTTCTGGCAACTCTTTTCGTTTTCTCGTCGCTGCTATTATTTTTCGTTTTTCAGTATTCTTTTTGTTATTTGTTATATATTTTAGTTTACAGGTAAACGAAAATTTTGACCAAAATGAGATATGACCACCGTGATATGGCAGCTCGCGATGATGAATTACCGTTTCTTGGGAAGTCGTTGAAGCAAAGGGCTGCAGATAAAGTCATTGCTAGTAAATTAGAGTTTTTTCTTTTCTGAGTTTCATATGACCAAGTTTTACATCACGATCGAAAATTCGGCAGTCGACAGAAACAAAAAATGAGGAATTGTTTTAGCATTTTCATGTTCTAGCATGATATAAAGCGTCTATCGAATGAGTATGAATTTGCCAAGAGAAAATTGAGGTTTTTTTTTTATTCCCTTATTTAAAAACATGTCAAGTGATGAAAAATTATCACCTTATTTTGCTCATAGTGTTTGCAATAGTAAATCAGCCAAAAAATGAGTATTCATATTTTTCGGACCTAGCAGATTTTCAACTTAAGTTAGCAAAATAACTTTCTCAGCTCCAAAAAAGCGTGAAATGTTTACTTTTTCTATACACTCGCCACCATATTCATTTTCATAGTCCCATTGGACCGTGACTAATAGTATTATTTTAATCTGTAAAGTAAAAGGAAAAAGAATGAGAAAAAAGGTTTCTAACTGTCCAACAAAAAAGGGGAAAAGTAAGTTGAAAATAGGTGTAAAATGTGGAAAACTGAAAAAAAGTAGATTAGAAAATAAGAGACGGTTATAGTAAGTAAAAAATTAACAGTACGGCGAGGAAATAAAAATGTAGGGCTGTGAAATTTCTGGCTGGTTATCAAAATAAAAAAATATAGTTCAAAATGGAAGGGTAGAAAGAAAAAAAAAGGTGAAAAGGCTACGAAACTTTCCTAATAGATTTACGAGTTGCTACTATTTTAACTGAAAGAAATGGCGTTCTCCATTTTCTTTGGCTGTTAAAAAAGTTTTTATCTGCGATTCTGCATCTCCATAGACTAACACCGAAAATTTCCCACGTGACCGCAAACTTTTGCGGTATATTGCTGTACTGCTGGTATACAGTTATATACTGTCGAAGGAGAGGGGGCAGCAGGGTTTACCCTTTTCCACCTTCAACCCTTCATATTGTCTTCGAGTTTTTTTCTTCGTCTTCATTTTTGCATTTATAGCGTGTGTAACTCGAGTGCTTATCGTTCACATTATCACAACATTTTCCAAGACGAGAGTAAGTGTAGAGCTGTAGACCTATAAGTTTTTCTTTTGAAAGCTTCAGTTTCACCTTTTCTAGCGACGAACGAAAATTACTCGTGAGACGTTTGGGGATCTACAGGATTGGGGTGATTGTGGGTACGGATATGGAATAGAGTGAGACGAATATAACCTTACTTCGAGGACGATTATGAGTATATTGAAAGTTATTCAAACAGAGTTCGAGAGCTGTTTGGTTGATGGTATCTAGATGAAACTTTGTGGCAATGGTTGAATGGTATACGAGTATCTCATAGTGGTCTACCAGCAACCAATATTCCACAAAAGAAAATTTTGATTGGGCGAATAAGTGGGGAAAAATTAGTTCAAAATGACTAAGAAATAAATAGGGTATTATTTGACTAGAAATTTCATATTTTTTCCATTGATTTATGTTTTGTTGGTACTTTTAAATATACATATTTTCTATCGATATAAAATAAGTGAATTTATGAAAACTTAAATTTGGGACAATCCGACCGGAATGTATTGAATTTCATATAACTTAATTCTGTCAAAGTACCTATGCTTTATATTTTCAAGAGAGGAATATATTTTCATCTATAAAATCTATAGTGTAGCGTGACAGGAAGTAACAGCGGTATAAGTTGAAGTTATTTTATATTTTTCAGAAGAGGTTTTTTAGGATTAAAAAATTGTTCTTTGTACTGCATTTCGAATGTATGTACCCATTCAGAGTTTTTTGTTAAGTACTGAAATTCTAAAAAAATTTTCAAGTAGCTACCAAAAATTATACAATTTCCAATATTTTGGACGACCGTATAGTTATCAGGATCAGGCCCTACTTTACTCGGCAAAAGTTGATAGAGCTTGATAAAAGCTGGAAAAAGTTGGCAAAACTTGGTAAACGTTGGAAGAACTTGGCCCTTAGGCTCTGCAGCATATTTTTAGACTGTTATAAGAATAAATACGATTCCATGACAAGTACAGAATTTAATTTATTTTCCCGGCAAAGCCCTTCAGTAGCACAATTTAGGCTTCGAATCTAATTTTCAATAAGTACTGATCGCACTTGTACATAATGTATAAAAATAACTTTTTTCATTCAATTTTGACTCTGGTTGATTAATCGTTAAAAAATAATAAAAAATAGAAGGAGAACTTTCAATTAAAATTTATTTTTATGATTGTGTTCAGAAATATTCGACTTAAATTTGAAATAAACGCATTCTCTCTAATAACTCAAAATGCACAAAAATTATGGATCACTTAGTCATCAAGATGTAAGAACACATGAAAAAGTTAGTGAAGCCTGTTCTACGGTACCGAATAATCATTATGTCGAGTTAACTAATTTCAAACATCTATAGGATATAAAGCCAAATCAGTAACCAAAATTTTTGGAACATTTTTGAACATTTAGAATCATTTTTTTCATTTTTTTCCTGTTATTTCCCTCAGATAAATACGACTATAATTACACAAAACAGTAATACGAATTTCGTAAAAATTTCAAAACTCAGTTCTCTAAAAAAAAATAACTCGGGTGGAGTTATACTCATGAGAAAAATTCCATGCCTCTTACTAGACTAATTATCGGATTGATTATGTTGCTTCCTCGCCTATACAACTATCCTATATTCTTCAAGACGGTTTTTGCTGTCCAAATGTAATATATAAAAAGTGGCACCTTATTATTTTCTGCTCCTATTATTAACTTTCCTGCTAATTTCTCCTTCTTCATTTTCCTGCTTATAGCTGTGATTAAACTTTCATAAAAATATTTATCTCCTGCTGTAAACTGTATCCGTCAGTAGGAAAACATGATAAAAAAGTTGTACTGAAAATATAATTTGAGAGAAAAAAAACTTCGTACTTTTCGTAACTCGACTCTAGATTTCTTTTAATACACAAATCATGCCTATCGAGCCAACCAAGCATAGGTTTTAACACGTTAATTTTTTTTTTCTTCTTTTTATTTTCTGAAAACATTTTTACAACGTACCTGGGCAGCCAAACACAGCGATAATTACCAGTGGAAGGGTTATTCTCGTCGTGCTTATCCGCATGATTTTATAGCATTTGCTCGCCAGCCATTTCGCTTACACCATTTTACTTTTTTTTCATTTTCTCCTCATTACATCGTCTGAAAACAGCGAGCATATTATGTGTTAGGATACTAATTACCTCCGTTGAACACAAACCAGCATTGTGTATGTGCATTGATGAAGTTATGTGATAAATTTAAATCTATTTAGACGCAATTCAAAGAGGATATACTCATACTTCCAGTGTTTGGGGAAGCTGAATACTGGAATACTTTCTACTACTGTCCACGTCTATTTATTGAAAATGAGAAAAAATAACTGCAGCCTTCACAAAACATAGCGAGAATTCTCTTTTACATTATTTCCAAGTACATATTATTAAAAATGTTGATAATTCTTTTTAACTACGTGTCTCTCATAGAGAATTCATTTTCAATACTCGAAAAAATAATTTCAAGTACTTAAAACAACTATAAAACATAACATTTAAGATTTTCAAAACCAAAGACACTAAACCTATTCCTCTTTCTTTCTTGCGTAAATTATAATTACAAGAAAAATTTACGTAGCATGCCTTTTGCTTTATGGTATCAATAAGCATTAGTTCAAACTAACTTGATGAAAATATTTTATGTCTTAAAATTATTTTAGTTTTCTAATGAAATAGGGGTGTATCCTACAAACACTTAACAGAAATGAAGAAAAAGAAATGGTAAGGAATTAGTACAAATAAATTAGCATAATATATGAACAGCTTTTTAAAAATAACGGATAAGTCACATTGTTTAAGCAATTTTAAAAAATGTCTGAAACAAACTTGATCGTCGATTTATACATTTTTTCTTTTTTATAATGTGTGCAAAAATTGAACAACTTCCATTTTTGCGGAAGACTGTTCATTTACAAATATTTGAATTTTTGAAAACAAAATATAAATTTCTGAAGAAAAAAAAAGGAAAAAATTCTCGATAAACACCTAGCAGTGAAAAATAAATGATTCACACAGGTATTTAAACAGTAATGTGGAATATCATTGTATTATACGTAAAGTTAGTATAGGTACAAGGAAGAGTAATATGTGCAATATTTTTCATTCCTACAGGGAGTATGATTTAATATTTACAGCAGTCGTAGGCTCGCTCTAGAACGATGCAATTGCACCCATAGTTCTTCTTAAATTTCAAAAAATCAAACAAAAGACTATCGAATACTTACCTACTATGATCTCGTTGCTATATAAAATATGTACGTTCATAATAAATTATTTTTGCTTCATTTATTTAAGACATTCGTTGTAGAAAAATCACTTCGATAGGCACCACACAATTACTATAAAATCAAATCACACTCGGGTGATTTTATTTTCACATTCTAGGAAGTCAGTCTCACGATGAAACTTTTATACGAATCGGAATTTGTGGAATTCAGCAATATCTGCCTGCTTAATTATTTTATTTTCTTGGCATTTTTTAAATATCGGCTATTTTTCGGTCGAGTATCTGGGGAGGAGAACAAATTTCTTCGCGAAAACCTTTCCGTGAAATTTATACGTAAAACACGAATAGGTATTATCGGAAAATTTTGCGAGCAGAAACCCACATCCACCTTTCGTAAAAACTGTTCGTTCACTGCTAGAGTGCTAGACAAGATTTTAATTGAGGAGAGCAACAAGATTCTTGTTTTGTTTATGGATGACTGGAGAGTGCGCAAACAGAAACTTGTGGCAAGACTATTCGATTTGATTTTTTTTTTCCTTTTTCTTGTGAGATACCTATACAATACCTAAGTCTGTACGTGGGCATCTGATGATTTGTATATTCGAAATTATAATCTGTGGGCTGCGTTTTCTGCTTTTTGACAAGAACAAAGTGAAATACATTATATGTACCTAATATAATGAAGTTTCTTAGGAGTTTAAAAATTATGAAGGATAAGTACTTTGTACAAGCTAAAGATAATTTAAAGGCGTAAGAACAATATTGCGAGCAATCTGAATTCAGCAATTTAGAATATTGTTTCGAGAAAATAAAAGATAAAAACCTTCAAAATTTTTTAATAATTTTCCAAAGAATTAGTTTTACAATTTTTTAAACACCTCATATATATCATTTCTGTGTTACTCGCAGTCTTTAATGTCTGAAGACAAAGGTCCCATTTATAAATACAGTTCAGTTTGCTCCGGTTCAATTTTGGGTTGTACCCAAATAGTCCAGTTGGCACCAATTCAATTTCGGATGGGACCAATGCTTTCAGTTGGTGATAATTTGGCCCAATAAATTTCCTTGACGCCAATCTAATTTTTGATGGTAACAAATTAGTTCAGTTGGCTGCAGTTTAATTTTGGGTGGTATCCGATCGGTCCAGTTGACGCCAATTTGATTTTGTACGGATTCAATGGCTTCAGTTGGCGCCAAATTGAGTATAATTATGATGGATTATGCGAGAGAAGTGACTTTTAGACTACTGCACTTTTATTAGAAAATCTGATTTTTTAGATGGGGCTCAAGTTTTTTCAATGACATTAACTGAGATGAAATAATATGTACTAATAAGTATGAAAATTTTGGTTTCTATGAGTCCTCATTTCTTCATGTCAAATAATTTGTGAAGTGAGTGTAAAAATATTTCATAACTTAGACCACCAAACTAAAAATTGAAGGAAGCTTACAAGTCAGTTTGTGGTTTGCTTTTTATTTTTCATTTCTTCAAAAAATGTCATGTTTGTACTTTTTGACTGAAATTGAATTTATTCGTAATGATTGGCTAACACAAAACGTACCAAATAGAATATTAGTAGAGCTATCTTTTATATTTGTAGTGAACTACGAACAGTGAACAGAAAGAGGTAAACGTATTACTATCCATTCTTTACTGTTCTCCTAATACAAATAATCGAAAAATGCGTGTTTTCCACTTGGACAAGTCGGAAAAATGTGCCCAACACGGTACTGCCCAGTCACGTGCAACGAGATACAAACCTTTTCAAAATTTCACCAACCAAGTATTACCCCACTATTCCTAGTTGCCTAATACAAATTCTCAAGAACAGCGTGGCCTTTCTCAGAGTACGCGCAAAGGGGTGAGTTGAGTTGCCTATCTTCCTCTCACCGGCACAAATATACATTTAATATTGATTCTGATAGTTTTCTATGCCCCTCGTAGATGTGAAATTTATTTGACAAAAATTAGTAAAGAATATGTAACTCACCATAACATCTCATGGTATTTCGAATTTAGTAAAAATATTAAAACAACAACTAATCAAAGAAATCACAGAAATGGGTATTTAATTGGAAATTAAACCGACCAATGGCAAATTGTTGTGTAACTGTAAATATTTTAAAATATGCATCTCCAATAGGAATGGTAAATAAAACAATCTACCTCAATTTTAAGAATGCCCTGGAAATAATGCGTGAATATCTTACTGAAATTTCATGACCTTCTAGAAATATAATTTTTTTAAATAGTGAAAATATTTTGCATGAAATATTTTCTGTTGGAGAAGAATAAAATTGATTCATCATTTTGCTTTCTAATTCAGAACCTCTGAAGATCATCTTGTCACTTCTAGGATGTAATGTATGGTTTGGTCTAATGTTGATGCTGTCCCTTTGCTGTACTTGTTGAGACGGATATATCTTATTGCTGTGTATCATTATGTGAATTCATAGATACATTTATAGCTCTATAAAATACTTTTTGCAGCAAATTTTTTAGCCTCTCAGCCAGTGGCGCACACGTATTTTGAAATAGGTGGTGTAAGATCACTTATGAGGCCTTTTTCAGTAAAGAGACCCCCTCATAATTTGGTTCACTTCAATGTTTTTCAACATATTTGGTAGTAAAGGGTGGTCAAAATTCCCATCTGATGGGGCCCATAAATTGTGAGGTCCAGTGCGATCGCACCACTTAACCCCCTAGGTGGGCGCCACTGGGTGAACGTGAAATAAATTCAAAAATATTTGAAAATGGAGCACTTGCTGGTACACGGGGACTAAATTCACAAAAATTCGAAAATGGAGAACATATGAAGCTATATGTGGAAGAAATTCAGAAATTCCCGTACTTAAAACCCCATTCCTCATGCTCAATTTTCATCTAGATATCTCATTTTTCGGCCAGTTGTCTCAGTTTTCGTCTGGATATCCAAACTTTCTTCCAGAGGTCTCATTTTTCGGCTGGATGTCTCAATTTTCAGCTGGATGTCTCAGTTTTTGTCTAGTTGTCTCAATTTTCGGCTGGATGTCTCAATTTTCAGCTGGAAGTCTCAATTTGCGTCTAGTTGCCTCAATTTTCATCTGGATGTCTCATTTTTCGGCCAGTTGTCTCAGTTTTCATCTAGAAGTCCCAATTTTCTTCCAGACGTCTCAATTTTCGGCTGGATGTCTCAGTTTTCGCCTTGATGTCTCAATTTTCAGCTGGATGTCTCATTTTTCGGCCAGTTGTAAAAATTTTTGTCTACTTGTCTCAATTTTCGGCTGGATGTCTCATTTTTCGGCCAGTTGTCTCAGTTTTCGTCTGGATGTCCAAACTTTCTTCCAGACGTCTCAATTTTCGGCTGGATGTCTCAATTTTCGGCTAGAAGTCTCATTTTTCGGCCAGTTGTCTCAATTTTCGTCTAGATGTCCCAACGTTCTTTCAGACATCACAATTTTCGCCAGATGTCTCATTTTTCATCCGGCTCTCTTATTTGAGAAATCCAGCCGAAAATTCAGACAACTATACAAAAATTGAGACAACTAGACGAAAAATGAGACATCCAGCCGAAAATTGAGACAACTGGTCGAAAAATGAGACATCCAGCCGAAAATTGGTGCCACTGTTCCCAGCAAAGCTTTTAGCACTAGCACTAGACACCCCATTACAATTTTTTCCCAGCAATGTTATCTCCGCTGAGACCTCAAAAATTTCTTCAAAAGATTTTTTCCAGCCAAATTTTCAATACTGCGGTTTTTGCAACTACTTTAAACAATTTTTCTAGCAAAATTCTCAGCGATACGACCTTTGCATTTACTTTCAAAAATTTTCCTGCAGAGTTCTTAGCATTGAGCTCTTTGAAATACTCCTAAAAATTTTTTCAATCAAGTTTTAAGCACTGAGACCACCAAAACTTTTTCAAAAAATTTTCTCAGAAAAGCTTTTAGCCCTAAGATTTCTAAAGCTACATCAAAAATTGTTTCAGTCAAATTTTAAGCACTAGGAGCTCTCTGAAACCATTTTAAAAAATTTTTCCTGTCCAATTTTTATTAGTGAACCTTTTAAAAGTGCTTGAAAATTTTTTCCCGCAAAGTTTACTGTACCAAGACCTTTAAAACTGTTTCAAAAATTTTCCCGCCCAAGTTTTCAGCGCTGAGACTTCTATAACTACAGTAAAACAATATTCTAATAAAGTTTAAGCTTGCCAGCTAAGCCTTTAAGACTTAGGACTGGAATAATGCAACCAAGAGAAGCAATTGGTCAAGTTTTTTCTAATTTTTTATTGTATGAAGAGAATGGACTCGCATATCTCAGTTTCAAATTAACGTACCTACCTATCTTTCATTATTCTGGATCAGTGAAGAAAGAAGTATAAATTTGGAATAAACAATACACGAATAAACCCATTTTCAAAAAAACAGATAGTAAAAAGAAAAAAACATGGCACACGTTTAATAAATATTTGAAATTTAAAATCAAATTTACACAACGATATTGAAATTATCAAACTTGTTTCAAACAGTATTCAATAGGTAGTTGTAAGCCATCTCAATTATGAAAATTAAGTAGTGAAAAAATATCCTAAGGTTCATGACGTTTAAAAAAAAAAAAAAAAAAAGGAAAAATATATAATTATAATATCACAATGAAGAAAAGGAACAAATTTCAAGAAAAATAAAAAGAGAAGTTGTTGTACTTATAGTGACGAATACTTCTCAATCACTCTGAGAATAGGCAAGCATAAAACAAGGAAAAAATAAAAATCAAGTAGGTAAACGAAAGAAAAAATTTAAAACAGTAATTAATAATTAAAATACTGTAAAATAAAATTTACACAATAATATCGTGAAAGTAAAACATTAAAAATCCATTTTTGGAAAGAGAAAGACGCACATAAAAAAAAGAAGAAGCATAAGAAATTGACTTTCGTTGGTATAAATCTGGTAGCTTTCCATAATCTTTCACTTCATCCTATTCGCAGAATAAAATAATTAAAAGCGTTTGAATAATATTGTGGTGTCTCTTATAAGATGAACCTAAAAATGAAAATAAAAACCAGGTTAGATTTTGGCTCACCACTGGACAAAAAATTAACTAATACTAGTAACACTCGTAAGAGGGTCAATTTTAGAAAATAACTATGGAATACACATCATATATTTCTAGATTCCAAAAATAGTATATGTGATGAAATCTGATAAACATATGCAGTACTGTAGAGTGAAATTTTTTTTCCACATAATGACCAAAAATAAGCTGTAGATCATCTATGGGCAAAATTATTGTTTTTATTTTTTTCATAGTTATACATAATCCTAAAAACATTTTAGAACCTTCTAGAAAGGAATTACATGGTTGACAGCTTGACACTCTGTTCCAGAAGAATAAATTAAAATGTAATAACAATCTAATTTCTTTTTTCTCAATTAGGGAGCATTCTATAATATTTGAGAGGACGTAGGAGTGACTTCTGATCCATTGGTTGGGAGAATTAATAAACCAAATGTTGGCACAATTTTTTTCATGAAATTCCACCTTCTCTACTAGAATGTTATTAAATTTTCCAAAGGTATAATATGTTTCTCAATTCAGACCCGTAGCCGGGTGGGGCGCTCTTTGCACCCTTATAAATTTTTTATTTTTCCCCTAAATTTTTAAAAAAGAAAAGGAGGCCTTTGAACCTATTATTTTACAAAAAAAAGTTGCCCTTCCGGGTTTGCAGTTTACCCCGTTACTTTAGATTTAAAACAATAATCAATTTCGAAGACCTGTTCCGTTTTGGGAACATGTTTTTGGACAACAGAAATTCCCTATTTTCACAATTTAAAAGAATGGACTTTATTTTGACCAGATACTTACGCAAATACGTAAAGAGACAAGTACCACTGACTAGTTTCGAATGCGAGGAGTTGAAAATTTTTTCGAATACCGGCTCAGTAATATTGGGAGCTATTCGTAGAGCAACCCGTAAGGGTTCTCCAGTCCGAATATGGCAGAATCCCAAGTCTCTGACACTCTCGAGCGTAGGCTGTCAACGATGAACAGTAGCATTTTTTGCTTGGACATTCACACATGTCTCTGAGACAAGACCTGCAAGATTAATAAAAATATTAGAAACCATATTTGAATGAATGAATGATAATAAGACTGGAGTTTCATTCAAATATTTCAATTTAGAAAAAAGTAAATAAAATAAATAATTCATCAAGCGACAGATTGTGGAAGAGCTTGAGGCAAAAAGAGGGTAAAATTGAAAATAAATTATCAAACATCCTTATATTTTAAGGAGAGAATCTGATTCAATCTTATGATGTAGAATAAATTTTTTTCCTTTTTGTACCTGCAGATACGTAAAATTCACTTGTCTTAGCTGCTCTGACCGCATTTCACAATGAATAATAGCAGCGAAACGAACAGAGGGTTTCACGTAGCAAATTTGTGAGTTGAAAAACTTTTGAATTCATTCTTTTGAGAAAAACAAAAATCAGACTTACTGACTACCATTCCCCTATTCAACTCTGCTGTCAAGTGTCAACTTTGCAAACCCACCCCAAGATTTTCATTCAAAACCAACAAAGTAATTTTATAATTTACCACACACCTGTAATTTATAATAATTTCTATTTTTAACATTTGTCACTCAAAACTGAATGCCTTTCTAACAGTGCCGGAGGTATTCAGAAAATGCGGGTATATCCTATAATTGTTTCAGTATAATATCTCGTAGAATACTATAATGCATGTACAATTGTATACTACATGTTTACACATAGTTTAATTCAGACACCCCAGGTTGGATTATTTCACAACTTTCCTAGTTAGCCATCATCAGCTGATTCAGAAGATTCTTGTGTTTAGCATACGCAAACCTCAACTGCATTTAAGTTTACTCTGACCATTCAAGATAACTAGAATAAAAACAAACATCATATGCGATTGCGAGCGCATAGAAGTCAAGGCGTTTGAGTATAACTTTTCAAATAGAAGTAAATATGCACTAAATTATTCATTATCGATGTCAAATCTTCGGTTATACTAATTTCTCCCTTTTTTGAAAAATATCAATTGTCACATCACTTCCCTTCTAAGCCCCTCGTGTATATATGTGTTGTGTATATTTTTTCTGCTTATCTAGCGGCAGCTTTAGGATTTATACGCGTATATTTAAAAAAACTTTGAAACTTTTTCAAAAATTTTTCTATCAACTGTAGAGCCTAATCTGGTTATTCCTCTTGACTGTTTAGTCAACAATTAATAACATCGAACTTTTCCTATTTTTGTGCTCGAATAATTCTGTATACATTGCAGAATGATGCGTCACTTTCAGTGGACTCTATCGATGGAGGACACTCCAAACTGAAATCACTACGGAATTAAGTACTAGAGGAAAGGAAATAATTTTCAATAAGTTATTTATACCTATAGCGGTACCATCGCTTAGGCTTCTCGCGTGTAATTCACCTCAACGATGTGAGTGCGCGCGATAGATTTTAACGTATGATTAGCAGCATTGACACGAGAATTACATAGACATACCTAGAACACGAACCATTAACGCACAACAGGTTAATAAAGATCGCCATCGATGTAAAGCATCTAGAATGGAGGATTGCTAACTCAGTTAAAAACATTTGGCTCTACTTGGATGAGAATTTTCTTATACGTGGATGACCGCAGGGCCCCAAAAATCCAAAAAAGTTGAAAAAGGTTCCTATAAACTATTCCACAACCTGTTGCTATGTGTACGATTCTATTATTCGAGACTATAAGTATGAATTCCAGAAACTCTGTTCTCACTTACTTGATATATGAATCTGGATGAAGTTGCTCGTGGCATGCTGAAAACATACGACTTTTCAGTGGTTTGCACAGCTTTTCTCGCATTTTCCTGTAACGAAAATTACTACAAGAGGAACCAGTGACTGGTTCAGATCTTTGGCATGCTTTTCTACTGCCTACTTGCCACGAAGTTGCAAACGAAGTTTCATCAAAAGCCATTCTACCACTTCGTGTTTTGAAATCATCTTTTGGATTCGAATTGTAGTTTCCACACAGCCCACATAAACGATCTGAAACAAAAAGTTCAGTTTAATATAGGTACTACGTTAGAAGTCTTGGTTATGCAGTAGAATCAATTCTCAAGGGTAAAGTGGATAAAAAACACTTCATCCAAATTCAACCTTTATTTCCTAAAATTGACCCACAAGTAAGCAACTGAATGAATAAGATGAAGCTTATTTATCCTTTAAAATTGACAAATCATTACATAAAGGGGAGGGATTTATTCCTTTCTTGCAAATCACCTTAACTTGTAAGTCAATTTTATCTTGGAATATAATATTTTTATTGTAAGAAGAACTCGATGTATAGAATCAGCCACTGGCAGAACTCAATTTCACGAAAAAGTGGACTTAGCCCCTTCTCACAAATCACTGTTCAACTGTAATTAATACATAAAATACATAGGTACTACACACATAATGAAAAGGCTGTGCACTTTTTTATATTTTACTAACTGTAGATATCATTATTATGATCCACATTTGCCCCAATAATTGAACATACTCGTATTTCGTGGATAATATGTGATAATAGAGGTGCGGGGATTTGAAAATCTATAAGTTTCAAATCTTACTTTTGTATGATGAAGGAACTGACACCTCGAGGAAACTGTTTCCATCCCACACCACTTTAATTCCCAGATTTGTTTGAACCAGCACACTGTATGCTGTTTTGGTAACATTCACAAAATAGTTTTCAAATGGTAACGGCACTCTTTCTCCATTGACTTTGACTCGCATTTTGTCGCCCAAATTCACTTTTAGTTTACCCATCTGAAATAGAAGATATTAATTTCACAGCAATAGAACCATGTAAAAATAATACGAGTAATTCGGGAGAAATGTTGAAAACAGCATGAATTAGGAATAAAATACGTGGGTACTGACTCGAATTGAAACAGTTTTTGTCCATGCAGACGTTTTGGTCGAACGACCATCATTGGTGACTCGAATGAAGAAACTTTGGTCCTGGCAGTCTCCAGTCAACTGGTACTTGCACAGTCCTTGGAAACTAAATGACCGACCATCAAATGTCTTATAGTGAGGGTCTCCATAAACTGTGCACACTCCATCCTCTGTAGAAAAAATAAAAATGTAATAAATATTTGTACTCGTAGGACCTCTCACCCTGAGGTTCCTTTCCACTAATAGGGAATGGAGAGCTGAGCAAAGTGAAGACCTCAAAGGGGTGAAGCCCTTAGTTTAAAATAATATTCGCAATATCCTTCATTCTTCTGAGACAAAGAAAACACATCGTACGTATAATTGGTTATTGAGGGTTCGCTAAAAATATTTTTTCGACTGTGTACCGACAAATTTCTAAGAAAATTAGAAAAATAATAATATGGATCTTATAAATTGGGTATCACGGTGAATAATGAATAAACAATCATTTTTCACTCACAGATGTGTTTTCTCAGATTTCTTTACAAATATGAAATACGAAGTGATATAAGTCAGCATTTTTTGCCCAAATTCTCCCTTATTCTGTACAAAAGAAGGGTCCTTCTTCTGCTCACGCCTGTTTTTTTTTTTAAATTTTAAATGAGAGTAGGATTTCCTTGACCTCAACTTCACACATTAATAACTACACATTATCACTAGTGACTTGCCAATGTACCTTCATTATTAATTCCCTATTTTCTACTGAAACACTTGAAATAGCCCACCAACTACGAGTATAAGCAGAAATTATTCTTAAATCCGAGTTTTTGCCTACCTTCGATACATTTATGGCAACATGATCCAGGTTCTTTTTGCAGCGTCATATTTTGTGGACATCGAGCATTGGACTGGTGGCACTGTTCAATCGCACATTTCACTTCACCACGAAAACAAGAGCAGGTTTTGCACTCACTTTCTTGCCACGTTTCGCCATTCTGGAAAGAAAATGAAATTTAAATAAGCGCGAGTAAATAGTACATGTAAATGTAAAGCTTGTTTGTTTTATGCAAAACCTCTAAAAATTACCCCTTTTTAGCATACTTAATTTTGCAATATTGTAGATTATGAAATCAACAAACAAATAAAACATTTGTACGCATCTAATAGTTACTAGAAAAAATATTCTTACCCGGAATACTTTATCACCCACAAAGCACACAGTTCTATTCTCATAAAAAGACTGGCATTGTGGGCAACGAGAATCACTGGTAGGATAATGCTGTCGATCCTTAGGGCAGTTCAAAGGAGGACACGTATCTCGGGCGCAAATCGAAGTAGAATTCATGCACAGGCAATAAGTATCCTTATCGTATTTTACTGTGGCACCAGCTTTCTGCACAGATGTTCCTAAGAGGCAACTCTTACCAGGGGGTGGTAAAAGCTCACGAGCACCTGAAATAAGAAAAGCATGAAAAAACTAATCGATTGACTCGTTTGAGAATAACTTAGGTATAATACCTTTTTCTAAAATTAGAGTTCATTATTAGGTAAAGCATAATATACAGATTTGATATATTATGTTAGTAGGTAGATATACTCACCATTACATCTTGGACAACAAGCTCCCTCATCCAATATAGTCATCGAGGGTGAACATTGTAGCACAGGGCAAGCATTTTTAGAACATGTCATGCCACTATTTTGGCATGTGCATTTGACACATGAATCTTCTGACGATTTCACTGTTCCTCCGATAGCAAACTGTAAACCATTGAGGCGACAATCTGAAAAAAATATGCAAACTGTAAAGTATCGTCAAATAAATATTCCGATGAAATGCTCTCGAAGTAGGATATTCAAAAACGGTGAAAGCTACGAGGGAGTCTAATATTCTGAGAACATTACCGTTCGTCATACCATTTTATTTCATTTAGATCTATCTGCAAGTATACATATTCATTTATTCGTCTAAAATTTTAGACCAAATATTGATTTGGCAATTGATTACCTTGTTTTTTTTTAATTTGAGACACGTGACATTGCCCAGCTATTAAAGCGTAAGCATTGCCTTTACCTCTTCTTGATTCTTTTTTTTTATTATAAAAATTCAATTCAAATTTGCCGGAAGTGAATCATCTGAATGCAGACTAAAGCAACATAGCATGATATTAAAGCATAACCATCGCAGTTGTTATAAAAATCTAACACGAACAGTCACTTTATCCTATCAGAACAATGAATTTGGAAAAATAAAAGCCAGCAAAATATTCAACGACGAGGAGATTGAAAACACTTTAATATCCTAGATCTAATTTATTAATCCCAAACAAACTAAAATTCAAATAATATAACGAAGAAATTAATGGAGCAAGAGTAAAAAAAATTTAATAAGAGAATAATCATCCGTCAGGCCTGGGCTTCCACTAATAATCGAGAATCGTGAGAAACCGACGCGAAAGCTCGGAGGCTTCGGCATTTTCCTTCTCATCTCTTAGAAAAGAAAAGAAAAAAATAAATAAATAAAATAGAAAATTCTTTGTCCATTCGTGTATTGTTCGTTCGGCAAAACAGATTCGTATAGGAAAATAAAATAGAAAAATCGTTATTGTTTATACGCGAATAGAAAATAATAAGACGTGTGTAGGAGAAATGAAAGAGACGAACAAAATTAATTGTTTAATATCCGGAATGCGCAAGGTGGACGCTTAATGAATAGATAAAGAACTGAATAATGAAAAAAAAAAAAAAAAAAAACTCAGAAGTCGGCTCTAGTATTGTTATTATAAAGCATAATATTAAACAGTAAAGGGGTGCGAGGGTATATAAAAATTTGTGGTGAACGTCAAAGCGTACCGAATTTGAAATAAATAAAATATTAGGATTCGACCGTGGAGACCTACCCTTTATGTGGGAATTTTTTGAAAATCGAGGCATCTATGGATAGAGTCATACTCTGAGAGAAATGAATAGTATTACAATAAACAGTAGGTAATGTAGTAAAACTTTTCTCATCACAGTTGAGAAAATTTTTAATCGGATTTATTGTAGACATTTTCAATATTTGTGTAGTACTTTGCGCTAAGTATATCTTAGATGACTAATTTTGCTATTTTTGTAGTAGTTTCTGCTAAAAATCTTGAATTATCCCAGTTTTACTATTTAAATTGTACAAAATGTACTTGAAGATTATCATGATTCGCTGTTGCAAACTAAACTTTTAGTAGGTAGAGAAAGTAGCAGCATTTTTGTTTTAATCTGAATATTTGCTTCACCAGAAATCGATACCAATTTCATAAGGCTTATTCAGAGTTCTCACCAAAAGGTCTGCCATATTGCACCAGAAGATAGTGAACACGAAAAAAAAAAGAAAAAAAAGAAGAAAATACCTATAACACTTAAAATAGGTATCCTTTGGATAGACATCTACCTACTCAAATTTTTAACATTTTTATTCTTTTGAACTTGCACAAATGGCAGCTCTGGGTATTTATTACAAATAAAATAAGAATAAGACCGTTTTAAATATACGAGATTATGGTGTTTAGGTAGGTACTGAGCTAAGAATATAATTTTTTGAGGTGAAGGGAGGAAATATATTATACGAATCGAATGCTGAGTCGGCGTTAGTGCTAGGTGTGAAGCTGCAGTTTTGTTCGACTAATTCATGTTAAGCAACCATTTCTGTAACTTTGGATCTGTTAGGATGAGTGTTATCGTTTCTCTTTCACTCTCAACGTAGGCGGGGTGGAGGGAGGATTCATTAGGATTGGCGTAAGACAATTCTGGTAAATCCCTTGTCATTGTAATTTGCTGATTTCGACTTCATCCAAATATTTCCAAAATGATAAAACTATCTTTTTCCGTAAGACTTTTGACTGAATCTAATAAAAATGAAACTGTTGAAAAATCCGAGCTGAATAGCTGAATATTTGATTATGATCTAAATGTAAGTGAATTAAGCCTCAAATCCTCAAACAAATCAACCCGCAAGTCCAGCATACTTTTTTGTTACTTCATTAATCATTCAGCCCATTTACATTTCTTAGCTTCCTTTTGAAAGATTCCATTTGACTTGATAAAATATAAGTCTAATCGTTCGCACAGACAAAATAATAGTGGACAGGTATTTATAGATACCTGTAGATTATCGTACCTAAAATGTTTACGTAGGTACGAATATTTCACCCAATTTTTCCTCTTTTTTTTTTTTTTTATTTTTCATTTTATTTTTTCAATTTAAACGAGAAACCATTAAATGGAGCAACAGACGAAATGCTTTAATTAGGCCGAAAAAGAAAACAACCCGAACGTAGGAGACCGACCACTGCGTTGATTTTGTTTTTTCTTTCTTTCATTTCTACAGGAGGTATACGAGAACTAAATACCCAACCGTATAAAAATGACGTATACAACAATCGCAGAGCCGACAACCCGATAAATATTTCTTCCACAGAGTGCACGAGCAACGAAAAAAATGACTAAAATTTTCCTCGACTTGGGATCTCATCTTTTTTTCTATCATTTTCCTCTTTTTTCTCAGGGGTTACGGTTACATCAAAATCATAAATTAAAATAATATAAGAAAACGTCATCGCGTATATTTTTCGACGGTTTTTAACATTTTCCCCCTTGGACAAATCAACGAGTAGCGCAGCGGTGCAGCAGAGATGAGCTGCTGATAAACTTTTTATTGCGTGTATCTTTAGAGCAGATACGATCTCGCAGCGTGCCACAAAAATGTGACCAAAAGGGAAAAAAAGAATAGCTAAAAATTTCCAAAGCACTATACGAACTGGTTTCTCTCAACAGAAACACTGACTGCACAGTGCAAGTAAAATGAAAGCGAATGTCTGAGGATAAACAATTCATTTGGATTTAATTTTTGTCAAACCGAATGATCTGATTTTGTATGTGTATATTATTGTATCTGCTACGCAGGAGACAGAATTATTGATAACCAAATGCAAGAACGGGTAACCAGAGACAAAAAACAGTCAACCAAATGCAAAAACGACTAACCAGACACAAAATAAATACAGTCGACTCTCGATAAGTCGAACTTCGATAGTTCGAAAACCTCTATAAGTCGAAGTCCAAGCCATAATTCCCTGCACCTCGCCATAAGAGCCTTATAGAAAATTCCCTTTCTAATTCGAAATAAAACCTCGATAAGTCGAAGTTATTTTATCTGAATAGACAATACAGGCATGGATAAAAGTGGGATTAAAGGTATGCAAACCTGCATTTTTCATTTTTTTTTAAACAATTTTTTCATTTCTTGCACAAACCTCCATAAGTCGAATTTTTCAAAATTAAGCCTCTGTAACTCGAACCTCTATTGCTCGAAGACCTCTACAACTCGAAGAAAAACCCATTTCCCTTCAACTTCGAGTTATCGAGGTTCTACTGTAATTTAAGAAGTAATTTTTACTATTACTGTACTTAAATTATGTACCTATCTATTTCTATAAAATGATATGCACTGTATAAAAAACATAAAAATTTCTCACCTGGACATCGAGGGCAACATTCTCCAGGAAGTGCTGGCAGTGGGTTCGAGCAAGGTGTGTAGCATCTTGTATTCGACTCTGTGATAACCCCAGCTTTGCATGTGATCAACATGCAGGGATTAATTGGATCTCGCCATTCAGTACCGCTCTCGTAATGTCTTCCCTGGTAGAAACAACCTGCAATCAATCATTCAAAGTTTCAAGTTAAAGGACTCGTAAAATTTTTAATTCAACAAAAAATGCAACCAAAAACAGGGACAAAAACCGATGAAGAAACTAGAAAATATTCTTATTAATCACCAAAAAGTGAAAACTTTTTGGTTCTCAAAATTTGGGTCTTTTCCTTTCTCAGAATTTTGAAAATTATTTTGAATTTCGGTTTGTCACCCATCAATCAATTCAGACCATACCATAGGGTCTGCAGTCTGCTCACAGATCTAATAATTATCTAAAGATGACATTCTATTCTTGCTTTTTGCTCAACACACCCTTCAAAAAGGAATAAACATAGTACCTTTTGTTCTGTTATTTGTTTGTATTCTCCTTTATTTATTTTAGAAATTTTCAAGTAGCCTACCTACATTTTATGGTCCTTGAACGAGTGAACTTCTACGCTGCTGCTACAAACAGATTGTGCAAGTTGCATCCAAACAGGCTTGTCTTTCGCATTGATACACTTTTATACACATCAAATACTCGCAGCAAGCTTCTCTCTTATGACACAACCAGAAATTAATTTGTTTTTTTTTCCTCCATAGAAGCTGTGCTCAAAATTGCATCAACTATCATCTTCTGAATAAGCCGCTGCGTGCCACTCATTTAAAATATTTACCCAATGTCCGAATGTTTGATGAGTTTTTTTTCATTATTTTTTTTTATTTATTTATTTTTTTTTGTTTTAAAGAAGCGTAGAAAAGTTGAATGAAGGAGCGCCACAGTGGAATGCCAAGTGTAAACATTGGGCACTAAACAAAGTTGATGAAATTTTGTAAGCAAACATGTAAATCTGGAAGACTCGCCTCGCATTTATCTTAGACGTTCGTCAAATTTATATTCTCTATTTTTATAATCCTTTCAAACAGAAATATTAAATTCACTGATTTTTCTTTTCTCCTCTACTGCCTAATCAGGCTATCGAACAAAAACTAAAATTTTTTGTTCGCGAGTAAAACATAATATAACTCGTAGTAGGTTAATAGTAACATGAAATAAAAAAATATTCACCTATTGAATATTTCTGAGATATATATTTAAAAATTCCGATATTGGGCAGGGTCAGACCAGCCTATTGCAGACTATTAAAATTTATTCACTAATTGGCAGGTACATAATAAAGAAACTTGAAAAGAACTATGCTGAATTGCCCAATGAAATTACGAGTATTGACCAAAAACAAACATTAATTTTTCGAATGAAATTCCTGTCTACACGTTTTTCATCTCCAATCGAGTACCTGAAGAATCAAATAAACTTGAGCCAAATATTTGACTGTAAATACCTAGGTATAACAAAAGGTTTATGAACTTGCAAATTTTATTACAAACACAGTGGGTGGAATTATTTAAGCTAAATAATATTGAATCAATTTCGATAGACTGGATATAAAAATATTGGAATTTTAAGGAGATCAACGAATACCTCATTCAGAGCAGTTTTGACTATTTTCAAACAAAAATTTTATCTATTCATTTTGTTAACTCATATTGATTGTGTCAGTATATTATACATAACGTCAGATAGATTTTTAAAAATTCATAATTATTAAATTTTGAAGTGGCATATCTCATTATATTGCAGTCAGAGAGCATGATAATACTCGTATTTTATCAGAAAATAGTTCTTCAAGTCAAATAAGAGTGGACTATCTCGTAAGTTTTGACCAATTTCCCTTCACAAATTTGCTTTAATACAAAACGAGGCAGCGTCTAAAAACATCACGGCAGGTACCTTGTCTTCTGTTCGCCTACCACCCTTTTTGAATAAATTTTACATTAATTACTCCTAATCACCGCTATTGGTTTAATGATCGACAATTACCTGAGAATTTATTTTACCCTTGAAAGATGGACGCTCGTATTGCACACATACCTAAATTTGAATGACCAAAATATAAAACCTGACAGATTTATGCTGAGAATGAGCACTTGTTTGCCAGCAATGCACGCATGCTTGCTTCATAAAATAAATACTCGTATATTTCCTTCCTGCATTCTCAAAATGTAGTATAGTTGAAGGAATTTTTCGTAATTACCTGCTGGACGATATCATCAAAACAAGACGATTCATTCTCGAATTCTTCACAGATAATAATCTGGAAGAAATGAGAAAATTCCTGACATGTGTCGTGATAATGTGATAATATAATTTTAATTCGTTTGATTCTAAAGAGGAGAGGTACTCCTGGTGAGAGGTTCATCAGCATGAATGAATAAACCTTTGATGGTTTTCTATATATAGGCTACAACTTAGCAGATCCAAGCTACAGTAAGAGACTTAACCCCAATAATTATATGATCTTCGCTTTATATCTTTTGACGAAACTGAAATACGAGTAATATCGTGTAAGTAACTAATAACCTGATATAAACTTACCCCTGCAGATTTTACAACATCCTTTTGGATCAGTGCGATTCGTCTGCATAAAACAGTCGTCTTCTGGACATTTGTTTTTTGTGCACTCCACTTGTCCTCTCTGAAACATATTAAATGAACTTCGATAATTCAATGGACAAAATAATATCAGGATCAGGTTGATCTAGTTTACATAATTATTGTTATTTAAAGATTTTTTTTTTTACTTTTCCATCCCAATAAGTAAGATTTTCAGTAAAAACAAAGTTTAGAAAATTTTACAAATACTTTATGACCAACTCAATTTTGATTCAACATTGTTTCAGGATTTGAAGTATACGAGTATGTGATAGAAACATTATCGATATTTTTCCTTCTCATTAAAAAAAAAAAAAAAACTCAATCACATTTTGTATTCTAACGGGGAGAGGGGTTGATAAGTCATATTCGTAGTGGATAGATTATGCGACCAACCAACAAGCTCATTTATCAAAATCTCCAAATAGCATTACACAGGAGTAGAACATGAATCATCAAAGCTGTGAATTACATTTTCTTTAATTTGCAAGAAAAATTTTTTAGTCATTTTAAAGAACTTGGAGCCAAAAAACTTGATAGGAAAAGTTTTTTGAAATACGAGTAATTTCAAAAGTCTCAGTTATAAAAACTTGAGTGGAGAAAATATTTTTAGTAATTTTTGAAGTCTCAGTGTAAAAACTTGATTAAATAGTTTTTTGACGTAGTTTCAGAGGATTTAGTGTTGAAAATCTTGCTTTAAAATTTTTTAAAAGTTGTTTGACGAAATTAACCGTAGAAAATATGACGAAAATTCTTTGAAGTAGTTTTACAGGACTCAGTGCTAAGAAATTTGCTGAACAAATTTTTCAAATACCAAATTTTGGAGGTCTCAGAGCTAATAACTCGGCTGAAAAAGTTGTTGTTCATGGGGCCTGGTTCTACTTCGAAATCCCATCTTGCTCTTAAAAAATCAATAAACTGATGCAACTTTTAAAACGCATCCTCATCAGTTTCTAAAAAGCTCAATTGTGTCTATGCTCAATTGCTCATCCATTTTAAAGGTTGCTGCGACCTACTGAAAACAGGTTCTTAGCATGTCATACTCAAGACCTACCACACTCAAATTTAATCAGAAAGTTTATATGCTGTGTAGGATTCTTTTGAAGAAAAAATTAATAATTTTAACGACATCCGACCATCTATCCTACAATGATGGATTGGTTAACCTTTTAAAGTTGACGACATGCGTCAATTTAAACGACAGATTACTTGTAAATCAAATAGGTATAATACAGAGAAAAATATATACAGAACGACATAAATTACAACTGGTTGCTGTTACTGCACAAAATAGACCTACAGCTCAGAAATACATCGTTTTTTTAACGTAAATATCTATTTACGACAAATAAATATTATCAATATATTTTTCCCTTCAGGTTTTATTCAGAGCCTTCTTTCCATCTATACTTTCAATGATTTGTTATCAAGTGAAACCGCAAGTTCTCACGAGAGAACTAAACAAAAAATTATGCCGATCGCAAAATACCAACGTCACCCAGAAATACACTGCAAACATAAGAAATATAGTAAAAGAACAAAATTTTCCTTCAAAAATACGCCAAGAATTCGCGTCCTTGGGAAATGGAGAGAATGTCCTCGACCAAGCGGAGAAGTGACATGGATGGATGGCCAATGAGAAGAATACAAAAAAAAAAAGTGGAAATATAAGTTTGAGAGAATACATACAAGGTGCTCCATGAAAAAATTTCGAAAAATGATTCCTAAAATTCGAAATTTATTTTTAATTTTATCTTATTGTGTCTATTTAAAGAATATATAAAATTCGAGGGTCTACTTCAAAGCTAATGATGAGATAATATAGGTTTTTAAGATTTTGAAGTAGAAAGACGGATTCAATACTACGATGTTTATGACTAGAGAGCAGAGTAATATGAAAATATCTGATTATTTAAATCCATAACTGCATTAAAAGAAGATAACTTATAGGTAAATTAGTATTGGCCTAATATATTTTTGGCCAAGACCTTTAAATAAGTAATAAAAAAACGACCTCAGCATAAGCTACCTACATATACATAGAAAAAAATAAATAGTAATTTTTACCACTTTTTATATGATAACTTGGACAATTCAAGATTTATTGAGGATATTCTTAGTATTTGTTGTATTTTTTTTAAATCATAAATAGTATATTTTACTATTTTCGTGGTAATTTCGACTGTAAATCATGAATTTTCTCTGCTTTCTCATACAAATAGTAAGAATTAGTATAGGTAGACATTTTTTTTCCTAGTAATCAAACTGATTTTCCATACGAACCTTCGAAATAGCTTCTTTTGGCATTGATTTCTGTTCTCATTTTATCAAAAAATTCAAAATCGAATATATTGATTTGGATTTTACGCGCCATTCCAAAACCCTTTCCATCGTTTTTGGTTTTTAAAAAAATATTTTTTTATTTCCAGTTATATGCTCATATTAATTGAGAAAGTTTGACTTACGACTCGAAAGTCACCCTGTATGGGCAACCGATACGCAGAAAAATCATAAAAACTGAGGTACGGTAGTATTACAACTTGTTATTTTAATAGTTTAGCTTGTTTGGTGACGATCACATAGAAAATATAAGGTAAAAAAGGAAGAGAAAAGAGATGCAGAAGCAGCAGCAACATTACTGTACGAGGAAAGTAGCCAGGCTATATTGGGAAAAAAAAAAAAAAAAACGGCCAAATGATGATTGTAGAACGGGAAACGAGAAAAGATACAGGTTGCCGAGGCCAAAGGTGTACAGATATGCCGAATGCCAACAGAAACAGAGAAGGAATGACTCCAAAAATACACCTGACTCTGTTGGCACACCACTTCAGCTATAAAGTACCTTCATGCCTGTGGAAGAGAGATAAAAAGAAACGAATAATATACATATCGTATGCACGTTTATTAGTAAGGAATATACCTATTAGGTACTGTAAATATGATGGAACGAAGGGGAGAGAGTCAAAAACCAGTAATTTTGGAATACCGCTCACAAAATACTATTAGCTTCTAGGAATCTGGACACACAGCAGCTTGAAAATACCTATGACACCAATGACCAATGCGAGAACACACACTTGACCAAAAAAAAAAATGTCCACGTGAGCTTTGGCTGTTGGAACGTGTTTGCTAAACGATGGACACAACCGGCCCGATGGCTCTCTGCTAAACGAATTAAAATATTTTCGGATACTCGATAAGCATCGATTATGTACGGTGCAACTAACGTACATACACATACATATGTGTACATAAATAGTCGCATCGAATTAGCAATTTTTTCAGCTCTAAACTTCAATACTGTCCTTTGGATCCTCGATTGATTCATACAAGGTGTTCTGGGAAAACCTCACTAAATCAGTGAGTCATTGACTGTTTCAGTAGCTGTACAGAACTGTCGAGAGGATTCGCGCCATTACGAAAATTATAAGAATCTTCAGTAAGCTGACTCATTAAAATTTCCTGTTTTTATGACTTGGACAATGACTTGAAATGTGTTACTTCAAATGAAACCCAAGTATCTTGACTTTTAAAGCCATCAGCAGCTATCTTGGCCAATTCTTATTATTGACAGTAAAGTAAAACACCTAGTAGAAGACAAATTAAGGATAATTATTTTAAAAAATATGTAGGATCGACATGCCAGGGGTGCCAAATAGAGCTACAAAATGAGCTACAAATTGAATTCAGTATTTTATGTAAAGCATGAAAATTTGTATGCTTCAAGTTTGATTTGAAAATATTTTTTCTCAAGAAAAGTCAATGAACCTTTTTCATAAACAATCAATATAAAAGAGAATTCATCTTCGCCTTCACGACTCTTCGTATAGGCTACAGCTATATTTGATAAATTAAGAATAATAATTTAAAGATACATTTAAAAAACCACTCGGGTGTATAGTTCACCTTCATTCTTTAATTAGAAACTTTTCAAAAGAAATAACAATAGTTTTTTGACTTTACTTTTTCTACAAACCTAAGTATAGGTACCTGTTTTCATGCAATATTCATTATTCTGACATATTTTACATTTCTTACGAATATAATCAATTAAAGCTGTCTGGAAAAAACCCCATTCTCACTCTGTTGAAATCATCCATCCAAGAGTTTCCTAAAAATTTTTTTCACAGTAGAAAAAAAAAACTAAAAGCAGTAGGTCAAATATACGACGATCACAAATATAATTTCGTCTCGTAATCGAATTTTCTTAAGTGTTGATCATAAATCGAACTGCTAGGCTATTTGACTTGTATTTGTGTTCCTGTTTTCGGCCCGTTCCACCGAACAAGGTTATCAAAATTCCAGCATTCTTCGATTTGCATATCTAGCTGGCTACATCTCTGCCCAACCGTTTTACAATATATCATACGTGACTTTCAACTTGGTATTTTACTATTCACACTACGATTTGGTTTTACTATGTGCTACTATCCATAGCGGTAATCGTAGTAAACGCCATTCCTCTCCCTCTCTCTCTCTCCTTTTTACATCTACCTCTTTTTTCAACTTGATACTATTTTCTCTCTCATTTTTACACAACTGCAAGCTCTACTCATAAGTAACACTATATCTCTGATATTTAATCTAAAAAAAAAAAAAATCAATTGACGCGCGCCATCCAACTCCTAATTATGCTATCGATATTCGTTTTCCTCCTTGTCTGATTTTCAAAATTTCCTCTGGAGTTACGCAACAGCCTCGAGCTTTGTGTTGAAATGACACAGAAAATAGGATCTAGGAGAAATGCATCATGAGTTCTATCCTGCATTTCCTGTCCTTGAAATTGAGAAAGGATAGATTCAGATATCAGCATTATTTTGGGAAATTGCACAAAATGAGACTTGGATTAAAATTATAGATTTTCATTTTTCAATGGAAATCAACAGTATCGAACCCTCTTTACTACATGTATTATATCCTATCAAGTGTTTGTACAAAACGTAGCATATACATACCGTCGCACACTATTTTATGAAACAATATAGAAAAGGAACCGTGGAAGCGAGGGCTATATTTTGGCTTAGCAAGCCTCTCTCGCCTGACCAGAGGAATCCAACCATACGTAAAGTAAGTAAGTATACCAAAATGAAAGTTATAGACAATTTTTGATGGACTTGGTCAATCTTTAAAACTATTTTTCTCAAAAAGTATGATAAAAATGGATATAACTTTTTTTCGCCCTGTACTAGTTTGTAATTACCTATTTTGATTTTGAAAAATATTTGGTTCTCTGACGTTTCAACCACTTTTTTTTTTCTATCTTTATATCAGATAAAATAGAGTCAATCATAATTTGAGAGACACTCGGCTTTCTCGGAAGAACTTCACAACCCAATTCTCTCCGATGTTTCGAGTCACACTTTCTTAAATCCTTATCTCATATTGACCGGGCAATCCTTGACTTTGGCTATCCATGCTAGGTACCCATAAGAATTATTGGTCACCATCGTGAAATGATGACTTTGAAGAAACAACGTAATTATAACTGCTAAACGTTTCTCTATAATCTGCACTCAACTTCGACAATGACTCATCAAAAGAAAAGTGACACATTCGCAAATTTAGTAGTAAACAATACCCACAATTAAAGTTACTCAGCATGAAGCTGGTTACATCTGCGTGATGTAATCGTGCCAAGATTACGAAGACGCCAAAAGTCTTGAAAAACAAAAGATTAGGTGAAAAAAATAGAATGACTTTAGGTGACTTTAGCTCGATGATTGCAGAATATAACTGATTCATTCGGAGTGGGTGGATTTTATTAAACCAATTTTTTCCATTTTCTGTCATCCACTAACTGATATTTGCTCATTTCCGCCTTCTAATCGACATTAAAGCACGAATTATCATCTCTACTTTTATAGTACTTCCTGCATTATATGCGCATGTGAACACGTAATTTGTGTCGAAAAAAATTACTGGCGACAAATAATTAGTAAACGAGCGTTCGTCGAAGTAAATGAGTAATTTTGGCGCGTGCCATATATTAGGCACTGTCAAAACTGAAAGCGAAAGTGCGACTCGAATTACGAGAAAGAACTGGGTTGTGAAGTTCTTTTGAAACCAGCGAACTGGTTGGCTTTTAGAACGTTTAATTAATAACTAAACAAATACATATACGAGTAGGTATATACAGGTACATGAAAATGCGAGATGAGTATTTTTGAAATTCTGAGATCATTAAATTGAAAACTACGTAAGTCTTTATCAATTAAATCAGACCAAAATAATTAATGGCTGAATTATCTGTCAAAACCTTGCTAAAAATCCGTTGAAAAGTCAGAGGACTGAAAATTCGAAATCTAAATAGGTCGAGTAAAAAAATTGATGGCGCCGAGAGAACAACGTAAAATTTTGATCTTCGATCTGTCTCCTGGTAACCTGTCATCGTAGTTCTGATGCCCTCAAACCCAAAAACTTGATAATGTTCAAGAGCTCAACATGAGGTAACCTCCTTATGATGAATCTCAGTGCTTCATGCTTGGCATAAAATATTTGAACTTTTCTCTTGCTCTGACAAATGGAAGTCTGCCCTTGAGCCTCTGAGAGTAGCTCATGAGGTTACCATCTTGCCAACAGCTGTCTAAATATAATACAACTTTTCACCTCTCTCTGGTGGATAGTTCCTGGTTAGAATTTTGACAAAGTAATTTTCTAACACCTTGAGTATTTAACGCTTGCACTCGTTCCTCTCTAATACTCATTTCAAATTGTTACGACTACAGCTTCGAGCTAACTTTCTTTTTGTGTCGTTCCTCTTTTTCTCTCCTTTTCATCTCGAGTACAATTCGCTTACTTGAAAAATATCTTATGAAAATGATACACGATACAACTAACCTTTTTTTTTTTTTTTTAATCATTTTATCCTCCATTTCAATCTTCCTTTCATTCTTGCTTTTCGGCTAATTACGAGCAAATAGAGATTCATACGAGATCTTGAATCGAATAGAATACAGGAGGGAGAAAAATGAAGAAAAAACTCCCATTAATTTATCACGATTTACAATGGTCTAAGAGTAGTTTCTTTTTTTTTTATATTTGTACACCGCATATATATTTTTAATTATATTCTTTTGATTAGCTACCATTGCCCACCGTAAATAGAGTTATTTAGATCGCCTTTCGGCTTCCTATTTTTATGATTATTATTATTATCATTATTATTAGGTAGGTATATTTTACTCTATTCTTTCAAATAAATTACTTTATTTAGACTATTCGTGCGGTTCATTGCTTCTGCTCAGTGATTGTTGCTGCTCATAGATCATTAGTTTCATCTTGGTCACGTTTTCATTTTCATCACAGCAACGTTAGAGTAGAAAATCTTTTTATTTATTTTATGGGTGCGAAGAAAAATGGTCATATGACTGTGACTTCACACCATGAGAACCACACTGGTAAGGTTAATTGAATAAGCTAGAATCTTGAGTTTATATTTGAATGATGGAGATGAAAAGTTGAGCGAAGGTTTCCTAGTTTAACGCTAACTTGTTAGTTGAGCTTCAATTTTATTAAGAGTCGAGCTGGCTTAGTGTAAAGTTCTAATAAAGTGAGGAGAGTTGGCTAGCTCTCTTAAAAGACCCAATGAGATAAGGGAACTATTAAGCTGCTTTTTTGGCTCATGTAAAGCAAATATAAAATTGACAAAACTATTGAAAATTAAGCTAAGCTCTTCTAACATCCAGCTGACGTTAAACTTAGCTCAATTAAATTGAGAATCAAGCTGGCTTAGCTCAAAACTCTGACGAGATAAAGAAAATAAGCTAGCTCGGTAAAAAAATCCCATGGGATTGAGGAGTCAAGCATGCTCTTTGTCTCAGCTCAGCCTAATAGAAGCTGCAGGAATAAACCCATGAAACTAATTTGACTTTTTTTTAAAGTTTCAGCTTCCTCACAATGCTAGCTTTAAAAGTCTAATTTTTATTCCTTTTTCTGTATAAAAATTTGATCAATCCTGAAAGGTGTAAGGCAGAAAAAAAGAAAGACCGCCATCTGACTTCTACGAATTTGTAGCTTTAGTTGTTCTTTGAAAGCCACCAAGAAATCATAGTTAGTACAATTTTATTACTAGAGCACCTTCTTGTTAGATTTCTACTGGCTCGTACAGAAATTAGGTTTGACAGGTTGAAGTATTTAACATTTGGAATAGATGCATATTTTATTTACTTGCTACTGAATTGGCTACGAAGCTATTCATCATTATCATTGAATTTTTCATTTATCAATTTCACCATTTTTTCAGTCTACTCTCTATTTGTTTTCCATATAAACCTTAGTAAAAAAAGTTTCCTCGCGTGAAATTCTAGATTCTCACTTCAGTTTTACCGCGTAGATAAATACATCAGAGAAAAGATTTCTTCCATCGCTGATTCAGAAACCTTTATAGGTTTTTTTTTTTTTTTTGAAAGCTTATTGAAAATGTTGGGCTAGTTAACAAAACAATTAGCGGTTCGAATTATTTTACGACTGTTTTTAATGCCCATGACGACTTTACAAGTTAACGTTACCTATTCACCACTGGGTCGATTATACACTTCAACCACTCTTAGTCATTTACCAAAACCTTCTAAGGTAACTGACTACCAATAAACCGAAATAGTTTTAACAATTTAGACGAAGAGATGGTAAAATCATTCGTTTTTTATGCGTCAACAATATTCGATTGAAAATTCGTTCGTTGAACCATTAGTCCAAATTTTTTGCCGTTTGTTCGAAATGACTTCGCTAAATTGTATCGATTAGATAAGATTATAAAAAACATTGAATATGTCGATGATAAAATTTTAAGTCATGTATAGAGAATCAAAGAAATGGAGGTTTTATTCACTCGAATAAGTTTTAGTACCAGCCTATTTAAAAATAAAATTCACGTACCGTACTACGACAGAACAGAAGAAATCTACTAAAAATATGATATCAGTCTAAATTTCACGTATAGAGCATACTGTTAACATTATTTGTTCTAAGGTAATTTTCTAAACTAACCCTTCAAATAGATAACCGGTTGATATACATAATACTAAAAGTATCCCTCGAAACAAACTGAACTAGACTTTGTTTTCATCAATTTCTCGAGACTCGTACATTTTCTCACGAACATCTCAATCGAAAAATTCAGCCCCTCCGCCACTCCCGCTCGTCATTTTACAACGAAATATAGTCGTTAACATGGAAAACAATAAATGTACTTTTTTTACCTCCCCATTTGAAAATTACACGATGTACTCACCAAATATCTGATTTACGAGCGTATACACGTAAACCAAAATTTGCTGCTTTTTTCCCTGTAATTTATTCTCCTTTTTAACGACTCTACGTGTTTATTGCATGTAAAAAACTTGTAATCGATCGACGATTAACGTCGAAAATAAATCAAACACGTTCGCACATTATCCACCCAAAATTAGATTATTGACCCTGAATATGCTAGCAGATTCGTCCCGAAAATGTAAAATTTATACATACGATCCGAGACAAAATAAACCCTTAATTTATTTTTATTGTTGTACAAAATAAAGATACTACACCCGTTCTAACTGTTGCTTGGTCAGAACAAGCAATTAGGCTATCGTTTCGAAAGCCTATTAAAATCGGAAAGAATAGAATGGATGACGTATAAATATAGGAGTAAACGTAGTTCTTCTATGGGTAGACGATAAAATGGTGTCTAATAATAAAAACCAAAGAAAAAGTGTTTACTAATAAGTCAATAAAAATTCGTGCAACGTCATATTAGCAACCTACTTAATTATTACCTTATGTCACAGTTTTAGCAGACAAATTACGAGTTTATTCTCAACCAACACCACTTGGTTGAATGGTTCATTAACAGGCAAATAAATGCGTACCTAAGAATAAGAATTAAAGACTTTGTGTAGCTAATTCAGCCGTAATCAAAATTAAGCCTTTTATAAGCCATCTTCGAAATGTGATTCCTCTGAAAGATCAAGAAATAAACAGTCATCCTTGGGAGAGAAAAAATAAATAAATAAATTTGGGAAAAAATTAAATACCATACTCGTACTTAGAAAACGATACGCACGTATTGTATTACGAGTACATACATATATATTTGTACTTCACTGAGAGAAATGAGTACCTATAGATGGTAATTTTAACTGATTCTCAGAAAACGAGCATAGTTTATAAGATTTAATGTAGACGTTTTTTTAATCGATATAAGTAGCACCTACCTTTTTCGATCTTCGATAACATATTTAATTATTATTGAATTGAATTTTACTATAAATGTCGAATCGCTCTAGTTTTCCATCCAAAATACATAAAATCGTTACTGAACTTTTTTTCAGTGTAGAGAAAAATGACGTATTCTTCTTAACATGAGAGAAACTCGAAGAGTATGATCATTTTTAACTATAAAATAAAATCCAACGAACATCAACAATAAAGTTTTTTTCCAAATTATAAACATAGAGCTGAAGTCTTCTATAGTTATCAGTAAAATTTCAAACAACTTCAACACTGCACTATCAAAAGCATTTTTTAAAACTAATATTTAATTCCAATATATATACAGTATATAAGATGCGAGTGGAGTGAACCGGTACCATTTTTCATCCCAAGACCATTTTTCTCATACCACGTAGCAGATGGTAACATGTTCAATTCAAAATAAATTTTCCAATAGTGTACCTAATACAAATAATGAGGACTGAGTGCGTTTTCTGATCTCTAATAAAAGTTTCTTTAGAGTATGCCTAGCTGCTAGCTCATTATGCAATGTATCTTTTCACGTCATGTTGTCTAAAATCAATCCTGTTTTCAAAAATGATAATTTTGTATTTGAGCTTGGGTATCCTTGAAACTATGACAACTCCTCGCTGTATTTATTTCAACCGTATTCCGCCTCTTCGTCTTCTCCAACTTTGCCATTACTCTCAGGAAAATGGCTTAGGAAATTAAAAACCTGTCCGTACACGTTCGACATTCGATCGAGAAACCAGTGATAAGAATCAACATACCTTACGAGGTCAATGGTTCGCACCTAAACCTATCTTTTTATGCACCGAATGAAGTAGATATAGGCTATAGAGAATTAAGTTTCGTACCTAGTGGGACAAGAGTTTGGTGTGTGCAAGTCATCAAATATCATTGACAAATCGAGATATTCTTCGAACAAATAATTCTTCTTTAATTTTTTTTTTTTTTCATTTAATGGGTAAGGTCATCTAAAAATGATTTTTCTGCATCTGCAACACCTGTGGATGCAGTTCGTAGAAATACGCTGCACAACTCGATTGTCGATGCTATCGAAATCGATACCTTCTCTTTTTTTATCCCAATGAAATTTCATTTCGTCGATCTTTATCACCAGCAGTTGGCGATGATGTCTTTCAAAATCAATCAGAATGCTGGTATAACGCCTTAGAACGAGGCATCCGGCAGACCCAAAATCAAGATGTGCCCTTAACGCCGTAAATAAACAATAGTTAGGCAAATTGCGTGACACGTCACAATACGCACGAAGCAACGACAGAGTTTAATCAACCCAAGAGTGATGAGAAATGGTACTCGTACTTCAGGTTAAACAGAGTTGAAATTCATTTTTTTTTTTATTGGTTTGTTACGGAATATCGAATTCATACAATGATAAAAAAGGCACGTCTCTAACCCAGAAAATATTAGCCCCAAAGATTTTGAAGTTGAAAGACGAAAAAATAACTAATATGAGAAAAAGGGCTTCTGCAAGTATAAGATTTTATTCTCAACATTCCGAAAAATCAGCATTTTTTAGAGAAAAAGTGGGTGCAAACATGAAATTTGGCCTCTCAAACATCCAGTCTGACAACCTGAAAGTCTACCGAATTCTCTCGAATTTTAAAGAATGCTATCTAATCAAGAAAAAAAATGAATAGTGGGTAATTGTAGTTTTAATAAAAATCTACACGAATAATTAGCCGCTGAGGGGCTTCTAAACTTTTCTATATAGACTAAGTATACTTAACTAATACCCGTAAAGTTCAAGAAATATATTGACTGATTTTTCACTTTTCTTAGGTCATTTTAAAAAAGAGTCTGTTTCACCTGTAAGTATATTTTTTTGGATTTTATCTTATATAAAAATAGATACAAATAATAATCAATGACGAAAGTAAAATACGTATGATTTAATTCACTTACCATGCATTCGCAATAAAAACAGTGAATATTCTTTATTAATTTTCCCGATGGAAATACTTGAACCCCTTCTTTGTCGCATGTGTGTGTGTATCCTGAAACTGAAAATTAAACAAGATCAATTTTTTGCTCGCAGTATTATTGATCCCATGTCACAAGAATTAACTAATTTATTAGTCTATGAGATAAATGAACGATGAAAAAATGTATGCAAAGGGAGGTTGATGTCAAGAAAAATAGTGTCGGATTTCATTTTTAAAGAAGAAAACTGAATCAATTCAATATATACCTACCTAACAACTTACACAAAACAACATAATTATCATTACTCTTCATATAATCCCGTCTACGAATACGTAGAACCGTTTGAAAAAGAGGAGAGATGAATGTAACCGTAATAATCTAAGGCACATATATATGAATGATAATAAATCAGTACTATCAAAAAGTAAGGCAGGAGAAAAAAACTGGGTTGTTAGATATTTCAAGCTGGGTGATCATGTAAACAACACAACTGACTCTGTCCACAGTTTATAAGAAAACAAAAAAGCCCAGCTTGAGTCTTTCTACGAGAATCTCAAGAATATTTCCAAGCACCTTTCCACTAGGAAAGTGTGGTAATTGTGTAAATGAAAATGTGAAAGACACATTTACAATTTCCATCCTCATAAAATAGAAAAATGAATGGAAGTGTATGATTTGATTTAAACTACAAGCGGTAATTAAACCCATTAAATATACTTCCACTTGGCAGGATTCCTTCAAAGTTCGCCATTAAATTAGAATATTTTGTCATAATGGCAACAATATGGTTCGCAAGGTAGACCAGTGTCCCACAATTCATTCATACAAACCAACTCGAAAATAAATTATTTATCTAGCAACAGCCTGGCCATCCCAAATGTTCCACTTTTCTACTTTCCATATCGATGACCTTATTTTTCCTAACACATTTGATCAAAAGCTGTACCAGTCCAATCGTAAACACTACTAATAATATCTAATTTGTGTGACTAATAAAAAAAATGTAGATTTACACGCGTAAATTATGTGTTAATTTCATTGGCTACTTTCCCACAACCCGGTAACGATTACATTTTCAAAATTTTTTCCCGCAGACTTTCTCTACGGTTCTCTTCCTTCGGTCATCTTTTTCTATCTTTTCTTCAAAAATGACAGCACGATGAAAAAAATTTGTTTCGACAAAAAGAGAAAGAGAATTCGGAAAATGGCCGGTAGCCAAATTAAATGAGTAGACATCCACCCTCCCCCATTGGTCAGTGATCGTAGAAAACCATCTGGTATTGTAATCGAACCCACCCCATCAGACCAGTATTTACATTAAAACTTGAAAAAACGAACACACCAAAAGAAAGAAAATGAGAAAAAAAAAACAAGAAATAATGACTATCATAATAGTAATAAGAGGATAAACGTCGACAAAATGCAAGACACGTTCAAACTCGTGTTAGCACGATTAAAAATTAATTACAACGAATTAACTCACGAGGCAACAAACGTGCAGGAATGAATGTTTTTGAGCATACAGTAAAGGCTGCAATGAAATAAAAAATATAAAAAAAAAAGTAGTCAACGTGTATTTCACGAATTATGCTCGCTAACAGACTAAACTTTGTGGTTACAAGCTTGAGCTGCAAAATAAAATAAAAAAGTAGCTCTTCCATCAAAAATTTGTCATAGACGAACTTGACTCGATGAATTTGAGAAGGGAGATGAGGCTAAACATTTCTGTAGCATATCTCTTGGGAGGAGAGCAACACTTTTGATAAGTAGAGGGGAAAAGAAAAATTATCAGAAATCGGTACAAATTCATATGCGAGTACGAGTACTTAATTTTAATTATTTTGTCACGAGTTGGTGGGTCAATTTGCTTTTCTCTGGAGAGGGGGCTCATTTCAATTCCCATTCTTATACTATTTTCAAGCTTCGTCTAAATTGCCTTATTGTAATCTTACTCGCATAGAGAAAGAGCTCATTTGGATGGTTACAGTTTGAGAGGTATGAGTGATTTCAGGTTCTATTCACCGACTGAATCTTCATCAACGGTTACCTTATAGATTTCACCAACTGGCCCATTCACCGATAAGCAGTTCACAGACAAACTATTTCACCGCAAATATCAATGTAAATATGGCTATTATTATGATTTCCATCTTCTTAGCAAGTATTATGGATTCTTCTAGATTTAAACAGTCATTCTGGGTGAGGAAGTTATAGAGCATAAACACATTCCCCTATCCAAATACAATGTTGAAAAAATTCTACTGCCTTTAAAAATCAAGGAATTTTGTAAATCAATATACACCTTTATATGCGGGGGGAGCTGTTTGGCTATCATTATGGTATCCAAGAAAAATTCTACCAAACAACCCACCCCCCTTATACTCAGCATTATTGAAGAAATATACTTCAACATTGATGCCATAATAGTAGGAACAAACACCTATTGGTGAATATAACCCTCTCGGTGAAAAAGATCTGCTGGTGAAATGACTATTCGGTGAACTAAGTCGATGAAATGTCAATCTGTGAAACAATTTTTAGTGAAAGAGTTAGTATCCGGTCAAAGTGAACTATTCCCTAATTGTAAGTGTAACTGAGTTACTCGTACATTGACACTTACTGACTGTTCGATACTATAATAAGATTTATAATCCTGGTTACTCTATAAAGAAAGTCGGCCACGAAATATATTTAAGCCATTCATTTGGTGAATGTGTCAGTGGAATTTCAGATGTTGGTTTTTTAAAGAAAAATATTACTTACCGCTTTTTCAAAGGTCAATTTCATTTGGAACCTGAGTGAATGGGAGTGGAGGTGACCACACGTACCGTATACAGAAAAACGACTGCTGGAGAAAAGAATGGAAAGGATTTAGTAGACGAAAAGAAAAGAAGAGACGATAAGATGGAATCGAAAAAGGGGGAAAAAATTGAGAAATATTTTTCTTATCATTTTTAGATAAAGGCACGGGCATTGAGACGAATAATTGTAATGTTGGTGAGTTGACGTCGTCGTCGATTCGTACAAAAAAATAAATAAATAAAAACGCTTTAAAGTTGACAAGAAACACGAGTTTTCCATTTAGTTTTGTATTACCTCCGGCGGGCTTTGCTCGACTCTTCTTAACTGACGTGAGTGCTTATGCGGTTTGGAGGCAATGAAAATCAGAGAATTTCAATTAGACATTGAAAAAAAAACCAATAAGTGATCCGGCAGAGCATAAAACAAAATCACCAATAGAATAAATATTTTGACGAGTTTGTGGTAGCATCCTCGGCTTTCCTGTATGTAGGTAATGTCTGACAGTAAAATGGACTGATGATAATAAGATAGGATTGGACAGCAGTATTTATCTCCATTTCAACCTATCACGTCGAAATAACACTAATAGATTGTTAATGAGGTTTTGCCTGCAGCTAATTATTGTTGAACGCGTATTGCTGTTTAGAAACCAATAACACGAGCGACATGTGTTTCAAACGAGAATTTGAATATTGTCAAGTGCTTTTAAATGGTTGGATACAAAGTTCACTCCAAGGAAGCAGACCTATTATTTTACAAGCTGGAATGTAGACGGTATGTAAATACAAATGTTATTTTACTATTTATAAACTTGGAATAAACATAAATTATGTTTAGGGTGAGAAAATATTTTTTTCTAAAATTACCCAAAAATACGAGGAGGATATAAGTTCTGAAGTCAAAATTATTGTTTTTTCAGTTTTTATGAAAATTTGTTGTATCCATGCAGTCTAAGGAACATTTCAAAACTCCCGAGAGACCAATTAGGTATATCATTTATACCTTGCCCCAGATGGCTAAATTGAAATGTACAATGTATTTGAGATAACAACACTGATTTTCTTGTCCCGGATAGTACTTAAAAAAGACTTGCTACAAATTAGAGAAAACATGGGCCAATTCTATACTTCATCAGTCTAGCTATAGAGTGACCAAATATCAGGTTGGAAGTTGGAACAATTTTTTTTTTTTTGGTGGCAAATATGAAATTTTCAGAAAATCTATACCTACTGTAATATTAATTCGCGAATTTTAAAACCCTTGTCTCAAAATTAGATTTTTTATCTATCTTAAAAGCCCCCACCTCGCTGGATTTTTGAGACATAGAGATAGTTCTTAGACCACTGGTTCTCCAATACTGAATAAAATGAAGATGTCTTCATTTCTTACTCACAGTCTTCGGCCTCTAAGCTTATCACCTGAAATATGCTGACCTGTTGACTGATAATTGTTTTTCTAGTAGACCTAAAAAAATCTAGCTCGCATCACATTTGCCTCCCTGTCTCTTAAACTCTTCAAATTCAAAAGTAGATCCAGTAAGAGATTTTTTTTTTCTACTTTTACCTCAGTTTAAATTTTCTTTTTCGTCATTTGGTGAAAAATTTTGGCACCACGTTAAAATGTTGCTGAATCGAACACATTTGTCATCGTGTTAATGGCACACCGTATGTATTTGCCGGCCAGTTACCTCGTAAAATAGGAAAATTTTAAAAACACGTACACTCATCGCATCACCTACACGCCCGTTACACATATTTCTAAATGAGACAGTTACAATGTTTAAATTTCTGGAAACAAAAATCTCTGAAATGAATAAAAACAGTTTTGCCACGGTCTATAAATACATAGCCTTGCCAGCCAAAGTGCGACAGTATAACGAAGCTACTAATTGCATTCCATGGAATTTGGATATTTTTATGTGCTCGTATAGGTAGACAAGTAGATTCCACAAAAAACTTCTTCTAAATAATTAGTTTAGTCGTGTGCCAATACAACTGAAACAGCTCGAAAAAGAACAGCTATAAGAGTTCTAGTCGAGTTTCGTAGTATTACAAATAGAACTTGATAGGTTGTAAAATGAATAAGAAAATAAGGAAAGGTAAAATGTTAATTCAACGTCCAATTTCAGCCATGTCACGGAATGATTTTTATACATTTATAGCGGTCCAGAAATGATCTTTGGAATCATGTTTGTTAACAATAATAAGAGGTCTACGTCATCGATGATAGTTTAAATTTTATCAATACCCAAATGTTTTGTTTCCAAATTGGTTATAGATTTTATTTTAAAATCACCTGCAGCAAATGGCCAGACAGAGGCGTGTACTACACCGAATGGCTTTTGTTGGCAACTCAGCCATTCGCAAACACCTAATTACCATCTGCAAATAATTTCACCACTTCATATAAATCCAGTTCTAACTTTCGTCCAATCCTTTTCCAGTGAGTCCAGTATATCGATTTTTGTTGGCTACGCCTAAAAAAGCCAGAGGCATTCAAGCACTCATCCACCCTCTCCTATTGAACATTCTTTCTCAACCAGTGTCCTCTCTTTTAAATTCTCTTGCCCCTCCTGCTGCCCCCCAAAATGATATTTCAATGGAGTCGTAGCCAGAAAAAAAAAAAAAAAAAACATCACAACATACCGCCTACTAATTATCCGACAATAAAATGTGCTTTAAAATAGACATACAATTTGGAGTGTATGAAATTCCTCCATGCACTTCATGCCCTCCCACACCATACTATACATCCATTTTTCGGTCGTGCACGAAAATAAAAATGAAATCATTCGACGCAGAATGGAAATAAATAATTCTTCGAACAAAAAGTAGCGAAAAAAAGTGCATTTTAATTTCAAGATACCAATTGTACTGAAGCCAGTTTCCTTAGCCACATTTCAAACCATATGTTACTTAGCAGCTGGCTAAAAAAATCTATAATTCACAACTCATTACTGGAAAGTGAAACAGAGCAGTAAAGACTGAGAGTAAGACGAAGAGAGAAGGATCCAATGAGCGAGAAATATAAAAGGAAAAAATGGGCCAAGCGAAGAAGGAAACACGAAAGAAAATCATAATTCAAAGCAAATTGTATAAAGCTGGACATTTAAGAATTCCAAAACAATCAACCATATGGTAAAATGTATATTTTGACACCGGAAGTTCGTGTTATAAAAAGTACTCAAAATTTTGCTCTGTGAAATGTAAGTATAATCGATAGGAATGAACGTTTTTATTGTCAAAATAGAGAGCAGAAAGTCTAATAAAATCAATTTTTTCCCTTATTATGTCGACTAGAAATATGTGAAGTAGAAGTACAAATTATGACGTTCACATGCGTAAGAACAAATTCCTGTACAGATCTTTCATTTATTATGTACTTGGCAGCCTTTCAATTAAATTTTAATTCATCTTTTTTTTCTTTTTTTTTTCTTCGTCTCAGAATTAGAAAATGAGACAGAATAAAGTAAAACTATTTCTGCTCATTAATGAAGATAGGTGCAAAAAAGTCTGAATATGTACAAAAGTTGTGGCAAAGACGGGGAACAACTTTTGTATGAAACTTTTTTTTAAATTGATATATATGTTGAAGAATTATTTAGATGCAAACCCCCGGTTTTGAACCCCTAGCTCCCTCTTAATTCCTAAGTATGGATTTGGCATACCTCAGAAGGCTCGGGACTTTTAATATTTTGTTTATGGGAATTGAAGCTGTGCACAACCGAAACTGTTCTCTTTGATTTTTTTCCATTTTTAATGCGAGTTTTATTAGTTTAATTTTCCTGGACTTCTAACGGAGAAAAAAAATTTGAGCTTTTGATCGATGGAATTGGTTGAAAATTAGCGTAATTAAGATCATTTAGAACTTCCAACATCTGTACTGAAAAATTAGATTTTGCAGATGGGGTGTGAAAAGAGGCACTAATGAGAGTTTAATAGATCAGAATCGTCTTATAAAGTGGATGAGGAGAGGAGTAAAAAGAGGAAAACCAACAAAAAGGTCGAAACGATAAATAAAATATTGTCTATAAGAATAGGGTATAAGGGGTAAAAAACAAAAGAAATATACTTCTCAAAGCGAATTCATTTCTCATTTTCTCGTTATCGATAAGAAGGTACTTTTTTACCTCTCTTCGTGTTGGGTGTAAGAAAATAAAATGAAAAAGATGAAGCTGAAGAGCAAGGACCACCAGGTAAGAAGTCGAAGATGCGACGTCGCGTCGGTTGCGTGAAAACGATGCAGCAGCAGCAAATATCCACAAAGCTAGGGCTCGACCAAAGAGCATCCAAAAAGTAAGCGGGAGGCCATCGAGTTTCGTTTTTTAATTGAAGAAGTTCCGCCCTCGGTTCGTCTTCGTCCTTTTGGCATCTTTCTCAAAGCTTCCATCTCCTCTCCTCACTTCTTTACTCACAGCCACACGATGGTTCCGCCAAACGAAAGCTTACATCTTACTTGCCCTTTTCCACCACCATCAATTTCCATTTGTGCCTTAATCTATTCTCCATCTTGTTTTCTCATTTTCTTTTTTGCTTATATAAGCTCTGTTCCATAACAGTAGGCTTATGACTGCGTCTGCGGAAGAAATTGATAATGCGGTAGGTCTTCGGAATTTTCAGGTCCATTCTTTTCGGCTTTTAAAGCACCCGACAAGACTCAACATATCGTCTTAACTCATCAAAATGATATAAATTATCACTCAACGAGCAACAGGGTAGTAACCTTTTTTTTTCTTTCTTTTTTAGTTAGTTTACTTTGGCTCGTGTTTTCTTTTCCATTTTTCGTGGTTATCAGTCAATGCTACCTCCGCACTCCGGGATATGTTATTAATTTCGTCCGTCTGAAAATTACGATACCAAAAAGCGGTTCGGGAAAAAAAAAATTTCTAGTATAAATTAGATGATTCAGTGCTGAGCCATGTTCTAGAACGTATGTAGGAATTCAACAGATTTCTTAACTGCAACCACTGTTCTGCTGACTGTCCTTAAAAAGTATGAGGTGTTTGTTGCGTACGTCTCATAATCCCAATCACCACTTAATACGAAAAGTTGAAATCGTAAGAGACAAAGGATTTGAGATCTGAGGACACCAGAATCACCTCAGAGCTCAGTTAATTAACAGAACATAGGTGGACTTTAGGGGTGACTGGCGCGGCTATGCTGAGCTGAAATTAGCCCATCTCTCAGAGAAAATCGAGTTAACTTACCATAGTTAAATGAAAATTAACAAAATGAAAACTTGGGTAATTTCGATACTAAATAACACCAAAATGAGGACATCAAACGCAAATTCAGAACTTTCTGAGGTAATAAGAATCTTCAAAGCGCAGATAAATATAATTTTCAGAAGTTTTGGTACCTAATTAGAATACGTCATTACAACAGGGAAGAATTCTCATTAATGCTTAGTGCACTCATATCCTTTAGAAGGCTTGTGTAACACCTCTAAAATACCTTCTTCACTTGGAACTTCTTCTAACATGTACTTATAGAGAATGAGATGTTATTTTGTGGATCCGGAAATACATGTCAGAAATTACTTTTCAGAATTTTCACAGGGGATTCGAATGAGATGGGCAGTAATCGAGACGACAAAAAAAACAAAAAACAAACGTTAAACAATTTACAGCGAAGATTGAAAAAAAGATGCCTATAAGTAAAAAAAAAAAAAGGTAGGCCATAAATTCTTGAAAAATTAGAAGAGTAGCCAGCCATAAAGTAGTCAGACTCTGGTCTGACTCCAGCTATTTCAATTTTATTTATTTATTTCTTACTCTTTTTTTTTTCGTTGTTCTTCCCATTTTGAAAATTAGCGCTTAACTCTCTTTTATTATTAGTTTTTTTTTTCTATTTCCTTTACTTTAGTTAAGTAATGGATGTTAACGATGCGAAGTTGGAAAAACAAAATGGAGTTGACGAACTATTAAGTGGTATTCGATTTTCTTCTTTTACCTCCCTCTCGAATACTTTACTTAGCCCCTTTCGTCCCCTCGTCTTCCAAATTATCGACACGAAGATAATGAATTATAAGTGAATGATGAGTACGTAAATTTTTGTAGTGAGGTAGAAAAAATGAATGACTGCGTAAATCGTGATTTTCGTCGGTGTGCTTCAGAAAGCAATAAAATTCTAAACTTTTGTACGAGTAAATGACTTCATTCGCCCGGATTGGTTACAAAAACGAAGTAATTTCTTTATCGCGTGATTTTTGAATCATGAATGAAGAATGAACTTATTTTTGTCAGTATGACGTCACAGCGAAACCAATAACTTTTCATTCATTTATTAGTTGCGCCATGAAAAGTAGGTAATAATGTAGAAAAACATGTACAGAATGAGAATATTGCTATTTAGTTGGCAATTGAAAATAATTGTAATTTACTTGGATCGAGATACGCAAAGAGAGAATAAGTCCAATTTTTGTAATAAATTTTATACGTAGGTGGGCACAAATACTTTGTGATATCTTTATTATTTTTAGAAACTTTTTTTGAACTTGTTATAAAATGTAGCATAGGCCTAATATATAAATAAATGTAGCTAGATATAGATATTCGCACGTCAGTCCAGTGTTAGCTGGATACACCGTATAGACTTCAGTTATTTCAGACAACAATTCAAGGAAAAAAGTCAGAGCTATATCCTTCAAGTATAAAATTTTTTATTCTATTACTAAATTTACTCTTTTGCTGTAGAAAAACTTACTCTAAAACATCAGTCGAATGTTATTATTACAAGTATGTTTCGGTATAAAAATCCAATAAAACCAAAAAGAGGATTTGAATAGCTTCATGATGCTGCTCCTGTAAATCGTTCGCACACTGCGCTTCTCTTTTGGCACACTGAAAGTTCAAGTCTTCCACAATATATATATTCTAAATTTCATCTTCCCAACTCAATTTCAACATCAATTTTGTTCACATGCTAACTTCAAATTCGTTTTTCTCGAAAGTTGATTTTGTTAAAAATTCCCTTCTTGCTTTTTACATACTCAATTAGATGCGGCGCCTTACAGCCACAACAATTTGGTTACACTCTCTAAATTGGCTTTAAAGTACCAACAAATGACACGTTTATTAATTCTACTTCACCTACCTAACAATTCTACATGCACAGCTAGAAGATGCGATCTCATTTATCCACCCTCGTCTTCATTTGTGGATCTCAATTACAGTAAGAATTCAGGTAAATGTAGCCCATTGAAAATATGGCCCACGAGGAAGAAACGAAAAAAAAAACACGAAGACGACTGCTGGCAGGCTGGCGCCTTCATTCAAAAATCCTCTATTTTCAACTTTTCCCCCTTTCGATCTGCGTGAAAGAGATCGTAATCGAAGTGGTCATTGTAAAAAAAAATGTGGACTTGTGGGTTTTTACATTCTTCAGCTTCATTCACAAAAATTTTAGCGCAACGAGCTCCACTAGAAAAGCAGGTTTTCGAATAAAATTATAGTATAGTGATCTAAATGATGTATATAATAGGTATTTCATGTTTTTGTACAGCGCAAAAAGGGTAAAAAATAATTTTCCGTCGGCAGTCGAACCATAATCTAATGTCTAAGACTTGCAACAATCCATCAGACTTCAATCTCATCGAGCACCTCTGAACTAAGGATTGGCTTGAAACTTGAATGGTAAACTTTCAAGACTCCAATTAATGTACATTGTACAATTCAACTTTCAGCTTGATCCGTTGGGTAGTCTTGCTATAATCAGGCTTCAAAGGAAAAATTTGTAATTCCTATACTACCCCCACCCCTACAGAGATTAACAAATAAAGAAATATGAAAATGTGAGAGGGGTATTTTTGTAATTCTGCAAAATCATAAAACGAATAACTATGTAAGTACATAATATATCGCATGTCTATTCGTGAAAGTTGGACCAAAATTAGTTTTCTGTCGAAAACCTTCTAAAAAAAGTACGATGGAATGCGAGCTAAAATATCTTTCAGAAAATATTCGAGAAGAATATATGCCGCGTGGCTTCCGTACGTGAATATACCACTGAAAGGGAAAAGAGGGAAAATTTACGAACACACTCTTTTATCATCGTGTGAGTTCTACTTCTAGCTTTTCTTTATGGCACTTTGGTGTTTAAAGTCCAATTTTCATTGACCAAAAATCGAGCTTCAAATTAAAAATAAATCATTATCATTTTGTCGAATTTGCTTTCAACCTCTTTATGTAGTTTATCTTTTTAATTACAGTCGTGGCGACGTCTTGGATAAAGATTCGGCGGAAAAATTTACAGATTTGTAGGTGTGCAGTGAACTTCGCTTGATGTTATGCAAATTTTACGAGTGAGGAGCTTTTGAGCAAAATCTTAATAGATGCAATCAGATATTAGAAACATTGGAGGAGATGTTCTTTATGGAAAACATTTTGAATATTCTGAGTCACCTTTAATTATGCGAGAGGGGTGCAAAATACTGCAAAGGGGTCATTCTCAGAATAACTGAATTCTTTAAAGAGAATTTTTCCTTTGAAAAAATTTTAGTAGTTTTTTTATTCGAAATTTTGTCAGTCTTTTCTACAAAATAGGGTGACTTTGAATGTTTCGACTGTTCTGACATGAGTTATAGAACTACTCGTACAGTAGCTTATTATGTGAAAATTGCGGTTTCCTGTATACCAACCCTCTGCGGCTCTTCGCCAGTGATCGCACCTATTTTTTAATTTCTATATAATCCTTGTTACTTGATTTACCAATTTTGAAATAGCGTGCGATGTCCTTCTCTTATAAAATACCAAAGATTATTCGAAAGATATCTGTTGACAGAAGCTCATTTTTTAGTTAAATTGAAGTTTTAAACGGGTGAGAATGTTACAAACAGCTATGTATCTCTTTCTGGATAAATTCCACCTGCAAAAACTACGCATTCCTGTGCACTAATCGAGCATTGAAAATTAAACTAAATGAAAGATAATATACAGTTTACGAGGCATGTTTCATCCTTCATTATAGAAAATTAATCTTCACATAACTGGAAAACAAAAACAAAAAAAGCATAAAAAAGTGGAAACCTCTGTAAATCTACAAAAATGCCCGCAGCTTATTCCACGTCCGAAATATAAAAATAAAGATTGAAAACGTAAAAAAGAAGAGACCACATCAATCTACGAGATTTATGCTTTGAGTGTAAGCATTATAACAACTCACTCACAGAATCATTTAATTCGTACTTCCAAGTCCGGGCTACAACTGTAGGCCATTTGCCTGAAATATTTCATAAAAATATACGTTTCTATTTTCTCTGCGTTCTTTCATCCTCCCTTCAGGTTCTCAACCATCAACTCCTCCTCGTCAATGGTAAAAATCGACATATCGAACATCCGTCAATTATACTAGGCACTCACAGATCTATACTTACAAAAAACATGAAATTACAGTCCGTGAGAAATTAACTTGCAGCTAAGAAGACAGACGAAAAAATTCCTGAATTTACGTTTCAGAGATTAAACCCATTGCATTTATATTTCCCCTTCTCGCCTTCTTTTTTTTTTTTTTTTTTTTTCTTAATTGAGAGCCTTCCTTATTCGGCATTTTATGATGATTTGTTTGAACGACGACGTTAAATCACAGGTTTCTACAAAAAAATCGCCTCCGAGGAGGGGAAAAAAGAGCAAAATCCCGTCAATGTCTATGTAATTATACGTAACCTTGGTTAAGGTAGACCTGCGACTGAAAATACTAGAATGAAAAAAAAATGTGGAAAACCGAATGATATTTTGTAAAATAAGTACCCTCCTAATCATTTTGTAATTATTTCGAATAAATTGAAAAAAAAAAAAAATGAAGGATACTTATAGGTATACTAGCATAGCAGCATGTTATTTTATTTACCCACCATTGGTCGCATTTCAGAGGAAGCCTGCTTTCGAAATTGGGAATTCAAAAAAATAATAACACTCGTAATACGAGTAGTTACCTAGTACATAAAACTATTTTGACTATTTTTCAAAATATTTTTCGAATACTTGTGATCTATGCAAAAACGCTCGAGTCGAAAATGTTATTTTGCCGCTTATAATATTGTTTTTGATGTGGAAGCAGGTTTTGTGAGCATTCTGCAAAAAAGATCTCAATCGGTTGAAAATTAACTGAGACAACTTAAGACAATTCGAATTATTGAATTTGACGAATTCCACTTTCCATTAAATCAAGTTTGAAGTTTGAATTATATCATTTTCAAACATGAAGTTTTAATGAAATTTTCCTACTTACACAATACACATGACCCTAAATATATCCAGCAAATTTTGACAAAATTAATCAGGAAGCATTTGAATCGTAACAGTTGAAAGTTTATTTAAAAAAATAGAGAGGTAAAGAAAATGGGCCCATTTTTCTGCAAAATTCACATGAAATAAGGACTATTATCATTTGGTGATGCGAAACTCCAACAAAATGTTGCCAAAGGAATACTTACCTATGCAAAAAGAATAACTGTAGCCTTCACAAAGAGTCGTGAAGGCGAAGATGAATTCTCTTTTACATCAATTATAACTATATGTAAATAATTAGATATTATTATTAAAAAGGCTCTTTAACTTTTTTTGAGAAAAAACATTATTTTTCAAATCAATTAAGAAGCATCTGTTGGCGGTAATATGGATTGATGCAAAATCCTATAATGCCGCGCCAACTCATTTTGTAAGCTCATTTTTAAGCTCAATTGGGGAGCAAAAAAAAGCTTCGTCCGAGCAGACGTCATCATATCTCTCTATATTATAAAATCAAAACCCACTCGACTACTTTCTGGAAATGGACAAGTGTGAAACAAATACACATGTTTTACACGTATTTTGTGTCTATAGTTGCAAAAAATGGGAAACCTGGAAACGGACAAGTGTGAGTAAATACACACGTCCTTTCATATGTAATAGTAAACATTGGCCGAAGAAAGGTTTTACAAATACGTGTGAGACAACAGATATATATGTTAGCAAAAACGGTAAAAATATGACATTATTAACATTTACGTTAGGTTGTTAAGAATTTCGTTTTTCTTAAGAATTTTCAATTTATCGTCATTTTTGGCCCCATTTTTACTTTTTTTAGTGATTCTTAACAATCACCAAAATACCTATATCCTTCCGATTTTCAATTGTTAAGAATCACAAAATAAATAGTAATTCTTAACAATTAAAAACCGGAAGGAAACCGGTCCATTATTAAGAATAACTGTAAATAAATTGACTTATTTTCTGTAATGTCTTCTTCATATTTTATAGAATGAGTGATTGAGAGAATGAATGAGAGAATGAGTGATTGAGTGAGTGAATGAGAGAATGAGAGAATAAGTGAGTGAGTGAATGAGTGAGTGAGTGAGTGAGTGAGTGAGATTGAGTGGGATTGAGTGACATTGAGTGAGAATTAGTAATTGTGTGAGATTGAGTGCTTGAATGAGATAGAGGTATTGTGTGTGATTTAGTGATTGAGTGAGAATGAGTTATTTTGTGATTCATTGAAATTGAGTGATTAAGTGATTGAGTGATTGAGTGATATTGAATGCAATTGGTTGATTGGGTGAGATTGAGTTGCAATTGAGTGATTTAAAGTTGGAAAACGAAAAACTTGATTTTAAGAAGGGGCTTCAAAATTTGAAAAATTGAAATTTTTGACCTTCCTATAATATGTGACAAGGTATGAGAACTGCCTTCAACTGAAGGTAGTTATAATTCATTTTTTACAATTATTCTTACGCAGTATTGAGTGACAAATCCAATGGACCTAGAAGCATTTCTCTATCTAGAAAATTGCATATGACAAAGGTTTTCAAAGTTGAAAACGAAAAAACTTGATTTTAATAAAAAGGCTCCAGAATTTGGGGATTGAAGCTGTTGCTTTTTTTTTCTGTTTATTCCAGAAAAGTTAGCATTTCCCAGGAAGAAATTAGTCGATCTAATAATTGCCTGGTCACCTGATACCCGACCCGAACATTTTTAATTGAAATAATTTTGAAGGCACGATGATTATTGTTAATAATTCTAATAAGTATACTGATTTTTGGAGGCCTGCCCCGATCATTCTCTCATTTTGTTTATCAGAATTTGCTTTCCCACTTCTACTAATTTTCTGCATAAAATAGTCAAAATTATGAAAATACGGTAGAATAGAATTTAAAATTTTTTATATAATAAACTGGAGTGTGTGGGAAAATAGTTGAATTCTTCTAGACTTTGAAAACAGTAATACTGAAGCTGAAGTGCGCATGAAGAAAGCATTTACCTAAAAAACTTTTCTTAATTTATGTTATCACTCATCTTGAAAAAGTTACATGGAAAATATAATCATATCGGTACGTCTACTTGTACTGTACAGTGTACATCTTAAATTTTAGTCGACAACAGGTTATAACTCAACATTCTCATAGACTAAATTAGGTAAAAATGACAAATACAGGTATACCAGGTGACATCCATTTCAATTAAATGATATGATTTGGAAAAATATATCTAATTGTTTACTTTAAGTACTTATAATTAAAACAAACTGAATTTTCTTTTTGTTATAAATCCTAACATATCTTTCACAGCACATAAAAGGTATGAAATTTTCTTGGACAATAATTTAGGTAACAGTTTAATTTATTTCAAATCCTTCTTAATGCCAATACTTCATACAAGGTGTGTGAAAAATGTTTTCAGCACGAGTAGGCTGTAGAGTGAGGTAGTGTGTGAGAGAGATTTCTAAAAAGAACTAGGAACAAGTGTCTGTATGTGAAACCCCTTTGTGAGTATTGAAAACTGCTTGCATGCGCCTCTCAAGAGCCTTGAAGCACTTAAAAAAAATTTTTTTTTGGTGTTTTCAGTTTTTATTACCATTTACCGTTTTTATCGATGTTTGCGCTCGCAAACATCGATAAAAACGGTAAATGGTAATAAAAACTGAAAACACCAAAAAAAAATTTTTTTTAAGTGCTTCAAGGCTCTTGAGAGGCGCATGCAAGCAGTTTTCAATACTCACAAAGGGGTTTCACATACAGACACTTGTTCCTAGTTCTTTTTAGAAATCTCTCTCACACACTACCTCACTCTACAGCCTACTCGTGCTGAAAACATTTTTCACACACCTTGTATGAAATGTGCGGAAAATTAGTACCTATCAAGTTTATAAATAGGTATTATTATTTTTCTTTATTATTGCTGTTACTAAATGTTGATTCATATTTTTCCAAAAATAAATCAGAGAAATAAACAGATTATTAATTTCTCCTTACCTAAAATTTATTCTCATTCTCAGTTTCTTCAAAAACTTCAACTTCATTCACTCCAAAACAACAAACTTCAACTTCATTTACCCCAAAACAACAAACTTCAACTTCATTTACTCCAAAATAACAAACTTCAACTTCATTTATCAATTTTCTGACATATTATCAACTTTTACTGCTTTGTGAAAATAATTCTTAACAATTACGGACAGCAAGGAAAATACAAAAATCTGATATAAACCTGAAGGACACCTTCCGACATATTTGTTAATATATTCCAAATTGTTAACATTTACTAAAATAAAACTGTAAAAACCAATAATTTGTCGCTATTCTCGCCGATTTCTAAAATCTTAAGAACCCGGCGGAAATGTTAAGAATTACTAATTCTTAACTTTTACTCTGACATATACATAGTTGGGGGTGAAGGTAAAAGAAAGACTTAGAAGAGAAGAAAAGATATTGTTCATTCTTTTTCTATGCACCCTCGAGGGGGGTTGGGCTGCGAAGCGGCCAAGGGGCAAAGCCCCCTAGTAATGTTCTATAATATCAATTTATTATCTTGAGACCTAACTTTATTGAAGCAGTGTTAAAATGACAATTTTTTTCCCCGAATCTCTTAAATTTTTTAAAATGGACGTAGCACTTTTGGCAATAAAGTATCGCTTTTTTTCATTTTTTGACTTGACAGCTACTTTTAGCTCATTTCTCGCAAAGCTGTTATCCGACTTGACGTATTTTTTCATAGGTCACATCGCATTTGAAAATATTCCTATATTTAATAGGTACAATAAAATCACATATTTTAAAAATATATAATGGTGTTACAAAAAAGGATTTGCTAATAGAGTATATAGCTGTCTACTTCAGTATCTATCACTCGTCCAAATTCAGATACCAGAAGATTTTTGTTTGTGTCATCATCTTCGAAACACCTCTACTTCTCATACCCTCTCATACCCATATGGGTATGAGAAGTAGAGATCTTCAATTTAAAGTCCAAAGCTCCTATCGAGTTAAAATCTCTTAAATTCTGTTTCTTACAAATCTGACTCACGATTTTAAAGACATTGTGAAAATTTTCACGTAGGTCTATCCACCAACGGTACTTACATAAATTTTTTGGTTTACGTGTTAAAATATTTTTTATTCGTTTATTTTTTATCATGTCGTCGGTAAATTTGTTCAGATAACAACAGTGTTGACATCGGCTCTCTGTAGCATTAAGTTCTCGTATTTCATACTTTTTTTCTCTCCTTGTTCTGGAACAACTATCTCTCATCGACTTTCCATGTCCACTTTACTTGCTCCGAAATGAAGACCGTAATAATTTTATCTCTTTTCTTATAACTTACAACCAGTTATACCACGTAGATGTGTATCGTGTGTACAAAAAAAAAAAAAAAAAAGTGGCAAAACTTAAATTGTAAATCAAATCGTTATAACCAATGCAAAATGCCTAGGTACATTATTATTTTTTTGTGTACGGGTAAATAAAGTAGGTAAACCAATGTTGACGCTATTTTTTAACAAAAAACATATTGTAAATTATGTTGACAAGGCTTGGAAATTTTGCTTCGATTATTAATTTAGAAATTCTCAGATGTTGTGTTTGACTTGAGATCACACAATGGCAATCCAAAATGTAATGCATATTTTAGCTCATGCTAATTTTCTCTATGTTCTGAATATCTTATTTTGCTAAAGGATCACAATAGTGAGATTGATAAGTTAAAGATGTACGATATGTCTCATACTCGGTGACCTGAGCAACTCCAAAGACCGTAAATAGTGAAGTATCGTCAAAAATAACAACTGCCGGGGTGCAACCCGCAGGATCCATCTCAAACAGCCTTCTCACCTTATTTCTATGCAATAAAAAAATAAAAAATTCTTTCCAGGGGTATTTTAATTCTTTTCGCACCCTGATAAGTCACTGTGAATATTTTAAAATATCGAAGGATAAATTTTCAGATTATGATTCAAACTGAGTCTGTCTTGAATTTTTTTTTCTTCAATATTTTCTTCCCTCTTAGATCAGCATTGACGAGTCACTTATTATAATATACCGTTAAAATTCCCTGTCTCTCACTCGCGAGCTAAATTTCCAAAACTTCATCTCATTTCCACACGCGCAAAATCATGACGACTTATGGTAAAACTTGTAGGTTCAAAAGATATACCTGTTAATTGTAACTAAAGAATGGAGCTAATTACAACATAATAATAATAATAATATACTCGTAAGTAATAATATAAAAAAACCAAAGAGAATAATAAAAATATAAACGCCAGCGCCCAAATATAAAAAAGAACATTATTGTTTTGGTATACTATAGGTACACATAAAGCATCTACTGTATCCGTATATGTGGGCAAAAAAAAAAAAAAGAAAAAGAAAAAAAAATATCGATTTTTATCGTTTCTGATGAAGACGTAGCACATCGTTTAGGAGAAGAGACACATTGTTCCACAGAAGTCAAAATCAATTTTCTCTCCAAATCCTCGGCGCACGATCGGATCTAATAAAAATCAGTAAACAAGTTTGGAGTGGAGGCTGTGGTGGTTGTCTTATTTGTGGATTATCGCAGAACCGGATCTCCGGTCCGCAGCAGATCCATTCGCTCCATTAATACCATCATTTTGTAACTGTACCACAAGAGGTATACCTTCGGTACATATGCATAATATACCTGGACAAATAAATATTTTTTCCATTTTTTTTCTCCTCGACCTCTTGCACGCTATACGGTAGATATAATCATAAAACATGTCTAAACATTTTTAAGTGACATGTTTTATTGTTTTAGAACGTTTCTCTCTGTCGCACACACTGTTTCCACCTTTCTGCCTGCTATTCTTCAGCCTTTAAACACGTTCACCGACCGATTTGAGGCAGGCCCCAAAGTTATGGAAGGTACCACACAGACGAAAGTCCTAACCAAATATTAACTCAATTCCAGAGTCCACCAGGTGGGCCACATTATAACTGCAATGTCGTCGTCTTTTTTTCTCTTACCTTCATATTCTCTCTCACTCTTCACCTAATCTTTTTATATCCGTAATGTATTCTTGTCTTCATCATTCACTCTACTGATCTATCACCGACTTATTTTTCTTAGCATTTTGTGAACAGATAACTCACTCATTCCTACCAGCTCTTCACTTTACTCGCATACGCAGCCTCTCAGCTGTGGGTCTTTTAGCATGTGTGTTGATGGAGATGGAGTTGGTACTGAACCACTTCAAACGTATTGTTTTCCACGAATGGCCGGGCAGAGGGTATTTATATTTATGCTACTCTCAAGCACGTACTCTTCGTTGTTTGTTTTTCTTATTGTTTGGTCAAAAAGGAGTATCCACCACTCCATTACAATAAAAATTTGTATACTTTGGCTGTATATGAAACATAAACCCATTAAATGAAACATTCGTCCAGAAGGTGGTAATTGATAATATTCTTTGCTAGTTTGTAGTGTGCCAACTGCAAATCACAAATTCTGTTACCATTAAACACAAAGGGTCGAAAAATTAATAAAACCCAAAAATATTTACAATAACCTTACCTCGATTGTAATAATCATAAGTCCTAACTATGGTTATTCGGAAATAGAATTGTTAAACTTTTGAATTTAAAATTACAATTCGAAACACCTTTATCTGCAATAATTATGCTCAGTGTATTGAAATGTTTTCAGTATATTCCTCTAAGTATCTTTATTAATACCACTGGGTCGAAGGTCACTTTGTAAGTTCGATACCTTTACATTTTTATCAAAATAAATTTTTCACAATTAGGTCACTTTTGGAGAGAAACGCTTTAATTTTTCTGATGTACAGATATGAACTTCTTAACGAGTTGCTATTTCATTCTGCTAAAATTAATTCCTCTAATCCTCTTTTCTGCATTCCAGAGTAGGGTCAGTTTTAAGCTATTTTATCGCGTCTTTTTTCTGGAGGTAAACTTGAGTTTCCTATTCACAGCACTAATAAATATCTAAACTTACTGCAGCCGAGTAATAATGTGAACATCTGAACTGGACAACGAGTATAAGCTATACTGAGCATAATAAAGTCATTCATTTCCTATACAACAATAAATTCCATTATTTACGAATACTTTCGAGATTGGACTTTTAACTACAGATGCTAAAAAGTAAATGGACAGAAGCAGAAAAATGTGACTCAGATGCCATATAACTCCGTCAACAGCCATCGAGTAGCCACGACACTGAAGGAAGAATTGCGAAAATATCGCGATAATAAAATTTCAGTTAGTTATTAAAAAGTGAAAAAAAAACTGAGCTATTTGGGTAAAGGTTACGAGACAACAGACAACACAAAAATTGCACCACGTAATTTTTTATGAACGAATAATGCTTTATAAGAGGTATAGCCTTCTAAAATCTACCCCTGAGTCATGCCATTGGCAATGACTCACGCACAAAATTCGGCATATAAAATAGGTTTTGCTGAAACGTTCAGCGAATAGAAATCACAATTTGGTAGCTACCGCATTTACTGGCCATTCGCCCAAAACCAGACAATGCTCCCAAATAAAATTCTTTCAGAGTGCATAATTTTCATAAAATTTTCCACCCAAGTAAAAAATGGGCATATCAAAATTCAAATCATTTTTCGTGTCTGGTGAATAGCAATTTTCACTATTATTCGTGAGAAAAACAGGACAAATGGAAAGACAGTTAATAACGAACGTCATAAAATGTGATGATTTTTACTATTTTTGTAGTGACTTTTCTGCAATTTCAAGGGTCTCATTTTTCTTTTAAAAAAATAATACCTGGCTACAAATGATTATTTTTTTCAGAAGCAACTCTCGATTGGCTTTGAAGAATATACTAAGGTCATTTTTCCTAACCCAGGAAAAATGTATGTAGAAAAAATTTAACGGTGAAAATATTAATTCACTACTTTCGTTATAATCTGTAAACTACATTTTTACATTTTTGCCAATTTCGTTTTGCATATAATCTCACATTCGCACATCATCGTTGGGATATTTTTACCCGATATCAATACAGTTTCATGATAAAAGGTTGTGTGATTTGATCGAGAATACGTAGTTTTTAATTAGATTGCAATATTTTTTTAATTGGCAAGTCCATTGTGTGTTAAACACATTGCCTCCGTTATCTAACCGAAAAACATACCGGATTCATTTGATTATATAGGTATTCGAAACGGATAGATTATTGTTTCTTATTATCAGTCAGCGACTGAAATTGAGGAAGTTCGATTTAAATTAAGGGAAGTCGGCTTTTAGAAGAATAATTTCGAGGGTATTGACCTTTTTGAAATCTTATTGGATTTTAATATCTTGCAGTTTTTTGTCCATAAATGGAATATCAAATCCTACTGAGCTGCCTATTCCAAATAAAGCACAAAAAAAGAATTAAAGTTGATTATAGTTTTTAATAAAAGAATATTTTCGAGCCTGTCTAGGGAATTGGAATGCATTTGGATGACAAAATGAAAATTCTTGTAGAATCACCTACCAGAGATGTAAGCAGAGAAAGGTAAGTGAGCCTAGCCCTCCTAAAAGTCTCGGGTATCAATACTACCCTCCCCCCGCACTTGCATAACTTACAAAATCTCAACATACTATTTTTCAAGTGGCTCATCCAAAATTGTTTTCTGGGTTCATTACTGACACCCACTCATAGTCAAACACTCATAAATATATTTTATCTGTATTCTGTGCTTAGAACAAGTCTAATTTTTTTTTTCGTACTTCTATGGGCCCAGAAAAATTAGAAGAAATTCAAATTCCCGAATTTCAGTTATATTGGATCGCGTGTAGAGGAAAGTCGCAAGTCGAGGATTCCATAGGAGCCTCGTGAATGCTGAAAATCAGGAATATCTTCCACGAATCCAAAACAAACGGGTAATTTATAAGTTAGCCTGCAGATAGAAGCAGGAAATGACCATAAGTTCCTAAAATTTCATGACCACTGAATCGGTTCTCATGCTCACCATGCACGCGTCGTAATTCTTCTCCATGCTGCCTACAAATCATCGCCTCACCCCTTCTCTGTCCGTGGGATGGGGGGGGGGGATCATAGTACGGGTAATACATCAATTAAAACGGCCTCGTCGATAAATTATATCGAACCGACTAACAACCGCAGACTCATCTCGATCTCAATAAAATAATAAATCATCGGGGAACGTGTTATTTTTCTACTTTTCTTTCAGAATTTTTAATAAATACCGTCAGCGGCGGTGAACTTGTTTTTATAATTTCAAGCAAAAAAAGAAACAAATGCGAGGACGAAGGAAAATAAAAAATCAAAGGAAAACCTGCCATAAACGATTTTCAGGATCAGCAGTTTTGTCTTCTCACAGGTGTCTCAGAAATATCAGTAATCTATTAATCAAAATTGATTTCTGAGAAGAGAAGACGCAGTAAGAAAGGAAATTCTGCTTCGGCACTGATAATGCCATTCTACAAATAAATAAAAAATTGGATAACAGCGAATAGCATTTTTTTTTTCGTCTATTCTTCGTCGGTATAGTTTCATAAAAGAATATATTACGCAACAAGAATTGAAAGTGAAGAGCGTGATAGGTACAGTTTGATAAGAACGTTGATAAACCAAATACTGGAATTATGCCAAACTCACATTTGAGAAAAGTATTGTTGTAATACCGTATGAACTTCCTAGATACCCATAAGAGCATATACAATGAAGATCTAGATTTTTAGTTCGGGATTGAAGGCGATCAAAACTAGTTTTTCACTTCCAAATCCAACTCTTCAACTACATACCAATTTTTCAACAAAAATGTTTGTTACAAAAGTCATTCTTCATCGATTCGCTGCAACTTTTGTCCACTGAAATTTTTTGTATCTTTCAAGAACTGAGATAGGGTATTTATTCGAACAAAAAAAATTTTAAAACAAAAATTTCTATTTAAGTCACCGTTTTATTATTTTACGTCAAGTTAAATTAATTTATAATGCAGAAAACATTCGCATAATTTTTCATATCCACTAGAATTTTTCAAAATTTCCATACTTCCTTTCGATTCACTAACCCTAAAACTTGAAAACCAGCAAAAGTACAATAAACTGACAACATTCCTTCCAACTGTTTGCACAAAATGAAGAGATCTTTAACCTACCAGATTTATGCTAGCGCATTCTCAGGTGGCCCCAAAATTTCGCATAAATTTATAATTTTACGTACCTACATTCTTCCAAACGTCGAAAAAAAATTTTTATTTTCATTTACAGTTTTGTAGCTGTTGTCATCTGGTCGTTTTGTAACGTTCTTTTTTACGCTACTCAAAAATTCTAAAATGTGACCAAAAATGAATTAAAAAACTACTCCTGAAGTTGGCAGAGGAAAGAGAAAAAGCGGAGTAAAAAGATTCTAATTAGTTCTAATGCTCTTTGCCCCATCATCGGCACTCTTACGTGGATGCTAAAATTTTCGACATTTTTATGCGGAAAAATATCGCATCGTCAACATTCAGATAAGAATTTTTACTACACAACCTGTACTTATGGATAAACGAAAAGTGTAAAAAAGCAAAAGAAAAAATTTAGCCAAAAAATTCCAAACGGCCTCTATATGGCTGTCGATGTCGTCTAGATAATTTGCATATTTTAATTTACTTTCTCTAAGCTATTTTTTCTCCCTCTTTCCAAGTTTTGGTATTTTACACACTCGAATCTCTCGACAGACAAATTATAACACGTTTAATGGTTTTCTATATCTTCTTTCTCTTAAAATTCTTCCGTTTTCTGCTACTCTGTCCGTCCATATTTTGGTTGCATTTTTAGGTATACTCTATCTTGTTATGGTATTTGAAAATTCCTTCTTTATAAATAAATTCATTTTGAAGATCGTAAATTTAGCCTATCCGGTTTGATTTGCGAGCATGCTTTCTTTTTTTTTCTTTTTTTTTCTTCTAGTCATATCGATTCGTGTATAGGTCACTGAGCGGCTACAATTGAAAAATAATGAATATGTAATACACGAGAAAATTTATGTCTCAGTATCTATTAATCACTGCGTAGTATATGTTAAAGGTAAGGAAGAAAAAGGAAAAGAAAAAGAGGAGGGATACGTAGATATTATTCGAACATGTAGACTGTCGTGTAAGAGTTTGTATAAACATGCTGAAACACGCAGAGTCCACCAAGAACGAAGATGATTGTAAATAAAATTTAAAGTAGAGTTAGTTCGTGTTGAGTTTTTTCAAAGTTCGCCCTTATTTGTCTGGTTGGGAAGATATGTGTTAGTGGACCAACGTCTGAGGTCATTGAAGTTCTGTCTGAGTTCTATGCAGAGGTATTGAACATAATCAACATAATATTAAGTTCTCAAGAATCGGAGCCGATTAGTTAAGTTTTATTCGATGGGTAAAGGCGGAATAATTTTTATCATCCTCTTGGGAGGAAAAATGTATAAATTACAATGAAAATTTGATGACGATGTGTCCCATCATTAATATGATGTAGGTACGAGTACAAAGTTTCAAATCCATTCCAATAGACCTTAGAGGAAAAACTGATATTTTTCATTTTGAGAAAAGTTTCTGGCAATGGAAACAGATTTTTAGCACATTATATCAAGGTGTATATGAGAGGATGAGATGAACATATTCACCCAAGTTGAATTCTCAATTTTTTTATTTTTCCAGTCATGTGAATCTTATTTTTCGAATCAAAATTTTCTGGATTTCCATACATAAAGTTCAGACACAAGCATCCATTTCTTCTGAAATTGAGTAATAATCCATTACGCTCGTTTCCATTTTTCCGACTCCAGCTATACTAACACAATTTCAAAATGAAACGAATTTCCATTAAAGGCGAGGAGTGAGAAAAATGATATGTTGATTTTTCTCCAACCCCTGTAAAGCCTGCTGATTCTCTCGTATAGAGGCAATTCAAGTTACAACTTCATCTCAGCCTTTTACCACAGAAGATACAAACAGCAGAGAAAACGGGCATAATAAAATTATTTTGCTTTACAGCGATAAAGTTGGCGAAATAAAAACCTCCCCCCACCGCCTACGACTAGGAATGGCATTTGGCCAAGGATTGGGGTGGAGTGCGAATAATTTGTCACTTCATCGTAAACGTTGTCAAACTTTTAGGCAAAGGCCATTACAATCGAGATCGATGGTGGGTGAGCAGAGGGACAGAGTGAGTACAAAACGAGATAATCGTATTGCGTTGACGAAAATTCCGTGTATAAAAAAAAAGATTTTTTTCTGGAGGACTGGATAATCGTTTCATCAAATTAACTTCGAGGCCATTTCGTCGAATGAATGAAATTTTTGTGATAGGGTGGTCGTCGAAGGGGCTCAAAGTTGAAATGGCTATATACTCGTAGCATTAGAGTAGAAGATCGTGGTTCTTACATTGGCAATGAATTATGGTATTTCATTAGTTCTAAGTTTTCTACTTTATTCAATTTTCAGAGAAAAAGTCACAAGTTTGAAGCAACCTTGAAATTAAAAATATATTGGGCCAAAATTGTGACTCAGATTTATATTTATATTATTCTTAATACTTACTGAAAAATTTACACTCCCAAATTATTTCTATGCTCGTATGTAGAAAAAATTGACCAAAAATATAAATTTTTGTCAGTATTTGAAGTGTAATCGACTCAGTAGCAATAGGAGCTGCGCATGTGCAGAACCACTCAGGTAAAATTCATTCCAACCTATGGCTTAACTTATTGGAGTATACTTTGTGCAACATTTTTTCATAACTAAGCTTGCGCTCCCCAAATGGCCACTGAGATTCTCAATTTAGTGTTTCTTAATGGAAAATGGTATATCTAACCATCTCAGATTGTAATGAACCTTCTTCTACTTTTCATTGAATGTACATTCCATCTCCTCGCACTAGTTCGGTGACATTTTCTAAACTTTTCCGAAAGGAAAATTTCACGCTTATCAGCAAAGAGTTTTTTTTTCTACAGATGACTACCCATATAATAAAGCAAGCTTAAAATGTACGGAGTAAAAGCGAAATGAAAATTTAAACGGCAGTCATTCGAAGCTAAAGAAATGAAAATAAAAAAAAGGCGGATATTTATCGGATATTAACCGCTGGTTAGCTCTCCAACATCACTTTGCCTGCCATCTTTGAAATTTAATCGTGATTAGGTAATAATGAGAATAAAGATATAAAAACGTCGACCTGGAGGTTGATAAAAAATAATTTCCAAAAAAAAACTTGGCTTTCGCCGCCTTAATTCCGAATGATGATCATTTAAATAATCGTAATTTTTGTTGGGGGCCAATGGAATGCGCTTAGGGACATACAAATGAAAAATATATATGTACTTGGTGTGAGAGAGAGAGACAGAGGAGAGAAATGTGGCTAACTTTTTCTGTGATCCGTCGAATTGATATTAAAAATACGTGTACAAGTGAATACGAGCCACGAGGCTACGGATTTGAAAGCACTGGCAAGATTGTGATGATTTTATCAAGAGTAGCGCGTTCCATAGATGACAGTCGAAAAAATTTTAAAAATTTCTTCATTACCCAAAACTGAAGAAGATGAAATTGCATGGCGCTTCTTGAATGAAGATCATAGAAACTTACAAAATAATCTTTATAAAGTTTAAATAAAAGAATTCCATGACAAAAAGTATAAGCAAATGAGTTCTCAAGTGTTTGAAAAAAAAAATTGGTATAAAGGGTTTTATGCCTGGAACGTGTTGGGGCTGGTCTAATAAGTATAGCAATGAAAATCCTTCGCCTCACCCTCTGTACGTCGCCCTAGAAGAGCTCAAATCTGTTAAAATTTCACATTTTTGAGCTACGAGTATATCTCGAAAACTGTGCCAGATATTCGTCCCAAAGCTAAATAAAAATTTATTCTCCATCAAATTTCCTATCGATTAATAAAAATTAAGGAAACGAAGATTGAAGTTTGGAAAATTATATAAACATACGTTTCAAGTATTTTTCCTGAATAACTCGAAAATTAAAGGAAAGACCTATTTTCATAATCTTCATTGTCCACAGTTCTAAGACATAAAATGAGGTCATTTTTCGTTTAATCGATAAGAAATTTGATGGAGAATAAAGTTTTACTGAACTTTAAAATGAATATCTAGCATAGTTTTCGAGTTATATTTGTAGCTGAAAAACGTATAATTTCAACTTATTTGAGTCCCCTTGGGAGACGCCTCAGGGAGGGGGTTTGGGGGTGGAGGATTTTAACTGCATATTCTTTAGACCAGCACCCTCAACACATTCCAGGCATATAACCTTTTGTACTTATTTTTGCTTTCATTCTCTTCTTTCAAGACTTATTTTCCTGGGCTATCATAAGCGTAAAAAATTACACAAAAGCAAATGTGTATTGCCTGTAATTTTGTGCACATGCTTCAATGAAATAATTAAATTTTTTTCATCTCAAAAGTAATGAAACGTTTTACCATTTAAGGAATGGAAGGTCTGAGGAACATAAAATTCGTCAATCTATAGAGATTGATTTTGAAAAAAGGCCTTTTTGGTATTTTCAGCTTTTTCAGACTCAGCTCTCATCTCATCATTTTTCAAATTCAGGACTCATAAGGAGTTTTTTTTATTTGCCCCTCCTTCCCTTAAAGCTTCTCACTCACTGTATTCGCTGACACTGTCTTCAATTTTTTTAATTGGGCCTGCAACAACCTCTTTGATTCGACCTTTATTGGTCCAATTAAAGATCTAAAATAATAGAAATGCAGTTACACCGAAACATGCGCATAAGTTCATCGCATTCCTCTTTAATTCCTAACCTACCTCACGTAGACCCATATTTTAAACCGGAATTAACTAGTTGCACTTTTTTTTTCTGCCATTTGTTACCAATTCAGCAGACCTTTCGAAGAATTCTCAATAGCTATATAGTCTTAATTTTTTAATGCGAGGAAATATACACAAGTAATACAAAGAGTTGAAGCCTGAGTTGAGAAAAAAATGAGAAAGAATGCGAATAATAGAGAAAAATTCAATTAATCTGGTAGGATTCTTTGGCAAGTGAGTATATTTATTGCTATCGAAATTATGCTTCTGGGCATTAGCATTTCTACTTTAGCAAAGTAATGAGCCACTATTCCATTGTTTTTTTCTGCTCTTGCTTTTAACTTATCTGCTTTTTATTATTTTCTTATTTTCGAAGATAATCGAGAGGCAATCCCAAAGAGAATGTGGTCTGGTGCAGATTTTTGCAGTGATTAATGGTCTGTACGTTAATAAATTCTTTATGATTGAGTGACCGATCAACTGAAAATTATTGGTAAACTCGAGACGAAGATACACTGCGGTATCGCATACACACCCCGAAAAAAAAAATCTTCATATAAAATTTATAAGCTTTCGTGATTTATTTATTAATCTAGTTTTTTCGACTTCGTCGTGAAACTCATCTACTGCTGGAAGATACTAGCTTTTTCTGGAATACAGATTTGCAGCGGAAACCATTAGGTGTTCCTATTCAATAGTTTCTTCACGAATCGTATGTGGGATTTTATTAGTAACATGACATCGATTAGAAATTTTCGAAACAGTTTTTTGCAAACCTGTCCATTAAAATTGAAAAATTGGACCTAAAAAAAAAGGCCTGCATAAAATCTAAAGCAACTGTACGCTATATTCTGGAAAATAATTTTCTCATCACTTTTGCTTAACTTTAACCAGAATAGCCTAAGTTGAATTGAAAATATTTTTAATTAAATTCATACCTTCAAATGCTTGATGACATCATCATCCAGATCCTGATCCAATTCCAATCCTCCCTCAAAAAGTCTGAAAAGTTTACTAACTGGCCATTTGATGGCATCATCAAATTACTCCTTCTCCTGATCCTGCTTCTCCTACAACTCCAGACCCTGTTCCGAATTGTATTAAAATTTTTTGAATTCTTTTTTTGTACAGAAAGATTTGCAGTTTAATTCTGTCTGCAAATCTTGAATTATTGAGTTAAAATAATAAGGAATAAATTTTTATTGATTTTTCTTATATGCAAGTAGAGGAAATAAAAGACCTTTAAATCAACTTCAAACGAACCAAATATTTTTTTTTTAGAAGCGTCTGTCCACTTATTTGGAGTATAATAAGTTATACAACAAAAATTTATAATCTCGGTTTTATTTTTCAACTTAGAAATCTGTGGGAGAATCAATTTTTAAGCTAGAGAGATTTTCATTGAATCACTAGCTATGTTATTTAATACAGTACTTATAAAAATGTAAAACAAGTTTATCACTTTTCAAGTTGAGACATAATTTCCCAGATTTCTTCTCTTTCAGCTTACCTATAATAGAATGTTCAAAAATGCAACCCACTCGCAAAAAAAATCTATTATACCGGCTAATAAAGAGTAAAAAATAGAGGTTAGTAGTCCAAGAATCGGGCTACCAAATTAACCATCAATTAAAGTTATTTGTCGAGGTAAATTTCAACACCCCGATAGTGATCTTGGTCATGTCTAGCTCGTGGATCCGTATTTTATGTCGAATTTCTCGACCCCCGTTTGCAGTCGCCCTCTCCGATCGCAATGCCGATTCACGTAAGGATTGAAATTCCAACCGGTTAATTATGTGCTCGATCGAATTCCTGTCCATCGTTTTGCCTCCCATTCGGCAGCTCGCCTACATTTTATTAATTTTCATCGTGCTCTACGAGAATCACGATAAATTGTTTTGTTAGTTAACGAGTAAATTATGTACCATTAATCACGCTCACCAAAAAAGAGGAGATGAAAAAAAAAGGGTACGTTTAGTTAAAGAATTTTTTTTTCCCTTTTTGAAGAGTAAACGAGCTAATTATAGAGCAACGTTGAGATTAGCCGACTAATTAAATAGTAGCATCTTTTTTCTTACCCAAAGGAAAGGGGAGACGCTATTTACGAAAATGTAAATACGAACACACCGAACTGTTATTAAACGTCATAATGACACATTAAACCACACCTGTTTTCAATTCACTCTTTTTTTTTAACTCAGCATATACTTTTTTTTCGATGCTCCTTTGATTTTGAAAACTTTGATTTCTTCTGCGGTTACGTTAATCGAGATGACAAATCGTGCATTAAATTTGTTCATAGTTTATTGAATGGGTCATAAAAAACATGGCTAGGAGACCATCATAAGTTAGCTGCAGGACTAGTTACAGAGAGTGTACGACATTCCACTTCCCCCCTAACAATTTTCAAAAATTGGGAAAAAATCAAGCTTTCCAATCACTAGGTACAGCAAATGTTTAAATTATTGTATACGTCATAATTAAGCCTATCTTTTGCTTTCCGAAGTCCGAAGCTTTAAATTCATGTGCTTTGTTTTTAAATCCGAACTGATCGAAAAATCAAAATTCTCTTTCTTCTCAAGGAGAAATAAATTTTGGACGAGTCTTTAGCATGTTTTCACTGTGAGGATTCTTTATGACTGCCAAACTTTGGGGAAATATACTTAGAAATCACATTTGGTCGAACAATCCTCCTAAGACCTAAAAATCTGCATGTATCATAAATGACACTTTAATTACTTCGCATGCTTTGGTATGTAGTCCAGTTATTATACGAAAAATAAATGAATGAATGAATAAAACACAACTCTCGAGGTTCTTTGTTGGATGGGTGAGTTTCATTATGCAGTATACAGAGAGTATATTAATATAAATCATACCTTTATAATTTCTTCATCCTTAATGAACCTGTTTTGAAACAAAAAATTTTTGGCTTTCGTTCTGTTACTTTCTGGAATGCGAGATGCAAAAGGATTTCCTCGTCCTACCCATCCCTCCCCCTCGATTTTGGGAAGGAGCATAAATATACATCAAATTTATACTTTTATAATTTTTTAAGGTTTTTACAACATGAAAAGGAATAAAAAATTGGATTATGGTTGATCTTGAAAACTATATTCTACTTTGAGCATTAGATAAGTAATGTATAATAACAAATTAAGGGGCGAAATTTCCATTAGGAATGACAAAGACATCAAAACCATTTAGGATCGATAGCACTGACACTGGTTAGTAGTAACATAAGAGTAATATTATTCGTATTTAATGCTAAAATTTTTGGGAAAAATTCAAGAACAATAAGCGTACAAAATTAGGTACCCGCGTCGGGATCAAAAACAAATTAAAATTACCGAAAAAAAATTACCGAAATAACCTTGCCGGTATTAACTGTGGGCTATTTGAATGTACGAGAACTAGTTGACCATTTTCATATTGTAAATAGTAATTGCGTTCGAGTCACGTATTTTTATCAGAAAAGAGAAGAAGACAATGAAGACAATATAAAAAAATAAAAAAGTCGCATGCAAATTCTGCACTATTGCCTTCGTTCGTCGCCATTGCATTTTTTACTCGGCCAATAGTAGGAACTTTTTTGATTTTTCATATGTTAGGGTTGGCAGACACTGGCGAAGTATGAGACAAAGAAAACTTTATCTAGCTGTTTGTGCGTAGTTATTGGTCACTGTGCTCTTCCATGTAGGTAAATAAAGAGTACCCACCTTCGGGTGATTCATCCACAATTCAATTGGACTCTCGCTGTTTTCGAATATTTTTCTGTGAAACGCAGTATACCGCCCAAAGTCGCAGACTGATCACTGATGGCACTCGAAGAGGGCTAGGAGGGCTAAAGCCCTGCTTCAGCATCAAAATTTATTTTAAATAAGTCTGAATTAAAACACATTCTGCGCTCGCGCGGATTTTCTGTGTGATTTCTGTATTTTTGTGATGAATTTAAGACTTAGCCCGCACCCTTGGGAAATTTTAAGGTGCGCCTCTGTCGAGTATTTCAAGAGAAATCGATCAGTTTTCTCGTTTTGGAAGTCAGCTTATTATATTCTTCGCTTCGACGGGGAGCTGACTTTTAATAAAGTTTTTACATGGGTGGAAGTGGACTTGTCTATCTTTAAATATGTAAGATTGATAGACGACACTAGATCGATTGTCGTACAATATCTAATAACCCTTTCTGTATTTCAACTGTCAAATACATAATTCATCCTCTTTAGCGAGAAATAAAAATATTATCTTTCGTTGTTTTCCACCTCTAAATAAAATTATAATGCTCGTGGCTTTTAAATGGTCAACTTTTGTGCAATCCATTTACGATTAATTAACCTTCATCTGCGAAAAAACGATGTAGGTACGACCGTGAATGCTTATCAAGACTAAGCCAACGCAAGTAATAAGATTTATCTCTTAATCTTAATTTTCGACATTCATCGAGGAAGAAGTGGAAAAAAGTGAATGAAATTATTGATTCGAGGAATGAAAACTCACTTTTTCGTGCGTGATAGCACGACAGAACATCTACCTTCTTCTATCTATTGAACAGTAGATATTGTTCTTTCATCATGATAAAGCTTTTGGTTGTAATCCGGGTCTCATTAAAGAATTATATTTCAACAAAATGGGCACGTGCCCGTGTCACTAAATAGTATGGGTCGATGAAAAAGAGAGTTTAAAAAGAAAAAATATATACTCGTATACTCGTACTTAACGAAAATCAAGAAGGGAAGAATTTGCAAAGAAAAACTTTATTCTTATTTATAAAGATGAAATTAGACAGGACACATGCAATATCGTAAAATTTGACTCACCCATCTCATTTCTTCGTATTTTACCAGCCCAAGCTCAAAACCTTCTGATTGCCAAAAAAGCAGCCACGGCCATTTTCAGCAGGTTTTCAACAGAAAACCTTCTATTAATTTTGGCCTGACTTTCACAAAAAGGTATGGGGGACATACATAGTTATTCATTTCATGATCTCAGGATCTCGTATTATTATATTTATTTATTTCATTTACACATTTATATACCTATGGGGGGGGGTGGTATATAAATTGTAAATTTTCATTTTAAAAGCCAATTACAGCAAAACTACCAATCAGATCAGGCTGAAATATGAACTGTACATCAATTCAAGTCTTGAAGGTTTACCATTTAAATTTCAAGTCAATCCGTTCATTGGGTTTGGAGAAAAGTCATAAATTATAAACTTTGAATTGTTCATGAAATCCCTGTTGTTCTATTTGAAAACCTGCTTTTCTGGCGGGGCTTGCTGCGCTAGAATTTTATTTCTTTGTGAATGGTGTTTTAGGACCTGACGAAGCTAAATCAGCTAAAAAGTAGGTGATAATTTATTTTGAGACTTGACAAATTTTACCATACCGGCATAGATATGCAACAGTTATTAACAGAAACTCGGCTTAATTAATTTTGTAAAAGAGCTTTCAATCAGACAAACAACCCTGAAAAATATTTTTAGCTGCCTTCCGATGACTTCGTGAACAGACAATTTTCAAAGTATTTTTTCGACAAATCCAAACTTCATCGCCATTCTCCATTATAGCATTCGTATCGAATTTGAATTCTCGTTTGACAACTATACATTAAGAACGCGGGTACTATTCGCAGCCTATAACCATTTCATTAGTCTGAAATATTTTCTACAGCTAAACGTTTTTACCTGCTTTGAAAATTCTCACGATATGAACTTCCAACGAATAAGAACAGTTGAGAAAAAAAAAGAAGAATAGGTAGTACCTTTAAATAATTTCTAGCTCCTCGAGTACAGAAAGGTTGGGAGAGCATATTAATTTTCATCTTTGCGGAGTAACGAGTTTCAGTAGAAAACCTGTTGAAAAAAAAAAGTCATCGTCGAAATTTGACATCGTTTCAAAAATATTTAGCCAAAATACGGAGACGACGAACTGAAAATATTTAAGAGTCGGCGCGAGATACCTAGTTCGAGTTTTTTCTTTATGAAATTTTTTCCATGATCTGCCAACAGAAACTAGATAACCTTGATGACACATGATTTATGGAGTACGTCAAAAATTTATGTATTTTTCCAACCTTCTTCACATTAATTTAACGTACCTACCTAAAAAGCCTGAGAAAATCCGCCTGTATCGAACTCTATCGGAATGTTTCATTATTTATTAGTTGTAGTCTTATACACTCGGGCAACTAGTATATTATTATGATTTTAGAAATTCCAAAGTGATTGCCTCCGTTTATCTGCTCTGAGGCGAATCTCTATCTTATTACGTTTATATTCTGGTGGTAAAAATTGAAATATTGAGATAGTTTCTTGTCAGCATAACTCCAGACGTACCTAAGCCTACTCTCGAGTTTGGCATTTTCGTCGAATTTCTATAAAATTATGAATGATGTTGGTTGTTTCTCATGTCTGCATTATATGGACTAAATTTCCAAAAGAATTAAACATTTAAGTATTGCAACGAAAAATTTTCAAAGCTACAATTAGTTATCAATAAAATCAGTGATCAGAGTAAAAAGTTTCGAAAGCTCACCCTATGGGCAAAATATTTTGAAAACGGATCCGTTTTATTCCGGGTTATAATCCGTTTCTGGATTATAACCCGGAATTTTCCTGTTTTCCGGCTTCTAAAACGGATTTCGAACGGATTGTAATCAGTCTTGCCGGAAATGAGTCCGGATTATTTTCCGTGAAGACAGTTTTATGATATTTGTTGGCCCGGGTTATAATCCGTGAAACCGTTTTACAAACGGATTTAGAAAAATTGCCCAAAAATTATCACTGATTATAATCAGGAAATCCGTTTTACAAACGGATTTGGAAAAATAATCAAGATGACAAAAATATCTGCAAATTTTCAGATCCGATGATCGAAAATAAAAACGGACTGACAACGGATAAAATTCTCATTTTCCGGATCATTTTCTCATTTTTTGCCCATCGGGCAGTTTGAAGCATAGGATTTCATGTTAGTATCTGATCTATTTCACTTGAAATATTGACGAGATATTTTATGATTCTTCATTCACATTGCTCACTCTCACTAGCTTTTTTTTTTAAAGTAAAAGTTATATTAACTGATGTCATTTAAAAATAAAGAATCTAAATTCTTACCTTGTATAGCGTTTGAAATATTGGCGGTAGCGCAGTGTATGATGCACGAAATGTTCAGAACGATGATAAGATTGTAATTATTTGTTTTCTGAAAAATATAATAAAAATAATAATTAGCCAATCGCGGTAAATTAAAAAAGGATGCAAACATTTCTTTTCCACAATAGTTTCCCTTGGGCTATTGTTTGGGATGGTGTTCAGGCCCATCCGTCCAAGTGAGCCACAGAAAAATATCTGTTCAACTTTGGGATTAATTGAATAAATCTGAGGCTTCAGATCATCAGGCGCTAGCACTGATCAATTATTGCTAAGCATTCGTTTACAGAGTTGACACTTTCCTACAGGTAGGGTGGTCTGCTGATATCGTTACAATGCTCGAATAATCGCACAACTGCACCCTTGGGGGAAAAAGTTTCCAAGATTCTCTGTGGGAATGGTTGAATTTTCGAAGTAAAACTGAGAAGCATTTTTTTTCGTGGAAAGGGTAAATTCCACCCTTATGCGTAGAGCCGTCTGTGCTACGATCATTTTTATTTTCAATACCTAGAAATGGATAAGATACCTACTCGAGTTTATTAATAAAAAAAAGAAGAGAAAAACCAGTATTTTCAGCAATAAATTGAGCTGTTCAAAGTACAAAATTGTGAAACATAATTCTTGTTATGGCCAATGATCCGTGAAATTTGACATAAAACCACAAACAGATATTATCGAAACTTTGATCACAGCTGAATAGGTGAAGTTTAATTCCACAAAACCAGAATATAACACCATGAGGAAAAATTGACATCTCTTTTTTTTCCAGATAGCTGCAAATGGCGTAAACGTCAAAACAAAATATTCGTTTGAAATATCTTCATTGTAGCCTACCAACACCAAACTCAAATGATCCAAGTAAAATTGCACAAGTTTTCGATTGTGAAAATTGTTTTTCTCAGACACGGGTGATGAAAAAATTTTATATTACTCGAGTGTTCGTAAAGTCGTAGATCACACAGATAGATATGGATATTTTGGTTGAGAAGGGCACCAGTATCTAAGAATCGATTTTCAGATCATATCTTGAGATAATTCAACCGCCTTTTTTTGGTCAGAAAAAAATTTTGAAATGAGTGTTTTAACGTTTATAAACCACCTTAAATTAATTTTTTTATTCGAGATAAAAGAGTAAATATATTAATAGTTGACATAATCACGCTTCGTAAATAAAAATCTCTTCAAAGTTCACAAAACTATAGGGAGATGCTGTATTATTAGATCAGAACCGAGATTAACGGTGATATTCGAAACGTAATATTATGTTTTTTCATAAATGTAAATTTTATTTGGTAATAAATGAGAGTGTCTGAGAGCAAAAAACAATTTCCAAGTATTCTCGATAGTTTTTCTTAATGCCTGATACTCTATGACTATTGAAAAACTTTTAATAGGTGTACCCAAATAGTTTTGTAATAACAAGTATTTTTTAATATTGAATTTAAATAGTTTACTTTTCCCCCTCTCTTTTTGTAAATTGAAAAGAGGTTTTTAACATGAGACAAAATTCTAACATAATTATTATTCTAAAATTATTCTTTGCAAGAAGAGAGTGATGAAATCTCGAGAATATAGATATACTCAAATCTTTAATAATATTATTTAAAATGTGAATTATGTATCAGTCATAGCAATAAGTATTTTTATCTAATAATAGAGTATATGTGTAAGTGGTATAAAAATGAATCTACCTTATGCCTTTTTACCCCTAGCTCGGGGGCAAATATTTTGATTCAAACGTATGTACCCCCTTTCTACGTACTCGACATAATACTCAATTTTCGTCTAAATTTATTTACCTAATTACATTAACTTATCTGGAAAATTTTCGCAAATTTTTCATTTCACTGTGTTACTTTTACAAAAACCAGATAAACAATTTTTTGGCTTTTTTTAGACCTAAATAATAATTTTTTATCATTCGGCAACTAACTGATGCATTTTCCCTTTTAGAGCGCAAATGGTTCTCTTCAATTAAGGGGTGGTCCATGTTTGTACCACTTATTCTATCAGAATCAATTATTGGATTTTGTTATTTTGTTGGTACCTATGTATTTAAACAAAAATAATTATGATTAGTTTGTTCAAGTTACACGTATTTTTAATTAAGGTCGACTTGATTCGAGTTTAAACCAATGTAGGTAAATTAAATGCGATTCCGTCTTCAAAAATGGTAAAGTTTTTTAGTAAGAATGGATCGAAAACTATGAAGAATTTAAGGTCCATTTAAAACCAGACAAAAATACCGACTATGGGAAAAAGTCAATTGTAAAAATGTTAATTTTTTCCTGCGTCCTTCCATTTTTCACTGGTGAGAGTATTTCTTCGGGGATCACGAGGAGAAAAAACCCATTAGGGCTGTATATGGGAAAATAGACGAAAGGCACGTTTTCTGAATAGCAGCTTTTCCAGCAACCCAAACAGACGCATGTTTTCACTTCCTCGTCAGTGCTTTTCTCTCTGCTCTCTGCATTTGTCTGCGTTTCTCGTCTCCCACGCGGATATCTGGCGCCTGAATTAAAATGACAGCCAAAAGGAATGAAGAAAAGTCGATTTTTCGACAACACCCTCTTACACTGCCATGAAATGTCTTGCGGTTTTTTTTCCTCAGATACATTCATTCTCAGTTATATTGCTACTCAGTTTTGCCAGATTTTACTGATACGAATGAGCAAACAAACGAGAAGATAAGTTCAAAATCCTTTATACCTCTTACACCTTCGGCGAAATTACCGATTTTTAACCAACCAAAAAGCAGTACGAGTAGAGGTGGTGCTCAATTAGATTTCAGTCTTCTCATTTATCTCAGTAATTCTGACGAAATGTTATGCAGAATTTCCTTTGCCATGGCCACTGAAAATGGCCGATAAAAAACCTTAAAATCACTTGACAAAACCAGTACACCACACAAGGTGATACTTCAGAGCTTGCATGAGTTTCAAGAAGTGAGCCAAATGTTCAGCGTTGAATGACTTTCCAAAAGTCATGTAAAAAAGTTACATCCTTCGTATTGCAAAGAGCCTTTTATTATGGGCGTAGCGAAGTTAGAAATTTTGGCCTTAAAAGTTTCTCCTGCATATCCAATGTCATACTAACATACTTTCTGGGTTATATACTGAAAATTCCAACAAAATGGCGGCCAAACTTTTTTCTATAAAAATCAAGCTATACCACATTTTTGTAGAATCGACCATGTGAAATCCACGCCCATAGTATGAACACATCATTTTGAAGTAAAAAGGTATTTTTGCCCAACCTCAAAGGGTATTCTGGGTTACTTCGATTTAATCTTGCCCGCAGAATGTTTCAAAAACAAACCACAACAATAGCATTGTCTGCAGATGAATAGCACTCTCGAGCTCGTCATATTGTTTGGTGCTTCCCAAAATTTCACTCGCCAAAAGATGATTCGGTACCGGCTACAATCGAATAGATAAATAAAAGAAACATTTATTGGAGAATCTTGACATAAAACAACCTGCGAAATAAAATGCCAGACAATGGTGAAAAGGAAAAGTGAATTGTTGAGATTTCGCCACCCTCTCCTTGATAAACATTCGTAGCACACGACGCAACATTGTTGGTTTTTTCCCCCAGTTTTATTTCTTTATTTCTTCTGTTTTCTGTTCAGGTAGTATGTTTTATAAAATTTTTAACCACTCCAAGAAGACGTCGAAAAGGTAATTCAAAGGTAAAAAAGAACTGAGGGGCAGATATTTCATGCATGGAGTGCTTCCGGACCTCAGGGTATCTCTTCGGTATACACTTCCTCAATGTCTCCAAAGGTAGCAAAACCTTTCTTCTTTTCTTTGCGTGTTTTTATATACCTTCGAAACAAAAATAAGGTGGTTAAATATAAAAGCGAACTGAATGACTTTTTTCCATTGTGGAGACAAGAATCTTCTTGTTCTCATTCTTCTGTTATTGCTATTAATGAGATGACTTTTATATATTCTTTTTCTCTCATTTCAGGCGCCTATAATTTATGATTTAAAACTATTTCACCTGTCTAGATTTGGGAAATTACGTTAGTTAAAATTTGGAAAATTAGACTGTGGCAGAGACATTCAACAGTCTAGTCTGGAGTCGATAGTGGCACTTTCGAAACATTTGGAAAGTAAAAAAAAAAAGGTTTCCCTTCAGGATCCTACTCATTCAGTATTCAGTAAATGGAGATCTAAATGATGAGATTTAAAGAAAACAATTTCTAAATTAGCCAGCTATTCTCGAAACAATTTTACATAGCCTTTGATCCAATTTTTAGGAAAATTATTAGCTTCTCAAACATAGATGAATATGTTCTGAGAATTTCCTCAGTTTCAATTGTTATAGCTCTTAATTTTTTTTTTTTTTGACAAATGGCACTTGAAAATTAATTTCGCAAAGGTCACTATTTTTTTCTCTTCAATTTGCCACACCAACGAAAAATACTAAACAAAATGAGAGCGAAAAAATTGAAAACTTTCGGCTCCAGTTGAATTTTTCCAAGTCCTGCGGAGAGAACATTCAGAGCAACAATAATGTAGAGTAACCCGATGAAAGGAAATCATCGCTCATTACCATAGAGAACGTGTACAATCAAAGACATTTTCAAAAAATATATCCGATGATGCAGAATTTACATTTTCCTTCTGCGCCTCCTCATCTATCCCCACGCTTTCAATAAAGAAGGTCTGTGAAAAAATTGCTACTTTTAGATCAGATTCTTCCTACGCCGCCGCAAGAACATTTTCATCAAACTTTCGCTTTCACGTTTCTATATATTGCTATATGTTTGGCTTCCAACCCTGTAAATTTCTTCCCCCTTATGTTACATCCTACTTTATACTCATCAAGCAGAATAACTTTCACACAAATTTTTTACATTATCGTCGTTCCAGCAGTTCAATAAACTGTATCTCCAAATTCTTGAGGGAAAGAATAGAAAAAAAATTTAGTAGTGACAAACAAGACAGGAATTTGAAACAAAATTTAATTTTGAGGAAATCGCATTTGAAGTTTGAATGTGAGCAAAAATGGTGTTAAAATATATTATCTAAGATAAAAAGTGCTAGGTACAAATTTTAAGTTTGTTTATCTACAATAAATAATAACTTTCTCAAACGTGATAAGAAAAGTTACTATATTATAGTCTATACGGTTTGTAATTAATACTATTCATTTCTCTCAATGTAGAACTTATATATGCTACAATTGAAGTGCAATTTATAATTCTGATAGTAAATTTTCTAATTTTGAAAGAAATCAAACTATTACACCAATCAGACTCTCAGGTGAAATTCGATCTTCAAATCAATTTTCAAATCAATTTTTATTTCCCTTTTAAGTGTATATGCTAGACAGAAGTCTGTGATAAATAATTTTGCTGCGACTGCAATTTTCTCATTTACCAGGTCGTATTCTGTTTCTCTCTCCCTGCCTTCGGTGACAAAATAACGTTGATAAGAAAATTTTTTGCAGAATTTTATTCGTCCGAACAAAATTTCATCGCGATCTGAATGGCTGCAGAATTCTCTGCTCAAAAACAATAGTCTAGGTCAGCTCCATTTTATAATAAAAATAAATTTGCCGATGAATTTTATTGTGTTGAGTGTTGACATTATTTATTGCCAACTGTATTTCATCACAAACTGTCCTCAAAGTGCCTGGCCACTGCAGCTCGACATATCAACAAACGAATTCTCCAGCATATTCAACAGATTTATTCTCCAATTTCATCTTTTTTAACATTGCCACATGTCAATGAAATTATTTTACTCATTGAAAATGAAACATAAACATCATTCCCCCTCCCTCATTAATTTTAGTACTGTCTACATCTTCATTTGTTGTTTCGCATATTAAAAATATATACTCGTACATCCAATGAGCATAGTGATGAAAAATACTATAAATTGACGAGAGTGCTTGAATTAAGGGCCAGATACGCGTCAACTGCATAGGTACAAAAAACTTGCAGCTCATGCAAAATATTTGACGGTCCGGACGGTTGTCTTAATTTATTTCATCAAAACAAGATACAAATCTAGTTGTCTGTCAGTCTAAGAGAAACATTTTAGAATTCAAATAGTTCTTTTTTTTTTCGCGAAAACATGAGGCAAATACAATTAGAAGGATCGCGCTTTTTCAATTCAAATTTAATAGATACTTTGTATGAATTTCAACCCTATTTGTGGAGTAGTTTTGTCCTACAGTGCATTACAATATGTTTTTTGTATTCTCGATCTCTCCTCAAACATATCCCTCATAACCAGTTGATTTGGAATAGGTAGTACATTCATGAACTTTTATCTTTTTCAACTATTGAGCTTGAAAGTTGACATTCACATCTTACTACTTTTACCTAATTTATTCAACTTTCATACACTTGAAGATTTTCAACTGAAACTTTAAGCAGTCTACTCCAGTCAACCTTAATACTATAACGATTCATCAATAAAAATATTTGTTATCATTGAAAAATTCAACTTACCCGAGATTTCGCTTCGAAAGTACACATTTTCGAAAATATAACGAATTTTAAACGAAGCTGCTCGAAAATTTACGAAACATACAAATGTAAAAAATGTTGTATTTTGTTACGAAAAATACATGTCGAACGTAAAATTTTCTAAACGATCACACAAATCAAACTGGTTTAATTTTCGTGAGAAAAAATTTATATAAAACATGAAGAAAATTGCGACTTAAAAGCATCAAAATCGATTGAGCAACGAACTGAACTTGGCGAACATCAGGAAAAAAGTTTATGAAGAAATTTCTCCTCAAAATTCCATTTTTATAGAATTTTTTCGCGTCATCGATTTCAAATTGTAACTTTCGTTTACAGCGTGTAAATGTTGCAAATGTTATTCGCGACGAGAAAAGTTTTATAAATTATTTTTCAAAAACCGAATTAAAATTTTCAATTTTCTTACCGAAAATTGTTGTGAATTTTGCGAAATTTCTTGCACACGAGCACGAAAAAGGCAAACAAGAATCGACGTGTTAAGCGACGAACTTTTGCGGTTCGAGTCCGAACGGATTGGCTGGCTATTCGAAATGAAAAACTTTAGAAAAAATATCACCAGCACAGTCTCACAGTGGCGTGTATCATGCGCACACACTCGCAAAAACTCGTATGTCCAATCCTGTATGCACACTCACACATGCACACACGGCTGCAATTCCACAACTACTCCCCACATTCTTCGATCAGGTCCATGCCAGAAAAACTCTCAAGACAGCCATCTCCCACCCCACTCTTTATCTGCCAGATGAGCTCTCATTTACGTGAACTTAGAGGGGTGTTTTCGTATACCTTCGTATAGCTTTCATTACTTCTATGTAGTTCTAGCCATCCAGTTCTTTGGTTTGTAGCAAATACGTCAACGAATCGGAAAAAAAATTTACTCGCACGTAAATTTAATAATTTATTTCGAGGGAATTCTGTAGTACGCAGGAGGAAGAAGGCAACAATTTTCGTGTACCCATGGTGAGAAAGAATTTGAGGGACCTAAGTAGGGTAGATCTTAAGAGGTATAATTGAACTAATCAACTCAAAAAAAGTGACTTTTGAGCTCTATTTTAGATGGTCCTAAAATATTTATTTTTTGAATAAAATTTTCAAGCTCTTTGGGGGCAAAAGGATTTTTGTTATGCTCCAGGATTTTCCAATTTTGTGGCATCAGGATGTTTTAAAGAAGTCAATGAAGAACAAAAAAATATAACAAACTTTTTTGAATTGATTTCTACTATAATCAAACTGTCCCATTTTTCTCATAAAAAATAGTCTAAATGGCTATTCATTTTTACAGCTTATCGCTCATATAATTCAACATCACAACTCAAAATTTGCAATTTTTCAGGAGAGCAATTTTAAAGTTTGATTCCATGAAAAATTGAAGAAAAACAAACTGTTTTGATCCATTCATTGGGTAGTTGATTGAACTAAGGTATGTTCGAAATAATACTAAAGAAACTTTTATTCTAATTATCTTCAAACTGGTTTTATGCAAGTAGAAAGTTCATCATTCAGACTTATGACGTTATTGCATTGAAACTTAACTGCAAGATGCGACATAACTCAAAATATGTCATTATAGTCACTAAATCAAATGACATTATCATATTATTAGCTGAAATGAAGATGCGACCAAACTCAAAATATGTTATTATTGTAACTGAACTAAATGACATTATCATGACATTAAATAAGATAACATTGAGCACCAATGAAAAGTTCAGAATCTAATCTAAGGTCACATATGACATAAATCAAATTTTCTAATGGATTTTGATAGAGCTTTCTGAATGGTAGAAAACTTGGTTTTTCATTTAGCCACAAATTTTTCCTTAAGAAATCAGAGTTTGGAAGCCGTAAGATATGGCTTTAGCTTTCAGCTTTTAGCTTCGGACCTTGAAAATAAAACTTGGGCTTTCAACTTTCAACTTTTGAAATAGAAATTCTGGCTTTCAGCTTTTGCTTGTTTCAATTAAAATTGAATGGCTTCTGGCTTTTCACAAAAATATACTTTTTACAGGAAATTTTATCCTGAATTTGAAAATTTAGGTGAAAATTTTTATTTTTATTTTTTATTAATTATCTGATTAATTTCTCTATTTATGCACTTTAATTTTGTGATTTGTGATTTTTTTTATTTTGTAAAAAGCTAAAAAGCAGTATAAAAGCCATAAAAATACGGCTTTTGCTTTCAGCTTTCCTCTTTTTTAATAAAGCTTTTGGCCTTCTGGTTTTTTCTTCAAAAATTAATGGCTTCTGGCTTTTAGCTTTTAGCTTTTGGCTAGCTTCCAAACTCTGCAAAAAATAGGAATCAGCAATTTTCTATGGTCATAAAAATTACCTTGTTGTATCTAGCAGTATTTCCCAAGTCTCTTCTCATATATTTGGTATTATCATCTTCCATTTTCTAAAAAGTACTAGCATTAAAAGTTAGAAAAAAGTAGTTTTCTTCACAAATTTTTCCTCAACAAATAGAAATGGAGTTCAAAATGGCATCAGCAATTTTGTTATGGTCATAAAAACTACCAAGTTGTATCTAGCACTATTACCCAAGTCATTTTTCATGTAAATATTTGGTATCATCATCTTCTACATTCTATCAAGTAGGTACTGGCATTAAGAGTTGGAAAAAAGTAGTTTTATTTACAAATTTTTCCTCAATAAATAGAAATGGAGTTCAAAATGGCATCAGCAATTTTTTTATGGTCATAAAAACTACCATGTTGTATCCAGCAGTATTGTCCAAGTAATTTTTCATGTATTTGGCATTATTAAGCTCCACATTCTATTAATTACTTGCATTAAAAGTGAGAAAAAAGTAGTTTTCTTCAAGAACTCCCTTTAGCCATTTATATTATTTCTGCCCTTGCTAAATAATCTACTGACTCATTATAGCAATTCCTTTAGAAAAGGAATGTAGCAACCAATTTTTGTAATTTTGCACCTTCATTACTGAAGTCTTGCTTAGAGTAATGCCAAAATAATAACTGTCAACCTTGAATCCTCCAATATGGCAAACGGTTTTTATTCTTTCTGAAAATTTATATTTTTTCACTTAATTTAATCATACTTTGGAAAGTGAATCATCAAATCCATTTTTTGCAAAACAGACTTTTAGAGATATTCGCTTCTTGTAGAAAAGCACTCAATTGTAAATGAAATAATGAAATTTATGATGAACATTGATCAGTTATACTACAATGGAGCTTCAGACATTCACCTGAGTTAATTTAAGAATGCTTTAGCCAATAAGAATACTAAGTTCATCGTGTTTGAAAAAGTTGTAAATCAGCTATGGATTTGTTTGTTCAAGTTTGTTATTATCTGAAAAAAGGGTGCAGAATATAGTGACAAGAGTGACACATGTCAAGATAATTCATACCCTTTTCCAGCTTTGAAAACAAATTTTGTGACAAGAAAGTCACATTTCATTTTGTGTCAAATCATTATTGAATAATGAGAGGATAGGTTTTGTGACAATAACGTCATAAGACAAGATATGACACTATAAGAACTTGAGTTTTAATGCAATAATGACATATTTATACTTCATACACACATAATCTCATTGCTTTAAGAATGCAATAATGTCACAAGTGAAAATAATACTTTCTTGCATTAAAGAAATTTGAATTAATGTTACTAATTTTTGTGATAATAATGTCATAATACCAAATGTGACTGTCTTGAAAAACAAACACAGGTCCATTCTCCAAAATGAACAATGAGCAACTCAAGATAATACAGTAGGCTATTGCTACTAAAACCAAGAACAAAATTGAAATCAACAAAAACGACACAACTGCTCACTGGTGGCCAAAAAATAAAGAGCCAGAAATGATACTCCATCAGTAGAAAGGTACATTGAAGTGCATACTTCTGCTGGTCTTAACTCAAAAATTGTGACGTTGTTGTATTATATGAGCGTTATAAGAAATAAAATGCATATTCGATCCACAACTGCCACTACGCTAATCAAAAGTTGATGCCACACTCATTTACCCTTCTGGGGCTTTGACCCTCCAAAGTCAAACCTCCATTTATGACTCCATCAGCAAGGCAAAGAAAAAGTTGAAATTTACAACATTATTACTTAACATTTTCTAGCAGTATCATTGCAATTTCTTCCTAATGAAGGAAGTAAACCAAGATGAATCATATCCTTTACCACACAAAATGCACCTCTACTTCGGACTTGGCCGCCATTTTGTTGGCTACGCAACGTTTTATCATCATTTGTCCTCTTTACTGGTACATTTTATGGTATTTCTGTATCAGTACTGCTTATGCAACTCGCTAATAAAATAAGTCAGCGACTGTGGAAAGGGTGCATAGAACAGCTTCTCAGATAATGAATATCCAGTGGAATGAACTAAAAACGAGAACAAATATGAAACAATAAACGAATACGAAAGACGGAAAAGCCGTGGCTAAAAAGCGACATTAATGAAACAAACGAAGAGACGAACCTTTTAAAAGGTCTGGAATAGATCTTTTCTTCGTGCGCACAGTTGTCATAATTCATAAAACGCTATAAACTGTACAACTTTAAGCGAACGCAAATAAAATAAGGGGGATGAAAAAAAGAAGGGTTTGTCCTTTTAACTACATGATCTTATTGCTCGTTCATTTGGAAAAGCAAACGACACTAAAAAAAGAAGCATTTCGCCTTTGCACTACAATTTTCTTTTCCATTCGCTTGTCCTTCACTCACCATTCTCGCCCTTTTTTCTGACACAAGAATTCACTTTTTTCCCATTTTGTTTTCCTTTCTTTTTATTCTGTTTCCTTTTCAAATGTGAGTAAATCTTAGTTTTTCTTTTCTTTTTTTTTTCTTCTTTTTTTTTTTCCCGCTTATTCGGTTAGTTTTATACCACATAATAAATCAAGATCGTGTCCAAACGTACAAATTGTTTTGCAATGAGCACTTGTTCACAATTTTTTTTACTCTGAAAAAGTATTACTATAGCTGAGAAATTGAAGCGACAAATTTTATAGTGGTATCTTTTTCAGTTCACTGTTTGTTTATTATTGTCGAAGAAATTCTGAAAATTTATTGATACAGGGAAGAACTTGAATCCGAATACCACGTCAATATAATTTGTAAGTATAGACTTTTTGGGTTTCTGTTTTAAAATCTCACACTATTGCTTCTTCGAAGTTCACTCAAAGAGATGTTTGTCTATTTTTGTGGAGCGAGTGGAATTATGAGAATCAAAAAACATTGAAAAACCTATCAACATTTTTCTCTCTCCCATTGAATTTGGTTTAATAAAAGTAAGTGGCGCACCCTCAAAAGAGACCAAGAAGTTGAAGCTTTTGAGAATGAAATTTTACAAAAAAAATTGTAATTCAAAAATAGATATTTTTATTAGAATTTATGTTTTTTTGGTACCTAATAAAAAGGCTGCATTTTTTCCTTTAAAAATTTTAGGGCACAGTAAATTAAAATCTATGGTTTTGACATAAAATAATTTTGTTCTACAAGTACAAAAATCTCAACTGAATTTTTTTTTCTTTTCCTAAATTTTTATTTTAAATCATAAATATGTTGCTGATTCCACTGACGATTTTCCATGCTGAAATGTGTTTCAGTTTGACGAGTACAAAGAAAAGACATTAGCGCAAATTTATATTTCCCTCATTTAATTTATTACGTGATGATTTTCAATGCATTTTATAAAATTTTTATCAACCCTATTTTTTAATGAGGGCTGCAGGGGGTTTATTTTTGACTAATAAAATTTTATTAAAATATTTTCTGGTCTGTTGATAAGAACATAATTGTTTACCCTTCGGGTTCTGGAATTTTTGTGATATTATTTTTTGGCTCGAACCTTTTCTTGTATATTAGTGGCATAGGGTTTTGGAATACTTACGTTCTTACACTACATCCCTCTGAATACTTTTGTAACTCTTTTTGAAGTCCCTTTGGCATTTCACTTTCAGAATATTCGCTTGTATTGTATTCATATTTCAAAATACTGCTCAATTACCCCTCAGGGGATATCTATCATAGGCAAAATCATAAATAAAATGTGACGAAAGCCAAAGCCTTAAAAAATTTATAGTTCGTCATCTTTATAAAGCTAGATAATTATGTCTTTTTCAAAAATTTTTCAGGTAGCCTACTATGTACTCATGCTCAGATTCACCTGCTTGGAAAAAATTCGTAGGTACCCTCACTTCTACAATCGTCTATAATTCTAATCGTTTCATTCGTCTAGTCTAGAGAATTGCTGAAACAATTCGATAAAGTGAGAAAATAAGTTAGAAGACGTTTTTAAAGATGAAGAAGTACGAGTAGAAATGCTACGAGTAAAAAATATAATTCGCCGTATACTTTAAAAACTTGATTTTCGAAAGGCGCCAACCATCGTCCCAAAAATAATAAATCCGCGTGCGAATTAACCTAAAAGGAAAAAAAAATTAAAATAAATAAATAAATATGCAAGGACGAATACTGGTTTAAATGTCATTGAAAGGAATTCGGCGTTCGAAATTTTTTAATATCTTATCACTCGAAAGAACTCGTTGCTAATGATAAATGCAGTATTTTTTTTCTCATCTGTTTCGACTTTTTCTGCTTCCATATCTCCTTCTCATAGGTTTTCGCTCTATTCGTTCGTATAAAATGTAAATTTTTTTATAGTAATTAAAATAGAGAGAAAACATGATACAGCAAGCTATAGTAGCCAAACATCATTTTCTGTTTGTAGAATTTTACCTAAATTCGAGCAATCCTGTTTTCTACGCAACATCGTTAAAACTTGCAAAGTAGTTTCAAGCTTGGCAATGGATAACGAAAATTCCATGTTACAAAAATTTTTATGGAAAATGGTGATTTTAAACAGAATGATTTAAAAATTAGCTGCACAGGAATGTGACTAGATTTTTCTTCAACCCAATTACGTGGTATGAATTTTTTGGAGCCACTAAAAAATTGGAAAGACTAAATCTTAAATTAACGATTATTAATAGAAATTATTTTAAGGGTTGAAGTCGGAAGTAGCGGGTAGGAAATCTCTGGAGTGCTCAAATGTGATAGTAAATGGGTCTAAACAGTTATAAAACTCAAAATTGATCAGCATATCTTCGTGAAAGTGTTTTGAGAAATCCAATAATTTCATTCTGGAGAGCCTGGTAAAGTAAGGGGTACAAATATGGACCACCCTTTATTTAAAGAAAACCATTTGCGCCCCAAGGGAGGAAAATGCGTCAGTAAGTTGCCAAATGATAAGCAATCACCAATCAGGTTGAAGAAGAAAAAAAACAGTCTTTGAGTTTGACTAAAAAAAAATAGGTCAAATAATTAAAATGCAGTTTTTGTAAAAAAGGACAATGGAATGGAAAATTTTTGAAAATGTTCAAGATAATGTAATAAGATAAATAAATTCAGAAGAAAATTGAATATTATATCAAAGGTGTAGCAAAGTTTATCCGCTTTTCAGTCATATACCTACCTAATCAAAATTTGAAAAATATTTTTCTGTGTTAATAATATTCGGCTTTATTTGCCAGAAGGTCCTTCAGTAAAATGTGGTATAATGACTAATGGAAAAATCACAGGTTTTTGTTGATAATCAAGAGTACCCATATTTTGAGAGGAAGCAAAACCACTATATATCTGCACTAATTACAGGATCACTTTCGAGAAAATATTTCGAGACTTCCAAAGCTTTTATATCAACTTGAAGTAGATCTGGTTGTCAAGCTCGTAAACAACTTGAATTTTATTTAAATGAGAAGAAGTTTGTTGAAAAATATACTAATGGCATAATGAATTGATAGTATTATTAATAAGTAATTTCTTCAACTTTTTGAATATTTTTATATACTTACTTAGATTTTTAAAGATTTTGCAGTAATTTTTTCCAAGTGGTCCATAATTATACCAATTTTTGCAATTTTAAAAGTCGAGCTTTTGGGAGGATAAAATAACTTCTTTTGAACTAGGTCCTAAGAACTTATTCTACACTACTGCCCAAACTTGCTGACGGGATAAACGTTTGAATCATAACATTTGCCCCTGAGCTGGGGCTCAGAAGGTATAAGGTAGGTCCATATTTGTACCACTTACTCTGCCTTAAAAAACAAGTTTTCTAAAAAATACAGGTCTAAATTCATTCGTGCAGCAGATAGAAAGATATCAAGAGGTCGAATTCTCGTTCACTCAAAAACAAAAAGGAAAAAAATAAATGATCGTTTCGGTAATTTAATTTTCCAATAACATTATTTTCCTCTCTCACCCTATCTTCTTCCTTTGTTTTCTTTACAAGGGTGAAGGAAACATAATCATAACAAAAAGGGTGATAAAACTTTCAGAGATTTCTTCACCCTAACTGTTGTGTTTATTAGCACGAAAGTGGTACGAATTTTTCTTCTTTTTTTTTTTATTTTTATTTAGCTTACGAACAAGTTGAAAATTTTTACATTTAGCACTTTTTTTTTTTTGTGGACTGTAAAAAGTTTTATCCGATCCAACTACAGCGTCCTTTTCCTTTTTTCAAACAACAAGAGGATGAAAATACGAAGTTTTTATTCATTTTTAATCGTCATTTACTCCAAGTTCTAAACTTGCTTTTGGATATAGCTACAAAAAGAGATGTTAGTGGTCTACGAATAGAACCAATCAAAATTGGGACATTTTCAGAGGTGAATGAGGTCGATGCAATGGTTGGAAATTTTGTTTTTGTAGCTGGAATGGAAATAACGCAAAACTAATCAAATTCTTGCGTAAATGTAATTACTATATTGCTGGAGAAATACGTAGCTCCCAAATGTACATTTACCGGGGTGAAGAAACTTTTAATAAGATTTTCAAATATATTCGCACCAAAAACTATAGAAAACTGAAATATACTGGTGATAATAATATTGGATCGAAAAATATTATTTTCTACTGTTCTCTCTTTTTTAATAAAACCTTTTTCAGAAATTCGCTCGACATCTGCGATACCATAATACACATGGTAGTAGTTTGTGATATGGGCACAAAAAGAGGCAAAGCAGTTTTTTGTTTGTGTCTGTGGGGTGTGCCTCACAATTTGACATAACTTACCTACCTTTTTAGTGCTGACTGTAAATTTATTCAGCCACTCGGTAATTAGATCCATAATTTGTCGAATCCAACCAGGAAGACTGAGTTGAATTTTCGATAACGGTCACACTTATTCAAAAAATACTATAGGTAGTAATAGAAAAATATGCAAATGCACTTCACTACACAATTGATTTCCATCGTCGAATCGACAACAAAACAATAATCTCAAGTTTTCAAACGAGTTACCGAAAGAAAAACACAATTTTTATATAACTGCGAAAAAAATGAATCGAATAGGATAACTGGTGCACTTCACAAAACTAAGTGGGATACCTAAAAGATGGTTACTCCTCGAAGGCTCCATCCATATTAAAAACGACAAATCAGTTTGCCTGGCACTCATATAAAGCAGTGGTGGATCATTGAAAAAACAATGCTGCTTTTTGTTCTCTTTCCCTTCGAAGTTACAAAGGTAACCTTAACCAAAGGAGTCTGAAAAAAAGGTGAGGAAGGCGACATCAATCCTGGACTAAAAGTGTGAGAGAGAATGAAAAAATCGTAACACCCTCGCGGCCTGTGAAAATGAAAAGTGAAAGATAAAGGTATAATATCTTTTAACTATAGTGAAAAACGCGAAATAAATCCATATTGCTATGTAACTACCATCGTAATTGAGACTTTTTTCCATCAGTATGACCTACAGAGGAAGGGAGTTTGGTAATTGTTGACAGCTGATCATTAATTAAAACGTGGTCACCCGATAGACATGTAGCCACACGTATGGCGAAACTCGCTTTTATTTTCATTTCATGCGTAGTCGAGTCGTGGCGCCATATATAGAATGGGGCTTTTCAGTTTCACTTTTATAAACCACCTTTCCTCTTGTAGTATTGGCATTGCTACAGGTTAAAGTTGCGATACTTTTACATAAGACATCGATATTAAATTGTATATGATTTCCAACGATGACAGTTATCGAGATGAAGTGAGATATAAAAATTCAAGATTCTTCTCGGTACCTGATCCACATTGTCAATTATTATGAGTCCCTCAAAAGCACGTCCAGTTTTTTAATATTACAGTCGTATATTTTAAAAATAATTATACCTAATGATTTTAATGTAATAGTATAAAATGATTTCAGAAATATTTGAATATTTTTAAGATTGTCAAAATTAAATCGACTGGCCTTATTGGGTTTTGGCTGACTTTTAAACTCTGTAATCAAAATCGAGTAGTGAACGGCAAGACGAGGATTTCAACCAAAATCCCTTTTTTGAAATTTTTGCTGATTTCAGGTCTACAAACAACCCTGTAGATAGCGCTTTTTATAGAATCTCGTATCGAAATATGGCCAGTTCAAGTTTCGAGATTTACAAATTTTTTGATAATATTTTTATAAACATAGTCATCACTTATCAGAATGATAATACCTCCATTCGAACAGGCGAAAACTTGAAAAACTACTTACCTCCAGACATCAATAAAAACATTTTAATTATCTGGTGCATACAAGTTTATCTTCTCTGTAAAATTTTGCATTGTGAGTCTTCTTATAGCACGCACCAAATGGCTGTTTCCTTTGGTGCGTATCAAAACGACTCACCCTGTATACTCGTGTACCCTGAAAGAAATGAAAATCATTAATTAGAAACAGGATAGTACCTTTTCTCATCACGATTAAGAAAATTATTGAAGATGAATTCTTTTTACCAGACGTTTAGTCGAAATTTTGTGTGTCCGTGCGTATCCAATATTGTCGTATGATGACGTCATCATATGAGCTTGATAACATAATCATATTACCAGATTGATGATGTCATCAACCACATGTAAATTTGATGATATTGAATTCAATATTTTATGTAAAACATGAAAAGTTGTATGCTTCAGCCTTCAAGTTTGATTTGAAATTTTATGTATTTTTTTTTTCAAGAAAAGTTAATGAACCTTTTTTATAATTTGAGGCACGCTTAGGAAACCATATTATTAAGTCGGCAAATGAAATATTGAGAAAAAACAAAACAACAGAAAAAAACGTTAGTCGAGATTATAATTTACCATTTTGATTGTAGTTTCTACTACAAATCTTCAATTTTATTATTGTCCCAGTTATCCCACTCAAATTGTCAAAATTTCTATCTAAATTTTCTGAGAAATCACAGCTGTTCTGACAGCTTCTGCATACGGTAGCAACCAATAATTAATATTTCTAGTCGTTTGAATGAAACCTGTTATTTTTCCGCTTCTGCATCGTCTAACAACTCTAGCTAAAAGGTGCGATGTCAATTCGATTTCAAAAGTCGATCTGATTTTGATGACTGGATTTATCAAATCGGAGCTGATAAGAATAATAGAATAATGAAGTGGAAAAAATACGCTTACGTGGAAAACGATGATTAATTTTATCGCCTCGACTCTCATTATCACAAATGGGTCAATGTGGTCATCGGCGTGCCCTATATCACACTTATTGACAAAGGGAGTTCACGTTATACTACTGGTCTCGCAAAATTTTCATTTAGTCGTCAAGGACGTCTGCCTTTGGTGCTCGTAAGAAACCAAAAAAATTATTACTTACCTACTCGTATTTTAAAGTCTGGAAAGAATTTATTAATAGAAATAATTTTTGTCTCGATGCAATTAATAAAACGCTTGGTACATATTGACTGATAATTATGTATAAGTCGGCAGTATCACTATTAACTTCATAATTTCTTTAAGGGCTGGAAAAGAACTTGAAAAATTTAAAAGCGTTGGGAAACAAAACAATAAAAATTATTCAAAAATTGTAAATAAAATTATTTTCATAATTTTCAAGCATTGAACCTGCATTATCATTAATTGGTGCAATAATGAAGGACTTTGCCTGTAAGTAAAATTTGGTGGCCTCTCCCTTTGATCCTGTAAGAAATTTCTGCGGAATGAATTTTTTAGATGGTAGATTATTTAATTTTACGTGCTTAAAAAATCGCAGATGGTACCTAATTTGATAAGTTATTTCCTTATCAACTCAATTTTTCAAAGTACGAGTATGGTAACTAGTCAGAAAAATAAATACTTGAAAATAAAACTACAACTCCTTCGGTTGGAAATACTCGCTAGTATCTAAAAATAATGCATTATGGTATTTCTAATTAAGGAGGGTATGAGCTCATAAAACTATGGTTCATAAACTCAATTAAGATGATGACTGATTTGTCAGTCGTGTGATTTTATTCATAGATTTGGCCATTGCGTATTAGAGATATGTACTTGCGGGCAAAATTGATTTCATTGATGAAGAATTTGCAGAAACAGTAGAAGAGTAGAAAAAAATAATCACTAACAAATCTCTAAAAAATTAATTAAGTAAATAATTTCATAGAGTTAGTACCATACTATAGCAATTTTAAGTGGTGAATCAACAAGACGAAGTATGAAGATAAAGTGAAAAAATTATTCTTTCTTTTTTAATCAACTGAGAATCTATTTTTTTAAATTATCCAGAAAAAAAATCGTTGTGGAGTTCTTAAAAAAAGATCTGACTCCAACGTCTAATTTTAGGATAGCTGTGAAGAGATACCCTTGAAAGTAGTCAAAGAACTCATTTCTATTTCAGCACAAATAAATAATTTCAAGTTGACATTTTCTAAAGGTCTATATCCTTAAAAACCCCATGTATGAAAATTTGAATATTTTTATACGTTTGTGGTACATTTGTGGTGATAGTTTGAGCCGCAGATTTTATTATTATACAAGTATCCTTGGAACCTTATGTATAAGAGAAATATCTTCAAGGTCAGTGAGGTTCTGGGAACATACGTACTTCATATCAAAACGCTATTGAAATTCTTAATTAGATATTTTTTCCTGCTTCATTTTTGCTGATTTAGATACTAATAGATACTTGATATATAGAACCATGTTGTATGCACCACTACCATTTGAAGCAGAGCTGCTTTTCAGGTAGATTAGGCTAAGATACTACAATCGTTCATGTGTAGTCTCCTCCCCAAACTTCCCCCTAAAAAGCATATTTTTCCACTTACCAATAAACAAAAACTGTCTGTGTCAAATGTTTTTCTTTAGAAACCTACCAAGCTTAGCTCGCAAAAAAGCAATCATTAAAAATGGCATGTAAATTAATGTTGAAAATTTAACGCCAAAGAATTTGCTATCGAATACTCACCGTATGGCTCTGATAGACCAGAAAATTTTGAAATTTTGCCAAATTTGTAAGAACGGTATATTACTCCAATTTAATTTTCTGCGAGAAAAATTCGTTTAGTACCACTATCTTAATCGGTTGGATTCAAAAAAATGATAATTTTACAAAATACGAACGATTTTCAACTAGCATTATCACACACATTTCTCTCGATTATCAACGTTTTTTCTCGTCTGATTTTTCATCTTTTCATCTAGAGGACGTTTATTAGCTTCAAAAATTTTAGCAATTCCAGAATAAAATGATGCGATGCAATAATAAAAAAAATTCTGGACTTAATTGCTAAGGTTATATAGAGTTCAGTGTAGAGAACTTTGTCAACAAAAATAGCGACAATCAGAGAGGGTGGGGTTGTTTTCTAAATTGATACGATTTTCATCTTCTACTTTTTTTTGAAATTTAAAGCCAGCCATTTCGTTAAAAAAATTATGTCGCCATGAAAATGTGAGAAAAACTTGTTCGAAATTGGTAGCTGTAGAATTTTTGATACGCTTTGAAAATGAACAAATTTCTAAACTATGCTTTTTTTTCTTTTTCCTTTTTAGCTGGTCGGTGAAAAAATTTTTGGTTTTCCCGACAAAATTTTTTTTTTCCTCATTCCGGAACTATTTCTGCACCTGGTACGAGCGTACGCCACTAAAATGTACGGTAAATTATTTTTGGCATTTACACGAATTTTTTCGATCTGCTTCATTTTTTTGTTCAGTTTGGAAAGAAGACTTTATATAATTTGATTTTTTGGAATATCTCGAATTTCTGACAAATTTTTCTCGTCTAATCCACATTACGCCGACAAGGTCAGCGAGTTCGTTGATCCAGGTAGCTCATAGTTAAGTAGACTACCTATATTTCTAGTCACTTCCATTGGCATTTCATTAATTAGTCTTATGCAGTAACTTTGCTGCTCCTATATTAAATACAGTATAAATATTTATTCGTGTTCTATAGATATCAACACTATAGTGTATTCATGGTGCCCAGTCTGGGTTAGTAATAAGTTTATACATCAGTAAATTGAAATCAACCTAGCAGATAAACATTTTAAAACAACCTTCTGCCGAAATTTAAAACTGAAGGAACTATAATGCTACTAAGTCTACTCAAGTTGGTGTTGAACCAAAAAACATTGAAAATAAGATAAAGCGTTTTCATTCCATCCTTATACACATATTCCTCAGAAACTAATATGAGAAAGATCTTTTTAAGAGGAATACCTAAGGAATTCTTCAAATTGATGATAGGTGCGGCTTTCGTTTATAATCTAAATATTTCTTGGTTTCTATCAGAGTTGAATAAAAATTTCATCTTGAAACCATTGGAAAGTGGAGAAAATTGAGGTTTTTAGAAAATAGAGACTTGAAAAAAAGCTCTCTGAAAATACTCGTTGCCCACCTAACTATGAAATGATAAAAAGTTTTTCGGAACTCTACAATCATTTGAGTTTCATTGGAGTTGAAAGGTTGAATTTGTAACTATTAAAAATAAAGAAAATTGGTGATTCCGTCGGTGTATAAACAATTTATTGTATTTCCATCACTTCTTCGAAGGATGGAGACAAAAAAATTAATTAAGTATATTATAAAGAAAAAAAAGGAATGAAATTCGCGAAATATATATCGTGAATTTTAACCATCAAGCTGAATAACCACAAAAATTTTGAAGTAAATGAATACCTGGGTCCAGGGGGTTAAGTGAGAGTGTAGCCCTCTCAGCCCAATCAAATACTACATAAAATTTAAATCGTCTACTTTTCATCCCATATTTATCCAGGCCTACATATAGGTATTTAGCTAAAAACCTGTGTCCTTTAAATAGATGCTTCCAAAAATTTTTCTAGCAATGTTATTAGCACTAAGGCTTCTAAATTTATTCGAGCAAATATTCTTTAGCCAACTTTTTACCAGAGAACTCCAAAAGTACTTCAAAAGATTTTTCTAGCAAAGTGCTTACTATATATAAGGTTCTAAAACTGATTCAAAGAACTTTTTGTTTTTGAAATCTTTATAACTGATTCAAACAATTTTCCCGACAAGTTTCCAACACCGATACTTCTATAGAATTTCAAAAAATTCTTCCAGCAACGTTTTTAAGACAGAGGTATTTTTAACAAACCACTAATATTTTTCAGTCTTTCTATCAAAATTCGAATAAAAATAAGAATAAAAAAAAAGATCATTTTTTATTGCGTTGACTGGCATTTCACATAGTCGAATTTAGAGACACGTATGAATAAAACACTTGTTTACGACCCACCCAAGACGGATGTTATTTAGATTAGGAAACCTTTTACAGATCACAAATACATACATAGTTAATGTAGGTAATTTACATTTTAAGAAAAAGAAACCGATTTTAAACATTCTCGCATTTTCAATCGTCAGCGACTAATCGTCCACATTTTTTCCGGGTTTAAAAATTTCACTTTTTTCTGTGCGAAATTAACCTGCCTTAAAATATGGCGAGAAAATCGACGCGCACTCTTCTGGCAAGATTGTATCCGGTTTTTTACTCGTACTATTTTCCCATTTCTTCTGCATTTTCTGTAAACAACGACCTCGCGCATTTTGGAAGGACGTCTTGAAATTCGGACAAGGACAAGGTTTCTGTTCGAAAATTTTCGTACGAGCTGATGTGGAGGAAGCTGGTTGGAGGGGTTCGAGTAGAAACGAAAATATTTTGTGAAAAATTTCGGGAATGTGATGGAAAGGTTCCAAATGTATCTGTCACGCAACGGTACCGGTGTGAGATTACCTCAGAAAAATTAGCATTGTAGGCTTCAGTTGCAAATGTCAAACATTTAATAGGATGGCAACTCGAGCCAGGTAAATTGCCAATTATGATTTGCATAATTTTTTAGTACTACTAAAATTAGTTCTTGGGGTTTTCTCAGATAGTTGTCGATTTGAAAACAGCCCCAATGAGGATGTATCGCTGCCTCAGTTGACAATGAGTAGTTCAAGTCCAACTTTTAAGACTTTTAGCTCGGTATTGTAGAATAACCAAAATGACTGCAAGAAAAAACTCTAGTTTTCGTTAATATGTCAACATCCTCATAATATTCCAGATTACGGTTCATTTATTTCAGAGCGAAAGCTTGGTGTTATATTACCCTGATATAGCCACGTGCAAACTTTTTCTCTTCTCCGAGCCAAAGTCCAACCTCTAAGGGATCCACTTTGAGAATATTTCAACAATTATTCAAGAAGCTCTAAAGGAGGTTCTTCAGGGTTTTTCTTCGGAGAGGTATACAGAATTTATCCAGATTTGAGAGCACACTCGGAGGAAACATATTAAAAATTAGTATGTTGCATACTATAACTCAGGAACAATTCGGGTTTTATGTGAAAAATTAATATACAATAAGTTATATTAAATTTTGGTTTGCAGCATACCAATTTTCAACGTTGGTAATGTTTATATTAGTTTTCATTATTTTTTTCTACTGACGCATTAACATCTTTATTTTCGTTACACGGAGGTAAATTTGAAATCCGAAATTCGATATTCGAAATATCTATCGAATTTGGTGATCATTGCGTACAGCAAAATATAATACGAATATGAATGATGCGCGCGCGATTGCCAGTTGTCAAAATATGGTTCTTATCAATAACTTGATTTTCTGAGTGGTTCGTTGGTTATTTTATTGCTTTTAATTTATTGCTAATTTTCATTAAATATTGTACTTAGGTATTTTTTATGCATTATCATGAAGATGTTAACACATCAACGATGCAACAGTAAGTAGGTAACTGAAACTTGCATTTTATTTTTAATTTTTTTTACTGATTCTTATTTTGATATTAATTTTTTATACAAAACCTGAATTTTCCTCGAGTTAGTTCGCAGATATTAAAATTTAATGCGCAGTTTTCTCTCAGTGCAATGGTTGCCGAGTTGCTCAGATTTAGGAAGGGTATTGTGAAAGTGTGACGCATCTAACAGAAGACTAGTAGGGCTGATAACTCTCTTAGAAATCAAATTTCAGGATTACCTGGTACAACAATATTATCAGTAAAACGGATTTTGTGGCGGAAAAATTAACTGAAAAGAAAAGCTGAAATATTTTTGGTCTGTTTTTTTTTTAGTACTAGAAGACTTTAAATTATTTTGTTATACTTATACCCTTAATGAGCCGAATAAAAACTTTTTTTTTAAAAAAGAGAGACACGGAGTGAGAGAAGGAAATGGTTTTTAGTTCTGGCAAATCTGTAGCGAAGAATGTTTTCTCTTACTTTAAGATTACTAGAAACTATGACATGAGAGTTATAGCTACCGACAAATAAAAAATGGTTCAAGCTACCTTTTGAGTCAAAATGGGGTTAAGCAGTATTCTTATGGACTATAAAATATGAATTTAGTCTTTTCAATACACCCTGTCTCTATTTTCAAGAAATAACTCCTGTCCACCATTATGCAAAGTGCCAAGTGTATGCTGTGAAACGGCCACTTGATTATCACATAAACTAAACGCAGCAGGTGCAAGTTTACTTTATAATTGCCACTACTGGTCTAAAGCCGTTCTTTTATTCATTTTCAGAGCGGAAAAATGGCGTAGCTAAAATTTTTTGGACTCACACGAAGACTGTTTTTGTTACACGTCGTTAATTATGTGCAGAAGTTGGTTATATTTTTAAACGATTATTGACTGCATCTTTTTGGATCACTCGTCTGGCCGCCCACCTCATAGGCCACCAAACTTGCTCAAAACAAAATCGATAACTAGTTGATTTTTACTGCCTCAAAATGCTCCAGCAAGAGCAAATTACCCAACAATCTCTTTACTATGCCCTAGCTAGTGTTTTATGAAACATATCTCCAAAGTTTTGGAGGCTGGGCAATACAGAACGAGAACCTTGAAAAAAAGGAAAAGGAATTCAGAAAATACCCGTTAGCTTAGTTTGGATCTCTGAATTCTTAGGTTATTTTATTTTGGAAAGTGATGACTCACAGTCAAAATTTTAAAAATATGTATAATTATGAATCCTTTACTGCTCGAGTGTTATTTAACGACAGACCCTAATCTAAGAGGTTAAATGGGGCTGATCCTTTTTCAAGTAGGCTATAGAAAATATAAGAAAGAGGTAGTAGACGGGAAGAGGTATCCCCCGCCAAGTCTAAAATGGTTATATCCCCTACTGAGTCTAAAGTGATTTCATCTTAGTAATATTGAAGTTATTTCAGATTTTACTGATGGCTTTTAATGTTTACATAGCAAAAAAGGGCTTCGTTGTGTACATTTGACAGATTTTATTAAATTAAATACGTTCTATGTTTATTTTTTTAAATCAAGACGCCGCACTTGTGGAGTTTATACTTTTCTTTATACACCCACCTATAACGTCACTTATGCATTTTGGAGACGTTGAACTTTTTTTCAGAAGGTTAAGAGAAACGTATCGATTTATTATAATTTTTGCCCAAAAAAAATGGAATATTTTGATGAAAAAACATTAAAACCGTGGGTTGATACAGAAAGAAGTGAGAAAAAAATCAATTATGGAAGTAGAGGAAGAGAAAAAAAAGGAAGACACGAAAATTCTACACCTTGACACTGACAATGAGTCATATAGATTATCGTGTGTTATATTCGGGTCAGGGCACTTTTTATTAGAACATACACGAGCACAATGTTCCATAAAAAAAACTTTTTCCGAAAATGTAAGTAATCATTGAGCCAAGTACTTCATAATATTTGAATGATCGTGCAAAAAATAGTTTTTGTATCTTGAATCCGTATTCCCTCTCAAACTCTTACTTTAACTTCAAGATGAATTTTAAATAAAAAACAGGAAAATAATTTGAAACATTCACACTCAGACTAAGAGAACTAACTTTATTCTTCTAAGGAAATTCTTCTTCTTCTATTTTTCTGAATCTAAAAAAATGAATAACTGACTAAACTTTTTGCATGTAGCTTTAAAAATTCCTCATGCAGCATATTATAATGCTTCATATTATTTGCTGCACATGCGTATTTCTAACATGTAGCTATTTGCTTATTAATATAAATTATGAAAAGAAAAGGGTCCTCTATTGATTATTATTCATCCTGAAGTTTTTTCTTATTTTTTACTGGGTAAATCAACTAAGTACGTAATTATAATTATATTAATCGTATTTAACAATAAATTAAAGTACCGTTGATAAAATCAGATTAAATATCAGAAAAAATGAGATAATGCTGTATCTTCTATTATGGTTTGTTTTAAACGAGAGAGTTTATATTATTGGGACAACTATAACAGAACCAAAAGAAAAGCCATATAGCCAGGATATTTACAGTTCAACTACCCAATATTCTTATACAGATGGTTGCGATTTTAAATTACTCGTATAAGAATGCAATTAAAACGTGGAAAATGGACGTTTTACGTGAAAAAGAAACAAAATTGGAGAAAATTTGTCGCTCAAATGAAATGTCGATATCCAAAGAATTTTTCATCTTTAATGGAGATTACAGATGTAGGTACTTACAATATCATTCGATCTGGCGCCATGTCTTCTCCTTTCATATGAATTTGAAAGGACAGTGAGAGCCAACAAGAACCTTAAAACTCTTTGGAAGTAGGTATTTAATTGATTCATTATGATGATACTTCATTGGCTTTACAGATTATCGTTCGATGAAAATGTCATTTTCTTATCAGAAAATAGAATCTGATTGGTATGGCAGATAATTAAGAGTTGGCAGAATGTAAATGCTGTGTTCTCGCAAGAACTGCAAAATTTTTATCGAGAAGAAAAAAATAAAAACTGAAATAAGTACCTATAAATAATCTTACCACTTTTTCCAATGCAAGTGCATAAAATAGTGTAAAGTAAAAACATTAAACTTTGTATCAAAAGCGCACCCAGAAATTTTCCAAGGTATAGAGAGGCTGAGTCTGAAATTCATTACCAAAAAACAGAAATTGCACACCTAATTCTTTTATTCAGTCTTTTTCACTTTTGTTTGTATGTACCATCGAATTTCACTTGAACCTTGGTTCAGAATTTAAGCTTGATTTCGTTGAGGGCAAACTTAAGCTCTGATTGTACAACCGGCCCTCAGAATATTGGTTTTGAGAAACTGTATGCAGCTTTTGAGGTTATTTTCTTACGTAATCGCCAAGCAGTGGAGGTTAAAGATTAGAGCTATTCATATTCATATTCTTGTCTGCGAAGATATTTTTCAAATAAACTCTCAAAGTTCTTTCTGATTGTTGGCATGTGTTTTATGGTTATATACACTTCTGAGAATCGCAGTGGTATCAAATTCCCTCTGAAAAATCAGTATAATTTGTCGTCAGATTCATGGCTAATAGTTGCGTTTTATTAGTCTCATATTCGTTCAAATAAATCTAATTCTATGGCAGCCAGCTATGCCTAACAGGTGGCTAATAAATATGCGAACAACGTTTCACTTGGCATCGATGACACACGTATATGTATCTACATTTACCGACTTATTCCTACACGACATACATTTTTATTTTCTCATCGTCTGGCACGCGTTTCGACCTGTGCTCCTGGCATAATACATTTCTTTCCTGGTGATCTATTGATGAGACAAATTACATATTCTCCGCTTATCTTGAATACAGAAAATCTGACGGGTTTTTGATTCCCAGTCAAGTATAGGCACCGAGCCTCAAGTGAAATCCAAATTTTTTGTCTGCCTTATAGAAACCGTGATATATTCGTAAGAGGAGCGGAAAAGTTTTTCGTTTTGAGTCTAATAAGGTTTTGCAAAAATCAGAAACAAAAATTCGCATGTCGAATCTAAAGACTGTGGGATCGTATTGGTTAAAAAAGCTTGAAGCAAAACAAAAATTAATTAATCAATCAAACTGTGGTGCTGATGAAATAAAAAGCATAGTCTATATTTATTATTGTGAGTTGAATTATAGTCACCAGGCAGTGGTGGCTGACAAGCTGGCATCGTCACATTTTGATAATGTGTAGAGTCCCTCCTGACGTATTTGAGACAAAATAATTTATAACAAAACCTAAAATGATGAGAAACCAAAACTTTGAAAAAATATTCGTTTCCCTCAAATTTGCTGGCAGCATATTATTACTTGGCTCTTCTCTTGTTTTGATAACTTATAGATTTCATTTTTAAGATAATACGAAGTTATTTTTGAATGTCGAGTTCATTTCATTTGTAGGAGTTCTTAATCTTTCTTTTCTCCACAGTGTGATAGTTGGTCGTCAAATGATTTTATTTTTCTTCTGGAAAATAAGTTTTGCAAAATCAGAAAGTAGAATGATGAGATTTATTCTATTCCTTTAGTTTTCTCTCTGAGAGTTTTCCCAAAATAATAGAATGATGAGTTCACTCTAATTGGTTTTCTTCCTAACGAGAGAGTTTTTACAAAATACTAAAATAATATTATTTTTGAGTTTTGCAGAAGATCGGAGTTTTTGTAATTTTTCTCCAATATAAGATTTGTGACTGATAACGGAGATACACACTCTGGAGATCGAAGGACTGAGGTTTGGAAACGTACGATTCTCCACCTACGCGGTGCCTCACAGTTACAGTGAAAAACATGTTTAAATATAGAAAATTGCTAGTGCAATTTTCTCCAGAGTTGCAGATGTTTTTCTCTATTCTTTTATTCACTGCACTATACACATAATAAACATCCAGTAAAATCTCTTCCCATCACTTTTGGACTTGGATCACTCTAGTTCTCAAACCCAGTTTTCATTTCCCTAACCTTCAATTTCTTCAAGCCCTTATCCTATCCATACAGAAATAATGGGTCAGATTGGGACGCCACACAAACTACAACGCATGCTCTGAGTGAAATCTGAACAACGTTTTATTAATAAATTACTAATGAACTCGAATAATATCTACCTACTTAATTTTAGCACAAATTATAATAATTTCCGAGTATGCAGCTGGAATTTTATTTCTTACAACAATTTTGATAAGCCAAACACTATGAACAAATGGTCGAATCATAATTTTTCGATCAAGTTTGCAGACATTCTACGATTTCGACTATTTTCAGTAGTAAAATTTTTTTGGCTTGCAGACTCATAAAGTAGTAGCTCAAGGTGCAGAGTAAACGTCTGAGGAGCAAAATATCGATTCCAATCTGGCTGCTGTTTTCGGTTTATTTAGATTTGGCTCGCCTGTATAATACTACACAGACTTTTTTCCCCCTTTTAATCGAGTAAACATGAAATCAAAATAATAAAGGCAAAAAAATAAAGATGAAAAAAGAAAAGAAGGAAGAGAAAAGTGAAATTGATGGGCCCCCAATCTAGAACGAATGACAGATAACAGGTGTACGTAAAATGGCTCGACTACTATAATTTTTTTTTTTAATCTATCGTTTTCTTTCATTTTTGGCTACATACCCGACAATTCCAACAAATATTCTCTTTTTGCCATTCTCAGAAAGTAATAAGTTCTTCTTCTTTCCTTCACTTTTTTCTTAATTTTCCTTTTTCGTTGTTTATACTGTAATAATGTGCACGATGATGGAATTTCGCATCGATTATCACTTTGTATGCAATGTACGCCACACTAAGTCCATAAATATCGAGGTAAAATCTTCTATTCCTTTTTCTAATTTACTCTAATATTCTTCTCTCTCTCTCTCTCTGTCTCTCTCTCTCTTTCTCTCTCTCTTACTCTAAACGAAACGCATTTTAGGTCGTAAATTTTTGACAAAAACGAGCCTCGGATTTTTTTCAACATTTTAAATTTTGGCAAGTCGACAATCCTAATCGATTTGCAATTTTTCGGTGCATTCTTCATCAACATTAGCCAATTTAAATTTTCTAACGAATGAGAAATTGATCTCAAATGCCGCAACAATCTCGAACACTTGAACCAGAGAACGGAAAACCGCCTCAAGTTTATATTTTTCTAATTTCGTACCAAGCGCTGACTATTCTAACTACACGAGTGATTATTAGAATAAACTTTGCTCTTGTGACCTTTCAGTCATCTCCAGCATTTTGCTCTTATACCAAACCCTTCTCCCTATAACCAATTAGATCACAGATATGATTTTTAACAGGTTTTCATTTGATTATGAAACACTTATTAGCAGGTTTTCGATAGAAAAACCTTCTATTAAATTTGGTCTGACTTTCAAAAATAAGCACGAGAGGCTATATTTCTTTGAGAAACAAAAACTGACGAACGGCTGAACCAATTGGGCTAGAAATTACACCAGAGGTCAATCTCGACGAGTTTCATAGGTCTGATATAAATTTCAGGTCGGTCGGTTTCACGGTTCGGTAGATACTAGCAAAAAAATAGCTAAAAAGCGATGATTTGCTAAGGGTTTCTCAAGGAATGAATTCCTCAAATTCTAATCGAGCTAACAAAGTGAGCTATAAATTGAGCTACAAAATGAGCTTACAAATTGAGCTACAAAATGAGCTCACAAATTGAGCTGCGAATTTGAAGAAAAAAAATTTTATTGTATTTTCTGGCAGCCATTTACAAAAAATAGTCGTTAAGAAATAATTTTTTTGTGACTTTTTGCTTTCAAAAATCAATAATCAAAAAGTCACTATTCTTTTCACAAAATCTTGAAACATAAAATTTGCATAGTATATTTGGTTCATGACACCCACTGTACTATCAATCAAAAACCTGCTTTTCTAGTGGGGCTAGCTGCGCTGGAATTTTGTTTTCTTTAAAATGCATGCTAGGAGATAGCTAATTTCAACTCTGAGAGGCATATAGCACCCCTGTCATCCCCCCCCCCCCACCGTACACTAGTGAACATCGTGAGCTTAATTGCCAAATAGATACCTTTTACATGCGATTCAACAGACGACTGCTGCACTAATAAGTGAAATCGAAGATGACCTTGCCAACGTTTTCCTACGCACCTGTATTCGATGGAATGCTACGTGCAACTTCATCTGTAAACATTAGAAGTCAAAAATATCATTACGTACGACATTATTATTACGACACGGATTCGACGAAACAACAACCCTATCAGTAGCGCCAGTCACCATCCCACGTCTGCCAAATAATGGCCAACCTATAGCCAATCTATAGCTCGAAGGGAGCGTTCCAGTGCCCACAAATAGGTGCTCGTTAATCAGGAATTTAATGTCATCAAACGTATCCTTGGACTGAAACGCCTACGTAAATCGCTTAAAAATAAACAACCGACGACCAAGCGCCACAGAATGCAAAAAAAAAAAAAAAAATGCTCCACTTTAATTTTCCCACCAATAATTAGCCCACAGAGCTACTCCATTTTTAAGTAATTAATGGCAGATACGATGTAATTAAAACGCACGTAATGGAGTTATTAATCATTATATTTATTTTCTGGGGGAAAAAATTCTTATTAAAATTTTTGCATCGACCTCCACCCAGAAAATTCCTAATTGTTGTTCGAATTTATTTTTAAACATAGTCTTCGAGTTAACCTCTTCCTCGCGAGCCCATCGTAAGATGGAAGGTGCTTGGACACTCCTTGTGGCGCCCACCACTTCTTGCACCCAGTTCCATATACCGTAAGTCCGTGCGTATATAATTGAATTCCTGAAAGGAAATATAAGAAAATGAAAATTAGAAGGAAAAAAAAAGGGCAACGTATACGTGGAACACAAATACACGAGCAGAAACCAGTTTGCAACGCCGTTTTAATTATCCGTTAACTATTTATAATTTATTTGACGTTTTGGAATCAGCAAGGCTACATCATCCGATCATGGCCGACTGCTTTCTCTCTTCTGGCTAATGGTCCAGCAAATAGAAGAATGTAGGTATCCGTACACATGGTTTCTGAGCACACCATCTTCTGGAGGGACTCTTTTCATTTACTCTCCTTTTCATTTCATATGTTACCTATGTATCCTTTCTAATATCAGCTGACCAAAGATGCTGTATAGAATCCAAACCGAACACAAGCTTATAGAGTTCTTTAGCGCACTCTGGTTGACCATACTACAACTTACCTACCAAAGTTCATAGCAGCTATAGCCACCGCATTAAAAAATGTTTCAATAAATCCGAGATATTTGTATTTTTTCGAATTTATAGGATTTCGAGGATATCGCATCTTCTGTTAATGTCATAGAGAGAACGATCCTGAAATCGGACTGCAAATAGATGTAGCAAGCCTAAAACTATAAAATACGATATAATACTTCGATTGATTAACATCGATGTTTGACTACCTATTTTTAGCCATTAAGCAGTCTCAAGAAAAATTTCTAGCTAAATTCCAACTGCATATTTTTATTCAGCGGACTCGAAAGTATAAAATTCTAGCGTAACAAGTTCTGCTAGAAAAGTAGCTTTTCTTTCAAAATTCGTAGAAATTATAATTTATCACTATTTAAAAAGAAAGAAAACTATTCTTCACATTCAATGTCCCAAGTTTTGTTTTAATCTATTCACTATGTCGAACAACAGAATTTAAAATTAGTCTTGCCACTTAGTTGCAATTACTTTTTCAAATCACAATAACTCAAAAAGGGGGCAATTGCAATAGTGGGTTTTTTCAAAAAACTTACTAATAATGTAAAAAATCTTGGACTAAATTAAAAACTATGTATTTTCGCTGATTTTCTACAAAAGTATACTTATTGTTGTTTTTCAAAGAGCTTTCCAAAAGAGGTTAAAAACATTTCTAATTATAGCTCTCTTCCTGTTACACAGGCGCATTTTTTATGAATACGTTGATGAGTAATTCCTCGATTATATGCGGTTATATTTCATTCTGTAAACTTCAAGTTTCAAAATAATGACTCTGTCTAAAATGAAAACCATAAGAACCTAACTACCTAGCCGAAATAATGGAAAATAGTGTAGCCTATGTAGAAAACTTCAACTGCGAATATCTCAAAGCTTGAAATTTGAACCAGGAATACGATGATTCTATGGTCTATATTATTTATTTTTCTTCGATAATATTGATGATTAATTTTTACCGACTTAATCTAATTTTAATATCAGCAGTTTTATTTTTTCTAACCTAAATTTCGGATAAAAGAGAAGTGAAAAAGTATCGAGTCTACTTCAAATTCCCAGTAATTCGGTTTATCAAAAATAAAGAACGAAGTATGCGAATAAAAGATTATGAAAAAGGGAAAATACATAACAAACACCAAAAACATATACATACTCCAGAGAAAAACACGTAAGCTACCTAAATTCAGCAATGAGCACATCACATCTAGAGCCCCAAAAGTACAATAAATGTAAATTCTTTCAGATAGTTTAACTCCTACACCAGATACGATTTAAATGTTTTCAAATTATTTTCTACATTAATGGCTAGTGCACTTTGCTCGACTATTTTCTCTATTTTCTACGATTATAAAATTCTCTCAAATTCCTTACAAAACATTGTGATTTTTCCATTTTGAAATTTCATACGAGAATTTGATTCGATGGAATTTCAACAATTTCCAACTCGTCTGTTTTACATTTTATTTATTTACTATGTTTTTTGCTCGCCAGTTCGCGGTAATTAATTTCACACCTTGCACCACTCGGTTTGGTTTTTAAAATTATCTCTACCGGCTATGAGTTTTTGCGAGGCCACGTGGGTCGAAATACCAGAAGAGTATAAACGAGCTGCTCGCACATTTATCCTAAGGTACGTTATATGAAAATACTTATTCAATCACACACCACGTCCAACCGTTTGTCAGATTTACTCATAACCTTTTTTATGCCATAGAATTAGTTAATGTTATTCGTCAACATGTTGCTAGCATAGACGTCCGACAAAGTTTACTTAGGATTTTCGTGAAATAAGAGAAAAAAATGAGGAAAATTGTAAATATGTAACCTTTCCATAATTAGCACTCCAAGAAAAAAAACGATTATCCGTATAACTTGTTTTGTTCGATTTATCTCGACGCGTACACGATCGAATCGAACAATTTTCTGTAATTTGCGAATCTAGTTTATTTTACAGAGCTTCGCTACCGAGAATTTTCAAATACCAACTTGAGGAATGTGTGGTGATGCTGAAAAACGGACAGGTTAAAAAAAAGTATGAAATTATAAAATGAGCCAAAAAACAATTCTGGGAATATATCCTAAAGGTGCAATTCTTCGTAGAACTTTCTTTTTTGCAAAAAAAAAAAATAAATAAATAAATAAATGAAAATAGAATAGGTAAATATTGAAAGTTTATTTTGTTTTACAAGACTGGTATTAAAGCTAGGGTTACTTGTCAAGCTCACAAAATTTGCTTCTGAGGGTTAGGAGACCAACCCAATATTTGATTTTTTCTATAATATATGCGTCTACCAGGGAAACATGGAGTAAGGGTTTTTTTTTTTTTTAAGTAGGTATTTCAGGATTTAATAAATTTTCGTACAAACCATGGATGAAGTTTTTCTGTGATATATCTGTGACATTTGGAATATTTTGATTTGTTTTGACGAATTTCTGTGTTTGAAGGGGAACACTATTTAGCTAAAATTTTGGTTGATACGTCACACGTATATCTATTTATTTCTAGTTACCTACGTTTCACGAATTTGTATATTTTTTTATAAACACCGGTGTAATTTTACCTATTCGTTCTCTGCGATTTCCCTCTGAGGAAAAAAAAGACTAGACTAATGGAAAAAGTAGTTTTTTTTCCTCAAAATTCTGATACAAACGACGTAGTATTCTGTATCTGCTAAATTATAAGATTCAAATAAATTCGAACAACTTATTCTATATCTTACGAGTAAAACATGAAAGATAAAGCAATAATACTTAACAAACGATAGAAGAAAAAGCAAAAAGGCAGAAAGAGAAACAATGTTAAAATTATGAAAATTAATAACCCTGTAGAAAATTTTCTAGAAATATCGTTCATAATATCTGCTCTATATATAAGTATACAAAAGAGATACCATCTGAAATGCTTCCTTTTCTTCTTCTTTTTTTGTTAGAATTTCCATTTGGTGCTCTCGAGTTGGAAAACTAGAAATGAGAAAACTGTTCGCTTTCTTAGCTCCTATTTAATGTAAAAACGAAAGAACATTTTCAGTTAAAAAATTGTATCGCTATACCATTTTGAAGATGATACTCGTGAAAAACAGGAAAAAACAACTCATTTTTGAGGGCAGGGGCTGACTCGCGGGCAACTGTACCGTAACATTTATTTCGAAAAAATTATATTTCCTTTAAAAATATTAGCGTAAGAGATATTCTATTATATCAGCAAATATTAATGATTAATACCGCGTATATACGGTATAAATTCGAATTTACGATTATTTTATTTTTATTACACCCCGCTGCTGCCTTATCTTCGCCTTTTTTTACCATTTTCAACCCCCTGTCAAACGGAAGTTGATGAAATACTCGTTTACTGTTCGCCATTCACAAGGAAACGATTAATCATACCAACGAGCTGAATTAAAAATTCGAACCAAAAAAAGTCATTTCTTACAGTAATGATCTCTTATTCGTATACCGATGAGGGTGAAATGGTACACTGCATGGTGAAGGCTGAAAAATTCTCTAGCCAAACGACATTCGACGTTTCTACTTTGGTCGAAAATGATTTTCTACATTTGAACGATTGCCAATATTTATATAGGGTGGAGCTAAAGTTATGCAACCATAATCATAATTATCGAAACAAAATATATCAATTTTCTGGTGACGTCACATCCTAAAATCAGTGCTAAGCAATTTTTGTTTAGGTACATTTTATCAAAATAATGGTACTATGGACTAAAATAACTTGGTTCTTTTTTAATATTAAGCGATGGTTTTGAAATAAAATATTGCTCATATTTTTAACGAAGTTTTTCTATGATTGTCAGTTATTTTGAAAATAATTGATTGAATTGTGGAAAGGATCTCATGTTAGCCAAGAATCAGGGTTGCCATTTTTCAAAATAAAAATAAATACTAAATAGCACGATATTCGATTATTTTGGATGTTGGAATTTCATATTAAACTATAAGTGCGTGACGTTTGTCCCACCCTGTAGTAATAATGCACTAAATTCATACAGAAAGGGGATCCCTGCGAAAATACGATTCAGCAACTGTATCAGCAGGGCTATGTAGTAAGTGATGAACGTCATCGGTGAGATACTGGAGGAATATAAGAGGATAGAAAAATTACTCTGGAAAAAGATTTTAGTGTAGCTTCCAGTGATCTCCAAAATGCGATGGTCGAGTTTAATAAACTGGTTACTGCAAGGAACAAGAGAAAGAGAGGAGGAATCGTAGTAGTTGTAAACTGATGAGGAATATAAGTAAATAAAAAACTAGTCACAAATACTATCGATTGGCAGTCGTCCAAAGAAATGAAATAGGATTATTCATTTTGAGAATAGATAGGATTTTTAGACGCGAGCACCTCAGTCAGCATAGTTTTCTGCAAAATTTTTCAACTGGGCAGTCTTGAAACTTCAGACCAAAATTATACGGTATGGTCAAGGTTCTGGATTTGTGCGCCTCATCAAGTGACATGTAAAATTTGAATGTTTTGGAAGTATCATGGTATTGATAGTTGAAGAATTATATGCAAAAAACCGGTTTTCCGAGTGGATCTTGCGCATATTCGGAGGGGGTAGGACTTTCAGTAAGGTTATTAGAGGTACAAAAGCTACCAGACGCCGAAAGTCTTGTTTTTTGTATTTTTGTTTTTTTTATGTTCTTTTTATTCCTTATTTTTCCTGGACTATTAACAAAAACAAAAATATAAAAAATAAGCATGTTCTCCGTGTATACGTCATATGATATGATTCAAAGTAGGTTGCACTCACAAAAATAAACTTTTTAGTAACAATTTTGAATTTGCTAGGGTATTCAGTATGTTCCTCGATGTATTCGTAATAATATTTAAGTCCTGCTTGGAAAAAGGTCATTCACACAACCTTATATTGAAGCTTATCCCAAATCAAATATCAATAAATTTCGTGTCAGTTAAATCACAGCTAGTCATCTCGTTAATGTTGAAAGAAGAGGAAGAAGCAAACAAAATATCTACCGAAACTCTAAAGCCAAATTTGACCCCCGAAATAAATAAACTAGACAAAAAAAAAAAATACAAATAATCCAAATAAAAAGGTCTACCGTCGCCAATAAATAAACAAGATAAATTTTTTTTTTTGATTTCGCTGGGATTCCAGGAGAATAACGACAGCAGAAAAAACTCTCGCTAAACCTTCCATAAAATAAAACCGATAATTGGTCATGACAACGTCCATAAATAAAAAATCGTCTCATTCTGTCCCTTCCGTAGACAATTTAGAAAATTGTAAAAATTTTTGGGCTTTACATTATAGATATCTACTTTCTAGAAAAATTTGTATTCTTTAAAAATGGCATTTGGAGAAAGACTATGGGTTAGTCAACTAAACTACAAAACCAACGAAACTGGAAGTATAAACTAAGTCGAAAAAGATTTATGGGTGAAATCTAATACTTTTCCATCTTGCAAGACTTGGAAAATTTTTCTGAATCAATGCGCAAGGGGTGGAAAGTGGAAACTAATAATTATGTACTTCATAGCATACGTGAGAAGGGTTTTTCATGATAGCTATTTTTCTAAAATTACACCCTTTTGCTCTAAGTATCTAGACTATAATATACTATTGTTTACATACCACAGGATTGACAACAATTTAAAATCAGACTCTGTTTCCGTGGCTTCTATATCGAATCACTAGTTTTTGTCCCAGAAAAAATATTCTCCGAGAAAACAAAAATATGAAGAAGATTCATGAAATAATTTTTTTATACGACAGAAAAAAATTTTTATTTCTAATTAACTTTGGAATTTGATTGGAATTTTACGAAAACAGGTTGGTTGGCGCCATCATTCTTCAACGTGAAACCGACCAAGAAAACGTGACAAAATTGAATTTGTAATTCTTGTAACTTCGTATAAATTCAACGAGTTGTACCTATACCTTTAGAAACGTCCAAAATGTGTAAAAAACAGTATTTTTCGTATAAAAAACTCGTCTACATTTTTTTCTCTCGCTTAATTTTTAATTCTGTTCCTCCCTCTTTAGAAAGTATACTTAACAGTTTTTTTAAAAAGTTATTAAAATTGAAAGAATTTTAAAAAATTTTAAAATTACAATTTTTTCCTAGAAATGCTCGAATTTTTTCGCGCTCAAAAATTCTAGAAGACGCACGTCCAATGTAACAATTTTTTAAAGAATTTAATTATCTACTGGGACGTTAAGATGTCTTTTAAAATAAAATGAGAAAAACTTACAGCCAGAGGAACTGTTTTCTATTTAAATGATCATAAATTTTCTGACACATCTTGCTGTGGTGACATATTCTTATATATACATATACAGAAAGGTAATTACAATAAATAAAATATACTGAGTGAGTCAGTTTGATACAAATGATAAACCATGGAAAAACTCCATTCAATCTCCTCCTCCTCCTCCCCCCCAACCAAAAAAATTATAATAAAATCTTTAATTGAATTATCTATTAAAATGTTTTGAGGAAACTATACTGGACCATGGATTAGTCTTATTAATCTTTCAATGAACCATACTATATGTATTTTTCATGTGAACTCGATACTGGAAGTTTTGAAATTTGAATTTCATAATCAATTTCTTTTAACCATCCTAGCCTTCTCAAAAATAAAAAAGAAGAAAGCTAGATAGGCCACTGTCAATATTTGAATGTGAAACCAAATGTTTGACCTGGTATACCAGCAAAGCTGATAATGATTTATTACACCCAAGTCAATGAGTTATGTACTCATAGTAAATTTGTTTAATTTCTATACAAGTATCTAGTAGCACTATCTTCAGATTTTTAACTGAACCGCTCCAAGTGAAAACGTTCAACTAAAAACAGAATAAATCTACCTAAGTACATATGAGCTAATTCAGTAAAATTGATACGTTGCTATTCTTATGATTCTTATGTAAAAAATTATAGTAAACCGAACAAAAAAATTTATAGGATACCATGCTTTATTTTAACTTTCACATCTTCCAGTTGCAGTAAATCTTGCGATTTCTAGACCTACCTACTTCAAAAGACGTGGATTTGGTGGGTTTTTCATTGATCAACCAATTTAAAGGAGTCCTCTTGAACAATATTTTTTAATACACCAATGTAAATTTTTACCTGAAGCAGATTTCTTAGAAGAAATTCATTTAGAGCGAAATGGCAACACTGTATCCCTCACCTCCTCAACTAGTTATTACCTTGCTTTAATAATGTAATGGAAACCGTACTTACAAAGATACTTGTAATATGTATAAGAAAAATAAAATTTCTTTAACACCATTCTGCTCCATCACCAATGGAACATGAAAAGGTGAACTCTCTTCTAATTAATAGTCTAGCTAATCTTACCAAATAAATTAGGTTGGCATTTGTTTCTTCATAATTACCATCATGTAAATGGTTCAGAGTTACATATCTTGAGAACCAGCTCTTTTGAATTAAGATAATTATCGAAAACTTTGGCGAACAAAGAATCTCGTTTACTTTATTGTATAGCATAGGTATACACGTTAATAAAGTATGGCATAGTTTCATTTTCTTATACAGAAGTTTTTTTCCTGCTTTTGCTGCATTATTATCTTATTATCTGGTAATACGGTTAGTGAGATCCTGAGATACGAGTTTCTACCGATTGGAATGTCGTTGCTCTTTTCCCAGTTCTCTCATAGTTTGTCACACAATATTTTATTGGAATGGAATACCAATGCTTGATTTACGAGTTTTCGATATTTTTCCAGGCGATATACCATTTTGTTGCAGGTGAAACTGGAATTTGAAGTATATCGCAGATGAAAAAGTAGAATATTATTGTTTTGTAGGGTGCGAATTATGGGCATAGTGGTTATATTGTGCTTCAGCGTGAACTGAGATTATAGAAAGAGACAAAAAAAGCGAATGAATTGAAAAAAAAAAACTGTATAATTCACTGCATTAAAAACAAAAAAGTACAAAATTTATAAATATTAGGATAGTAACAGGTAAATATATACTGCAGATTGCAGAATCATACTTCAGCTTCCATTCTGTATGCTGGAGGAGGTGACATATTTCTGTTGATAATGAACTTTCTTGCGACAAGATATAATATTCCATTCACCAACAGAATAAGGAAAGATCCAGTTGTTGCTTTGAGCCATCCGGGATATCCCACACCTCCTGCATTTTTTTGAAGATAAAATTAAAGTTAGTGTCACAATCAGACAAAAATTAATATAAAAAATTAGCATGCTGCATAGGTATCTACTAACTTTGGGACAATTCAGGTTTTATGGGAGAAATAATTTAAAATATATTTAGGTAATTTCAATAAGCAGCACAATAATTTTCAACATAATACTGACTTTCGATATTTCGTACCAATTTTTCATATCAATTTTTCATATTGTTTTTACTAATTCTTAATAAATTTTTCATATAAAATCCGAATTGTCCTAAAGTTAGTATGCAGATATTAAAATTTAATATGTAGTTTTCTCTCAGTGTATGAGCTTGCAGAATGTATTTTTATTCGTATGAAAACATTCTTACGATAATATTGTCTCGTTATTGTTTTCCTTCCTCGAAGGATTTTTCTTCTGGCTTCTGATTCATTCACCAAGGCAAATAAAACTGAAAATTGAAAAAAGAAAAGAAAACAAATTATTGGTTCTCATTTTCTCATCCTATTAATACAATATGATCTTTACCAAACCTTCTTCATTTCCTTGACAGCATACTCAAAGATAATTATACGTACTCATTATGCGTGTATGTGTGAGAGAGCATACCTTAAGAGGTGAAGGGAATCCATATTTTTATTACAATACTAATCCTATAAGGAACAAGAAATATTTCTGTCCTAGAGGTATGATGTGAGACCCATAATATCATAAATATGATTTTAAACCTCAGTAACTCCCACAGATATTGTTCAAACTTTGGTCAGACTTGAAGTGATTTGTCGACCACTTTTTCAAGCTACACTATTACTATTTAACGAAACTAGGAAACATCTTTACATAATCTGAAAAATTACTCGAGTTTGTTGCAAAACTTACCAATTATCAGAGAAATAACTGCCAAAATTCTTCTTGAAAACGCCATTTAAAAAATAGTTCACCAAAGTACACTCACCAAACTGAACGAATAGCAAACTTTGTGTTGTAATTTCTGAAATTAGTACGAGTAAAGGAAATGACTATAGAGATATCGTGCAAGAAAAAATACGAGGGGACCGTAGATACGTGAATAATAATGTCAACATAAAAAGAAGATAAAAATAAGTAAACATTTCGTAATTATTTGTCGAAATACACTCAATGAAACTTGGAGGTAGATAACTTAATGAATGAAAACACCTGCTAAATACCGAATCAATTCTGACGAATTTCTTATGTATTGTTTGAATTTTTAAAATTCTTTAATTATCTTCTATGAGTATAGAACTATAAAATTTTGAAAATGATGAGTTTGGGTTTATTGATTTTCTCTGCTCAAGACAAATCCAATGAGCCCAGACACAATCTCATAATTTGTTTAAATTTTATCACGTACAGGAAGTATTTAGCAGGCCACTGACGATTTGTGGAAAACAAAAATTTGAATAGGCGAATTTAAAATGAATTAATATTCGAATAGAAACAATACAGGGTCACTTTAGGGTCGCATTTTTACAAAAAAAAAAAAAAAAAGAAAGAAAGAAAGAAAGACTGTTTTACAGTTTTCTAAGAAAAAAATACACTCACGAAAAAGTACTTTTGTTACTCAATTGTGGCTCCAATTGATTCGAAATGTTCGTCAAAATTTTCTCAAGGAATGTCTCTAAGGGACTCCATTGCCTGATTAACCCTGAAGGCCTGAGAGGCCCAGGCTCCGGGCCCCGTTATTTCTGAGAAACCCAACAGCAGAGAACAAAATCTTTATAACTCAAAGGCTCGGTTTGATAGTTATGTAAATAATTATACTTACCTCGAATGAAATGAAAATTTCATGAATTTTTCTTTTTTGAATTTTCAAAGCGATTATTTTCTTTGGGGGGAGGGGGGAGAAAGCTAACCGATAATGGGCCCCGGAGCTCATGAAATCTTAATCTGGCATTGACGCATTGCTGGTTTGAACAAAATTCGACTATGGACTTTGTTCATGAGTTACATCAAAAACTAGTAAATTTTATAGCCATTTGAAGTTAATTTGAATAAAAAATGGAAAAATGAAAATTTGAAAGGCCATAATACTAAATTTTCAACGATACTTCAATTTTCTCGATAAACCAAACATTTATCTACTCGTAGAATAAATTTCAGTCCTATCGTTATGCAATACTGCATCCTGTAGCGGATTCCAAAGGCATGATTATTTTTTGGAACTTCTGGTTGCTTATGAATGAGTCGCTTGTTCAGAATAACTTGTAACTATTTAATACATACAAAAAACTGGCTTTGGTATGACAATAATATAAAGAGCTGCGTTGATTAAATTCCCAGGTATTGAATAAAATAACGTTTGAAAAATTTAAAAGAGAAAAGATGGCCTTGAGACATTTTTCCTTTCGAATAATATGAAAAAGTTTAAACTGACAAGATCAAAACTCAAGGCATGATTTAAAACCCTTTGAAGGTCTCTTGAAAAGAAAGGTTTAAAAATAGTCAGCTTTAGTGCTTTCAACGATTTTAATAAAAAATAGAACTATGAGATCGAAGTATGTAAATTACACTTGAAATTTGGGATGAATAATTTTTCGAATATTGATCGCCGTTGCTAGGATGATACATGTACATTCCAACAAACAAAATAAAAACAAGGATTTTTTTTTAATTGTTTGTAATGAAAATAATACAAAAATAAAATAAAAATTAACAGTTACAGTTTCGATGACAATAATTTTTTTCTCAACTTATTCACATCGAATAGGTAATTACTTCTATTTCTTCCACTAGGCTACTAAAAAGAAAAAAAATCTAGGTACGTACTCAATGAGATTGAAATTGTTAGTGAAAGAAATTAACTAAAACTATTATTGTGACCAAAATCCAAATTAAATAAGCATTTGAAATCTTTATTGCATTTCTGACTAAGACAAATTCAAAAACAAAATCCATAAAAGTGGCCAAACGCAAAAAAAAAAGTAATAAATAAATGTACAAAACTAATTTTACAAGAATACCTAAATTTAATTCAAATTATACAATAAAAGTGGGAAATATTAAAACTATACACTTGTCAATGACTTCTCTTCGCATCAAACTATAAAAACACTTTACAAACACAAACATATTGCTAAAACTAATACAAAATATAAATTAAACAATTTTAACATCAGATCAAAAAGGCTGTTTTTGGAACAAATGGGGAAATCGGATATAATACCGAAATAGACAAAAGAGAAAAACACCAAAGCACGTAATATTGATTAAAATTTACATTATTAACTAAAAAGTAAAATATTCACAGCCTCGATATACGTAAATTGTGCACCGATTCTAATATAAAAACAAAACAAAAAAGCCATAAAACGAAATCTTGCCAATTAAATCTCTTCACATTCTGGTTTTTTGTGTATTAAAATTTTGAAATTAAATTGTTCAAGGTTCAAGCGCAGAATATTATAAGATGATAGAAAGTTGAAAAATATTTTGAAGCTTTTTTTTACATTTATTTTTATTTTATTTCTGTTTTTGTGTTTTTTTTTTTTGTTTTTTTTTTGTTTTTTGAAAATTTTTTGGCTCCATCATCAAGTCTAAAGTATCAAAATTTATTTTAAAAATGAAAAGAGTATCTAATTCCATTTTGTTTCCACTGTTCTCCTTTTGGCTTTTACCAAACTTTGCACTTTTTAGTTGGATTCATCTTAGATCCTGATGGACAACGGAAGTCGCGGGCGAATTCCTCGAGATTTGAGAAAGGTCCGATAACACGGAACTGTCCTGGCGAATGATATCCAGTGGTGATTCGAACTTTAAGTGACTCGGGTCGATACTTGGAGCACCACACATTGGCAGCACTCAGCCAGAACATTTGTTGGGGCGAGTAGTCGTGAAGACCAGGAAGTCTGGGCTCGGGACCATTTTTCTTGGCCCAAGACTGGTACGCGTAGTAAGCTTCCTTTATGCCACCATTATCAGCGATATTTTCTCCTTGCGTATTGATTCCATTTAGCTGCATCAAAAATAGTAATCAGAAAAAATTGAAAAAATTTTACAAAAATTAATTAATATGCAGTTACAAAAATATAGATGTTAATATCGTCAAAATTTCCAAAAATCAGAAATAAAGAGCCAAAATTTCTTTAAAAAAAAAAAAACAAAACGCCAAAATCACTACAAATCCGAAAAAAAGAGCCAAAATTTCATATAAGCCAGGAAAAAAAGCATATTTTTAGAAGTTTCGGCCCTTTTTTTCGTATTTTCAGAAATTTTGGTTCTTTTTTTCAGATATTTAGGACTTTTTGCAGTTTTTTCAAATTTTTATGAATTTTGGCAGTTTTTTTCGGATTTTTCAAAATTCTGGCTATTTTTTTTTCGGATTTTTAGAAATTTTGGCGATTTTTATCGAATTTCTATAAAAAATTTTACCCCACCAAGAATTTTACTTGCCCTACCTGACGAAGGCTTCGCGGTACGGGCCTGCATTATAGAACCACGTGCGCGTAAGTTCAGACATACCTACCTACATGTACGAGTATAAACTTTCATACTATTCTAAGGAATGTAATAGAAATCAGCTTCCTGCAAAGTTGATTAAAATAAAAACAAAATATTATTCTCACTTTCATTCCAACTTCTTCAGCTGTGTAATTGCCATATTGCTCAATAATGCATTTAGCCTTCTCCAGATACCGTTCTTTTGTCTTCGGATCCCACCATTCGACTAGATTTCCATTTTTATCGAACTGCCGGCCCTGTAAGAAATTACAAAAGTTACAAAGTTACAGAGCAAAAGTTGATGAGGCGCATTCGATTTTTATAATAAGTTACATACTTACAAAAAATAATTAAAAATAAATTGTTTGAAATTTCATTTTCAAGTTATTCGACAGATTTGTTCTATTTTTGAGACAAGCAGATCTTTTTATATTTTTTCAAGTATAAGAGAAAGGGTATGATTTTTCAGCCCGACAAAAAGGGTGATTAGAATGACGAAAAGTAAATGAATACCGACAAATAAATGGTTTCAACGCACTTTTCAGAATCTAATGACAAAAAATGGTGTTGAACGAGAAAACAATGGGCAAAACGATAAAAAAATGTAATGAACGAGATTTCAAACAATTCACAGCAAAAAATGACTTTAAGCATTATAATAAATTTTGAGAACAGTAAATTAATGAACTAAAATTATGTAAAATGAACAACAAAACTTGTAACTAAAAAAAAAATGTATCAAGTATTAAAAAATTAGAAAAATTATTGAACAATCAAGGCACTTTTGGTTACAGTAGGTCGGTCTCTTTTATTTTTTTGGCCCAAGGGCACAGCCTTTGCTTCTAATGCCACATTTACTAATTTCAGTTTAATTTTCATGCCCAAAATATGTTTACAAATTAAATCTTTTTAAAAAATTGGACAAGTACAGGTCAAATTATTTAAACCATCAAGTTGTATGGTAACTATCCAAATTCCATAATTAAATAATTTAAAGTCCTGAAAATCAATCCAATTGGATTCAAAATCAGCATGTTTTAACCAAATACAATTTGTTTGGCGTCTTCTTTTGGGTTTTTGCTGGTCAATTTCAGATTCACTACTTTCACAGTCATAAAAATTTTCAAACACCGATACGTTTTCCATTATTTTAATGAGAAAAAAACCGTTCAAAATATTTTGATACCTTGCAAACACATAACATACTGTTTGATAAGTCAAATTTGTCGTGCAGTGTAAGTTGTTCTATGTTTATCGTGCTTTATCATAAATAGGCGGGCAAAACCAATTTTAATGCTGGGATAAGTGATTATATCGGCGGGGGCTGATTTGTCGTGCATTATGCTTTATTTTTCCGTTGAAACAAATTAATTTGTTGAAAAAAAGTCTGTCGTTAAAATCACCTATTTTGACAGGCTAAATATTTTCCCCCTAAGAGAAACAGTAGGTATTTGTAGCAATGAAATGTGAAGAAAATACATTTTTCTTCTTTTTGTCATAGTTAATGGACATCAATCAGGCTAAAATCATTTAAAAATTGAATGTTTATGCTTTTTAAGTTAAACAAAAATTGAACAGAGAAACCCCCAATTTCATTCAAATAGCATAACTACAATAATTTTGTAGTCTGTAAAAATAAAATTTCAAGATTCATTTTCTTTTCTTTGACTGAACGAAGTGACGTTCCTCGCTCGGCATAAAACTCCTGTATTTTTTTCCAACATTCAAAACAGACTGAAAACGTGAAACCTTTCACCTCCAGGTTAATTCATAAGGCAGAAAATTTTCTGCGGTAAAATGTCAACTCGCTTTATTACAATTTACCTATACGAAGAAAATTGTAGACTTGCAAATGGAATTTTTCAGGCTTTTTCAAATTGTTTCATTATCAATCAAGTTAAAGACCTGGATGAGTTCAAAAACGTTGAAAATATAAAAATACGACTGTGTCTGAGCATTAACAGGCGGAGAAATTAAATGGCTTTCTAGAAGCGAAAAAAATGTAAAAACATTTTACCTCTTCTCGAGCAAAATAATGGTAAAGACTGAATACTGAAGACCTGCGATATTAAATTCTTTCAGCAAATAATGTTGCGGGCAATGAAAGACAACTTGCTTTTATTCAACAAACCGAAAAATAAATTTCATACAGTTAAGCTGTACTTTTCATTTATTACGTTTCGAATGAAACATAATACCTATTTGGATTCTCAAAAGCTGAGTCGGGATTTTACATGTAGGATAGTCTATTTTATCCTTTTAAGAAAATATACGAGTACATGCAAAATGTAAAATATAAAATACACGAAAAGCGTGTAAAACAAAATGAAAAAGCCAAAATTTTCCAATTATTTTTCATTCTATTTTGAAATTTAAGTCAATTTTGATTTTAAATTTTGTCTAAGTATATATAGAATGTAAACAGAAAACATATCTCTTTTATTTTGCTTATAGTTGAATGTAGAACACCCGAAAGTGTAACATGTTATTTTACATCCTATCTTCGCCTAAAAGTCTGAATGATTTTTGCGAGACAAGAGCTTTTCAAAATTTTTTAAATCTTGTACAAACGTGAAAATGAGATCGGACGATTTTCATTCTCTACATGTCCATACCTGATCGTCGAAACCATGTGTGATTTCGTGTCCAATAACAAAGCCAATAGCACCATAATTCATGTATTTTGGTCGCTCGTTTGAGAAGAAAGTCCCTTGTAAAATACCAGCAGGAAATTCTGTGAACATCATAACGAGAAAAATGAATAATTTGTCGCTGGTAAATAGAAATACTGCCTGAGAATGAAATATTCTGAATATTTTGCCTCATGATTTTATTATCAACTAACATGTCTTAATGAGGAGTTTATTAATGGGCTACCAATACTTACGTATACTGTTCTCCAATGAATTATAGAATGCATTTACTACAGCTGGTCTGCTATGAGTGATCCAGTCAGTTTTGTTGATTGGTTCACGAAGTTTTGAAAAACTATAATCTGTTCCAAATTTAGTCAAACTTAATAACGAGCCGAAGTAATCATTTTGAGGAATTTCCAGCTGAAATAAATTTTTGAGAAGATATTACTATCCGAACATTGTCCAAAAAGCTCGAGTCCTCTAGCTCCCCGCCCCCAATCACCCAGTGCTTCCCTCACTTCAACCGTGTTGCTTGCCTTGCTTGCACTTTTTTTCATTTTTCGGCCGATTGCACTTGAAATAAAATGCTGCCACCAGTGATTATGTTATTAATTTTACGGAGAGGAGTGCGAATCTTATTTATGTTAGACACATTTCAAACAATGGTGCTTCGTAAATAAATTAATAGTGTTTCAACCAAAACACTAATATGATTAAGTAAAGTTATTCTCGTACAAAAAGTAGATTATTTCTGTCCATCATTTTTCGCCAGTATAAATTTTTGGAAATTCTAAAATATAAATTGTCAGAATTCTAAAAGATTGATAATTTTTGCATTTTTTCCCCCCACTGAATACAAAAATTCTATTGCCAACGTCCTACTTGACTTATAGTGAAGAAAAGAAATTGATATAAGTGTTTAAGTCTTTGTAATTTATTGTCCAAAGTAACCTTTGGCAAAAATAAAGTGCTTGCAGACATATAAGCATTCAAATATCTACTTAACTTACTATATAAAGTCTAGGTTAGAAAATTTACTCTCCGAATTTTTTATCTCTTTATTTTCTTTATCTTTAATAACGAAATTCTATGTATAAATTCGAGCAACAATACCTTCGCATAAAATTCTTCAATCTTCTTATTATCCAACAATTCGTCTGGATAGGCAATGTGATTAACCATTGATCGAGCTTTGTCTAAAGCATTTTTCCTAAAATCATAAACGACAAAATATTATGTACATATATGCGACTAAACAGCTAGTTCTAGTTGAAACAATTTGGTCATCTTCACAATAAACCCTATTTTTCTGAAGGAAAAGAATTAGTAATTTTTAGCAGCTATTTTGAAATAGCGTGCAAATTAGGCTGTGGACCTAACTTTAAGTGCATCAAATGGTTCAGTTTTTCTCAGTTATAATTTATAAACTGATAATGAAAGATATTTGTACCTGCTGAAACTACACAAACCTTGTTCTTTCGTCCATCCAGTCGACAGAGCCCAAAATTTTGTACATTTCTTTACGTATTCCTTCGACCATATCTAACGCATTCCGTTTGGCATCTTCTTTGAAGAAACGTTTGACGTACAAGGAACCAATAGCTAAAGCGAAACTGTAAACAAATTAATTTGAAAATTTTAATAATGTGATTTGTCAACAAAAACGGAAGCTTCAAAGTTGACCAAAAATCCGAATGAAAAAAGAACGGGGAGCTTTTCAAGGTGGCTTATTATTTAGCTTTTTCTGCGAAAGAAGTCAGAGGGGTACGTAAAATTGGTAAAAATATAATTCAGACTCGAAAAATTCACGTTTTTGGTTTTTTTATAACATTTTGTCCAATTTCAAGCCGTATAATATGATACTAATCTGTCATGTAATAGTTTCGGGTGAATGAATAGTTGGTTAATTGGATACGATAATATCCGCAAGCGTAATGAAAATTAAATCAGACCTAATCTCAATAATCACGTTGCTGTAACCTTACTAACCTATAAGTCAGTTCTAAACTAACCATGAGATACCTGGTTGGTTTTCCTGAAAAATAAAAAAGTTTGGAAGAGTGGTGGTCTTTTTTTTTTGGAAAGCTTTTTTCCATTTCCATTACTTCCAGCTAGACGTTCATTTTAAAATTTTATTTAGGAGCGCAAAATATATTGGAGAGTTCTCGATACATCCGCCTTTTAGTTATCTTTGGCTTTGCACGGAAAAAATTTTTTTCGAATTTATCACTATGGAATTAGACGAGATATTCAGCTGAAAGCAAAAACTTTCTTCACCTTAGCCTTCTTCGTCAGCTCTAAATATCTCGGGGCTGCTTTTGAAAAAATTGTAAAACATTCGAGTGTGGTTGCTCTCAAAACCATAACCCTTCGGCCGCATAAATCTTACCTTCCAGCAGCGGTGTCAACACACTCCTTCCATCTTGGTTCTCTTTCCGTGCGACCAGACAGTTCGGTACCATAATCCAGCTGACGTTTACGCACATTTTCACTAAGGTAACTGATGGACGAGGCTGCAGCTCTCCACATCACATAGTTGGCCTGAGTTCTGCAATAAGATCGATAGGATTATTAATGACTTTTCGAGATAGCGAAGTAAAACTGCTCCACCGACTACAGTCATTTTCAGTATTTCACTAGGTACATTACCTTTTTGGAGTAGTGCTCAAGAGTGCTTCTAATTGCTTTATATAATTTGGGGTATTAATGATCAACACTTCGTTGTCTCTAACTTTGTTAGTTGGCGCCAGAATTGTGTTTATATATTCCAGCCATGGAATGCTTGGGAATTTTTGTTGTACGTCGGTAATTGTCATTGGATTGTACAATTTAGAAGCGTTACGTCGCTCTTCAAGTGGATCCGATATCTGCGAAGAAATTATAAATGTGATGCAACATTCTGAAATGCTGTTTCAAGGTAGAGGTAACAAACACTCACTTTAGCCAAATTCATTTCAAATTCCAAAGACTTCCTGAGATCTTCAGTGGCTAAATCACGATTTGCTCCGAACATCACAGCAATATCAACCATATAACGATAGTACGCTTTCACAATACGTTCTTCCATTCCTTTTACCAGATACTCACGACTTACTCCAAGCTGGGCCTGGTCGATCTGTGATCGAACAATATTAATTAGAACCAAATTAATTTTAAGTTCATCGCACAGGACTTAGTTGCTTGCTTAAGGGTTTATAGTCTACCTTTCCATTTTTTACACCGAGTTTTGCTCCTTTACTCGGATATGGACCCTATCTTTGGTTATATTTGCTACACCTGGACGAAGCTGTTTTTTTTTCAGATTCATTTTGTAAAATATTTTTTAAGAGCCTCAAAAAATGCCCAAAAATTTGTTCAAAAAAAAGGCTTCAAAAATTAGCAGAGGTGGACTACACCCTTGAAAGGCTTATGAAATCAAAATTCGCCTTAAAAATATGGATGTATGCCTTTTGTTTTGCTATTTGGAGGGTAGGTATTCAGTTTTAATCTGCGTCTAAAATGGTAGATCATTAGTTTAAGTATAGAAAAAATTTCAATATTTTCATTAACTGCGTAATTAGGACTCATTTTTCCCTCTAAGATTGCCTAAGTTTGCCAGTGCACTGCCTACTTGAGATGGTAAAAATAGTCATGCAAATATCTAGCAGCTGCTAAAAAAGTTTGTAGATAATATTTGATGGAATAAATTATCTCTCGTAGAAATTGGTGAAGAATATTTGTTAAGCAAATAGACTGAAAGTCTGCCAAATAAATGTAGTGTAACTGATCACAACCTGGTATTCCACAACATTAACTCATTACAGATTCTTATTAGAAAAAAGACAGCCTTGTGAAGCAGTATAGCATTTTAATGAACAAAAAATAAAAACGTAATTTTGTAATTTTTTGCCTATTTTTCGAAAAATTGTTTACCAACTCGAGGTACCATTTCATAGATTACATAATCTATAAGAATTTAATAATGTCTCTAAAAACATGAATTATCCATACCTACATCAACCTCGCACCTTGCACGAGTAATCGAGTAAAATGAATAAACCCAAACCTGCTGAACGTGTGAATTTATTTTAAGATTTCCTACGTCAATGCCATAATCAGATAATAAGAAATCGGACTCCAGATGAATGGATGAGGAAGCAAACATGCAGAAACGAAGAAAACGAGATGAAAATTGTATGGGAAACTCTACATAAAAATCACGTTTCTTGACCACATCTCTGAAATGCCAGGTCGAATCACGCTTCGCATCCATGCTAGATTGCTGCCCGCCTACTCTGAACTGTTTACTTAGTCGATGAAATAAAAATGATATATGTAAATTCGTGCTCCTACGCCAGCGTGATATCCGAATAGGTAGCTTGAATAACATTTAAGTTACCAAACTGAGAGAAGAAAATTTCACCTTCACGTGCCTAGAGGCATTCAAGTTGAAAATTTAAAATTGTATTTCACCCTTTTTTTTGTCACTTTTTGGTTTGATAAAGTCTACCCTGAAAGTTTCGCTTGAACTATGTCACGTTGAAAGGGGTTCAACGTCTTGAATATGGGTTTTTCGTGAACTGAAAATTGAAATACTGTATTTATAAGAAAAAATTCATTGCCAATCCCCTGTAAGTCGGACTGGTGAACATGACTGCGGACTGCACGTGTTTTGTATGACATTTGTTTCAGTTTCATAAATTTCAAAATAAATGTGAAACAGTGAAGCAGCACGTGACAATGGTTTCTTTTTGAATATGGATACCTGTCAAGTTTCTCTGCGCATTATGCACACCTTCGACGAGACTGGTCGTTGACATTTTAACAAAACGATTTTTCTCACGCGTCATAATCATTACAAAACAAGTTCAACTTTATTTTATTGCTTTTTAGAGCTTCTCTAATGATTCATTTTTAACATAATATTGTCAAACTTCCTTCTGATTTGCATTCAAGATTTTCGTAATCAAACGTATCACTTTCAGATAAAAGTGCCTAGAATTTATTTGTGGATGGAGAATAAACAAATTTCACGCCTGCACTGTGGCACACCAATATGTATTTGATATTATGATTTTCTTTTCAAATGAAATGAATGCCTCTCTGTTCCACTCATTTTCATCTGACTAGACGATGATTTGGTCAATGCCTTGAAAATTTGTATGCAATATTAGGCCTTCTCCTTCAGTATTTAAAAAAGCAGGCTTAAGGTCGAAACAAAAGTGTTCAATTTTCGGTCAGTATAGAGTGAATGATGAGTTATTAAAGACAATCCGAAACTGAGTGGAGAAATATTTCATTCGGCGAAATTTTAATTTACAGTTGAAGTAAGCTAACATCAAATCTAAAAGTTCAATAGATAACGTTTTCCAAAGATTCTTCTCATATTTTTTCATTTTTACAATTATTTTGTTCTAACGAATGGCTCTGGTTAGTTTGCGAATGGTCGCATTGATTTGTCAAAGGCATGGCCCATATTTCATTAAACCTCAAAAGGAAAGAAGAAGTTTTTGAAAAGTTTTCTAAAATAGGTAGACCAAATTATTTCAAGATGGTATAATTCGGTCTCGCCGTAAAAAACAGCAAAAATCCGCCTATGGGATAGGTCTTATTCAATATTTCAACTTGTAAATCAACTTTTTTTAAATCAAAAATAATCTCAAATTGTGCTACTCACATCGATGATCCTGTTGTTAGAGTTCTTCAAATCAGCAGTGACTGAGAAATCCATGAAGTAATCCACGCTGAAGCCTTCTTTGCGAAATTTGTAAACACTTTGTCTCCAATCGAATGATCCTTCGTCCCAGTTTTCTTCGAGCACTGGCCATCCACCCAGCTTTTTCAAGACCGTTTTCGATGGTTCTAGTCCGAGTTCTTCGATCCTGTCTAAAATATAAAAGAAACGGTGGTCATATTTTAATGTTTACAAAAAATCAAATAATCCCAATTAAAATATTAATTTCCCGCCAAAAAATGAAATTTTTCCTTTCTCTTTCAACAAGTTTTCTGGTGTTTTAATATCCTTGCATCTCTATACATATGGGTAGTTAAACTGATAAGTTTTTAAATCAATTGTTAATACATCGATGGAAAAATACTATAGGCCTACGAAAAAAAGGATAAGCTTAACAGTAAGTGATGGCATATGACAGACGACTACACTATTGAAAATGTTGACCCATTAAATATAACCGGTGAAAATTGAAACTCGACCTTTTTTTTATTAGATATACTTAGGCAAAGGACATGCTCGAATTCTAAAATCTTCTAAACGTATAAAAAACTAGGTATACCAAGTATTACAATTACGAGGATTACTTACTTTTATCCATGCACGATTTGTATAACTGCTTGGCCATTTTGAAAGGTCTGATATCGTAATCAGATTCAGGTTCAGTTACAATCATTTTCAGTTGATCCATCAGGGTATCACTGATTTCCGAAAACGAAGTCACCGTCGACTTATCCTCCGGGATTTGGGTTTCTTTTAAGAATTTTCCACAAGCAAATAGGTAAAAGTCGTCACACGGATTGACCGATTGATCCATATTCTTAAGAACCGAATCAGCTAAATAATTTTAAAAAATTCAAATCATTAATTTACTTGCTGATTTAAAGGCAAAACTATAAGATAAGGAAAAATAGGGTCAGCGTCTTATTCAGATTCAGGAAAATTGCGCGTAGTTAGTATCTTAGAACAAAAACGAGACTGATTTTTTTTTAATTTTAGTAATTTTTAAAAAGTACCACGTCCAATTGTGCATTTAAAAAATTTTGGGAAAGGTGAGAAAAGGAATGTCATTAAATTTATTATTTTAATGACATGAAAATGCCCACTGCTTTAGTCAATTTGATGGAAGATCATAATCAATAATTGTGGTTGTACGACATTTTTCCGACTACAATTTTCCGACAGACATTTTTCCGACGCGACAATTCTCCGACACAAACTTTTCCGATTAACATTTATACCGACACTACATATTTCCGACACAACGATATTCCAACTCATTTTGAAATGAAATTTCTTTATCGTACTCTTTTGTACCACCTTTGGAATCATTTGTACCCCTCCATTTTCCCCCTAAAATAGTCCCACAATCATAGTTACCATTTAACCAGCCCTTCAACCTCACCCTCATCCTCCATTTTCCACCTAAAATAGCCCCCCAATCATAGGTACCATTTCACCAGCCCCCCAACCTCACCCTCTCCTCCAATTCCCCTTCCACAATTGCACTCATTTTCCCTTGAATGTTAGTCCGAAAAGTTTGTGTCGGAGAATTGTCGCGTTGGAAAAATGTCATGTCGGAAAAATGTCTGTCGGAAAATTGTAGTCGGAAAAATGTCGTACAACCATCAATTGTTGATTAAATAGTATTATATTGATTTTTCTACTTTCAACTAACAATAGACTAACAGTTTTTCAATTAATTCTAGAGAACTTCTTCAAAGAATGATGTGCAACATGACATGAAATATATTTGTCTAAAAAAGTCATTTTTTCAAAAATGGCAGTTGGCTATTGTACTCGTACAATAGGAATAATTTTACAAACATATTCACATACCTGAGGCAACACAGCCTGGAGTTAGACATAAGTTGTTACATTCGCTTGCTTTTTGATGTCCAACAATAGCATTTCGAGGTTTTGGTCTCGCCCCACTGAGTCCATTATCTGCACTCAAAACTGGTAAATCTTCGTCTGAAAAAAGAAATTGCAACATTATTAATATAATTATGGCTCGTATGCATTAAGTTGAGAATTAGCATCTCATCTTATTGGTATGAGCATGTTTCAGGATAAATAATATAGTTGTTCGGTAGCGCCGTAGACATTATTCAGTAAGAAAATCCTTGTAAAAGAATTATCTCCGAAATGGTCATTTTCAAATCTATAGGTTATACTGGATGATACTATTCTCAGTTTATATCCAAGAATTAGGAAAACCAAAAATTTGTTGAATTAAATATAGACAACGAACTGGTATCTAAATCAAAAGTTAATTTCAAACCATAAAGACTTGAATTACCAGCTCATTTTCTCAAAAAGAAGAAAAAATATCGCAAATAACCGAGGCTATAATGAAAATATGGTCACGGCCCCGAACCTTGAACCACAAAAATCATTTTTCGTATACACTCTCATTTAATTCGACATAGTTGGTACGTTTTTATGTGGAAACAAGGTAATGTAACGGAAACGTGAGAAAAATTAAATATAAAATTGTTGATTTTGCAGCTTGAAAATGACAAAATAAACAGCGAGAGACGCTTCCTAAAATGTGTAAAATGTTTGTACGCTGTGCCATTCTGTGAAGGCCAAATTTACTCAGAAAATTAGGAGAAAAAAGTGTAATTGAGGAGCTCAGAAGGTAAAATCACATGTGCAAAAAAAAAATTGCAGAAAAAGGCGAAAAGCTATTTTATCATGCGATTCTTCGTAGTACGTGAAAAGCCATTAATGGATTAGAACATTAGAGTAAAACCACTCGGATTTTGTATAACTAGCATTTCACGGTTTAAGATAATTGATAAAAAATTTTGTAAAAGTAAATTGCGTGAATAGAAAATATGTATTTAAGGCTAGTCCCCCTTTTTCATGTAAAGTCAAGATTTCAAAATCCATCGAACTTATGTTATCCATAAAAGATTTCAGTTGTGATGAGAAAACAAATGGAGAAACATATGAAAGGTCTACTTACTGCTATCGTGCACTTTGGTGTAAATCAACAACCCCAGGGATACAATCATCATGATGGAGATTAAGAAGGATGCGATTGTCAAATTCTTTTCCAAGGTTGTCCTTCTTCGCCACCATGATGGATTCCTGAAAACAAAATATAGATCAGCAGATGAGAAAAACTTATTATAATTATAATATAAATATTATAAATGATATTGTATGGAATATGGACAATTATCAGCTGTCTCTACTGTACTATATAATATGTGTACCTGTATTATGTATGTGCTCATTAAAACCCAGGCCCGTACTGCCCGTGCAGGAAAACATAGCATTGCACTACCTAACGAAAATTTTGCCCTCTACAGAATTTTGCCCCAAAAAACCAAAAATGATGAAATAACCCCTCAATTCTTAAAAATCTGAAAAAAATCGTCAAAGTTCCAAGAAATTCGAAAAAAATTGCCAAAATTTCTAAAAATTCGAGAAAAAAAAAGTCAAAATTCCTAGAAATCTGAAAAAAGAGCCAAAATTTCTAAAAATCCGAGAAAAGCTGATTTTTAGGAATTTTGGCAATATTTTTCGGATTTTTAGAAATTTTGACGACTTTTCCCAAAGTTCTAGGAAAAAGTTTTGCCCCACCAAGAATTTTGCTTACCCTACCTGACGAAAGCTTCGCAGTAAGGGCCTGTTAAAACCTTCATCACTCAGTTTTATCAGCAGACATAATAATTATACATATATGAAAAATATATTTTACTCATTGCTTGGAAATCTGATATGAGAGCAATTTGTGGTAAACGATCGTGAGTTTTTCTATCTCTCACTGTTTGTGATTATTTAAATTTATCGGGTCCCAAGCTATATTGGCGATAGAGAACCCCAGAGGTCAATGAAAACATACCTGTGATGACGTACGTTAACAATATTTTGATATGATTCTAGATTCTACACAAATTTCAATGTATAATTTTGAAATAACTTTTGGTGGTCCTGGCTAAATTAGTTAATTATTTACATAATTTCAAAATCAGATATTCATTTGGTCCACAATCAAAACTCACGAAAAATTTCACACAAAAAACTAACTGCATGAAAATGTTAATTTAAATACTTCAGAAGAAGAAATTTCCGAAGCACCAATGCTAAAATTTTTGGCCCAAATTCATCCTAAATCCCACGACTATCCTTGATCTATATTGCAAAAGAAAGTGGGTTAGAATCTTTTTCATCTGACCTACCATTTGTATCAAGGAGCTGCCCATATATGGGCCAGAGCAAATTTATTCGTATTACACGAGGAATAAGTATAGATTTTTATTTTTATTTCAGAACATTATAAGTTCAAGCAAAAAATACTATGAAAATTTGAAATTTCAGGTAAAAATTAAAATTAATTTTCAGTTCCGTAACAATCGCAACTTTTCATTTTGCATCGACCATATTTTACTCACTCGACCCTGTATTCTCCATAGCCAAGAGAATAAAACGAAGGTAACAAAAGTAAAACAAAAGAAATGAATAAAAATAAAGATGTATAAATATGAATAAACCTTTCTCGCTCATCCAAACCTCATTATATCGTCCATACTTGTAGAGGTAATGTGTAATGGGAACCATAAATTTCAAATACAGTAATGGATTCTGTCGTCCTAACCTTAGAATAATTTTTTTGCCCATTTTTCTGAAAGTTTGGTACCTATGTACTAACAAAACATTGATAATATTTCCATTATAAGAACACAACTTGAATTTTACATTATCATTATAATATTTATGGCACTTGTGAATTAATGCTCTAACACATGTTGTGCTCGTTTCCATTTTTATTTTGACAAAGAAATCGTCTTCAAAATGTAGAAAGTGTGTCACAAGATAGAATCGTACATAACCTAAGGCTGCAATGTGGGATACTTGCATAAAGAATGATTTCAATTTTTTCGAATTAAATGGAACCGTCTCTGAAAGGGAAAAAAACGTGTAGCCTCAAAGAAAAAGATTCTACTTACGATCTTAATTCAATATTTTATGTAAAAGATTTATATACTCTCACCTTGGTTACATCTACTAACAAAGAGCATGACTGAGTTATCACACAAGTAACACACCTTGCAGTAATTCCTCTGGATATGACCTACGTACAATAGTTCACTGACGTTATTTTTCCAGAAGGTGTGGATTTCACTTTTTCGCTCAATCATTCTCTCTTTGCTAAAAAAAAAAAATTAATAAGCTCATATAAAAATTTCAAAATCATTGGGCTTGGCAATATAGAGAGAACAAATAAGACGAAATTTACGAACTTGAGCAATTAAATGGAATGAATGATGTTGCTAAAAAGTATAGGTCTTTATCGTAGAACTTGGATTTTAATCTAAGCACCAAATTTTAGCTCAATTCGACGAGAAGGTAGACAATTTACTTTTTATTTTTGAAAAAAATTCGACTGATGTTTTAGAAAGTACGAGTAGCTTAGTTTGTAAATAAAAACTATTTGTACACCTGTCCATTTGAGGATTGAACTGCGAATAAAATAATTATTCACTTTTGAAAGTGTTTGTGAGCATGTCATCGTCATAGAATATGGCTGAATAGAAAAACGATTCATTGTTTCAATTAGCCAACGGTGTCTAATGGATTTATAAATATCTACTTAAAAGGATTCTATCACTATTCTTAAATCACTCTAGGAAGATGTTCAAGTCTTCAAGTCCCTCGATTGAAAATCACCCTGTCTCCAGCCTTAAAAAGGCTAAATATATTTGCATTTGAAACTGAAGCCGCTTGACCTGTAGATTTCAAACTAAACAGGCAACAATTACTTTTTTTTAATTTTAATTTTGATAGTAATGAAGATGGGTTTTGTAATTTATGTCAGTAATAATAAATTTTCATGGATATTATTGTATCATGTTTTAGTGCTATGTACTTCTTTGTATGTTCTAAGTTTTTATAGCCTACCATTTTTCACAATTTCGTATTCACTTTCAAGGTTGCAAATTTTAAACATTTATAATTCTACGAATTTTAAATTCGAAAAGTTGGAAAATATGGCCCATTAAACAGTCAAAATTACTTGGTATGCTGACATTAAATTACATCAGGTTGATTCATTCCCTGCAGGCCGAGAAAAGAGTAAAGACCTCATCAACAGACAATTTTTCGACATTTTGATCTTTATCAATGATTTAAAATTTTTTTTTTAATTTTTGAAGAAATACCTAACTGAGGTCTTGAGTGTGGTAAAGAGTCGTTATTTTATGAATTTTAATTCAAGTTAATGAATTCGTCGAATTGAAATTGAAAACTTTCTGTAACGAATCACAATCTTATAAAGATAAATATATAAATCGCTTGGACACTAATGATTCAAAAGACTGTCAGAAGGGTAGTTTTTGTACGTGAAAAAAAAAAAAAAACTTTTAGGAAAATGCACTTTTGTCAATCAGTTGTACACCAACTGACCTGAAATTCTTGGCAATATCTCTCAAAATGTGTTTCCTGAGTACTCGTTTGACGGATTTTTAAAATTCTGCTTCAAATAAATTCTGGAGGGCTGTACAAATTGACCTTTTTCGGTATGATATAACTCATGAACGAAGTCAAAAATCAAAATTCCGTCAAACGAACGAGCAGCCTGGAAACATTCTTTAAAAACTTCAGATTCATGGGCAGACTCTGCTTAATGTTTTTTTTTGGGGATTATTAGACCTTAGAACGAAAAACTTGTTAAGAAATGAAAATTTTATTAATTTCTGTTGAAATGGGCGAAGGGGCCAACTTGATTTTCTCTGAGGGAGCTAATTTCAGCTCTGGGGCGCATAGCCCTCCCTGTCAAGCTCCCTCCCTCCAGTCTGCTTATAAACAGATTGGTGAGAATTTCAAGTGGATCGGTGCAAACTGAGCAATTTAAGTGCATTCTTCTACGAGCATGCGCAGTTTACCCTTGAAAATTTGAATAATAGTATGTTCCAAAAGTTTGAATCGCGTTTTTGAAGAAAAAAATTAGAAAATTATTTTATATTACCTGTAAGGCCAAAAGCTGTCTTAGAAAATGCTCTTTCAAGAGTGCCATTTATTCATTTCATCTACACTAATATTATTAACTTACTATAATGAACCTATATCTTTAATCACATTCATCACCATCCAGAAGTGTTCATTAATTAAAACAATTTTTGTCTCGATTGTAAGGTAACGGTATTATAAGTGTGTTATGAAGGTGAATAAAAGCCATTAATAAGTTGAACACTTTTTCTTTAATAGCATAATTTTTTCTTTCTTCGAAAATGTTCGTTCACCATTAACTAGGTCATTCTCTTGAATAAGTTAAAGCATACATTCTCCATTTGTTCTATCGACTTCGTCTTGTTCAGACATACTCCATCCCCGTCGTTGAGACTGAGAAAACAAAACTAGCGGAAAAATACATTGAAAAGAAACTGGTTTGGGATCTTAATACTTGAGAGACTAGTTATACTGACACATACAGAAATGTATACAAGAATCAGCTGGAGAAGGGCTTGCAGTTCCCGATTGAGAAAGTAAACAGAAATGTAAATTAATTTTTATTACTTTTGCACCTCATCGCGTCTGCAAACTGAATTCGTGGAAAAATAGATTTATTGACTGAAGTTCACGAAATCTTTCAACTCGTTTTATTTTGGATGTCAAAACAATCAAATTTAACAAAAATAGCAGGATGATAAGAGGAACTTTATGAAATTGATTGAAAAAAACTTGATATATGACGAGGAAAAACCAACAAAAGGTCCTTTCTTTCAGCCCTTCAATTTGTAGGTAAATATAATTCACAGCGTCCCGCAGTAAAAAATTACTTCAAATAGCTCATGACTAGCTGAAACATTTGAAAAAATATTGGTTCATATTTCATACCACAAAAAGTGTTCGTGTTTATAATTTTTTCCGCTATGTTTTCTTGTTTGTTTTTTGTTTTCTTTTATCAACACTGTGCAAGGTCAGTGCAGTCATTTATGATCTACGAATGTGTGTATTTAATACATCCAGAGAAATTATTCTGCAGAAATATAGTATGGTTCCTTTCCTTGTTTATTATCCACTTCGGTCACGATGCTCAAAGTTGGCAATAAAGCTGCAGGTATTAATGGGAATTTCATCAACTCGATGTCAATATTACGCTCGTATTAAAACTGACGGGAACTGGAAATTATGATGGAATTTTACCCTAAATAAAGATTTTTGCAAGGGATAAGTCACAATTTTCAACGAATTCTAAAAAGTGTCTAAAACCGAAAAAGATGTCGGCAAAACTTGAGCAAAATACCTATTGCTTGTATTCGCGCTGTGCATGTTTCTTGTTTGGTAAAACTTTAAAATTTGGCTGCAATTTTTGGCAGATTTTCGCAGAAAACCAATTTTTCATATCAATTCGTAAAAACCGGTTCTTTTGGACAAAAACGTATTAAAATATTGCCATTGTTGCCCATCTTTTGTAAATGACATATTTTTTTCGCTTACGTATTTTTATTTTTATTTGTCCGTCATTTTGAGATATCTAACACACTATAGTTGTATTTCATTCAATCCCTTCGGATTGTTTTTTAAATAGCGTACGAATAAATGTTTATCGATGAATATTATCATCTTATTTAACCCATTTGCAAGAGAATGAAAACATTCAATATATCTACTTACCTACTGTGAGAAAATACAAAAGGATGAAAATGCGATCATCGATTCACCAATTAATAGTGGCCGAAGACCCAACTAGTCAACAAGTACATAGGTACCTACGATATTTGAAGACAAATATTTGTGAAAATGTACCTACATCAAATTGTATTCACCGAAGAATGAGTTAATCATTTTCGCTTTGAAGAAAAAATATCAAGTCGCAACATGGGCACCCGAATAAATTAAGAAACGACCTCGAATTCTACTCTTCCTCATTCAAATAAATCAGTTCCTGAAGCCATCGATCGAATAAAATTGTGCGAATAGGTGAGCCTATGAGTATTTGCTAGTACTGATAAGCACCTTAGACAAGAAAAGACAAAAAAAAAAAACGTCGGTAGTAAACAATTTTACAATATTATCTCGACTAGAATTTAATTACCCACCCGTTGTGGGAAAGTAATTTACATGTGCGATCGCTGGTCGATTGCTGCGTATGTTTTTCTTCAAAATAAACTAAAGATATAATTATGTGCATGGTAATTTATACGGTTTATTGGTAGTAGATAATATCATAACAAAGTTGTAATAACATCTACGACGGCCGGTTGACTACGAATACCTCAAAAGAGTTGCAAGTTTTGAGTAAAGAAATCAGCACAGTAACATATGTAGGTACATACAGAATGGGAAACTAGACAAAATTTATTTCTAATAGGTAAGTATATGTACTTGCCTATTTTTCATTCAAAAAAATTTTGAGATAATCGTTTTTATATTTTTCAGTTAAAGTTCAAAGGAAACCTCGACTTTTAAGAATTAGGAAAATAAAATTGAAATGACTAGATAGAAAATCATCAACATACCCATTTAATAGCAATAACGAATACTGTTTCGTGAATTCTTCGCGACATCGTGTAGATCCCATAAATATCAGAAATACAATTTAAGAATAAAAAAAAACAAAACAAAACAAAAAGAGTCAACAAGAAAACACGAAGACACTTTTTTCACGAATTTTGAAATATCTTTGAAATTAAATTATTTTTACGACTTCGTGAAACAAAATCATGTCGAAAAAAATTACCTCAAAAGAGGGGGAAAAATGCTGAAGGAGAAAATACCACACCTATAGAACAGTGAAAAAAAATTATTATCCAATTTCGTCGTAATTTTTTCGTTTTTTCGTTGCGCCCTCCCCTTCTGCAAAGTACATTAGTTACACAGGTGCTTTTTTCCGTTTTATAAAATATAATGACGACGACGAAGCCATTTGGTGCTGTGATTTTTTCCATAGCAACAGTTACAAAATAAGGTCAAATCGACAGAGAAGACCACAAAAAAAAAAGGATCAACTTTTATTATTTGGGGTAAAAAATTCAGGTACTTAGCGATAGAATGATTTCAAAAAGAGAAGCGTCAAATTGAACGACTAGAACAAGTCAAAGCATAATGACGAATTATTTTCAGCCAAGTTGGTACTGTTTTGTATTGTCTAATAATAACTGCCCTAAGAGTAAATACAATTTTGAGGCGACATAAAAGTTATCAGAAAAAATGTGACATTATGTGAAACTTGTGATATTTATAACCATAATTTAATCCCAGTTATCCTTATGTCATACTATATGGATGGCAAGTTGGGGGATGTAAGGTTGCTCGTGCTCCACTTGAGAAAATTAAAAAAATAAGCAGGTTTTCAAGTAAAAAGTGACCCTCGAGTTAAAGATAGTAGGAGGTTCTCGTTTGATTTTTGAAAAAATGTATAACATTAAATTGTCTATTATTTTGCACTATCCACTACCTAAGAAAATCTAAATCTGCCACCCATACAAAATGGTGACAGATACAAGATACTAACAATGTTTTATATTTTCTTTTCTTTTCTCAACTTTCTTTTATTTGGAAGTATAGTAGAATTATTAACGTGTCAGGCTCATTATAGGACCAAACATTGTGCTCTAAATAAAGTAAAAGAATTTTATATTTGGGATTTATGTTTGAATATGTGGCTCGCTGGTGTTCGTTTGCTTTCTCATCTCTGAAAATCAGTTGAAAAATGTATGGCTTCTTTCAGTTTTTCATTCCTATAGTGGTGTTAAGGTTCGGTTAACTGATCCGGTTCTACCGGTTTTTAACTGGGAACGGTTCAGTTTTTTTTTTCTCCGGATTTTGCTCCTCCGTTTTTCTTTGCTCCGGTTTTTTTTTCAGGTTAACCGGAGTTTAACCGGTTAACCTGTGGTTGAAAATCCTATCGAGCTTCAAACACTGAATTAAACACTGAACTCAATTAAGAGCTCAGTGGCTTCAAAGGAAGCTCGATAGAATTTCTGACAAACTTTAAATATAGTACTGAATAACAAAATTATGATTCTTCCAGTGATTTTTTGTTTCATAATCTACAGAATCCAAAAATATCCATCTCACATTTTCATAATTCTTCATTTATTTTATTATTATTATTCTGTCTCCCTCCGCACGCATATACTTCTTTTGAATGCAAGAACAGACAAACAATCAAACCAATAGAGCTGAAATTTGCATCAGAGGTCAATCTCAGTTAGATCTAGGTCTGATAGAAATTTCAAGTCAATCTGTTCAGCGGTTTAAGAGATATTAGTGAAAATGTAGTTGAAAATGGTGATTTTTTGGGGCTATATTTCTTTTGAATGAGAGAAGAGACGAACAACCAAACCAATAGGGCTGAAATTTGCACCAGAAGTAAATTTCGACGAGTTTTAGGTCTGATATAGGTTTCAAGTTAATCGGTTGTGTGGTTAAGGAGATATTAGCAAAAATTTAGTCAAAAATCAATACTTTTGTTGTGGTTCATGACACCCCTGTACTATCAGTCGAAAATCAGCCTTTCTAGCGGGGCTTGCAGTGCTATAATTTCAAATTTTACGCGAAATTTTGAACATTCTGGTTGGTTGTTGCCTTGAGCAATTAATACACCTAAATACTCCACCAGGTAAGTAGATAGCTTTTTTGGATGTTAAAAGGGACAGTTAACCGGTTAAACTCCGGTTAACCTGAAAAAAAAACCGGAGCAAAAATAACCGGTGAAAAAAAACTCCGCTCCTTTTCAAACGGTTAAAAACTGTACCGGTTTTAAAAAAAAACTGAACCTTAACATCACTACATTCCTAACTTTGGTTAAAATGAATAAAAATATAATGACTTCAAAAAATAATTTCGAAGCTAAACAAAATTTCTATAGATTGATGTACTCGTACTACGAGTATAATTTGCTTAGCAAAAGAATTATCATCACTCTCTTATTATGGTAAAGGGTATAGCCCAATAAGGGGGGTTTCCGGCCCCCGCTTGGAATTTGATTCTGAGTATATCAAATGATAGGTCTGTACATAAGAAACTTCTGACCCAAGTTTGGAGTTTGTACCCCCCTCCATTCTGGAGATATGGCTCCTCAAGGGTGAAACCTTTAAACCCTTGTAACTCCAGTTAGGATGAACCAATTTTTTTCAAATTTTAACTAGTGTTAGACCTTATTATAGTCCACTTTTGATATAAATTTGGTGCCATTTGGCTCACCCAGTTTCAAGATATTTGGATTTTTCTAAATTTTCAGACCTTCAAACCCATAAAATACCCTTACCAAAAAGGGGCACCAACTTGAAAATACCATCAAAAGATACCCTCATCTATGTACTTTATAACTGTGTGAAAATTTTTCAAATCGATCCCCGGCACCACTCACAAATGCAAGTTGAAGTGTGAAAAAACTGTTTTTTTCACTTGAAATGCAGGTGCATAAGAGGGGCAAAAATAACCTCCAACCAAAATTCAGACTTTTTCAAGATATATCATAGAGAGTCAGTTGAAATAACTTTTGGCCAAGTTTAAACCCCCCTGTGTGCCCCCTCCTATAAGACATGGGCCAAAAATGAATTTTCACTATTTTTGACTTCAAGTTTTGATGGTAAGTTTCAGAGATGCAATGACCTAAAGAAAAATTGTTTCATGTAGCTTATGCATGTCTATCATAAATTTATGACTGGTTCCTCTGTGATCTGTGATCTGTGATCATTGTAATATCTCCAAATTAGTCAAAAACATGTTGATTTCAAGGTTCTTTGGCCTATGAACAGAGTATTTAGGATGTGCTTCACATAATTATCCCCTAGTACACAAGACTGATGACAATAAAAGAATGAAAACGTGCAACAAAGTCAATGAATAACAGATATTACTACTTGAAGATTTGAATTTAGTATTGGATTACATGAACTAATTGAAATCATTGATCTAAGAAATGAAGTGTTACTTAAAAGTTACAAGACCTATACCAGTCTTGGAAAAAAATATGCTCAACTGGAGAGAATTAAATAACTTAGCATCACTGTTCAACAAACATGCCTATTAATTTTAAAATTGTGTGGAAGAGTTTTAATTCTCTCCAGTTGAGCATATTTTTTTCCAAGACTGGTATAGGTCTTGTAACTTTTAAGTAACACTTCATTTCTTAGATCAATGATTTCAATTAGTTCATGTAATCCAATACTAAATTCAAATCTTCAAGTAGTAATATCTGTTATTCATTGACTTTGTTGCACGTTTTCATTCTTTTATTGTCATCAGTCTTGTGTACTAGGGGATAATTATGTGAAGCACATCCTAAATACTCTGTTCATAGGCCAAAGAACCTTGAAATCAACATGTTTTTGACTAATTTGGAGATATTACAATGATCACAGATCACAGATCACAGAGGAACCAGTCATAAATTTATGATAGACATGCATAAGCTACATGAAACAATTTTTCTTTAGGTCATTGCATCTCTGAAATTTACCATCAAAACTTGAAGTCAAAAATAGTGAAAATTCATTTTTGGCCCATGTCTTATAGGAGGGGGCACACAGGGGGGTTTAAACTTGGCCAAAAGTTATTTCAACTGACTCTCTATGATATATCTTGAAAAAGTCTGAATTTTGGTTGGAGGTTATTTTTGCCCCTCTTATGCACCTGCATTTCAAGTGAAAAAAACAGTTTTTTCACACTTCAACTTGCATTTGTGAGTGGTGCCGGGGATCGATTTGAAAAATTTTCACACAGTTATAAAGTACATAGATGAGGGTATCTTTTGATGGTATTTTCAAGTTGGTGCCCCTTTTTGGTAAGGGTATTTTATGGGTTTGAAGGTCTGAAAATTTAGAAAAATCCAAATATCTTGAAACTGGGTGAGCCAAATGGCACCAAATTTATATCAAAAGTGGACTATAATAAGGTCTAACACTAGTTAAAATTTGAAAAAAATTGGTTCATCCTAACTGGAGTTACAAGGGTTTAAAGGTTTCACCCTTGAGGAGCCATATCTCCAGAATGGAGGGGGGTACAAACTCCAAACTTGGGTCAGAAGTTTCTTATGTACAGACCTATCATTTGATATACTCAGAATCAAATTCCAAGCGGGGGCCGGAAACCCCCCTTATTGGGCTATACCCTTTCAAACACTTTTTTTTTCCACGGTATGTTTATTAAACTTTGAGAAAATTCACTAAAAAATGAGATACCAAAAAACTATAGTGATGTTAAGGTTAAGTTTTTATAAAAACCGGAGCAGTTTTTAACCGTTTGAAAAGAACCGGAGTTTTTTTTTCACCGGTTTCTCTTGCTCCGGTTCTTTTTTTTTTTTTCAGGTTAACCGGAGTTTAACCGGTTACCGTCCCATTTAACAACAAAAGAAAACTATCTACGTACCTGGTGTAGCATTTATGTGTATTATTATTATTTTTTTCAAATGAGGCAGGTTAACCGGTTAAAGTCCGGTTAACCTAAAAAAAAAACCGGAGCAATAAAAACTGAACCGTTTCCGGTTAAAAACCGGTAGAACCGGATCAGTTAACCGAACCTTAACACCACTACAAAAAACAGCAATAGGCAAGATTAAGTCCAAAATAAAAATGAATCGATTCCTTTCTTGGCTTTTCCTTCTCCTTCCTCCCTTTCATGAAATTCATAAATATTTTACAGTACACCATTTTAAAAAAAATCAAAAAATATCGAGTTGAATGTCTTTCGTACAGGTAGGTACTTCCGATCAATGCTCAAATATTCGTCAATGCGGTTGTAAATTCATTTCATGCTTTACATAAAGTCACCATTTGTCAGAACTACCTATCAGTATCAAATTCTGCGAGAAAAAAAAACTCTTTTAATCGTTTCTCAGTTTTTAATGGTCATTTCCGCGTGACGAGATATAATCGAAATACATAAATGTACATAATTCATGGCTCAGATCAGAAAAAACGTTTACTGGAAGCGGCGATTATGGCGAACCTTCAGAAGTTCCCAGAACATAAAAATCAAAGCAATCGCAATTTTCTTGTGAAAAACTACTTTTAGCACGACTGATGCCATCAACTTATCTTCCGTGGGCTTATGTTGGTCATAAGTTGATGATTTATTAACTCGAATATAAATCTATGTCAGATGTGAAAATATGCATTAAACGACCGATAGGTAGATATTTTTTTTATGGAAGTCTAAAGTCATATCATTTTTCCCTCTAATATATATATATATATAGAAGACACGTTACTCTTTTACTCGGCAGAGATCTTCTTAATTTTGATAGCATCGAATGAAGAATACTCCGGGCCATATAAAAAATCTTACCATAATTTAACCTCAGAAATCTCCTCAAAATATACTTACGGTAGTATTTTCCGTGTAAATTTCAATTATAATTTCCAAGTTTTTACATTTGGCCTTCTGCATAGCATTTTCAATAATCAGACCGAAAGATCTGCTGTACGAGCATTTGGAATTACAGACGGATGAGAAAGAGAAAATATTTCGCTCCGAAGAAGGCTAATGTGTAATCCATAAAATTTAGCCAAACATCGAGCAACTGACAGCCCACTTTCTTCTCGAAAAAAGTATTAAATCGTCTTACTCAGCAAAAAGGAAACAGACGGAAGTAATTGATTCGGCGAAGACGCAAGAAAGAGGGCAAATACCAATTTTTCATTCTACACGCAGAAGCCAAAACGTATTTTCGCCACAGTTGGAATATTGAAGAAAAACAAACAGGCCCATCACCATCTGATAAGCCTCTAAGAAAGGCCAAAAAAAAAACAATAAACCCTTTTAGTTTTTCTTTTTTTACCACTTAATTAAATAAAATATGCTTCTAACTTTACCAATATCTTCGACCTGCGTGGCATTTAATTTAAGATTTTTTTTTTTTGTGAATACACAAGTAGACTATGCTATAATTACGTAAAAAAAAATATACACGGATAAAATTATATGGCAGATGTGTAGTGGACGTTGTGAATTGATCGCTGCTTCATATAATAGAATGACATAACGGAAAGTAAGGTAGCCTAATTATGTAAACTATAGGAAATTCAAAACCGTATTTGATGTAGAAAATCGAATTAAGTATCTGTCGAGTTTGCTGTTTTTCTTTCCTTTTTTTTTTCGCGTAACCGTGATCAGTGTGTTCGTATAGTTAGGTATTATGCGGAGCAAATTTTTTTTCTCCAACTACAAACAGGTATCAATGAACATCACGTCAATATTTTGTGTTAACAATAAAATGTAGTTTACTTCGCGCATGTACCTACTACGGTTGAAAACCAGGCCTGATTTTGGTACTCAAGTTTTAAGCTCCAAATTCAGAAATAAAACAAACCCAAAGGCACTTTCTCCTGAAACTCGTAATAGGATGATTTAAAAGCCAAAACCCCTATAAAATGACCAGTTTTTGGCCTGTTTTAAAGCAATACACCCATCTCAGAAAATCCAGCCAAATATATAATGCAGATATACCTTCAATGGGTTCCCATTTGAGATGCAAGTCAAAAATTTCAAACGGCTCTAACTCCTTTCCTGGAATAGGTATCGAGATGAAAAAAAGCCTTAATATATAGACCTCAGAAAGGTCTAATATCCACCCAAAGTTTCGTTGATTCTCATTGAACAGAAATTAAATAAAAAAAGAAAACGTAAAAACTCATTTTTATCCGATATGTTATAGAAGATGACATGTGGAGGGTCTGAACTTGGCCAAAAATTATTTCAACTGACCCTCTGCAATATCCCTCGAAAAAATTTGAAATTTGGTTGGAGCCATTTTACCCCTTTTATTGGGATAACCTACCATTTGAGTCTAAGTAAAGGTTTAACGAAGAACATTCGACTGTACTTTGTTCAACTTTTTTTTCTTCTTAATTAAAACTAACAAGGGAACCACTAGAATTGTCTGACCCCAATCCCAATGAAAACACCCTCATGAATTATATCCTCACCCAAATACCTTAACACCATATTTCGTTTAAATTAAGTAAGCCTGTTAAAATTTTTGAGGGGTGGGTAGAGTTAAAAATTAGCTTGTAATGGCGCACATGCAAAAAAAAAAATTCCGACTTTGGTGGCTTTTTTCAGTGGAGTAAATGAGAGATCATCAGACAAATTCACATGAAAAAAATCAGCTTGATCGAATCATTATAAAGGGCTGTAGAAGAAATTTCGTTTTTTTAAACTAGGTATAGGATATGTAATGAGAATTTGACATATTTGTCATGTGCATATTTGTGTGATGGTCTTCTATATATACTCCACAGAAAAAATCCCTAAAGTACGAAATTTTTTCTTGCATATCAACTTTACCCGCACCTAAAAAGTTCCAACGGGCTTATTTCAGATGGAAGAAATATGAATTGAGGTACTTGGGTGAGGACATAATTTATGAGGGATATTTTCATATGGAATTGGCACGGACAATTCTAGTGGTTCCCTTGGAAGAGTAAGTATGACAACAGGCTAATTTTCTTTACAATGCTTGAAACTCCGAGTGGGTAGATTTTAAATTTAGTCATCGCATCACGTGTTTCTGGGAAAAGAAACCATGGAATTTTTACAAGAATGTCGAAAGTGAAACATATTACTGTACTAGTGAACTGGCTCGTTAACCACCAAATTGCTACCCGAATTACAGATTAGAGGTATTTATGTTAGTATAAATGAATGACTAGCTTTCGCGTGAATTCGCAATTATTTGAAATTACCTAATTACAGCTTCCTACGGTAGAACAAAAGAAACGAATAATTGAGAAATAGGTAGAATGATTTTTAATGAGAATTTAAGTTGAGCAGTGATTCATTATCGTTTGCTTAGCGATTTCTTTCATAAAACTGAATTATATTAATTTCCCCGCATTCTTTATACTCGCAAAGCCTTGCGTGACCTTGGTATTTGTTCATCCGTTTTTCCAAATGCATTTTACTAACTGCACCTCCCAAGTTTTCTTGTAAAAAAGCAACGCATTTTCTGCAAGCATTTACTTTCTTGTCAAAAAAGTATTAGTGGAGTCGACAACCTTGTAAATAAAAGGGTTGAGAATAATTATCTAATAACGAGGGAGAGTAGTTACGGTAAATAAATAAATAAAATAATCGCCGCCCATTATATAACACCTCATCGTTTTCTCAGAATCATCAACCATTCAAAAATAGTACATTATATTAATATCTGATTGAGTAGATTGACAATATGCCAGAAAAAACTTCTAATCTGTACCTCAAGATTGAGAGACTGAGAAATTTTCTTTTCAAGTAGTGACCTCGTTCGGTTTCTCATTGAATGAATCTCTTTTCTGTTGTTAGATGTTAATTGAAAATCGCGATAATCGATATTTTCACTCAAATACTCGCGTTAATTGAAATTATCAGTTCTCCAACTTTAAAGACATTCAATTTTCCCTCCACGTCACACTTTCAATTCGCAAAGAGCACTGTATTCAACTCTCACGATGGTATCCAATCAATTAAAAATTTCACACAAATCTAAACATTCGTGTCGTCAATATTAATTCTCCATTCTTAAAACATCAAAGTGCAATTAAAAATGTGCGCTTAATCACTCGCGATAATTAATAATCACCTTGCGTCAGATATCACGAACGATTCTTTGTTAAAACTTCTACATGGAACACGAAGAGAAAAATATGTATACGACGCAGAGAAAATTCTATTTTGGCAACGTTCTCATTTTCAATTTCCTTGACTGGTTTTGGCAGGTCTTGCGGAAGGTCATCGTTCTGACTGGATGAGTCCGAGGTTTATCTTATGATGAGATAACCAGGAAAAAAAAAGTAAATAGTGCAATACAAATTGTTTATAATGCAGATCTGCATCCAGGCAGGAACAGTATGGGATCAGCAACCACTCGATAATATCTTCCTTCGCCGCCCCCCCCCCCCGCGGATAAGATAAGTTTCACAAGAAAAGATTAACAGGCCGAATCTCGAATTCAAATAGATATGCAATTTTATTGTGTAAGTGCTTCGACGATTGAAATCTACTAGAATTTTCTGAGATATATGTACCTACTTACTATTTTTTGTTACGACGAAATCTTTAAAAACGAACACGGTATCTACTATAGGCGGTATCTAATTCTGGCAAGAAATTTTTTTTCTCAGAATGGCCGAGAATAAGTTATAAAGTCAAAATAATTGTTTTCATAATTTTTTTAGAAATTGGTCGTGTACAGTCGAGTAACATTACATTTTATAACCCTCGAGTAGCCATTTACATTATTTACTCTTTGTCCCAGAAAGATTAAGTAAAATGTTGGATATTTCTAGAATATCTACAAACTTCTGTTTTTATCATCCCGATAGCATTCCATAAAATTTGAGAAGTCGTAGAGGAACTTTTAGTCAATTTTTCTCTATCGTAGTAGGGGCTCAAAATTAATTGAATACCTACTCAATTCGATTAAAAGTAAAAAATTTAAAGATTATTTTCGTGGACTTACACTCGCCAACCCTTAATCGCAAAGATCATCTCAAAATATAGTTTTTCTCTCTTCGTACACGTAAAACTTGACCATGATATTCCTTATACACTTCTCAATTAGACGAGAGGTGCTCTGCCTAATTAAATAGTCGAATGTTTAGCTTAAAACAAAACTGACCCGGTGAATTACCAAGTACCGCAAGAAATTCCGTTCTAATTATCGGACAAAAGTTTTGGCACTGACCTTAAAACACCATATTTCCGAAAATATTCGAGAATTGGATGCTGTTCTAATTTTAGTCTCCTTTTCTATTCCAGTTCAGATGATCTAGAGACTAGATAAGACCACCCTATAGATCTTGGCACTTGATAAAAGCTTTGATTTTCATTACAAGCATCTTCCAAAGAATTTTATTATTTCTCCCATCTCCTAAACAAAACACTTTGATGTAATTAGACACAGATATTTTTTTTTGGTACTTGAACATAAAAATGATGAGATATATTTCAATCGTACTCCATGTTCGACCTACTATACAGAATTTGTTTTCTCTCTCCTTTAATTTCCACAAGTACCTACTTATTGTTTTATTGTGTTTTTCTTCAACACTTGGCAAGCAAACAAATGAATCCGTTACGATATGGAGAAGAGTAAAGCATTATTATAAACGTCTGTTTTGTAATTTACACGCCAAAACAAGGTCAATTTTTGTATTAAATAGGAATAATAAAGAAAGGAAAACTGCTAATTAAGTACTTGAGTCCGAATTAAAAACTTGACCATCCGACGAAACCGTCCTTCAAGCTGTAAGCCAACTAGGTATTCACTGTTTGAGTAAAAAGTCACTAGGAACTCGCTATTTCACGAATTGTTTTCATAATTCCAACAATTTACCATCATCATTAAAGTTTTCATTCATTCGCATATTTATTGGGACATGACCTATTGTTTTACTAACCAACATTCTTTTCGCAGTTTTAAGACATCCTTTCATTATAGTTTGTCCTTTTATGAAAATCTGACTCAAATAAGTTATTAATTTTCAACCCTTAAAAATTAGAGGCAAAATATAAAACATCAAAAATTTTATAGATCCGGGCACCGTGAAATAATGTTTTCAAGAATTAGTTTTATGAACTATATGGGTAGATAAGTTCTGAACTTTATCGTTCAAGGACCTTAAAATGATGCAACAGGTTTATTCAACTTGCTACGACAGTTTATTGCTCTGTTTATAGAATATTATAGGTTCTGTTATCTTATTTTATAAATGATGAATGGACCATGTTATTTTGCCCAGATTTATAGGAATACATAAAATATCAATGTTTCATGATAAAAATTTATTTAAAAATTTTTTACATAGAATTTTCCATTACAAAAATTTAATTCCAAAAATCAACTGATATTATGACAATAGAATCGACATTATAAGTTGGATATTTACGGATAGGTACATTATAAACTTTATTTTAAGCAATGGAACAAAATGGGGCGACTTTACCTATCTAAATTACACACCAGCAAAATTGTCAGGAATTCAAAACGAAGCGAGTTAAAAAAACTTATTTCACTTAATAAGGTAATATGCATAAAAAATTTTACACAAAAAAGCATTTTGTTGGTGTGTGATTTTTTACACGTTACCCTTAATGGGAAAAAGTGAGTGTTCAATTTTTCTACCCACCCCATCCCTCAAGGATTAAACCACCCTAGGTACGATTATTATAAAGCTCTCAATATGTAAATCCGGTGATTTGAGATCAATATGATCAAACCTAAGTGGATTATTCAAATATGTCATTCGTGTATGCTGCCAATGATAGCTGAGATTTGGAGATGTTTCGCTGATAAGTAATGAATACCCAGAGAGAAATAATGAAAGGTGATAATTTTCCTAGTATTTGTCTAAACTGGCACACTAGCTATTCAGCAACGATAATATTTTCTCATTTAAAGCACGATGCGTTAATTGATGCTTGCTTCATTTTTTTAGCAATTCTTACACGTTTTTGAGCTTGTTTATGCGTTTGTTTACACCTGTGGAATTGAAACAGAAATAAACGACGCGACGTCACGAAAATACGCCACCATATTTTCATGAAATAACCTGCCTCTACCGAACACGAAACTGGCGAAAATTTAAATGAAGGTTGTAGGGCTAAAGAAAATTTCAGACTTGTGTTTACAGGCCACAGACTGCAATTAATTTCAAGTCTCGTACAACGCTATAAGACGTGAATTTTTTGCCAGCATCGGCAGCGACGAGAAAAAAAGATGAACTTGCGGTCAGTGGTCATGGATAAACGAAGGAAATTGTAAACAAGCGAGCTTTGTAAAGAATAATGAGAGGTCAAAATTCTATGAGAACGAAGGTCAACAGCAATTGAAAAGTTTTTTGTTTCGAAATTTTCCTCAAAAGAGAACCTAAATTTTTCATTTTAATTGAAGCTATAGCTCTTATCAACTGAGGAGATTTTATTCATTCTACCAGTTGCTACGAGGTATGAATTCTCAGATTTCGTCTCATTCGTTTCTGTTGATAGGACTGGCTAATGTACAGACAACACAAAATTACTAAATTTTGAAAAACTGATAAAAATGGCACACCTACTTAGGAGGTATATGTATTTTCACGGCATCTACAATATTCTACTCATCTGCTTGTTGCAAAATTCAATGTCAACTGGTCAGGGATAGTAAAAGTAATGCAACCTCTTAGGGGTATTACTAATTTCATTCATTTATTCATTCATTCATTCATATATTCATTCCAATTTTACTTACACAGCCTTTCCTTCTTTTCTGGAGACTTTTTATAAAATATCTAGCTCAAACTATTGTAGCGGTGTTCACGAATTAAACAAATCATTTCCACAGTCCAAGTTACAAACAGCCGCTCGTAGCTTTTATTTGCGTTTATATTACCGTCCTGAGGGCAATAAAGATCAAGAAATAAATCCTTTTCTAGATATACAGAGCCCTTAAAGCCGCGTTATGAACAGGACTGTAAAGCTCATTATGATATTTCGGGGACGACCTCTTGAGATTAGATAATTGCCAAAATGAAAAATCAAAATCAAAACATAGGAAATGAAATTGAAATCAAATTTGAAAAAACAAAGGACAAAAACCAGAATCTATTTGCACCAACATTTCCGTCAATTGAACTCGAAGAATATGTCTAACTTCCCTTCGTTTGACCTTATTTCCTCATTTTCGATAATTGATTCGTGTCCAAAAAAAAAGCAGCTAAACAAATAAAAACCTGTAGTAAAAATAAGAAGAACACATAAATAAACGTGCTGAATGGGACGAGTGTTAATTTTATTCGATTCACGTTCGAACGAAATTTATTCCGTATATTCATTATTATTATGGTGTCTGGGCTGGGTGCATCTAGAAGCATATACCAAACCGGTTTGCTTTTGTAAACATTAATTTTTTCCTCGCTTTTGATGAAAATCAAAAATTGGCGGATTTGCCATGTGAACAAAAAACATTATCGTGCATAATTATCGTTAAGATTAAAATAAATTAATCAGACAGACTGGGTAGCTAAAGTTCGAGTAGTTAGGAAATTGTGTTTCTGCTCTTAGCATTTTTAAGACTGACGTGTATTTTCTTCTGCAAGAATCTGGGTTTAATTTCAACAGGTTTTCATTCTGAAAACCTCCGTTTAAAATAGGAATTATAAAAAACTTATAATTTTTATTTAACTCTTAGGATATTGGAAAATGCTTTTCTAGAAGGGTTACAGAGAAGAAAATGCACGAAGCCCACCTGACAACTTCACCTACCTACAGTCTAAAACATGAAAATTTTTCACGCTACTGATAATTTAGCGGCATCCTTTTCGTTTGAATGAGAGCTCTGCCATATTTCACCACTCAATCAAGCGATAGAAAAAAAAGTGTGTTTCGATTTTTCACAGTAAATTAACATTTTTATGCCATCGTTGTATTATGTGCTGCTCGTTAAGCAATCGCTGAGCATGCGTGGGTATTCAGCACGCGAACTTGGCACACGTGAATTTGCCAAATGGCAATTAAATGTATTTTCTCGATATGAGGAGACAATAGAGTTGCCTCCTTCTTCCTGGCCAAACTGTCGCCTGGAGGACGTAACTGTGGTCACGCTCTTCAGTTTGCCACAACTGATTGCGAAAATATATTGGAGAGTAGAAAAATGGTCGTCTATAATCATCTAGGTTACCAGGTATGGAGTGAGCAAAATTGCAACGTATATTGCTCGAAGGAATGAAATGTGAAACGTCTCCATTTATCGACTCGATCGCCATATGTGCCCTAGAGTTGCGAGTTAACAAATCACTTTGTCACAGATCAATTGTGAGCAGATGACAATTGATGGCACGAAGCTCACAGCGAAATGAATGGGGCATTAATGTCATAGAAATTCTGACGGAAGTTGGTAGATGACGTCGAGGTATATTAAGCTTAAGCGATTAGTTAGTCTAACCAAATGACACATCAAGATGGAGGCTTAAGAATTGTTTAAGGCCAAATGAAATGGTTCAAGCCTGTTGGCGAATTTCATCTTCAACTATACCTGAACATCATTTCAAAACACTTCAACGACAGTGTGGCCTTCGGCGAAGAATATTTTTGCATGATGATGATGTAAGCTTTATTGATATTTTATCCATAAAACACGACGAGGAACTTGTGCTTTGCATACAGGCTAGCCATGGCATCAAAAATCATCTACGCAAGTCGAGCTAATCGCGAATAGGTGACCAGAATTTTTAAAGGATTGTGGCCAAAGTTTGACTGCCATTAACATACTGCATCCTTCATTACTGGCCAAAATAAAACTTAACTTCAACCATGAAACTGGTTTGAAATTCAGGCTCCACTATGATTTTTTGTATAACATAAAATTAGCTTAAATCAATAGACGACCTTTCTTTGGTTATCTACTGTCTATTTTTCTGCCAACCACCAACACCTATGTATAGTGATTCTGATCAAATTAAATTCTATAGTCGATTGAAGAGAAAAATATGAAAAAAACATGAAGGCGAAAATATCAAAAGTTGGCAAGAAAAATGAAATCGAAAACTGGTAAATTGTTACTTGTCAAAATTGTATCGAAGGTAGGTTTTTGCTTGAAAGCTTTTTTCACGAGCCTGTGGAAAGTTGATACCTAGACACATTATATCCTACACAAAATTGTTGAAAACCTGCAATCATTAGGAAAATATTGTTTTTCTTCAAATTACCAATTATTTTGAAACAATTTTTCACCCTTCAATAATTTTTTATGCAAATTGGTCACAAAAAGTGACGTAACAAAATTAATACCATGTTGTCAAAAACTTCAACTTGAAGAAAAAAGGAGAGTTTAATGAAATTAGAAAATATGAAATAGAGCTTGGAAAATAAAGAATACATTTGGTGAAACTAAGCAATATTATCTCATAGGAACACTAAGAATCTGAGATAGGTGAAAACCTGTTAAAAGACTGAAAGAGCGAGAAGAAAAATAGAATGCTAGAATACATGTGTGTATTTGCTGGGAAGTAAAATTTTCCTCATAAGTGTGAAAGAGAGTAGAAACGAATGCCATATAGGTACGAAAAATTATCAATAACAGCCCTTCTACTTTTTGGCTCTTAAGGTTTAACCTAAGCTTTTTCTTTCTATTTACCAACAGCTAAGATTTATCGTTAACTTTTTTTCAAGTACTTCGTATTTTAACAAATACTCTGACGTGCCATTTTCTATAAATACATAAAGCTAAAAAAAAATACATCTATAAAATAAGATAATAATTATGGAAATGTTCCATAAAAAGTCATTTCGTAAGAAATTCAATTTGAATGCACAAGCAATAATTAAATGTAAAGTAAACAAAACTTCCAATTCAATTATACAAAGCACCCAAAATAATGACGAAAACATTGAACTTGACTCATAATGAAAATTATACTTGTGGTAATAGGAAACCAGTTTTATGACGTCAGAATTCAAGGACTTTGATACATTTATCATTTTCAAAGCAAGTTTACCGGAGAAAATCATCAGCTGCAGTATTATTTACAGAAGTGTAAAATTCAAGACAATAATAATTGATTATTGTTTTGCAAATAAGAATTTCCCGCAAATGTCACATACAAGAATATAAAATTATACCGAATACCAAGAATAAAATTTTTTGGACCCACCCAAAAATTTATCCCGAAATGAACGAAAAATCTGGGGGAAAAAAGATAGAAAATTACTTATCGAAAAAGAAAAAATTATTGGAAAGATTTTAAATAAAAAATTTTAGGTTTTGGCGAGTGACTCGTCAATGGCAATTTAGTGGGGTGGTGAAGAAAAATTTTATGAAAAAAAATCCGAATTTTTTTTGGGGGGGAGGGATTGTCAGCGAGTGAAAGGGATCCGACCACCTTTGTTTTTGGACGTTGAAATTTTTTTCAATTTTTCGTGGCCTAACCTGGCCTACCCAAAAAAAAAGCTGGCTGTAAACTTCGTAAATCTAAATGACGACAATTGTGATTTCTCTATTACTATTCACAATGAAGATCTGATCACACATTCTTTTAAAAGTTTCCAGTGACTACTCATCATATTTAACAACAAGGCAAAAGACATAGGATGCTAAGATGGGGAACTATACTTACATTGAACTTGTAGGATGGTTTGACTAATGTTTCTATACTCGTACATAAGAATCAACTAGCCCGATTTATTTTTAAAGGTACGAGTACTAATGAAATTTTTTTAATTTTATTTGAATTATACGCACCTTTCAAATAATGCATATAATTCAAATTTAATACTTTCCTGCGTATTTTACCAAGGATATAAGATCTCTATTCTCTATCACGTATTTCAGTTCTTCTCACTTGTGTTTTATAAAGTTTACTGGTAACCAAAAAGGAAGAGTATGCAATAAATCTAACGGGTAAAGTAAGAGGAAACATTTGAAACCTAGACAAACTAACGTAAATTACAAAAACCTGTAATTATTTTTAACTACATTTAACGACCGCGGCCAAAAATTAACAGTAACGTCTCGGATATGTCTGCTAAATATGCGTTAGTAGGCTGTCTTTGCAATTTACTTCGAGAAGAACAAAATAAAGAAAGGAAGAAAGACTCTGATATGAATGTGTGTCGTCGTCCAAGTTGAAAATTACCTTGATACTGTATACAACTATACCTACACCGTACAGTCAGGTGCTTCCACAAGAATTTTATAATTCAACTCCTCGCGTCGTCATTAATTTGTAATTTACTCGTAATACAAATTTATTCTTATTGAGAGAAAATAAAAAAAAGTTTTAGTAAATTAAGACAATTCCAAGTGAGCATAAAATCTAAGGCATTTTAGAAAATTTGCCGACTTTTGAGAAACGTAAAATAACCTTATTTGTTTTTTTTTTCCTATGTTTGGGACGATCTAGACGAATATGTATTACTGTATTTCCAATTAATTTCAGGAAGCAGTTGTACAGCGTGAGGTATCTGTCACATAATTCGGGGGTACTTTGACTGTAAATTTTTGACGAGTGACTCATCAGTGACGAGTTAGAAGAAGGAGAAAATTTTCCTGAAAAAATCCGAATGAAAAACACTCATTTTCCTTCTTCTTGGAGTTGGGGAATGGATATTCGAATATTCAGGGAGAGGACTCATCACAAGTGAAGGAGGATCAGAGCTGGTCTAACGCAATTTGTAATTCTAACACTCAAAGTAATCAAATAGAATACCAAGGTAGACCTTTTTTTTTTTTTTTTTTTTCAATGGAAAAATGGCAACACTGACTCTTCTCCATTTAAATGAGACAAATTGCGCCTCTTTCGATTACCTATTTCATCAGTTGCTATCATATTATTTGAGTAAGAAATTTTGTGATTGTACTCGTAGATTCTTAAAGTATTGCTCTTTTTCTTGTTTGGACTATCTCATATTGCTCTAAAAAACATTCTTCTATAGGTTGAAAATGAACACAAGTGTAAATACTAAGCTTATTAGATACCTCTTCTAATTAAAAAGTGGTAATGTTTGAAACAGTGAATTAGCATACCATACTTCTGCATAGATTTACATAAATTTTTTTAAGGATTTACACGAAGCTATTCATTTCTGTTTTTACTCTGATACCCAGAATTTACTTCAAACGCTAATTCTTGAATTTTTGTGTCGAGAAATTACGCATTTTCTTCAAGTTTTGAAACTCAAGAAAAAATATTCAAAAGGAGAAATGGTAACTTTCTTTGTCTCCAGATTTTCACTATCGCTGTATCCTATTCTGTTGCAAGCTTCATCGAAATCAATTTACAAAATTAATCGCCTATAAATAGTATTGTTTACCAAAATACAGTATGTTGAAAATTATATTTATAAAACGTATTTCGTGGTTCGTGAATTTCTATTTTCGAATTCTTAATTTAATTTCCTGAAAATATTCACTTTCATCGATTGGCAGAAATTATTGCTACCTAATAGGTTCACTTACCTGTTCTATAATCAGAACTTCCTCTACAGGTTACCGAGATGTAACAATGAGATTCTCAAACATCAAAAATCTAATCAGAGTGAATGTTTGAAAATTAAATGATTATGTTGAACCATTAACTTTCCATTAAACAGGTGGGTAGACTTAAAGTTAAACACGCTTATATTTCCTGCATCGAATAAATTATGTGATTTGAAAATGTACCTACTTAATTAAAATAAACAAGATTATTTTCTTTTCGTAATTTAACTCATTATTTCGGTTCAACAACATTTGAACAGTGATATGCAAGAGGGGATGAGTCCATTTTTTTCAGAAATTTAATTCTTTCAAGGTTCAGTTGTACATCCCAAGCCCTACTCGCAGTAAAAATATCATCTTCCAAAATGCATCGTCACTGCTGAGAAAATAGACTTCAAACTACGAGTATGTGAAAATATAGTTTTTTTTTTTTTTTTTTTGCTCGCCTGTAAAATTTAAAAAACTGGACTATAATCTTCTTCTTGGATATCACTGTTTATTTATAGGACGCATTAGGTATTACTTTTTGGATCAGAAATCAGGAACAGATCAATATTTAAAGTAAAGATTACTGCAAATTACTGCAAAAAATAGTAAAGTCTATGTTTTCTTATTCAAAATAAAGAGAATAAAAACTTATTTCTCTCGGTGTGAGAGATGTTGAAACTGTTCAGCATATCCACGGTCCTCTAGATATAGAAAAAATAAATGGCAACGTTTAACGTGGTCATGGTTTATAGCTCTATAATTTGATAACTTTATAATTTATAGCGTTTTACGGTGGCCAAATCGTGTAAAACATTTTTTTTTTCTAGTCACTTTTCTTTAGCTTTGAATTTAATAAAATCTCATTTTTTAGACTACCGGCTGGGCTCGCCACTCCCAGAAGGATTCAACATCTGAAACGGCCTGATTAAAAAGTGACAGTATCCTGCAGCATAGGAACCTAAAATTTTCACATCGATTAAACCAAGTCGTAAATTTAATATGTGGAACACCTGCGAGGAAATCTTCAGCCAAACTGTGAGAATCTATAAATTAGAATAATTTCGAGAAAACTCCGTCATTTGCAAAATAATGTTGGCCCATCGAAACATGTCCACAACGCAGAAGTCACGTGCAAATTTCGTTGATTTTCTTTCACATTTTTTGTTCGTGAATTAATTTCATAAACGATTAGACTACATTACACTTTATCCACATTCCATTTCGTTGTAAGAATTAGTACGTTTAATTTTTAATTTTCTTTTTTTGATGTAGGATATTTATGTACTTTATTCAGCCAATGTCTGCCCTTAGATTTGATAAAATTTACGACTCTTAACATTCACAAAATTTTAGGTAGCCTGATCAGATGCCACTCGATGATTACCACTAATCAAAACATTGAAATGCAAAAATTCGTCAGTTTTGTCAGATGAATTCTTAGTATTCGCCGACCAGAGTGGCAAATATATGCGGTGAAATCATCATCATCGCCACGAAGAGAAGAATTTCAATGCTTTAGCCAAATGAAAAATGAACGATTTCCAAGGTTCCGAGGGAAAAGTATTTATTGCCTCTTCAAACCTTGACCTTTTTTTCAGACAGACGGTGGAAGAAGCAGAAATAATTGGTAATCATATAGATCTCTTATTGAACCTTGTGAGTATTGATTCGAGAGAAATGCAAAAATAAATACCTAAAGAAGGTTTACTGGCCAAATATTTTGAAAATTCTCGCCTCCGATAATTGCTATAAGGTAATGCAAAAAATTCTTATTGGAAATGACTTAGGTACTTAGATGTACGATGGTGTGAAACACGATCAATTGTTAAAATTGAATTTAAATCTAGCGATGATCAACGTGAACCTTCTTTTCTCGTACAAAACACAAATTCCTTTTAATGTGCAAATAATGTGATAATTGGTAAGACTACATCAGCTGCAAAAAATAAATGATAATATTTTTAAGACTCTGCAGTTTTTGCACTGAAGCTAACCATGTGCTCTCCACGCACCTATAGCTGCTTCTCAAAGACTAAAAGCATTTTATGTAGCCGAGATATAGGAATACGAACACAGCTCTTGCATAATCACTCACCTTTACGCGGTCTGTCCTTAAAGATCGCATCAAAATTCAGTTTCTCAATCCGTAGCAACACTGATGCGACTTTTAAAAGGCTGGTGCAAACGACAATTCATTGGCCATGTCTGGTGCAAATTTCACTAATTTTAAGATCGATTCTCTTCATCAGCATAATACTCTAGCATATTCTTCAAGGCTCGTTCAAGACTTTTTGCGCAGAAAACCACTGTACTCATTAAGTCTTATATCGAGTGACTATTTTTATTCCCCCCAGTTGAAAGGTTTATGCAGGGAACTTATTTTGGTCATAATTATGGAAACTGTTAAACTGAATCTGACAAGGGAATTAAGGGCCATAGCTTCGAATGAGGAGAAGAAATACTTCCAGGACTGGAGAAAGTGCTGGCTCCAGTGTAAAACTATTCTTGGGGAAAAGGTACTTTGAAAGAGACCGTAATATAAGATCCTCGGATAATTCTTATAAATCACGGTTTCATTAGCTTGTGATACGAACCTATTGGACAGACCACGTATTATGTATAAGTCTTTCTATTAAACAGCAAAGAAGAAAATTGTGTTTATAATGTCAGTGGGATAAGTTTTTACTTTTTGCCAAGTGATGACTACTCAAAAATTATAATTTCCCCAGTTTATTAAAACTCAGAAGGTCATATCCTCAATACTTTAAATATCAGCTCATCGTTACTTTATCTGATCAAGAATTGCCTGGAAAGTCCAACTTGAAGAAACCTATTTTTAAACTGACATTCCCTGCCCGTCTCAAATTCGGGTGTCTCTGCAAAGTCTAAAGAGTTTCACCACATTTTCATTCAAACTAATCGTAGTAATAGTTAAATAACGCATTTTTTAAAGCCATAGACAAAACGAAGATTACTCGCACAAGACTGCAATCAACTTTTAGATCCTCGTGTAAAAACTATGATAAACTTAGGTCATTGCTTCGATAATTTAGACTACCTAAGCTCGCGTGAAATCCTAATTAACATACGACTGGTCAGAGTGGCTTTGATTTTACAGAATAATCAATTTGAAAAATCTGCTTCCAAGGAGGATTAGCACATCGGGTGGATTTGTTTGTCGTACAACATAATATACTTATCTTCTATTTTTATTCTCGATTTTATACATCTAAATACTCGTTCGTCATCGTTTGTCAACATTCTCTGATGCCTGTTTTTGAGTGGTTCGGATGATTTTGGAAATATAAAGTTTTTTCCACGTATCTGAGTTTTCGACAGAATCATCAAAAAGGTACGGGTATAAGATAAAGGTGGAATGTTTTATTTTTTCAGCCTCTTGAAAAAGGACATTATCCGATTATGGTAACCATATTATTACTTCAAGTGAAATGTAAAAAGCTTCCTCAAAGGAGAATAGGTACAACTCGAATAATTCGATTGTCATATTGTTTTCACCAAATAAATATTCTGCAGGCTACTGAACAGAGAAAAAATATTTCCTAATAATCTTGAATTTACACGAGAGTACAAATTTGTGAGAGGCGTTTTACAAAAATATGACAAATCCAATAGGACACTCGATATTCAGAAAATCGAGAAAAACTGTCAGTAGTGGGCCGCAATGATCCGTACGAATATTTTATCATAAAATTTAATGACAAAACCAAACTTTATGCACTAATGGGCCATTTTGATTTTATTTTCAATATATCAATACCCACTCAAAAAATATTGCTAGCATCGGATATGGGTGGTAAAAAGTGAAATTAGACAATTATTGCGCGTTATTCAAATCAATTATGAAAATTCAAAGCATCATTTGTGAGCCAACACCATAGAGTAGGTAGATATAATTTCAAACAAATATTTGCGACAATATTTTCTGCAAACGCAGTTCATCTCCGAAATAATATTGTTTCAAAGAAAGACTCCAAAGGAGAAAAAATATGTTGACATACTGGTAATTAATTTTATGAAAAATACGCCGAGACGTAGAAGTTAATCGCAAAATCGTTAATTAGTGTTTTCCACCTGAAAACACGTCAAAAAGAGACTTTACTCGAATACTGATTTTTAACTGTCGTCAATGAGGAAGATTAAATAGAAAAACCTTTTTCGTATTGCCTAAAGTGAATTTTATCTGAAGTAAATCTTTATTAGGCAAAAACAGATTTTCAAACGGGTTTATAAAAAGTAATCGAAAAGAATACTCGTATGTTTGCTCAGTGCCGTAGCTTTTTCCCAAAAACACAAGGTAGCGAAAATTTAAAATAAAAAATATGTAACAAAAAATTTACTGGATGACTGCATGCAGCTGGAGGATGTAGGCAGTAGGAAAAAGAGCAAAATACTTATCTATCGTATCTTTATGGATTTTGGTGGAGAAGGTACCTAAACTATCGATAATGATGAAAAAATTGAGCTCTTTAAAGGCGGTAATGTGACAATATTTGACTAAACTCAAGGGTGGCGAGACAGTGAAATGTTTTTGAAGTTGGGATTTATTCGCGTGATTTTTGCTAAATCCAAGTCCTAGATCAGTTGTCGGTTCATTTTAGCTCCTACATCCTTCTTGTATCATCTGAGAATGATGTACCGCGAAGTAACCACTCATCTTTTTAGAAAGTACAAGTACTATGATACTGCAGTAATCTGAGAGAAAATATGTTTATTTAGAAGAACGTTTTCCATAAGTATAATTTTCAAGCGAATTGATCTATATTTGTGCTTTATACATTTTCCATTACAGGAAAGTCTAGTCACAAGTTACTTTTAAATGCTGAAAGTATTTTTGAAATACCAAAAGCTATTCGAATCTCATCAATTCTTGACTGTGAAAAATCTCTTTTTGAAAAATATTCATAATCTTTGATTTACTCATCCTGTTAGCCCCTGGCACGCTAGATATTGTATAAGTGGTTAGATTCTCTGCGCACAATACTATTAGCTTAGGAAATTGAGGTTGATTTTTCGAATTTTTCGAAGGATACTACAAATTTTCGAATAAAAGAACGAATAGACAATTTTCAAAAATTTCGATCGTAAGTCTTCTCTTTCCACCAAGTTACATAATCACTTTTGAAGTTTTCCTACTCGTCTCGTAAAATTTCTGTATAACGTCACTGTGCTCGTACGTGGCACGTACCATTTTATTCGATCGAATGCAGTGGACGTGCCACAAGTTAAAGAATTTTACTGCAGAAATTAGGTTTGGAAATTTGTACCTACTTATTGACCGCGGGTCACGTGACTTGTGGCGGTTTGCAGTTGCACCTGCAAGCGAAAGTTTTGGCACAGTGACCGAAAATAAATTCCAAGTCCATCCCAAGGACACGTGCTTTCTATTCAATGTTGAGTATCTCATCGGTGAGAACTGTTTTCGTAGATGAGAGAAAGAAATTAGAGAAGGTCTGGCTATTCGGGCTGTGAATTATTTTAATTTTTTTTTTTTAGCTACGTCGATTAGACAAAATTATCTGTAAATTTGAGCAAGTATGAATCAATTTTGGATAGTTATATTGTTTTGATTTTGCGATGAAAATCTAATGAGCCTCGAATTGAATCTGTTTGAACATGGACAGGGATCTTTATTTCAACAGAATGGTCGGCTATGCTTATTATCTACTACCTAGTTGTGAAAATCTGCCACCTTCTTGACGCTTAACTGCTAAAAAATATATCGATAAAGCGATCAAGGCTCTGTGAAAAGTGAACAGGGCTATTTTAGAGATTGAGCACGTTAAAATCATTGTGTAACGTGCAAAATAATATTCCCCTTTTTGCTGTAAAAATCGTGGCTTCAATTTTTAGAGATTTGAAGTTTTGATGGGTCAGTTTGACCGCAATGAAATATTATCGGCACTGTTTATTTGAAAACCTTATAGGTGAGCCAAGAACAATAAATTTTTTAAAAAGTATAAAACAAAAATCTCATTCAATAAAATGATATAGTTTCATTGGCAACTATAATAATTTTTTATGGTAGATATAAACTGATATAGAACCTTGAGAATTATGCAGTTAAGTTTGAAACGCTAAATCATCTACGAGGTATTCGTAGTTCGATCAAACAAATAAAACAGCCCGAACCGAGCTAATACTGATTTTCAAAATTATTACAAAGTTTTTGAAATCTCAGCTGAAAAGTGTTTTAATAATTTACAATTTACAATTTATTCCAAAGAAAAACTATGTCACATTAAAAATAATACGCTTGTTGAGGTGTTTCAGTTGATCTTAATGAAAACCTGCGTAGTACATTATTGAAATAAAGTGTTTTATGTATTGCTAAAAAACTTGATATAGTGGCTACTTCAGGTAAGTCCTGGTTACCTTATTGCCTTTAGTACTGTTTCGAGAGGTTATAATTATACGTTTCATTGTTCATGGACACTTTGGTAACCCAGGTTCTTGAGTTTTAGAGCTCGTTGAGATGATTCGAAATGGTCCTTAGGAATTTTTGCCCGAGTTCAAAATTGAAGAGGCTCCAATTTTTGAAAGTAATGAATTCAACTTTTACACTGAGAGAAATTTTAACGCAATCAAGTTTCAATCAGATGAAAAATTCACTTTCATCCTTTAGAAGCTCGTATAATCAGACCGATTGCAGATACAAGGTTGGTGAGCACATCAATAATTGGTTAAAATACAATACTGCATCAAGAACCAAAGAGTTCCAGCATCGAACTAAAAAAAAATTTATTACTTCGAGTGTTGCGTAAAATAAGAAATTTGCGCGCAAAATGACGATCCATCGATTTTTTTTTTTTTCTAGAATTCGAGCATAGATATAACTGGTTGAAACGTGTTTACACAACATTCGACTACGAATTTTCTTAATCATCAACAGAAAAAAAAAAGAAGAAAGGTGTACGAAGACGTTCAAAACCCATCTGCGCGCTGGTATCTAATTATAAAATTACAAAATACGTACAAAGAGAAGTGGTCCAAAACGACGAGAAACCGGTTAAGAAATGTAAAAATAAAAAAGAAATGGAAAAAAAAAAAGAAAAAAAGTTCGTAGAACAAAAATCAAGTTCGAAAATTTTCAAAATAGTGTACTCACTTGATAACTACTGTATTGGTCATGGCGAAATTTCCAAAAATATGTAGAACCCGCGAGAATTGTAACAATTTGACACAATTAAAAACTAAAAAAACTAAAATCGATCGCACATTTCACAATTTTGATGATTAAAAATGAACCAGAAACAACTGATAAAGTGAAATACGATCAGACGTTTGTGAGGGGGTACCAAAATTGTGACCGGAAAGGTGAGAGTGGACCCGACCGGTACTGGCGTGTGACTGATTCTTTCTCCACAAGTTGCAGTTGGTCTTTTTCTTGCTTTTACTCCTTCTCACTGTCACACTCGTGAACTAGTCATCAGAGAACTGAATGCACGAACGTGAACGTTTCTAAACTCGCCACGGACAATCCGTTGAAGCGGTGAAACGTCCGCCTCAGATAAATTCGCTCTCTTCGTCGTATCTGCGTGGCGAGTTTATCTCTCCATAGTCATTTTTACCCCTACCGGAACACTCCCCTGGAGAACCTTTTCACACAGGTGGATGCATACGTCATCCTCCTCTCGACTCGAGTCTCGACTCATTGCGTTATCGAATACCATAAAGGCAGGATGTTTACACGAATGCTTCCAAACCCTCCGACCCCACTGCTGCAAAAAATTAAAATTATACGTTATCGATATGAAATAAAGGTGGGATACGCGAGTACATGAGTAGAAAACATCATGAACGTAACACGAAGGTTGGATATCGCCAGCCCAAGACCAAAATTTTGCAGGTCCTAAAATTTTAAAAATGCTTTATTTCACAGATTTGGTATGAATAGAATCTTCGTAGGTGGATTTAATAATAATTGCGCCAACTTACATCCCCTTAGAAGAATTCCAGGCAGTACCTGTTATATACAAACCAGGTTACAATTAACTTTTTTCAAAAAACAAAATGTTTATCGCCGAATATACTAGGATATACCCTGATTCCATTGTGACACAGTATTAGTCCTACCAGAAGAACCGAAATTACTAAAATTAAAAGTTAGTTTCTATCTTTGTACACATGAACATTTTTGTGTCAGTGTTTCTGCAGTTCTTGGTGAATTTTATGGAAAATTTCTGCAAATCGGCAATATAATTTGGAATTTTGACGAACAGGATTTTATTGCTTCGTCAGGTTCACTCGAGTCATAAATTTCACGAATGTTGTGATGGGGTAATTTTGAGATAAAATTTTGTAAAAAGTAGCCTCGAGTCTCAATTCTCACATGGCACATTCTATCCAGTTGTTAACCAATTTTATTTATTGTTCGAAAGAAAATAGTTTATGTACCCTTCATCTACCCGAGTTTGAAATAAATAATGAGCTATTACGCTTTAATTTTTGTGATAATTGTGAATCATTTATATACGTATGTCAATCGTAATATACCAGAAACCAATTAATCATTCTCGAAGATCGGGCAGAATAATGTCGGTAAAAAATAAAAAAAGATAATTCATCGTATATACAGCTATTTTTAGTACTTGTAGTACGTCTCACTCTATCTCGATTAATTCTACTTTTATATTTTTTTTTTTTGTAATTCCTGCCTATTAAAAATCTTATACTTACCACTTTTTTACGTCCAAAATAGTAAAAATTTCAACAGAAATTTTTCCCGAGTAAAATAAAATTTATTGGAGAGCACTTTTGAAACTGCGTTACTTTACGAAGTATTTCATACGAGGAACTCGTATGAACGAGGAAGTCATTTAGATCTTTAATTGTAACAATTCGCTGTTTATGATGATGCCAACTGGACTTGGACCAGGGCTTTGCTCATCTGTTTACTCTTATGCCAAAGTTTGATGGATACAGCTTATCTGATAACTTCGAATCAATTTATTAAAATAAAAACTTATAAATGTGTTGCAGTCTGGAATAAATGCAAATTAGAGTCACAAATCGACAGCCAGTTTCTTTTATAAAAATACAGGTACAGAAACTGATTTATACGAGAAAAAAGTACTTGTTGCATTCGCTGAAGACTACTTTCATGCATCCTTAATGAGAAGCTAGAAAACGACGACGTAGAAGAAGAAAAATAAAGAAAAATCAAATAACAATTTTACTGCTGGCCTTCTTTTAAAATCATCATTTGTCGAGAGTGATGGATTTTTGCGAAGTTCATACCGACGCAGGCTATTTTTTTTTTTCGTCATGTACGTAAAACTAATATCCGAAAGAATAATTCTCAGACTATGCCAAATTCATCTCATAAAATTTTACGCTAAGTGGTACACTAGCGATTCCTCTGGCTTAGCTGGGATTATCTTCAATTTAAATTTGGCATTCGAAGAGTAATAGTTGAGGAAGAAGAGTCAGTACCTATCTCTTATTTTCTTAAAGGCTTCAAAATTAATGGAATAGTTGATATAATTCGCCATATTCTAGTCATATTCATTTCGAAAAATATTCATCTATTTTTAGCCACTAGAAAGTTGATTGTCTTGGAAATGGCAGGGCATTTATTTAATACAATTTTCAATCATAATCCTCCAATTTTCTTAAATTTCTTATGAACTCTACTTGTGAACTACTATAGCATTAAAAAGTTTCAGATTATGTCTACATGTACATGAACCTTGTACCTAGATAAGTGTTTTTGAATTAAAAGATGAGGCAGGACATGAAGCTTTTTTATAATCGAACAATATAAACTTGGGCATGTTTAGAAAATAAATTAAAATTGGGCCGAAAAAATATTTGACCGAGAAAATTTTAGACTGTTTTTTCCGAAAAATTGTTCAAATACGTATATCATGACACATTTAAATGGATTGTTTTATTCTTTCAATTGCTTAGCAAAAACACAGACCTATAATTTTAATAAGGCTCAGTAGTACATGAGTGACATATTGTAACTTCGTGACGTAGTAAAATACGTAGTGTAACACATTACTGAATTTTTCATTCGTATTATACCGTAGTAGACAGGTTCCCGATTTTGTCATTGGAGAATAATTATTCCATTCTTCTAGAACAAATTATAAGGAGTTCTTCTTAAAAATGACCGAATGAAAAAGAAAATGATGATGTCTCAAGTTAAATTATCACTATAAAGCCAAGAATTCGATTTGTTCAGTACTATACTTATTTATTCATTTGAAGAGTACACAGAGGGAAATTAGTCGAAATTTTCCTTATTTTTACGTGAAAACACGAGTTTTACCGAACTTCAGAATGAATATCTAAGTTTTCGAGTTATAGCTGAAAAACGTCAACTACAACACTTATGAGCACCCCAAGGGGAAAGCACAAGGAGTGAGGACCGAGACTTTTCACCGCATATTCCCCGGACTGCCCCCAACACATTCCAAGCACAAAATCTTTCGTACCAATTTTTTATTTTTCCCAACTTTTAAAACTAATTTTCCTCGGCTATGCTAGATGGCTATAGCTGCAAGTAATACAACAAATTGATCATTTTACATTCCTTAAAAAGAGGAATACAACTCATAATATCGTAATAAAATTAGGAATTTAATATTAAGTTTAATTCGTCAAGGCAGATGCCAGAGGTAATTTACGCTCGTACACCTGTTGTACGCAGCTTTCCAATCATTTTGGCTAATCAGTGGACAAAGCCACAAGGCTTCCTAATTGGCATAGAAAGCAAGTCTAGCAATAGTTTTGAATGGCCTGATTGAAACTATAACTTCTTCGAGAAATAATGATGATATTAATAATTATAATGAAAACGTGCTTTTTCGTTACCCATTTTCGTGTGGGTTGTTTCTAATACCAACCAGAATTTCTCAGGGTTCGGGTAAATCAAGAAACAGAAAATAGGGATTGGTGAGCATGCTGAATAAGTTAATGTAAATCCAAGAAGATAAATGATCTAGCTTCATCTTTCAAATGCACGATTTCTCAGCTACAAACCAACAATTGCTCTCCATCAAATAAGCAAAAAAGGAGGAGTACCAATGACTTCAAATACTTTTCTCATTACTCATCATTTCACTCACACCTCGTCTCCATTCTGACCGAGCTTTCGTTCTCACCCTCTCAGTTTTAACCAACATACTCGCCACAAAACTTTCTTTTTTACTTCGACGTAAGTATATTTCAGATCACGTAGGTACAACCATTAAGCTCTGGCCGCGAATGTCCGTTTCCCAGCAAAAACAATTTTAATGAAATTCCAAAGGACTTGTTTACACAGATTTTTACGCACTTGGTATATCCGTTCACTCGCTTCTCTGCAGTGCAAACGTTAATTTTTTAGTTGCTTCTTGCAGAAAATGACCGAGAACTATTCGAATTTTGGTTCCTTTCCACAGACGGTGACGAACAACCTAGCAGTGCCAAGGTGAAGGTTACATCAATTTTGAGAACTAAAAGCAAAGAAAATATAGGACTGAGGAGTGCAAACACATAAATTATTTCTCCTATTCCCTTCTGTGATACTCATTAACTTACCCTCAGATTGAACTTTTTAGCAGGTTTTCCACACAGAATCTCCAATGAATTTTGGCCTGGCTTCAGAAAAGAAGCATAGAACATGGGTCGTCTAACTAGTCTTTCATTATTCACGATCTCCTGGGGGGGTAACTTGGCATAGTTTTTTAGCATTTTTCAACTTGAGCACTACATATTGCTCACATAGCAAATCACAATCTAGACTTCAAGTATATCAAAATATGCGTTGAAGTATATCTACTTTTCAACCATGCTCTTCGAAATTCGATCCATTAACACCAGGTGTAAAAATACCCCTTCTCTTTCAAGGGTGTCAAGTTAATCCCAAAATGGCTTATTTGGCACACTATTCAGTTTTATGCAAGATACTGTTCAAATTATGAAAATTAATGAGAAAATATTCAAAAATATTTAGATTTAAGATATATTATAACAAAACAAAATGATGGCAGATGCAAGATACAAAGAATGTTACTCACAATTTTATTTTGTTTAGAAGTAGTAGAATCATTAAAATGTCAGGGTCATCATATGACTAAATGTAAACATTGCACTCTAAGTAAGCTAAATGAACTTTTTGGGAATAATTTTGGTATATTTGTCTCCCTGGTGTTTATATTTTATATTTATGTTTTTTCATCTCTGAAAAACGGGTGAAATACACGGCTTCTTTCAATTTTCATTTCGTAACTTTGGTTAAAACGTAGAAAACTTATATGACTTTAAAAAAAAACGATTTCGAGGTTAAAACAATTTCTACTCGTGTAGTGGAAAAATGCGTTGTGTGCCAAGTTAACCCCACAATGCCAACTTATCCCGATTTATGGTACGTAAATTCATACAATGTGTAGATGCAATATAAATACTCGTACCTACTTACAACTATAACATAGGTACAAGTTTCAAATGCAGCATCAGGTTCAAAGTTTCACCTGAGAGTAACTTGGAACGGCTAAAAGAAGCGTAAATGAGGAATACGAGGAATTATTATGATGTATGGAATGCTTTGCAGCACCCATTAAAACTCGTACTTTCATCGAAGAATTATGAAAACCTGCCTTTTTCAAATACTTCCACATCATCAAAATCATCTCGCTATAGTGGTTAGGTCTACTCTGACCATCCTCCTCCGTCCTAAAAATGTGTAAAAAATATAAAATAGCGGGAGAGTGAAATTTCAATTTTTCAGCCACGAGGTAAATAATTTTTAGAAGGAAGCCACAGAAAAATAGTTCGATTTACGGATGAAGTAGATGGTGCAGGGTGTGATAAATTGCCAAATACTACAAATGGTTACACATACAGACATTCTACCTGATGAAGACTAAAGTGTATCTGCTACAGCGAATCCAAGATGCTAATAAAAATTTTAAATTTAAGGAATTTGTATTTTGGCTTTTTCACATTTACAAAATGGTGCTACTGAATGAACGAGGAAAAGTACACTCGCGAGAAACTTACAAAGTTAGAAGAAAAATGCGTTTCAAGCTATTTATTCTATTCATATTTTATGCTGTGCGCTTTTTCACTTTCGAAAATTTCACATTTACCTCGTCTCACGTATGGTACACGCCATTTCTTCTTTTCATTCGTCATTTGTTTGCGAGTACGTCGCTTTTTTGCGATGCTTTTTGGATCACAATCTAAAATGAAACTGTTTACTTTGTATACTTACAAAATACTCGTGTAAACCGAAGAATATTTTTATTCGAAGGACATACTAATTTCTGACTTTTCCCAAGAGATTTGTTAAGCTAAATAAGACTATAACTGGATTGTATAGTGTCACAACTGCTTGATTATAGCAGTTTATTCTGAAAAAGATTCAAATTTTCCATATTATTGTGTCAAAGCTAGCTAAGTATGTAAAATAGCTGCAAAAGACAGCTAAGAAAATTATGACTTTTTGTATGTAAAGTTTCAACTTGACGACGATGTTTGCGCATACTTATACCTAGTTCAAAATAATAGTTTGAAATACAATTTACTTCATCAAAATACATCCAGTGGCGGAACTAAGGGGGGCCGGGGCTGGTGTGCATGCAAAAACCTGAACCTACGTAGAGAAGGAAAATTCGTTCATAAAATAATAGCTATAGTTCTCAGAAGAGATTATGCCAGAACCCTTTCATCAGAATTAATTTATAAAAGAGATGTGCGAAGACTAATAGCTGGGCTGAAACATCGGCATCACAGCTCGAATAATAATTAATAACAGTCGAAGACTCAATTGACTTTAGATCTTATATATCTGATTTACATAGTGTAAAAATAAAATCTAAACACCAAGTAACTCGCATTGGTCAAGACTAAATTATATATTGCTTTCCCATATTTTCCGTCGACTATTCTATTATTATTACCTTGAACTATAAATACGCGAATGAAAAATTGAAGGAAAATGAATTCGCACAAACGGTGAAACGTCTCAGGTTAATTTCATTTTCCCCTCTCCACCCCCTCATATTCGATCGTACGTAGGTACTAGCCCAAATTGTAATTTAATAAATCGAATCGATAAACACTTTGCCAAATAATGAGCATATATACATAAGACATTTTCAGATAGTTAGGTCTTTACTTCAGCTATTTCACTCGCATATACAAAAATTGATAAAATTCAATTTCAATTTGTCTACCTCCTTACTCAGCCCTATCAGTTGTAAGAAAACTGGATTAAGTAATGTGTCAGTTGCATCGAGATTAAAATAAAGTTCTACATAAACTGGAAAATTTTACAGGAAGAGACCAAAAAATCCATTGAATAACGCCTCAAAGACTATAAAGAAACGTGATCTGTTTCACTTGAGGTTATATTTACGAAAAGGTACTAACGCAAGTGCATAGGCTTGTAAATCATTACGAAAAAACATTTTTTCGCCACTGATTTACCGGCCTAAACGATGACGGAAACTGGTTGTTGAAATACCTATGTTAATTTTTTTTGTGACTTATGTTGGTTTCGAAATTTTCTGACTTCTTGGAGAAAGTAATGAAGCAAAAATTTTTCAACTAATCCGTTATGTTTTCAATACAAATCCACAAAATGACCAAAAGAAGTCCATTTATTTGGAAGGACCAAATAACAGGTCTAAAAAAGAGATACCAATTACCAACACTGAATAATTTTAAAAAATACATATTAGAAATAAAGACGATTTACGAATTTAGAGCATCAAACTTTGGATATTAAAAAATTTTAGATTTTCAAAGATATCTCAGATTAATATTATAGTTGACTTAGTGTAGTATCCTACAATAGTATTATTTATTCAAATCGAATAACCCTAGTCTTGGTTTTTTGTTCGAAATAGGTGATTGTAAACAAACGCTTCAACATGACGTCACAAATAATTTTATAATAAATATGGGATGAAAGTTAATCCGAAACACAATCTACACTAATATTTTTTCTCAAATCTTACCCAAAATGAATAATAGAAGCTCAAAAGGAACATTACGTGTTTAATTAGTTTTTTATTTTTCTCTCTCTGTGGTATGAGATCTTGCTGCGGAAAATCGTAACGTCTGCCTTCAATCGGTAACTTGACTAACATTCTTACATTTGTGTATGTCTAATTCATACTCACGCAAAACTGGGAAATTAAATAGAAACTAAATTATTTGACGTTCATGAATTTGAGCAAGGTAGGTATATCTGATTTTTTTTTTTTCGTTAAATGATTAAATAATAATTGTTTTTTAAATATTGATTTTTTTTCCGTTTGATGTATTTTAATTTTTTTTTTCTCAAATTTGAATAACTGAATATCGCTAAAAAATAAAACTGTGAGAACTGACAGTAAGTAACGAAAATTATGAGTCACAATGTTGATTTGTAAATGAAAAATATTCAAGAACTTCTAGAAATTCATATTTTGTAGAATAAAAAAATTTTTTTTCTCTTAATTTCAATGTACTTGAATTTTTTTCTTAATTTTGGTTCTTAAATAAATGGAATATCACAAGAACGTAAAACTTCAAGAACCAAGTAAAGAAGATAACTCACAATGTTCATTAATTTTTTTTTATTTAATGGGGAAAAAAATAGATTTATCGTATATGGGATATCCACGTTGGTTATCTATAACGCAAAGTACCCAAACTTATCGAAAATTTGCTTCGAATTGAAAATCGCGATTATTCACCACTCTCGACTCTCTAACATCGATTTATCGATCTTTTGTTTTGGTGTTGTTTTCTGAAGGCGTGTTTTTTTTGTCAGTTTGTGTTTGAAAAGGAAACGGCGTAGTGTTGTTTATCGAAGTTGTCGAAAAATACGTTATAAGTTCTATTTTTTTGATTCGAAAGCTCGTTTAAGGCTTAAGCTCGTTGAAAAGTTGAAATCCGTGTAGCTTGTGATTACTCACCCTCACCGTTTGTTCGTAATCAACGGTTACTCATCGACTCCAGGTACGCCGGTGTCATTTTAGACGATGCATCCGATTCGATTCGCTATACTTCTGCTATTCGCTGCTGTCCATCTGGTCCATGGTGAATCTCCGGCCATCATCAGCTCTACTCCAGACCGCGAGGAGAACCTCGGTGGCTCTGTCGAACTCACCTGCACCTTTCGTAATATCGGAAATCTACCCGTTCAGTGGTTGAAAATCGATAAAGACCGAGCTCGAGAACCGATCAGTCTGTTCGTTTCCGACGTCGCCATCATCCCAGATCCGCGTTTCTCATCTCGTAGCGACCGTCAGAATGGCGTCTACACGCTGCTAGTGAAGAACATCACCGACACAGATGCCGGCTACTACAAGTGCTCGGTGGTGCTGAGCATGGAGACGCAACTCCACCGTGAGATCCAGCTGCAGGTAAAATATCCTCCGGTTATTTACGATAATTCCACGTCGACGGTGGTCGTTCCGTTGAACGGATCGACGAAACTCGAGTGCTTCGTCGCCGGCCACCCCAACCCCCGGGTTGTCTGGAGCCGTGAGAACAACGCGTTGCTGCCCACTGGTGAGCTATCGTACGTTGGAAACGCTTTAAGGCTGCCATCTGTAGGTCGAGAGCACGCTGGCGTTTACTACTGCAGCGCTGACAACCAAGTCGGAACCAGCGTCAAGAAAGCTATCCGGCTGGTCGTCGAGTTTGCGCCTCAGGTGCAGGTGGCGCGGCCACGGGTTGGTCAGGCTTTGAACTTCAACGCCGAGTTGGAATGTCGAGTGGCTGCAGAGCCAACACCTCTCATCATGTGGAAGGTGAATGGCAGCCAAGTGCCCAGTAATCAGCACTACAGAGTCGCGTACCATGCTACAGCTACCGAGTATAATGCGTCTGTGCTGCACATCACTTCTGTCCAGCGGTTCCAGTATGGCGTTTATACGTGCGAAGCGAGCAATAAGTTGGGCAGGAACCTGGCCACTGTCGAGTTGTACGAAACCGAGGAGCAGGAGTGCTCGCCCACTTGTGGTTCTCACTTTTGGTACGCGGATCTGCGATTGGTAGCCACTACTAGCTCCGCGGCAGTGCTATTTGCTCTGGTCAGGTGGTGAATGGCTGTTGGCTCGTCATATACCCTGTACGTATAATATATATAGCGTTTACGTCTTTATCCAACTGTAGTATAATTCCGTATCGACATTGTATATAGTGTGGCTGGCTTCTTGTCAAACCTTCTAACGGTGTGGATGAGTTGACTGAGCTCCCTTTTCTGTACTATTAAGTCTTACTTCTTGACTTTGTATTTCTTTGTGGACTGCTATTTTATATTTCACACGCTAGTTAAACCTCCTGACTGAACTCGATCATCCCCTCGAGTCTAAACGGCAGAATAATTCAATTTTTGTCGAAATAGCAGATACCGTTTCACTCGTATGGCTAAGAATTCCAATCTATTCTTATTTATTTCGTCAAGATAAAAGTAGCTTCTGAATTTGTATTCAGCTTTGATTCATCAAAAAAGTGAATCTACTCCGGAGTAGATTCTGAAACGTAGATTCCGATTCTCATTGTCAAATCTCAAAGTCATTTTGAAACTTTTTTTGGCAATAAACTAAAACTAGCTTTAGTTGATTTTATTTTTTGAGCAACCTCATTTAAAACAGAAACAAATCAAAGTCGCTGCTGTGGAATTGTGAAAATCAGTTTCCAATTTGATTCATAAATGCAATGGCCAAGTGAATCATCAGAATGGTGGGCTCAGTTGACTCTTACCTATGCAGGGCTCTAGTCCCATCCCATTATTGATAATTTTATTGTTTTTTTCTTTCTATAGCGTTTAAAGAATGAGTGTTTGTGCTTTTCTGCCATCGATTTAAGTGTGTATTTGTTGTAAATGTTAGTCTTATTGTAACGTCTCGTATTCGCTGTGTATACTTGTTTTCAATTTTAAGAAATTTTTAGCGCTTCCAATCGCCGTTTCGCGTTTATAGCCCCCAGGTGCATCGAAATGTTCCAAAATAATTTTGGAATGTTGAATTTTTACATCACAATTTTGAGTACTACACCTGAATACGCATGCTCATTATTTATTCCGTTCTTTTATGTCGATTTTTTACGCCCTAACCAAAGATAGCAACGTTAAGTCGAATATTACTTCGTTGTTCTTAGTGATATAAGACCATAATTTTTGAGCATTTATTAGCATTTGGTTGCGTGATCCCATTATATTGATAACAAAATTTTACAGCCCTTTTGTTATAGATATTCGTTCATTATTTTTATTTACCTCGTACGTAAGTCCTATTTTTATTTATTTTTTTTTTTTTCGTTTGTGTAGGTGCATTTTGTCTTCCACAAAACTAAATCCATCCGTTGATAATAGTCTGAGTTCATGTGCCTTAAAAATGCACTCGTTTTAGATTTCAGTATGCTGATTTTAGTACCGAGATCAGACGGCGAATGCTCTGAAAAATAATTCGTATCCCAAACTACTACTCGTATATTGCTAATCTATCTTTCTTCGTCCAGTGAGGCTAAAAATTATTTTGTAGTTTTGCAACATCTTTTTACTCAAAAGTACGAGTATGCTTACCCGAATAATTTTATGATTATCGAGGAAAATAAATTCTAAATGAGTTGCTCAACAATCCCGTCGTCCATAAATTAGAGTATTAAAAAAAAACACGAGAACGTTTAATTTAGAGATCTTGTTTTGTGATTCGCTGAATCATTCTTGCTCGATTATTAGCGGAGCCACTGCCCTTTCTGTGAAAAAATGTAATTTCATTTTCAAAAAAATGACTCGTACAATCTCCATCTAGAGTGGTACCAAAACCTGCTACACTGTTCATCGAATGTTTCAAAAATATTTTCCTGGGAATCCTGGGTCCCATTTTCGTGTGAATCAAATTTTGGAGGATAGAAAAACCATTGATCTCTAGCCAAGAGTTAAATAACCATTTTTTTTTTTGTCTTTATTCGATGCACCGTTATTGCATTATTCTTCACTCATTTCGATGCAAACAAAGAAAAAATATTTTAGCGTCTCTGTTGTTAATATTTTGTACGTTTTAGTCTTTTTTTTTTCAACTTTGCCCCTTGTTTGAATAACTATTTAACGAACAAAAGAAGAGGAAAAAAAGTTTCCACGTTTATTTTAAATAGTTTTGCGCTGTTTTTTTTTTCCAATTTTTTTTTTAACTTCTAAGTTTTAATACTTTCACGTGTATTTGTGAATTCTCTGTGGAATGTGAATCTCGGTAACGTAAGTGTCGATTTGTTTTTAGGATATTCGCAGAGTACTGACGTTCTATTTTCGTGCTGTCTTTTCGTTCGGATGTGTAGTCGCACTTTTTTTTTTATTTGTTACCGTGCCTTCAGTACTTTATAAATTTCTGTTGCATTCAGAAACTAATGAGGTTTTGACCTATGCACTCATTTGCCTTCGAAAACAGCTTTTTTATTTTACCTCCTCTCCATTGTGGGTGACACATTCCACATTCCTACTTCCTGCGAGTCAACCCAGTCATTGCTTCAGAGTTCAGACCCGGCTTAGTATTTTGACATGTATTTCAAAACGATTCGATTGGCCAAAGCGAAGCATTTAATGACTTTCAAAAAGTTTCGTGGCCAAAGACCCTTTTCTGAATAATCGCTTGAGATAATTGTTTGACCTTGAAGACTTTTTTTTTGTCATCTAGAAAATTTCAGTTTTTACCGATGAATTACTCTTTAATATACAACAGCCTTTTTTACAAACCGAGTTTCATTTGAATCAGTCTCTAGTACTCGGTACCATTCCCAAAAAGCTCAAAATTTGGGACTTACATCTTTTCAGCTCTCAAATTTGGAAATGAAAGAATGACGAAGGGGAAAAACTTTGAAGCTTGCTAGTCAGGATTTTATTGAAACTTGAAGTTGGAGGTGGGTAAAAAAGCCAAAGCCACCTGATCCTTAAAGTAGTTTTCATAACAACAATCAAGTTTTGAGACGAATTATACTTATTTTTTTCAATGTTTTAAATTTTAATTCATTTTTGAAAACAAATTGAAATTTTCTCTTCCTACAAAATGAATTATGGTGAAGAAAAAATCAAACAGAACTTATTTCCTCTCGTTGTCTTGAAAATGAAATATACATATATGTAATAGAAACTTTGACGGATTGGGTCGAGTTCTAGAAATGGCTCAAGTGTACATTCGGTTGATTTTAGCCAGAAAATTGCAAAATCGCATGTATTCGATGGACAGTCTAACCCAGTTGCATAGCAGTTCTATTTTCTCCCGAATTAACGAAGAAAAAATAGATTGTTCAGTCCTCCATACTCCCACATACGAAAATAATACAGTTTCTCGAAACACTTGTTGTATATTATTAATTTCTAGCGCGAAAAATTAACCCTTTTTTATCGAAGGTCGCACGTTTTCTAATTAATCTTAATTGCTTAATGCCCTAATGGCTGGTTTCCTAGAACAGTATTTTTATTTTCATTAATCGTTTCAAACATTCTCTCGCTTATTCTAGCAATTTTAAAATAGGAGTAGTAGTTGACCATCTAAAATTTCGACTAATGGTAACATGTAATATTTTTAAATAATTCAACTTCAACAGGTTTTTATGACTTACAAGGCTTACTGAGCTGATTTACTCGTGTCAGATAATGTTCGTGAAAAGATGAGTCCGAACTTCACCACTTGAATGGTCTCCGACGCATTTCACCGTATAATTTCTCTTCAATGAAGGGGTAAAAACTCTTGATCATGTTGGCTGGTTGATCGCAAAGGAATTAAGGAAAATGAAACTATTCTCATTGGAAACCAAATTTAACAAAGCTTAAAAACGAATATTTTTGATTCAGGTATGCCAGCAAACCCAGAAATTTCAGAATTCCCCGAATTTCATCTAAATTACAGAACATTTGCGTGGGAAAAATATCACTCGAAAAATGGTCGAGACATCCTTTTCACCCCTTTTCAGAATAAACAGTCTAAACGTCTCACTAATGAATTTTCGTAAAATAAAAATATTATACTTGTAAGGTTTTAATTGTTTAAGAACTCGTGCCTTTTTTTCCTTTTTTTTTTCTTCGTTCCTTAATATTGATTGCGAATTGGCCACCACCTAGGTACTCTTCGTCAACCATTTTTCATTCTAACTTGATTTTTTTCTTTAGAAAATTACTGGAACTGTATTTGCACGTATTGTTTTATGCTCATCTCTTTCAATTTTTTTTTTTTTTTTCGTGGATCGTTTGTACTCTGCGAATGTGTGTAAATATTTCTAGTTCATTTTAATGAAAAGAGGATGAAGAGGACGAAAGAAAAAAGCTTAATGTAGAATGAATAAGTCTACCATTCTTTGTTTTTTGTTTGTTTTTTTTTTCATTTTTTTTTTATAGATTAATGAATCTTATGTAACGAACAATGCCTCGAAATGCTCAACGTTCCTATTAATTGTTACACGTAGAATATTCTCTAATATTGTATTTTATTCGACGAAGACATCCCTAGAGGAACGTATTTTAATTTTATATTTTTAATAATTATATTCTTTTTATAATATCGTTAGAATCGATATAATATTTTAAATTATTTTATTTAATACGTTATTGAACCCTTTCTACCTTTCTTTCTTTTTTTTTCATTTTTTTTTTTTTCATGTTCGATGATAATAACGAGCAAAGAAAATTGCAGTATTTACACAAATTTAGAAGACTGAAATTTATATGTTGAAATTTATGTAAGTTTTACTAATTTCATTGTCTTGTTTTCTTCTCGCGTGTTTTTATTATTGATTTATAGTTTTTTTTTTTTTTTTTTTTTTTTTAATTTGACTAATGAACAAAGAACTGAATAAAATACGCTGGCGTTTTATAAAAAAAAAAATCAAAAATTAATTTTTTCCTATTTACTAATTTTTCTCATCTATATCAAAAGCAAGTCTTCTTACTCACCAACGCTTTCTTAATTTTCTTCTTCCTTTTATAGCCCGTATGCCGTATTATAAAAATTTTAGAATACTTTTTTCATTTTCATACATATTTTATAAAATCTTATTACGATTCGAAATGATAACGGATTTTTATAGATTCAATTTGTAATAGTAAATAATAAAAATAGCTTTTACGAAGAAGATAATGTTTTCATTTTTTTTTTTTTTTTTTGATACAATGGTTTTTTTTTGTCACTTATAAAGTCATTCTTTTGAAATTTGTTGGAGCCCTCGGATTTAAAGTGTGAAAACGTTTAACCGTTTGTTGGTAGGTTTTTAAAAAGATAATATGTAGAAGAAATGAATACTTCCGCTTTTTTTTTCAAATCGTGAAATGGTGAACGGGTAGAGGGTAAAAGGAAGGTACGAGCGTGTATAAATAGAGACATTTAATTGAATTAAATAGCCGTGGCCGGCGGTCGCCTTTGTATCATATACGATTTCGATTTCATGTAATTTGAGAGCTGGAGCTGGGGTTAGCGTACCAGGCGTTGATGGTTCGATAGTTTAGAAACTGTGTAACTTTTTTCCATGTTGTTGCTATTGTTATGGAGAAGTTTCGACACAGTTGAGTAACGTGCGAATGCTAATTTTATAGGGGATGGTACCGATTGCAAAATAAAAATCTGGGGTGACGTCGAAGAAATTTACTAGTCTTGCAACAAAATGGGAATGTAAATGTGGACTACCATGGTTGAGGGGGAAGGTTGAAATACTGGAAACTCGGATATATGAGTAAAATACGTTCAGTGAGAGAGTAAAATGAGAACATGATTTGTTTTAATTTCATGTTTAATAAGCCTGTATTTTTTTCGTTTCTTGCAAATTAAAGTTAAATGATTATGATAGAAAATCGTAGACAGACTTTGGGAAGGTAGAATTGCCCTCCTCTTCCCCGTAGTTCAAAGAGAATTATTATTTTTGACTCGAAAATAAAATTGCTGAATTTTTTTTTAACATTTTCATTTTGTCGTTAATTCGAAAGTACATATACACTCCGTCTTCCCATCTCCTTGGTTGAGTTGGACAAATAAGTCTCGATTTTTCCTTCTTTAATTTCCAGTAGATATGCAGAGTAGACTTTTGCTTGAAATATTCAACATTTTGATTTTAGATTTGTGGTGGAGTAAATACATTCGCCCTTCGAGAGTTTTGCCAGCCGCATTTTAAAATATGTATCTTTGTATTCGTTGAACTGACTCGCAATCCGTGTGTAATGTAAGATAAAGGAGCACCCGAGTTCCAAGAAAATAATTTCAAATAGTTGTCTGAAGCACAAAATTCTGCCCAACAATATATTCCATTATTGCGTGTAAATGTAACCTAAATTTTCACATCTCCCTCCGAATATCCTGTAAAAACTGGCCAATGGTGACATGAAAATTGCCTACAGGTTGACTTTCGCCAAGGAAAATAAAAACAAAATAACAAAATTCGGTCGCATTTCGACGAGATGGTTTAATATTTTTTTTACACATTACAATGACAAGGGGAACAGAGGAAGTTAAAAATAGGTAAAAACGAATTTACACGCGTGAAACGACAAAGGGAAGAGGAAGGGTACGAAAAAACACATATTCTAAAATAACGAATTAAAATTTTCGTCCGTTCGAGAATGAAGCTGTCGGAAATACTTATAACACAGTGAAGGCAAGAAATGCTCGAAAATAAGGTCCATAAATAAGAAATAGGCGACGGAAAAAAAAAGTACATTATATTGCAAAAATACGAAAAAAATTCTGTTTTTTTTTTTACCCTACAAATGCGTACGAACTACGAAAAAATGATCAAAATAATTTTTTTTACAGTATAAGTATACGAAACATTAAGCTAATTCAATTTGTCGCATATTTAAAATATATATGTTACAAATTTTGTCGTCAGAATAAGAACAAAAGGCGGATAATGTGAGAAAATCTGAAGGTACGAGAAAAAAATATGGAAATGGTATTTTCGTACGAACAAACGAACTATTATGGAAATAATAATGGCAAAAATTTTACCATACGTCGAATACCAAGATGGGACGGGGGCGAAGATTTCGACGATATGAGGATAAAGATAATAGATAATTATGATATTCTGCACAATCACAGCGATGAGCATCGTTAGCTGGAAGTTGAAGGAAAATCAAAACGGTGATGACGAAAGACTGAAAGACCATTTTTCGGAATAAACTCTGAGCCGTACCGACGACAAACAAAAACTGAAAAAACGTTAGTAAAGAAAATTATATGGAAACTACGTTCATTCCTCAGGTGGCAGCCTTTGTCGCGAAATTCGCAGCCAAGCGACTCTTTTTCGGCGTTTTCGATACTCGACCAGAACAAACGTTCGTTTCCTGGAAGTCGAGTAAATTCGGATTATTTAAAATCTAAAAAAATTTAATATTATTTCTACTTCAGGTCCGACACCTGCTCGCTGTTAATTTTTAAATTTAACCAATAACTACTTACAGCTTGAGACGACCTTCGTGAATCCAGATTATTTTTTGTTGGTTCAGAAAATGCCGATGTTGAAGGCGTGAAAGTTGCTTGACTGGTAGACGCTGCATAGAAATTCATGTTCTGCAGGGTCTTTAAAGATAGGAAATTATAATTTGATTAATATGACATCGATAAGAATGAAAATATTTCATCGAAACACGAGAAACATTTCTGGATGAGAACCAAAGTGATTGAAATTTAAGTTTACCTTGACTTCTGGTTCTCAGTTCGTATCATATTAATTAAATATAAGTAATAATAAGAAACATACCGACTTTTCCATCGAATGAGGCACCGGCTGGACTATTGCTTCAGAATAGAACTGACGAGGATGAACATTCGGTGGCACATTCATAACATCTGCAACAAATAAACATAGAATTAAAATCTCTTCCAAAGTTTTTTTTCTATTCTTTTCTCATCTCGTCATTCTAATCAACAATTAACAAGCATGGTGAGCTGACCCTGTAGCACAATACTCACTAGGTTGAGGCATAACAGGAGCAAACCATTGCTGCTGTGGCTGCATTTGAGAAGGTGTTTGGAAATTTGCTCGAATAGTTCTGGAAGAAAAAACAAAACAAAAATTGAAGGCAGAATCTAAAAAAAATTTCAAAAGCTTAAAAAACTGCTTGAAAACTGAAAATTCTATAAAAACGAATAAGAAAATAAGAAAAAAGAGTTCGGATATCCCGAAGAGCATATTCAAGGGCAACTATACGTTGCAGAGTTTTTGGTATTTGAGACAAAATCTGAGAAAACATATAATCGGGCTTAAAAGTTTTTTTTCCAAAATGACTCGAAATAATTTGTAAGGTTAAAATTACTGCTCTTCCAATTTTCATGGAAATATTCGTACATAGTCTGAAGAAAATTATAAAACGCCCGAGTAGCCAATAACGTTATTTACACCTCATCTCCGAAAGTGAAGTAGAATGTAGAATATTTTCTAAATTTGTACCAAGTTCTGTTCTAGCAAGTAGAATTCTATAAAACCACAGAGGACATGAGGAATTATTAGTTCATCAGTCCGGAGGATCAAGTAATTGAAAATCAAATTGGCAGAAATTTTTTGCTAGATCTCCGGAATTTGCAGTAAAAAAAAATTAATACGCAAATTTCGAAGCCTTTTCTCTGAAATTTTATTATTTCTCAATTTCAAAAACCTTAACCACGCCCAATTTTTGAGATAGAGATACTTTTTGGGAAATGTGATTTTTTCACTGATACTGTTATTCCTGCACATGCTAGAAATACCAGTTTAATGATAAATCCAACTCCACTTACGGTTGATTGTAATAGAAGTTCTGCACATTCTGGTAGTACAGCTGCTGCGGCGGTAACTGGCACTTTGTAGAGGCCATGTTCTGCTGATAAATATAATTGGTGGCCACTGTCATCTGACGGGGCGGCTGAAACGCCGACATCGACTGTGAATACTGCGAATTATGACGCAAAAGCTGCTGCTGCTGTTGTTGCTGCAGACTAACCGCGGCGTGCATTTGTTGCTGCGAGGGTGGCTGTTGCAACTGCGGCTGCGAGCTCAGCATCATTTGCAAATTCTGTTGCTGCATCTGGAGCCGCAGCTGCATGGCGTCCCCGTCGGGCGGCAACACCGAGTACATTCCGCCGGACGTCCGGCTGTCCATCAGCGACGTCGGTGGCCTTTGCAAATGCGCAGGCGGCAGCTGGCTTTCCTGTAGTTTTTGTTGCAAACGTAAGAATTGCATATTCAGGTCGTTTAAGGCGATTTCGTTAGACGGCAGTGGAGGCACTCGGTCGCCGTAATTTTGAACCAAATTCAAGAATTGCAGCACACGAAAGGCTGCCTTTTCGCCGGCCTGAAAATGTCGTTGCGATTATTCATCGTTTCAAAAAAAAAAGAAAGACGAGCAAAACTAAGAGCAAAAAAAATAAATAAGCCGATTAATAGCTGGCAATGAGTACGACAAATGGCGCTGGTACACAGACGTAGCCTTTGAAAGGTCATTCATTATATTACAGGATAAAAAGAGAGCGTTTGCAGACATTGTGTACAGAGCAAACCGAAAAAATCAACACTTGAAGCATCAAACGAGAGAATGACTGCTCCGTCGTTTTTATAACAAACTGAGACGCTAATTCGATGACGTACAACAAAAAAGCCCCGACTACATTTTTAAACTTTATTTTAAAAATACTTTTCATTTAGTTTTTCCAATTATATTAGATTCTGGGAGGAATTGAATATCAGATGTCGAGAACACTGAAAACTCGTTTTTTAATATTATTATTTTTTTGTTTGAAAGTGTAGATGACACTTTTTTACCTCAAGCCGTCGGATTTATGAATTTTGAGAAAATTATTTCCGTATTCGAGTATTCAGTCAGACATTTTATGGTATTATTCTCTTTTGGAACAGAATAATTATAGACAGTAGCTTTCTTTTTTGACACATGGTTGATGCTGGATGCTTTTTCCATCAAACCTGGAATTTTTTGGTGAACACTCGAGGAACCACGTTCCAAGCTAAACCCAACCCAAGTTCGGCATCAATTCAATGTTTTATTATCAATGGCAAAAAAAACGGTAACGCGCAATAAAAAATCCTTCGAGCATTGTCGATTATAACAGAACCAAAGAGACGATTTTGTGATACGTACTCCTAAACCACTCTTTTTGTTGACTAAGAAAAGAAAAATACCAACCGCTTTTTTCGTCGGCGCTAGGTCACTGATGATGCCTGCTTCGATTCCGGGTAAATACAAAGTCGCCCTGAAATTACCATCCACGTGACGATACTCGTATTTGGGATTTCCTTTGCCTGTAATTCATTGGCACATATTAGAAATGTTACCATTTTCAAGAGTGTAATTTAAATTAAGGACGAGAAAATCCATCTTACCAGCTTTTTGAAACAATTCTTGCAACTCGATGACATATCCCCTGTCATTTTTCTGCAAAAATAAAAACGGAACAAGTTAAAAATAATAGCGTGAAGACGAAACTGACAAATTTAAGATATTCGAAAACCAAACAAATCGTACATACACGATAATCGAAAGGAGTTCTTAAATATTTCATAGCAAAAGGAGTGGGAAATAACTTGGACAATTTACTATAAGATGTCCCATTATTTTGATAAGGAAGATTGGAAAAGATGTTGAAGGTCGGACAGAAAAAAAAGAAGGATGATAGAAAAAGAAAACGAATCGTTTGAAAAAAAAAAAAAACTAAAATTAATCGAAGCCAATTAATTTTGGTATACTCCCCACTCCACGAATTCAAACTTCACTGAATTTTGCAGAAAATCACCGACTTCCAAAATTGGTAGATTGAAATTTTATCGAACCCATTATTCTTTTGCGTCACAAATAATAATTTAAAATATTAAAAAAAAAGTCTCAAGTGCTAAAACTTTAAGTCCGACTCTTGATTCTTTTCAAAATAAAACACTCGCTTTGTACTTTTTAATGACACTTTCAGCACTCTGCGCTATTTAGTATCGATAAAGACGTGTTCTTTTTTATATCGGGATTTTTAAGTAATTTTTTTTCAAGCATTAGGGTACTGTTTGGGTACAGTTTAACTGTTGTTTGGTATTACAATTTACAGCAGCTACTTTAGAGTTGGGGCGAGAGTGGGGGAATATTTCTTGCGTACTAATAGAGGGGATTTTCAAAACAAATTTTCAAAACAAGAACCAATTTGTTCCAGTAGATTCTGAAAAATTCATCGGTTTCTAATTATAAGTATTAAAAACCCGGTTAAAAAGAAAATAACTATTTACGGCCATTTTTGGACCCTCGAGACTTCGAGTTGAAAACCAAAGAAGGTGTCATAAAATATCACATTTATAAATCTACTTTTTGATGGTATTCAGTAAGTTGTCAGTCCTCAGCTTAGAGGTCATTTTAACCACTAAAAGTTTCAAAATGGAGTTTATTCGTGAATAAAGAAATAATTTTATAATTTTCTTTATAAATGAGCTTTATTGGCATCCATCATTGACCAATGTTTCAAAAAATTCGATACCCTCGCTTGAAAATTTCTACGTTTTTACATAAGACAGCTTTCACCTCCTCACAGTGGGGAGGAAGGGATCTAAAACTTGGCTCCGAATGTAGTTACATAGGTACAGGCCGATATTTTGACAGAAAAATTATTGTTTTAGGGGTCGCTGTGGATACCATCCTGTCAGACCTTCTAGAATATTTTCTTTTTCAACAATTTAATTGTGAACTGTTTTCACAGATAATTTGAATGAGCCGTCACAATTATTCGATAAAAAAAGCGTAAGACTTGCATTATGAAAATTAAATTACAGTAGGTATTATAATTAATTTGAAATTAACGTATATTTAACGATTTTTAATTTCGTAAAAAACAATAAAATATATTATGCAAATTGTACTTCACAAAAAATACAAAACAAAATAAAAACTTCGCCAAGTCCCCATAGAAGCTGCGGGTAGTGGAAAATCACTCCAACACTTTCGTAGTCAACCGGATTGCATCTGGTCACTACAGTCAGTTCCTGTAGCCGTTATTCCAAGTGCAGACCGCCACTTCTTCTACTCGTTTCACACACATCGTCTAATTGGATTTGGAATTTTGCTTTTCCAACAACATATTTGCATTCTTCAAGTCGGCCTTACAGCCCACATAAATCGACTTAGTTTTCTGGCGTTTAGTCTTCTTCCGCGTTCTCGGCTCGATCACTTTCTGGGCTAAGGCTAACTTTTGCTTATATTCGTCGAGCGTTCGTTCCAGCACATCCACAGTATAACTGGGTTCCAACTGGAAAAGCTTGCCGACGACTACTTTGTAGTTTTTTTTCCAAACGCTCCACAGCAAACTGGATGAATCTGTCTTCTTGCTGGCTGCAATTCGCAGCTGCGAATACAGGTTGATGAGTTCTGACGGATGCATCTAAGTAATAAATGAAATAAAATTCATCGGCACTGTTGACTATAATGTTATATGAAGATATAGCGGATAATGGGTCAAGTCAAGTAGCTCGAATGCGTCAGTCAATAATAGTTAAATTTGCTCGAGGGTCTTCTTCTCTCTGGCTCCACATTACCTAGTATCACAAATCGCTCGTTTCAAATAATAAAATACACTCGGTGACTCGCTCACTTCATTTGGATTTTAAACGTTAGGCTTAAATGCAGCTAATGATAGTATATTACCTTCCAGGGTCAGAAGTGAGTGTTTACATGCTAAGAAAAGTTTGCAAACGAGTGAAGTGGGTGAGTAAACTCCGAGCATATAAACTCACTTTTCACCTTTGCTACGTAAAATATTTCAAACATCACGTCATGATTAGATGGCATAGTTTGCGCAGATGCTAATACGGATCACAACATACAATCAATTCGTGAGTTTTTGGGGCAGTAATCAATTTTTTACGCATCTGGGTTTACCAAATTGGAAAATAATATTTTCGTGTCAACTGTCAACACTTGACACCACGCACAAATATGCCATGAAAATCAGCTAATCATTCATTTCTTGAACACAATAGACACGCAACATCCACAGCCCCTTTTTTCCGTCGTCGCTATGATAGCATTCCAAAGCAAAAACATGCGCAAATGTAAGTATTTTAATTCGAATGCATACTTACTTGTAGATTATGAGTGATGGTCATCGAAAATATAATGGAATGACATGGCACAAAAAATGACACATTAACAGAAACAGAAACAACAAACTACTAAACAAACACACGCGTTAAAAAAAAATTGAATTAAGCACCGAAATGAACAACCTACCACAAAAATGATCGAAACAATAAGTCGAAACCTGTTGAATGGTAAACACGTGCGATTGTTCGAGGCGTAAATGGAAAACGAAGAAAATATAAGTACTCTAATTCTGTTTTTGTAACCACAATAAGAAGCTATTGAAATCTTGATTTTCAATTTGAATCCAAGGAGTGCTTCAGCGATACAAAAGTACGAAACAGACAGTATTTAAACATTATTCAAGATTTGTACCAACATTATATAGCAGTAATTCAACACAGAATTTGTTTCCGACCCAATAATTCAATACTCGACATTTCCTTCAGCAAATTCTAAATCGGTCGGCCAGCTAAGTCATAAATATGGTAAGTTTAAATTATCAGAACCCATTTTGAAACACAGATCATAACAGCACCATAAGTGAATGATAATGGAAATCACCACCGAACTGTGACTATAGCAAAATAGAAAAACGTTTAGAAAAAGTACGATGAAAAAAAGATAGAATCTGGGAGTTGATAAAGCAGTAAAATAAGCACAAATCACCACTGAGGGATCACACTGTCGGCAAAGAATATGACCGACTGAAGTGTGAATGAATAGTGTTTAATTCAATAGAAAGGTTTCATAACGCCGACCAACAGTCAAACAGAGAACTCACTCATGGATGAGCTAGTTCGAGCAATAAATATCTCACCATAAAATAAAACCATTAACGGAATGTACGAACGGAATCAAACTTTTAACACCATTCACGTAGCATTGTGATTTAGAGTACAGTTCTCTTGAACGAAATACCATCTCAGGTTATATTTTGTTAATTAGAATACAACAATAATAAGAACCACAGAAACATTCATGCTAGACCAGGGTATAGTTTGACGTATTTCATAAGGAAAATAGCCAAAAGAATGATAAAACATTGAAAATTTCCCGATAATTAGAGCCAAAGGTACAGAGAAACAGAGATAGGAAGGAGCTGGTAGTGTAATTGCAAACGTTCTACACAGACTCAGATTCGTTGCAGAACATGGAAGGACAACAGAGAAAAAGTTGCTACGTTTAAATATAAACAATTCTTACCGACACTTCTTCGCCATTAACCGCGACGTTTTTAGCTTCCTTCGCAGAGTCATCATTGTTCTGAGAAATACGCAGAATCTTCTTCAACAGTAACGTCTCCTGAATAACGAATTCAAATTACATGTTGTTAGAAGAAAAACTTCACAATAAATTGGCTTATACTATAGTTTCATTCACGTGGTGCGAGTCATAACGCGAGCCTGACCACAAACTTACTCCAAGTACACAGAGATTTTTTCCTCCAATAAATTAAGTTGAAAACAAAAGAAAACCATCGACAAATTATTCACAAAACCGGCATTGAATGCAAAAATTTAATAACAAAAAAAAGAAAAATAAATCGTTCTTATTGAAGATTTCAACAGATCTCAACCCTCCGTGTAAGGGAATCATAGCTTTTTAATGAAACTGACATAACATAATCAATCACGTAAGTTTGGTTACAAACTTTTATTCCTTAAAACGTACCCTTTGGAACGAGGAAAAATTCAGTCAGGCACATGCAAGGGAATCCTAGCTTCTGAGTAGAATAAATGAAGTGGCGATTCCCTCGCAAGCATCTGAAGACGTGTTTTTCATTTTTAAATTATTACCCTAAAAGGGCACATCTTAGAAGAGAATTTCCGTTTCTGCATACCTACCAGAAAGTGTAAAAAGAATCAATTTTACTATTTAATGAGCGAAACTACCCTACCACAAAATTCACCCCCGATAATTTGAAAAAATTCTGATTCACTGGGCGAAGAATATTTTTCTACAACCTCGCGTTTAACTTTTTAATCGCCTCGACATTTTAACTAGGATTAATTTCAAAATGTTCAAAACAAATACGTACATCCATCTTATCCCCTCGAGTCGGTTCAGATGCAACATGTTTGGAAGTTGCACTGGTTTGGGGCTGGTCAGCCAACGTGGTCGAGGACGAGGTAGATGATCCGACCATAGACTGATTCATTGGATCAACGTCGGAGCGTGATGGTCGTTGTTTAAGCATTGGCATTGCATTCGGACTACTGTACTGGTAATCAGGAAAAACAGCAGCAAGCCCAGATTGTTGTGCATGCGTAGAGTACACGATGCGACTCGTCGAATTCTGGGGTAGAACAAAAAATTCATTGAATATGGCGATTAAATGTTGGAATACGAACTCGGCGGTATTGATATTCAGTGATAGGCGCTGTAATATGAATACTATGAGCGGACTCACTTGAATGACTTGCCCACGGTTGTCGATATTTTTTGGTGTCTGTTGCTGCTGGATGTAGTGGTTAACCATAGGAGGACGTGTTTGAATCTGCATCAAGTTGCATAACGGCATCATCTGTTTTTGTGAAACTGAAATACGAAAAAGAGAAATTAATATCAACTGAAACCATTTATTCTTATTTTCCGAATCCAGAAGAAACATACAAAAATGAGAGGGCAGAGTTTGCGAATTATGGCATAATGACGGAATGAATTCCAAGTAAGCTGCTGAGAAGGTGCTACCGAGAACAGCTCACGAGATTTAAATGTAGTAACGAAAACTGTAGGCATTTTTAGTAGTTATACAACCTTTTCTTTCTTTCTTTCTTATTTTATTTATTTTTTTGAATTGAAAATGATCGTGGAATGATATTAAATTGAGTTTATAAACTCTTCTCCCCCTAGCCACAAAAAAATTTTTTTTTTTCACTACAATCCACCCTACTTTTTTTAGAGAAAGCATTTCATATCGGAATTCCGAAAAGGAGTTTTTACCTTTCCTAGTCTCGTCCCTTTCACGTATTCGTTTCGCATGCGAAATATTTAGCAGACATCGATCAGGTAACTTGTAAACACGTTTTTTCTTCGTGTAATATTGCATCGCTGATTGAATTGGCTGGTCAAGAAGTATATCACAGTACATCAAACCGTTATCAGTCGAAGGTCTTTCAATCCCTGCCATTACAAAAACCAAATGAAACAATAAGAAAATTATAATTTCAACGATACCATAAAATATTTTTTCATAAAAAAAAAATCAAACCTATTATTGTGCCACGTGCTCCCAATGGTATCACAAAATTATCACGTACGCTCACAACTCGATCTAACAAACGAAATTCAGAGTTGTCAGGCGGTTGTTTCTCAATTTGAGAAGATGGCTGAAAAAAAAGCGGAAGAAATTATAATTTCTACGACGATAGTTTGAACGGAAAATCCAGGGAACCAACTGTGCACGAGCAATTAATAATTATTTCGTAGCCATCAAACAGAAGCCAAACAGAATATTATAGAAATTAAATAGGTATTTCAAAAAAAAAAAAAAAAAAAGCTTCCGTTTCGAGATTTATAAAAAAAAGTCACTATAAATACTCTAATGGGAGGAAAATTGGGTATAAGTTTCGGAAAAGTATTCGGTATACTTTTCTCAAAAACAAATAACTTTCCCTACCCTCAGACCAACACTCATCTGCAGAACTAAGGAAATCGTGCATGATTTGGATGCATAGTAGCATTCAGTGATGAAACTGAAACTATTATCGAATCTTTTGGAAAATTTACTTCACCGAATCGAAACCCGTTGGCATTGATAACTCACCGTATACAAATGAAAGGGCTTGACTTTCAAAGTTGAATGTACGCCACGTTTATTCTTTTTCATAAAATGTTCTATTTTTGCCTCAAGTTCGGCAATAATGTCGCCTTCTAGCAAATCAGCGTCGCAATTTCTGCGCTCAGCCTTCAGTTCAGCTTTGCCATCCAGCCAGTTACTAATCACTCGCAGCATGTGAGATCTAAAATGAATACAAATTTAATTCTCACCAGTCTCGAAACTAAAAAAAAAATTACAGGTACTAGGGCAATTCTACAACAACGTCGATATTCCCATCCCGACTAAATATCTGACCAACCAGAAATCAATTTTTTTTTTAAATATTGTCGAACAAAACTTGTTCAACTTCATCTTTGTATCAGAAGTACTGGGCATTTCCTCTTTTTCGGGTAAAATTTACCCTTACATATCTTCCGAATTCACTAGTCACCATAGTGAGACTTGAAATAAAATGATTTAACAGAATAGAAACCAACACATAATACTCACGTGCCAAGAGGAAACAGATCATTCTTGAATATAAGATCCTTGTCGTTATTTTCGGTCAAATAACGCATCACATCTGGAAACGCTTCAATGTATTCTTTAATCAGAGCAATCGTTTTGTCAGAATAAAGCCACTGGTTTTGCTCGGTACGTTTCGTGTAACCAGGTAGCTATGAAAAAACCATGAAGCATGTATAGACACATCACTCAAATAATACATGCTTTATGAAACAAAAAAATTAATTTATTTCTACCAGTTGATTCCGACGACTGAATTTCAAGTTCAATCCGATATTCACTTTGGGGCATTTGTCAGCATGCAAAACCTCGTCGGTGTCCAAAACCAGAATGGTGCCGGTGATACGGGCGAGTAAGTAACTTGAGATACTCGCTCTCTGCGCTGCTTCATTAGCTGAAAATAACAGATTCGTTGTAAAAAACCTTCCCAATATTTTCCATTCGTCCTAAACAAAATCGTGAACCAGCGGTATCGCGTATTCTCTAGGTACAATAAATGGAGCAGAAGGAGTATTACTTCTCGTAATAAATGTAAAGATTCTATGAGACTCGAAAAATACCTATCTACTTTTTAGATATGAGGTATACCGATTATTAAGACTATTCGACTCGAAATTAACGAGCTTTAGTGAGCGTAGTAGTTGTTAAAGATGGCACCATTGATATGAAAATTATACTTACTAGAATAGTATGAAATTTTACTTCTCCCTAGTCTTAAATGTTCATTCTCTGGTTCTGGAGGCGAATTAACTCTAATTCTCACGGAAGCATTATCATCAGACTTCTCAGAAACCTGTGGTCGAAACAAAATAATTATCCACATAATGATATGTCTTGAACACAGACAATGAATAAATTTCATGAAAATGACAAATAGCTCGATAGAGAAGAAAAGGAATCTATTTTATGTGATACTCACATTACCAAGGCATCCATAAAAATTTGATTTGCTGTTCACTATAAAGCAACTGCATCCGACTGGAAATATTTCATCGATGGTCACATTCGTCAGCACATTCGATTGCGCAGTTACATCCTTCACGACAGCTTGCAGCGGATATGGATGAACTTTATTACTCCACTATAGTTATACACAAAAAAACAAAAAACAAATACTTAGTAATATATACTTGCACGCGCAAAAACGATTCTTCATTTTTAGTATAAAACAGGAGGGACGGATTACCTTTTTCTCGAGTTTAATTTTACTATTTTGTCCAAAAACAAATTTTTTCCCATCCATCGTTCTGACTTTCAGCAGATATTTAGTGACACCCACATCGATACCTCTGCCTTTCAACAAGCTGAAATGAAAAAATCAATAAAATAATACCAACACAACAAAAAGCAAAATAAACATTTAAATGAGCTACTTTCTGATTGCATGTTGTTTTTTTTTCTTGAAGAGAGTATCCACATAATTTTTACGATTCCATAATTTCAAAATGAAATCACAATGTAGCCACTTTTAAATGAATCTGCAAATATTTGGCACTCGAGCGCGTATTTAGGGGGGTCCATGGGGTCCGGACCCCCTTAACCTTTTTTTTTTTGCAAATGCGCAGGTGGCTTACCGATGACTATGTACTGGGGGGGGTCGGGTCGTCATTATGATGGACCCCCCCCCCCTTGAGGTCAGTCTAGATACGCGCCTGTCGGCACTAAATGGTGCGTCATGAAGAAAGCGACCAACGCCAGAAGAGCTATTCGAAAATATGAATTTTCATCCCTTCAGATGCATTTCATCGTGGTGTAAGAATGATTTTTTCAGTTGCTCAAGGAATAAATTATTTTTTTGTTGCACCATTTGAAAGAGCCTAAAATCTACGTTAGTTGAAATTCTATCTAAAAACTAAAATCGATTTTTTTACGCGTTCGTCCTTTTCTACGTGAAACATCACATATTTCGCTATACATAATTATTTTGTCACATTTGATAACATATCGTAACACTAAAAATAATCGATTTTTAAAGTTTGTTATAGCTTTACAAAATAAGGAAATCGACTTTCTCCAGACGATTCGAAGTTCTGAAAAGAAAAAGTGGTTTTTCCCAATTTATATCCTCTTCCCTTGTAATTCATCGATAATTTACGTTCTTGAATTCGCTTTATTCTGCTTTCAACATTTTGAAAAGTGGAACCCTAATAATTTTTGGGAACATTTTTCAAGTAGGCACTCAAGATGTAGAAAAAGGAATATTTTCGCAAGTCTTACAACATAATAAAGTTTTCCTATGAATATTAATAAAGTACGAGTAACTTACTCTTGCTTCACAGAACTAACTCCACTGCCAAACTGTTTGACATCATTTTCATCATTATCTTGAATACTAAATGTACCAGCTTCCAGCACACATTTTTGCTTCGAACTCATTATTTCAATTACTCTAATAAAAAATAATAATAAAAAAAAACAATTAGCAATGGAATTAGTCACATAACATACTTGAAAAAGATACTTCATGTAAAAATAACGGACAGCTAAACGAGTTGAGAAGAAACTGACAACTTAATTAATATAATTATCAGTTCTCGCAGAACCCAAGGTAGAATACGGCTCTAGGTGACAGATACCGTAAACTGTTCGCGAAAAGATGCTGAAAATTTTTCTCTCCGCATAAAATAATTATCAATTCCAAGAGGATTTAAAATTAACTCGCATTGTGTACACCGTCCAGATTGGTTCAAACATTTCGACAAAATCAATCCGAATTTTCGAGTCTTGGAGTCATTTCGTATTTTTCGAACATTTTTTTTTTTTTTACTGAAAACATATTTTTCCAAACGAAAATCTAATACGTACTTCGCTTCAAGTAGATAAGGCCACGACACAAACACAGTTTTGTTCATAAATTCATTCAGAACATCTGAGAATGATTTTTCTTCCTCGGGTCGATTAATTTTCACAATCATGTTCAAACCTTGGCTAGAAGTCTGGAATACTCTGACGCCTTGATGAACTAAAGCCGACTGCCAAAGATAATGTCACGTAAAATTAAAGAGGGACTTAAATTAATTTGCAAAAATAAAACCTAGTAAGAATATTTGCTACTGAAATCTGCAAGAAACGAACCGTGTAAGGAATATTTTTGAAAGTTGGAAAACCAGGGAAGTAAACGTCTAATTTCACACCCTCTATAAGCCCTTTACGCAGTTTTTCTCGTGGAACTATAATTTCTTCGCGATAAAGGGGTATGTCCAAAGCGTAGTTATTCTCCACAGGGCTGAAATAAGCAGGCGCTTCATATCGACCTATAAACAAAAAAAAAAAAAGGATGAAAATAAAATTACTAAACGATTTCACAGTTGAATTTTCAAACAAAAAACTTCTACTACAATCTTAATAACTTCACCGAATACTCAATTAAGATAAACAATTTTCTGAACAGTTCTACTTATTAATAAATGTGTTAACTGCAAACCTTATCAAATTTTACTTGAAAAAGTTAATGATGTAAGAAACTTGGCCAATCAACAATTTTACCAACCCGAAGCAACATAGTGGGGAAAAAATGTAAATGATTCCATACAGATGACGGAAGCATAAATATTCAACCTAGCTATTAAAATTGAATTACATATTTAAAGTCATTAATAAACTAAGGCGATTGCATTTATGATTAATCAAATTAAGTCAGTTGCATAAACCTCAACTGATTTTTTTTTTACTTTTAGTGATATGTACTTCGTGAAATATTTTCTAAGTTTCTGCTCTGAAAAACTTATATTATCTTGGGCAACACTTTTAAAATAAATTTAACTATCTATACGTTTCTGAAAAGTTCTTATAAATCAACTAGAATACCTTGATTGATGGCCGTATGCACATACATGTGCATAGGCCCGTGTGTGTTGCGTTCTTTTTCTTCGTCAGTCAATCGATCATAACACGCTTGCATGGCTTGTAATAAACGTTGCTATAACACGTACAATACATTGCTTAATACGCAGACACCAAAAAAGAGACCAATAAAAATTCTCAATCATTTGGACAAACCTCATCGATAAACGGAATCAGCACAACAGCCTCCCAGTCATTTTTCTTGCCGTTTAGATCCGTCTCAAAATTACACGGGTAATAATCAAAAATTGGACTAGCCTCATCAGTCATTAGTTCTTGAAAGGGTTTTGGAAGTAATTTCTTACTGTGAAGAACGCGACATGGAAATAAATAACATTTTTTGGTTAACGAAAAGACCAAACTGATTCTGGCACGATTTTAAAACACGTACCTTAGCGCAGGTAACACAGCTAACAGCTGCTCGAATGGTAAGAACGGTTTTCCTAAGTCGAACTCGATTTTCATATCCTTGAAATTTTGTATGTCCGATATGTAGGGCGCATAATGATGTGGGTAAAACCACGACCACGAACAAATACCATTATAGTAGTAGTGTAAATTCCACTGTATAGCTTTCACATAACCTTCAGCTTGATTTCTAAGTTCCTCACTATAAATGAACCAATAAAAGAAAAAAATTATCCACGGTTATCCCTTTCTAATATTACGGACTTCTTAGTATTCTTTTTTTCAAAATACGAGAGCACAAGGAAAAATTTTCATACACTACCCCTGACATTTTTCCCGATGACATCAATCAACTAAAATTACAGGAAAATTTTCTGAAGACAATTTTTTAGAAAATTAAACCCAAGTAAAAGAAGAAATTTCAAATTCTTCTTTTTTAAAAAACAATATTTAAAGAGAAAAATATTTTAAGCTCAACTTACGGTGTGATTTTCTTAAAATCCAATTTATCTAAATAATAATTCTGTTTATGCAAACAGAATTCCTGGAAAAACGCTAAACGATCCTTTTCTTTGTCGTCTTCGTCGTAATAGTCTGAACCGTCTTCTTCTTCCAGCTCCATCATATCTTGGACAGCTTGTTCCAATTGTTCATTGTCTTCACTTGTTTCTCCTAAATCGCAGTCATCCTAGTAAAAAAGCAAAAATACGATTCAATAAACTTTCACGTACACACAGAAAATGAAGGAAGTTCTGAATCATACCTCACTGTCTGCTTTTTCAAAAAATGGCTCCAATTTTCTTGTAAATTTTATTTTTTCCTCCTGAAACAAAATAGGATCAATGTACCAATCGATTTACTTCATTAACCAGCATCTCGTAAAGAAAACACTTACGGTCAAGTTATTCATTCCTTTACGTCCCGTTTTCGACTTCAAATATTTCATATCATCGTAAATATCTCTAAACTGTTTGATGTCAAATGAACCTAACTTTCTCATGTAGGCTTCGAATCGAGCTAAATTTAACGTTCCCGCTTCATTTAAATAACCTAAAAACGACAATATTACCATTAACGTAAGCATTCAATCAATAAAAGACAAACAGCCATCAATATTTTCACTTTAACGTTTAAAATACGATCAATCAAAAGTCAGTGATCAAGATTATCATATTTTTTTGTCATATTTTAAACCAAAATAAAATAAAACTTGGGCAATCATACCATTCAATGTCGGAAGAACATCGCAATAGGCTTTAAATAGAACCGGTAAGGCTCCACTAGAAATATGAAATCCAGGTAAATGAGGAATGAAATCATTGCCAACCAGAAACCCCATCAGAACCTGAAACGGAATTTAATAGAATCTGTCTCAAAATCTGTTTACATATTAGCATTCAAATCATACCCAGTCATCGATCACATTTTCCAAATTAAATGGGAAAGGTAATGTTTCCTTGAGCGAACTGAACTCCATTTCCAAATATTCTCGTAGTAAAGATAAATGAAGAAGAAAGAACTTCGTATCTTCAGGTAGATTAATTTTTTTACTCTGTTGCTTTCTACCAAATTTCACCTAGAAAACAGAGGAACAAAATTAATAAAGTGAGATCATGGAGTAACGCAACAAAAATTATCGAGTATTAGCAGTTCTAAAGTAAAACGCCAAGAAAATGAGAGCTTCACACAACTTACCTCTTCTCTTAGCAACGAAAAATGTGGGTCGTGAGTACATAAACCTAACATGATGAGATCAGCATCTAACCCATACAAACAATGTCGTGTATTCGGATCATAATCCTCCTGTGCTCGTAAATAACGAATGTAATCCATAATTTTATGTTCTCCTTCTCCAGGACACTGCAAATAAAGAGTTGTTGAAAAGTCAAATTAAAAAAATTAAAAAATAGAACTGGGCAAATTGATTCATGAATTTCCGGAAAACAATAATCGAATCAAACTCTGCTGACCCAGTGGACAATAGAAAAAAAAGAAACTTCAACTGTTCTAAAGTAGATAGTTCGAAAGATTTTACTCTTATTAATATCATACGAGCACATTCAGTAAGCTTTGAAATTAATAGTTTTCAATCAACAGTGGCAATACTACAAGATTTTCAATAGAATTACCTCGAATGTCAATAATTATACTGAACATTTTGATGATTAAACAGGTAATCTACACAAGTATGACGAATAACTTGTAAAATTTGTCAGTTTTCAGTAAAAAACGGTGAGATATGTTTGACATTTTCAGTTTATCTCACTTTTCAACGAAAATTAGGGTTGAAAGTAGACAAACATCAACGTTTTCACTTTCTGAACTTGATTAATTGATCTAACATGCTTCAACCATCAAAAAGAAAGCCTTTTTACGCTCTTATAAACGGTAACTATGGAAATATCAATTAGTATTCTGATCATTTGAAGGGCTGTTGAAGAAACTTACTTCGTGTCCAGATAGAATAATTTTAACTTTTTGCCAATTTTTGTCGCTGGAAATTTTTGACGTGATGAAATATTTGAGTTGAGACTGCAGCTTAGCCATGAAGGATGTTCCTGGGGTGATACAGTTCGAATCGAAGCGCTGCGCATCTGGTAGTACTTCTCCGCGTCTCAGAACTGCCTTCTCCTGCTCTTCTGCTTCTTTGGCTGAACGAAACCTACGAAAGACGAATGTACGATTTAAAACAGCGAGTTTTTACGGAAGTGTAATTAAAAATGGGTTCATACCGTCTGCCTCTTTGCTGGTTCATTTTTGCTCGTGGAGCAACACCATCGACAGCTAAGAAAAACAATTTCTGGGGTTTGATGATGCGGAACAGGACCTACAAAAAATGATCAATTAATTCATACCATCGATCGGTCAATGTCGTAGACTTGATAATCGTACTTCGATGTAATGAAAGATGTCTTTAAATATTTTCTCTTCCGTGATGCGAAAGTGCGGATCGAAATCATTAGGATGGGAACAGTTGTGAATGATTCCATTCATGTCCAAGTACAGGTTATCGAATTCAGGTATCTGCAAATGATGAATAAAAACTATGAAACACGGTACCATTGAATTACATGTAGATTATTTTCTACTTACTTCGCATTCTGAAACTAATTGGCTTAAACATGGATATCGTTCACTTATGTATCTGAAGAATTTAGGAACTCCCATGGTACTAGACAGCAAGTAATAAATAAATACTAATACTAAAGAGTCATGGACTCGAAAAAACGTCCTTAAATCTACACAAATAAAAAAGACCCAAAACTAGTTGGTCACATGAAAAAATAGTAAAGAAAATAGTTAACTATAGTCCGACTGAGTCCGACTCGCACGCTTTATCACATTATCACACATTTTAAGATTAGTTTGAGAAGAAATCACCGACAGCGAGCGGAGTGGCAGACAACAAAATAGTAGTATCGATGTTCTTTTTCACTATCGATTTAAAAATCTCGTGGTTTAATATTTATACGCATGTGCGGTGCAAGTGCTGTCGCCTAGTCGGTACCGCGTCGCACCGCGGCCGCGGTTAAAAGGTTTTAATATTGATAGTATATCGATATTTATTTATTGTCTTGGCAATCGTGGGGCTCGGTTTGATCGGTACATGACTTTTCTCAGCTCGGAACCAACAAACGGATTGACTTGAAATTTTGATGGTGTACTTTCAAGACTTCAATAATTATAATAGATCAGCATTCGGTAAAAATTTCAGCTCGATCCGATGAGTTATAGTTTTGCTGTAATTATAGCTTTAAAAGTTGAAATTGGCGATTAACGTACGTACATCACCCACACTCCTTCACCCCTAACATAAATTAATGAAATTTAAAGAAATATGAAAATGCAAGACGGGTATTTTTGAAATCCTGAAATCATAAAACGAATAACTATGAGGGTCCCATGCCTATTTTGTAAAAGTCAGATCAAAATTAATAGGACGTTTTCTGTCAAAAACCTGTTTTAAAATAAATAATTTAAAAAAACAAGAGCAAAAAATAAAAATGTACATATTTATGAACCAGGCTTACAACCTATATCAGGCGTCGGCCGTTCCGAACCCCAATATGCTTGATTATAATTAAATAATTTTATCATAATAATGATGACTACGATGAGAAGCCAACAAGTATTCAATGATTAATAATGAAATATTTTATTCGCTTGTCTCATGGTGGCGATGAAACAATGCGACGTGGCCACAGTGACAAGCACAAGAGGCGAAAATATAGGAGTGGGAGAAGCACGCCAAAACGGACGATTTTTTTCACGTCTTGTCGTAGCGAAAAGAGCGAAGATGAAAAAAGAAAAAGAGAGGCACGAAAAAGTACGAAGACTCGGCTCGGCTCTTCACAGTCTTAACGTTCGCGACTTCGGATTTGGATTTCATTTTGATTTTCGTTTCGCCTCATTCGGTTTTTCGCTTGGAGTTCGAAACGAGGTTTGTGCGTGCGTGGTTTTTTTAACGTATTACGTTCGTCGTGCTTCGTCTTGAAATCGTCCATTTACAGACTTGATAAAATAAAACCAACATTTCCGTTAATTCTGTTCACTTTCTCATATAATTCACTTATTAGTTATATGACTTCCACAAAAACATTTTGACCTATCATTTTCGATTGTATTTATCGCTTGTGTCGTGTTTCGTGTTCTTCGTTCATCAATCTGTCATGAACTGAAAAGCTGATTTGCGAATTTGGATCGTGGACTTGTTTTTGCAGAATTTTTCAGGTAAGCCGATTTGAAATTGTGAAGAATAATTTAAAACGTGAAATTCGCTTCTCCGCCGAATCTCTGTTTTCTAAATTTTGAATCGCAAGTGTATTATGTAAGGTGTAGATACAGTTCTCCATTCGAGAAACTATATACGTTATAAGCTATTTGTTGCCTCCCTCATACCAAACAAGTCAACAGAATAAGAATAATAGAATTTGAGTGATGACTTGAGCCGTGAGCAGAATCAAACTACCGGCAACTATAGATCTTCTGTGTGTGAGTAATAACATATCAGAGTAACATAATCAAATCAACAGCTTGTATGATCTAGCGTACTTATCGAGGTGAGAGAGGCATACAGATTTATCCGCAGTGAAATCAAATTTTACTGAATTTACGTTGAACTGATTGATCGTAATAAAATCTAACCGATTGTATTCAAAATTAATGTCGTACTTCTATCTTTATTCAAGCACAGTGTGTGTGTTTCCCCTTAAATACTGACAGTGAATCGTCCTAATGACTCGAACTTAGTCCTGTTGACGATCAATCAGTAGTATAGGTCCGATACTAGTATGAAAAAAGTTGAGCTAAATTTTCTTGAATCATGAAAAATCGTTCCCCGGAAGCCGTATATGGTCAAATGAAAAAAATGTATGATGAAATTATTAAATTGTGGTCCCAACTGTTGAAAAATATTACGAATTCAGTAAATAATTCAAATCTGATTACTGGAAGACGTATCATTGTCATTTAAAAGCGTAACAAAAAAGTCTCCTTTATGTGTTGAAGAAACAGTAAATGCTAAAGGTGAAGAGCGGACTTGAAATGTTATGATTTCACTTACCTATTCTTGAAATAGTGAACCAAATTGTGGCTCGCTAAAGCCATAGGAAAATCCTTTGATAATGAATATATAGTTTGGATTTTGAAGAAAATGACAAACATCGACCTAATTCCTCATCTCTAATATTAGCATTCTTATAAGTAGTTAATTATTGCTCTTGAGAAAAAAAATGAAAGTATGGTAAAATGTTTGTCACCCACGCGAAAAAGTTTTATTTTTCAATGTGTAAATTGTTTTTCTGAAAAATATTTTCAATATCAATAATTTTATTCATCGTCATATACGACACCACTCAAAATTTTGAGATGGACTTCTCTAAGGACCAATATTATGAGAACCCCTGACTTGTGTCATACGACGCCACCTGGTCCTTTGAGTAATCGAGTAAACCTGATATTTCTTATGTTAATATGATTTGATTTTATGATTGAAGAAATAATGGTATGGTTTCTCACTCTTCTCTATTCAACTGTTTTGGAATTTAAATTACTGATGGTCAAGTGCACCACAAGTACATTCCTTTGATTATTATGTCATTGAATAGCTTGCATAAATGTACTACATTTTCGTTTTTCTGATCCAACGATTAAGTATCAGCTCATCTGAGTGTACCTACTGTTGGACCGCATATATATGTAATTAATGTAGATACTTGTATATGAAAACCCATGCATTGAATTATTCCTTCATTTTGGCAACCTTTTTCTGAGAGGGTTGGAATGTGGTAGCAAAAGAGAACAATAATATGGAAATGTGGGCAAAAATATAAAAGAAAGTTATTTGCAGACAAAGCTTCGTGAAGTACAATAGGTTTTACGTTGAATTATTTATCTGCGAAGAATAGTAAAAACGTAATTTAATTGCAATTTAAAAGCGAATCACGACGCGAATTTAATTTACCAGTGAAAAAAAAAAAATCGATTTAATTATTTCATTTTGTTAAAAAATGCAAAACTTGAAAATGTTTGCTTTGTCAAATTTTTTTTTTGAAAATTTACCATCATTTGCATTGTAGAAACGAAGTTGAAGTACAATTAGTTTGTTTTTTTGGATATTTAAATTGACAGTTCTTCTGTGAATTAAATAAAATTTGTGTAGTATTTTTAGTACAGGGTAATGGAATGAAAGGAAAAGTGGTATAAAAAAAACACAAAATTATCAAGTTATTTTAAATTTGAAAATTAGTTTCGTAATATATCTAATTATACTCCATCTTTAAATTTGTTCTCGTGTTAATTTTTTTTTTTTTTAATTATGAAAATTACCAAAAAAAGACGGGCACTTCTTGATATTTCAACCGATTTTTTTCAGTTTTTTTTTTTTTTTTTTTTTTTTTTTGCAGAACGTGAAGGAAACAATTTTTTTTCTTACTTGTATTTATAATCATACATAATATTTAATAATTATTGTCAAAATTCCAATTTCTGCGAACGTAAAACGACTTTTTGATATTAGCTATACTGCCATCGGTTATGATACATTTAAAAACTGAAACTTCATTATCGTAAGGTTTACAAAATTCACCAAACTTGTTTGGTAACAATTAAAAATATCATAATATTTTAAATTGAATGTATTGTTCTGTGCACTAATCCGAGAAATAAGTAATTAACGTAATTTTTCAACCTGAAACAAAAAGTTGTACCTATATAGACTGTACGTTTTTATTGTTAGCACTCCCCTACTTGGAAATTCAAGATAGCTCTGCTATTTAATTTGAGAGATTATTATTATCTTGTCTAAAAAGAAGTTAACGATAAAACGCAAAATCCACTTTTTACTTTTTTCTCTTTTTTTTTCCGCATTACTTAGCATTATCTTGAATCTCCAATTAAGTGTGATAATGATCGGAATTTATCAACAAAAAAAAAACTCAACACCAGAATTACCATGTTTCAGTAATTCAGTCTATTTTTAGAAAGAACATGCCACCATATTGTTTACAGTATACCTACCTACTAGAAATGACTAGGTGGCGTCATATGTGTCCTGAATCAGAGTTGCTCAAACTATTATGGTAATTTCAAGTACTCACGATCGCACAGTTTTCTATGGTTTGAAACACTGAATCTCAGAATAAAAGTGCCAAGTATAAACTACACCACAAACAGTCAAATTTTCCTTATCACTAAAGGACTTGGATCACTTTGGCTCTCATCTACAGAACTCATTTCCCCCTAGAATTATAAATGGTGCAGAGATGTGAATTTTGTGTATCAGTGTTTGCTATATTGTACTGAAGGAAATATACTCATTTTGCTAATTCATGATGAAGGTTGGGGTGAAACAGGGGGGTAGAGAATTTTCACCCAACTCCGGAGTCGGGTTTAAGGTTTGGGGATGGGATTTTGTTGAGGAGTTGTTTATACTTTAGATAATATATTCCTAGCATGGATAGCCAGCGCTCTATCCTTGCCTTATAGAACGACCCTGTCAACATCGCAAATTTTCCATAGTAGAAATTGTACGTATGTCATGCGCAGAACAAGAAAATCGAAAGATTTTGTTCGATTTTCTTGTTCTGCGCATGACAGTACCGTTTCCACTTTAGATGCTATTGTTTCATGTTGACAGGACGAAATTTCATTCGCTGGCTATCTATGCTATATTATCGAAGGTTTATAGGCCTACCAGTTGATTTTTTAATTCAATTTTCTGTTACGTTTCCAAATTAAAATATTCTATTTTTAATGACCTGTTTGTCATCAAATTTAAAGCGCCGAGCTTATTGTTTTCGCTGTTGAAGAAATCTTTAATATTGAAAAATAAATTAGATGACCGTGATGAAGAAAATATCTTTCGATTTTACCCAATACTTTTGCTAACACCTATTTGAAACCCATGGGTTTTAAAGGCAAATCCATGGTGCTCGGAGCGAACCCAAACCCAAATTTTTGGTGGCAAATTGAACAAAGCTAAAGTATTATTGAAGCTTGTCTGCTTATACTATTTACTGCTGCAGAATTTTAAATTTAAATTCCTTTAATTTGTTTGAAATTGTGACCTAAAATGCTGCAGAGTTGGAGCTCAGATTTTTGACGGGGGAGTTTTATAATTATTCTTCTTCAATGGGTTAATCAGGACGACCTTCAACTATACACTTGTATAAATTTCGTATCATATTGTTAGAAACTGTACGAGAAATCTGTTGAAAACTGGAAGTATAATTTTGTCTATATCAACTCGGAAAGCGCATACCTCTAAGTCAGAAAGAGAAACTTTTCTTTCATAAAATTCTGTTATTTCTTTGTTTGTATATACCTCTGTGCTACCCTGCATTTTTTTTTTTGGGGGGGGAGAGGGGGAAGTCGAAAGTTTGAGCTTTCGTTGAGTGAAAATTGCGTTCTCCAAAAATTCCAATTTTTGTAAATTTTTGCTGGTTAGTTTTAAATTCTCTCTTAATAACCAAGAGGTTAATCGATACCTATATAGATAGTTTACAAGTATAGGCAATCGTATAAATTTTTTAATTTTCTGGTCACATAAATTATATTTGCGTTATGGTTATGCCGAGCAACGCCTGCCATCCCAGCGTTAATTCAAAATTTTTCAAATTTTCTTAATCGAAAATACCTGTAATGTTATGTATTATTCTTATTGGCTCGGTTGACAAATTTTTCATGTATCTATATATGGTCTCCGCCAAAGTACGAGGCGTCGTATCTGATTAACACCCTGCGTGGAAATTTTTCTAAAAAACTCAATTTGATATTTTGTCAACATACGTATATTATAGGTAATATATATTTGCGACCATGGCCAGAGCTTATCCCAGCATGACGATGTTTATCGAAATTATTTACTGTCGTATTATATATAGTTTCTTTTGGAATGTACCTAACTTATTATCGACCAGATACTAAAGAGGACAATATTTTATCAAAAAAATATATGTTGTACCATATCGAACTTACTCGTAGGGTAAATATGATGAAACGTGAGCATCAGTAGAGACCTCAACACGACGTAGAGGTTTACCTTCCTAGAGTTACAAAATTTATTACATATCCTCGTTAATTTTGGCAATTTTCTCTTCTTCGACGGTCGATTATGAAGTGGATTAAGTAATGGTTTATTACGATGATGTTGTATGCCTTGCTTGTCATAGATAGACACACACACACATACACACACGCGCGCGCGCTCCTGCAGATCACACCGCGTGTGTCAATTAATTTATATAAAAAATTATCGTTTTAAATAGAATCTCGCTGAGAGATACAAGCACGCAGAATTTTTTTAGATCTACGATCGGATTTTTATTTTCACCCTCCTTTTCTCTCACTTCGACGAGTCTACGGGAAACCTCGTTTTGGACGTAATCGCGACGACTTGTTGTGTGGCGGCAAATTGTAGCTCATAGAACTAGAGGAGAAGCCTTACATTTTGCCCCAGTATAATATTATGTACTCGTATTAGATTTCGCACGCATTTACGTTTCGCGCCTGTTTTTCTTTAACCCTACCCCTCCTCCTTCAACCGTCGTGCACTGAAAACAAGTTCCAAGTTTCGAAGATGTATATAAGTACGAGTACGAGCATCCCCGATGGGAAAAAAATGAGAAAATGATCCGCAAAATGAGAATTTTATCCGTTGTCAGTCCGTTTTTATTTTCGATCATCGGATCTGAAAATTTGCAGTTATTTTTGTCATCTTGATTAATTTTCCAAATCCGTTTGTAAAACGGATTTCCTGATTATAATAAGTGATAATTTTTGGGCAATTTTTCTAAATCCGTTTGTAAAACGGTTTCACGGATTATAACCCGGGCCAACAAGTATGATAAAACAGCCTTCACGGAAAATAATCCGGACTCATTTCCGGCAAGACTGATTACAATCCGTTCGAAATCCGTTTTAGAAGCCGGAAAACAGGAAAATTCCGGGTTATAATCCAGAAACGGATTATAACCCGGAATAAAACGGATCCGTTTTCAAAATATTTTGCCCATAGGGTCCTTCTTCATTTTTGATATACGACCTCTCCCTCCCGCCCAGGCTCTTCTGCTGTTTGATCCTTGAGAAGTACGGTACGATGGTAATGTCCTATTTTACTGAAATCTGAATTCGTTTGTTGTTTATTTATTTTTGAATTTCATTCAAATATTTACCATTGGGTGCTGGGAGCTCATGTCTCGCGTTGTTCGGACGAGTTTCCCAGAAAAATTTCGTTCGCAAGACTTCAGAATTCGAACAATTCTGTATAAATCACTTTACCCACTCGTATTTAAAATAACTTACTTTTTTTCTTATTTTTTAGTCAATACCATGCTTAGAGCATTTATGGCTGGCAGGACGACACTGACGGTGGTGGTGGGGTCAGATTTATAAATTAGTGTCTTTGAGAAACTTGAACAGAGCTGAGGCAGAGTTGTCTGTATCTTCCAGTAGTGAATATGCAGAAAACTTTGATTAACTTTTTAACCCTGAGGTAATGTATTAGGGTAGTCCAAAATAATAATGACGAATGAAAATGGGAGACACTGGACGCACTTGGATGAGGGTTAAGGGTAGAGAGGTTGCTTTCGGTGAGTAGGGTATAGATAATACAAATGCACGTGAGGACTACTTGCAGCTGATGTCTGTCAATAGAGAAGTTGTATTTCCCTTTTTCAACGAGTGATTTTATTGACCAAAGATGGTAGCCAATCTGGATCCATAAAAGATGAGATGAAGAAATTCCATCTATATAAGAGAAGACGAAAGATTGAAGGGTAAAATTTGTTGTTAATTTTTTCGTTTGCTTGCCCTCTGTAGAATGATCCATAGAATAAACAGGTTTTTATCTCTCTTAGAGCTTGTTACTTTTCTTAAATGTGTGAGAATAATCAATTATCAACATTTTCGTTAAAAGAAAACCGAAATTTTTTTAATCAATTTTTCTTTGATAAACTGTCGCTATTATAAATTACAAATGACAAAACAGTATCGAAAATTTATGACTGCTGTCCTACATAATTCTTATTTGTTTATGGTTGTTACTACTTTTCTCAACAATAGTTGTTAACTCGCTTCTAAAATTAAATTGCACTTGAAATATTAATCAATTTTATATACTTACTTAATATTGTCTCGTTCGAAGCTCTGGGGGATTGATATCATATCGGTTTTTTTATTTTTCGAAAAATCAAGAAATTATAATTATAAAAACTACTATAATAATTTAAAGAAAATCCTTGTTCATGAAAAAAAAATCTCGTTGAAAACCAAACCTGTGGCCAATCGGTGTGGCTATTAAAAGGAATACGAGTAGAGGATGATGATGAAAAAGCTCTATGTAGGTATATCTATTTATATCAGATCCGAATTAATCGAGAAAAAAAAACCAAATGATACCATGAAAAGTTATTGCAATAAATAATAGAGTCGGCCTAGGTCCTAAAACATTGTGAGAAAATGTTCCTCTTATATCCTATATTCTTATCATTGCATATTATGTTCAGTTGGTACGTTGCGTTTGATATAGATATTTATTACAGAAAGAGATAGGTAGATTTAGATGCTGCGTGAAGAAAATTCTGTACATATTGATGTACCTATTATACGAGTATATTGTACTTGAGTAGTGAACGACGATAGCAGAAATCCCCTTTTTTGGTGTTTTCACCAATTCAAATTGTACGAACTAATGTTAGGTCATATCACGAACGTTTTATTCAGTTTTACAATGATATTTATAATTTTTTTAAATTATATTCTAGACTGGTAAATAGCTTAGAGAATGCAAGAATGGCAAAAAGGGGATTTAGTAGACCAGAAGAAGCTGATATTTGGCAAAAAAAAAAAACCGTGTTCGGCAAAAAAAGGATTCGTGCAGGCACATTATCAATGCTTTCTATTGGCCGTTCTATGCACTCGACTGACTTTTCCTTTGGCATACTTGAATTCCAATAGTTCGTCGATTATGTAAATTCCAAGTTTCATTGACCTAACTCGATTGTAACATTACTTTTTCTCATATACAAACTTCAAATTCGTTTTTCTCAAAAGTGTATTTTTGCAGAAATGCCCTATTCTTGCTTTTCACTACTCGATTAATGAAGGTCTGAATCACCTCTTATCTAGTTGCGGGCATAAAAAGTATCATTAGATAAGTGCATAGGTAGATAGCCGACATATTTTGGGCGGACCGCTGACGCTTATATATATTCTGTTACATTGTTTCTTGGATGTTGATTTAAATGGGAAGATTTTTGAGGTAAATGACGATAGGAATAGAGATGAGGGTTGAAAGTATTAACAGGTAAAGTTTGCAAAAGTTTTCCATCGAGTCGTATCTTTTCGTTTTCCAAATTAAAGTGTAGGAAGCTTTGTGGAAATCTTTTGACAGTTGGCGAAAAAGCTGGGCGTTACTTTAAAAACAGTTTTCTTAAGGCTATTTCGTCCCCATCTTCGAGTGAAAGTCCAGATTAGTTCTTGCGAAACCATCCAAAACTTTTCTTCCAAGACAGTTTTTCGAACTTAGTCTGTAGGTAGACCTATCATTCACTATACAAAAGTATTTGACTGCAAATCGATAAAGATACCTGTATGCTTTTTTTTTAATGGTGAATAGGTATACTGTATCGACACTCTAAAATATAAAAGTATTATATCCATTTTGAAAAATTTTCTAATGGTGAGAAAAGAAATTTACATAGGTATGTTATTTTAATGGTAATACTAATAATACCCATATACTGCTTTTGTTTACTTTAATGAAGACTATAATCAGTGTTTCGAGGTTCAAGGTGATTAAAAAAGCAGTACTATCTATTGCCAAAGAAATGCATACATTTTTTTTCTTTCGTCTTATGTAAATTTTTTATAATAGACATCTCACTTTTTCGCTTGAAGGTATCGATAAGTATGTGGTTTGTGTCTTTTTGTCTTCAGTTTTTACCCGTACATGCCACTTATCTTGGGACAATCTTTCAGTGATTTTCTTAGCATATTTTCCATGGCGTTTGATACGTTTTGCAACAAAACGACTCAATTTATTCTATAGTCTGTTTCATTTGAGACGTGCATGACGTCATAATTGGCTTCAACGAATGAAGAGACAGTATTTTCAATTTTAACCTAGTGACTTCTCAAAATCTTCATGACCTCTTATATTCTTAAGTGAAAAAGACTAAATAATATAACGAAAATTATAGTGAATTTGCAAGATTCGTGCAGTTGCTTCTCTTACCTACTTCTCGACTCATCCTGAAAATTCTATACTCAGCTGGCAATTGCAATAGTCCAACGCGACGAGCCAGCCGACATGTTTTTTAAAATTGAAATTTTAGTAGATTACTGTTCTGAATACATGTTAAGCTTTCAAATCTTTTTTATTTGCTAAGTATAGCGAAACCCAGCCAAGTTTAAGCATGTTAAAGCAAGAATCAGCCAAGTGCGAAAATTTCGTTTTCATTTAAAAATAAAGAGTTTTTTTTTTTAGATATTCTTGTTCATAATATTAAATCAATTAATTTTTATGCAAAAGTAAATCATTCCAAACATTTTGAACTACTCTTTTGAACATTTGAAAATGGAAATGCCAACTCTGGGTAACAACTAGCCAAGTTTTCAATTTTCAAAAGTTTATTAGCGGATTTTCGACTGAAAACCTTTTTCTTTTCAAAGGTGAATTAAATCATCTTGATTTTTTAGAAAATTGTTTTGTACTAAATGTACATCCCCTCATCCAGTATTCAGCTTTTTATGCACTGTTTTCCCAAAGTCGTGCAGTTTCTTGTGTTTCTCCGTAAGGTATAAAAATTGCAGTTAGCTGGTTTTTGCGTTGAGCTATTAAATTGGATACTCGCTTTCCGTTCTAGGTACCATATTATGTAATTGCACTGATTGAAAATGTCTCATCATTTTTGCAACTGTTGGAAATTTTCTCGATTTGATAACTTTTCATTTTTATTTATTCCCTTTCACTTTGATTCGTGTTTGTCCTCTCTTCGCGATTCGTAGACGCCAAAATTTTTTATATGACGTCAGTCGTCATGCGATGATGACGGATACAGCAGCGAACACAGCGTGGAACTGTGCACACTCTGTGTGTGTTGTAGGTGCCTGTGTGCTCATCGATGTAAACCGGTACACATAGGTAATGCTAACCGTCGGTACAGTTCATGACTGCACACACTAATGAATTTACAGTACGATTATGCTGGTAAGAATTTTATGAAGATTGAGAGATGACGCGATGAGGACGAGGCTGTAGTTTTGAGTAGGACGACGACGATTGTAATAAAGTTATTTTTCAGATTGGTCTTTAATTCAAACTCGAGTAAATTTTCTCCCTACATAAACGCGATTTCATAGAATTCAAATAAGCGTGAAAGATATTTTAATTATTCGTGTGCATGAAGCATTTGGTGATTTTATCATTATATTCACTTCAAGTACCGAGCATATCAACCTTTAGTTTCAGCTACGTACCGCTATAGTGATGTTGATAGTCAAGTATTATCATCTATGACTTTTCTCGATCTTTTTACTACTTCTAGTGCTTTTCGAATATGAAGTATGAGAAACACCATCAGTTAATTAGCGAAAAAAGAATTCAATTACTTATTGAAAAAACAACCTATTTCAGTGGTGCTTCAGATGGATTATATTATAGGCTATTATAAGAGTTTTAATTACAATGTACGGTACCTAGGTGTTTCCTTTTGAGGATCGATAAGTTTTTCGCGATTCTTATTTTTGACCTTGGATTGGTCGCATACCAGAAGAAATCTTCATGCTTCATATCTTGGCGCATAAAGATTTCTTTTAGTACTCGACACCATATCATAAGAGATCTTGGCGAATGATGACTAACAAAAGGTCAAGAAAAGCCACTGTGGTATACCTATCTATAATGAAATCCAAGTCCATATACTTTATCAGTGTCCAGTTTGTCCCAAAATAAATTTTTATTCATGCTTCTATACAGTTTATGCCATCTCTGAGACTCTGACTATGCTAGTTTTTTGAATAAACCCTTCGATTCGAGTGGTAGTAACAATGTGGATATAGTGAGGAATGTTCCAATCTACGCATCCTGGAAATGATATTCCAACCCCTGAGAAAATCGAGTTTTCCGTGGAGAGAGGTGAGAAGGTCTATCCTCAATGTAGAAAAATACGAGTAGGCTTTCCGTCAGTTTAGATGGGGTGTGAACGAGCAAAATTTGCACTTGGTTACCATCTCTGGAGATGATTAAAGTCAGCTTTTAATTTTTAGTACCTAATGAAAAGTAAAGGCTGATTAGTGGTCCAAAAAAAATACCGGGAAAATTCGTTTACTCGCGAGTAATTAAATCGAGTTGGTGGTCCCGTTTTATGAAAACTGACGCATATTCACGAATTCTTCGTATCTACTGATCGTATACCTTATAAATACGTCATGTCAGTTAAACTAACTTTACTTTGAGTGTTTCAATTGCTAGTTTTTGAGTTCGACTAACTCATTACCCATCAATCAACTTGGATAATTAATCTCTTGGTTTGAGCTGTAGTCAAAAAAATGCATGTATCGTCGTTACGCGTTATAGTAATTTTTATTCGACTTATGACCATAAGAACAGCACGCAATTATCACTTTTACAGAGCTTTTCTTTCGATACACTGCAGGTGGATAAACTTTTTTGTTGGGCTCTCTGCGCACATTGCATTATAAACTTATTGCTTCTTCATTCTCGAGTTGCTTGTCAAATCGAACGAGAAAAAAATCACGTTATAAATAGATTCTTAAATCTTTTCTTCTTTCTTCGGTGTTTGCACTTTAAATTGTTGTGTATCGTCTGCAACCGCGGTATACGAATGAAGAGCCTGTTTCCAAGATAACTACATTAAAGTTGCATTTTTTTAAACATCAATTTCAATCTTTTGCAAACGTCATGAATTTCGCTATAAAAATATTTCAAGAAAACTAAATGAGTGCTGTGTGTTTGAAATTTCGCGCAAAGTTATTAACTTATATTGCTAATTTCACGTGCAGCTTCGATGTTTGGTTGGTATAGGATAAGAAGAAATGAATGATGGATGAACTACAAAAAATATGGAAAAGACGAACTGTTTTTTATGAGAGGATACAAATTGTTGGCTCCTATAATGGCTTAATTATGTGTATGAATTGTACATTTACTACATAATATTATATATTATATTAATCTAAACACTCGTTGAAAAATTTTTCAAAACAGACAATGTTCCCGAGATGTTTCCATAAATGTGTCATTTTTATATTATTGACAAACGAAGAGGGTTTTTGAATTAGGTAGGTACAGAAATTTAATAAACAGAAGCGATAACAAAATATATGAATGACTGCGATTAAAAAGCTAGGATTCACAGAAAGAAGAAATACTTCCCTGTGGTCCAGTACCCTATACATATTATTATGTAAAGAATAACCTGCTGGTACTGCGACTGAGAAGTTTCATATTATATTACCTATGGAATCTCACTCTGTCAAAATGTTTTTAATAGCATCATTTTCAAAATAATTCTTCATAATGGACATCTGGACACCTTGGATAGATTCATTTTGTTGTAGTTCAAGTTATACGAAGTTCTTCTAATATTAATTCCCACATTTTTTTCAATAGTTCTTATGCGGTGTCATCATTAAAATTGTGTAAAAAAGCAAGTTTTCGAATAAGTGCACAGTGGTCGAGAGAAATCCGTGTTTTTGAACCTTCTAAAACGCTTTCCGTGGAAATCAAGCAACAGATTATCTTGAAATCTGCATGGTACTTTCTCAAATCTTTTATACTCGTATTTCATGTTGCACTGAAATTTCCCTGGATCAAAATGTGCCTATCCCAAACTAAGGCAATGTAATTATTTTCCTTTTACCAAGTTCTGTTGCCTCTATCTCGCATCTTCTTTTACAGATGAAATAAAAACCGACGGACCTTGACTGTTGACATAAAACCAATAGACATATCACGAACCCGTGCATATTCCGTCGATTTGGATGTAATATCTGACTAATACGTTATCCAAGTGTACCCTCTGCTTCCATGCAAGAGAGGCGGGTTCCGTACCTGCCATTTAAATTCAATTAATGAAAGTGTGCGTGTGTGTGTGTGTGTGTGTGCATGTGTGTGTGTGCGCGCGCGCGTGTGTGTATTTTTTTGCTCATATAATCGAATTGGAATGAAAACGTTATTTTAATTGAATTTAACTACCACTGGTTTTTGCTCGCAAGTTGACCTATTTCGTCAACAAAAAAAAAGTTGGAAAACTTTTTTGACGAATTTATTCTTGAAGAATGTATTCCTTTATGTCTATGCGTGCAAATCTCCAATCGCCAATTTTTAGCAAGTTTTTCTTTTCTCAATCTTATTTATTGTTTTTTTTTTTTGTTTTTTTTTTTGTCGATCTGGGTTTCGTGATAGACTATTCATTAGTCTTTTTTTGTGTGAAACTTCTTTCAAGTTCGTTTCTTATAATGTTTTATTTTATTACAATATTCCCAAAATAAAAAGTGCAAACTAGTTTCAATTTGAACGTTTTCATTGCTTGGCTGGCTGTATAGCCATAAAATTCCAGAAAATTTTGTCGGTGTGTTTCCCTCGTTGCACTAGTTCATCCGCAAAGGATGAACATCTGAAATGAAAAAATATGTGTATACTCATACATACGGTCGCGTTCTCCGTTAATTATCGAGCAAGGTATATACTCGTAATTCTTAAAAGTAGCCATATCATTAATGATACATGGCTACTACCTTTCGCCCTTTCTTTTTTCTTTTTTTTCAATACCCTGTAGAAAGTAACTTGCTGCAGTGATTCTTTGCTATTCCGATTTTCTATTTCTTTTGGTTGCTGGTGAGTTTGCCGTTTACTTACTTCTAATTCTTGCTGAATTCATTTCAAGGGCATAACGTACGCGTTCGTACGCCTAAAGGTTCGTAAAAAAATATTGGTATAATTGTTGAGAAGACCACCCTGGTAGCTCATTAGCTACCTACATTTGCACGCTCATTATACTCGTATAGGTAACCCGTAAAACTAATTTATTTGATGAAGCTGTTTTTTACGAATGAAATGAAATGCCAGCGAAAACCATCGTTTTAATTTTGTTCCTAACTTCCATTTTGTTGTATTTGAAATCCGTATTATCACCGGATTCATATTCAAACACCTTGTTCTTGGTATTTTGACTTCATCGATTCAATTTCTCTTTTCCTCGCTTCTTCTCCAAACAGTTGTCGCTGTAATTGGGATTCCAAACTCTAAAACACTTATGAACGTCCAGCGTGCTATCCCATCTTTTCCCCTTTCCCGATGGATCGAGGGAGCTTACGCTGGCGCAGAACCACATAATCGTTTAAATCAGTTGATATGGAATAATGGCCCATGTCATCTTGACATCATTAGAATGGGTAACAACGAAAGCAATGTATATCAGAGTGTGCCCCGAAATAGACATCTCTGTGCAACTGCACATGCGCATCCCGAACTCTCACCGAATTGATCAAGTTATGTTGACACTTGAAAGTTTGATTTGCTAGCTGCCCGGTAATGGTTTAAGATCGGAATACAGTGGACTTACAGGTGGTATTCTATTATTTCCTGCACACAAATAAACTAATATCTCAACGGGGTTTCATAAATTATTACGTTTCTTTCTTCCCCCCCCCCGCCGGTTATGTTGAATATATGACGAACATAGATTTCTTGTGTGATTTAGAGGAAATTAACCATTAAGGTATTTCTGAAAAAACCTCCCTTACCATATGAATTGTTTTCTAAAGATACAAAAGAAATCTTGGAGTTCAAAATTTAAGATGTAGCGTTTGTATGAGTATTTCTATAAAATTGTTATGTGATTGAATTTTTCTCCCATCAGTTGTGAAAAATGTGGATTGCAATTTGTACTTATGAGCATGAAAATTTATTTTTAGAACCCATTCTCATTCTCATTTCCCATTTTTTAGATTGAAACGTACGATAGCCTATAATTTTTATATCTCGTCCCTTTCACTTTCTTTTCATTTTTTTTTTCTGCGTTTTACGAAACCAACCTTGGCTTTACGACCGGCACTACGCACACGCGTCGAGTCGAGTCGTCTTTCATCCAGACTTTCTGCAAAATTTTTGGTCGAGCTTTTTTCACACCCTCATCCCCTTTCTTCCATAAGCATAGGTACTTTGCCCTTCGATGATTCGTTTCGCATTTTACATTCCGTCGGCATACAAGATAGGCTATACGCATTAATGAAATTTTTTACTATTTTGGGCTCCAGCCAAGTGTTACACGCATAGAGAGAGTTGTAGTGAGTTTTAAATTGTGCTAGCTTGGGCCATCTGGCCGTTATTAATGAGACTTTTTTCCTTCTAGCTTCCTTAACTTGAATCATTCTGTCTTCGCTCAGCCTCCAGGTTTATTTTACCGAGTTTCGCCTTTAGTTGTGTGTTTCATTATTTCTTGTTGTGCCAGCTATTCTCTCGTAAAACGTTGAATGAATGAAAAATCTTGATAAAATCAGATTTCTGAGAATACATACATGATTATTGTGCATCACATTGCTCGATCCTTCAAAAAATGAGAATTTGCGTGTAGGATTTAAAGTCTCATGAGTACCTAGTCTCAATTCTTTTTGAAATGTAAAGGGTAAAAGTTATAGTTGAGTGGCTAACAAACTATAATTATTGTGAGATGTAGATACATAATGCGTACCCTTACCGGCCTCTCTCTTTCATTTGTAAAATCGTGACCATATAACCGCCTTAAAAACGAGGATTTAAAATAAAAAATTTCTGATAAACAATTCTGATTTGATGGAGGTACGAGTATATGTAACTACCTAATGCACCGCCGCTGTGTAGCTTTTCGTCAGCTGAGACACGTGGAGTGATGAGAATTAAATTCGAGTAATTATGGATTGCTGTACCCGATATCACGTCCTGTAAATTTTGTATTTTTCTACTATTTTTGGTTTAAAGTTTACTGATAATATTTTTCTCATATATCCTTTTTTGCTATGGAAGTAGGTAGGTACATTTATCTGATTTTGTTTTGGTACCCTTCACGTTGACGAATGTTGAAAAATTGTTTCTGGTACCTATACACTTACTAGCTACTTCTTTTCGATTTGCTAGATACTCGTACCATGAGCACTATGTGGATACGTAGATTTTTGTTTATTTTTTTCATTATTCATTTTTTGGTGATATTATTCAAAAAACATTATCAACAGATACGAGTATTCACGTCTATTTGTTGATCAATTTGGCTTTGAACGCGACGAAAAAGTGGTTTTTTTAGAGGTTATCACGTTTTCAAAATCAACGCGATCGAATGTGTGAGATATCGATCTCGGTAGCGTTTTGTGTTTTTTTCACTTTTTTCCAGTACTTAGTAGCTACCTAAACCTACGTCAGAGCAATGGTTGAGGATGAAACCTTATCTCATATTTCACTCGAAATTCAATATGAATTTATAAAAAGAACGAAATACACTCGGCTCCTTCTCAGTTGTTCCCCCCAAAAATTTGTCATGACCCCTTCCACGTTGATTGTTCTCTCTCTTACAATTTTTCAAGTTGGAAGGAGTTGAAGGGTAAGCGGTGCGAAGAAAAAGCGTAAGTTGCAAAAAATAAAAAACTGGGCTAGAAATTCCTAGAAATGTAAAATTAATAATTCCGATCGTATTGGAATTATTTTAGTCTTGCCCCCCTGTACCTTCTCCTCTCTCGTGGCCGCGTTTGTTTTCACATCATCCGGTCGAGTTTAAAAATATAGTCGATGTGAATGTTTCAAAGAAGTAGAAAAAACATGAAATATGAGCGCGTATCCATTGTGATAGGGAGTTAAAAATGAGGGAGGGAGGAAAGATGAAAAAAATTATTACGATTATTATAATGGTGGACTGTCTGCATTATGGTCTCTGATTCCAGAGACTTAATACCCTGTGCATCCAATGCTCGTTTTTACTGAAGAATAATGTACAGTATAATAATAAACTGAGTCGATTTCCCGTTCTGCAGTGTATATTTTTCTTCTCATTTTTTCCCCATTTTTTTTCCACTTTTTAATTTGTCTTCGTGCGCAGATTTTCCTATAATATACTAGTATTATGATGGTTGGCCTTGTTCGGTGGAAAATGCGAAAGGTTAACTTATAAATGGAATTATATCCCTTTCCCCTCATTTTGCTAGTTATAATCTCGGCGATTTGAGCTCAATTTTTAGCTAAAGCATCGTCAATTCGTATGTCGTAGATGTGTAGAAAAATGAGCGAATTATTCGGTAACAGCGGCCGTAAAATTGGCCAGACCAAAGTTTATTGATCAACAGCTGTATAGCAAATAACTTTTTTTTCGAATACTTACATGTATATTTTCTTTGATCTGATATTAAAATGTATTGGTGCCTCTGCTGGGTGTCGATCAGTGAGCTAGATATGGAATAATTATAATGTTCATTTCTCCAGTTTTTTACCCTGAAAAAGAAACTATTTGAATCATTTTTGCCAGACTCTATATTCCGGTTTTTTCTACGTTTCTCGTCCGTGTGTTTACGAGATTAAGTTGTAATTTGATAAGAGCAGGCGGCATTCTGATATTAGCTAGATGAAAGAATCTATAGATGTCCTTACGAGATTTTGACAGTGCAGGGTCACATCGCTACGTTTATTCATGAGCAACTTCGCACTAATCAAAATAAGTATATAAGTATATGAACGTCCTAGAATCAGATTTAAATCGTTAGTGCTTGTGAGAAATATAGATTAACTCACCTTTCGGCGCTAATAATTACCGTTAGACACTCTTTTTTTAGTACATTGTTGACTAATTGAGTAACCTAGTATACAAAAATCTTATCTAAAAAAATAATATGAGAAAAAAGACCAGTATCTATTTAAAACGAGGATTTGAATTTATTATTTCGACGTGTTATAATACAGAATTTAGGCTTTCTGTATTTGGGATTCGTAATTTTTTCTACAATGATACTAATGTTACAATTTTGACGAAATTATTATCATTATTCCTCCGAATACCCTATATCAAAGAAATGTTTTAATTTTGCCCGAAAAATCAATACTTAATTCAAACACAGATACCTAAGAACCAAAGTTGGGGTTATGAAAATTTTACTAAAATAGGTAATATAATGTTGGTAATGGATAATTTGTAAGAGGATAAATTTCTACACACAAAAACTAATCACGCGCATTGCTCTCGAGTCACCCGAGGCGTATCCATCTTGACTTGAGTGACTGAGATTTTTACTATGGGTACAAATAATGTTTTTCGAAAATCACGAATAGATAGGCTACATATCATTTTGTATGGGTGAATGATACAGGGTGCGGCAAAATGACCGGCTACATTTGTTTTTCCAATTATATGCGTGAGACAAACGATAGAGACATGCATGCGGTTGGTTTTAAATTAAAATTACGTATGAAATGAAATTTCACTCGCATATTGATCATTTTGCCTAGCACATTTGCGAAGGCGTAAAACTCAATTTTTTAAGACTTTTCTAAGCAATAATCATATTTTTCCACTAATTTCTCACGTATTTAGCCGGTAGGGAATTTACCTGCACACGCTAACCACGAAGAATGCCACACGTGCACAATTCCCCTCCCCGGTCAATTTTATCCATCACAGGCAGCATTTCGCGGAAGATATTGCAAAATATTGTAACCATTGCTTAGCAAAGCTAAAAAATTGGATTTTACGCCTTCAGAAATGTGTTAGGCAAAACAGTCAACATGAGAGAGTGAAATTGTATTCAGTAGCGCACCAAAGTAGGGATATGGAGCTGAAGCCTTCCCTTTAGGCCTTCAGTTTCATCGAGAAAATTATGAATAGAAGATTTTCAGTTTTTTTGGTTTTTTAGGGGAATAAATTTATGCCCCCCTCCCTTGAAAAATTTCTAGGTGCGTCACTGATTGTATTTCATACGTAACCTTAAAGAATGAATTTTTATTTAGAAGCAACCGTATGTCCTTATCTTTTTTTCTTATGCGTGTAATTCAAAAAACAAATGTAGCCGGTCATTTTGCCGCACCCTGTACTAACGTAGCGACACTGAACAAACATTTGGCTTCTAAATTTCCAGACTGTTAATCATCGTTGAGAGTTTAGATGTCTTATAAATACAAAAAAAAAAAATGTATTTTCACAGAAGTAATAAACATTTTAAAAATATTTGTGCACAAATACAAATTCGAAAGAGGATATATTCAAGTGATTCAATTAACGCTGTTTTAGTTTTTCGAATTAATTATTTTTTTTAAATGTACTTGGTATTTGCTTGTCCTTGAAAATTTATTTTGCTTTATAAGTTTAAGAGGATTCAATCCCTCAGTTATGAAATATTCTCATTCTTAACAATTGTATACTCGACAACTGAGGAAATTTTATTTTCTTCCGATATACCTGTCGCCCATACATAATGATGGAAATGAAATTATTAAACCTATCATAATTGAAAACAATTTGAAGAGAAAAGGCGTGTTCTAGTTTTTTATCAAGTCGGTAATACCATTACCTCTTTCCCTCATCCATCACACGTCTAGAAAAGTTTTCTACAATAATTATATAAACACCGTTCCGCTTCCAATATAGTCGTAGGCCCATGCCAGACTTGATTTAAAATGTTGATTGAAACTTGGAAAATTTTTGTCGAATTAAAAAAAAAAAAAAGCACACTAAAACACTATATTATCTTGCCGAAATTTGAACTGAGTAAGTACTCACGTATGCTTGTGCCTGTTTGTATAATAAATTTAACTGCAAAACTGTGAGGACCCCTGTGATCGCGTTCAAGGTCGCTTTCGGAGTGTCGTCGTTTGCCAGACTATCTCATCAATATGTGGGCTAGTGTAATAGAAATTATGTTGAAATTGCTCAGAAAAAAACTGGAACTATGAAATCTGGTTTTCAAAATTCACAGGAAAGACGAAAGTTAAATTATTATTCCTCACTGTCGCCAATTTGAGAAGGGCAGAACGCATTTTTAACCCTAAGATTCTTCCTTTGGGGAAAAAAAACACTATCGGTAGGTCAACATTTCCATCTTTGATGCTAAGTTTCTAAATTCAACGCAGACGTCATATAAATATAATTTCAAAATAATTCATCTTCATTACCGAACTATTTTTTTTTTTTTTTTTTTTTTTAATGGAAAATTAGGAAAAAAACATTTAAAAATAATGTTTCCAGCAAAATGAAAAATCAGTGCTTTTCCTTTTGTATAATTATATAGGTAGGTAAATTTCTGATTTTTGTGAAATTTTCCATCCGTTTATCTGGAGACAATAAATACCTACTATGAGTGAGTACATCCAAATGTGTGTACATACTCATTATACTCTGTTCAACTTGAAAAAAGTTTTTGACCATAACCACTGACCACATTTGATAACAATAAATCTCTTATCGAAACGCACATCTTTCACTGCTGTTTCATTACTTTTGCTTCTAACTTTAAATTTGCTAGTTATTATCATGAAAATGTTATTTATTTTGTCATGTTTAAGTTGAACTGGGTTTAGTTCTGTACGCTGCTCAGTTTCAGGCGATTCGTAAGGAAGTAAAAAATGTTGAACTTGTTTTAAAAATTAACAACACGGCCAAATTTTTCGTTATTAGTGTTGTAGTTGTTTTATTATGCCATTGCTCTCATTTATCTACACCTACCCGAATGCAAAACTAGACAGTTCGACGATGATTGGTTCTCTTGTTAGGCAAACAATGTGATGTGATAAGCAAAAAGTTCGTCGTTTCAATTTTTTGCGAAGCTAATTTAAATGTTTCTTCTTTCAATTTCGCGTGGCCCACAACAAAATGTAAGTCCAACAGTGGATTCGGATTCGGGAGGGAGGCAGCGGGGCGATCACCCTACCTATTGGGCCAAAGTTTTTATTAAAAAGAATTTTTAAATTAATTTTACCGTCACTTTATAATTTTCTCACTCCGCGATGATATTTTCCAAGAATTTGTTGCCAAATGTATTATAATCACTTAGGAGTTTTATTTTTAAAACTGGAGGTTTATTTACGTCGAGCAAATGTCAAAAAACCTTAGGTTCTTCGCTGTAACAGTTTAATATTCATATTATACCTTCTCTAAAAGAGAGAGGTACAACTAATTATTTTAAGGGTGGTACGAAAGAGTGCAAAAAATTGTAATGCTTTTAGACAAAATTACTCCGATACAAAAGGGTAGGTAGTATTTATTACCTACTACGTAGTATAGTAATTTTTCTCTTCGAGGTAACTGAAATTATTATTTTGTAGTATCTACCTAATGAATTCTCTTATAGGTAATAGTAAAATGTACCTACTACAAGGATAGTATGTATATATATATATATTTTTTTTTAGCAATGTCTAATACAATTTCAAACTGTCTCAATTTTCCTATCCTAAAATAGTAAAAATGTACTATTGAAATTTCTCTCAGTGTATTGATTTTCGTGCGATTTGGGGAGCAGGGAAGACTTTCGGCTTGTAAACGAACAAGAAAAAATCAGCGAACCTGCATTTGCAAAAGTGACCAATCGTAATCGAGTAATTGAGACACGCGTGCTGTCCGTGTCTTTATAAAAGAGAGTATAATAGAATAAGTTTGGTCAATGAAATCCATTTGTGAAATAAAATTTCACAATTTTTTGAAAACGTTCAAAGCTCTGTAAAGTAGATGGCAAAAAATTAATTAGTGGGTAGATTTTTTGACCGTATTCAAAAATAATCTCTCTATATTAGACGAATAATGCGTGGGGAAATTATTGCATCCGCGAGGGACTGACTGTATAATTGATTCATGCTGCTTTTTCGGAGAAAATAAAACGACAGCAATACACCTGGTTACGGCTTGAAAAATGATTGCCAGCGACGTCCTAAAACCGTAGAAATTAAATATACGTAGTCTAGCTAAGAAATGTTGATAATTCGCAAAACATTTGGCATAAATCTTGCGTGCGTAGCATAAATATTATCCGGGAACATCGGTGTGACGGGAAAGGCCGTGTAAATTTAAGAATTTCGGTCGCGGAACTCGGATAAATTCAGAAAAAAATTATTTCGTAAAAAAAAAACCTCAATTACCGAGGATGAAATGAGAATTATAATTTAAGCATTTTGTCCTTCACGAAACGTCATCATCGGTAATATAAGAGGTCTGGCTCTCAAATCAAATTTATCAACATTCCGTGCCACGATAATTTCATTTCATTGACCAGAACGGCGCCCGTTCATCGAAAACACTTTTCATAATATTAGAAAGAGACCATCGTACATTACTTTCTCGAAGCGGAGTTATCTATACACCTATCGTATTGCTCGAATCTTTTTTAGAAAATTTTCCACAAAAATTCTCAGCAATATGCCGGTCCGAAAAATACCGCAGGAAACGTTTTTTTTTTTTTTTTTTTTTTGGAGAAAAATATTTTCGATTTTTGGCGATGTTCTCATGAAAAAAGAACCTGTAGGTGAAAGATAACATTCCATTTTCTTAGCTGAACATACAGTTACTATCTAAAATACAATCAAATAATATGCGGTACTGCGAGATTTACCCAATTTATTTACGAAAATCATTACGTATATATCTGGTTTGATAATCGTATAGCTGAAGAACAGGATTCTGTAGCAGTTCCGCAATCTTTTAGAAAAACTTGACCCAAAATATTGATCGAAATGATCTCATCGAGTTTATACTGACTTTTCCTCGATAAATACTAAAGAGCCTCATTGTTGGACTGAATTCGGAGAGGTTGGGGTATTTTACGCATTTTCCGTGAATAATTAATGATTTTTAATAGACCGGAATGCAAGTAAACTTTATTACTGAACTAATCATCATAACTAACTAATGTTCTTTATACATCTTACATACAAAGACTGACTCAAGGTAATTGAGTTGAAGTTGAGTTGAGCTGATATATCTTAACATAATAATATAGGTAGGATAACCATTTATTAATGCGGACTTTGATCCAGTGTCTATTCTACCAATATTATAATAATTTATACAACCCTTGAAGTGATATGCTTGTTGAATAGTTTTAGTTCATTATAGGAGTAAATGTCTTATGCAAAAACAAAGAATTTTACAAAACATTTAAAAAAATTTAATCAATGGTATCTTCATTTGTTTTAGACTATTTTTTAAATTGATCGAAAAATGTGGTTTATTCCCTTCTCTCATGAGCTGTTCAAATACAGGGTGGTACAAAATGACCGGCTACATTTATTTTTCCAATTACACGACAAAGCAAAAATATTCCTAGAGAATGCAGTTAGTTTTAAATTAAAATTCATTCTGTAAGGTTATTTGAGTAGGTTTATGAAGTATAATAATTGCACTCGAATGTTAATCATTTTGCTTAGCGCATTTTCAATGGCGTGAAAATCAATTTTTTTGAACTTTACTAAGCAATTGGTCATATTTTTCGACTAATTTTACTCACGATCAGCAGGGTGGAATTTACGTCACACGTGCAGAATTCCCCCTCCCCTATTAATTTCATACATCACTGGAAGAAATTGCAAAATAATGTGACCATTGCGTAGCAAAGTTAGAAAACTGGGTTTTACACCTTTAAGAATTGTGTTGGGCAAAATGGATAACACGTAAGTGAAATTGTATTCAGTGGCGCACCAAAGGACGGATATCGGGCTGGTCTTCCCTTCAGGTCTCAAATGTCATCGAAAAAAGGCTGAATGAGATGTTTTTTTTATCATCAATTTATGACTTACTTCCTCATTTAGCTCATATCTTGAGAGTCATTGACCTATCAGTAAGGTTGAACGGAGTCAATTTCTTGTAGATTCTGTCGCCTTTTTACCTTCGATCTTCAATTTAAAGTTCGACTGTAATTTGTTCGACCATTTATTTATTCGTTCGAGTATTTTGATCGCATCGAAACGACTTCAGTTTTCCACATGAACGTAGCAATTTTGTTCGGTTATGTGAACGTATTCGTTGATATGGGCAAGGCTAGCTCTCGTATACATGATTGTCGGTACAGGTACACTCCAACCCTCCAAAAAACTCCTTGACACAAACGATTACCAAACCCTTACTGAAAACGGAACATTCTCATTTTGGAAATATCTGTGTTCGAAACAGCTCAAAAGATTTAGTCGAGTCAAAACTTTTCATTTAATAACTTCAAATACCTATACCTATATATTATTTTTTTCATTTCACTTTTTGCTTTTATACTGGTACGTGCGCGTGGTTTATAACTTGACTTTGTTTTTTTGAAAAGGACTAAAAAGCTTTTATAAATTAGTGACGTTTAGCTGGCGAAAAATGAGAGGGAGGGTAGTTGAGAAAATTTTGTTTTCTCTATGGTTCGACTATTTTGTCGTCGTCGTGTAAAACTTTTGTAAAATGAATAACGAAGCTGTATTATGGCGAAACAAAATTCTAATTCGTCAGAACGTTTGGCCTCCTTTTTCAAAATTGACGCTTAGTACGCCGCTATGCGCCCTCGCCTCGTCCGTCGGCTTTTTATGAATTTTCAAATAATATTTTTGGATAAACTTTGCGGTTTGTATTTGAGAATGAGCGAGGTGTATAGTCGAAGACGAGGAGATGTCGAATGAAGTAACGGGGAGCCGGAAAGTCAAAATCATTTATCCGAAGTTTCGTTAAATACAATCCACCCTTGCCTAGCCCTGTTGCACGAAAACACCCATAAGTATAGCGCCGAGTGGGTGAAGAAAAAAGAAGAGATTGAGCGAGAGAGGAGCAAAACAGAAGGAGAAAAAAATGTACGAGCAGTTTGTTTGCGCGTTAATAATTTAAATAACAAACTGTCAAAATGTATTCGGATCCATTTGGGCGATGTTGAAACGCGAGGTTTCTCTGTTAGAATTTTTTTCTCCCTTCGACTCGCACGGCCATAGCTGCTACCAACCTTCTGCTGCTTGTCTCTCGCCGCTTTTGCGTGTCAATTCCCTCAACCCATTTTTTTTTTTTCGACACCCTTGTTTTGATTCCCTTCAATATATATGTTTGCGTGTATGATGTACATATATGTATATATACATGCTGGAAACCGCAAAAATGAAGACAAGAAGGCGTGCGACACCATTTACAGAAGGATCGAGATTGAGAGAAGAGCTTACGTTTTGAGGCGCAAAAAAGCAAGGTAAATACGTGCAGACAGTGATTACTGAGGAATGGTGTGCGAGTGAGAGAGACAACTAACAGCATACAATGAGAAAAAATGTATAAAATGCACGGAATAAATTTTTCAACGTCAATCCTAATAAAGCAACTCATAAATATATAATAGTATAGGGAGAACGAAATAAGTGTATTTTTTTTAGGGTGGGGAAGGGGTAAATTTTATATGATTAGGTTTTTCTTCCCCTTTTTTACGATCTGAAAGGAAAGAAGAAAATATGATTTTCTTTTTGCATGGATGAGAAGATAATGTTGCATGAAATGGCGATAAAAAAATAATTTATTGATGGCTGGTATGGTTCCACGATTCCATATAATATGTCTTGTTCTCTGAGCGTCGAATGACACGCCAGCAGTTCCTTCGCACGATGCTCAGAAATTTGAACACCATTAGAGTGATTTTCAGGATTTCGAGCTAGCTTAGTATGTACCTATAATTCTGGGGGTATAGGTCTCACTGGTCGGTCTCATTTCAGTTTCCCGCACGAATTTAGGCTGAGTTCGATCCCTCTTTGAGAAACATCTTCTTCTGGTGAAAATAAGCCATTCGTTGGAGATATCATTATACAAACGTGTTCCGTCTGTATATAAGAAAACTAGGCTGATATGATGTTAGCAGCCCATGGCTGAGATGAGAACCAGAGTGATCCAAGTCCAAAATCGCAGTTTCGAAGAAACGCGTGTTTGCGAATTTGTCAAAATATGTACATCAATTTCTCATGTTTTGGGTACTTCTTGTTTTCATGTCAAGGATAATGAGGCGCAGGATTTTAAAGTTTAAGATTAAACTACAAGTACGTAGGAAAATATAGTCAGAATCTTCTTATCGCGGTTATCAGCGACAGATACGTATCTGCATGTGTATAATTTGAACAATCTTCCTCTTTTGTGTAGGTGCCTATGTCCGTGTTATTCGCGATTGAGGTTATAAAAATGAGTATTAAATCTTGCCGCGCCTATTTTTATTTTGTCCCCATCTTCGCCTTCAGTTTCACCGTGTTAATATTTTCACGCATTCCTGCCATTATTTCAAAATCGCCGGTTCTTTGTTCGTGGAAAATGACTAGATTTTACCGAAAAAAACTGGTTTTCTCGTATCTCTATAGTATACATAATATTATACGTACCTTGTAAATAATGTGACATATACGATCGGACCGACTTTTTCATTCTCGAATAATTATTTCTTACCGAGCCCATTCACTCGTCAAAAGCCATTAAGAAAAACCATTAGCTTTCTCATAATAATCGGTGTGCATTACCCGAATCCACAAATTAGCAGCTTAAGTGGTAGGCCTAAGCCACTGATGTCAGCTGACCATTTTCACCGGTGCAGACCTACCACCAGGGGTCACCATTCACTTCGCCACCCCCCCCTCCTTACAATCACTTTCTCTCTTCTTTTTTTTCTTGTTTTCGTATTTTGTGTGGCCTCGTTTTCCTCCTCCGTTTTTTATTTTTTATTTTTTGGTTTTGTTTTTTTATTTATTTCATTTCAAGTTTGGAAACGTTACTGCTTCATCGTTTTTTTGTGACCGCTATACTTCGTCTCTGTCACTCAGTGCGAACGACTTGACCACGACGAGTTGGACGAAAACAAATCCTCCCCTAATTAAATCGGGACAACGACACGACGAGTTCTCGTATAGATGGAACCGTGACGTTGCCCCATAAATAAAATCCGAATTTCGAAGGAATTTTCACAAAATTGGTTGATAGTGGCTTTAGACGTCGAAGTGTAGACGGAAAGGCCTTTGAGAAAACATGAAAAATCGGAGGAAAGGGACAGAAGAACTGCGGTAGAGGCCACCGCTAATACAGGGTGCTCCTTAAATTGGCTGGTCGAATTTCCATCGGAAAGATTTATTCTGGCGCGTAAAGAAATGATTTATAAGGACTTGTAGTAAAACGTGAGTATTACGGGGCGTCTTTGGAATTCCTCGAGTTTTTCACCAGCGTTCATTTGCTTCAGTAATACAAGATTTGAACTCCGGATATATTTTCAGACGACGTGCAACATTCCTACAGTTTCTTGGTATTTCATTTTTGATATTATTCAATTAAAAATTCTTTCAAGTCTCGCGTGGACAAAGACCTCACTTGTTGAAAACACTGCGCTTAATCCTGTATATATCTCTCAGTTGTAGGTTTATCTTCATTTTACACTTGTTTTATAATACACGATTAGCCTTTGATCAATTACATAATATTATTTTGAAAGCAAGTTATTGAAATTACAGATGAAATTAGCTTTCCGTAAATCAGGGTAACATTGGCACTCTGCGGATGACTTATGGCATTTGACGTTTTTTTTTCTCACTTTTATCGAATTTTACGAGATTCCAATAGGTCGGCTACTCCTTGAAACAGTTTCACCGCCTTAAGCTCTACTTTTATGCCAAGTTACTCCCATGTATGCGGTATTTCATATGAAATCGCCATAAAATATGATTTAGAACTTGCTCACGTGTGAACTGGTGGTTTGGTTGGTATATTGGCAGAAAGCTCGCGTAGGAACCGAATACCTAGTACCCGGTTTGAGTCTCACCACCGCTAAATATTTCACCCAACCATTACACGAAGTCCAGCTGGAGAAAAAAAGGTTGCTCGGCGCCTTTCTCTATTCTTCAATACTTTATAGTAACCTGTTTCTCCGTTGCAGAATCCATCCTCCTAAAAAAAGGCTGCTAACGTAGCGAGGTGAGGCTCTACTAACCTACTCTTCTATAATCGACGACTGATCATTCCTTCCTCCATCAACCCATGTAACCATCTTTGTTTTTGATACTGCAGTCTGTTTCATTTATGAAGTGCGTGACATCCCAAAGATGCGACGAATCGGACGACGGTATTTTTGTTTTTGGCCCATCACCTTTTAAATCCTCATGACGTTACCTACGCATTTCCTAAATGAAGCGGACTAACAAGGGGATAAATTTTGGGAATTTAAAATCGATTATTGAATCGATGGGGTGAATTGAAAATTAACCAAACATTTGCGCCACACCTAACTCAACTTGACAATAAATTTCCCTTATTCCGCGGTTTATATGTGTATACATGTATTTTGAACCACCTATACGTATACAGGCGACATGTAGGAAAATGTTGGCTATACGTACAAGTACTCACTGTATACGTAGAAAAAACTTTTATTTGTTTTGCTTAGGATAGAAAATATATTGCGTCGAAAATATTTCAGGAATTTCTGATCCTCCTTCGAGTAACGAGGTAATAATTTACGAAATGCGGTTCCATTCTTTGGTGCTCGAGCGCCGTAATATAGAACAAAGCTTTTCTTAGGGTATGCACGTCTTCGTAGATGCGCCTTATGTAGAAAAATTTTATGAACTACTACTTCTCTTTTCTTTGGACTAATTTTGTGGGTATTTTATCTTCTTCAAACGGGACACGGTTTGTTTTTTTTTTTCTAGCTACACGGCATTTTTAAAGAAAATAAGAAAAAAGCTTTCAAATTAGTTAGGCCATTGTTGAAATGAAAATATAGTTTTAGGCGATAAACTTGTCGTTGGGCCCGACTAATTTTGGCCTTGGAATTTGCCAAAAGAACGTCGAAAAACGTCGACCAAAATTGAGAGCCGGGAAATTAGGTTTATTTTGTTACATGATTAAAAATTGCTTCTTGTATCCACGTTCACGCGCCTCTGTTTTATAACAGAACATTAAGATCGGGGTAAGGTTTTAGGGGAGAGAAGAGAGGTGTTGAGATGAGTAGAAACTTGTCAGCGGAGTAAATTGGATTTCTCGAGGTAACGTGTAAATTTAAGTCTGTTGTTACCTTAATTCGTGGTTTAATTTAGAATTTTGGGCTCAATCGATTTCAGTACGCCAGTGGAAAAATTTTGGTGATTCGTCGGAATAGATTATTTTTAGATTCTTGTCGAATTCGTCGAAAATCTTTTACAAGTTTCTGCTCGCCCGAGTGACTATGGATTTTATTCGACGTGCGAGTGTGCCATTAAAAATCACGTCATTTAATAAAATTCATCAAGTTCGAAAAAATTCTATTTTCCGTAAACCTAGTGCGAAAATATAAAAATTAGGTTTATGAAAGAAATTTGGAATGTGATTTTGGAATGTGATGGTTTATCCGATGCAATCTATAAAAATTTATTCTATAATGATGAATTCTTCGTAAGAGACGATTATAACCTGAAAAAAAAAAACTGAACCTTAACATCACTAATTTTATACTTCAAAGTTTTTTCAAAGCAAAAAAATGTGAGAAAATATTGATGTACGAGTAAAGGTGCGATCTCACATATGCGTCTTATACCGAGCCAAGTGCCCGAGCATCTTTTGATTTGCTTAGCAATTCCATAAATTTACGTAATTTTAAGGTGCGATCTCAATTTTATATCTTGAAGCTTTTTCGAAGCAAAACTTCCATCATATAATAGTCTACACGTATAATATTATATTATGTTATATTGTTTCGAGTAATTCGAGGTTTTTCTTTAAAGTTGAAGCATATTATAATATCAAGTAATACCTATTTTCTCTTCAAATTGTTTGTCAAGTTTGGCTTATTTGAATTTTTCAAATCAACAGTGGAGAGTAAATTATTAGCATCTCGTGTTCCAAAGTTTTTTCAAAGCAAATATAAGTTTGAAAGTATTTAATATAATAAGTTCAAGTTCAAGCATAATCTATCAATATTTTATGTTTGAAAGGTAATGTTGTAGAATAGCGCAGTATAAGCCCACTGAGTGAACTGTAATCTGGTATGCAGGGAAACAATTTAATAATACAGGGAGAGAGAATCGTAGAGCAAAAAATCTTTTTCGTATTCATAAACATGAAAACAGACATAATAGAAGAATCCATTCTACTTGGAAAAAAAAAGTTCTTATACCATGCGCTTCTCTGTTGGAAAACGTTGTAACCTTAAGCTCCCTTTTTAGCATTACATAAATTTAAGTCTGTGTTGCAGAACGTTGGGATCACGCTGATGTAGTTCAAAGTATAATTTCTGTAAAAAATGAGTACGCTCACCGCCATTTTAGAAGTTGAATAGAGTACCTATTATATTAATGAAATACAGAAAATTACCATGGTCACAAGAGTGGCTAACATATATTTCTCGAGATAAAAACGATGAATGAGGTTTGACGATTGTCGAGCGGGTCTTCGTTTAATTAAAAACGTTTGTTTGATTGGAAAAGCTGGTTTATTATTTAAGGCTCTTATATTTGGTGCTTTTGTATTCGACAGCTTTTATTTTATATAAAAGCCGCTCGTCTGCTTCAATGTCATAAATTTGTATTCGTGCTCGTTCTCGGTTCGCTCGTATAACTATTATTAATTTTTGGGATTGGAAAATGGAAATAAGAAAATAAAATAAAAAAGTGCAAGCTTTTCAAAAACTTCTTTTGATGATTTCTTATACCGTATTCACGCGAACGCAGTCCTGTAATCCCCTTTTTTCTTCCACCTCAAGCCCACATTCACGCCTGAAAATATTCCATCTTGGCCGAGCCCCAGTCCCTCGCCCATCGTCCTAGCGGATGTTTTTCAGTCTTTTCGCCTCTCGCCCCGCTACGCCTGTCTTTTAATTTTTATTTTTATTTTAAAGGGCCATTAATTAAAATGTAAGGTCCGCGATAGAAGAGCAGGTACAGCTGAAGAGCATCGCCGAAATGAGAAGAATATCGTTTCATGAATACTAAAAATCCATCAAAAAAAAAAAAAAGAAGCCTATTTATTTTCTGTAAAATGCTCTTAATTAATATTTACGTTCGTTCGCTGCTGGTCGGTACTTTTCTGGCCGGAAAAACTTTCGATTTCGCCGGAGGTGGGTAGGTGGCTGTGGAAGGGTGGCGGAGGGGTTTATTTAAGGGATGTTGCCGACGCGACATGGTCGATGAGGAATTTTTTGGAAGAATTAGTGAGAGGGGAAGCGGGTGCGAGAATTGTGGAAAAAGGAAAGCCGAAGTTTTAGCGTTTATTAATTTATATTATTGTGTAGGTGGGCGTGTGTGAATATGTGTGTGTGCGTGTGTATGTGCGAATGATTTTTTTCTCGCCTTCCTTTCACCCTTTGACCCGCTCCGCAGCACTCTTTTATTAAATTCGCCAGTTCGCAAATTGGGATGAGTTGGTACTATGTGAGAATGCGAATTTAGTCGTCATCAAAAACTTCGGCTTCGCAAATTCTATTTTTTAACCCTTTTTTTTTCTACTTTCCTCTTTTTCTTTTTTTCGTGAGTTTCATCTGATATAGTGACGAAATGTGTGCAGGCATGTTGATTAGATCGACCAGGAAATCGATCTTATGCATGTGTTGAGGAGGAGGGGGGATGGGAGAGAGGAAATATACGAAAGAACGTGCGTTTGTTTTTATTAACGATAATTTAATACGATGGCTGGGCTTGTCGAAAGGCTAATTAAAATTTCGATATTTCTGGTTAAATGGGGTGACGTACGGTAGCCTACCTGTTGATTGTCACGCGTTCGCTTACCTATTATATTTACGTTGCGAGTTGTTTTTAGGAGCTGATTCATTTTTTGTTCTCTCCCTTTTTTGGGTTTGTTGGTGGCTTTTGAAGGCGTGTATTTTGTTGAGCGAACGAAGGTCTTCGATTATTATTTTAGGATTCTTTCAAAAATTATATAAATTCGTAGAGGTATTATATTATTTATGGGCGTCGTGCTACGAAACATGTGTCTTCTTACAGTACCTATCTAATAATAACCCATGTATTTTCTCCACTTTTATTGAATTGTAAGAGGTCCCAATAGATCGGCTGTTCAAGTTGAAAAATGCTTTAAAAAAATAAAACTGCGCCAAGTTACTCACATTTACGGTATTGTATTTTCCCGCATCTTTTCTTCTGCCTAGACATTGTCGACAATTTTGAAGCATTGCGCATTTGATTCGTGCAGTTTCCAAAAACCAAAAATCGATGCGAATCATTTCTATAGCAGAGTCAGCGACCACGATATAGCCCTATGGGCAAAATATTTTGAAAACGGATCCGTTTTATTCCGGGTTATAATCCGTTTCTGGATTATAACCCTGAATTTTCCTGTTTTCCGGCTTCTAAAACGGATTTTGAACGGATTGTAATCAGTCTTGCCGGAAATGAGTCCGGATTATTTTCCGTGAAGGCTGTTTTATCATATATTTGTTGGCCCGGGTTATAATCCGTGAAACCGTTTTACAAACGGATTTAGAAAAATTGCCCAAAAATTATCACTGTTTATAATCAGGAAATCCGTTTGTAAAACGGATTTGGAAAAATAATCAAGATGACAAAAATATCTGCAAATTTTCAGATCCGATGGTCGAAAATAAAAACGGACTGAAAACGGATAAAATTCTCATTTTCCGGATCATTTTCTCATTTTTTGCCCATCGGGAGGACAGAATGATGGGTATACATACACATAGTGGGTACTCGCCGATTTCGAATAGTTCAGCTTCTTCGCTTATAAATATAGTCTGCGGGCTGTCACGTCGTCAGCACGTAACGTAACTATTATACATATTTCTGGAGCAAAAATTACGCTCCAAACTCTACACTGGAAATCGTAATCTGGTTGGTGGGGGCGGCAAGGCGATGGGTGGTGGCTGAGCTTAGAAGCTGAAAAGTCACCTCGTGAGACGTGTAATGCTGTACGCGAATTTTTTTTTATCACCACCATTATACAGCCCGAAATTAGAAAGCTTTCGGTGCACGCGTCGCTGGAAAATAGATTTAATCGTCTACGCCGCCGAGTAAATTGTTTACGACCCTTTTAGCGGTGTAAAGGGACGAGTAGATGGGCAGGGTTGAAGGTGGTGGGCTAAAGGGATGCGTATATGTACGAGTGGAGAGACAGCGATCTACGCACGAATATAAATGATTTACGCGCGTCGTCAAGTTCGTCGGAGTCTATATACTTTCACCTACACCTATAGCTGCTCCTCACCTATAGGGGCAGGATGAGATTGTATGGAAACGTTTTTATCTACGACGAATGTTGAGCGCTGCGGCGGAAAGAAATACCACATTTTAGTCGGAGACGCGCGGAAAAAATCCGTTATCGAAATTCTACGGCGAATGACGAAAAATAGAGCTTTTTGTCACCCCGCCTGCCCCCCTCTCGGCTGTTTTCGCCTATGTTTGTTTCAACATTTTCCTAGCCCCCGTATACGGTGAAGGTCTTGCCGCCGATGGTCTGATTTGCGCGCTAAGATTTGTTTCTTTTTGTTGCTATTCTGCATTCGATCGTAGATATATGTGTAGTGTCAGCGAGCGTGCTTTTATGTGACGAGATGCGAGAGAGAGCGAATAGGTTCTGTAAGCGTTGTATTTTTCAAAAGATGATTCTCTGATCTGTGTTAGAAGTCGTCCAAGTGCGGGCAAAGCACGAAAAAAAGTAATGTTAGAATATTTTGAAGAATGCAGAACCACGCGATATTGAGAGAAGGTAAATAGCGGAGACGAAAAGAGCGAGGTCAAATATGTATATGGGGTTCTCTTTTTATTTGTTGATAATCGATTTTTGTATAAAAAATTCGTCTTTTGTAGCGTCGAAGAATTTAATCAGATGCTCGATAAATGTAGGTATGGGTGCGATGAGTTTCATATTATTTTTTGATGATACCTACTCGAAAAAGTGAAATAATGTTCGACGCGCTTTCGCAACCGACGTCGAACTGGATGGGCGAATGCCGGCGTTGGAGGTGCTTTTTATTTGAAGGATGTGCAAAAATTTGTAATAATACCCAATTTACTCGTCAGTTTTATTGACAGGTCTTGGATGTCTGAATTTTTTGACGCTACGTTGACAGATTGATATTGATATCTTGTAGATATTACGATATACATGTATTTTAAGCTTTTTGTCGTAGATACAATGATACTCGCTATCAGTTACGCAGCTATTCTATATGTGATATGAAATGCTTTAATCATGACACTCGCTGAAAAAGTATTCAAGTCAGCTTCACCTATGTAAAAATTGAAGAGTCTGATTCCAGAAAGTGCTAAGTTCTGAAAACCAAATTTTATAGGAGCAACGAATTATAGTTTTTCATTTGGGGCCTGCATCAATATATGTTCTCTTAACCTTCATCCATGTGCGTTAAAAATTGTGTTTGGCAACTTTCAAGTGAACGTGACTTATGGCACTTTATGGAATTTACCTGTACGGCGTTAGTTATTTCTACGTTTTTTGCTGAATTTATCAAATCCCACCGAACGATTTGTCAACAAATTTTCGTCAGACCTTAATCTCATCGTGATTGACCTGGGGTGAAAATTTTAGTCCAATTGGTTCGTTAGTTCGTCTCATCTCGAAATGTTCTTAAGAAAATTTTAAATTTTTCGAGGTTCAAAAACGCTTTTCTCCAAAACTCATCAACAGATTAACTTGCAAACTTCAAGACGTGTTTTTATACATGGTACACATTCCACCTCGTCATTCGGCTCAATAGTTCTGCTGTACAGTCTTTAGGATTGAAAGTCAATATTTGCAATTTCTGTACAGCCTCCTCCACATATTCATAGAGAAATAAATACAGAAAGAAATATGAGAATGCGAGACGGGTATTTTTGGAATCCTGAGATCATGAAATGAAAATCTATGTAAATCTCATGCCAATTTTTTTGAGAACCTGCAGAATAAGAGAACGAAAAATGACTTAGGTTCTCGACTGAAAGAAATCAAAACATCTAGTTTTATCACTTTTTGGAAACGATTGATTAAAATATCGTAACTATATAAGCCCCTGAATTAAGACAACGAAGTTGAGTATCGATAAAATCATTTTGATCTATGATGTATTCCGATATTAATCGTCCGAAGGTGCTGTAACCGGTACTTTCAATTGTTAGCACTTAGCACTTTTTGGAAGTGGACTCTTCAGTCACATTGAAAATCAGCTTCATGTGAAAACGAACAGCGTATAAAATCATGCCTCGAGTTTTGATCCTATCGATTCAGCAGACCATTTGCGAGATATTATATAGAGGATGGATGTTTCGACAACCGCTGCGTTTTAGAATTTTGTAAAAAATTCCCTATCAACTTGTGATAAATATTAAATGAGCGTGGCAAGCATCTTTTCTAAAAAATACTTCAAGTTTAAACGAAAAATGTTCGAAATTTTTTAGGGAAATTCATTTGACTTTAAATTTGTAACGTAAGTATGTAAGCAATAAATTAATAGGTAGGTAGGTAGTTAAATTGGTTTGCAAATGAAAAAATTAATCAAAATTCTTGATAAGTTAGCTCACAGCAGTAACAGTTCAGCAGGAAATATTTTTCTTCGCCAAAAAATTTGTCCTTGTGGAATTCAAAAACGACTGTATTATCGGTGAACTAAATTGAAAGAAATTAAATGTAAATTATTTATGTAGTTTTTTTTTTTTTCATCTTCGTTACGAACATCAGAAAAAGAGGTTCATTTCACAGACAGCGACAAAATCGTTAAAATTGTATGAAACTTTTCTCATTTGAAAGCAAAATTTGTCAAGGATGGAGAAATTTGGCTGAATAAGTCAGATCAAGGTCTAGAATGAAAGCGCTTAAGTTGTTTATTTTATTGCTACTGTATTGTGTAAATCTCAATTTCAAAAGAGCGTTATTTTATTTATTCATTTTCATTTGAGATTATTTCATCTCCGAAGTTATTCTGCATGCTTGTAAAAAATTCACTCCTTGAACTGACTGAAATTTGGTATCAAAGAAACTTTGAAATCTCCTAATATATAAGTACCTATCTATTGAATAATGAAATGACTTAAGGTTGTTGGAACCATTTATGCGATGTTCATTCAAATCAATGAGCAAAACGAACTGTCTTTTGTTTTTAGTTTATCATTACCCACAGTTTCATTTCTTTCAGAATGGTGGTATTAGTGATGACTGATGAGATATTATCTTTGATATGCCGTCACTTTTAGATAAATGTTTGAATACTTGCTTAGAGCTTATAAATCATATTATGTTTAGGTCTACTGTAAACATTTTTGTTGAATGAAAGTCCCAAATAACTAAATTATACAGGATCGATTTCAGGAAGGGTACAAAAGTCAAACTGTACCTGCTCCCGAATTCTCCAAAAGTTTCCATTGTTCTTTGGAGAATTCTCTCGTGGTACTGACACTGACATCGACCTATTAGTGCCAGCGTTGCCAACCCAAATTGTTGAAAATCCCTGCTTTGGTCCAAAAAAATAGGGTGCCTGGAAGTGAAAAAATTCGTAAAATCGGTTTTGTCGTTGAAAATTTCGAATATTCGGATTTTAACGCCGCGCCGCTAAAAAAAAATGCGTAAAAATGTACCTACAGAATTGTAGAATTTTAATTAGAGTTTTAATTGGAAAAATTTGAATTTTAACACACAAGGATAAAATACCGAATAATATCATCTCCGATCCGAATAATTAATTGGAAAATTGAGACTAAATCTTGAAAAAAAAACTGCCTAAAGTTGAGAAATGAATCCAAAAAAATCGCTTGTTTTATCCGTGCGATACAACTCAAGAGAGCTAGAAATCCCTGGTTTCAGTTGACATCCCTGCGGACCCTGTTCAGTGCTGAGCGTTCGACGATTCAATTAATTCATTTATTTCCTCCTCCTCCTCATCATCATCATCATCATCACCGCCACCCTCCGCGCTGCCAACGAGCGCAAAAAATCTGCAATTTTACATTTTAAACAACCCAATAACTGATCAATTATTAAAGTTTCTCCTTGTATTTGTATTTTCGTTATCATTCTTTCTTCTACCTTTTTTCAAAAAATATTCCGTGACCTAAACAGCAGAAAAGAATGAAAATAAGACAGAAAGAAAGAAAAGAAAAACGTAAGAAAGATTCACCGGCCATTTGATTTCTTTTTCGGCCATATTTTACGCACGCTATGGATTTTGTAAAGGGAAAATCAATTTGAATTTGAAACCCAACGGGTATTATTAGTCTGTCTTACAAGCGATAAGCTTTTAAATAAAGAAGAAGAAGGAAAAAGAAAGTGTTTTGGGCGTGAAGAGAATAAATGTAAATCATTGAAAAAACAAACTGTAAAAAATTTGATTTGCATTCCTACATTTACATAATTATGAAATGGTTTTATTGTTGGAAAAACAGGATGTTTGTTTACCGACTAATTTGATTAAATTAAATGTATTCCATGTATTTTTACTTAGTTCAGTCCTTGTGGGGAAAAATATGATAAGTATAAAAAGTGTTCAAAATTGATCGTAGAAACTAGAAATATCACACGCAAAATATCGATATCTTGAAGCAAAAAATTACTTTTTAGATTTTGAAAAATTTATCAGAGGTGGGAAAATAAAATATGTTATTATACATGCATTACTTTGGTAGTACTATATTAATTTTTGGACAACTCGCATAAATACTCTAATCAATTAGATACCTTATTGAGATGCAGGTTGATTAAAGCAGTATTACCTTCAGAGAAATGCATTCAATAATATGAGGCGTAACATTCCGAAACGGATTCAGTCAAAAAAAGTGATTTTTTTTAGGAGTGACCCAAAAATGTTTTCCTTCTCAACTATTTGTGATAACTCGATGAAAGTTGGCATAGGTTCATAGTTGAGGATCTATACAAGAGGAGCTTATTTTGTTTCAACTTATCTAGCCAACGTAATTATTAGTGGTGATTCTGACTTTGCTCTTTCACTTTTCCAGCCATTAAGTCTTCTTCTAAAGTGTTTGGAATACACTCATAGTTCATAATGAAAAAATTATTCACCTATCCTCTTTGTATTGCATCGTAGCGAACTAAAGACAGTTTAAAATTGTTTACTCCAATATTTGATTTTACCCTCCAGCCCTTTTTATTCGCGCCCATTAAAATTTTTAAAACCATCGTAGCTGAAATTCAATTTCATATTTTGCAGGTGTAAGAGTGTCTTATGAACACAAATGAAACTTTTACCTTTCTTGCGGTCTAGCATCTCACAGAAATATTTTTTGAAACGAAGACTGGAGATTTCAGTTTCGCGTCGTCATTGGAGATTCTTAAAAATTGAATTCTATTGGCAACCCTCTAGAAATTATATAAGGAAAAATGTTGGTCTCTAAATGCGAACCTCCATCCCCGAACAATTTTCCAAATTACAAATCTACTTTCGTTAAAGTCCCATCGAACTTTTTCAATCGTTTTTTCCTTCCTTTGCGATAATATTGGAATACCTCCCATCCACCTGATTAATCTTTGAATTTTTTCCCGTTGAAACTTATTTCGAAACTTGGTTGGTTCTTATATTGACATTTCTTTATCCACTAATATCAATATTAATATTAAACATGTTTTTGATACCTGTACGTAATTTTCAGGGTTTGGAAAGGTCAATCAGATTTGCGTAGGGGTAGAGTTGACTCTCTCTCTTTCTCTCTCTCTCATGTAAAATCGACTTGTTCTGCAATTTAGTGGCTTTACACTACTGTAGATATATCAAAAGTAAATTCACAATATTTTTTCAGTGCTTCGAATAGAAATCCAGTGTCAGCTTAAGTGTATTTTAAGCTATTTGACCGATAACCCATTTAATTTTGTGCGAATTCAGTTAAATCAACAGATTTACTTTAGTGAGTTCGTTTAGCTATTTGAATGAGAAGAAAAAATATTTAGTACGAATAGTAATTGTGACTTGCAAACCGTTTTAAAGTCTATAAGTTCAATGAAAGTAGTGAACTGCAGACACCCAGCTGCATAAAATACTCATAATTAGCATTTTTAGCAGTATTTTTCAGATTATCTTGACGCACTGAATGGTAGTACTTATTCTCACAATTGTCATAATTTCTTCCTGTCAAGTTCCAACAGAATGCGTTTTTAAAATTTTTTTTGTTTCTTTTGTGCACCGCAGTTCCTGGCTTCCAATTTATTTGGTTATTCATTTCGCCTGTTTCAATTAGGGCGTATTGAAAATTAGTTCATTAACAACTGTAAACTTTATATTGCTTTTCGTTAATTTGCTTCATTTTTCCTCTGTTTCAGGTAGGCGTTATTTTGTGCGGTTATCTGTTATTCCCCCGTGCGAATGTGTATGAAAACGACGAACGTATTAGAAAATGAATTTAATTGCAAACACGTTGGGGTTTTTTTCTGCGTTTCTTTAAGGATTTCTCTAGTTCAACTGACATTCGTGTGGGTATGTGTTTTTCTTTTTTATTCGCCATCTCTCTCGTAGATTTCTCCGAATTGTACGAAAATCTGAATGGAATTTCGTTTGAAAAAAAGATTTGATGCTAACAATAAACTCTAAAATAGTGTCGAAATTCAAATCCGAGGCAAAATTTTCATCCTACGTTTAGAAAATTTTTGAAGTGATTGTTGAAATTATTATTTTGCTTTGGGAGCTGAGTTTAAGAATAAGAAAAATATTTTTTTTCTTTTCCTTTGTTTCTTATAGATACTCGGATTTTTCCAGTTTCATTTTTCTCGTTTATAATAATTGTTTTCGTTGTCTGGAGGCGACTCGAGCTTTTTCTTTCTTTGAATTTCGCATAACACTGGGGATATTCCTTGAATTTATTCAGAGTAAATATCAGAAAAAGCATGAAACTGACTGGTTCTTTGGAACGTCTGGTATTCTTGCATGTAAGGTGTTGTGATTTTTCGTACTCGGGACCGATCCAGAATGGTGATATTCCTCTCAACTCATTTACCACCTTATAGCTAGAAACTGATTTATTCTCCTCAATTCTTGTTTTTGCGATGGTTTTGAAAAACTTTAAAATTGCTAATTGTTTTAAAATAGGAAAAAATAGCATATAATTGATAATGAGCTTTTGTTTCGGAAAATAGAATAATCACCAATCAATGAGAAATTTCGTCGTCTAGCAATTCTTTATAATATAAAGCTGCATCAAACGATTCTTGAGTCTCACTCTTGAAAAGAAAAAGGTTCCACATGAAGAAAATGAGAGAGCCTAAAGAATAAGATAGTGCCCCTTAGCATGTTTTGTTGGGCAAAAAAATTCTTCTTTTTTGAAACTGGTTTTCGTGGAAAACCAGCTCTTTTTCTTTTCTTTTTCTTACTTCTCTAGAAACATATCACTAATTCTATTGAAAGATGAAGATTTTCAAGTGAAAATGTCTTAATCAGCAAAACGTGCATGTTACATTGACCGAGCTGCAGATAACTTAAACTAACTTTGGGTAATAGCATTTACACCATTACATTTCTTCATTTCTACTTTTACTCTTTTTGAATTGTTTGAAATTATTTTTTCAACCCTCGTATTCATTCTTGAAGGCATGATTAAGTATTGATAGAGGTGTATAGATAGTGTATTTCAGATGATCCAAATGCAAGATACATAAAAATGAAGCTATACATTTGAAAACATTGTGTTCTAATACTTGTATCTGTTCCTAACATCTTGGTACATCAATCTACAGAATGAATGTATGATGATTCATTTTCTGACTCGTTGATTGGGGGCGTATGACTACCAACTACCGCCCCAAACAGTGAAAAACTTTTACATAATTTTGGAGTGTCATTAACTTAGTTGGTTTGAGGTCTCATTCATTTCCACCCAACATAATTACATGGATATTGGTACTAGGTATATACAGGGGGCGGCAAAATGACCGGCTACATTTGGTTTTCCAATTATATGCGTAAGACAAAAGATAGAGACATGCGGTTGGTTTTGAATTGAAATTCATTCTTTAAGGTTACGTATGAAATGAAATTTCACTCGCATATTGATCATTTTGCCTAGCACATTTGCGAAGGCGTAGAACTCAATTTTTTAAGACTTTGCTAAGCAAAAACCATATTTTTCCCCTAATTTCTCACGTATTCAACCGGTAGGAAATTTACCTCCACACGCTAGCCATGAAGAATGCCACGCGTGCACAGTTCCCCTCCCTGGTCAATTTTATCCATCAATCACTGGCAGCATTTAGCGGAAGAAATTGCAAAATAGTGTAACCATTGCTTAGCAAAGTTAAAAAATTGGATTTTACGCCTTCAGAAATGTGTTAGGCAAAATGGTCAACATGAGAGAATGAAATTGTATTCAGTAGCGCACCAAAGTAGGGATATGGAGCTGAAGCCTTCCCTTTAGGCCTTGAATTTCATCGAAAAAAGGCTGAATAGAAGATTTTCAGCTTTTTTTCAGGTTTTTTTGGGAATAAATTTATGTCTTAGCCCCTCCCTTGAAAAATTTCTGGGTGCGTCATTGATTGTATTTCATTCGTAACCTTGAGGAATTAATTTTTATTTAGAAGCAACCGCATGTCCTTATCTTTTTTCTTATGCGTTTAATTCAAAAAACAAATGTAGCCGGTCATTTTGCCGCACCCTGTACAGTTTTGTAGAAAAACACGAAAAACTAAAATTTATGAAAATTCAACTATGAAATTGCTTCCAAAAAGGGTGTCAATTTCTTTTAGATCATCAGCCCAAAATTAAAAAAGCAACTCCTATTCGTCACTGCTGGAAGTGGGCAGCAGCGCGTATTGGTCTTATTGGGCGTCAAAATGAAGAATTCAAACTTTAAAATCGTCCTAAGATCATCAAATATAGCGTCAAGTTCGAATGTTGGTTCGCATTAATGGGCATCGGTTAACAACCGTTGACCCAGATAAAACGATGTCGATGTTTGTTTTACAGTGTATCGATCAACTGGTGTCGTGTTTAATTGAATTTTTTTTTTTTTTTCCTCAAGCCAAGGTGACTTTTTCTGGCCAGAGAATCTTAGTTTAGTTTTTTTTTTTTTTCTATAGCCAGGATAAAGTTAGGAGATGAAAATTATGTTTTTGGTGATATTTGAACGTGTTATACGAGTACAATCGTTCAGGGCGTCGTATACGACGCTGTTTGAATTTGGATGTGTCACTCCTCAAAGGACCAGGTGGCGTCATATATGACATTCTCCTGTCCTTATGGGTTCTTTTACTGTTGAGTCAAATATGACGCCATCTGGTCCTTCGAGTAATCGAGTAAAACCTGGTTTATCTTGAGTTGAAAACTTGTGCCCAATGAAGAATCGGAAAAAAACGGAAGCGAACCTTAATCACTATTGTGTGAAAATACCTTTTCCGATGGGCGCAATTCAAGAATTAATAGTATGTCTTCCAAGAGTTTTTATGTTCGCTATATATGTATGTTATTGAATACCTGCACGCGATTGTATGTACACCTGCACAGTACAAGTGTTTGAGCATTCATCTCGGTATCGCAAATATTTACCTGTGTTCGGTTCTTCTTCTTTTTTTTATGGGTGGTAGTAGTGATGGCTTATAGTATTAAGTACTGCTCCTCTTCCTCTGTTCATCTTCGCTAACCATTTTTGTCTTATACTAATTCAAGTGCTCATAAATTGTGTGTTATTATTGTGTTAGTGGTGTGTTCTCGTTTTTATCTACATACGTATAATCAGGTACATACATGATTTTTTTATTTATTTTTTCTATTTACATAACTCGAATTCAAGTAGTTTTTTTTTTCTTCATCATTTTTTATTTTAACACATTCGTCTTTTACAACTGGAATTACCTGAAGAGATGATAACAATTCGTCGTCGTCGTCATGTCGTCGTTACAACGCTTTTGTAATTTATTTTATTTTACTTCTATTTTTTCATTATTATTATTTTCTTTTATCATCGTATGTCGCTTTTGTTATGTCGTCGTCGTCGTCGTCGTCGTCGACGTACTTTCGTTAATTATTGGTAATTCGAGGGGAATGCCACTTTTATTATTTAATCGGTTTTCAAACTGCTGCTGCTTCTGCCGCTCCCCCTCGCCCTTATTGTTGACGTCGATTTTGTAGGCTGCTCAATGCGTCTGCATAAAACACGTGCAATTATTAATTTTGAAATTGTGGTACACGGTTTTTTATTATGCGGTATGCCGGTATATGGCTGTAATTTAGTTGTTCCGTATTTATATATTTGTGCTGTGTCAAAGGTGAGGAGGGTGATGAGGGAAATGAAAATTTTCCATTCGATACGTAAATTGCCAAGAATATTGTTGTTTGTTGATTGAGCTTCTTCGCGAAGATTTGTTGTGTGTTATAGCGATTGTCGAAATAGAGATGGGGTGGTGAAAAGTAGGTCGATATTTTTCCATTCCTTGTAGGGTGTACTCGAATGCGAGGATAAAACGTTTGTCGGTAACCTATTTAGGTTTGGCGCCTTTTCTGAAAAATTAGTTTGTCGTCAGTTCCGGTATGATTAGCTGTAACAGTAGACTGACGAATACGTTGGAGAGAAAATTAAAATTCTCATGTTGAGTTTGGAGAAACATTATTTTAATGCAATAATATTGGTTCAGCTTACTTTAAGGTAGAGATCGAGCCATCATGAATGTACAAACTAAGCCACTGCTGCTTTTTCGTATTGGACAGTTCCATGGTGATTTTATTAGCAGATTTGCAACGGCGATTGTTGCATTTTGCAACGAAACTTCTCGAATTTATCATTGTGCTCATTTTCAGTCTATAAAGGTTGCAACTTCGCATTTTTTGCTAGTTGAGTATTTCAAAGGCGTTTATTTAGTTTGGCTACAAATAATTTCCTTATCACTGTTGTTTGAAAGGCTGACATTAGCATCGAAGAGTTGTAACAAATTACCATACCAATCATCTTGAAATTTTCGTGATGCACTGAGACAAACCTATTTCATATTTTCCTGCTAATTCGATGCTGTTAGTGTTGCCAGGAGCAGAGAAACAAAATATTTACGTATACTGTAATTTTTAATACCACCCGTTGTATATGATGTGAAACCTGTGAATTCCAAAGAAACGATTTCGTCATTATGTAGGTAGCATTAGTGCCAATAAATCAAAAATCAGCGTAGAATATTAAAAATTAGTTGAGGGGTATATATGAAGTGAAAATTTGCGTACTGCACATTAATTTAAAAGCTAGAATATCAATTTCTTGTAATTTTCTGTCTCAAATGTATGTCACTCCCGTGAAGGTTTTTCCCCTCTTCATTTTTTATATTTATATGGAAAAAGAAACTGAAAACCGCTCATTAAGATACTTATCGAAGCGTGTTTTTCACTTCTCGTGTCGGTGATTTTTCTTGGGGCCGGACATTTTCATGCTTTCGATGACAAGTAAGTAAATTTCTCAACATTAGACTCCAGCGTGTGTCGTTTAGAAAAAAACGATCTGTTCGGTGGGAAAACCGTATTCGAAGGATTCATCAAATTAGGCTAAAATTCGCGTGCAAATTTATAATACGGAAAAGCTGATTTGAAATTTTACACCATTAGGTACCTCGAAATAATCCTCTCAACTTCACATGTATATGTACCCACATTTTTCATTAATTTCCGCCCCCCTCCCTCTCCCCGCCTCATATTTCACTTTTTTCCTCCGCTTCACTGGGATTTTTTTTTCCAGTACCTACGTAATTATTTTGCACTTTTTTTCGTCCATTCTAGGTATTCGTTTGCCTTCTTTCCATTAAATTTAAGGTCGACGTATCCTTACACTTTTTTTTTTTTTTTCATCTTGCTCCTATATGCGCTAGCCCGAAGAGTTGTATCCTTTTTTCAGTTCATCAATCATTCCGTCCACCATATTCTTCCATAAATTTTCTTTTCACCTTAATAAATATACGACAATACAGAATGTGTTACGATGGAAGTGTGGTCCGTGATGGTCGCGTGTTTTACGTGATTTTCTTGAAATTTTCAGTGCCACTTCCACCGTTCGCCCATACTCCTCTCCAACTTTGTGAAAATCCGTCCAATTTGGTAGCTTTCTTCGCTTCTTGTAAAATAATCGACAGTAACGAATTGGTTGGACCCTCTTCATAAAATTCGTATTGTTATATATATTTTATTTGCAGAGCTTATAAACCGTAACAACGCTCTGTCGATGGCGCGGTGATGAGGCTATACGATAAATTTATTCGATGAAACCATCGCCCCCGTTCCTCTTCACTCCATTCATTTGCTCGAATTAAGCACAAATATGTTTTATGACAGTCTGTAATAAATTTTAGTTTTATGGAGGTAGTGGTTTGCCTATCTCACGTGAACGAAATGTTTTTCCTTTTAAATCTAGATATAATATTGTGAAAATAAAAGTTATGAAAAAAATTCTAAAGCTGTGTAAATATTGTGCAAAAATCTATTTTGCATACCTATTGTTTTTAGAATATTTTTTCAACACAAATAGTCACGTGAAATGCGGGATGAATATTTTTAAAATCTGGAGATCGTGAAACGAATTACTATTCATGTCCAATGCGTATTTGTAAAATTCAGACCAAAACTGATCGAAGGTTCTCTATTGGAAACCTGCTAAAAAGGAGATGTATTGTGCGTTCATATATATTAGATCAGAACTTTCGTTCAACTATAGTTTCTTTGCTAGTTCGTATAGTGATGACCAGTGGCTTACTCTCGTTAAATCAAAATTCAAGTGCTGAAATGGGGTTAAATTTTCCATATAAGTGACCTTGATTCATCTTTTTTTATGAGTTCGTATAAAAGAAGTTTAGAAGGGGGCCAGAATCAGCTCTCCTAAATAGACGTCACAGGGGAACAGTTTCATTGGAGTTTTCAGTTTTGTTAGTCAATTTGTCTCTCTCTTTGTTTTTTGTTTTTTTAATCTTAAATACATATTCAGCTTTTAATTTTAGCCCATCGCACGCATCGCAGAAAATCCTTTTTGGTTTCCGGTTTCCACGCGCATTTTCGTATTAGTTGGTGAATTTTGTGCTCTTTAAATCGTTATTTAGTTCTGTAAAGACAAGATGCGGATGTACAGATTGCAAAAGGAAATCTACGAGAGTGTAATTCAAATTGAAAGAAAATCCTTTTCCAAAGTAGCGTGTAAATTATATCTTCGTATTTGTTATACTTGAGACGCAGCGTGCTATGATGGAGGGGGCAAGAAGGGTGAATGTTAAATCCCTTTTTCCGATTTTGACGATTCGTGTAATGCGATATGCGTTTGTGATACGACGATGACGACGCCTGAACCTTTTCCTCGTTTTTTGTTTTCAACATTTTCGTGAAAAATAAAGGATAAAAGGAATCGCCTAAAGTATTTTTGTTCTTTTCATTGTTTTCCTCCCTCTTGCAGTAAGCTTATATCGCCACGTGATACTGTCGACAGTTTTTTTTTTTTTTTTTTTTTTATCATTCGTACAAAATTTTTAGATTTTTTTGAAATTTCGCTCTTCTCATTCTTTATTATCTAGTCTATACTCTATACCTACGTATATGTCTGTTCTCACTCATTCAGCCTTTTCTTCTTCCTATAGCATAATCGTGTTTTCTCCCTTTGCCTAAGGCTTTCGCTAGTCTCAACCAATGCTCTTCATCGTTCATCCCTGCAATCGCTCATTCATTCTCACTGACTCTCTTCGCCTTCTTCCTCTACCTCGACACTCGACCACTTCTCTTCTTCTCTTGCTTACAACTCGAACTATTCGCGTATAACTAAATAAAAACTTTTGAAACACAATATACGTAACCAATATTGTACTCCATCGCGGAGATGTAGACTACTCTATTTGATGCTGTATGAGTGATTTTCGAATAAAGAAGTGGATAAATGAAAATCTGTGTGAGAAACGTCGAATTTATTAGGATTAGATAGAAAACAGTTTCAGAAAAATGACTGCTATGTTTCGCCTGGACAACTTATAGCTGCCGCGAAGGTGACGTGTCCGATTTCCTTCGACCTGTCTTATGACTCGTGTAATTTTAAAATTAGCCAATGCGAGTGTTGAAATTGCTTCTGTATTTGCGAACTTAAATATTTGGTTTTGATTTTTGATTTTATTCTATCCGTGGAATCGTATCGCCCAAAAACAAGCTCGAGTGGTTTTTGTGCAACAACAATGATTTGAAGAACTCTGTTCGTGGGCTAATAAATATGCCAGTGTACGACCAGGTGGTTAGAAATATTCCTTCTAAAGTTACTATACCAGATATTACCAATTATATTCTTCAAGTACGAGTACTAAAAGTACACATAATAGTACATTACATTACACACCGACGTATAACGTGTATCTGGTTGATAAAAAGTTTTTTTAAGTGCCCTTATTTAAGGTTGACGATGATCATCAGTATATATAATAAGATGCAGCATTGTAATAAAATTAGATTTGTAGAACATGGCTATTCAAACATGACTAATTCGGGCTTTTCTAAAAATGTAAGATATGTGGTAAAACACGATCACGTAATTCATGTTTCAAGCTCGTATATATTTAATAAGGTATTTATTTATTTATTTATTTATTTATGTTTAATGTCCCCTTCCACGGCCGAAACTAACCAGAAGAGGAAGGGAAAGCACACCCTGAACTGAAGTACATTTTTATTCATTTATTTACTCCGAATTTGAAGGAAAAAAAAGGGAAACATAATGAGTGAGAGAGAAAAAAGAGGGGATGCAATTTGGTGAGTAGGGGAAACAGTATGCGAAATAATTATTGGGGAAAGTATTACAAGTATGAAGGATAGGAAAATGATGAGAGATAATCTGGCTGGAGGGCTGAAGGGAGGGATATCCGAAAGATGTATTGAAGAACTTAAGGGATGCAAATAGAATATGGAGCGGAAGATGAAAATGAAAATAAAGAGGAGAATTAGAGAATCGGGAAAGAAAAAGAGAAGTCACTCAAACTCGCTTAGAGGCTGAGAAATGCTTTTGAATATTGATTACAATTTCTAAATGCACAGAATCTAAATTTTCCGACTATGTTTTCGTAGTTTTACCAAATTTTCTTTCTTTAATTTAGGTATCTGCGTCTTTAATTCTTTGGTTTCCAAGAGGAAAAACATATTACGAGAATTCAGTATCTAAAACTATAATCATTAACAACAACTCAATTTTTTAAGTATAGGTACGGTCATCATTAAAATCCAATAACTTTCGTGTCTGTTTACACGATTTAATTGGAAAGTGATTAACCAGCATATAGAAGCCTAATATTAATGTGAATAAGGATGCAATTTTCGATGTAATCGTTCGATACTTTGTGCATGTTAAACGTAAACAAAACGTATTTTTGCATCAAAAACGATTAATTAATGGATAGAAAAAAACTTGGCACAGGTTCGTCCGTCTCCTCATAATGTGAATAAGTTCCAAAAATATGAAGAAAACAACCAACTCTCGCCACTGGCATATGCTGATACAACTTGGGCATAAAAATCCTTGACATTAAAACCCGTGTGTCACGTCTAAATGTAAATACCTCTGAAATCGAAACTGCCCTCCTCCACCTCGATGTTACTAGTATTACGAGTACTTTCCAATTGCCGTTTATCCTAATCATTATTATCATTTTTTAAAAATTGCATTCGGGTGTCATTTCGTCTGTATCTAGTTCATTCTATTAGGTATTATTATCATTATTATTTTTTATTTTTATTTTTACTATAATTAAACATAAGACCGTTCCTTTTGTTAATGTTAATCCAATTATGAACTTCCGAATGGAAAATTAAATGGACGAAGAATGAAGAAGAAGAAGAAGAAGAAGAAGAAAAGGTTTGCAATATAGCATTCGTCGGGTTTCCCTTCCTGATGAGAATACAAAAATATTTCACTGTAATTACGACAGTGGTAACGCTGTGCGAAGGGAACTCGTATTTCATTTCCTTTGCCGCCCGCCCTTCTTGGTGTCTCGTTCGCACTGCTATAGGAAAAATATGAATTAAGTGTTGTACAACAAGGAAACGGAGAAAAGGTTTCAACTTTCTTCCACCTCCTCAACCGATCCTCTTCATATTCTCGTCCATATTGAGCGACCTCTCTCGTTATAATTCATATATTCTGTCGCCAATTATCAAAGTACATAATATACAGGTACTTTAGTTTATAGTCGACGAAAACTGAAACTAGAGCTCTTTAACATCGTTTAGTGCGAGTCGTCGGATCGATTAGGTCGGAAAGGCGTTTTTATTTCGGATTAATTTATACGGTTAAGGTGGCGAGGGGCGGTATAGGCAAAAAATTGCTTTTGAAGTGGACGCTGCAGAATCGTGTCATTTTGCGGATAAATTGTACGAAGGGGCTAAATCAAGATTTGGCCCAAGCATAGAGAGAATTCAGATAATGGCATCGAGCAAATTGCAGGCGAAACCTTCGATAGACTCCTTTTTAGGGAACCATTCGCTGATTATACTTCTTTCAGTGCGGAGAGTGTAGGCTGTGGATGATATCTGAAAGGCGAACCTATTTTTTGATCGAATATTGTTCAAGGATTGCTATTCTTCCCAAAGTAAACTGTAGACCTTGTATTACGTGTGGTAAAATCGTTTTCGTAGCGATACTTATATATGCTATAATCTTCCCAGAAAAGCGTCAACTTCTTCGATCCGCAGCACGTAGGCTCTAGGCTGAATTCTTATTTTTTCGTCACCAATCCTAGAGCTCGAGGTTGAGTTCCATTTCTACCTAAACTACCTATAATTTTTTTTTTTAAATCCATTTTATTTTAGCTGCGTGAACTGCGAGTAGAAACAACTATGCACGAAGTGTGGGCTTTGTAACGATGGCTTAATTGCACGTGTGCTGTGAAATCCATTCCTTTGCTTTTGAAGAACTTTATTTTTCGAATGTCGAGCTACGCACCCGCATAAATTTACTCGTATCATCGCAGAAGCTGCCTTATCCTTGGTTTCGATTTTGAACTTCGGGCGTGAAAAAGTGGAAAAAGGAGGGTAAAAAGGGAACTTTTTAAGCTGATCCTGTCGCAAAATTTACATGAAAATGAAAACGTAAAATGAATATTAATTTTGCAGTTCACGTTTAGTGAATGTATCTACGAGTTGTACCTCTCAAAGTGACGTTGACAAAAGTGAATCGTACGGACGGAATGCTTTATGTGGGTACCTTGTACCTACGCATAAAGCTGATTTCAAACACCTTTGAAAGCAGAAGACGTGCTCTATAACCAGAATATTACTATTCTGCGCGATTTATTGAATGAAACGAGAAGAACCTCGAATACGTATCTACTGCGTGTTTCGCTATAATGGGCTCGACAATCGACTAAATTTCCGAGGCACAAATACGCGGTATAAAAAATATTTTGCGCTATGTTTGGTACGAAAGCTTGAGAACTATTTTCAATTCCAAATGCATTTTGAAGACGACGACCAGTTGGTGTGAAGTTGTGAACCAATAAAATGGTCAAAAAGATTTGACATGCTTGGAAGTGCGTTTGCCAGACAATAACGATTATAGGTCATTCAAAGTGCAGAAATATACAGAAATGAAATGAGGAATACCTATAATGAAAAATTGACGAAGATGACGAAACTTTACACAAAAAATTGAAAAAAAGTATTTGAAAATTTCGCCTTCAAAAATGGTCTATACCATTTTCTGCTTTGTCTGATATGATGGGAAAGCATTTCGCATAATTTGAACAGAGTGTTCTGTATAACACAGAGTTACAGGCTTTTTATACTCAGTTCTATTCAAGTAGAAAATTTAACGTTTTTATAAATGGTTGCACCTATTCCTATTAATTTCCTTTTATCATCAAAGTTGCGGACATTATGATTTGTTGTCCATTTCCAATATTTGCAGTAGAACTTTTTATTATTTTAGATACTGAACATTTTATCAACTTTTACTCTTGTAATGTCTACTACAAAGCTTGAATTTTCTTCTTTTTTTTTCAAAATACAAAATCGTGAATATTAAGTAGACCTGGCTATAATGTTTTAAACGTTTCCAAAAAATAAAAGTTGTCAAATCGACATCGAGGAGATGATAGAGAACATTCCCTTATTCGACTCATTTTTCAGTATGAAAGCAGAAAACGGGGATTACCTCTCGAAAATTATGCACTAAGAGAAAACTGCATATTAAATTTTGATATCTGCATGCTAACTCGAGGACAATTCAGATTTTATATGAAAGATTAACTTATTAAGAATCACTCAGAAAAAATAAAACAAAAATTAATACAAAATGTTGAAAATTAGTACTCTGCATGCAAAAATTCTGTATAATTATTTCATACTGATTTTACCCATTTGTAAAATCTGATTTTCGAAAATTTTATTTGATACTTTCCTCGGATGTACGAGTATTTTATCAGTATTCTCAATTTTGAGAAGTTTGGCTTATACCTTTTTCTCACCTCGAAATCACTAGTCTATCTGTTTCGTCGACGAATTTTGGGTTAGGAAAAAATAAATAATAACGACAACAGTAATTGTAACTTGAAACGTGTTTTAAGCTGTTGATATCGGAGGATTCATTTCGAAAGAAGCTCTCGGGTATTTTACCTTGAAAAAAAAATTGATTATTTCAGGTGAGACTTCTTTCTACAGCAAATCTGTTTCTGAATCCATGTCGTCGAGCTAAAAAATATGGCACTAATGAATGATTTAAAAAGTGAAAAAGGAGGAGGAAAAAATGTTGGAAAACGTTCGGCTTTCATTATTTTACTTCTTGGCGTAGTTTAATGACACCTGTTCGAGTCTGATAAGCGGAAAAAGTGAAATTAAAAATCCATTTCTTTTCGGCTTAACCTAAATTTTGCATTTAATTTGTTTTTCTAATTTTTTTTTCTTCGCTTTATTTTAGTTTTACGGTGGCATTGAAAATACCTATTCAAAGAGTGGTCTAAACACTGTGAAGGTAAGAATTCACGTTTTACTTATTGTTAGTACCTACTATATATAATATACGTATATAATAGTTATTATCAAAAAATAGTACTCTCGCTAATATGGCATGCTTGTCTTCGCGTGGTTTTCACAAACTTGTTTGTTATGCGTTTGCGTGTGATAAATTGCTCCACGTGTTTCTTTTCCTCATTGACCTGAAAAGAAAAAGGATTAACTTATAGATAAAAACGTACTTCTAAAAATTTCAGTTTATTTGAAAAAATTCATTTATTAGTTCTTATTACAATTTGAATACGCCTAAGAATTTTGCAACAGGTATACACATAATATATTTCTTACCCAAAGTAATGGAAGTTGACTGAGAAAAAATACGAAAAAATGTGTTTGAAAGCATTTTTAAACGCTGTGTCACCTCCGAACTAGTTGCTCGTTAACTTCTGCTGCAAAGACCTGCAAAATACACATTCATTTATGACGTCAGACGGTTTCAAGGGCAGCGAATGAGTGGACACTTTTTTTTATATTTTATTCATTTTTTAAGGTACTCACTTATTTTCTGATGATTATGCGAATCTTTAATAGCATAATCGTCATTAACAAGTTGATGATTTTCATGTTTTTGAAAAGTGAAATCTTCGAGTACGTATAATATATAGTCAAAGACCAAGACTGACCAAGACATGGACTGGAAAGATTAATAAAAGTAAGAACATCGCAGTTCGCAAATTTATTAAATATTAACAAAGTGGAGCTACTGTCAGGAATACTTTTGAAATTCGACAAGCTGTACCTCAGAGGCGAATAAAGATAGAAAACTGCAATTTGAACTAAAATAATGGGTTGTGACTCATATTTTCTCTTAGTGAACCTCCCATCCATCTACTTCATACCCCACAACTATTTTCCTCCAAAAATATGCTCCGATCCTATTCATCAGTGAGATAGGGTCAATAGGATCACCGCAAAAAAACTCTGTTTTTCTATGGTTTTTTTATCATTTTCATTTGGGATCTTATTTTCTTTCGGTTTTTTTTTTTTCTTCTTTCTAATTACTTATATGGATAATTCAGGTTCTTTTAATAATGTTGATTTAAAACTATACCAGTGATCTCCTCATTGTAATGTTGATCTAAAGATTAAAAATGAATAATTTTGACTTGAAAAATTAAAACCCTCTTCATTTCACGTTAGAAAATTCCATCAATTTGATCCATTTAGGTGAGTAATTTTATTCATCTATTCATATTTCCATAGATATTTTAGTGGGTGTGATTTTTCATCCAAATTATTATTTTTGGTGGGGAAAAAGGATGCTTTTACATTCGTGAATGCAATTATCAAGTAGGAGATGTAATTTTCTTTAACTCGGACAATTTGGGCTTTCTGGAGTCGATTACAACTATACTTTGTTCAGGATGAGTTTTGAGTTGTAAGTTTTTCAATGTGTTGGCTTCGTTGAAATTCAGAGCTTCTTTTCGGCAGTATGACCATTCCTACAGTGCAAAAATGTGATAAACCGAATCCTATAAGGGTCAACAATCATTTCCAGCTGGTTGGGATTTTTATAAACAGCTAAAACGGAGCTATGAATTTTTAAAACTTTTGACCAAGTTTTGTTCCTATTCACCTGTCCGTTTCTGTTCAGCCAGTTTGATGGTACCTGATCGGCATCTGGTTCGCATGAATCACTTAAAGTGTAGAATCTGCTTAACAGTATTGATGGGGAAAATGAACAAGTTTTTTTTTTTTGTAAAGAAAGACCCCCATAACTCAGAATTACTCCACAACACGATTCTCCATAAGTTCTAGGATTTCTTTCTTCGAGTGATGAATTTATAGAGACAAATAACTTTTTTGTGACTGGCTTACAGTCATAGTTTTTTTTTGGCAGTGCTGTGATAACAGAATTATAAAATTGAGCAGTCTATTGATTGCAAAGTAAATCGATCCTTGAATGTCTCTTCTGCTCGCATCCTCCTCTCATTTTCAACTACTGTTTTTTTTTTCTCGTACTTCGAATTCCTGCTTTTCTTGTTTCCCGTATGCTCCTCTCTACTCCTCCATCGATCATCCTGTTGTGGTCTACTGTATGGTGTTCGTCTTAACCGATGACGCGGAAAAAAATGAACAGCTCGATGAAAAATAGTGAAAGGAAAGACGAAGGAGTAGCGGGAAAAATGAAGAAAATAACCGCCCCACAATAATAATTTTTTTAAAAACCAAACCCGCAAAGAAACCCGAAACAAAAAAAGAGCCGACAAAAAAAAATACAGGAAAGAAATTTCTTCCATAATCCATCATACCACGTTATGCCAACATTTCATTTTAATTTCTGTTTCTCGACCTCCCTTATCCCCTTCTCAGGGGCCGTCGATTAACGAAAATCAATATCCAATGATAGGATTTCTCGCTCACTCAATTTTCCCCTCCTCTCTTCTCCTGTTTACTCTCTGTGGAAAAAAAGTAATCTAATAATTTTTTTCTTTCTCTCTCTTGGGCTTTTTGTTTTTATTCCAGGAAGTTTTTTGTTTTTATTTTTATTTTTATAATCCCACTTATATCAGTATTATTTTATCAAAAATAATATTTCTTTTCATTGCTTTTCACATCGTTAAAGTGGACTTGACTTTTTTTTTTTCTACGGACTTATAAAATGACCGTTCAGTATTCATTTTTTGTTGTTCCTTTTTTCCACTAGGTATAGGTATACCTATTGTTTCTACCTATTTTCTATCTAAGGTGAAACTTGCAATTTTCAAAATTGGTAGGTAATAAAATAACGATGTAGGTAAATAAAAATACTTCTCCCTTCCTTTTATTTGTGTATAGTCTATTTGGAGAGCCACACGTGGGATTAAAAGCATGATACATATTTTTGATTTACAGAATTCCCTTTGCTAATCGCATTTGAAATTAATTTTTGTTTCCATCGAAATTTTGTGCCTGCAGCGTGCGGCTAGTGATGTTAATATTGCGATACGATATCGACACGACTGTATCGATATATTTTGAAAAATAAATACCTATGCCTGTATAAATAAATTAAAAGATTGGGAATTAATGGCAAAAGTACGAGTAATTTTGAACAGTGAATTCGTGGATTCTTGCATGGTTAATAATCATCATCGGAGTTGTTTTTATGAATCTAATTCAAAACTCATTTCCACAGTTTCCATTCGGATTTATGTTTCAAAAATAGTACGAACAGTATGAAACGAACTGTTTGTAGTTGGCTTTTGTTTTGAATTTTATACCTCCTACATTTTAGTATTAAAAATCATACGAAAACCGCTGATATGCGTGTTGAAGTTGAAATATCGATATTTTTGAATCCGATGAAATCCAAATATCGATATCGCAATTTTAACATCGCAATGCATGGTCTACCTCTAAGCCCAGAATACGAGTAGTAATAATATGGGTACCTATATGCACTCGAACAGCGACGCAATTATATTTTCGAAGTGGGTCCCTCTCAAGTTTTTACACATTATTTTACCCTTCGCTTTATGTAAATCACAAGGTTCGTAATTTTTAGATGTCATATCTCTTGTTCGTGGTCGAATTAAGGTAAACCGTCTTCGAGCTTAATCAATAAAATCATAAAATTCTTGTTTCAAGCTTTAAAAATACAATTTTTGTTTGAATGGTACTTGGCGTATTATACTACACGTACAATGTAGCTCTTAGTGTTTATAGGTAGCACTTACAAAGTGTCTAGACACAGTATGAAGTGGCCAATATTGCCAAGTGGCTACGACGTACGTATACTTTGACTTTAAAGAACCTTTTGTATAGTATACTTCTTTCTCGAAGATTGAGAAAATGGTCGTTCATCAGTTCGGAATATTAATACTGTACATATTTTTTCAAAAGATGACTCGAAATGAGAAAATAATTTTGCATTTATCGTTTTCTGTTTTTGTGTACTCTTCTCCGCTGCTTTGTTTCTGAGTACGCTGTCTCATCGGTGGCTGTGGTGTGGCTTGAAAAATATCGTCTCTTTTATTCATATTTGAATCCGTATCCGAAGTTATATTTTCTCTCACCTGTTGGTTTTCTGCGATGGGATTTTGTTTTTCTATCGTAAAACTTGGAAATATTATTGCATAGTCGTGCTTGCCCTTCGCTCTTGACTGCGCGTGGCCTTTACGAATGTCGCCTGCACGCCTGCATTACTTCGAGTCGCCCTCGACGGCTGGAAGTGTGACTTGATCGCTGCGCTCGCTTTTACCGTCGCAGCGCATTTGTCGCACCGACAGGCTGCGTTTCTCTTTGTGGAAGGTACTGGTCTGCACGCACTTGTCGATGGTCGTGTACGTGCGAAGCTCGTTGGCGCTGATGATTTCGGTGGTCACTAAGGTGATGCGCAGTGTGTTGGCCCGGACGGTGCACTTGCTGATGGTGTTGCGCTCGATCCAGCAGCCGTGCTGGCGACTGAATTTGAGGTGGCGCTCCTGCACGACGTGCCTCTCCGTTGTCTTGGTGCAGCGGTAGAAGCTGGTGCGCCTCTTTCTCGCCACGTTTTTCGAGCGCTCACTGCGCACCGCATCCTCCTTGGCGCTGGACACGCGATTCTGGTGAATTCGACTTTTGTACACTCGTTTGATCTTGGCGCTGATGCGCGCCTCCGCCGGAGCGGGGCACGTCACCGCTGGTGGATGGCTGACGTCGTCGTGGGCTACCAAAGTTCTGCAAGCGAAGAGACTGAATTAGTCGTAATGCCAGCGAAATGGTTCCTGGTTATGATCTGAGCATAGGCAATATCTTCGTTACTGGAGTGGTTATACTGAAGGTCAATATTATAATATTTACAAAGGTTATACGAGTCAACCTCGTCCGTGTAAAAATTGCATCGAAAATCGGCTCTATGTAAAAATAGAAAGCGTTTAAGGAGCTGACTTTTACAAACTTGTTGACAGATTCTCCTCAACATGTGTATCACAATGGTATGCTCGAATAATAGGAGTTTATTTTCAGCATTTTCCAATTTTTTCATATCAGGAGCTAATTTTCACTGTTCATTCATACAGCTGTATTTAGCACCTATCCCTGCTGGAGAGCGACTGAAGCTTTCCAACACACTCATATATATGTATCAAGTTCATAGATAAAGTCAGCTCCAGTGGTTTTACAATATAACGCGCATCCTCCTGTTTTTTCGTAAAAATGTTCACCCCCTGAGTACCAAAAAAAAAAAAAAAAAAAAATCATGAAGATATTTTTCATCGCTAAACATGGCTATATTTTTCTCTAACGTACCTACCTATTTTTAACAAATTGCTCCTATACAATCTCATAACCTACTGCAGTTCGAGCAAAATAACGCACAGTCATATTGTAGCGGCACAGATAAGCATTATTGTATCCCATTTCATAAACGACGTCGAGTTCATAAAACAGCAACAAATCCGCGATAGAACGAGTTTAACTTGGACCATATATTTATAATGTTTTTCACTCGCCATCAACCGCCAAAAAAAAACATTTTTGGCTTCCATTTGCTCAGTTTGTACTTTGTACTCGCGTAAAACGAGTAATGAACAGAGGAAAAATCATTTGGTCCAAGTTTTAGATACAAAATATTATTTTTTCCTTCGCTATAAACTAAAATTTATTTCCAGTTATTTTTCTGTACCTGGTGTAACGTTTTAATAGGTTTTATTGCTGCGAATTTTGCGTGCGATGAAGAAAAAATGAAAAATTAGAAGAAAAGAGATGAGTAAAAATGTTTGTGGATGTTACTCACTGTATCGCGTTTAGCTAATAAAAGGCTAAATTGCCGAGCGATAAAGGGGGAAAAAACGAGAACAAATTTCATTTTGAAAGTGCAAAAGTAACGTTGAAGAAAAGATGGGAAAAACCGTAGGTAGTAGATATGTTTGATAAATTACTCACCTCCGCCTTTTTTTTCTTTTTTTTTTCTTTTATATTATCATTAGAGTAGTAGGGTATAAAATTTACTTACGTTGAATTCTTTGTCTGGCCATCCATCCGACTGATATAATTGATAAATGTTTTGATAATATGCGACCACGAAAAAAAAAAAAAAAAAAAAACAAGAAAACCTACGGTTTAAAGTAGAGTTTCGTTTAATTAAAACGGTTGAGGCCAATTATTTTTGAAACGTATAATTTTTTTCTCTTTTGTTCGCTGTCGGATAATGTGCTCGTCTTTTTGTCCCCATGTTTCCGTGGAAATGGTCAAAATTTATTTACACGACGTAATTTTGATAGATTGTTGCATGTTCTGTAAAATATATCATATCAAGTCGAAGAGTTGGTTGTCTTAACGTGGCCCTGCTCCCCTAATCACAGCAATCCGTTTCTTTCGAATTTTTCGTGAATTAAATGTAACTTAACATTTATCTTGTTGCTTACGAACGTCCCATATTTTTTCCAAACCGATCGAAATCTTTATTTTATGCTTGAAAGTTTGATTTGATATAGTTCTCTACGACAGATTCTTATGACCAGTTGTCTCGTTGATGGTGAATGTTGGTTAGTTTCAGCGTTACGGTAAATAGATTTGTTTATGGAGCCAAGATCAACGAGTCACATACCTAATTATAATTATAGAGATTCATTTTTGACTGTAGTCCTTCGAATTTATCCTGTTGTTGGTCCAATTACTTATATTTATTTCAAAGTTGATGAAAATTTGTGAAATAAGATAATGGCCGTAGTAAAATATAGAGGGAATCAAGTATCGACCCTTTCACTGATAACTGTCGATAACTTTCCACGTTTTTTTTCTCTTTTTTTTTCTTTTTTTTTTCCTTTTTTTTTATGTTAATTAGTTGATTCCAACGCACATAGTTCTTGTTGCGTTTTGCGAAACAATCAGCAACTATTCGATTCGCAAGAAAACCCCTCGTTTAATTTTATAATATATTATTGAAAAAGGTACGGTATGTGCTTTGAGATAATTCAATGTAAAAACTAACGGTTTTTCATCAGTTTTCCACGTAAAACCACGGTTTTTAGAGCTATATCGGTAACATATTAAGCTCCGTGTCGTCAGCACCCCTACCCCCCCTCAATTGGTTCAAAATATGCTTGAAATTTTGTACTCATTTTGTACCGCCCAAAAACATTTTGTACCAGCATCCAGAGAGAGTTATTCAAAGAAACGTTATGGGGTGCTGGGTACATGCTAGCACCCCCACTTCAACCAATCAACTCCAAAATGGTCTCATTATTTTGTACTCATTTTGTATGGTTTTGTACTGGCAAAATAACATTTTTTACTGCTCCCCTACCTAGTCTTAGATAAGAGGTTGACCTGTAAACTTCGGAAAAATTCTCCAAAATGGTCTCATTATTTTGTACTCATTTTGTACCGTTTTGCCAGTACAAAACGGTACAAAATGAGTACAAAATTCCTAGCATATTTTGGACCAATTTTAGGGGGGTGGAGGAAGCTGACGACATGGAGCTAACATATTATTATTATCGAGAAAATTTATCGATAACTTATCGATAAGTTTTCGATGCACGGACACACGGACGCACAAAATTTTTCAACTACTCGTCTCCCATGAAGAATTCATTTTTAATATCTACGATAAATTTTGTTGGTTATTGGCCACTGTTTTCTTATTGAAAATGGTGAAAATCAATATTCATTTCTCTCAGAGCAGGGAAAACAAACATGTATCGATCCCATTATTTCTTTTAATCTAATATAATTTCATTGGCGAAATTATCGGAATAATGTCTATGTATAGTTTATCAGAAAATTACTGATTTTATTCCGCTCCGTTCATTCAACTTGAAAAATATCAAATAGATATGCGAACCGAAGACGTACATAGTTATAATTATTCGTAATATTCGAAAGTATTGCCTATTCCCGGCTTAACTTTGTTTGCTAATTCCGACATGTGCCCACTCTCTATAGACGGATCTGATACAAAAAGATCAATATGTATACTTTACCCATATTTCTCTTTATCTACACTTTTCTCTAAATACGGCTGTATTCCCTCTTACCCCGTCTCATATCCTTTTATTTCCCTACGAAAATAAATAATGATTAAGTCCCAAATGGGTTATATCTTTTCAAAACATTACATCCACGGTTTACCACTGCACCGCAAGTACTTTCAAATACCTACACATCTGCCACTTATAGCAATGAGTTTAATCCCTCTCCAGAGGTGGAGAAAAAAAACTCGCGCATCGTCGTATCTGTCCGTGAAGAACATCAGAAGTTACGATAGTAAAATTTGTCAAAAAGAACAACTGCGGCGACGGTTTTGAAAATTGTGAAAAACTTGAAAACGCGTTTATATTTCATTCGTACGTTTTTTTCCTTCGCGACATTTTCGCCCTCCAAAATTCTCCTACAGCTTCGATTAAAATATTCTCTTTTTGTTCGACCTTTTTTTTTTCTCTTCTCGTGCTGCCAGTCCCGTAAAATTAGGTGCAGACGTTGAAAAACACGGTCGAGCCTGATTTTTAGTGAAATTTTCGTAAATTAGAGATATTAAAAGCGAAGGCGGTTGGAATAGGGGTGGAAAGAATATTTTTCTCAGCGATTTGAATGGGATGACTAAAATGGAGAATAATAAGCGAACGAAAAAAATCTGAAAGAAGGATTAAAAAATAAACGAAAAATAATTTTTATTGCCCGTTCCTTGTCGCTGTTTTTTTCATAGTACTAGTATAATTTTCGGAACTTTTTAATTTTCTTTAATCTGTATCATTAGTTGGGCGCTGTGAAAATTAATTTCGAAAGGGGAAAATTTTTTCAACTGAAATTCCGCTGACGAATAAATTTGAAATTTATAATAGATTTGAAATTTATGGTCGAATGATTGTTGTGAAATAAGATTTTCTCATTTTCTACGTTACAGAACGGAATTATAAAAAATAGGTGTAGGTTCTATATATAATTATATATATTATGATTTACTGTGTCTCGTCAATTTAAAAATCCTCCTAAGACGGAGAGAGAAAATGTGGTATACATAAAATTGGAAACTCGCTCGTACAGGGTCTTTCACAATAAACGCTCACGAGAAATATGTGGTTAGCAAGGGTCTAAAATTATTTTTTTCTTTTGTTATCGCCACCACTGCTTTCTCCCAACCATGACAATTCTCACGTGCTATGGAATGACTTAATTCGGTTTGATTTATCGAGGATAAATGTATTCTTCCGAAAAAGTATTTTTTTATAATATAAAATACAGAGTATTTTTTTAAATAGGGCTCATCAGAAAAACAAATTTTATGATTACGTGGATGAATTTTTTACTCAAAAAATGATACCACTGTATCCGCACAAACATACCAATCAATGCAATCATAAATACACGGGGGTTCCACTACGGAAATGGGATCTTAGGGTGAAAAAAAATTTTCTTTTTCTTTTTTTTATGCTCTCAACAATAAAAAACTAATTTTATGATTACGTGGAAGAATTTTTTCCTAAAAAAATGATACCACTGTATCCGCACAAACATACCAATCATAAATACACGGGGGTTCCACTACGGAAATAGGATCTTAGGGTGAAAAAAAAAATTTTCTTGCTTTTTTTGTGCTCTAAACCATAAAAAATTGAAAAAATTATTTTTCACCTCAAGGTGCCTTTTTGGTATGCATACCCCATTATGAAATCGTCAGAGTAATTGTCATGGTTGGGAGAATGCATTGGTGGCGATAACAAAAGAAAATGATAGTTTTAAACCCTTGCTAACCACATATTTCTCGTGAGCGTTTATTGTGAAAGACCCTGTATTATTTATTCCAAATGAAAAATTATGCGAATTAGTCGTTCTGTTTGAGGGCCCCCTTCCAAGAGACGTATTCTAGTAAAGTCAGAGCTATTTCCATACGTACGAGTATATGCAGCAAAGTTATTGCGGGGAAGCTACAATGCGGATTGTCTGACATGTGTCAGATTTTAATTTTGAGTATAGATGGTTTCGATTTGAAGAAAATTCAAATTTTTAAATTCTCCGCGGTTGTTCAAGAGTCTCAGAAATCTTTATCGAAATAATAGAAGAAAAAAAAATTATACCTTCCGTTCTTGATCTACTAAAATGCTGCGAGTTTTAGACTTTGAAGCGTTTGTTTTCTCGATATAGAAGTAAGTATATCTCATTTAGTCGATAATAGCCTCGTGCTATTCTGTATTTGTCTTGTGTTTCAGTCGAGACGCCTTCGGTCATTTCGTGGAAAGTTGGTGTACTTTATTCTCATCTTCAAAAAGGTGGTCTTAAAACTTTTTCTTACTGGTTTCCTCGAAATTTATTTGCGCAACGACCGTCTTTTATTACTTGATGAAAAGTCAATTTTGGTCGACTATACGTTTTTACTCCTCGAGTTTAAGCTTTTCTACTCCTTTTACATAATTTCGTCTGAAATTTGAGAACTACACAGAGAGCGGTTCTCGTATCCCGAGGCGAGGCGTTTTAAATAAAGGAGGATGGACGCGTTTAAACTGGATGCGCGTCCTTTTTGACATCGTTCGGCCCTGCTTCCCTGGATCGCTTATGCTATTCGCTTTTTTTTTAAACCGAATTCCTTTGAGAATTGACAAATGTACGTATATTTATGGAAAATACTCGTCTGCCGGACAAGGAGTTGATGCTGTCGTGTTCAAGAAGGATAGGTATATATACTCGTAATAAATGAAACTCGAACGAAAATATCTCGCGAGCAAAACGAACATTTCGTTTTTATTATATTTTTATTAGATAAGAATCGAGTATAGTACGTATAGACCACTGCAAGGGTCATTGTGTCTTCAACTAGAGTGAGGTCAGAGAGAGTGAATTTAAGGATGGGCATGCATTGTGATTGTTTTATTTAACCGAATAAGTGGGGATCAAAGAAGGGCCTAAGTAGCCAAACAGCGTTGGCATTATGAGATAATTAACTTTCCAAGTTTTTGTTCGGGTACAAACCGATATAATTACGTTATGTGTGAGATTGAGCTGCGAAAGGTTAAGAGTATTTTTGCCTAGTCTATACTGACTATCTAACGACCATGGAAATGAATTTATTGCAATTTCACTAAATCTTCACGTATGCCCTTTTTTGCATATCCATCCTGGTTAATCAACTTCGAACAGTTTTAAACGAATTCGAACAGCAGTTTTGAGCTTCCCACGATGAAATAAATCATCTAATAATTTCGGTAATGGATTTACTCGTATAGCGATTTGGCTGAAACGCTACTTGAGCCCTTTTTTTCATATCCATTCGAGTTGATCGTCTTCGAGCAGTTTTATTCGAATTCGATCAGTATAGTAATTTGAATTTCCCCTTGTCGGAAAATCGTGAAATACGTCTATGTATATCTTTGAAAATGGACTCGCAGACCAGCAAATGGGGTGCGCGAAAATTCGACACAAACGATTGTACATATTATTATATTTTTGGTAAAAATCAAAGAATTTCCCGGCGAACGGAAGACCGATTGACCGCCGGATATTGGCGCGGGAAGCTCTTTTTCCAAAAGCCAGAAAAAAAGTCGAAGTGGAAGGTATCTTCGGGGCATTTTTCGATAATTGCCATCAGATTGGATCTATATTATAGCTGCGTTCTACTCGCGTTTTTCGAGGGCGTCAAAATTCAGAATTCAAAACGACAAACAACCCTCGTCGAACCGTAATAATTTTATGGGCGACAGGCATCTGTCGCAATTAATTTGCTATTCGATTCGTCCTTCCGAGTTCTCCCCCCGCCCCTCCACCTCGGCCACGAGCCCTTTTCGTATTTTTCAACTCTTGGCAATAACGCCACAGCGAGCCTCCCCTGTGCCCGCAGCGAACGTAGTATATGTGTCAGGCTGGGTATACGTACATTGTTTCTTCCTCGTTAAGCGCAAAGGAAATTATTTTGAAAGCGTTTTCGCGTGATGAAATTACCTACCTGCTACGCTACGGTTTCTTTCCTCCGCGTGGATGCGAAAGGCACACGCATCTTTTACCCCCCTCTTCCGCCGCTCGCCCGGCCGCCTTTCGCTGCTCATTCGTTCGTCCTCCTCCTCGACGCCTTTTCACGTCTCGTTCGGGCTTTTCCTACGCTTCGATACTCGAAAAAACCCGGAAAGAAAAAGTCAAGTCGCGAACAGAAAGTTTTTGTCGTTCGCCCCAGCCCCAGTGTTTTTATTTTTTTCCCCTTTCGTCAATATCGCGCTGGTTTTTCTGTCGCAGTCCCGTTGCCGCTGCTTCGTCGTAACATATATATATGTAGGTACTTTTTGAGTAATTATTTTTTCAATTATCTCGGTATTTTATGCTTGCGAAGGGTGCGCGTGTGTACATATACTAGCTGTATGTATGTACGAGCTTAATCACTGGTGTAAGCACTCGAACAAATTCAAGTACGAGTAGATACGGTAAATGTACCTTAATTAAATATTATAGTTGAATTTACGAAATATGAAATTGAAAATATGTAAGTACTCGTACCTATTTGATTCAAGTTCTCGAAAGTGCGGCTGAGTTTTTTCTTACATTTAGGTTGGTTTGCTCTTATGCGAGTGTGTTCCCAGAGTACCTATTATCGTAGAATTAGGGACGCGAAACGGGTCTCGGTAAGAAAGATTTGAGCCTTTCTTTTGGTTTAACGAAGCAAAAAATACGTTGAAGCGAGTGATGTGCCGATATTATTATTGTTCAATAGAAATACCGTCAAACTGGCTAAATAGGATCACTTTTCCACTTTGACGAGCTGTATCTCAGAGGTGCAATTTTAACGAAAATATGGGTCTTGGCTTACACTCGTATTTTCTCTTGGTTAACCTCCCGCATCCACCTCCTTTACACCCCGCTACTATTTTCCTCCAAAAATAAATGCTCCAATTCTGTTCATTATTTACATAAATAGGATCGATAGAATCACCCCAGTGAAAAATACGCTGGTTTTGCCTGCCATCTCTCATTTTAAACGGAATAGGCCCCATCGTTATTATCACGTTGCTTAGCACAAATAATTGGCTACAAAAAACTGTTATTCTATGGTTTTTTCATTTCAATTTTTCTTTTCCTGATAATGTTACGGGTAAAATTTAGGTTCGAATCATTTTTTGCGACAATATTTGTGATTATAGCCTCGAAATGTTGCTTTTGCTGCCGATAGTATGTAGATTTTTCAGCATCTGTGTGGTTGAATGACAATTTATGCACTTGGCTTTATAGGTTGCAAATTATTCTCGTCCTTGAAAGAATGAGTCGAGTTTTTTACGTATACCGATGTAAGGCGGCACCTTACATGTAAATGCTCGACATGCATAATTATAAAAAACGAACTACGAGCTCCGACTGTGTCTCATTTCGAAAAAATAGTGTGCTCGTTTCCTATAATATAATATGTTTCAGTTTTGACAGTAATAAAATGTCAGCAGTAGATAGGGAATTGTAGTTTCTCCTATTTTCTATACTTATAGACTCGTAGCAACCATTATTCCTTTACATTAGATCGAATTTCGGCTGCATTTGCAGCGAAAGTAAACTTTTTACATTTTCCATACCTATTATGCTTTTTCGCGCATATCACATTGTATGTAATAGTCGAACGAAAAAAGAACAAACTCTTTGAAACTCTTTTTTTTTAAACGAAAAACTCGAGTAGTTTTGACGAGAAGAACTCGAATAGATATTAAACAATATGTTGTCTGCGAGACAGAGAAGCAACAAGGGAGAAATAACATCATAGAGTAACTTCGTATAGTAAAAGAAAAAGTAAACATTTTATCAAACTACCAAATCGTCAATGTTGACATCTTATTCGTATATTGTATACGAGTGCAGGCCTTTTCTCGTTCGTCGAAAGTTTTTCGACTATTTTCATGTATGAGTAGAGCACACGCTTTACATTTCTTCTCTCTGATGGAACTATCTTCGAGTCTACTCCGTGCGATTTTTTTTTCCTTTTCAATTTTGTGTTCGTCGACTAGAGCATTCGTATCTCATTCGCAAAGCTTTAATACACATACCATCGTAATAACGAGATTTTTTTATCCTTCATTTCCTTTCCTCGGGGGTAATTTCGCGCGAAACGAATAAAATTGAAAAATTTTTACGAATGTTTATGCGCCCATTTTCGTGCTCTTCTGTTCCCTATAGAAATAATTATGATCCTCTTCGCCTTGCTGCCGCTATGGTACGCGGCTGCTCGGCTTCGTAACCAATTGCTCGTGGCTTTTAATCTCGTCCTTTGGCTAGAAATGCGAGAAAAAAGGCTTCAGAAAGGCCTTCGTCGTTATTTTAACAGCTTTCGCGTTTTAGTCGTTACAGCAATTATGTGCGCAATTTGAGTTCCAGCAAGCGGCGAGCGAGTGAGGACACGTCGGAGTAGCAGACAGCGTCACCCTTCCGCCCGTCACTTCGCAGTGAAAGCGTGGGAAAAAGGTGTGAAGACGATGTAGAAGTGGAAAAAAATAAATAAAAGAAAAGAAAAAAAAATTCTAGGGCAACGAGCCCCCGCTAGAAAAGCAGGTTTTCTAACAGAACCACGGGGGTCTCATGAAAAATTAAAAATTTTGAATTTAGAATTCTGCATACGTCATCAAATATCATCTTCTTTTGGCTACATTTTTGCTACTATCTATAGAAAACCACGCAACCGATCATCATGAAATTTCTGTCAGACTTCAGTCTCGTTATAGGATTGACCTCAGGTTAAAAATTTCTGTCCTATTGATTCAGTCGGATCAAAATTAATAGAAGGTTTTCTGTCGATTTTCTACTGAAAACCTGCTGAGGTATGCAACCGTACATAATAAAATTGTGAGCATGCGATGGTAGACTGGTCGCGAGGAGATGGGGCTATGTCACGAGCAAAACGTTCGAATTTGTTGCACCAAGTGTAAGAGAAATCGAATAATTAAAACTGAAAACACTCTTTTGGAAACGAGCCGATTAAAAGCCTCTTTACGAGGAGCCCCATTATAAATTATTGTAAAATTTTAATGTCACTCCGTTATCTACTCGGCTTCACTCGCGTCTCTTTATGGGGTGACTTTTAGCTTCGCATTCGTTTGCTGCGGTGCTTTTTTTTTTTTTTTTTTTTTTTTTTTTTGTTGGCTCCTCTCCTTGGCCTGTCAACTTTGCAACGACGACACAAGTTTTTCTCACGCCGCGTTCCTATTCAGCCATAGAAATTCCTCGAGCAAAAAGTATACCGGAGAAGTTAGGTGACTGAAAAAGTTGTGACACTTTGCGAAACGATTTAGCTATCTAGCATTGGTGTGTATATACGAGTAAATAAGTCTGAGGAAGAGCATAGGAATTTCTAAATCACCTATCTCGCTTAATGAAAAATGTAAGGTATGGACTATGGACCTAAAGAGATGGCAGCTGCGATGAGAAAGTTGTGAGCGTTGAAGAGACGTGGCCTTAGGCAAAGATATGCGACAGTCGGGAATTCGCGGTGTTCTTGTAATTTGGAAGCTTTACGCGGCTATTCGTGTCTTATTTTTGGTAATAAAAGTGAATAACTTTTCTCGAGGGTGCTGGCATTTTGGTTTTAACCGTGTAGTTGAGCATTATAATTGAAGCTGGAGACATTCGACTCTCTGCGCAGTGTACTGAGCGCATTCACCTTGGAAAAGAAGAACTCTTGTACGTTTTATGGATTTGCGTAAACCCGAGTGTATATCAAGTTATTGCATCTGAAATTGAGATTTTATATAGAAACTAGTGCAAATTGTTTTTTAGGCGAGCACTTAGTAAGAGTATTTACAAAATTTCCTTCAAAATGATTGAAATTATCGATATTATAACTGAATTATTTTCAGTAAAAAAAATAATACGTAATGTATAATATTGCGTATTATTTCGCTCGTGAGACATTTTTATGAAAATGTCAACCATTTACTTTGCCTTTTGGTTACTGTTGGTCTTCAGCTATATAATTATGGTATATTTATATACGAGTAATTGTTTGTACTCGTAATACCGGGCTCATGCATTCCTTTATTTGCCAAATATTTCATACGAAGAAAAATAGACACCTCTTTCAAATGAGGTTGGTAACATAAACATACGAGTAGGTATGTTGAAAAAGAGACTGATTTTTAATGAGTTATCGACGGAACGGATCATTGCCTCGAATTTGGACGAAAACTTTTGATGGTTCGTGAGACCCTGCATGTACGAGTAGATCCATTTGAAAACCTGCTTTTCCAGCGAGGCTTGCTGCGTTATAGAATTTTTCGATTTGCCTTTCACTTTGGCTCGAGATCACAACCCCGTAATTTCTCGAACGAGTTTTTTCTCTCCGTTTCTTATTTTCACGAAGGCGATTGACATTTTTCTGACGTATTAATAATAGACTACGATCGTATACTCGTATTATTACCTCCGCATCAACGCCTACTCCAAATCTTTAAACAAACGAGGAAAATCCATAATCCGGCCGACCAGAAACGACGATGATGATTCGGCCAAATGCTAATTTTACACAACCGCAGAAGTTCGAATATAGCCCATCATTTTTTAGGAAATGGCATTGACAGTGCGCCGCGAAAATGAAACGTATCGAAAGAAAGCAGTGCGTTGTGATGGGGGACGTGGGAAAGGGTTCGCAGGAGGACTTACAGAATACGAGGGTGCTGCGACTCGGCAGTTTGCAGTCTGCACGCGGCGAGATGATAGACAATCGCGGCGGCTATAGCCAAAAACTAATGACGTCGTTCGTCTTTCGAAGATGATTGATTCGTCTGGCACTTCGGTTCGGTCAATACATTATATCCGAGTGAAATGGGTGACGGCAACGGCGAGTAGCGGAGAGGGGGGGAGGGAAGAATTTTATACACGTCGACGGTTCGTTCGCCGCCTGCGCGTCCAAGTACGGCAAATTGCATATCGTTTCGCCGTTTCAACTCGCAGAGCTTCAATTTTTTGGAGCAGGTAGAAGGCACAACCGCCGGGGATCGCTTATACATACATATATTATACATAATATATAACTGCGACTCGAGTGTTCCGAAAGGCTGTGCGATGAGGAAACGTTTCGCAGCGAAATCTTCGGAGACCACTCGACGAAAGCACTCCGAAGTCGAAGAAATGGCAGCAGCCTGATTTTAGCCGCAACTGCGAATTTCGGTTAACACGTTGCCGATATATACGTCGTCCGGATTGCCTATATATATGTACTAAACTCGTCGACAATAAGCGGAAAACACTCCGGTAGAAAATTCGTTTCCGCGATTTTCGAAAGCGAAGAAGAAAATAGCGGAAATGTGAACGAACTCCGTCAATCAAGAGGTTTTCGACGAAGTGATTTGATTTTAAAATGAGTTTCTGCGAAGGAAGTATAAAACTTGAGCAGAAACCTCAGTCCTTATTCGTTTGGGCAGGAACCAAGCACCGAATGCTTTTCGTCGATGGCATCATTTGTAGCTGGTAGCGAGGTAGTTACCGCAATGACTATCAATGCTAGACGATGTCAGTTATCCTTCTTTTATGACACACGGTATAGTAAGTGAAACACCCCCATAATACCAAATTTTCAATACCTATTTCAAAGATTAAATGTGGGATAGGTATATAGCCATCGCCATCATCATAGCGAGGTTGACTTCAAACCCCATAAAAGTCTCCGTGATACAATTTTCGCTGTCAGTCTGCGCGATTTAATTCAACATCTCGAATTCGTGATTATCTATAAGCTAGATCTCAAATTTGGAGAAACGAAACTCCAGGTTTGTTCTACTTGCGAAACAGTTTCGCCCTTTGCATCTTTTTGAAAAAGTTCTCAAAATGGCTGTTCTATTTTAAAAGGTGCGACGATATAGTTCTTTTAGTGAGCTGTTCCTTTTGCCACTCGAACTCATACCAGAGAACTTGGGTTCTGGTCGAGTTTTGCACTTTTAAAACTTACTCGTCGAGTTATGTTCTAGCTGTTCTGAGCTCTTATATTTGTATGTTTATTTCATTTTTCCGTTTTTAATTCTATTTAGCTATAACTCGGATTGCAAGATTTGTCATTCTTTTTGATGAGATATATACGTATGTGTATATGGGTAGATGAGAAAAGTCCTCTAGAACTCAGTTTTGAATTTTGCTGTTGTTTTGCATTTCATCGGAACTTGACAAAACCTTGAAAGTTCTATGTGTCGTATTTTTTCCAGGTATAAAACGAACTTTCTGTATGATAATCAAAGTTCTAACTAATACATTACCTATTCATTTTGACCTTCGATTTTCTCATCATCGCGCGTTGAAAACACTTTATGGAACTTCTTATCAGAATTTCCCAGAACCTCCGTTTTAATCACGAGTAGGTATATTAACTGGAAATTCAATGTCAGTCTGTTCGCGCGATACTACTTTCGTAAGTCTATAGGTAAGCCAGGCTGAAACTTTTAATCGATCCTGATATGCCACTCATCCGTTGAATCTTCCTACAGACATAAAGTTGACCCATCTGCGAATAATTTTTGTCGATATTTGATTTAAAGCTGCGATAGCGGTCGTTACCGGGTGAGACCGTCAGTGCAAAGCTGACTAATCGTTTCACTATACCGATATAGTGCTTCAGAAATTTAATCTGGTTCTCCGGATGCTGTAGCCAGAAATCTGGTGTTGCTAAAATTCTTTTTTAATGCTTGAAAACAGCACGCAGCAGTCGGATTACGAATAGAAGAGCAAAACGGTATATAGCTATTTATCAAGCCGAAATTCGGCTGCCTCGACCCGCTTCCATCAGCCCCTACAACTTTTCCGTTCACTCTCTTATCCTCATTTCCAAGCTCTCGTCTAACCTTCTGCGCTCAGTCGCTTCTCCTTTCGATTAATTATAATTTTTAACGTCGTCCTCGAAGTCTTATATTTTACACTGCAGCCGCTTATACGCTCGCTCACTGTGTGCCTCGCGTTCTGTTGCGCAAGATGTATTCCCATTATCTATCACTGCTCTTCACGCTGTCTGTCATTCTAACAAACGACGAGTAAACGACGTTAAGAGAGGAATTTTTCACTGGTTTTACAAAGGATTACACACCTCAACCCCAGTAGCAGTTGGCGCATTTTACATCCGTCGGGTGGTGCTTTTTACTGCTCTGATTCGGAATTATAGGGCAGCTGCGCGTTTTATTAGTCGATGACGGCATTCGCAATTTTGTTGGAAATTATTATGGAGAAACAGCGTTGTGAGTTGGCGAGCAGTTGCATTTTGCTGAGACGAAAGGCAAAATCAGCTCAAGTTGGAGCTGAGCTATATACATATAATGCGAAAATGAAAATACGAATTTGAGAAAAATTATACCGCGCATAGCCGTTGCATCGTCAAAAACTATCCCGTATAGTTTTTGGTCCGCGGTTGTGACTAATTTTTACCCAATTGGAAAACAATTTTCCAGAATAATGGCTGCAGGTTGCAGGGAAACTGGATCTATAAAGTCGGAAACTAAAATTTTATCGGAGAGCAAAGAATGTGAAGTGGGGTGATTTTAGGTAAAAATGGGTTTTTACCAGATTCTTACTATTCACTCTCTGTAGCATCTACTATAGTATGGAAAAGAAATCTCAGAGCCCTCTCCTTTCATTAAGAAAAAAACAACGAGTACCTAGACCTAATTAGTAGGGAGAAACCATGCCTAAATTCGGTTTTTCGCTATTTTGGTGGTATGGCGCGCATACTTTTATTTAGGTACTAATATACTCGTATGAAGGCACCCAACGATAGGAACATACATAATTTTTATGAAATAATAAAACATACAATTAATTCAACTTAAAAAGTAGTACAAACTTCGAGGGTCTGTATTTAGAATCTATGTTTTTACACTCGTATTTTCCAACTACATGTATATTATAATTCACCGTATCTCGGTGAATTTTTTATCTTGGAAATAACGGACGCTCTCAAAATGACGAGTATAACCCGATAACCTCCTTCGACCTTACTTACTCGACTTCAGCAGAATCTCAAAACAATAATTTCTGACTTAAGGTCTCGTCTCTCGCAATCTGTCACGTATATAGAAGGTGCGATAGTATAGAACCCATAGATGAACTTAATATTACCTATATTTCGTTTTCGTTTCTCTCGCAAAATCTATTTTATTTCACGGTTCGACCATTTTGTAAATTTTTGAGTACCCACGTAAAATGCGGTATGGAAATCAGTGGACTCGTCTTTCTCATCTTATTCAGCGAGTGAGCATAACTATAGCTCCTCGCTTGTGTTCTGCATGATAAAAAAAGTCTAATTCTATAAGTAATGTGGGATGGCGCGAGAAGAAAGAGAGAAAAACTCGCAGAAAATGAAATTTTCTATCCGTAACGAGCTTCAATATTACGGGTACATATGTGTACAACCGTTTATATTGTATATGTGTGAGCTTTATAAAGATACACGCAGCTGGGAACTGAAGGGGGCCGTCTGCGAGCGAAAAAAGCTTTTTGTTCGTCGTTTTTTACACGCTCCATCAAAAACGCGTATTCATTTCATTTTAGGCTTTTGTAATTCGTTTCTGGCGTCCTTCGCGTTTGTTAAATTCATCCCTTAACGCCTACCCTCGTCGCCTGCCACTACTCCGCGGCCAACCAACTCGAAGATGGCACGAAAGAAAAACGTCGAGCATTCGTGAGAGAGAGAAAGAAAGAGAGAGAGAGAGAAAAAAAAAGGTATGTAACCTGAATTCCGTGTTTGAAATTATTCCCCGGGACTCGATTTGCTAAATCTGTCTCGGTGGCTGACTGCGGCAGTATACGCGAGTACATACATTCTTATTTTGTTTATGGTCCACTGGCTTTTAGCGTTTGAATTCATACTTATCCTTGACCGGCAGGGGGATACCGAGTGAGAACTGAGAAGATTGATGGGATGATAAAGGTCTGCAGACAGGCCCGTGATTTTTGTTATAAGCAGTGGCGTCTCAAAAACCAACCCACGCCGAAATCTACCCCTGTAACGGGCAAATGTTACGAATAATATTGTGCCGAATAACTGAGATTCGAGTTCAGAGGTCTTTAAAGTTTATATTTTCAACTCCCTCGCTATCGACAATATAACTTGGTGAATGTTGGACCGTTAGCATGCAGGTTATGAACGTATTCTCTATCCATGTATTTGTACCCGTACCCAAGCTGACGTCATGCTATAATATGACGATGAGGCCTCTGCGCAGTCGATAAAATATTAAAGTATTAAAAGGTAGACAGTGAATAAGAAAAACCACCGAAACGAGAAATGTCAATTAGCACGAGCTCGTCACAATAATTAGCTCTTTATAATATTTGTACTCGTAGTAGTTCTCTGGGCACATGTAAGTTGGTCTTTCAGTAGCCTGCAGATGTACGCGAGTATTTCAGTTTATAGCGGAGTTAGGTCTACGTGAGTGGATATACGAGGAGGTATGCATTATTTTGTGCAAGGTAACCGAATATTTCCAACAGTGAGCAAGAATCTATTGAACATAATATAATGATCTACACGCGTGATGAAACGATCCTTATCACCGCGATCCAAACAAGGGCGGACGAATGAATTTCTGCAAATAGAGCCAACTTCGCATGTAAATATTTCAGTGAAAACGTGGAGAATACTGACGGAAATTGGTTTTGAAATGATTATTATACTCGCACATCCTCTGAATTGTGTTTTTCACTAGCATTTGTTTCTTGAGAGTTATTTTCAATGAGATATTTCCTTATCGCTTGGTGGACTACAACTTTCAGTTTTCACAATTTTTTTAAAAATATTTCATTTCGAAGGCCTCAATTTCAAATATTGATATCGATTATTGTATCTCATTTATGGAATCTTCAAACTTGATCGAGGAAGATTTCGAGCAGTTTACTGTTGTTACAAGACTCTCTGGATCAAAATTATTAAGCTTCGAATTTGGAATTTTAAATTTCTCACTACACTAAAAATTGATAATTTTCCAAGTAAAAAGTTTTAAAAATGGTTTAATTGTGAAATTAATCGTTTGTAAATGATAAAAATATTAACTTCTAAGCGACATTACAAGAAAAAGCATCCAGTTTTAATAGTTTTAATTAATTCGATCCATTTTGAAATCGTGTCGATTCGTACGTATATCCTTCAAATATATCGACGTATTAATAGGTACATATATAGTGGAAAGAACAAAGAACGTCTCAACTTTCTTCTCAGCTATTTCTCTTTATACAGCTCGAATTCTCCAGAAATTAAAAGTGATGTAAAAGAAACCAACGTAGGTACCTCTACCTATAGTCTGCTTTGAATAATAAAAATATTCATCATTCGCTTTCGTTGTACAAAAGTGAATTTAAAATTTAGATCATCCCTCTCTGTCTAAATTTTTATCCCTCCAAAAGCTAATTTTCCTATAAATTTTATCAATTATAGTAATTGATTAGCCGATTGTCGTTTAGCATTACGTACCTATCGTACTCGTATATATACTCGTACGCTTCGTTCGGGCGTTTTATTTCTTATAAATTCATTCATCACGTGCCATTAACGCAATTTCATGGCTGAAAGAAAAACACCAGCGAAGGGATGAGAAAAAGCGAAGAAAAAAAAAAGAAAAAAAAAACCTAGTCGGAATAAAACAGAATGTTGCTTTCAACGGTTGATAGGTGCGGTGATATACATATACTGTATATAGCGTGTAGGTTTTAGCGTTTTTTGAAAAGGTGTAAAAAGTACGTGCGGTAAAGAATAAATGGCACTTTCGTTTCTCAAGAGGCATCATTTACGCCATTTTTTCTTCTATATCCTTTACTTAAACCTATTTTTACCAAATTCTCAAGTACGAATACAAAGTAGCGACCGTTCGAAAAATAAAAGAAGAAAAAAATTGGGGAATGATGCGAGAACTTTTCCATCGATATGGTGTGTAATAGGTCTACGAGTATACCTAATAAAGTAGCTATTTTTCGAAAATTATTTTTATTTGCTTGTCTACGTACCGTATTAGACTACCTATGCCAATATGTTGATAGTTTTTAAAGATGTCTTCATCTTACAGCTTAGAGAGAAAAGTTGGGTTAGGTGTACGTTTTGGGTTATATTTTTGTATCTCCTGCTCGAGTTGGATTCGGAGGGCCTCTTTTACGGAGACTTAATTGGTAACGAAAAGTATAAGGCACTCGTGTAATATGTGTACTTGAATTATTTCACCTGCCTCATCACTTCATAATTTTTCATAAGAGAAAGGTTAGTTTTAAAAATTATTATAATTCCGATCGAGTTACTCAATTTTCAAAAAGACAGCCAACAATATTTTAACTATGTAGCTTACGATTAAGATATTTAAAAGCTGTTGTAAAATAATGTCTAAATAGTCGGTTTTAGTCCAATTCAATTTCCTATTCGTCATCGCATTTGTTTTAATTTGTGTTTGAAAATGATTGTACGTTAACTTTAGATATTAACACTATCCTTTTCGTTTATAATATCAAAAAATATATTATTTATGAAAAATGAACTTAAAAAGGAGCATCAACGATCACTTCGAGCGAGATAAAAAAAAAAATTGTCGAAAGAAGAATAGTTCGGGCTCACTTTATTTTCAGTTCGAGAAACTTGAAAGGATTTCATCTTGGAGCATCGCATTTATTTTTCATTTTCGTCGCAAGAAGTCGACATTAGTGTAATTTTTTGTCGTTGGCCATCGGGTTTGGCTTTCTTTTTCTAATTCCCTCGTATTTCACGCAGGATTTGAGCGTTTCATTCTTTTTCAACGCGATTCAGTAAACATGCCTCCTCTCGGGTCATTTCTTCTCGCGTGACGCCTAAACGACAAAGGCTGTAGAAAAAAATTAATTTCACAGTTCTCCATCGCTGGAGAAGTTTGAAATTTTTTCTCCATTCTTAGCTTTTCGCTGGGTTCGAATCGCGGCGGATTATTCTATCTTCGGTTTGTTTTTTCTTATTCCAATTCTCTTTTGCGAACTGACGTTTTTCTGTTTTCAGCAACGTGCAAAGAGACAAAATAGCGTAAATTTTTTTTTGAAATTTGACTTTTTTCTATGGCACATTCTTTTGTGGTTACAAAAAAATTCATTTAATTTAGCTGGAAGCTGTTTTTCCGCGTGTATCTTTTTTTTTCATCCCGAATAATGGGACGTATACCAAACATATTATAACTTCTCTACACAATCTTAAACAAATGAAAAACTCATTTTTTTCTTTCTCCCGGTTTCGTTGCTTTTGGTTAAATAAAAATTTGTCTCGTCAGCATCTTTGTTACGAAATATTTTACGCTCGTTACCACGCTTCTATCACGGTTTTGGGCTTTGGGTGAGTAATTTTTTGCCTTCTCTTTTTACCTTTTTTTTTCTTTCTTATTGTCGTCTCATAAAATGAAATTTCAACCGCTTAAAAATACGGCGACGAAAGAATTCCCAAGTGGGTATTTTTTTAGTAGTAAATTGATTTTCAACTTGCCGCTCTCCTACGCCCCCTTCGATCTCAAACGTACGACAAATATTTACCAAATACATTTTTTCAACGTCTTTTTTTTTTTTTCAAGACAGATTTAAAAAAAAGAAGAAATAAATTGAAAATATGTATATTCAATTTTTTCATCATTTCCTTCGCTTGTGTGTCCCTTCCCCCTAATATATTCATGATAAATATCATTCCAGATCACTGTCTCCCTCCTAAATATTGCGTTCGACGAAAATCTTGTTAAATGGGTTCTAATAATGTAAACACATGATTCCTCATCCACCCCTCGTTTCTTCATCCATATTCTCGGCACGTATGGAAGGTTGATTTTTTGACGAATTTCGTCAATTTAAAGGGCGTCAGAAAAAATTAATTTTTTTATTTACGCTTAAAATTTCGAAGCCAGGAAAAAGTAGGAAAAGATGGTGAAAGAAAACAGGTCATGTTAAGAGAATAGAGGTGGAGGGAGTTGGAAATTGCGCATATTTTCTGAAAAATTAAGATATCTCTTTTCTCTCTCCTCCTCTTTACTTCTTTTTATGGATAACATTTTCTGTCGATTTCTCTGCGGTTAGTTAGTATACGTATCCCTTTATTTAAATTTAAAAAAAAAATTTTAAAAAAGTTTTCGTGTTCTCTTCCTTTATTTTTTTTTTCTGTGTGATATTTTCTCGAGTATTGTTTTGTGAAGAGTGCATGGTAATGGCAAAGTGCTTGGACCATATTACGAGTGCTTGGAGGAAAATTATGATATGTTTTTCTAAAGCCGGTATAATGTCAGCTATTGGCTTAGGAATCGATAGCATGGCATTGAAGGAAAAACACTTGTTTTTAATTGAATGGCCCAACGTAACAACCATGCTAACTAACATGGTGCTCCCATGCGCATTTGAAGTTACATGGTCTACTCGTACACCCCTCGACTATTAAAACCCTCAGTTTCTGGGCCCTTTGGTGGTTACCTTGAACCCTCTCCGCAGCCGACCCCATAAGTCTGTTCCAGTACCAACCTCTTCCCCTTAGAGTTAATTTTTTGTTTTTTGCTTTTGTTTTTTACGCTTCCTACAAAAAGAAACATTTGTACCCGTTAAGTATACTACACATATGAAGCCCAAATTTGTCCCTCGCCATCATTTGGACGCTCGGGCACCTGTCCGGGGGCACGCAAATACTGTTGAAAAAAACAATAATAATTAATTACTCTTTTCAGAATACTACTCATAAATGCACTGTGTGCATCAGATTTATAGAGTGTATAACTGTAGAGTTTTGAAGGTATCCGTATGTTGTAAACACCGGATTTACGAGTATAATTATTTATAAATTTGTACATCGATGTTTTCTTTTCCTTCGACAAAATTTCTTTTATATAAGGTGTCGCAGTTGGTAATTTTTGTTTACACCGTTGACCGTTCTCATCCATCTAAATAAATGATTTCCACGATTCCTATTACCGAAATAATAAAATAAAATAAGTACGATAGTATAATTAAGAGAAAAAAAAAACATCACTATCGTTGCACTGTGTACGATAGTACCCATACCTACTACTTTTACTTCGTACTTTGTCACCTGCAAATACGAGTACACGAAAAACTTTATACTCTCTCACGAGTAGCGAAATAAAATTAAAGATACCATCGAATGAATGGTAATTATAACCTTAATGGCATCGTGCGATGTAACATATAACTTGTTTTGATATTCGAGTAAATGAGACAAGACCACGATCGTCGCTTAGTCGATGTAGAAAAACACCTGAAGGATTTTCTTGGATACGTTTTAAAAGGATTTGCTGAGAAAACGCACTCGAGTGTTATAGAATTGCTCAAGTGGTAGAGAAAACACGTAATTGAAAGGAAACGAACGAATTACTTTTCTTTAATCAACTGGGGTTAGGTTATACGCTATGTTCACCTTTCGCAGCCCTCTCCTCTCTTCGACAGCCCTTTCACCTCTGTATTTGGTAGTTTACTCGAATGTCTTTTTCGATTTTGTCGTAGATTAGTCTGCAGTCTGCACTGAGGTGCCCTTCCAACGGTTTCTAATTTCCTTTTGCAAAATACCACATTTACGTTGGTACCTATAATTTTTTTTGTTTCGCTGCATTTCGTGTAACAACAAAAATCGTTTTTGTTTGCTTTGTTTGGTCTTTTTGCTTATTTTTCCCGAGTTCCCTTCATTTGCTTAGAGAAATAATTATATTGTAATGTTTAGTAACTGCTACCTACTTGAAACGCTGGCATTTTAATTAATTTAGTGGCTTTATTTCTCCGAAAGTAGAAGAGGTAAATACAGTATAGTTCAGATCAAACCATTAGTGAAAATTAATAAAATAGTAAACTTTTATCAACTTGATTATGAAGTAGAGTAGCGGTAAAATGTATTTTCTTTGTGACGTACGAGATACATTTCTACACGTATGAGATACTCTCGTAATAATCATAACTATTAACTAATATAAAATTCCTAAAGGAATTCCTACTTCTGGTCTGATACTTATCTTCTTTCGATGTGTTACCATCTTTATTTTCAGTTTCACGGTAGTAAATTTGAAAATTTGCCCAAAATTTAAATCGATTCTCGATATCGAGAATGTCAGCAAAATATGAATGATGCGTCCGTCGTTATCAGTCGTCATCGAACTGTTCTTATCGATAATCTCTCGAATAATTTTTCTTGCAGGTTCGTTAATCGTTTTCAATTTTTTTATTCTCATTTCTGTATTATCGTAGGTATAGTTATTTTTAAAGCATTTATATCATCGCGTAAGAAGTTGATCATATTAAGTCATTAACGATCGCGATGTAACATAATTATGATTAACTGAAACTTCCGAATGAGAGTAGACCTCCGAGATTTCTTTTCCATAATTATACTTGTCGATGCTATGTAGAGTGTGAATAATACGAATCTGGTAAAAATCAATTTTTACCAAAAATCGCCCCACTTCACTTTCTTCGCTCTCCAATAAAAGTTGAGTTTCCTACTTTATAGATCCAGAATTCTCTGCAACCTGTCACATATAACGCACGCGTGTTGCATAATGTAGCATAACCAATTCAAGCCGAGTATAGCATTATTTCCAGGTCTATTGATAAAGCTTATTTTTGCAACTTGTATCGCTGAAATGAGAACGGGAGAAGGAAACGGGGTCTGGTGCGGTGGACGACCCCAGGTTGTCCTAACAATAAGGGTACAGTCAAAGAATTTGTTGGTTTTTAGAAGGGCAATATTTTCGTGTACTAAAATCGCAAACGCTGAACGACGCGACGGCACCTGTACGCGACTACGCGACTGCACGACGTTAATGGCCTTTTTATACAAACGTAAATTGGGCAGAGGAAAGGAAGAGACGAATCACACAGACACGAGCACACACAAACGTAACATAACAAATATCAACATTACACTGTAATGTACGTACGTGGAAAGCGCCTAAACATAATTATGCGTGATAATGATTATTTACATAGTTGCTTCGGGACATCGCATCGTGTTTTAATTACATCACGCTCGCTCATCGTTTTCTTCGCGACAAGCGAGCGTAAATTTATTCTTACCCTTCGTCCGTCCCCCCCCCACCCCACCAATTACCCGTGGGTTGGAGGCATTGGGGTTTCTCTCTCGTGTACGAAGTGTTTTAATTTACAAAAGACGAACTTTAAAGACGTAAACGAGCAAGCATGCATATGTGCGAATGAATAGGTATATAGCTAGCTAGATGAGTGGCAACAGATGACTGTGGTGATTGAGGGAAGGAAAAGTTGGGGCACTCGGGCATTATGAGTGTGCGTTTGTACGCGCGCGCGTATAGAGATTTAGGGGTAGACGCGACTGTGCAGAGTGCAGACCTTGTACAAACATTAATTTGCACATTGCGTGGCAAAGCGAAGGAAAACAATAATAAACCATTTACACTCGCTTAGGTACATCACCTTTATTTTTTTTATTTTTTTTTTTTTGGGTAGGATAGGGGCGGCGGGTTGGAAGACGGTTGAAGGCATTTTCTTTCTTTCTCGTCTTCTCGCGAAAGGCTGCTGCCTGCTGCGGTGCCTTTACGCTGTCGTAATCGCTGTTTTTGCCTGGGTGGAATGCGGGTGGCAGGTAAATTTTATTTTTGGCCCAGCTGCATTGTTTCAGCCGGTATACAGTCGTGATGTAGATAAATTATACACATGCACGCGCATCACGAAGACTGTAGGTGACCGCAAAGTTATAAGCCTTATATAATTTGTGCTTTGTTGCCTTATCTGAACTCGGGCGAATGATTGCATTTTGGAGGGCTTTGTGGAATTTTGAAAAAGGGTCATTTCAGTTGCGGCTCGAGTCTTGTAAAACTAATTTTTGTGAGCCGCTGGTACGTGTATAAAGTGTTTGAATGGCTCAAGTGGTAGGAGAACCGTTTGTTAATTCTCAGAGTTGAAATACTCGTGAGACTGACGACCGAGTTTCCATTAAAAATTGGTTGATTTTTGACCGAGAATTACAATTTAGTGGTTTACAATAATGTCTTCGACAAAAATAAACTGTGAGAAGCAGAATTGTTTTGTACTGTAATAATCTGCTACTCGGTACTCTTATACACGCTCCCGCTTCGACTGCGAAATGACTTAATTGTATTTTCCTGCACTCGTGAGAATTTTGTTTTTAAATAAAGCACCTCGGAATATCAGACTAATAATTCTCTTAAACTTTTTCCAAGTGCTTATTTTTATCGTTGATAGTTCACCTTCTCATTTCCCTTAGACTTGTTCAAATTTCTGCGAATAAAGAACAAATCATGAAATCACCTAGGAAGATTAACTTTTTTTGTTAATATGTATATGCTATCAGCATCACATAATGTCGAATTTCTTTCGTGCCATTATCGCGACTGTGGTTTGTGAAATGAATAAAAGTATAATTATGTCTGAAATCGGAATGGTTACATTATAGATATCAAGTGTTCGAAAACAATTTTTTTTACTCTGGAGTCTGTACTGTGGATGAAATATTCGCCCATGTGTGTACTCGAGGATAATAATTTTAATTTATTACGTACGGAAAATACCACCATATCACCTTATTTTCGGGTTGGAAAACCGCAAATTATCAGAAGCGAGATTTTTTGTTTTCCGCACCTGTATATTTGTGTTTGCCGTTGATTAATTCGTTTATCATGATAATTTGCGGTTTTCCAACTCGAAAATAGGCAGTTTTCGTTCGTGATAAATTAAAATAGTATATACACGATTAGTTTGAAAAGTAATCGCGATTACTTACCACACCAATCGTGTAATATCTACTATATTTGTGACTTACGTGGGTGGAAGACCGTTCTGTTTCTCCTCGTAACAACCGATTTTTATAATATTTTATCAATTCACCCTCGTCTGAACGCCTCAGATTTAATAGCCCTTGATTGGCTGGTTAAAGAAGTTCCTTGGGTGGAGCAATTACTCCGTCCAAATAAAGCGGGATTTTTTTGGCTCTACCCTCTATACAGCTTTGCTTATTCTGAAAAGTTCCGACTAATAGTAGGAAATTTCTTCGTATCGGTCGTTCTGTACGTGAAGTTTTCATTCTTTGTGGTGGTACAAAAACTTATTGAAAATTTTCTCCTTTCTTATTTGTAGATGCGCGGGTAAACCATCATTTTTGAAATTCAGATACGCTGCGCTGCTGATCTAATCATTTCGCGCGAAAGTTTTTAATTTACTTTTTCGAAGTTTGAGGAGCGAAATGCATATTCTTCTTTTTCTGTTTTAATGTATATAGATATAACGTTGAGAATGGTCGAAAAGCATTCGCTCAAGTTTTGAGGCTGAAGAATTTGCGAAATATACCTGCACATCCTCTTCGTCCGTTCGAAAAGAGTTATTTTCACGTTCATCAATTCCTTTTTTTTTCCTTCTATTATATAATTCCTCTACTCCGAGTCAAATAAAATTTCCATAATTTATGAGTTAAGGGAAGGGGATATTTGAGAGGAAAGATTATTTCTCGTACCTTAAACGCTTTTCGTTTTTCCAAGTTTTTCGTCAGCAAGAAGTTTTGCGACGAAGAAACTTTGTCAGAAAGATATATTCTGCCGATTAAACGCAATCTTATGCCATTTTTATACGTTTTAAGCCTTTTCTTGTTATTTCGCCTTTTCTTATACAACAATCCTTAATGAAGAAGAAAATTCTGCGGCGCAAGCTGGGTGTGTTAACGATTTCTTTGGTAATGAAGAAAATGTGAGCGAACGATACTGTATATGGGCTGCAGACTGCAGGGGAAGGTGTGTGAGGCAAACGAATAGGTCTGAAGTTTTGTAAGAGTTCTTTCATCGAAAATCGGTTCTTTTTTGCTCTTACCCTTTTCTTCACAAGCGCTCGACAAATTCTTAATTTTTCATAAACGCATACGTGTACAGTATATATAGGTATATATTGGATAGGCTCGAAGAAAGTACGAAAAAAGTTGGTTACAGAAAAAAGTTTGAATGACGTGAAAATGTTCTCTTTAGAAAAATGAAGTTACAAGAATTCGAGTCACAGATTTTTCACCTTCTTCTTCACCCTTTTTCATTCCGATGATGCTGTCGAAAAATCTGGAAATTTCATCCGAGATATTCGTTTGTACTTTCTTTCTCCATTTGGAAAGTATTTCTATTTGAAAATGAAGAAGAAAAAAAAAGAAGAAAAATATGGAATGTTATAGTCGCATAGAATTCCTCGACAAATGGCGAATTTTTTTTTCTTTACAATCTTTTTCACCTACTTTGTTCATTCGGAATCACGAAAAAATTTGTGTCGATTTTATTCTTTGCTCCTTTTTTTGCCGTTCATTCATCCGAAGTACCTGTACTTTTATGAACTTTTTACGCCGAATTAATAATTCAAAAAAAAAAAAAAGGGCTATATCGTCGTAGAAAAGGGTGGAAAAAATGGCGAGAAAAGAAGTGGTCAAATGACAGAAAAAAGTTTTTCTACTCTTACTTCTTTTGGTATTCATTTTGGCCAGTGGAGCGTGAAATAAAAATGTGAGGTACCTACTAAAATAAAAAGGGAGGTAACCACTGCTCACTTTGTAGAAGGTTTTCGACAAGATTTTCGCTCAGGTTAGTAAGTCGTGACTAGTGACCGTGTGCACGCTGTCAACTCCTGTGAATTCATATAATGTTACCCTCGAGAAATTTCTTCATTTTTATCGTCGTGTGACTCGTGCCAAATGTCAAGAGTGAGTGTCAATATCGTGGTATTTCCTATTAGGATGATGAACTCGGAGTACTGACATGACATCCACGTGCGCTGTCTTTTCTAGTATGTGCTATATTTTGCCAAGGAGCATACGCTAATCCGGGTTTGTTGCCAGCGCAATATGTGTACTATTAAAATAGAGGTGAGAAGTGACTCTTGGAGGTTGTCCTTTAATCCTGTTGAACCAATTTCTAAACCGGAGCTGAAAGTTTGCTACAAGCTGTAGGTAGAAGAAATTGTAACGCCAAAAACGTGTTCATATTATTATAAGAATGTGAAGATTCAGCACTCTTAACCCCTTCCCCTCCCTCCGCTACCCGTTGGGAATGAAAGTGAAATGTTAACCCGTCCAACTGACTGGGACTGAGCTGAGCCACATAGAATAAAGCTGCTTAACTCGAATTAATCGAATGAAATTGTGGCCTCACGGCTGGTACCATTGCCAACCTATTAAATTACTAAAGATTCGATCAATTCACTTTTCCTACACCTCCGCCGCTGCCACTACCACCCGCACCCTTCCTCATTTATATTTCTCATTTTTACTCTCGATTAAGTTATATCGGCTGTGTTGTGCAAGAAGGGTCAAACTGTTTTTGCTCCCTGCTTTAGGTATATGTATAATAAGTATACGAGATTGCAAGGTACATATTATCATAATATTTTTGTTGATATTTTTGTTTTTGTTTTTTAATGGTAAGTATAGGAGGTACCTAAATGGTGTAAGAATGCAACGAAATAACAAAAATCACCCAGTACCTTTTCAGTAGGTTTTTGGGGAATAATGCTTCGAGTTTTAGAACTACCTCTTGAAAATTCAGTTTGGCCCTTATTACGTCTTCAACGCAGTCGATGTACTAAATTTAAATTATTCTGATGGAATATCGATTAATTCGAGTCCGCAGAATGCGAAAAGGCTGTGGAATAATATGAGAGCTAACTTTTCATTCAGTTTTGCCTATGCAGAATCTATAAACAAGGATTCGCGAATGAGCTATTATGCAATGATTTGGCTATTATTTCGAGAACGAAAAACGAATCGGATTCGACTAATTGTGAGAGACCAGCGCATTAAAATTTATCATCTTTGGACGATTATCGAAATTGGATAGGTAATTACTTTCGCTTTAGAAATTGCGGACTTGGTTGATTGCGGCGAACATTATAATATTTGGTTGGATGGGCGTGTACGCATTAGTATCTGCCATTTTTACGCACATTATAATACCATTTATAGTGAGCAACGGTAGACAGATTCATTTGCCGACCGTAATCATACGAGGAACCTGTATTTTGGTCCATCATTGAACCGATTGGCTCCATTTTTTCGCACGGATCGAATTCATTATAGATGCGTTGCCCGATTATTTGAAAAGCATTTGTAGTGAAAAACCGCTATTCTCCCTGCTAAATATATTGAAACTTTTTTGTGTGAAGCTAAAGTTATATACGTAGCCTGACATATACATATAGCTTTTACCCAATATAATAGCCGTTGCTATATAATACTCGTATAATTACGAGTATATAACGAACAACGTTTTTATTTTTGGTTGCAGAGTCGCAGAATCGCAGACAAAAAGTGGCTTTCAATGGGAGAAATATTTTGGTAAGTTGAGAACTGTAATTATTTTTAATCGATATAACTTAGGTACTAGGATAATTATATTTGAAGAGATACGCAATGCGTAAAGGGATATAGGTGGCCAAAAAATAATTTTACATACGAACAGAAGAAATAGTTTTCATTTCTCATTGGTATTTTTAGAACGCACGAAAATTGAGTTTAAGAGGAGTAATATACATTTTGAATCGAATTCCTATCCCCATTTATAATGTGGTGTTGTAAAAGGGATCCGAGAGTAAAAATTAAGAGGAGAGGGATCAAAATTGTTTTTAGTTTGGTGTTAAATTATGTTTTTTCGTACGCAGAGTAAGATTTTGCCACCCACTATACCGCATGTTCAAACTTTCTTGGGCACAAATTTGTAAATTTTAATATTGCTACGACTAAGTTTTACAAAATTAGAGGTTACTCTCCCGTGCTCGCGATTCAGTATGCGGCGGAGACCGCAAATGTGCTAAATTGAGAACATCAACTCCGTTATACTGATATTTCTGTAGGAGGGACATTGTTTAACCGATCACCATAAAGGCCGTTATACCTACCGTGTGCGACCGAGCGATTCGAAGAACCAATTCGAGATCGCAAAAGACATTTCTACTCGATACGATTAGCGAAATTACCCAATTTTACAGCCGACTGTACTGAAGCGAAGTCAAAGAAAAAATTTTAACGGCAATTTCCTGCGAGCCCAATTATACGCTTCGAAATCGACTTGCGAAAATGCCCTTCTATAGCTGCGACCTTTTGGAAATCGTCGAAAGGATTTAATTTGAAAAATTTTATTATCCTAGTTTGGGCAACAAGATACACGAATTTTCAAGCTTTTCGCTGCGAGTGCGTGTCTCGCCTTGCTTTTAATATTGTGTTAACAATATTTTGTATTATCGCTTTTGCTCTTATGAGGAATATAAGAAAAGCCGGGTATTTTTCCTTTTGAACATATTTTTAACTCTCGCAGCTCTTCTTGTAAAAATACTCAATTTGTTTCCTATTTCGTGAGGCAATATTTTGGTAGAACTTATATGTACTCGTATATGAGCTTTAAAACTTCACGATATTAGCGAGCACTTCGGGAGTAAGTTCCCCATTGTATGCAGTCATTGTTACTTATAAATTAGTCACGATTAAAATCAATCGCGATAGTATAATATGATGACTAAAATATGAGACCATCAGTCATGATTAAAAAATGAATAGGTAGGTAATGATTGATAACTAACTAAATGACTGCACTGAGAAATACATCATTTACATACCCATCAATTTTATATTTTACTTCATCTTTTAATTTTACGAACATTTTATGTCCGGCCGTAAATAAATTATTTTGCCTGTAAATTCCTAGCTCTGGTCTTTTCAGAGCAAAAAAGTACAAAAAAAAATTATTCATCAATCGTGATTAAATTATTCATAATTAATTCATCGATCCGTAATTTATAATTTAATCAATTAGTAATAAATCGCAATCGCTATTATTATAATTTATTTGGTCGTTGATAGTTTTAGTCACGATTGATTTGGATTCTGATTTTATCATTAATTTACTCGTGATTTAGTCGTGCCCCACACTGCTGTAAAGTACGAACTTTATTTTTCACATACCATTAATTCGATCTTCTCTAATTTGAGAGAAATAAGTTGTGCAAGATTTACTGCAAATGCTCAGAATATTGATGGAAGGTACTTTTTACTACATATCTTAGATAAAAATATTTTAATTTTCGTACAGTAGGTATATACGCGTATATTTGTGTAGTTTCCTTCATACCCATAAATCTCGATTCGTTTCTGTGTCCCTGCCCCAAATTACTCATGCTAGGCCTGGTGAAAATCATTACGGAAATGTTTTTCAGTGTAGATCATTTTCGGTTTGTTGGTACTCGTAACTTGGTACTCGTATATACTAGTAAAAGCATTAATCCTATTAATTAACGGAACGTGTCTGCGAATTTGTGCTCTTAAATAAAGTTTAGTTTGGCATTCGATATCCTCTTCGCACGAAATTCAACAGTTGTGAAATTTCGCATTCGAACTATTCGACCTGTGTCCTGTGTCCTTTGGCCAGCCCTCGCTCTTTCGTGATCTCGTCGCTAATTTGCGGCCGAGGAGCTGAGCGTATCAAAAATTGGTATACTTAGCCGATTTCGGTGTCCATTAATGGGGCATCGCATCGCATCGCATCGGTGAAAAGGTATGGAGGACTGGATAAGCGACTTAATGCATCGACACGGAATGACCAGCCGAAAAGGGTTTTATTTTATGGGAGCGAGGGGTGCAAAGTTGGGGGTACCCGCAACAACGTGTCAAGGCAACCCTTTTACACGAGAGCACAGAATTAACCGAGTGACAACTCGTTACGACCAACAGGGTAACAGCATATAGAACACCTTCAACGTCTCCAATCGTCCCTTCTCTCCGCTATTATTTCTACCCTTTCGCCCGATCACCAACCCCCTAACGCACACCCTACCGAAGCAAACGTTTTATTATTAATTGAAAATATGATATCTCATGTTGTGTCTCGTCGTCGTCTTCGTCGTCATCATTATTCTTCTTCTTCTTCTTCTTCTTCTTCTTCTTTTTCCTTGAAACAACCCTTCAGTCGAAAATTTTGGCTACCAAAGCGTAATTTGGTCGATCAAGTGGAAGACAGTTGGTGAGAAAGTTGATGGTTTTCTGCTGGCCGTTTCTCTCGTCAGTGATCGGTCGTCCATTTTTTTTATCTCTCTCCTATCGCCTATAATTAGACAGCTTTTAATGCGATTCTAATGTATTTACGCGTCACTTATACCCCTCCCCTGCAGTCGTTGGTGTGAGAGGGTCGAGAATAGGTGCGAAACCGCGGAGCATCGAGAGAATGCGGGCATCAGCATTCGCGAATCAAATAATTTTTGGCCCCTGTCAAACCACGATCCTATATTATGGTGTCTGAAAGGAAATTTGTCGACGAATTAGAAGCGCTTATGTCCTTTTTCGACGTAGAAGCTTTTATGTTGGCTTGTATCTTACTTCTTCTCCCGCCTCTGCTGTATGGAAGGTTTCTTTTCACATTTTCTTTTGCGGCTTTCTGCGATCTCCTCGGAGGGCTGTCGATTCGGTTAAGAAAACTAATTCGGCAAAGTGGTTTCTAAATGCGTCGTGTGACATTTCTCAGGCTCCTTAGCAATTTTCGTCGGTGAAGTATTGTTGGGAGATTTTTTTTCATACTTGCTGCTGGTTTTATGTATATCGATTGCCAAGTGCCATAAGGAGGAGTACTCGTGCGGCCGACGAACAGCGATGATCCATTTTCGAATTGAGTTCGAGGTCGAATTCGAATTTGGTGCGATTTTAATTGTTTGTCGACGTCAATCAAAGTTGAATTCGCAGGTTTCCTTTTGGCCTGATTCGTTCGCATAAACTACATTTTAAACGCGTATTGGGACGATGGGATGTGCGGTTTATGTTTTATTACCAATAGTTACTTTCTTCTCGTATATAATTATGTATTGTCGGTTCTTCTTTTTGTTGCGCGATATCTGCGGTGTAGGACATGAAGAGGCACAGTTCAACTATATAGTCTTAATCAAAATGGTATTTTGAATGTGTTGTACTATCATTTAGGGTGTTCTGATTCTAAAATTGTGGCCCAAGTATGTGTGTTATAGCTGATGTAAAGAGTTTTGATCCACTTTTATTTTTAAAATTTTCTGCGATATTTCGCAGTAAGTACCTAAAACCAAGAGTATCGCTACAAAATTTATAGATTTAAATTATAATTTTCATATAGCTGGTATTGGTGGACTAAGTATATTCTATTTTTTTATATTTTTTTGTTCGTTTGTGAATTATTGCATTTGAATATAGAAAATGCAAAAGGGCATAATATAGAGCTTCGAGCATATACACCTGTTGCAATTCATTTTCAGCATATCGGGAAACATGTCGCTGGCCCAAGTGATAAACTAGCTAAGTCTCAAAAAATCATCACCCATTATTTTATCTCATTTAGCATCATCAGGCCCGAAAACATCATTCGAGTTTTATAAAAGATGATAATTTTTTTTTTTTTGGGGGGGGGGACTTGGCTGGTTTACGACTTGGGCCGGCGCTATTGAGGGTCGAGTTCAATAGTAGATCTAGTCTCTTATTCTTCATTTACCACATTTTGCCCTCACTCGAGCAGAAAATGTAACTTGTGTTTAGGTTCTAGCTACAGTATCAAAAGGAATAGGTACAATATATGTATCTGGAGCTAAGTACGCGAGTATTATCATTATTATGATATCGCATTTGAAAGATTGACAGGTTGATTTGTTTTATCATGCACCATAAGGACTCGACGCTGCAGATGTGTGTGATACTTAAAATAAACACTAAACGTGTTGATAATAGTATGGATATGGATGAAATACAATTTTAACGCATTATTTTTAATTATCGCTCTATAACAAAATTTGAAGAGTAGAGTAGGCTGTATGCACGCTGTAGTCTGTACAGTAATATTGTAAGACCGTATCAGCGTGATTTTTTTTAACGACAGTGCGTCCGGCAATGTACGAGTTACGAGTAACATCTTCCATCGGTGGGTTGCGAAGACGAGGAACTGAATTCGTTTCGCTTCAGCGCTTTTCGAATTTTCTACTCGTCTGCGGTAATGTTTAGTTGTCAAAAATCAGCGTGCTCACATTTTTCTACACTATTTCTTTTCGTATAAAGCGATGAAGTGAAAAATTTATTTGGGCTCTCTTCCTTTACAAGAAGGTAGCTATGTGCGGCCAAAGGACGACCAAAAAAAGAACGGGTGAAGGAGAAAAAAAAAAAAAGCAAACAAATCAGAACGACCAAAAACAAAGACAAAAAAAAACACGGAGCGATAGGTGGAGGGGAAAATATTTTCCTCGGCATTCGAGAAGTGCTAAGTTAGTTTTTCTCACCCCTCTGCGCACCCTCGTGCATCGAGAAAAGCTTTCGTATGTGACATTTCATTACTCTGCCTTCGGTTCGAAGATTATCTTTTCAAAAGTTCAACTCAAAACACCTTTTTTTTTTTCATCTCCGCTCGCCACCCTCAGCCTTCGGTATATTATATATCGTCGATATAGATTCTGAATTTCGGGGGCAGAACGTGAAAACCTATTTCACGAGTTCGAACTTTTTCTGTCTCGCTACCCCCGCCCCGTTTCTTCCTCTTCGGTGGCACTCGAAAATTCTACACCGCCGTCATTCGCTCTCGTTAAAATTTATTACGCACCCTTTAAATGCCTCGTCCGCGTACAAATGGAGTCAATCGTTGAGGCGTGTTGTTGTCAAATTAGACTTGAAAAAAGAAAGAAAACTGTCCCACAGGAACGATGCGGATTCAGAAAAATAGGCAATTTTATCGCTATAATAACATTCTTTTCGTTATTGGTGTCTATCGAATGAAAGATAATTCACAAAAAATTCTCGATATTCGTTCTAGTATTACATTCAAATTCAGCCTGGAGTGTAAGAAAAATATATACGTATAATTTATATAGATAATTAAGTCGACGATGAATGCTTTATTTAATCTTTTCCAGTATACTGAAAGTCGAAATGATGGAAGTGTTTGTCGGTATGCTACAAAAGCACGAAAAAGAATTATGTTTGAAGCAAATTTAGTATGAAATTTACAATTACTTCATATTTCCTACGGTGGGTATCCCGTAGTAGTTTTTCTCTAAATGACGAATGACCGTAATATTGGGGATGGAAGTATTTTACTATGCTCCTATAAAATAATAAAGGTTGTATCGTGTGGCAAAGAGTTGAAATTTTAAAGAAACATTGGCTATTTGTTGTAGTACAAGGGGAAATAAATGCGACTGTCTTTCCGAAGATCTCACTGAGCTTATTAGTCTCCATATGTCTCGGATGAAAGAATTAATAACGTTCATTTTCTCATTCGGACGATGGCAGTTGTGTGGTAAAATCATCCAAAAATGTTTGCAATATGTAAACATTTAGAACGATGTAAATCACTTCGTTATAGTATCCCAAATTATACTTATTGAAAAATAATAAAATATCTAACGGTGGTATTATACTCGTATTATGTACATGTAAGTACAAATTTCTTATAGTGATGGAAAACACTTGAAATTCAGTCAAATTTGAATTATAAATATAGGTAGTCGAAAATAATTTTTAGGTATTTGAACGATTCTATTGAAATACGCTGGAAAAATTTTTTCTTTCTTTTTTGAAAGTATATTTATCAATATATTTTTATAAGCAATAATAACCCCTTCAATTGGACTCAGTCTTGAAACATGCTATGTGACAGGTGACACCAGACGTTAATAAGAATCCAACAAAAAAAAAGTACAATTTGAATTAACGAATAAAAGATAATATTTTATGTATTGCATAGAAATCTGATACATCTGTTGGGCGGTTGTCATTATTTTTGGTAACTTCGAGTAGTCGTACAATGTCTCTGTCTCTGAGTCGTGAAGACTGAAGAAACGCATTGTAGTGGTAGAGACCTATAGCTCAATCTCTATAAGCTCAACGTGAACACTTCTCTCGTAATGTGCGAGTAGGTATACTCGTATGTGCAAGAAATTCATTTTTTCGCGCAAAATACTTTTAGGGTGCATTTGAGAAGGTTAGCTCAACATGAATATGCGCAGGCGCTTGCTTCGCGTTGTTTTTTCTGACGAATTAAAACAGTTTTTTGTTGTTTTTCAAGAATTATATAGTTCATCCTTTGCATTCGACACGTTTCAGAATCTGGCTTTCTCCATTCATTTTCCAATCCTCGATTGAATTATACAGATTTCCGCGGCCTCATTAAATTCTCTCTGTTGTTGACTAGATATGTAGTATTATTAGCTGCGAAAAAATGAACGCCCTCAAGCCATTCGTTCGAAGCAGAAAATAGTTAAATGTCTCCGAGAATCGCTTCGAAAACAATTATTGAGATCGAAGGAAAAAGTCGCGCTGGTTGTAGCGCCGCCGCGCCGTGCCTTTCTTTCTGCTACGGTCGAAGGCTTAAGCAAAATACACGTAATGTGACATCGGTCCATTAATTTGAGCCGTCGTTAAAATTCTGGTGTATTTACATTCTCATCGACACATCTCGACCTTATTTTCTCTCGATTCCACGCAGCCGCCCCCCGCTGAATCGTAAAAACGATTTATCGTGGACTTTATGGGACCCTGCTACACGTAAAAGCTTCCTTTGATAATCAATTTTTCAGCTCTCCGTGACAGACGTACGTTGTGTGTGTAGCTATGTGGCGGTGGGGCTATATAGGGGCTCGTCGAAAGTGCGATCATAAATAGAACCTCGTGCAGTACTTTATTGTAGGCATATATAAATGTATGACATTTTGTATTGTACTGCCGTTTGTGGCGAGGTAAGCCTTTTTCATTGTTGACAAATAGCGAAAAGGACGAGTTGTGTTAATAAACACGTGAATTGTGCGAGAGGGACTTGAAAAGGAGGACGAATGGCGGATGCGGTCTTGAATTCCCCCGTCTGCGTGCGTTTTGCTTTGGCAAAGTGGAAAATTGTCGCAAACGCCGCAAGACGATGAAAAAATAATCTACACGACGGTAATAATGAACTTTATACACTTTTTTTCATTCTCTCTAATGTATCCTTTAAAGCAACCCCGCACTCGACTTGGAATGCTGGCCTCTGCAACTGCCGTCACGTTTAGAAATACTACTGGCAAAGTGAGGAGCAAAAAGTGTACAGCAGTTTATTATAGGTACATACCTTACCCATGTAACGGAATAAAAGTAAACCGATGAACTTTTATTATTTTTTTGAGGCTGAGGGGAGAAGCTTTCGACGAAAAGTTTCTTTTTTCGTTCTTTTTCTTTTTTCTTAGCCAAGTTCAACGTTTCTCTAATAAATAATGCCGAATGAAATTACTTTGGAGCGCGATAGAGAACGTATAGAAGAGTGCGTTGCCAAATGAAAAAAAAAAAAGAAACGGAAACCGTTGCCGAGGAAGTCAGCCTCCGAAAAATATACTTAGCTAACTACGAAAATAGAAAAACTTTTTTCGAAAGTGAGGATACTTCAATATAGGTAAAGTGAGCCCCCTAGGGGTTGTGTAGAGAGAGAAGCTGCCGTTATGATGTGATGATGGCCGAGTAAAATGTTTCGCGTTGGTATAAGCTGCATCCAACAAGTTTTCGAATCATTTTTTTCGCTCGTGGCAAAATTACGTTTTTAAAATTGCGTCGATCGAGTTTGAAGTTTTTAAAACATTTTTTATTGCTCCTGACCTGATGTGCCAGCGTCAAGAACGGAATGGCCCTGTCCCTGGTCTGTTTATATCCGAGTCCTTCTTTTCTTTCGGTCTTTTGCTGCTGATGTATATATCTACAATTGGGATCCATCCTATTGTTGGCCAATAAATTCGAAGCAATAGTGGATTGTGTGTATTTCGAGTTGAGCGAGAAACGAGTGAACAAGTAAATGAGCAACATCGCAGTTTAACTTCGTAACTTCATTTTTATTGTCGCGCATTTAGAAAATCAAATAGGTACAATATTTATAATAAAATTGGAGCACGTTGCTACAAAACCGAGATCTGGATCAGAGGATCTTAACCTGTTCGATTGTATGTCCTTATACTCGATGATCTGATTCATAAATTGACTTGGATACAAGATACGTACTTGATTTGACTTTTGATTCGGGACTTTGGATAATTGTTTATTGATCCTCGAGCTCTGATTGAGCTGCTGTTATTCACCGAAGAGAAATGACGAAATCCCAAATATTTATAGTAAAAATATTGTACTAGAACCAATGAGAAGCATTTACAAAATGCAGCTCTCTGATTGGCTGAGAAGGATACTTAAATTCAAATACACAATATAATGAGGAGGTACAAAAAAATCGAGTGAAAAACGATCCCAATGAGAGGTGAGAAGTTCGAATACGAGCATGGATGAAGTCCAGGCAAAAGTGGATCCGATGAATGTGTAAGTATCGCTATCTGATTAAAGTTATTAGGTATATGTGCAACCATTTCTTCTTTCGACTTCTGTCGTCTACCGACACCTATAAATATTTTTAAGTCACCGATTTATTGTCCCTTCAAAAGTCAAAAAGCGTAGAACTCTTATTATTGAAAATTTTGGACTTGCCACAATTCGTATTCAAGCTGAGGAGTGAGGATGTTCCTTATACATATACTCGTGGTTTTTATTTAAACTCGGCTTCATTCTCAAAAATTAGGCCGATTAAAACGAGATCTGTATTATAATGAATTATTGATTTTTCCCTTTCATATTTTTCTCAACAATTGGCATAATTTCATTTCCCTGTAGCCTGCTTTCGTTATGAATACCGCCTTGCAACGTAAAATTACACATACAAAGACCTACAACTATAATGTAGGTACACGTTCAAAGACTTTTTACACTTCACTGTCAGTTGCTACTTTTTGTATTTTCTCGCCACGAATTTTAATATAATCGGATTCCTCGCATAAAAGTTCAGAAATTGATTTTTTCATCACGCTTAATCGGTTAGAAAGATGATAGGATTAGGAATTCTAATTCGTTTTTTCTGCCGCGTTTTTATTTTATTTTTTCATATTTTTATACTTTTTGATTGGCTGTTATCTTCTCTTCGGCCTCCAATTTTTTTTTTTTTTTAAACGCTCGATGAAAATTTTTTCAAACACGGCATTTGAATGTAAAAAAAACTTATACGCGAGGTTTATTTTTAGAACGCGTGGAACGGTATTTACTGATCTAAAATCAAAAAATATTGGCGAGGGCTTTGACACGAAAGAGAGAGAGAGAGAGAGAGAGAGAGAGATAAAAGCTGGGCCCCTGACGGAAACAGAACCTTTTGGAATTTTCAGTGGAATGTGCAGGTGAAATTACGTTGTATTTACGAATGAGCAGATGAGTAATTGAACTGTTATTAGTAGTTTTTTTTTTGTTTTTTTTTCCCTTTCAAAATAGCAGCGTTTGCAAGGTAACTTTAGATTTTTCGTTAACCCTGCTCGAAAGCCTACTATATATTTCATCGCCTGCATTCTTCGTGTTTGTAACCCAAATGTATATTTTCATTTTGTTGCAGTCGAGTTTTATGGTATTTATTGTAAATTTCGCCAACTCAAAAGACATTTGCTCGTTCCCCGCATTTTCCTGCTCTCTTTTTTGTGACAACAAATAGAAAAGTGTATTGTTGATTTTTCAATTTCTGAGCCACGGTGACGTTAGTGGTTGTATACGGAGGAACAAAAAATATTTTTACAATTTGAAGAAGTTGTATAGGTTCCAAAAATTCAATCTATAAACTTTGGCTCCTATATTTTGTGATTTCCGTTTTTTCTCTCTGGTAAAACTTTATTGTTGACTACACGTACCTACTTCAGCAATTCCAGTACACCATCGACGCGAAACTATCATTCCTATTTTGAAAATTATCACTATAGAAGTGGCCTTTTCATCCAATTTCCTCGAGAAAAAAAATTCTCATTTTTGTATTAGGTACCTAATATAAATCACTCTGAAAAAAAGTATGGGACTGACGAAAAACAAATAGGTAGTTCATATGTCTGCTTCTTACGGGTTGAAGGTTTTGTTTTTCTGATGAAAAGATCCATTTGCTTTTGTGATGCTTATATGGTGGAAGTTCATCTAGTCATGAATTTTCCGATCTATTCTATAAATAATTATGACTCGTTTTCTGCGGTAGTGCTGTTTATCCATGTTAAATTATAGGAAGACTACATCTACACCATCATCTGCATTTACATTGCTGTTAATCCTCGTCTTGAAATGGAAGTATAACAAAATCATAAGTTTTTGTAGTTTTGGTTTCTCATGGAAAACAAAGGCTACTAATAACTTTTGAGAATGGAAAATAAAAGCAGATGAAAATGAAATAAAATGTAGTTAGGTATATCAATCGCTGTTGTTTTTATGAACGTTGTGTAATAAATGATCCAAAAAAGTACCTACTCGCGTAGAAATACTTTTTTCTTTTTTTTTTAAATTGGCTATAGGTATCTTGGTTTTTACGTCGAATAACTAATATCTTCAGCAATGTAGAAGGAATTGAGCTGGGTGCAGGAGAAACTATCCACATGTTGTTATTATTGCCCATTTTGCCGCTATAATTGGACGTTCCATGTTATTTATGGAACGAATTTTTGAAATTTTGTGTCGTCCGGTTGTTTTCCTTTCGATGGTTTATTGATTATTTTCAATTAGTCGAGTATTATTTGGTCGATGATGTACTCGTAGTAGCTAGTAGCTATTCGAGTAAAAAATAATTATAAATTAAGTAGATACCGGATATTATATTTTTCAATATTTCAAATAACTTACTTTTGACAAAGGTTTCATCGTTTACATTTGACAGATTTTATTAAAGAGATTTAAAAAAACACTACCTATTACGAGTATTACTTTTTCCAGCGTTTATATAAAGAGAAATATTTCCTGGAATTTCCTGCTTACTTGCTTTTAAATTTGTGAAAATCATGTTATAAGTGCCTTTATTTGTATGTTGCTCGGTTGTTATAGCGAAGTAGACATCTAGATCTTATTTATCGACGAACAGCGAGTTAGAATACATTCGGCTCGTGTGACGTGGAGAGCACAGTGGCATGGCAGTGAGGAGGTTGTTTGGTAGATGTGCAACGAGGCGTAAAACAAATAAAAAGACAAGTGGATGAAGAAAATGGAGGGTGAAAAAGGAATCGTGCTACTTATCGACTTAATAACGGATTTGGTGTAAAATTTTCTTTACGCTTCCATTTTACACAGCATCTCTCACTATACTGGCTTCCAGATTTACACTCTATGTACGAGTATATATACACCTTTTTTTTTCCGGTTTCAATTTCTATCATCCTATACTTTCACCCACTTTTCTTCCTCTTTTTTTTTTCCCTTTTTTTTCGACTCGTGCTTTTTGGTGCGTATTTTTTCGCTGCTGTTAGTGTCGTTGTTGCTGCTGTCGAATTTCATCTTCTTAGGGGCGGTATATTTCAGCCGTGAAATTATAATACCGTACGTATTGACGCTATTGACGCGAATATATATAAAATTTTATTTATATATGGTATTGTGATGCCGTTGAGTGGAAAAGAAATGTACGAATATGTTATCTTTTCGTCAAAATGACGCCTTTTTTCTGCGAAAATGTAATATGTAAAACGTCATTATTCACATGCGTGTCGTACCCTGCCGAATGAAAACGTGTTTGAGGTTCTGCATGGTGTGTTGAAAAAAAAAAAACTTTCTGTCAGGAACTCGATGGAAGGAGTGGGTATTTCGAGAGAAGTAAGAATACGACTCTTTTATGAAAATCGACAAATAATAAATGTCCTCCAAGAAAGTATAGTGCAATTGGTGTTGAGACAGAGCGAAAAATCCGTGGGTTTGTTCGCAGGAGGAATTGGAAGTTATGTTAGTGAGGTCATTTGTTGAGATATTATTATATTTTTTCTCTCTTTTTTATGAGGATATACTGTCAGGCAGGGAGCGATTGTCAAAAATTAATTTATTTCAAATGCGATGCTTAGGGGCTATAGTGTCTCTGACCCCGGTATGAATTACCGCAGATGCGTTCGTGAGATCACAGTCTTCGCCACTAATATATGTCTCTACATAACTCAGGGAACTGGGTAACCCAAAAGATCACAAACGAACGTACAAACACTATCGCTATCGTCAACGCAGTTACAATTATCCTTTGGTAACCTGACTGACCTTATTAGTAGTCGCTGTAGCAGATTTCTTGGCATTACATAAAAATATATTCTCTTTCACTTTTTTAGGTTGATTTTAAACGCTTTAATATTTTTAATGTAGCACCCTCCACAGGTCACATAAATGATTTTTGAAGGGTAATAAATTTCCATGTTATTTGCTTTTGTCTGTGGAGTCGCGTTAAAACGTTCTTTTCTTTTTCTTTATTCGTGTGACATGACATTTGGACTTTGAAACTTTGGAGGATGCCAAATAAAAGAAATTCGAGAGCTCGAAATCACCCTGGCCTTTCAAGTTACTCTAACTGACAATATAAAATAATACTTGAGAATATTCGGCTCCTTTCTCAATTTGGTTTTCTATCACTCAGCTAGTATGAAAGAGAAGTTTACATCATTTGAATCCTTCAGCGTTTTAGTCCTTATACCAGTTTCTCGAAATACCTGACCGAATCGATTGTCAATAATTTTTATTTCTTCGAAATCACAAAAATCGCAAAACTTGCCCTTCGCACTTGCGCAGTTTTCCAGATGAAATGAATACTACTTAGTTACAATTTTAATATAGTCTGACCTTGGTAATGCAGCTCCAAGCCTCGACTCGGATGTAAAAAAAAAGTAAAAAAATACCAAATTGAAATCTTCTCATATTTTTCTTTGTATCGACCATTTTCGTTCTTGATTTTGAATATTTTTTGTGACTCGTTATATTTTTGGTCGTATATATACTATTGTAAACTCGTTTGAAAATTCAAATGATATTTTACCTACGAGTATAAAAAAAAAAATTTGAAAAATTGTAGTTCATTGTGAAGAAAGGAAAATTTTAGTTGGAAATATAAATACAGTGTTTCAGGCGATGAAAATAAAGTCTCGGCTCAAAAAGAGGAAGTTAGGGCAATACCACTGATTCGTAATGACTGCCTATTGAAAATGTGTTAGTCAATGTCTATTTTTTTGTGCACCAACGCGAAAAAGATACTTCCATATTCACATATTCACCTAAATCAATACAGTATTATGGATGTTCTTGTGCATTACAAATATTGACTAAAATATCGGGAAGACGAAAGTAATAACGAACTGTTGCTCTGTTTGTGGAAAAACACATATAGATATAATGCATTGTTCTGTCGACTGGGTTTTCTTTTTTTTTTCTTCCCCCCCCCCCCCGTTTTTTATAAGCGTGAATGTATAGGCACCCATATTCGATGACATTCGAACAATTTATTTGACTCCAAAGTTCGTAGTTCGTATGATTGTCTCTCTTGTTATTTATCATGATACGTCGAACTAAACGAAACACTTTTTTTTTTTTTTTGTTCACGGCGAGTATTTTAAAAGTTTTTAAGTTCAATGCTTTAGGGAGGATAATTATAAACGAGAACATCGCAGATGTGCCGAGGAATAAAAATTGAAATAAAAATAATACAAAATTTCTGGATATAGGTACGTTGAAAATTTAGAATGCTTTTCTTGACAGATTTTCCGGTTCGGTGATCGAAGCGGCGAATTTCTTGATTTCACTATTATATTTGTCCAAAATTACGAGTATATCATAAAAGGACTCGACTTCAAGTAAAAGTTTCGGTCGAACCGATTGGAAAATCTAAGATTAAAGCAGGGACCAAAATATCAACACCCTATGCCCATGTCGGAACAATGTGCGAGCGCTTATACTCGTACCTTTGTATACACGGCGGGCTAAGTATGCAACCAGCGTGCCATGAAATCTCGCTGTGGCCCTAAGAAAGGTAGAACGCGAAACGCTCGGTTTTTTTTGTTTTGTTTTGAAGGAGAAACTATTTGTATGTTTAGTCTGAAGTGAGAAATTCGCCCGACGAAAACGTTTATATCGACTATATAAAATATCGGAATACAAACAGTTTTTCGTCATTACAAAATATAATATAATACGTAAGTATATGTACCTATTTTTGAAAGTAGATTCGGAGACAAAATATTAAAAATTAGTACCTATGTTGCATACTAAATTTGGGACTATTCGGGTTTTATGTGAAAATTTTTTATAAAATATATTAAATTTCAATATGCAGCGCGTTAATTTTTAATATACTATTTGTGCTATGGGTAATATTCGATATTTTGTATTAATTTTTGATATTTTTTGACTAATTCTCGATGAATTTATATTAATTCTCGATGTAAAACTCGAGTTCGTATGCAGATATATGCATTTTTTTCTCAGTGCACTGGTACCTACGCGATAGGTAGGAGCACCATGTTTATAAAAGCTACACATTCGATATGTCAAGTCTAACATTATAGTGCGCATTAAATTAATTGAATTATTCTCCTACAAAACTCCTCCCTTGTGCGAATAACATATTCATACTGCTTCACACACGTGTGATGAAAAAAGGAGAAACACAAATAAGGAATCCCGCACTTTAGACACACAACACTCTGAACACACTGCGCCAGTCATCTGTTTTATGTGGAGTTGGCCACTCTGTTTTTTGTGTTAGTATCCGGGGACAGGGGACTACACCCCGATGGGCAAAAAATGAGAAAATGATCCGGAAAATGAGAATTTTATCCGTTGTCAGTCCGTTTTTATTTTCGACCATCGGATCTGAAAATTTGCAGATATTTTTGTCATCTTGATTATTTTTCCAAATCCGTTTGTAAAACGGATTTCCTGATTATAATCGGTGATAATTTTTGGGCAATTTTTCTAAATCCGTTTGTAAAACGGTTTTACGGATTATAACCCGGGCCAACAAATATCATAAAACAGCCTTCACGGAAAATAATCCGGACTCATTTCCGGCAAGACTGATTACAATCCGTTCGAAATCCGTTTTAGAAGCCGGAAAACAGGAAAATTCCGGGTTATAATCCAGAAACGGATTATAACCCGGAATAAGACGGATCCGTTTTCAAAATATTTTGCCCATAGGGACAGTGCCCTTGGAGCATATCATCTCAAAACGACTCCCCAAAGATTGTATCGGGATTTAACTTGGTAATTGGTTAATGGGTCAAATTCGTTAGAATATGAAGCAATATAAATTCCAACATATATACGTACTCCTGTCTAAGGTGTAGGTAAATAATTGAAATAATTAGGTACCTATATAAAATTACAAAACTGGTATTCTCGGGGTCCTATACGTACCTCGTTTGTTTACCTTAAAAATTCGAAACAAATCTGTTCGCGACGGGTTTTCTGCTGAAAATTGCCTTCTTTGAAATGTTTTATCCAAGTTCTGTCCCTATTCGCTTGCTAGAACTAATCTTTATTCTTTCGCTCAAGAAATGGATAAATTTCTCCTCGCCCTCTCGATAACTTTTCTATGCCCTTTTACGAAAGTCTGGATCCTGGTGTGATTTCTTTTAACGATTTCGTACCATTTTAACTGGAGTAAAATTTAGCTATAGTAGCTATAAAATTTTTGCTCGGCTGATGAGACCTGAGGATTGCTTGCTCGTTAGAAGTTTTTCATAAAATATTTTCATCCGCAACTTTTAATAGCGACACGCTGCGATTACTAATAAGAAAGATATGGACTCTTTTTCGTGGATTATAAGCGTCCGCCTATACTTACGCCGCCACGACTAAATTATGTAAAAAACCAAATCAAAAGCTGCGGCTGTATGCGACCCGAAAGAAGATGGCGACCCTTCGTCGAGAAAATTATTGTAATCCGTTAATGTATTCGAAATTAACCGCGCGGCCGATAATAATTAATGCGCAATTATAGTAACACGTGTACGTCCCCCACCCCGAGTTGTATATCCCTTTGCGTTGCGTTCCCTACCCGTTGGCTGCTGGTGTTTCGAATAACAGTCGAGATACGCGCGTATTCTCGAAAATTGTGGAAACATGCGTACCGCAAAAGGTTTCCTGCCATCTCCCATCTGGCAATCGTCCCTTCCTGGGAATATACTCGTACTTTTGCTACGAGAAAATCGAAACGTTTACCGTATTATACTTTTGGCGGTGAAATTAGAATTACCGCAAGGAGCTGAAGGAGTAAAACCAACACAGCAGCCGTCAACAAACGCCGATATTATTTTGTACATTTGATTAATACTCGCGTCATCGGTACGTTGACTACCTGCCGTGACAATTGTATTAGCGAAATCGCCCATGTGGATTCTTTAGAGCCCCATAGTAGAATAATATAGGTACGTATCTATAATTTCATTTCCAAAATGGCCTTAAAGTAAGAAATTGTTTTTACATATCAAATGTCGATTTTTGGTTACGATTATATTTTAAATCATACTCGTATACGAGTATGTTACTCGTATAATGTAGGTATAGCTTATTAATAATGCGAAAGAACGATAACGACTTAGATATTGAAAAATGAAGATAGTACCATCACCCTATGAACTCCTAATTAGCGAATATCAAGAAGCTGAAAATTTGAACTTGAATTCTCGCCCTTTCCCTGGTCCCGTGTCGATTTATTTTAATACTCATAATTATTCTGAAAACGCGGAGAGGTTGTCAGTTGTGGCCGAGCTAACCTTTTTCGTATGTATATGCGGGCTAATTAAACATTCTCAGAAAGGGTTGTATTACTCTGCTCGCGTGTACCCATCTATATTCCTCATATTATAGAGGTGTTAGGTTGAAAATTTGTTTCGAAATTATGGCGACGCGACGTTTGTTAATTTCCTAGTCTATCGTCCCTCTGCCTTCCTTTGAGAATCTTCACTATATCTTTGAGATATTATGTAATAAGGGACGATATAACGAGGTCTCGGCCGATCTCTCTGTCAAGTGTCTTCCTCCGCCATAGAAAGTGAAGGGATGGAAGAAACGGATTAGGTTAGAGGCTCGCCCATGTACGAGTAGAAGATTGGCGAATACGCGTTTTTCGTACCGACTTTTTAACTAAAGGTAAAAGGCAATGCGCTGCATTCGCACGATCGTCACGTTCCATCTATGAAGAGGGTAGCCGGGTTCAGGGTATGCTCCACCAAGCCCATTTCAGTTTGAGGATAGAAACATTTTCCCTGACTGCGTGTGGTTTGAGTTTAAAATAAGAAAAAGTTGTGATTTACGGATAATTATGTTGGACTTGAATTTCAATACCCTGAAAGAAATAAATAGCAACTTTTACAATTTTTCACGCTGAATCCGAATATTAGACCAATTTTATGGAGCATTTTTAACTTTTTTTTTTTTTTTGCCGTATCTCACCGGGCGAGAGTCGCCGCCAAAAACGGCTACCGGAACCGTGTTCAGCGACCTCGAAAACCCCCATACCGTACCAGTGCTAATCTAGAAAAAAATGAAACAATTTGAAGATTGTACGCAGTAAAAATTATTATCCATATTTAACGATGTACGAGTATTTATTACGAGTATAATGTATGGGTATAAGACCTACTACGTTTGTAATAATTTCCATTATACAGTATTATAATTTCCAGATTGTCCTATTTTTCTCTTGAAAAATTTATAAAAATCACAATTTTCGTTTTTTTTTTTTTTCAGCGTAATATTACAATAGCTTTTCAACTTGAGTTTTTCATTCTGCATCCTTAGATTGAAATAAATTTTCAGAACATTATAAACGAAGATAGCAGTTGGAAAGCTGAGATTTCTTTGAGGTGTTTGTTTTCCTTACGACGTTTATGGACAAAATTTTGTAAGATTGAATCCATGTTTTTGAAATTCTTATCAGATTTTAATCCAGAAATAATTAGGATAACTAAATCAATTTCAACTTGAAGTATCTCGACTCGTGTTTAATGTGACAGTGTGCCTGACATCTACAGCTATATGACAACTGCCAAGTATGTAACTATACCTATAGGTAATACATATTTTATTAGGCTCCCATTTGCAGGAGTGCGCGCGCGTGCGTGCGTGCGTGCGTGCGTGCGTGCGTGCTGTGTGTGTGTGTGTGTGTGTGTGTGTGTGTGTGTGTGTGTGTGTGTGTGTGTGTGTGTGTGTGTGTGTGTGTGTGTGTGTGTGTACTTGTGTTGAAATGAAGTTTGGTTATTTGGTTTTTAGTGTGATGCGCGGTTTCTCAAGGTTTTCACTTGATGGAATCACAAATGAAGTGTGTATTTTCTTTAGGGATGAAAGCGAGAGTTTCATTGGTCGTTTTTCCGCTTCTGCATATTAAATGCCTACGTGTATTTGCTCAGTGTTGCCGACATTGCCGAATAAAAACGAAAACTGTCTCATTTTGCTTTCGTGTTCATCTGCGGAGCTTTTTTCCTTTCCTGTATTTGCTTGTACTCGTAATAATGCGAATTCGCCTCTTTTCTGGGCTATTTACTTTTCGACGCGCGAGTACGAGATAACGCTACTCGTATACGTGAGATGTCTAAAATAAGATTACTGCTGAAGCCTCTTTTGCCCTCATATTTCTGCGAATGTGTATGTATTGTGGTTTACTCTTAATTTTTTTTTCTCTCTCTCTCTCTCTCTCTCTCTCTCTCCTTAATTTTTTGTAGGTTGGTAGCGAGTTGAAATAATAAACGAGCTTGATAAATTATTAATTACTCGTGCAAACAAACTCGTTTACATTAGGTGTTCGTAAAGTTGGTCGTTTGGGATTAGTTTTGTGTCTTTTGTCGGCGCCGAAGGCTTTTACTAATGAAGAAATGATATTCTCGCTGCTCGTTTCTCGATGTCATGTCGTTGCGATTCACTTCGCTCGACATCGCAATTCTTGAAAAATTCCAACATATAGATCCAAATTAACTCGTGGTTAGGTTTGCGAAAATATTTATAATAATGTCGTTGTCAGTGTGATCGCGGATAGTTTCCAAGAAGATTTAGTTCAAAATTAATGCGAAGAGAGCGTTTTACCTTCCGGTAATGTGCTTTTCAAAAAACACAAACTTCTGCAGAGACAGTGAAGATTTTTTAACTCTATGTGCAAATATAGAGTAAAGGAGGGCAAAAACCGGCGAATAAATCATGACACTTGCGAGACCCCCTTACCAATTCCCATAAATAAAACCTTTCTGTTCATACGGCGTGGTGGTTATCTGCGTATGTCTTTAAACTATGTATTGAAGTCGAGAGACATTTGTTTGGTATACAATACACGTCTTCGTAAGGATCAGTAGAATGAAATGAGTAAACTACCATAGTGTACATTATACTAATGATATTTGGGGCACATATAATATGAATCCCAGACAAAAAATGCAGATTTAGTGTCAACGGAGGGGGGGAGCAAAAAAAAACCATTAAACCATGCATACACTTCATGGACTTGCAAAACCCACGAAAAGGTCTTACATTATCAAAAAGAGTCTCGCAAGTGTTACGGATACATACTGGTTTTGGTACTCACCAGTGTCTAAAATATAATTACGAGATACGTATGTATACTCATTTACAACAGAGACGCTCGAAGGCATGACTGTGTTCGAGAAAATGTTTTTATTGAACTTTGATGGTTTCTAAAGAAATTATCGCTGTCGCTTCGAAATCTATAAAAGAAAAAATTGTCCATTGACTTTTCAAAATTCCTAAGCAAAAACGTAGTCATTAATTTTCCAGCCCTTGCTTCGATCAACTCGGGTTGAATATTTTTTTTTTTTTTCTTCAATTATTGTTATTGGAAAAGTTTTCGACGAATTTCTTGTGCCAAAAGTTGAACGAAATGCGAAGTATACGAGGGTGAGACAATATTCGCAGTTAATTCGTACTTTGATCCAATTTTCTAGAGCCCCTACTTGAAAAATGAACCGCCTCTGACCTGGCAGTTTTGTTCTGTGGAACTTCGCTTCTATTGTTTTGAAAAACAGACTGAAAAAAAAAAAAAAGCTTAGCTATCTGGCTGTTTTTCACGAATGGTTTGGCGAATTTCAATTTGTAAAGCGCCTGTTATGAAAACTACAAACGAAAAAAAAATGAAAGGATAAAGGTAGAAAAGGTGAATAAAAGGAGAGGAAGGAACACAATGAGAGTATGGACTCGAAACGAAAGGTTACAATGAATGAGAAAATTTTTTAACCGCATTGTCGGCTCTAGTGTGTGGCTGGTGAAATGAAAAAAATGTGCAGCGATCCGTTTATCGTTATCTGGTCGAGTTGATGGTGAAAAACAAAAGCCAACCCCCGCCTATTTCCTCATCCATTTTCTCTCAGTCTATGATGTGTAGCATTTTCACTTCATAAGATATTAAAATTCCAACTATTAGCTATAGGTTAAAACCCGTAGTTGTTTCTGTATGAAAAATAAATGAATTAAAATTTGGTGTTTTCGCGAGGTATTTCCAAAGTCTTTCTTCAAGCGGGTGAAACGCGTTGAGTGTGGATGATATAAGAGGTATATCTAGTGATTCTGCAAGAATATACAATATATTCTTGTGTCGGTTTAATATTTTTTCAACCAGAAAAGTTAATACTGTAGAATAAAACACTCGAATAAATTTTTTATCTACTTTTCGCCGACTGAATTTGAACCAGGCACCTAGAGGTTACCTATATCAGAGATCTAGCCAGCAAACTATACTTCGGTGCTCAATTCAGCCGGAGAAAATCGCAAGTGATGTGAGAGATGTACGAGATTGATAGGAGAGGAGATATTATGAACTGGTGACATTTTCTTTGCCGTGTAGGGAGGGAAATTCCCCTTGTTGATCCTGTATATATATCTTTGACATTATCGTAAATTGGGGTGAATTGTGGTAAAATTGGTACGGGGGGGGGGGTAATTTGACACACTATTAGTATTTTTTCCACTTATATTGAATTATCAAAGATTCCAATAGGTTGGCTACGCCGTAGAACAGTTCCACCGCCTGAAGCATAACTTTCTCGTTTGAATGATGGCATTGACGAAACATTTAAATGGTGAATTTGTTAAATTTTGTCAGCTATTCGAGTTTCATAGACATTTCATGGAAAAACAGATGTTCGAAAATATTACCATAATAAAAGGGTGATGATAATTCTTTGGTTAAGCAAATTATTATATCAATCTATGGACAATTTTTTTGGCTTGGAAATCATTTTTTGAAGTCCGTTAATTTTGACCAAAGTTACAAATAAAAAACTAAAAAAAGCCATGCATTTTTCACCAGGGAGCCAGATACGAGTATGCCGAAATTACTCCGAAAAAAGTTCTTTTACTTTATTTATTAGAACACAATGTTCGGTGCCATGATGAGCCTGACATGTTAGTGATTCTACTACTTCCCAACAAAAAGAAGTAGTGAAAGGACGAAAAATATGAAAATTCTTAGTAGGTACCTACATATCTCGTACGTGCCATCATTTTTATTTGTTATAATATATTTTAAATCTCAATTTTCTTCGAATATTTTTACATTAATTTCTATAATGCTAACAACCTCTTGTGTGTATAACAATGTATAGTGTGCCAAGTTAGCCATTTTATGGATAACTTGGCACACTGTAAAGAGCGATGGTATTTTTATAACTGATGTTGATGGATCAAATTCCTGAGAGCATTGTTGAAAAGTAGATATTTCAACGCACATTTTAATATATTTCAAGTCTAGATAATGTGTGAGTAATATAATAAATAAATAAATAAATAAATGAATCACGCTGTATCATATCCTTACAAATACGGTAATTTTTTTTTTTTTCTATTCTTTTATAGCGTAACTGGTTCTACTAAACTAGACTTCTCCAATTGGTGGAATGATTGAAATACTGAAACGAAGCAGTTTTAACTTATTCTTAGTCGAAAAATGTTCATTCAGTTCTGATCAAAGCGTTTTTTATGAATGATGAATATTGGTGCCCCTGTCGGTCTGGAACGCTTTTATAAATTACTTGCATAATGAATGCGGTTTGTGCGAAGACCTTGGCACTGGCAGACAAAAGCGAAAATTTCTTCGTCATATGTTCATTATTTTTATTGCCTCACGCCGAACTTTAGCTGTAATTTTAATGACGAAAAGTTTGGTCGACTGTTGAAAAATACTTACTCGTGTAGATGCAGCGCGAAGTAAAAACTAGCATATTTTCGAGTGCATTTATGTTAATCGAGCAAAGATCACATATCTCAACACGTTTTCTCAGTGCTCATTGTTCAGCTATTTTATTTCTGATTCATGCAGTCATTAAATTTCCATTAACACGGGGTCTTATATTTTCTTGCTTACAGAATTGCGGCCATCCATGTGTAACAGGACCTGCTCTTCGCGTGATTGTTAACGAGTAAGTGAATTTATAGATGAAAAACTATTTTAATCGGTTTCAAAAATAATAGTATAATAGATTGCGTCGTTGTCGGCTACAAATTTTCGTAAAGTACTTTTGAACGAATGAATGATAGCGGGCGGTAATGGCTATTGGCTTGCACAATATCGATATATTGGCAAGGTTCGACCAGAACTGTTTTATGGAACAGTTAATGATGTATAATTATGTACATGATTATAAAATATCGGAATACAAACCATTTTTCATCGTGACTAAATAATATTGGTTTACTCCGCAGTTAACTCGTATTTTTTAAAATACTGTTGCCTATAGACGACAGGTAGCAGCACCATTTATAAAGGCTGTACACATTCAATATGACGTCAAGTACGAGTACCTACAGCATTTAGTGCTCGGTAAATTAATTTTTGGTGCAGACGATAACGAAGGCTAAAGATTTATTTTATGAACCAACGTAAACCGTCGAAGAGAAAAATTCTGATTATAACGTACCTATCTAGATAGAATGTAGGTACAACTTTTTTAATTACTGCAGTTTCTCCCATCCCCACCATAATTTGTCTACTCTTTGCTAGAAATTTCATATTTTTCCCTCAAAGGCTCGAAGAGTTTTTAGAATTTCTGCATTAGCCGTGTTCGTCAAGCCTTTTCGACGTTTCGCCTTGTTTCCAAATAATAATAATAAAAAAAAAAATTTTCCAAAGTAGAAAACGAAAATTTAAGTTTCTCGTAACTGTTCGACGCCAAACAAAGGACTAGGTGTACTCGTATAAGAACGATAAAAGTGCGCCGTTTTAAAAGGCTTTCGAGCTCATTAATTCGAAAATTTACCCAGTACTTTGTTTTTCAATTTTGTCGGTTCCATTATTTAAGAATACAGAAACTCGTTATTAATCATCAGTTTTGCCCACTCAACCAAAAACAAATTTCCTTTGTCAGCCTGCTGGCAGTCGGCGGAAGTATCTATTACATGAAAAAGAAGACGAAGTATAGAAACAAGTACATGAGAATTTAGTCGGTATGGGTTCGTATTTTATTGTTGAAGAGCTTGTGAAAATGGTGTGCACGATAGTGAATGGCTGGCGAAAGTCGTGCACAAAGTTTCTCCATCACGAATTTCTCAATTGTTGACTCGGTGGCATGGCTTCTTTTGTACCCTGTAACCGCTGAGATAAGGAATTGCGTGATGCAGAAAAGTCAAAAATTTATCTCGCGTGGTTAGCGCGCGTTGCGTTAACGTGTTTTCGAAGAAGAAAAATATTATATTTTTCAAAATGCAATTGAAGCTTCTTAATGAAGTAAGACGAGAGAGTTGAAAGAAAATGAAGATACCGTATATGTGGGAAATGAGAAAAGTATAGCTGCCGAAAAAAGTAATGCTGCTGAAAACTTCTTTAGAAAGAAGCGAGAAATATCATTTTGGAGAGGTATGTGAGTATACTACCTACAGCTTTTTTTTTTTTTTTTTTCGATAAAACTGTTTGACGGTTTTAGTTTTTATCGAAACTGTATTCCCAAAGGTAATACAAATCATTTTTAAATGAGACAAATTACTCGTCGTGTAGGTGGTGCACTTTTTCCTCGACTGTAGAAATTTTTCAAGTAAATAAGAGTCGACGTTATACAGGGTGTTCCGCTTCGAGTTCACCACAAAGCAACTGCAGGTAGAGCAACATAAGTTACGTTCATATACAATAGTTTCTACGTACAACGATGGTTAGAAACCTCCGGCTTACGCCATTAGTTAGCAAATAGAATATAGTTTATTAGAATGAGAAATCAAAACAATCGAAGCAATTCTAGAAAATTTATAAATAAAAATACAAGTACTTAACGATTGAGGTAAAAAAAGACTTAAATTTTTCATTTTTTTTAAATAAAATAAAAAAATGTCGTTTCGAGGGGTCCTTTAAAAATATTTTTTTGAAAGAGGACCAACTGCTGTGTCTAATAGTGCATAAAGAATTTTTTTAAAAACGTACTTTTTTTAGTAAAAAAAATTCAACCAATAATGGTGTGCCAAATCTTTTGCTCGGCTTATATTCTCTTCTTTTTTTTTTAAACATCCGTACACCGCTGTCCACCGTTTCAAAAACGTGAAATTTCATCAAAAAAGAAACCTTGGCTGGTTCGTGAGATGATAAAAATCGTTGGTACTTTTAGCAAAAATGAACGCTCCTCTATTCGCAGTTTTTTCCCCTTTCATTTGCAGCCCTCGTGTTTGAAATGTATCGACATCGTAATTTGTCGTATAAAATAAAAGGGCAGGCAAAAAGGGAGGTGGGAAATGCCGTAAAAAAATTCTTCGTAAAAATGAAACGTTTGTTCGTAAAAAAGATGATGTGCGACTTGTAACTGATTCGTAACACGACGACAGAAGCCTTTATGTAGCCGCATGATAGAGAATATGCTCGGGAAAAAGTTTTTTTTTGCACGATTTTCGTTTTTATTGTGGAAAAATAACATGCTGCGGCGCGTCGAAAGACTTAAAATCGGCCTAATTCCATCCTTTGAAGTGGTTTTTGCTTTTGCAAATATCGTTACAAAAATACATTTTTAGGTTACTTATGAGTTATGACTCGCCATGGTTCATTGGCCGATTTGGTCGACGGCAATTTTGGCCATCTTATCCAGGAATACTCATTTATATAAATTAGGTCAACTTTTGAAAATCTGCTAAAAATGAATATAGCCCAGTTTTCTGAGCGAAATTATTGCCGGTTCTAATTTCTCATTTATTCGATGTTTCTCCACGCGCACCAAGTAGAACGAAAAGGGAAGATTAAAGAAATATTTTTACCAACTTTTTGGTTTTTTCATTTTCAAACTTTCATTTCGACTCTTTTTAAAATTCGGTATAATTAGCGTAGAAGAGTTTTGATAATTTTGTAAGGCAGTTACTTTTTTCTTTTTTTTTCAGTATCTTCGTCAAATATTTGAATGTCTTAATGAACGAACAAAATTTACTGATGGGTGAGGAGAAAATTCAACTATGATTTATAAACTCAACAGCTAAAGTAGATACGTAATTATCGTCTTAGCGGTGAAAATGTGAAAAAATTATTTTAAACAGATAGAAGTTTCGTAAAAGATGAGATGTTGTTACATAAACGTTTCATTCGTTCACGATCCCAAGTAGAGCCTCCCTTTCAGCCCCCAGCGCCGTTCCCAAATTTAATTTGCGACTGATAATGGAGCTAAACCAACTAATAAACTTCAGACTCATAAATTTCACCACGTTTGTAATTTTATTCCAACATCTGAAAGCCGATTACACACGAAATAAAATTTTTCATCGCATTTTCGAGTATGATTATGTCTAATTGAATACCAATTTCTTGATTGTAGTCAACTTGAAGAAGTTTTTTATGATTCGAATCCGGATTTATGGATTATTTAGTCGAAGAAAGAAAAAAATAATAATGCAAACTCGATTGGTTCTTGCACCTTGAAAATGAGCCTTCAAGATTTTAATTACTCGGTATTATTCGACAAAATGTTGTAATATAATCTAACATGCTAGGTATATATCTGTTAAAACTCTTCAGGATACTTCTTGACACTACAGTTATCTTTCGAGATTTTTGAAAAACAGCTGAACTTTGTTTATTTAACAATTTTATAATTTCGACATGCGACAATCTGAATAGCTGAACGCAACAACCAGCCAACTACAATTTTCAAAATTTATGGAAAATTACTAAAAACCGCGCTAATTTGGGAAAACATGTTCTTCGAAACCTGAAAATTGGAGAAGAGGATGTCCATATGGTACAAAACACTCAGTTAACAAATCGAGATGATTGTATTCAGCTTTGAAAAGAAGTAAGGTTTTGAAAATTAAAAACTTGGCTAGTTTTCGCCTGGGTTGACATTTCTATTTTCAAATGTTCGAAAGAATGGTTCAAAATGTTTGTAATGATCTACTCCTGCATAAAAATTAATCGATTCAATATATCTAAGTAGGTATAACAGTACAAAAAAAAAATTTTCTTTTAAAATGAAAAATTTTTGCATTTGACTAGTTGTTACCTAAACATGCTTGAACTTGGCAGGTTTTTGCTATAATTTTCAAATAAAAAAGATTTAAAAACTTGGTAATTACTTTTTTTATTTTTCGCCCAAGGATATATGTACATATTTTCATATTTAGAACAATGATACACAAAAAAGTCGATTTTAAAAACTATGTTAGTTGGCTGGTTGTCGCGTTAAGCTATATTCAATTATTGAAAGAGATGAAAATACTATAATAATCAAAAATCTATAAGAATGAAAGGGTCTAGACGCCTCTTTTATTCTTTATACTCGTAATATCCTGAAGGGTAGGTATTTAAATCAATAGGATCAACGCTCGAGTCGTCGTTTGAAATCCCATGAGAGTCTTTTGGCGGGGAGTTGGGGAAGTTGAAAATTGTCTCACCTTCCTCTTAGTCACTTTACTGAAAAATAGAATATTCTAAATTGAACTACGAGTATATCTACGCGAACTTAATTACGAATAAATCATGTATTATGCAATTCAAAATTTCCATAACTGCCAAATTTTCATATTTCTGTAATCCGAGTCCGTAAATATTGGAATCACACGCATTAAAATTTCTCCAAGAGGTATTTTTTTCGTCCGTTCTGAAATGGGCACGTCATCGACGAAATGAGAGTAATAATTTTTAGAAAAGCAACTATACGATTCGATTTGAATGGTATTTTCGTGTTCGTGTCAAATACGCGTGCTTAAACATGAATGAGAATATTTTTCGTTTTACGGCTCTTCGGCTGATTTTTGTTTTATTTATTCATCCCCACCCCCGCCCTTCGGTTCAATTTTTCCCTTTTTTTTTCGCGCTCATTTTTCCCCTCGTCGCTTTTCGAGCGTTCGGGCGTGTAAGCAAATAAAGTTTAACGATTTTTATGGGGCAGACGGGTGACGTGACGGGTGGTGGTGGGAGGGGGGCGGAGGTTGAGGCAAGGCAAGGCAAATAATTGCGACGAACAAGGAGAGCGGAAGCTGAAAGGCGCTTTTTCGGGAGAAATGCGTGCGAAGCGATTATTGTTATTATATTCTTCGGTCTTGGTGTTTATTTGTACAATTGCCCCGGCAAATCGTATTTACAGCAGCAGCGCCGAATAAAAAGGAGAGATCGCTGTTTACGCACTTCCCAATCGCAAATAACGAGAGCTTTTCTTCGGCCCTCTCCTCTCCTCCCTGCCTCACTCCCCGTTGCGATGTAAGAACATATTTCCAACCTTAGGAATGTATCAGGTGGTAATAGCATAGAAGCAGTGGCGTGAAGGATGCGATCATAACGATGACGGATATTCTCAAACAGTTTGCAAATCGTAAATGCGTCCACGCGAACATACCCAGTATATGTATTTTGGAGAGTAGTAATTATAGGACACTTGGGTAGATTTATCAGGAGAACGAAAAATAACCCATTAAAGAGGATGAGACACTGCACAAAAATGTTTTCTCTTTGGTTCCTATAGTTCCCCGGCCTTCCATTTAATTCATAAACCATCGATTTGCGTCCGTTAAAACTGAGGTTACGAGCACTTTTATAAGAGTCTAATAATATGTCGGATTTATATGAAGCCCTACCGTACCTAAACTGTGACCAATCTGCAGCTGTTTCTAACTTTATAATGATGCGATCGTTCTAATGTAGAAACTAATGCGACCGTTGGATTTGCGATGCAATTTTATTAAAGAGTAAAATTTCTCTTTACCGTACGAAGTCTCATGTGGGAGCTGTCCCAGAAGTACGTTCGCACATTTTTGATGCGTCGACATCTTTGTTTTCGTCACACGGGAGTAAATTCCAAGGATGCGCGCGCCATTATTATCCGTTGTCATCGAATGGGTTCTCATCGATAATCTGTTCATTAATTTTCTCGGTAGTTCGTTGTCAATTTTTAAATTTTCATCACTGTATTCACACATCAAGGATACAACGCGATGATTAACTAAAATTTGTATTTTATTCATCTTTGCTCCGCAGCTGGTAATACTCGTAAAACGATTTTTATGGAAAATATTTGGCTATACTTATATGTTGACCGCAACCTCGCCACGAAAATTTCAAGTCTCTGTTCTCCGTTTAAAATACCTAAGATGCTCGCACCGGCGCAGTTGAGGGTTTCACGCCGGTGCAACTTAAACTGCTTCTTGGCGCAGTGCATTATAACGTCGCGTCGGGACCATTCGTTGTTTTATGGGCCAAAATAGAATACTTTTACAATTTCGAGAGGGTAGACTGCAGTACGCCCGCGTATACGAAAAACTTGCCAATCTAGACTGTTGATCGTAATTTGAAAACAGTAGCCAAACTGGTGGAATGATTTACGATCTAACTCGAGTACATCTTGTTGCGTGGTTGCGCCGCGAATACACTGCAGCCGAACGCAACATGCGATACATCTCCTTTCTAATTCACGGCGCTTTCTGTGTCGAGATAAGAATGACGTGGACTTTATTTTGAAATGCATAATATGTTCGCTATTATTTTGTCGAGTCCGTTTGCTGATTTAATGATTTGAGGTACGCATTATAGTTGGGAAAAGGATGTTTTCAGAAAAACTTGAAGAAAAATTTTCGAAAAGGGTCTGCGGTCAAACGAAGCGGCTTTAAATTAATGTAAACGTATTAAAATTTAACGTGCCGCGCAACTATATTTGGTGTGTTTTACATTAGTTTTTCCTTGTAAAAACCGAATTATCCGCCAGTTAATGCGCAACACACTAATTTTCAGGAGCTGTAATTTCTTTTCTCGGTATAAATATTTTATTTTTATTTTATTTATTTAATATTAACGTCCCCTGCAGTAAGCGCTCGTGGGCCCAAATGACAAGGGGAGGACTACGCGCATTACAGAGATGACAAAAAAGAAACCACAAATTATAAAAGAAGGTATAAGCTGAACTGGCATGGTGGAAGGCAAACGCATTGAGTGGGGGAAAGAGGCAACCGCGGTATAGTCAGATGATGCGCGAGAAGGCCCGTCCAAAGATGTGCGAGAGGAGGCCCAAAAATCAGAAGTTACGGAGAGCTCTTTTAACCTAACAGAATGAGCTGTCCAATTAAGAAAAAAACATGTATTGTACTCGTACGGTTTGTTCGTACTATAGCGCATTATAAATAGCTCGAGTATGCCATTATTTATGTTTGGATACGAGTTTCTGGTACGACTTTAGGCCAGTCTGCCCATATCTCTCCCACTAAATACGTAAGCTCGTACCCTAAGATAGATATCGACTAGAATTTGACTATCCGTGATATTATCATTCGCAACATATCTTAAAAACACTCGTTTTGCCAATCGCCTCCTGTTTTCCAAACTGGCTATCTTAAAACGAACTGAGAGCTCTTGGTAGTCAACTTGCGATAATATGTACTTGAAGAAGTTTTTTTGAACATTTTCTATTCTATTTTTTATAATTGTTTTTAGTTAGAGGGTCTCGAATAACATAGGAAATATTGCAAATTGTAAGTACAGATAACTTTGTCATTCTCCTATGACTGGCTGTCAACATTTTGTTTAGTACTGTTTGGCTGACATGTCACTCGTGACGCTTGTCGTAACCCTCAACTAACCAAATTATCAACGTTTATTGCCACACATACTTCAACTTCTTGGATAGACAATTTCATGCTAAGTCGACAAAAAGTTACACCTTATAAAGTGTTAGTGCGGGCGGTGTCCCAGAAGAAGTGGTGGAAGAGCTGAATGTTGGCGAAGAATGGTGAAAGATGATATAAAGTTGGTGATCGAGGGCTGGGGGGCGTCGGGGTGGAGAGGATGACTGTTGTGCGGCGAAAAAAGTGCAGACAGGGTGACTGATTGCCAGCGAAAAACGTTTATTGCTGTCAAAAAGTGAGAGAAGTTTACGCTTTATGGGTGGAAGTTCGTCTCGAGTTGCCAACATACCTATGCCGCGTATAATATATAAAGTTAGATTACGTTTAAACTTTTCTTATTAATCGACGGTCGGGCAAAAATCTTTACCGACCGCCCAAATGCAAATTTATCATTCGCACGACGACGAATTGATAAACTTTTGCCACCAAGCCGCGAATTTAATCGAAAGGTCGGGCTGTGGCTGCAGCCGCGTGTTGATGCACTCGTCATCTACGTGAGTCACGTCACGTATTTACAATTATTTGTCGAATATTATTGTTCCTTATGGCGGTGCGAACAGTAAACGAATACCGAAAACACGATACCAAAGCACGTGAAGCTAAGAAGTGAAGCAGCTGGAAGAATAGAAGTGTATTATATTTTAATTTATTACGTACGGAAAATACCACCATACCGCCCTATTTTCGGGTTGGAAAACCGCAAATTATCAGAAGCGGTATTTTTTGTTTTCCGCACCTGTATACTTCTGTTTGCCGTTGATTAATTCGTTTATCATGATAATTTGCGGTTTTCCAACTCGAAAATAGGGTGGTTTCCATTCGTAATAAATTAAAATAGTATACACGATTAGTCTGAAAAGTAATCGCGATTACTTTCCACACCAATCGTGTAATCTACTATTTCGAGCTATGGCGGAAAAAACAAATCGTTTTCGGTTTCAATATCCGTTATTACTTTTGTTTTCATAAATTTTACTTACGCCGGGTTTTTTTAGCAGGTTTTCCCTTGAAAACCTGCTTATTTCATTTTTATTTCACACCCGAGTAAAGTATAAGTACGTTATATGTGTCATTCTGCTTGTGGATTCCACTCTCGCATTTTTCTGCAGATCTTCGCTGAAAAAGCTGCATTGAGAGAAAACCGCGCGTTAAATATTAATATCTGCGTGCTAATTTTAGAGCAATTGATCGTGTTTTATAACATGAAAAATTAGTATGTAGACCACCCGATGGGCAAAAAATGAGAAAATGATCCGGAAAATGAGAATTTTATCCGTTGTCAGTCCGTTTTTATTTTCGACTATCGGATCTGAAAATTTGCAGATATTTTTGTCATCTTGATTAATTTTCCAAATCCGTTTGTAAAACGGATTTCCTGATTATAATCAGTGATAATTTTTGGGCAATTTTTCTAAATCCGCTTGTAAAACGGTTTCACGGATTATAACCCGGGCCAACAAATATGATAAAACAGCCTTCACGGAAAATAATCCGGACTCATTTCCGGCAAGACTGATTACAATCCGTTCGAAATCCGTTTTAGAAGCCGGAAAACAGGAAAATTCTGGGTTATAATCCAGAAACGGATTATAACCCAGAGTAAAATGGATCCGTTTTCAAAATATTTTGCCCATAGGGCATATAAATGCATGAAGAATTAGTAAAAAAAAATTGAGAACAAAGTAGGTACACGTATAAATATGTTAGAAATTAGAATACTATTCGCTGTGCGTACTAAAATTTAGTATATTTTATTCTAATTTTTCCCGTGAAACCTGAATTATCCTAAAGTTGGTACGCGTAGCATACTAATTTTTAATATTTTTTCCCCGTGTGTGCCTGGTTAACTGAACCACCCAATTTTACAATTAATATGATTTTATTTAAACCGCCATTGTTCCTTCGATACGTATATTTATTGACAAATATATTCCATAGGAAGGACATACTCGTATATGTACATATAGAATCGGTTTTTACCCCTACTTTTTTTGGCCTTTTTCACGTTCTTTTTTCTCAGAGCCTTTTACAGCTGGAGAGCTGAAATTTATGAAGGATTTTTCACCCGAGCGACCTTCGAGTGAATTTTAAGATAGGGCTTTTGAAATTCTGGTGGAACATGAAAAATTATTATAACCTCTTTTTTAGTATTTTCTTTAAAAAATACGTTCTTAGGACATGAAAAAACATGTAGCGCCTTCATGTCCTACGTAAAAAAGTTCGTGTCCATTTTTGGAGCACATTTATGGGCGAAGAAAAAAAAAATCAGTCCTATCGGAGGAATCAATCCTCAGAAATCGGAACACGAGTATAGAAAAAACCTGCTAAAAGTATTACGTTTTAAAAAAAACAATTCCGAAGTTACTGGATTAATTTTCACTTATTTTAGAAAATATGTATAGCACATTCAATGAGAACCAGCCTAGATAATGCGGTTAATCTGCATCTTTTTCAAATATCTGACATTTCTAAATGGTATTGATACGAACTCGGCTTCATTTTGAATAGCCGAAGTATTTTACTTTTTTTTTTTTTTTTTTTAATAATGGCATTCTTAAGAATTTCTTTCTCTGCAAATTCACAATATTCAAACACTAAAAAAAAAGAAGTCGATGACAAATTAGTACAAATATTATTTCGCAGGGAATATAATAATAAATTGTAAAAAACAGTTGAAAACTCAACTTTGGTTTCTCTGACCAAATTAGATGTTTGTCCGCCGTTAACTCATTCTAATTTTCATTTTTCTGGAACTCGAGTTCGTAAATTTCGGATCTACACCTTTAATTGTGTACGGTACCTTTTCTTTCTTTTTTTTTTTTTCTAAAAACGAAAAAAAAAAAACAAAGATTGAGAAAGTCGTGCTTATTTTGGACGATAAAATGTTCTGTAAAATTTACTTGGCAAAATCACGAAACTTTTCGAAAGACGATGAAGGGTTGAAGAGAGTTTGGCTTAAGCGGCAGAACGTGTTGCGCGTTTTTCCTCGGAGTAGGTTAAGCCGAAAAGAAGAAAAAGGACTAAAAGGAGGCAAAAAAAGGATGAAAAAACGAAGAAGACGAAGGATCGGCTTTACGTGTACGCTTTCGGCTCGCATTAACTGCCTTATAAGTAATTTATCGTTTTCTTGCTAAACCATCCATATTGCCTGCTCCGATCCCTGTCTGTCTATGCGAAATCAATCTTTGCCGAACTTTTTTCTTGTCGGTCCCTCGGCCTGCCTTCTTTTTTATTTTTCTCTCAGTTTGTGTGTTCGTTTGAAAAATAATTTCTCGCGACGTGTCCCATCTTGATGCATGTGTGCCTGAATAACGATGTTGGGATCAATACTTTGCAACTGCATCGTTAAAAATGATATTCGAAAATGGCAACGAAAAATAAAAGAAAAGGGTTTTCTAAAAAAAAAAAACAAGCTCAATTTTCAGTTGCACTGTTACAATTAATGTGTCAACATCTTATGATATGAGGAAGATACTGACAGACTAAACAGTTTTCAACAATATTATTCCGTAGCTAATTGTTTTTATTTGATCACCACGATTTCCTACCGGCAAAAAAAAAAAAAAACGAATATCACGTTTTTACGTTTGCAGCGGGCGCTGCGTACGCTCCCACCGTTTTTTGTCCGTTTTTTTCATCCGTTTTGGGCGAATTTCCGAATTTAGTGCCGGATGAGTGAAAATAAAGATGTTGACACGTCAAAAAATGAAGAAAAAATATGTTAGTGATAGACTCGCTGTAAAAGTGCCACTACCATAACCTGGGGCCTAATTATTCTTACCCGTGGATGGAGGCGTGCTCACCAAATTTTTGCAAGTAGCGACCTTATTTTAGAATTTATTCTTCTGCGAGTATTAGGTAGTTTTGAAAAACTAAGACGTTATGGTCTAACCACCTCTTCCATAAAATAGTATGCTTCTGTGTCGTGTAAAAGAATGTTTATTCGTTGTAAACTGAAAATAATCGTTGAAAAATTTTGCCCTATTTAAAAGTGTTGAAAATAAGAGCTTTCAAGTTCTTGCTTACCATCATCACGTCATGATTGCCATACATCTTGGCGTTCGAACTCTACCTTCTACAAGCCAATGAGGTGATAGCTCTTTGTCGCATTCGTTTGCAATTACTTATTCATGTTTTGATCTTGTAAAAAGGAGCTGAAAAGATCCGTTCGCGCGTAGGATGTTATATTATGTACTCGTACTTGGTCACCGGTACGGTTTAAATTGTTTAGTATCATGCAAATGGATGGAAGCTGATATTCGGATACGTTTCTTTTACATTACCACACACGCTTCGTCCCGCCTCGCCCACCCCCGCATGAAAATAAAACAGTCGTAGAGAACGTATAGGGATGGTGGAACAGGTAGAAGAATGCTTTCGTTCCAGAAATCTTCAATATTCTTTTTTCAGTTTCGTCGACACTCGACAATATTTCAACAAGGTGAAGAAAGGTTAAGAAAGACTAGTCTTCTGCGCAACTGTGTATCGTATAGGTGGAGGTACTCGTTACTCGTTGGTACTTTTTACTCGACTATTCTCTTTTTCGTTTGTAATCTTTATCTTTTTCTCGCTAGTTTTAATGTGGGTACCTACACTGGATCGTATCCGATAAAATTTAATTTTGTCATTAATAAGGGTCGTCGTTAGAGTGGTGTAGCATATATATGCTGTGTCAGCTCATTTTCTGAATTTCCTCGATTATCCATTTGCTGGTAATGGTTACGAAAGTTGTATTTTTTTCTTAGTGCGCAGGAATAGGTGGGGGGGTAGATAAAGGATTTACATTTTGTCGAAGATTTTACCTATCAAATACCAATATTCGCTGTATAACAATAACTTTTTAGACTGGGTTTTGTCTACTCGTATATATTTAGAGTTCACCAGTAAAAGACCTTGCAACGACATCATCGTAATGTCCGGTGCAACGTATTTTATTAGAAAAGATAGATAGATCATCGACAATATTGTAAACCGTTGCTTATCGGAAACTTCTAGAAACTTCCACCCATGATGCAATTAGTTCACGCATGTATTGAAATGATAACCAAATATGGTCGAATTCGCAGCGAAGACACCTAATTGTGTTTTATACAGAATTAGCGTCTTTATTAAGAATTCTTCATTCCTCTGGTCTAATGAGCTATACTTTCTCAATTTTACTTCATGCGCTAAGCATAATTTATTCTACATACCTCTCTCGCACTCATGATTCAGGGATGCTAACTGCGGAGATTAATCTCTAAAACCAAGGATTTTTTACTGTCTTGAAAAATGAATGTCAGGAATAAGACCATAGATTTTTTGGAATTTCACGGATTTCAGTAATTTTTGGGATTTTAGGAATTTTAGGGACTTTTTCAAATCTGAGGATGTTTTTTCAGCGTTTCAAGGATTTTGTCTCAATTTTCCAATTATCATCCACTTATTTTTATTTCAACCGACACCCCCGCTTCGGCCACAAATATTGCCGTACTTACAATTAGATAAAATAAGATAGTATATTATTGAGCTTAAGCGGGGTCGAACTTTCGGGGAGTGACAGGAGGGGTATGCCCGCTCAGAGTTCAAAATATTCCCCGCCCCCTAAGATGAAATCGAATTTACCTCCACCTTCGAAAACAGTTCGATGAAAACTAACAATTAATTTTGATTTACGTATTTGTACTAAAACTAGAACAATTTTTCAATATTTTTTCTCCATTTTACTCACCTTATCATCTTATCAAGCGTCCCTTTATATTTTTTAGCCGCCCCAAACACATTCAGCAAAGTTTGCCTGTGTACTTATGCTCTATAACTCGCTCAAAAAGAATAACAAACTGGATGAGATGGCCTCCCTAACATACACATTATATTACATATTATATTGTGTGGCACCCATGTACTCGTATTTAAAATGTAAGTAAATGTCTTTGTGACCCACCGTAAGTAAATCCTATTGTGGCACCCATGTATGTAGGTTAGTGAATGTCATTATATGCACCCTAAGGCGTTGCCAAATATCTACCTTTCAGGGTGTCAGAATGACATTTATTAATGCATATACATGGGTGCCACAATAGCATTTACTTTCAGTGGGTCACAAAGACATTTACTCGAATAAATTTGTAGCCTAGCTAAGTAAAGGTGGCTCCAAACGAGCCATAATGTGACAAAGTCACACTTCTAAGTACCCACATTGAATTTAATTTAAAAATTTGAAAAATACATATAAGATCAGGTTCAGTTTTGATTCGCCCGATTTTATTTAAATTCCCATTTAGCCAGCCTGCGCAGTCACAAAAATTTAAATTCTCATTTAGCCGGGCTCCGCAGTCTCAAAAATTTGAAGTCCCATTTAGCCAGCCTTCACAGTCTCAAAAATGCAAATTGCCATTTAGCCCCCTTCCACAGTATTTAAAATTTAAATTCCTATTTAACCAGCCTCCGCAATATCAAAAATTTTATTTTCCTATTTAGCCAGCCTCCACAGTCTTGAAAATATCGAGTGAGGCATTTAATAGAAAGTAAACAAATTACTGAGTACAGAGTACAGACTAAAGACTCATTCAAAAACTATATAATTAATCTGATCAGTGAAAAAAAAAAGCCAATATTTAATTAACCTTTTGCAAAATCTTATTTTGCATTGTTGTCATGTTTTGGGTGCCACATTGTATCTTATTATCAATGGGTCACAAAGACATTTACTTGCAGCTTATGTATGTTTGTATCTAACACTCTCGCACTCTGGTGGAACATACAGGGAACCCCCCAGTATGTAGGATGAGTTTGGATGTCAATGTGACACCCGGGGTAAAATGTGGATTTGTATCCTCCATGCCCCCTCGACCCCAAAACCACCAATTTTAGCTAAAAACGTTGTGGCACCCAAATCCGGGTGCCACAAGAACATCCAATAAGCAATTGGGGGTCACAATGACGCTTAACAAAAATATTATAAGTAGATGCGTAGTCGTGTTTATAAGTACAATGTGTTTGCTCTCCTAATGTTTCAGTTTACATTTTGGCTGTTCGGGCTGTTCGAACCCGAAGCGGCGATCTTGGAAATGATCGTAACTCGGAATTCGATATTTGGCTGAGCTGCGGAAAAATGGCGGATGCAACGGCCATAAATGTTGCTCCCAAACGAGAATGGAAGAAACGTTTCAGTCTGAAGGCGAACAGACGACCGGCTTTCGAGGAGGTATGGGCACCAACATTTTTATTAACTTGCGCATCTTTTTCGATTATTGTTTAAATTTCGGTTTATTTGCGGCGTATGCCGCTTGTATTTCTTAGCCAACACGACGACCTCGCCAAAGAACGTAAATTATGTTTCTTGGCTCTATCGATTGCGTTCAATCGTAAAGAAATCGATTTCAGTATAATTATGTGGGACGAAAGGAGACCAACGAATAAACTAAGTGGTAGGTGCACGTAGGGTTCAAACTTGAACCTGGTTCAAGTCAAAATATCTGTCGATAATTTCTGATAGAACTTGGTTCAAGTTTGATACGCCCTGGAACGTATGAGTTACACTTTTGGAAATTTTGTTAGCTCCTGAGATTCAAGATTTTCTTTTCATTTTTTTCCCGAGTTACAAAAAAAAATAAAATATGTTATGGAGCCCTTGAAACGGCCTCAAAATTTTGAAATTTCAAGAAACCAATACTCATTGGGACATAAAAAGGATAGGTCTATATTAAATAGTAATGTACCTACCTAAATTTGACTAAAAGCTGTCTGAAATGTATGTTATGTAAAAAGAAATATCGAGAACCTCTCGAAACCGCATTGATTTACTCGCCTTTATGTGCGAAGCATCCCGTCACCTATCAACTTGGGGAATATTCTGAAAGCATTTCATGAATTTAAGAAGTTTATGAGAGGGAATATTTCAGAAACAGACGACATTTTCCTGCACATTTTCAACATATTAACGCGCGGATATGACTATGAGTGATAGTACATTATAAAAATTCCATATTTTGCTATCTCGAGGAGATAAAATCTCAGCTATAGTAATCAATCAAGTCCCAGTAGATACGGTGGTTTTCAAGGCCAATAATTTTTTTTAACTCTACAGAATCCTCCCATTATACTAATACTGTAATTATATCCCAAGACTGGAACAGTGCAGCTTCGTTAATTTTATAACGTTTTCCCTGTATTCGTTTTCTAACCACAAAGCGCACGCAGTTTCGTCGTAAATTTAATTGTCGGTGTATTTGATATTTGCGCCCCCCTCCCCATTTATGCTCCCTCGATTTCGATTAGCTCCGCAAAAAAGGAAGGCTACTCGTGCAAAACAAAGTCCGAAACGTTTTAAAATTCATCAAAGCCTAAAACAACTTCTCTTTATTGAGATCCTCTTTTGAAGACTTTCACCCTTCCTTTCTCGCCTTTTCGGCAAATGGCTATATTTTCATCAGATTTGTGGCTCTACCTACTGCTATCCTACTCCGAAATCGACGCGAAAATAGCCCTAAAGAGCTTTCCAAGCGTTCATTTAATTCGCGTTTATAAGCTGTACTCGCTGGCAACAGGTAAACTTTTCGACTGAGATAAAATTTCAAGAAGAGCTTTCGTTTTTTATTTCATTTCCAGCAGGTTTTCGATGGAAACTTTCTATCAATTTTATCTGACTGCGGCGAGTATTCAATTCGATTTCAATGTGTCGGTTTCAATCTTTGCTTTTAATTTTGAAGCCAAGCCATAAATTCGTACATTTTTCACTCTGTCTGGGGCGGAAATTCCCTCGCCATGCTATCGAAGAGGAATTAAATGCCAATAAATAATTTAGGATTCTAAAATCCAAATCTGTCAGTCGTGTTTGTATTCTGTGGAAACCAATGAAACCAATGTGCACCAACTACATATGCGGAAACCTGCTTTTGTAACGGAGGTTATTGCGCTAGAATTTGAAAAAAAAACTTTTTGATGCGTGATAGCAACGTACTCGTAATTTGAACGTAACGATAAACTGACGCTCTGGCATTCCTTTTTTATTTCTTTCATTTTAATTAACGGCTCTCGAATTCGTGTTTTTTGTGCGACGTAAAAATCATTATTTTGCCTCCCTCCCCTTCCACCGGTTTGATTTATAATGGAATTTTCTCAATGGATTAAAACGCGTTAAGTAGGAGGAGGTAGTTGAAAGGAAAATGCCGAAAACAGATGAAAATCAATGTTGAAAAGGTTTGCCTCGTGTTAAGAGAAACTCATTTACTTATATAAAGATTACCTCCTCGCACATTTTCTATTCCTTTAGGACTTGTCTGTGATCTCCAGATTGTGTTTTTAATAAAGTTAGGGCTATAAAAAGTGTCGTTACTGTATAAAACTGCGCGGGGAAAAAAGGGTATGATTTTTCAGCCCGACAAAAAGGGTGACTTGAACGACTAAAAGTGAATGAATACCAACAAATGTATGGTTTCAACGCACTTTTCAGAATCTAAGGACAAAAAATGGTGTTGAATGGGAAAACAATGGGCAAAACAATAAAAAAATGTAATGAATAAGATTTCAAACAATTCACAGCAAAAAATTACTTTTAGCATTATAATAAATTTTGAGAACAGTAAATTAATGACCTAAAATTATGTATAATGAATGACAAAACTTGTGAGGAACTAAAAAAAAAAATGTATCAAGTATTAAAAAATTAGAAAAATTATTGAACAATCAAGGCCCTTTTAGCTACAGTAGGTTGGCCTCTTTTCCATTTTTGGCCCAAGGGCACAGCCTTTGCTTCTAACGGCACATTTACTAATTTCAGTCTAATTTTCATACCTAAAATATTAAAAATTTTTAACACCGATACATTTTCCATTATTTTCATATGAAAAAAACCATTCAAAATATTTTGATACCTTGCAAACACATAACATACTGTTTGATAAGTCAAATTTGTCGTGCAGTGTAAGTTGTTCTATGTTTATCGTGCTTTATCATAATTAGGCGGGAAAAACCGGTTTTAATACTAGGATAAGTGATTATATTGGCGGGCCTGATTTGTCGTGCATTATGCTTTATTTTCCCGTTGAAGCGAATTAATTTGTTAAAAAAAAGTCTGTCGTTCAAATCACCTTTTGTGACGGCTAAATATTTTCCCCCGAAAAAAAAGTGAATTTCAATTTCCCTCGCTCAAAGGTATAATTCTTCAGACTTGATCACATATATAACCCTTCCTATTTATAGTCTTATCCCGTGATTTTCAAGGTATTCCCACTGTCTGACGTTTGAAAACATTTCCATTTTCAGGGTTGGTCGCGAAGATGTGCCAGTTTACGTCAGCACATTCGAGGCGAACCGCAGACGCCAACTCACACCAATTTATTGCAGTCGGATGCAGCGTCGTCGACTCCGGTTCGCAAAAGCAATTGGGAGGTCATCGAGCACTTCAAAAGTGATCGAAGCACGTCGATTAACACCTCGCCAACTCTACTCGGCGTAAGTATTCTCTTTACCTAGGTGCATCAATATAAATTCTTCTTTTCTGGTGGATTTACGTGTAGAAAATTACCCTCTCACTTTTTTCCTCGAACCCTGCGCTAGGAGCCCGCGCGTCTTCTTCCCTTCCTCTCGGATGCTGAGATTTTGTCTTGCATACACGACTAAACGTGCAGTTATAGGTGAGGTAACATACATATGGGTTAGAAATTATGCCCGAGAAAACGCTTACCTGTAGGTTGTAATTTTTTACAGTCACGTGTTACCTCTAATGAAATGATTTTTGTTTTTTATCACCTCAAAAACTATAATGGATCTCGTTAGTATTAAAGGTTATATAAGACTCTTTGACCGAGGAGTCTTGCTCTCGAGTGACATTTTTTGATTGTGCCTGTTACAGAGTGGTACCATAAAAATTCCTGAAAACGGGGACGATGAAGGCGGCGCATGTGGCGACGGTGACAATCCTCCGACCCAAGAAACGGTTTTAATATCCAAGGACCACAAAAAAGTGGAAACTGTAACCCTAGACAGATACAAAAATCGTGGTTGGTGGAAAAGGATACGAAAAAGACTGTGTTCGTCTCATAGGTTTAAAAATTTACAGGTAAGTTTGATTTTACGCTTATGCAAATTCGTAGAAAATGAGAAGACGAAGATCGATCGACGATTTTTCTGATTTTTTTCACAATTCAATTTTGATTGACAGCAAAAATGAATCATTAATTTGCATTTTAATAAAATATTGTAAAAAGAAAGTTGCTATATGTAAATCATATAGTTTTGATTGTGATTAATGAGACCAATCATCAATTTCTATTCACTCGTGAAACTCCTCTATAGATATGATTGACAATCGATCGTATAATTTTTTCTCATCGTTTCAGGTGGAAATGCTGTATCAAAGATATTTCCTTCGTACCAATCAAAATCATATGACTCATTTGCTGTGGTTACTACTTATTTTAAGTTTAATCCTAGGTGTTTTACAATTAACGTCGCACGTGAACTCCAAAACCAGTGGCTTCATTTTGTTGGGTAGTGCGATCGTATATGCTGGTAAGTACGAGTAATTAAGTACCTATAAGTATATCAAAGTTCTAAGATAATTTTGTCCTGTTTTTATATTTTATTTTTAAAAAACTGTAAGGAAAATTTATCTGCATTCAAAAACGTTGCGCAGAGGTTTTCCTTTTGTTTTTTTGAAATTGAATTAAAATACTCGTACCCATGTGGAATATACGTATTTGGTGGCGAAACATGTTATCTGTGCATCGAATCAGAGGTAACATCAATATGGGTAATCATTTTACTGGTTTGTCGAAGCCATATTCAAATACATTTAAGTTGAACGAAAATTAAATTTTTGATAGTGTAAAAATAAAATAATTTCGATGCATTAATTTGCAATTCAGTCTAAAAAAAAGAGTGGGTGCAAGAAATTTCATTAGACTAGATATAGTATTTAATCGTGAAATATTCATCAAAACCAAATAGGTAGTAAGCTAATTATGTAAATAAAAGTATCGGTCGTGCAATAATAAGATAATACGGTACCTACGTATTTCGATTCAAAATTTCCCACATTTCTATGTACAAATTTACATTTTCTAAACTAGTTACTTGGCGACGAGTCTACATGATTGTCGAGTGCGACTAAGAAATATTTTAGTGCAAAGTAACGCTTGTGGAGCGTTTCAGATCTATCGAACATTTTTTGGGACACTTGCAGCCCCTCGTACTTGGATGTAAAGTAAACTGTTTAGCTTGAAAATTTTTCAAATCTTATTTTACTTTCAAATGAACCGAATTCTTAGTATGGTCGAGCAATTTTCCAATTCCTTAGATCGAATGAAAGCAAACCTTTTTAGTATTCGATGGCTGAGATCATGGACTGACTTTTCTATCAATTCTTGGTCAACTTTGGCACTACCCTTTGATTCAGTTTCGTGTTTCATCGATCATCAAAATCGAGTTTGAAATTTGAAATTTTTCGATCTTATAGCCAAATTTATCTGGCTGAAAATGGTATTTATATTCATTTAAGAATCAACGGTCTCGATGTCGTGGTGGTGTGATGCAATGCACGTATAAATCCTCGAGATTGGTTTTCGGCCCAACCCTGTGCCTTAGTAATTTTCCACGATATAATTTACGCGTCTTACCGCGCTCGGACCACCTTTTTATTGAAAATGTTCTCGTCTATGTATGTTGCAGTGTTAATTGCTGTTCTCATTAGGCCAGCTCATAATGAAATGTACCTGTTTTGGGTTTCGCACGCCATACTGTGTACGTTTTTATTGCTCGAACATCCGCTAAGTTTCTGGCACGAAACGCGATTAATAATGGCACCGACCATGTTGTTTACCTACGTCACCTACAGTTTGTTACCAGTGAGACTGCAACAGGCTATCATTGCCGGTTTTATCCTATCATCTAGTCAATTAATTATAGAACTGCTAGATAAAAGGTCGCCTGCCGAATCCGAGTCGGTGAGTTATCGCATTTTCGTTCGAAGGCATGATTTTCTAAATTTTAGCGGTGAGACGGAATACTCGTGAGTCACAATACAAATTCTCAGCGAGGGAAGATTAGATAGACTATGATTCGCTTTGTAAACAAGAAAATTTAAAAAACGGAAGAATTAGAAAAAGAAAGACGAGAAATGGCTGTTTTCTCGTCCTTTTCGGAGAACTTCTCCTCCTAATCAGTATCAAGTAATACTTTTTTTTCCAATGCCTTTTAAAAGGAACGTGTAAAAATTCTTGCGCAAATCGATTCGAACTAACCGTGACTCAACGTTTAACAATTATCTCGAAATGCTTATCGTTTAGTTGTTGCTATATAGGTATTATTATCGGTGTAGGTAATTACATTATCGCCTATTTATCTGCTTGTTTTTTTTTTTTAGGTTTTCTGCAACATCATCATTTATATTTGCACCAATATGACTGGAATAATGACGCATTATCCCAGTGAATTAGCCAAAAGACGAGCTTTTTTGGAGACGAGGCAGTGTATCGAGGCGCGTTTAACTACCCAGCGAGAAAATCAGAAGCAGGTAATTAAACGACAGATTTCACTATCGTATTTTGGACAAAAGTATTACAATTTTTATCAACGATCTTTTCTCGGTTTAATTTTTTTTTGCCCCTAACATTATCTACGAGCATATTGACTCGAATATGCGTATTTTTGGTTAATCCGAATTTTATGTATAAGTTCAGATTATACCTACTAAGTTTCTGAAATGTAAATTTTATATTTTTGGTGCAATTAATAATGTTTTCGTTCTGGGAAAATCAGTAGACGTGGAATACATACGTATATGTATATATTTGTTCTTTTAGAGTAAGCGTTTCGTCTCTATTATTTTACTCGTAAGTTATTAAAATTTTCGATTACATATTGCAGGAACGATTACTGTTGTCCGTGTTACCGCGACATGTGGCAATGGAAATGAAAGCTGATATTGCTGGCAAACCAAAAGACTCCATGTTCCACAAAATATATATTCAAAAACACGAAAATGTCAGGTACGCGTACGTTTTCGTATGAGGTCCGAATTTTTGCTTCTCGCTATTTGCTTTTATCGTACGCGGCCGCACACTGCCCAGGTGCCCACCCCACCGTGTATATTAGAAATTAATTTCGAACGCTATTCGACCAGACGATGGATTAGGTATATTTATTTCCGTCAAATATTTGTGTTTACGGTTACGTGTGTGACCGTGTATTTGGGTATACACATATATACATATACCAATATACTCGTATGTAGTTATTTTACATAGTAGAGTATTTGTCGCATACATAATTATATATGTGTAAAAGGGTATCGAGCTTGGAGTAGGTAGCCGAGGTTACGAGAGATGTATTTACGCGCGACAAAAATTTAATATTCATGTATGCGTTGAAAAATTTTAAAACTTGCAATAAGTACCTATACTCGTATCTGCATATTTGTACATGGCACTTATTTTGTTTTGCAGTATTTTATTCGCCGATATTTGCGGTTTCACGTCATTATCGGATCAGTGCACAGCGCAGGAGTTGGTGCGGCTGTTGAACGAATTATTTGCCCGGTAACGTAAAATTATCGTAGTTTAAATATTCGTCGAATTAGAGAATCGGTTAGCGGAAGAGTTGAAGAGCTTGTTCGGTTGCAGGCTCCTTTTACCAGACGAACATTTTATCTTAGTAATTACCTTAATAGCGACTCACGAGGGTACAAATTTTTATTTCAACGATTTAGGTACCGTACCGTATCGTATCGTATAATACATATATACGTACCTATGTGATACCTTTATTCGTATCGTTATACTTTATTGCCGCAATAAATTGTTCGTAATCCTCGTTTTGTTTTCTCATTCACAGATTCGACAGGCTAGCCCAAGAGCATCATTGTCTGCGAATCAAGTTACTCGGTGATTGTTACTATTGCGTGTCGGGATTACCAGAACCGCGTCCAGACCACGCGCACTGCTGCGTGGAAATGGGTTTGGACATGATCGATGCTATCGCGCAAGTACCAATTTTATAAACATTGGCCATTTCTCGCATTTCATTTCGCCCTTTCAGGATAAGTTTCTGGAAAATGAAATATTTTGTGGCTCTTTAACCTTGCATCACGAACGCCTTCCGTTCATACGATCGCAAAAAAAGTTGAAAACCTATCACTGAAAAAAAAAACGATCGTGTAGAAGATCGATCGAAAAGAACTGTGAAAAATATCACTGTCAAAAAAGATCGATTGAAAAAAGTATCTAAACGAACCCCTGAAAAAAGAACGACCGACAAATGGTCGTTGGTCGTTTGTGATTTGTCGTGTATGCTGAGCTATGGCATTTCGATCCCACATTTTTGCAATGCAGCGTTTAATAATTTCGAATATGTGTAGGTTAGTGCGTGAAGTGATGGGTGTAAATGTCAATATGCGGGTCGGCATCCACACGGGTCGCGTTCACTGCGGAGTACTGGGTCTGCGCAAATGGCAGTTCGATGTGTGGTCCAATGATGTGACCCTCGCTAATAACATGGAAAGTGGAGGCATTCCTGGGTAAGTTTTATTCGTATTTTCTTAGACGCCGAAACGTCTGCGGAATGTGGTCAGCACCAAAAGGAGACTTGAAAATTTAAAATTTAGATTAAAACCTACGATATGTTTTTATACAGCACCTCGGTAATATATCGGGCTTTTCATTCGGTAAAAGATTTATAATGGAAAATTTTTAATAAATCACATTTTATAGAACTCTCTCCGAAGTAGTGCTCGTGAAAGAGAATTCTAATGTAATTAAAAAGTATTCCTTATTTTTGCCCGATTATATGTTTGGATATTTATTAGCTCGTATATGAAACCGAATACCAGCACTCTGAAAGTTTTGAAACATTCTTGTCTGATATTATGCTCAAACTCGAATTTCTCGGATTTAACTACTCATTGCAGCATGCTAATTCATGTTGCTACATTGTAACATTTATCTTATCAAAAATGAACTCTGTATACCTACAACCTTTTGGTATTGGGTTTTAAATTGTAGATTTTGAAAAACTGATTCAAACATTGAACTAATCACTCTCCCGAGTTTGTGCAATGACTAATCAAATATCTTTCTTTTTACGCAGCCGTGTTCATATTACAAAAGAGACGTTGTGTTATTTAGACGGGATTTACAAAGTCGAGCCTGGAAATGGCGGCGAAAGAAATTCGTACTTGAAAGATCACAATATCGAAACGTTTTTAATAGTTCCTGATGATAGTAATGTTTCGTATGTAAGTATCCATTTCTATTGCCAGTTTTGTCAGCCTTTGATTAGAGAATTACGTAACTAATATAACTAAAAGGTTCATAGCCAATCTGTCGAGTCTATTAATTTCAGAGTGAATTGATGTTTTTGGTTTTATGTAGCATTTATATTTTTGTGTAGGTAGATTCGGTTATGATATACGTAATTAGGTAGTATTATTATTCTGGAGATCAAAAATTGGATTACATTTTATACTGCAATTATCATAAATAAATTGACACGATTGGCACCGCAATATTTTGTCGAAATTCAGAACAATGTTTGGTATTATAGTTATCCTGTTCTGTGTTTGTCACTATTTCAAATCCCGAGTTTTGTTTACAATTTACTATCAAATCTGAGTGAGAGTCCAAGATAGAAAACGAATAACACAAAAGAATGAGAAAAACATTTTTCTCATTTTTTCAGCACCCACTGGTATTTCCCCTCCTCCCTTCTCTCCCTTGCTGAGATAAAAAAAAATGTAAATTTCATAAATCTTCATTATAATTAAGTAAGTCATATACTTACGTGTGTAAATAATTTTATGCAATGAGAATCTATAAGTATCCGCCAGGCATACCTATATTTTGTACGTCTTAAGAGTCTACTCGATTGAGTCCTGTATTCTTCTCTTCTTTTCAGTCGCGACACAAAAATCACAAACCCAATACGGGTTTTGCGCAAAATGGAAATTTGTCTAAGGAATACCGTATTATGGGCCATAATCCTCAGTATCGTACTGCCAATAAGTAAGCATATCGCATTTACTTACATTCGTCGTTTTCCAGCTTTTAGTCGTATAATTTTGTTTTTCTTTAGTCTAAAATACGAGGACTTGAAAGACGAAGTCAACGAATATTTATTAAGAGCCATTGACGCTCGCAGTATCGACAGATTACGAACGCAGTACTGCCGTCCGTTTACTTTATCGTTTCGTGATAAAACCATCGAGAAAAAAGTAAGTCCTAAAACCAGTAGCCCACTTAAAGTATTTTACCTTATAATGGGCTACACGTAAATTGCAGTCGCGCACGAAACAATTTACAATGGCGTTGCTACTTTTGGCTGCTGCGTCCAATGTTCTTCATTTTTCCCAAGTCCATTACAACCACTTTTAGTAGGTCCCTCCGTTCACACGTTTTGCGATTGTAAAAATTTAATTTGCCAGATTTTATTAGTTTTATTTTATCTCTATTATCGTTTTTTTTTTTTCTCGTTGTTTTAGTACGTAAAGGTACCAGATCGGATGCTGACCACGTATTTTTTATGCTCGTTAGTGGTGTATTTCACTGTGACTGTCGTTCAGTTGGTTGTTCTGCCCAAGTATGATGTGCGATTTTGAATTTTTTTCCGCTGAAAATCGTTGCCCCTCATTGATGGTGGTTTGCTCATAAATTCTGTTTCAGATCGTTCGTTTTACTGCTGAATTTAATTATCGGCTGGCTTGTAATTCTGCTGGTTAATTGGATGATAAATAAAAAATTGGAGCACGTAAGTTGATTTTTGATCGGACTAATTTTTTTTGTACTTACCTTAAAAATTCGTAAGTTGTTCTCGTAAATGGATCGTAATTATTTTTATAAACGAACTGTCCGTGATGGCAAATTTCGCAGTAGAATTAAAGAACTGACTCAGACGATTACGTAGGAAATGGAAATTAACGATATCATAGAAAATTGTAACTCGTTTCTCTGAAGTAAATATCATATATACGTATATTTCGGTCCATATCTGCCCTTTGAAAATTATTTGTGCTGCATTTGGTGGCCATACGCAATAGTCAAAAATAAAAAAGTGGACCTGTTTTCTTCTAGAAATAAACGATTCAATAATTACAATGTCTTAAGATTTAAGAGATGGTGTATTGGTAATATTTACAAAATTTTGGTGTAGGTGAAGGTTTTTTTTTAATTTTAGGTAATCAGGTTTTGAAATGATAATGAAATGATTTTGTTTTTTCAACGCTATTGGAATAAGAAAACCAGAGCTGTTTTTTTTTTATTTTTCAATTATTTGGATTCATAGCGGTCTTGTTTTTTTGTTTTTTTTTGTTATTTTTTGGAAATAGAGAACTTTTTCTATGTTGACTGGGGAAAAAAACTGATAATTTTGAAAAACGTTTTTTCAGACTGTTCCGAGCAAGGTGCGCAGTATGTCACATAAAATCAAAAGAAATCGTACGGCTGCTCAGATTGTTGCTACGGTTACGATACTCACCATTTATATAGTTACCATTACACCAATGGTATGTTTTTGTCTACAAGTAACTAATTCAACTTTTCTCTTGTTTCGTGTTACATATTGCTTTAAAATTGAAATGATTGATAGGTCGTAAGAAATTTGAAAATTCCATTTTTAGAGACACGAATAAAAGAGATGTGAACCGAATAAAATTCACTTTTTGGATCGTATCGATTGGTATATTATAACATCTGAGCTTGCGAGCCGTAGGGATTATGAAAAAATGTTTTTCCAACGAAGAAATTATGTTGGTAATAGACTTAATTGTCTCGAAATTGAAAATGCTTACTCGTAGTTTAAAATATTTCTTCGTGGAATTCACAAATTTACGCGCCAAATCGGAGTACCTAGGGTATATTGGTTTCTCGTAAGGTTTCTCCCAAACAGAAGGTGCGTACGGAATGCGCTGGGTTCGATTCCGTATTATTCTCTGCTTGATACTGTTCATCTAAACCTAAACCAGGTATTCATTTTTAATCCGCCATGTTGCAGATTTATTACGGTGCTTTTTTACCATCGAGCCAGTTGGTTGTACAGCCGACTGAAGGAAGCAATACTACTGCTAAGAACTCGTCGCTTTCAGATGCGAAATTTGGCCTTGCTAATGGTTCGACGGATGCAACACAAAATCAAGTTATAATTAATGTCACGTCTGGTGAAAACAATCTAGTCAAAGAATCGGCATCAAAGTCTGAAATCATATCCGTTTATAAGGTAAGTGATGTCACTAATTACCGTGTAAATATTTCTCATTTGTCTTTTGGAACGGGTAAGTAGACTTGAAATTTTTTGTTTAACTCACGAAATGAAATTTTCCTCGCGCATTCCCCAACGGCTGCCATTGGCCACGCAGTTGTTGAATTTGAATTCCATGACTGCTGGTCATTTAAGGAATAGGAATCGAGGGATTATTGGAAATGCTCGTAACATTTTATTCCGTAAAAATGCGTTTTTTTATTTATTTATTTAACAAAGCATGCCCGTACCGCGAAGCCTTCATCAGTTAGGGCAAGCAAAAATCTTGATGGGACAAAAAATTTTCTTAAAAATTCAAAAAAAGTCACTAATTTCTGAAAATCCAAAAAAAAGCGCTAAATTTCCTGAAAATTCGAGAAAAAAAGCCAAAATACCCAAATATTCGAAAACTAGAGCGACAATACCTGAAAATCTGAGAAAATGAATCAAAATATCTAAATATTCGAGAAAAAGAGTCAAAATACCCAAATATTTGAGAAAAAGTGCTAAAATTCCTAAAAATCCGGAAAAAATAGCCACAATGTCTAAAAATCCGGTTTTTTTTTTTGGATTTATAGGTATTTTGGCTCATTTTTTCAAATTTTCTGGGTTTTTGGTGCTTTTTATCGGATTTCCAGGAATTTTGGCAATTTTTTGCAGATTTTGAGAGGTTTTGAATCTCTTTTTTGGATTTTTAGTTTTGGCAATTTTTTTCTAATAAGTATCTAGAAATTTTAGCCCTTTTTTTCGGATTTTCAGGAATTGAGGGGTTATTTCGTCGTCCTCTGCTTTTTGGGGTGAAATTCTGTGGAGGGCAAAACTTCTGTTGGGTGGGACAATGTCCTGTTTGCCCGCACGGGCGATACGGGCCTGTGACAAAGTCTTTTCAGTAGCAGAAGTGATTTTCATCAGGCATAAAATAGCGCAGGAAAACCTGCAGTACCATTTCAATATTAAACAGTATTCTCAAAAATATCGTACAAATATTAATTATTTAAAAAAAATAATAATACTGTAATAAAAGAAAACTTCATTTTTGAGATGAATGGTAATATGTATTTCCTATATATTTCAGTAATACATTCGTGTTATTCGTCATTAATTAAATAATCGTCGTAATTATTTATTCATATTTTATTTATTTATAAATGATTATTTACGATTTGCTCTTGTTTTTCAGTATATGGCAGCTTGTATTGTTCTTATCATGCTGATGACCGCTGTATACCAAGTACTGATTAGTATATTGAAATTGTGCATTTTGGTCATCATCAGCGTCGGATATCTGTTGGCTGGTTTTTTTTTCTTGCGCGAAAGGTATGTGAAAATGGAATGCCAGGCATTGAAGTTATTTGTCTGATTTGAAGGGTGAAAGAGGGACGTACGAGTGATACTTTCAGGCTCTCATTTAGGGTTCGCTTGGTGAAACTCTTAGACAATTGACTTCGATGGTTAATTGGAGCAGCGAGGCGTCATCTACAGTTTCGCCGGACTAAAAGATTTTGCGAGTATCAAAAAATGTTAAGAATTGTTTTTTTTTGGTATTCGAAAAAAAAAGTGTGGGTGAAGCAATTTAGCCCTCGTTAATGGACGTTTGAAAGCTTCCCTAAAATCTTTCATAATGCTGCGTATCGGAGTGAGAAGGTAGCTCCATTGCTGGTGTAAATTAATGGAAAATCTATTTCCAAAATAATACGACAAAAATTTGGTCTGAATAATGAAACCAAATCTGTTCTGTACCCGAGTTTATTGCCACCTCTTACTCCCACGCACCTGAGACTTTGCTGAGAACCAACGGTTGATGAACAGTACCTAACCCACTTACGACTAGTTGGAAACTTACAGATAATTTCATAATTTATAGCGTTTTCATTTATTTTGTCACTGTTTACAGAATGGGCGAGGACGAAACAAGTTCCTATATTATTATATTTACTTTGCTGATGGGATTAATGATAGCTCTAGTCATTCATAGTCAACAAACCGAAGCCACCTACAGACTGGACTTCTTGTGGAAGTTACAAGCAACTGGTTAGTACATTTTATTTCCATAATTATACTTATATAGGTACCCGCATTTTTTAGGCATTATTTGATAATCGTTATATTTTATTGTATGCTCGCAGAGGAGAAAGATGATATGGAACACCTAGAAGCGTACAATCGGAAGCTATTGGCCAACATATTACCAGTTCACGTGGCCGAGCATTTTCTGTCAGTGGACAAGCCAGTTGACGTAAGTTCTTTTCACAAACAGCAAACCGACTCGAGTAACTCTAAACTGTACA